>CM062347.1:10455360-11889156 GCA_031216105.1 Dalbergia cultrata
AAATATATTACTTAGATGTGTTTTCATGTTTTCATTAGATATATTATAACGAAAAGTAGAAGTAGAAACTATCAAACTGTGTAATAAGAGTAAAATTATAATAAAATAAGTTTAGTTTTATGTTTTAACAGTGAAAAGATTTTTGTTCAATGTCATTCTATTGAATTTGTATATTTACCTATTCTTTCAAGTAATTGCTATGACAATCAATTATACTCGCTAATGTGATAGTATATGATTGCATAAGTGAAAAAAATTATACTATCAATGTATCAAAATTAAATTGACAAAACAATAATTCCATTAATTCTTTATGTATACAATCAAAAGCAAATATTATTATTTGAATATTTATTTTTAATTATAATTATCATAAAAATTTATTAATTTTCATTATATAATTTGTACTTTAGGTTACATGTCATTTATTATCGAGTTCAATGTTTTTTCAATACTAATTTTTTAATTGTATAAATATAAGAATTAAGAAACGTATAACACTTCATTTCTCCTATACATTTTAATAGTTTAGAATTTAATTTTAATACATTGACGATATAAATTGTAAAAAAAAATTACACTGTTATCAAGTCAAATCAACCTATTTATAAGACTTTTCAAGTAGTGAGTTTGGAACTCAACTAACTTTGTAAATGGCATAATACATTAATTACTAGATAACTATGTAAACAAGTTTTACAATATCAGTGTATAGAAATTAAGCTCCTATATTTATACTTTTCATCATCATAATATGTAAATAAAGCCGAAAACATTTAAAAGTAACATTTTTAGGTTCTTTATTAACCACTTATATATCAGTTCAAAAAACAAATGATGATTATAATATTGATTTCTAGCAATTGTATTTCACATTTTTAATCTTATTACATAAAATTATATTATTTATTAGTTAATAATATTATCATAAATTACTTATTTTTAATAGATAGTTATTATTTATTTATATAAACATTTATTATTAGACTTTTAGATTTAAATAATTATGGAAAATTCTTAATAGAATTTTAAATATGATTAAATAAGTTTTTGGTCCCTGTAAATATAGGTGGTTTTAATTTTAGCCCTCTGAAATTATTTATTGATTTTTAATCCCTCATTTTTATAATATTATGTTTATGGTCCCTATGTAAGCTTGTATTGTTAGGTATCAATATTGATAGGGACCAATAAAAATTTTTTAAGATGTTTATAATTAAGGACACAAAAATAAAATTTTTAATATTTTTAAGGGTTAAATACATATTGTGAACTATTTTTAAACTAATTTTTATTTTTTTCTTCATAATATATTAAAAATATAATGATAGAAAAGTGGTTATATATATTTTTTCATTTATTAGTATTATTTATCATGAATTACGTTTAATAATTAAATGTTGTTTTATTTATACATTATTAATAATAGATATTATTATTATTATTATTATTATTATTTATACATTATTGTTATTATATATTATATGACATTTTTAAATAGTAAAATGTAAAACGAAAGAAGCGTCATTGTGATGCGTGCCTGTACCTTGAAATTTTGAAAGTTTAATTCGTAAATAAAGTAAAATGAAAATTTAAAAATTGATACACTTGTATACAACTCCGTGCTATGCACGGGGACTAAAGTAATTATATTTTTATTTATACAACAAAATTAAGTTAAATATTACAATTGGTTTAAATATTATGTTTATTAAAGTCAAAAAATGAAAGTAACATACAACTTATCATCTCTTCAAGTTTTGTAGACGTAAGTCTGTCAGCATATAAGTCTATTAACATAGTAATAATCAATCAACAGTTTAGTTTATAGATGGTTAATAAGGTAATTAATTCTAGCATTAGAACATAAAATATTATCATATATCAAACTTATTTAAAAATTCAGAATAAATTTTAATACAGTGTATAAAAATATCTTAAAGAAAGTGAATAGTTTATTTTTGCATATGGAAGGTAAGTGAACTAATTTGAACATAAACAACATAAAAAACAAAAATAGGAGAGCATAATTTTTTTTTATAGGCTTGGGCCAAAATTCAAGCTCTAGAAAGGACCTTAAATCCATAAATATTGCAAGAAAATGTAAAATGAGAAACTTTTCTTCAAACCTATTGGATGAAAAAATTACTAACAAAATAGATTATATCATATCATATCGTATTAATAATATATAATTAATAAAAGAGACTACAAACCCATTAATATTGTTAAAAAGAGGATTGAAAGAACTTTTCTTTAAACAAAGTTCAAAAAAATTGACAGATTAATAATTTATAGTAAACCTATTACCAACAAAAATTTGTAGACTGCATAATAGGGAGAAACCTTTTATCAATAAAAATCAAATAGTAAATAGCCACAACCATAATTGATGTAGGGGACTCGAAGAGAACAAATATGTTGAGAAAATTACAGAGAAAATATTTAGTGTAATAAAGTAATATATTTAAAATAATTTTTAAAATTAATATTTTAATTATCATATTTTTAAAATTCATCTATAAATGATTAATAATGTGTATTACTTTAATATTTTTTTTGTTTTCATCATATACCTATTATGGTGAAAAGCCAAATATCAAAATATATAAGAAAAAGAAAGTGTCTAATTATATTTTTACTTCTATATTTTACGAAGAAATTAACAAAAGTAAAATTATAACAAAATGAAAAAATTAATTTTCATATATTGATAGTGTAAAAGTATTTTATTTTATTTTTTATATTGTCATCAAATGAAATCCATGTATTTAGATGGCCTTTCAAGAAGTGACTATCTATAAGAGTGAATCATATTCACTAATGTGATAATATACTATTAGATAATAGTACTTTATAGTATCATAACATGAATAAACATAGAAAATATATAAACGTAATAATTTTTAACAATCATTTAATATAATTTTTTAAGAAAATAAGATAATTATAATACTGATTCATAACAATTTTTTAATGCTTTTAATATTTTTCAATCTTATTGAATATAATTATATTATTATATTGAATATTAATTATTACTTAATATTAGTTATCATAAATTACTTATTTTTAATAATTAAATTTTATTTATTTATATATTTTAGTATTGGTGTACATATTTATTAATTACTATATACTATGTATATAAAAGGATTACAATTAATTTTTAAAATTTCAATAATTATTATGAAATGTTAATATAATTCTTCAAATTATTTATGAGTTTATTTTTTATACACCAATTATATAAAATAATTTTATATTGTCAACCAATAAAAATTCAAGAAAGTTGAAATTACAATGGAAAGTCATCAACCAATATTAATTTTGCATTGTTAACGTATAAAAATTAAACCCTTTTTTATTCATAATTTTTATTAAACAATATATCAATAATTAAATTTCAAAATAGTGGTTATAATAAAGCTTTTAACCTTTTGCAATATGTTAGATGTACAAAACAACAAATGAGCACATAATATGCAATATTGCAGTGGCGGAGCTTCAAGAGGATTTTTAGGGGTGGAGATTTTTCTTTGGGTACATAGACTTGAAGATGACACAATTCAATTGTAATTAATTATGCAACTCACTTGAGCCGTGTGTGTGTGTGTCTATATATATATATATAGAGTGTCTTAGCCATCAAATCACATATAAATATTGAGAAAATAACTATTTATATAAAACCTAATAGTCATAATTTACTGGTCTCTATTATAGTAACCATTACTCTCACTTTAATATATTTTCTTGTAAACTTTAAAGCAAATCAATTAACATGATAAAATAGTTCTAGAGAAAATGGCTAAAAAAATATTTACAAAATTGTTTTTTTCTTTTTGTAAATAAGCTTCAAGTGTAATTCTATAGATAGGTGTTGAATAGAAAAATATACATGCACAAAGATCATCTATAAAAATTTCTCTCATTTTTGCTTTCATACCAAACACACCTTAAAATAAACATAATGGTCCTATTTGTAAGAAACCCATCTTCGATGCTTTTATTACATCACAATACATGATTTATTATTTCTTTTAATTAAAAAATAACTAAATTTCATAGTTGGATAAATCTTACTTATATATAAAATATAATAGTATTTACAATTAAATCTATTTGATATTTACTACCTAAACAAAATATATGTATATATATAGATTTTTCAAAAAACTTTGGAGGGGCCATAGCCCCCCATTGTCTTAAGGAAGATCTGCTACTGCAATATTGGCTGTGTGATGTTAAGAAAGGGTGACAATAAGTGGTTTAAAGGGTACAATTCTTTCTTTCTTTCTTTCTTTCTTTTTTTTTTAATGATTTTTACATTTTTTTTATGATGAGTGCTTTTCTTTCTTTGTTGGTAGTTGGTTTCAAAAGCACTCTAATAATAGTGGTAATGCTTTTAAAAGTTATTTCATTATTAAAGAGAGAGAGGGGGTACGGTGAAGGGAAACTTAATAGAGAAGCCAAGACAATCTGGGTAGCTTTTAAGTAGTTGTCCCAGGACAGAAGATAAAGATAGGAGACGTGTTAAAGATGAAGATATAAAAAATAATATTTTTTTAGGGTTTAGGGTTTAGGATTTAGGGTTGTCCCAGAACAATAATATTTTTTTATCATGTTTGTTAGGAGAGTATAAGACATGATAATAGTTTCTATTTTTTATTTGAAAATATAGGGATAAAACAAAAACACATGAAAAAAACATTTTTACTTGTGCCTATCATTGTCGGACTGACTGCCCATAACTATCTGCGGGCGGACCACCTATGCAATGAGGACAAGGAGGGAATTATCATATATATATATATATTATTAAAAGAAAAATATTAAATTTTTGTCCCTGTGTTTTGTTTATACTATTTTCCTATTTAGAGGTATATAAATTTTCTATACTTTCTCTCCCGAGACAAAATTTTTCTATATTTTGTTCTTTTTTCCACAACTAAATAGATTTGTGTCTATGGTGGTGATAGCGATGAAGATAATGAAGAAAGGAATGAGTCCAAGAATGAGAATTTCTTTTTATGTATAAATAATATTAGGGATAAATTTGTCTAGTAATAATATTATTGTTAACATCATTAATGTATTTTATGTAGGGATCACAAAGTTTTCAATTTTTTAGTGTCTAAAACCAAGTTGACACATTGCATTCACCATGACTAATTTTGGGATTTACTCTTTATTTATTAATATTATAGGTGTGTTGTTCATGAACAGTTATATAAACAGGGAATGGGACTTTGTCAGTATTGATTGATTGATCGAACGGGTATTGATTGATTGATCGAACGGGCCAAGGCCCAAATAGTACAAGGAACGTTCATTGGTTTTGGTAAGAAATAATAATGTGTACAATAATATTTTATAATATTTATACAGTATAGGTATAAAAATAAAGAAGATAGTAGATTAAAAAAATGAGAAATTAAAATAGACACTATTTTTTATTTTTATACCTATATTATTCAATTATATTGGACACATTATTATTATTATTCTTTGGTAAGCTCACCATCGAAAGAACCATCGGTTTTTAATTGTGGTAGACAATGAAAGAATAAAAAAGACAATTAGGTAGCGTTTGGTAAGGGGATGGAGACAACAATACATGGATAATGAAGATAGAGATATAAAAAATATTATTTCTGTATCATGTTTGGTTGTAAAGACGGGGATAGACGTTGACTTTCCATTGACCGACATTGACCACCGCACCGTTGACCACCAGTTGTTGACTATCGTTAATCAGCCGTTGACTGATGGCGATTGATCGGTTGTCTGACTACTACTGGAAATTTGGATCCCTATGTCCTGTCCCCACTTTTTGAAGAAACAGAAATACAAGAAATTTATCTCTAGAACAGAAAATTTTTCTATTTCCGTCCCCCTTACCAAACAATATACAGGGACAGTTTGTCCCTGTACTGTCCCTGTATTTCTACCTTTGTCCCTGTATTTCTACCTTAGAGACACCTGAAGCTTGGGGCAGAGGTAGTATCAGTTGCCTTTGGCGAGTGCACCTCGGGCTCAAGCCCTGCGCATCCCTCAATTTAAGCTTTTTATTGATCATCTAAAATTTTATTTGCTTTAGAATGTTAGATGATTACAATTTTTGAGCATTTAATTTCAAGAATTTTTTCGTTACTCAAAGTAGATTTAAAAATTCATATAACTATTTTAAAATTAATATAAAAGATTTAGTCTCAAATGGCACTTTTATATGAATTTTAAAATAATTACAGTAGCAGTCGAACGGGTTTAATGATAAAAGTTACTGGAGTTGGTTGAGGGCTCCTTTGGATAATGGCACTTATGATTTTTTTTTCCCACCTTTTTAAAGATAAAAGTCACATCTTTAATTTTTGTATGGTTTGATTATAAGCCTATTACTTGTAAAAAATTTGTTTTCAATATTTTTTGATAAATTAAAATATCCAACTTTTCAATAAATATTTTTTAAAAATTAACATTCACCACCTTATAAAAGGTATGAAAATTCATACAAAAGCTGAACTATTGCAACTTCCAACCCTAATGCCAATCAGAATATCCCAACTACAAGTACTTTAGTGACAAAAATGCATCATTCCTCGTCACTTCTGGGGCCTTTACAGCTTTATCTAGTGTTTGGATACCATAAAATTGAGTTCACTCAAAAAATAAAATTCAATTATATTTTTTTATTTGAAACTAAATATAATCCAATAATTAAAATTTCATCAGAAACCTCAAAAGTAAATTACACTCAAATGGGCTTGATTTGGAGTTGGAATTCAACTCCAATAAAAAAATAAATTTACTAAAATAGCTTTACTTAAATATAATATCTCCCTTTCATAATATTTATTCGCTTTCAAGCAATTTTATATTTCAAAATATTTATCAATATCGTATTTCAAAGAAGCATTAAGTTTTTTTCCCAATATTACCTCTAATTAATTTCACATTTTCAAAATATTTTATTTAATATTAGTCTTAAATATCATACTATATTAATTAATATGTCTATATATTAGTCAATTTATTACATTTTACTCAATTATCAATATCATTTATTACATTTCTTAATATTCATATTTGTCCTAAATTAACAAATATTTCAAATGATTTATCCAAGCTGAAATATTCATAATATGCATCTAGGTTACCATATATATAAATATAAATAAATTATTTATAAGTTATTTTTGAAAAATTCTTTTTATACAAGGACTTAAATAAGTTATTTGTTCAAACAGACCCTAAAAATAATATATATCATATTTTCTCTCAAAAATAACATATATCATTTTCCTTTTCGTCTTTTATTTCTTAATTTCTTCTTTCTAAAAATAATATGACTATAATGTAGAGATTATATTAAAACCTTATTAATCCTCTAATAATAAAACCTTATAAGAAACCATTCAACCATGCACTAAAACCATATGGCCTAAAAGTCATATACCACGTGTAGCTGATGATTACAGAATTTGGAAAATAGTCATGTTACACGTCTCAGAAAATTTGTGAGAAAATATTGTTAGACACAATTGACTTGCACATGATATAAGCATACCATCGAATCTAAACTAGATTTCTAACAGACACAGAATCGCACAAATCTCTCAACAAGATCTAATACAACTTAATCAGCAGTTTCTGACATAGGCAACTGGAGACAGCAAAGATTACCTAACAAAGACTTATTTAGTACATCAACGCCAAACCCACTCATAAACATACCCAAATCACAAAACATGCTGCAATTCTAAAGGTAAACTAAGTTCACGCCTTGATATAATAATGGCAAATTAACCTAGAAGTCATCAGTCTCAGTGCCTGCATCATTGTGAAGAGAGTAGAATTTGTCACCCTTGGAGTAAATCACAAATGGTTTATTCTTCAACATGTCACAGCCTTTTCCTTCCCATGGATTCATAGGCATTTCATAGAATCGAAGATATTGGAGGGTCTCAAGATTTTGGATATCATGGGGAACATCCACCATCTGAGGACATGGTCCAATGGTCATCCTTTCAAGAATAGGCAATGCCCCTTTATCTATTTTTAAGCTCTTCATGGATTCCATCTTTTCTAGGCTTAAAGTCTTCAATTTTTTAAACCACCCCTCTTTAAAATACAGCTCAGCACCCTCAAATGCTTTGTAAAGCTCAAGCTCCAACAACTCTGGCAAGTCCTTAAGAGCTGGTAGTGGATCTTCCTTTAGCCCTGACCATTCCAAGACCAACCTTGAAAGAACATGAAGTTTTGGAACCCATTTTGGCACTGTTTCCAAACAGCCTTTCAAGAAAAGGCGCTGGAGATGTTGGTGAGGGGGATTAACCAATGAATGCATGTCGAGAATTTCATGCTCTTCTGCTGCAATGCTCAAGGAATGAAGATGTGTCATGCCCTCTATTGCACTGCATAATGTCAACCCATTGTGTCTTCTAAGCCTGGTAACACCAAGTCTCCTCAGTTGCTTCAATTTTTTCAATTCCTTGATGATGTTGTCCCCACTAGTCATATCAACCCTCAACAGCTTTTGCAACGCCTTTAGCCTTCCAATCCCTTCCTTTATTAGCACACCTTGTAAAGATGCCAAACTATACTCGATTTCAACATTGATGGAATAAGCCAAAAGGTGACGCAACTTGATGAGCTTGTTAATCTCAACAGGCAATTCGCGCACTTGAGTGTATTTCAAGTTCAGAGTTTCCAAGTTCTGAAGCTTACCAATGAACCTTGGAAGGGTCTTGACACTACAGTTCCTCACGCTCAAGTACTTCAAGTGCAGCAAGTTAGCAATTTCTTGAGGGAGAGCATCAAGAGGTGCATCTTCAAAGTCTAGTCCAACCAAGAGCTTGAAACTAGAAAGGAGGGAGTTCACTAGAGGCCATGGCGTTTGCTCAAAGTTGAACACAAAACAAAACCTCACTCGGCTGTGATCCCGATCAACTCTGTGAAAAACACCACTGTCTTCTCTCCTACCTTGGATTGATAATCGTCTAGTGGTTGAATTGAAGGTGACGTTATCGCTCTTTATCACTTGGCAAAAGTCCAACTCTGCACACTTGTCCTTAATAAAGTCATGCAATAGGTCATCTACACTACAAGTTCTGGCCCTGCCATCATAATAATACTCAGAAACCATAACTAGATTCCTACAAATCAATTCATCTAAGTATTCCTCTGCAACTTCCTCTGGGGTGCGATTTTGGTTCTCCTTGACATTCACCAACCCTTCTGCAATCCACAAACGGATGAGCCTAGCACAGCTAATGGAGTAGTCATCAGGGAAAATGCCAAAATACAAGAGGCATGGCTTCAAGTCGAAAGGCAAGTCATGGTAACTTTCTGATAAGACTCTATGGATGCTCTTAAGATGAGGGTCACTTGCTAGCCTTGAACCAAGGCTATGATAAACCTTTTTCCATTCAATGACGTTGGTGTTCTTTGTTGAAAGGAGGCGAGCAATGGCCACAATTGCAAGTGGTACTCCATCACATTTTTCCACCATGTCTTTTGACAATTTCATCAATTCCGAGTTGTGACACCCTCCTTCTGGCTTGAACTGAAATGCCTTGCAAATGAAAAGCTGCATGGCATCACTTGGACTAAGGCGTTGCAATTCATGAATATGAACCTGCGCGGAGCACTTGCAAAACTCAACAACACGCTTATATCTCGTTGTGATTATGATCCTGCTTCTGTTGTTGTTCTGTGGCAATACATTTTCCACAAGGCCCCAAAAGTCTTCTTCCCAAACATCATCAAAGACAATCAAGTATCTCTTGTCTTGTAAGAACTCTCGCACTTTTCTTATCAAAGAGTCTTTGCTCAATCTTGAGATTGATACAGCTTGGGAGTCATCATCGTCGACCTCTTGATCAAGGAGCCTCTCCAACATCGACTTGAATATACTTTTCTCATTGAACGTTTTCGACACGGTGATCCAAGCACCACAATCGAACCTCTTGTTGTCTTTCTGCTTCTCGTAAAGTTTCTTTGTGATAGTTGTTTTACCTTCATAGACATGTGTAAAAGGAATCAAAAGACATAAATATTGATCCATCCACCCATCTCAAAGTTGAAAAATTATTGGTTGATCTGAGCACAAATTTTCTTTTTAATTCTTGCACACACTCACAATAAGTAAAGGGGATCCGTAAATAAGTGAATAAATATTAAATAAAAGAGTAATCCCCAAGTTGGTCCTTAACAATTTCAGCTTCAGACAAGTTGATGTCTAACAGTTGAAAAGTGTAAACTTGATACTTGACAATATCAAAAGTCGGACACTTAGTGCTCTTTGAATGAAAAATATTAATGGTGTTAATTATAATTTTATTACTAGAAAAATTGGTCCTTAGGGCCCGTCTAGCACGTCTGATAGGATAAGGGCTTATAGTATAAGATTTGATAGGATAAAGAGTGATAGTATAAGGCCTGATAAACTTTTAATACTATACAATGTTTGATGTAACATTGCATAAGACATTCAATTTTATGTTCAGTAATATCATACTACTTGTTTATAAATAATTCTAATATCTTAATTAAATATTAAATAAAATCAAATAATAATAAAATAAGAATTTTTATTATAATAATTTTCAAAGATTTTATTTATGTAAATATTTACTAACTATAATTTAATTTTTATTAAATGTTATTATTTATTTCAATATTTTGTAATTATTTATTATTTCAATAATATATATAAATAAAAAAATAACATTTAATATATTTTAATATTTTATATTTTTAATCATAATTATTTAAATTTAAGTTACTGGTTCTTACTATTATATATTACATATTATTTATTATTTATTTATATATATTTGATTAGTTAAATTTATAATTTAATATTATATACTATTTATTATTTATTTAAAACCTATATTTGTTATTAAATATTTATTATTTTATTTTATTTATTTTTTATCAATTATATTTATTTTTATTATATATAACTAAACTGATATTATATATTATTTATATTTATTTTATTATAAAATAATTTTACTAAAAATAATTTTATTTTTATAATTTTATTTTATTATTATTTATTTAAGAATTATTTATTTTAATAATATATTTGAAAAAAAAATCTTATACGTTAAAAGCTAATCAGGCCTAATACAGCTTCCCTATGCTGTAGAGTTATATAGCATTTCGACGTATAAGAGAGTTATGACGTATAAGGTTATACAATACGTTGTTCACACCAAACAAAGGATAAGAACATGACGTATAGTATTAGCTTATACTATCATGTCTAATATGTTATACCAAACACCCCCTTAACGTTATTTTCACAACAAAAAAAACTTCATTCCACATCCCTTCCTTCTTCCATCCTCTTCATCCTCATTACCACCACCACCATCGTAGACCTCAAGCACCCCTTCACAACCACCAATTCATCATAATCTATAACATAATGACCATCATCTACACCATACCCCATTTAACCTAAAATTACAAACAATTTCAACCACATTATCCTGTTAATCTAGCAAACCCAAGAAACTAGTAAAACCTAGGAAAAAAAATCACAACCCATCATCATCAACCCTTGAATTGTCATAAAAAAGCATCAACCTTGCAGTCTTCTGCCACCACCTTGAAGGCCAGTAACACTACAGAAGGTTGGTGGCAGTGCCATGAGAGTTAGGGCACAAGGTGATGAGGAAGGTTGGTGGTGGTGGTGGTGAGGATCAAGGGGATGGAGCTTGGGTTTAGGTTTAAGGGTTGATGGGGTTGAAAACCCACCAATAGTGGTTGGACAAAGAAAGATGAAGGGAACATGGTGGTTGGATGAAGAAAAATGAAGGGCCAAAAAACAAAAAGGAAGAATTAAAGATTTACACAATGTGTCAAGTTCCTTCTTTTGTTTCTTGGGGCTATGGGTGGGGGATGGTTCGTGTGCATTTATGGTGGTGATGGTGGTGACAAGGATGAAAGAAAGGTGACGGGGATTTCGATTTTTTTTTTCTTTTTTTGTGTAAATAATGTTAGAATCAATTTGTTTAGTAGTGAAATTAACATTAACATCATTAATGTTTTTCATACAGGGACTAGTAAGTATCCAATTTTTGGTATTGTCAGGAACTAAGTTGATATTTTCCAGTTGTTAGGGACTAACTTATCTAACACTGAAATTGTTTGGAAGAAACTTGAGGATTTAATCTAAATAAAATTAGTAGGACAATCCATTTATTTTGAATGTGTGTAAAAGTGAGGTGGTGAATTTGTGCTCGTATAAGATCTGCGTATGAAAGTCAACAACTTTCGCATTTTATTGCACACAAGAATTAATTTTTTTTCTTAAACAACTTAGTCTCAAATGTATTTTAATAGAGAAAGGATCAACTTATATTGGTGTGAGTTAAATACATTTCATTTTATACCACTAAAGAAACACTTGGATAGAGGATATTTTTTTACACAACTCTTTGTTGGATTGAAAGTTTATACATTGTAGATTATGTTTTGATACCTGATTTTTTTTTAAAAAAAAGAATTGGCACAAATAGTCAGTATGATATGTAGTTAAAATGTAGTTGTCAATTTTTAAAAATTTGGCACAACTTTGTTTGATACCCGATTTTTAAAAAAAAAACATTTAGTAAGACTTGAAAATTTGGTTAAACATATTTTAAAAGGCACCGAATTTTATTTGTATGATGTCGAGATTAAACAAAATTTTTAAAGTATTAGACAGATAATCATCGAAAAAGTATCATCAGACAGACAAAATCTAGTTACTTTATGAAATTAAAAAATATAGTTGAGTGCATTTTAAAAATGACTAAAATTTATTTGTGTGATCCTTAAATTCAATGAAATTTTTTTGAAATATCATGAAGACAAAATCTAGTCATTTTTCAAAATAATACAATTAGGCACATTTTTTAAATTTGAATAAACTAAAAAATTATTACAATGCACCACAAACCATTTAATGCATCATACACCTCGTGAATTATACTTTAGGATCACGAGGCATATCATATAATGTGGACCTCAAAATTTGAGATTCATTATGAATCCTTTTTTATTAAACATTTAATGATTATCATTTTTATTGAATGACTTGATTTAATGGATAATAATAAGGGTTCTACGAAGAACTAAAAAAAAAAAAGATATCGACCATAAAACCAATCTAAAACTTCAAGTGCAATGCGTAAAAGACACCGACTCAAGTTTCGCACAAACATTATTTTGGGAGTGTCTATAATTTCAAGCTTGCTATTGTCGTTTTCATTTGTTTATTTATTTATTTTTTTTACAAAACATGCTTTCTTTTACAATTGAATTAATAGTCTATGATAATATTAATTTTATTTAAAACAATTAATAATAGTATTTTTTTAAAAAAAATCATTTTGTAGTTGATTGTTCTTTCCTTTGTGATCAATTATTTGATGAAAAATAAAACATCTTTTACTGATATTTATTTTGATAAAACCAATTAAACTATAGATTTCACATTTAAATGAAAAAAATATGATAGCCCCATAATTTGGGGAACTCAAGTGAGACCGGTGGTTTATTGTGACAATGAAAGGAGTAAATTTTGATCGTTAAATCTCATATAAATAATAAGTAAACATTCAAATTGATCTCCAATAATTTCATTGATGGACAAATTAACCTCTGATAAAAAAAAATATTAGTGTTGAAGTCCCTCACAATTGTAAAATTAGGATACTGTAGGTCTCTGACAATTTTGTTGATAGACTAATTGGTCCCGAATAATAAAAAATTAGTGTTGAGATCCCTCACAATTGTAAAAATAGGATATATAGGTTTCTGATTCACTTGAAAAATATTAAACACAGACGTGAACTTTAATTATTGATTTATATGACATTCATTAGTCCTAATCAACATTAACTAAAATACACCTTTTTAATTTTATTTTTTATTTTTTTACAAATTCACCCCCCATACGTTCCAATATTTCATGGTATCCATTATCAAGAAAGAAATCCTTAACCCACAATTTGTCATTCTAAGAAAAGAATATGATTTGGAATTCAATTCCTTATGTTTTATCATTATCTTATCCCTTATACTTTATCACTACCATATTCGAAGGCACTGTGGTACTAATATCATAATTTTATAATGATTTTCCCAAAATAGCATAATAATTGCATAGTATAAAACAACACAATAGGGCCCTATATTTGCAATTATAAGAGACCTTAACACTAAGGGACCAATTTATGTATCAAAATAAAAATGTTAGGACTTATAGTGTCCTCTTTTTGCAATTGTGGAGACCTCAACACTAATATTTTTTGTCAGGGATCAATTTGTCTATCAGTGAAATTGTTAGGGATTTATAGTATCCTATTTTTTATAATTGTGAGGGGTTTTAACTCTAATATTTTCTTATTAGATAGGGACCAATCAATATATCTATTAATAAAATTATTAGGAACTAATTTGAGTATTTACTCATAAATGATAAAGATTAAAATATAAAATCATATGACTTTTTTAAGTGATCATATGATTATTTATTATCATTAATTAACTTTAAATCTTAATCATCTATATATACTTATATGACTCAAATTTACACATCTCACTCTTATAGTAATTCACCCCTATCTACCTTATTTATTCTTTTGAGTTTAAAGATGGTTTGGAAGCTGAATATAAGTTTTCAAATCTACTCGGCTTCTATGAGCTTAATAGTTTTTACAATTTTGTACTTCAATATTCTATAAATATGATATGCGTTAAAGTAAAAATAAGTACCCTAAATTTTTATATCATATCAAATTCCGAATATAATAAAACAATGTTTGATAACACATTTAGAATTAATTTAATATACGTTTCTAGTGTGAATAAGCTTATTGAATGTAATTTATCATCACATTTTAATGAGCTTCATGTCATATATGCTGTCAAACTTTTTATTAAATGATGTGCCAGTATGTCGGTTGATGCAACAATTAAATGTAACATTATATATATATAGATGTGGTTCATTTATACTTACTTGCATCCTTCAATAATATTTTATGCGTATAAAATTTTATCATTTCATCAACCATTAAATTTAAAATTCTTACATAGTAGATCAATTGTATAACAATTGATCTATATATATTAGGTGCCTTGAGAACAAGACATCCTCTTAAGAATAAGACATTTCTCTTGCATCGATGTGTTTAAAGTTGTCAAATGTTTTAGAAGTTACTCTTCCCTGTACGGGTAAATATGTTGCGACATATATATTCTTAAAAAAGTAGTGTGACTATGATATATTACTTGATATAGGCTTTTTTATAGCATTAATCTAGTATTTTTAAATGTTTGGCTTAACTTGAAAGTTTATTTAGAGATCGACTTGATAATAAAATTTTTAAATAGACTAAGATACTTTCTTTTAAATAGGCTAAAAGACTTCTAAATTTATTTAGAATATGTGTTTCTTAAATAGCTCAATGTAATTCTTAATAAGTCAAAAGTCTATTTTTTAAAAAGATTAAAATATTTTTATTAGTCTCAGACTTTTAAATAAAAATAACATCAATAATAATATAAATAGATTGGCCTGTTAACCATAATAACTTTTTTATTACTTGTAACCTGATTTGTTCAATTAAAGCAGTTTTGTAAAATGTCTTTATCTGCCTTGTTGAGAAAAAAATATGGAGCTTAAAAATATTGTCAAGTTAATTTGAAGAAGAATGTTAATATCAGTAGGAATATATCTCTCAGTCAACTCTGATATTTGTATTTTAAAATGATGTACATATGTACACTATTTTGCTGTATGAAGAATCAAATAATTTTTGTATTTTACATGTGAACATGGATTTGGGGCATTTGTGGAGAATTATATTTTTTTTCTTTTACAAATTGAAGAATTTTATGATAGCAATAGCTGAAATGATATTAGGTACCTTTCTAGGGGGGAATATGATGTTATGTATATATACACACACATATACCCAAAAGGGGAACAAGAAAGGGATGAATGGGGTTCCTAATATTAACACTTTTTGCATATTTTTTATTAATAAAAAAGAAGTTGTGTAAAATATCTTATTTCTACAAATCTTTGCTTAGGACAATTTATATTTAATGTTTAATCTATTGTTATCTACAGTAGTTAATGCTCCATATGTTTTTCATAGTATTTTGTAGGTATTAGACCTTCTTTATACAGTTAGAATCTGCTCCCAAGTCTACTAAAGCTATTATTTCATATTATTGATCATGTACTATTAAATTTACTTTACAATGCCATTTATGCATAATTATTCTTGATATCATATTGATATAATTTTCTGAGGGTTCTTCTTCAATGTTCTCTACCAATTCTTTATTTCTAGAGAGAGAAGATATTCCTTCTTGGTTTTTGTTAGTTTGAGAATTTAATATTAGGTCTCTTTTTAATTCTAAATATTCTAATCCTAATTCAAAATCTTTTTGTTTTAATTGAGTTATTTCTTGCTTTAGTATTCTAATTTCATTTTGTAAATCTTTACTTGTTATTTAATTTTAGGGTGACTTAAATCCTTCCAGAATCTATTTTAGTTCTACTCTCAGGACTTTTTCTTTGTTTTTCTCTTCTTCATCTAACAAATTTTTTAGTTGTTATAAAAATTCAATTTTTAAATCCGAATTTTCCATTTTATCAATAATATTGATTAAGGTATTTGTTTAATGTTTAGTTAATACATTTATTGTCTTTAGGCAACTTGAACAGGTATACACTTTCAAATTCTTGAACAGATTCATCTTCTGAAGAGTAATTTTCATATATTTCAGAATTATGCTCCGATTATTCTTCAGAGGATTCATAGTGTTCTTCTATTAGCACGACAACAAATCCTTCTTTTAATTTTTCTGGGATGCTTAGATTACTTACGTTTTTTTTTTAACCTTACAATCTTTTGCATAATGACCTACTCTTCCACATTTATAGAATTGTCCTTGAAATTTCTTTTTAGGTTGTTTATTTTTCTTAACAAGTTTTAAAGGGATATGTTTTTCAGCTTTTTATTTATTTTTATATTTTTAGTAAATTTTTTAGCAATATTTTTGTTCTTGTATTTTATTCTTTTACTAGGAGCTTCAACTCCTTCGATTCCAAATTGATCGCAAAACAATCCTAATTCTCTTTTACTTATTTCTTCTTCATGCCTTAATTTATTCTGAAGTTTAAAATCATTACATACTTATATTCCTATGTTCCTTTTCAACTATACTACTATGTATTTGTCCACAAATTAGTTGATCTTAGGTTATATCTCCATTAAATTGTTGCATATATTTTGTTTTAACTTTTCTCCTAAAAGTCTTGTAAGTCCTGCTATAAATCTTCATTTCTATTCTATCTAATTGTTGAGCTAAGGTATATAGAGTTTGATTTGTATAATTAAGTTAATCATGAACCTTCTAGAAATCTTTATTTTCTTAATTTATTTTGAATGGAGTAGTCACTTCAACTTCTAAATAATCCTTATTTATTGGAATTTTTATTTGTTGTAATGGTGGATACACAGATGATGTACTAGCATATATATATATAATTCTTACTAGGTAAATATTAATAATACATGTAAAGTTCTTTCACCAAATTCACTAATAATATAATCGAAATTTAAAGTTAGAGACACATTATTTTCCACAAATACTCCAAAAAATTTTAATTATTAACATGTAACTTTGCAAGTATAAATTTAGTGTATAACTGAAAAATCTATGAGCATATATAATTTTCCTTACCTAGTCCACCTGTTCCAACCACTCCAACGACCGTGCATCTGCAATCTTCACCAAGCAACAAGCTCTTGAGTCTCTTCTCTGAATCATCGATTCCCACAAGCTTTGTATCCTCGAGGAAAAATACACCCCTTCGAAGGTCTGTGTCACTTGAAGAATTATCCTTCTTACCACTATGAGTACTTGATTCTGCAGCACCCGATGGGACGATCCCCAAGGTCTCCTTCGTCTTGTCAAGTGTGGTGATCTCATCCTTGATCCCACGGATCTTTGATGCAATCCAGTGTCGTGGCTCTATGCTCATCAACAGCCACGCTATCTTCTCCAAGACGCCCCCGATGCCGCGTCTCTGGCGTCGTTGGGCGACTTGGAGCAAGTACTCGTCAATGACATCTTCTATGTGGTGTGCAACTTCCCTTACTTGCTTCACCCACTCTTTCACCACATTACTCTTTTCCTCTAACTCTGCCTTCATGTCTGCGTCTCTTAGGTAAGCTTTTATGAGGCTTAATTGGTCTTTGATGAATGCTACCTGGGTGTACAACTCTCTCGAGAGTGTCACTTCATACCTCAGTAATGGTATCAACTTGCCAATCACTAGGTTCACTGCAATCTCCGCCATTTTTTTTTTTTTGGGGTATAAAAGGAAAATTTTGCTTCAATTTAGTGTTTAAATATGCCTTTGAATTCAAATCGGTATTTTCATTCCATCTGTCAATGAAACAAAAATAAATGGATTAAGAAAATAATACACAAATCTCAATAACAGTATAAAGTTGTATAAGGGTTAATATGGCTATTATAACTTATAACTTCTTTTAACTTTCTGAAAGTAAAAAAGTCAAATTTTCACTTTCTATCTTGTTTTGCTAAACAATAATTCAGTACTTCTTTAAACATTATTTTTGACTTTTTTTAAGAAGTTAAAATATTTAACAACTTGTTAATAAGCATTTTCTAAAACACCAAAAATAAGTAGTATTTTTTATATTTTATATATTTGAATATAAAATAGTTTATGAGTAAGTTATTTTTCAGAAGTTAGATTTATATAAATATTTAAATAAAGTGTTTACCCAAACAAGAGTAAATACAATTAATTACATTATTGATAGTTATTGGTAAGAAAATTAATGCTTTCTTGACATCACATATAATGGACATATATTTTGAAATAAAAAATCTTAAACATTTGATACATAGAGTGAAATAGAAGGATTGATTTGCTTAGCAGTTATCTAACTAAAGAAAAGTTAAAAATCAAATCACATCAAAGTTACCATGATTCATGAACGGAAGGCTAGTGAGGTGAACGAACTTCTCTTGGCAAACCCAAACCTTGTTAACTATGTGTTGAAGCAGAGGTTAATTCACAAAAACATGTGGAGTAAGGCTACGAGAAAGAAAGATTAAAGGAAGGAGAAAGGTGGTTGCTGTGTGAATCAGTGTTGAGCGTGTTTCATGCCAATTTGTAGGCATAACTTTTGTTTTGAGCATACGATTCTTTATTCCTCTGATAAGATGCGTGTTGGCAAATTACAAAATTTGGATCGTGCTATATGCTGTCTCCACTAAGGATTCCCATCCTCTTCTTATACTTTTACAACTAGTTTGCCAAATAATACAAAGTAAAATACATTTAACCCTGTTTAGCATCAAGAAATGAGATTCCAGACTATTCGTTTTTAAAATCTACACTCGAGGGTTTTTATTTTTTTTTTCATATTGACTTTGAGAGTATAATATACATTGATATGGATTTAACGATGAATTTACGTTATTGTGGTATCAGAAAAATCTCGCCACAAGTAAATTTTCATAAAGGAAAAAAATAGATTATTTTAATTAAAATCTCGCCACACTCAAGATTTCAGTGGAATCTTGTGACTGGCAAGATTTAATAGATAAATATTAAAATATTCAGCTCTTTCTATATAAATCCGCTTCCATCTTTTCCAATTCAAATTTTATTTCTCCAACCACAACATTGTCACGTGATAGAGACTTAGCTTGTCGTAAATGATCGTATATCTCCACTTTTGGTAATTTTATATATAGATGTCGCAGTCGTAATAACTCTATTTCTTGTTATAAATAATATTGTTTAATATTTGTTACAAATAACAGGTATTAAACAAAATAACAGATATTAAACATAAAATAAATACTACTTAAAATTTAACTGGTATTAAACAACAAATAATACTACTTAAATAAATACTACTTAAAATTTAATAGTTAACAAATACTAATTTTGCTAATACTTATAACAGATATTAAACATTATTAAATACTCAGAAAATAGTATTAACAAAAAAACTCAATAACGCTATTGCAGAAATTCCGGTCATTGAAATCTCGCCACTCATGAGATTCCTTCCTGAAATCTCACCACTCATGAGATTCCTCTACTCCTGACAGACGCGATATAAGTCCACATATATGGAATATTTACCCCAAATCCATATTATTGAATATCTTTCATCCATTCTTTATATAAAAAATAATTTCCCCTACACTCGATCCAAGGCTTTTTTTTTTTACCAAAAAACAAAAAGAAAAAATGATTAATTGCAGATCTGTAACAACCTTAACATTATTCACCAATATACTCATTTTTTATTAATATCAAAACGGCTACTAGCCAAACGTTTTAGGCACATTGAAGACATTTAGCTGTTAAAAGAATTATTTGTGTGCAGAAAACATAATACTTTTAGCTAGCAAACGTATTAATGGGTGCTTATGTTTTCGAGGCAGCGTCAGAACTGGTAAGACCGTTGGTTGTTAGACAGATTACTGTTGCAAATGAACGGCCCATTGCTAGCCATATTAGGATTCCAAGCGCTATGAAAGTCAAATGGATGGGGGTGGTGTACCACAAAATCATTGTTTTTGTTTTTTTAGTGAGATAAAGTTAGAGAGAAGTGGGAGAAAAGCAGCATGTGAGAAAACAACTGCCTACATCATCGAGATATGTGCGGCGAGATCTCCACAAATCTGGATACGCAGGTAATATTTATAATTGAAGGTAAATATTCGAATTTCTTTTAGTTTAACATACAAATTTAATTTAAGTAGTGTTGTGGATTTATTTTAGTTTATGTAGGCATAGACAAATTTAGTTTAAATAGTTTCAAGAATTTGTTTTAGTTTGATGTAGTTTAATTAGTGTAGAGATTTAAATTTTATTTATTAACCTTATTTTAGGGAAATCTAATTTAATACAGTAGATATCCATTTTAAATTGACTTTATATATTCTAGTTATAAATCAATTTAGTTTATGTAAGAGAGTAGTTTATAAATTTATTTTAGTTTATATTATACATGTTAAATTTTAGTTTGTAAGTTTAGTTTAGGTTCTCTCTATTATTCAATTAATTTTGTTTTGTTAATAGACTTTAGTATTAGATATTTATTTAAATGAATAAAATTTCTAAGAATTTAGTAATGTAAAATTTACTTTATTTATTTATTTATACTATACATGCTTAATTTTAGCTTGCAAGTTTATTAGTTTAGTCCAATTTAGGTTCGATGGTTTTAATTCTTTCTTCGTTTAGAGATGTTAATATAATTTTTCTGAATAAGTAAGGTTGCTATGGATTTAGTAAAGTAGTTTAGTTTGTTTATTTATTTATATTAGACATGTTTAATTTTAGTTTGTAAGTTTAGTTTAATTTAGTTTAGGTTTGATTCACTGGTTTTTAATTAATTTTCTTTAGTTTAGAGATTTTAATATAATTTTTTTGAAAAAAAGAGCTTGATAAGAATTTAGTAATTTAGGTTAGTAAATACTACATTCTACGATAAATATTTTTATTTTATGTTTGGTCTTTTTGCATTTGTTTTTTATTTTATATTTTTGAGCATTTTTAGTATAAAATTGCTTATTTCTTTCGTACAACCCGATGGAGTACTACTTGGTCGATCTGACTTAATGTGTGTTCAGCAGGATCCACCTATTGAGCCATACTTCATACAAGCTGTGTTTTGGTATGCAGCATACATTCCCTTTTATGAGTATAATAATGCATTGCTGTTAGCCTTGATAGAGCAATGACTTCCTGAGATCACACATTCCACCTGCCTAGGACATATTTCACCAGCTTGGGCTACAAGTCAATGGGGATACCATTAGCAACTGCCCGGGGCGATGGGTTGACTAAATTAGTGAGGATTATGTATCATCTGTGAGTGCTTACTACGGACGATGCCACCCGAGAATTACCGAAGGTGTTATAAGAATATGCTCATCTTGTCATGGCTTAGGACTACACTTTATCACTTGGGTCGACAAGAGATATATAGATGCTTGGATAATGCAGGCAGTACTGGCATATATTTTGATGCTGATTAGCGGTGTGCTACTTCCTGATAAGTCATCTGCTAGGGTTCGAGTGGGATACTCCCCTAATCGGAGGACTTTGCATATTGCGGGGGGGCTTAGTTAGGGTTCAATTATGTTGTCCATATTGTACCGCAAATTGAGCCAAGTATGTGGCATGTATACCACATATTTTTCTAGATGTTTGAATTTGCTATAGTCATAGATTTGGTACAGTTTCCAAAGCTGAGGCCCAAAGTTAATGCTGGTATTTCCTTTGCATTGACCATGAGGTAATGATTACTTTATTTGTCATTGCTAGGTTTTGCTTAATTTTTTGTTTAATTATTTTATTATTTTATTTAACCATAAATATATGCAACTATTTTCAGGTGGTGCAGATGTAGATGTCTGTCAGAGGGTGCGGACACATGGGTGTAGATGCTAAAGATTCATATTGACTTATTGACACATGATGATAAAAATACATTGGTTTTTGTGTCACTTCTCTATTGATTAACTAGATTAGTTTGCTAAATATAATAATCATTTGTTACAGTTCTTATGGACTCTATATGATAACCATGACGTCTTACGCACTACACCATATTGGGTTTATCAAGAGTTAGCCATCTGTGCTTTCGTGACATCCCTTCTTTGCTTTCCCATAGTTGAATGGCACCATATAGATCGTGTGCTGAGACAGTTTCAAGCACAACAGCCCATTCCAAGCAAGCCATTGGACATTGATTGCTTGATCGGGAAGAATGCTCGTGGCCAAGCACCTTGGTGGACAAACCATTATGTGGTTGGGTACAATTTGTGGGTGATATGACTATAGAGACGTATTCTGATCCAACAGTGACCTAAGTCAATGCAAGTGCCATCATGAGAGTATGTAACCTATAACTATAGAGTTGTACATAGGACATCCCAGCACATACTTATTTGTCACTCGATGCATCGATGGATGTGCCAATGGTGTTGGCCCCTCCTGTGCCTGATCACGTTCCTGATAGGCATCGAGTTGATCGACGTGCTCATGTAGGGACACGAGTTAGACATGCTTATAGCCACATCAGAAGAGTCTCCCGATGATGGTGATGGTGTGGGGTGCTCATGGTCACGCTGCTAAGTATGACATGGGTTAGGCCATCACCCAGCTTGAGTATGATAGCAACACTTCCTATATGCTGAGGCTAGCACTCAGCATTCATATGATTTTCACCCAGTATTGCAACCACAGTTTCACATCATTGAGTCTAACTCATAGCCTGTGCTGGAACTTTGTAAGCATGTTGTCATGACTCGACTAGGGAACATGACCGGCATGTAAGGAATCTTATTCCCACGTAAGCTTACCACGTGACGTGTCTTTCTAAATGCATAAAATAGTATAATATCATAGTATAATATCATACGTAGCATACAATTTTCTTCTAAATCCTTATCATTTTCTTTAATTAAAACATAATATTTAAATCCATAAAAGCGGAATAATTTAATGTTCAAACTCTAAAATCATCCTAACCCAAATCTGTAAATCCCGAAATCCTAAATTGTTTCAGCATGTAGTATAAATCTTAAATTTAAAAATCTGCTTAACACTTGAAAACTGGATCACCAATACATCTTTGGCTTATTACATAGACTCAAATCAAACTTTATCATTTTAAATCTATACTTGTAAACTGAAAACACATATATACTGTTTCAAATATTGAAATTTAATATAAAATATGAAAATAATGCATAGCTTGGATCCTGCCTGCACATCTACTGGAGTACTCTAATACTAACATGAACCTATACTAAGCCTTACTCCAGAATAAGGCTCACCACTAGGAAGAGCTACGTCAACTAAACTGGGTTGAAACTGAACTTGTACCTGCAATTATGAGAAGAAGGGAGAGGGTCAACAGACTCAGTGAGTAAGCTCTCACCTATCACCCATATGGGACAACCAATGTATATATATACATAATGCAATATATATTCAACAATCATAAACCATTTGATATTTATATGCATAACTATATAGAAAAGATATCTTTGTATTTATGAATTCATAGAAAAGCATATCCAATTGCTTACTCTAACAAGAAACCATTTCCACACATTTACACAATAGCTCTTAAATCAAATATTCTTTGTAAACATAATTTAACAGTACTCTAATAAAGAAACATGAATCTCTAGTTATGTATTACATAAAGATATATTCTCTAGCTATGCATGTAAACCATGACATAGGAAATTTTCTAATCTCTAGGATCTTTCAAGGATCCGAATCGGACACCTAACTAGATTCCATCTCTGCTCTACGAGATTGCCCCTAAGGACAACTTGGAACCAAGGTTAACGATCATTTTCCTAGTCGTTTACCCACTATTTATTTCTCTATAGCTACCGTCTAGTCTTTAAATTATAAAAACTAATTATCTCTCTAAAATTCTGTGTTAGGCTTTGCTCTAGAGTTAAAACTCTATCATATATAAATACTCTACTCTTGAAATCACAAAATCTCTAATATATATAAAATCATTTAAATCTGAAAACTCTTGAAACTCTGAAAGCTCTGGACTCATATAACTCTAACATTCTAACTTTAGCATAACCGTAACTATGAAATCATGCCCAAGAGATCTCCCGCTTGAAGGCATTTCAATTTCAAGCCTACAGAATATATGTTTAGCAGTTGCTATGAATTATACATTCCATATTTCTGAGTATCATAAAAATTGGATTTCTAAAATCTCTTTTCTCAAGCTAATGTCTTTTCATAACTTAATAACTCTCATATCATACTTGAAACGAAAAGGTTAAAAATCATTAAATCTCTAACATTATAGTAACATCTCAATTCATGAAATTAAGTAGTATACTCTGTTTGACATTCTTGCCAAAATATCTTAACTGATACTCTAATATTATATTTTGAAAGCTAATGCATACTCTATTCTATATATTTTTTATAAGAATTCAACTTAACATTTCGAAGCTTTCTAAAATCCAAAATATAAAGTATATATAATAATAACATAGCTTCTTAAAAACATATTTGATAAAATATCATATTGCTAAATCATACATTATTTGAAAAATCATTTCATTAGCATATAAAACATTTTTCATAACATGCAACATATCAATCATGGCCCCACGGTTTTCTAAAACTCATTCTTTTATGCTATCATCACAAAATCATAGTTCTTGCTATTTCAACATAATGTGCAAAATCATATTCTCATATCTACTTTCATATTTAGCAATCATAATGCATAAACATACTTGTAATGGCTAAACATAAGGTCATGAGTTTGAACCCACTCACCATTTAGAGCTGGGAGTATGTGGACACCACCAACTTGACCTTGAGATCTTGGAATGGCACCAACAGCTACCATAGAGCAACATAGACTTATGATCAAACTCTAATTATCTTTAGATAATTCTAAAACAACTTTAACAATATTGGGAGAGCACCCCCACTTGGAAACAATAGAGATTAAACAACCCAAACCATAGAATGTGAAAAAAATGGGAAGAAAGGAGACAAAATCTATTAAAAAACACTTGATGATTTGGGGGAGCTATATTTGAGTGGGTTGAGAAAAAATGTGGGGAAAGGGTGTTTAGAAGCTAGGTTTTCATGGAAATGGGGGAGGAATTCGAGTTAGGGTGTATAAATAAGGAGAAGAGGATCTGTTAAGTGAAACTACGTCGTTACACACTGTTCACACTCTGGGAGTACCGCTATAGCGTATATGATCGCTATAGCGGGCCTTAGACCACCAAACCCGTGAAATGCATTCTTGTGACCACTATAGCGATGACAACAAATTCCAACTTCTGCATTTTTTCTGTCATTAGGCATATGGATTATCTCGATACTCATTTATTTTACTCTCCATTAACTTTAAAATATAAATGCAAATAAGAAAATACCCCCTATTTGAATTCAAATAAAATATATAAAAAAAATCAAAATCCCAACTAATCAAGATCCAAATTTTGAATTTTAGTTCAAACCCGAAAATCTTCAAGATTTTCTAAATTTGGGGCTAAACATGAAATGGTTAAATGTTTAATAAAATTCATTAAAAATAAGTTTTTGACTTATTTTCCTTTTAGGAACAATTACTGGGACTTTTGATCTCAAGAATGTGACTCTATCATATAATCCTCCAAGGAGATGTAGGATCCAGACTTAGCAAAATCCCAGAACCGGCAACATGGATGGCTTTCAAGAGACCCTGAGGTCGCACAAAACTTGTCTACTGACACGTGTACGCCGAGTATTACACATGTTGACCCTGCACATGACTTAACCTATGAGGATGCAGATATTTACTGTGCCCTAGGCTAGTCCGTAGATCAGCCGGCCCCTAATATCATGAGTCCTATATGGCAGGGGACTCTAAGCCCTCAATGGAACATGGTTTTCCTAGTCATAGTTTGTCTCGTTGGCATTGCATTTTAAAATGTTATAATTTTCAATTTACTTTAAATTTTTATTTTTAATATTTATAATAAAACTTATAAAATAATTCTAAAAATTTATTATTTGATGAAATGCTACAACTTCAGATCTTAAAAACATAATAATTTCATAATTTTAAAAAATAAAATCGTGTTTTTAACTTTTTCTTTCAAAGTATATAAGATACTTTAATAATAATATTGAGTATGATTAATAATTAAATAAATATTAATTATTTCATAAAATAAGCTATTTAATATCAAAACTTTAGCTTTAATGGTTATGTTATCAATGTTTTAATGAGCTATATTTTTAGCATAAAATAAGAAATTTATGCTTCTAACAATAATTTTATTAAGTAATTTATATACTTTGAAAGAAAAATTGAAAACATGATTTTATTTTTTAAACTTTGAATATTATTATGCTTTTAAAATTTAAAGTTATAATATTTCATCAAATAATAAAATTTCAGATTTATTTATAAGTTTTATTATATATTAAATCCTAGAAAGTAGACTCTCTATAAAACAGGGGTAAGACTGCACACATCTACCCTCTCTAAACCTTAACCGGTGAGAGTCTTGTGCTAGACCACCTTTTATTTAATTATATATTAAATATAAATAAAATTAAATAAATTGAAAATTATAATATTTTAAAATAAAATATCAATGAGACAAATGATTAGAGAAATATGAGTTTAATAATAGAAATTAAAGTGTCTTTAAAATATGCACAGGTGGAATGTCATATTTGTAGAAGAATGAAATAGAGTGTAATAATACCAAATCTCAAGGGTGTTTAGTGTTATTTATCCAAAAATTTAACACATATTACCATCATAAGTTTAAGTGTTAAGCATGAAAAGAGGGAAGGGAAAAATTAATTTGTGATGTATGGCTATGATTTCCTCACAAGATCATCTATGAAACTACTGTGTGCATTATCGTAAGCAACACAGCCCAACGAATCAGGATATGTTGACAGAAATAAATTCTTGTATCACATACATCATTTGCACATTTGTATACAACTTGAATCATTTAATGACACAATCAATCTTACTTCATTTCTGCATTATTCTTAGCCATAATATTCTTCTACCAGCAAAGATGATGTGCAATAAAGTGCAGCATTATTTAAAAATGGTGCGTGATGTGTTGTGTTTCTTCTCCACGAGAATATGAATGTGAACACATGCAAAGGAAGCTTATGGAATGAAAGAAGAAAGCAAGTGGAAAAGATAAGGAGCAAAAGTGGCTTTCCGTCCAAATTAATGATGCGTTCGTTTCATTTAAAAGAAGTGGTTATAAAATTTAAATTTTATATATAATTAAAAATAAATAAAAATATATTATTTTAGAAGTTTTTTTTAGTTTTTATAAAAAAATGTGAAAATAGATTTTTCTTTTAAAAAAAATTCTAATTTAAGTATACGAAAAGTAATTTTTTTCAAATAATTTTGCTCCAAAAGAATCTCATTCAAACGAGCCATAAATATTGAAAAATAGTGCTGGCATCTTCTTTTTCTTTAACGGATTAGAAATATTTGGGGAATAGCTGCCAATTGTTTGACAAATGTTTAATGTTGATTATATTTTCTACTTTGAAATGACCATTAAATATTATAAGTATTTTTTTGTCAATTTATTTCATATAATTACTTCGATATAATATCAAATTAATTAATACAAATTTTTATGCAATGATGATCTATATAATATAATAGCAAGTATATTAAATAAAAATAATTAAAAAAATGAACAAATAAATAATAATCTACACGATACATACTCAAGATTTTTCAAGCTTGTGTTCATATAATTTAGTTTAATATTAATTAAACATATCATATCAACATTTTAAGTGTCAATCTTTCAAATTTTATCGTAGTTTTTTATTTTTTATTTTAATTCCCAAAAGTTAAGGTAACATAATATATTAATTGAGTTCACTCAAGAATTAAAATTCAATTATATCCTTGATTTGAAATTAAATTTAATCCAATAATTGAAATTTCATTAAAATTTCCAAAAATAAATTATACCCAAATGTATCTGATTTGGAATTGGAATCGAGCTCTAACAAATAATGAAATTATCAGAATAACTTTACTTGAATATACTCTCTCCCCTTCAGAATATCTATTACTTTCAGGTAAGTTTATATTTCAAAATATTTATCATTTTTGTATTTCAATAAGCATTAATTATTTTCCAATATTACTCCTAATTAATTTCATATTTTCAAAGCATTATATTTAATATTAGCCTTGAGTATCGTGCTATATTAATTAATATATAGGAACATATTAATCCATTCATTATATTTTATTCAATTATCAATATCATTTATTATCTTTCTTAATATCCTAATATCCGTGTTTGTTCTAAATCAATAGATATTTTGAAAGGGATGAACTAATATTTTGTTCCCAACTTATTAATTGAAGGATAAAATGATAAAATCAGATAAATCAATTCATTTTTAAACATATTCTAAATCAAGAAATTGAATTATTTAATTTACTGACTTGTTATAAACATAAGAATTGAATTCGATTTTATCTCATCAAATCATTCCAAACATCATGTTTAATATACATAGAGGGCCACCTCAACTACACAAACCAAAAGGCATAATGCCAAATGCTAGCTTTGTCATCATCTCCACTTTGCATCGAGCAAACCTAACATATGACAGAAAAGGATCACAAATATATGACCCATAGTTTTAAAACTCGGACTAGTGATCGACTCGGTTGAGGTACCGGATCACTAGGTCAACTGGTGGGTTACTGGTCAAACCGGTTGAACCGGATTTATATAAAAAAATATATAAAGCTATATAAAAATTTAAATAAAATATAATAAAATAATAATTAATTAACAATTTGACACTCTTTAAGAGGTCCAAATATAAAAACATAATTAAATAACATAAATTCCTAAATATTATTTTCATTTCACAATCATGAATCACAATTAACAAGCTTAAAACATAATTGCACAAGTAAACTCATAAAGTTTTACATCACAAATCACAAGTCATAATAATATAAACAAATTTATTGCATTTTTCTAAAAGTCAAATTACAATATATTTTTTTAAGGTTTAGAAAAAGATATTATTTAGCCCAAAAAAGAAAAAGAAATTAAAAAAGCAAAAAAAAAAAAAAAGACCCGACCTGGTCCGGTTCAACTAACCGAGTCACTAATTTTGATCCAAATCCGACCGAGTCAAACCGGATCACATCGATTTTGATGCAAGACCGATCCAAACATTGGCTTGGACCGATTTCATGACTGGTTCACCAGTTTTCCGATCGAACCGGCCGGTTCGAGCCGGTTTTTATAACTATGAAATGACCTCATATGCCCCATCCTTGAAAGAAACTTGAATCCCACGAACTTATATTCCACACCACTTCTAACATTTAGGAAAACGTTGTCCCTAACACTAGGAGTTTTAATTCGGTATTTACAACCCATATACATCGATATCTTACCATTCCCAGTCCAACCTCTTCAACACAATCATCAACGAGGTAGAAAGGCAAAAAATTCTTTTATGCTCCTGGAGGAAATCAATTTTTCCTCCATGAAATCACTTCAACCCTTAATTGTTTACTCTCCACCCACTACAAGAAAAGCTATTATCATTGACAATGTATTTTTAACAGTCTACATTAAGTGTTGAAAAAGGATATTATTATTGACTCTCTTATTAAAAGTGTTGAAAAAAAGTGTTGATAAATATATTTGTCAATATAACCCTTGTTCAACAGTATTTGTGGTTGTTGGAAATACTCTCCCCTCTATATTATTCTCAACGCTTCTGTCAAAAAAAGAGTTGGTGCATGTAATATTCCATTGACCGTTGAAAAAATTACTAACCTCCATCAAAATTGTTTCAGCACTGTCAACTTCAGAATTCGAGCATTGCTTAGAGAGAGAGAACTGCTTGGTAAACTTTTCTCTCATATCCCTAATTTTTCTCATTCAAATCCCTAATGTTTTCATTTTTTCCAGATTTCTTCTTCAGATTTTTTCATTCCTCCTCCACTTCATCCAAAAGATAAGCATTCATCTCTTAGATCTCTTTTTCCTTTCATCCATTTTTTGATTCAAACTTTTCAAATCCCTTTACTCAGACATTTCAAACCTAGGATCTGAGTTTGCAATGGTCGTAGATCGATGAATTCCATCTAGTTTCATGATTTCCTTTCATCCATTTTTTATTCAAACTTTTCAAATCCCTTCACTAAGATGTGATTTTCGTGAAATCTGTTTTCAAACATTTCACCACCGCTTTAGAACAAAGATTGACGATGTGTAGTGAGGGAGATCGACGACGTGCAGCTTTGGTGGTAGATCTGATGAGCATGATGGAGGGCACCGTTGCAGACGGGATGGCGCTGAGGACGACATGGTGGCACAGAATACATTGCGACAGCGGAGAGGAGAATGCAATGCGACGGCACGGAGGACGTGACGCGGCGGTGCAAAGGGTGTCAAAGGGCCAGGCCAGCACGTTAAGCCCGGAAAATAAATTAACTTACATTCACTAGTTCTTTTACTTGCAGATTGGTGATATAATTGCAAAGGTAATGTAATAGCCCAAATTGTTTAAGATCTAATCGCAGGTATAATATATAAATAAATTATTTTTTGTAAATTTAACTTTAAATTATTTTATATTTTTCTTATCATTGTTTGTTTTTAATTTTGCTAACTTATGTTATTTTTTTGTCTAGAGTGGACTTGTGATTTGTGAAATTATTAATTGGTATTTGTTGTCTACATAATTGAAGCAATCTTTTATAATAGTCAATGTTTATAATTGTCGGTACTTATAATTGTAAAAAAAAGTAAAAATAAAAAAGAGTTGGGGTATGGTTTTAGTTGACAACAATTACAAGTATTTTCGACGGTCAATAATTGTCAAAAAAGGTTGGCAAGTATTTTCAACGGCCACGTTCTGTCAAAATATCCTTTCTTGACGATATCTTTTTTAACACTTTGCGACGATTAAATTATTGTTGAAAAAACTATTTTTGACGGCCAAGCATGTCCTTTTGAACACAAATGACCGTTGATAATGCTAAGTTTTCTTGTAGTGACCTCTCTCTCTCATTCACTGTAGGTGCATCAGAGGTTGATATATAATGTGGAGTAAATCTACTCTTCCTCCCAGTGGAGGAAAGACTTACTCCATGCCATGCAATTATGAAAGCACGGAAGCATCCCCTAGTTATTGATTATTCCTTACACATCCACCTTAACGAAACACCTCATTATGCATCAAACCTTAAAAGATTGCCAAAAAATCACCACAAATATATCAAAAAAGTCAAATATACATCTGCCTCTACAATCATACAAGTTGAAATATTTATAATGAGCATTTTGGTTAACATATATAAATATGAAATAACTTATTCATAAGTTATTTTTCAAAAAAAAAATTTATATAAGGATTTAAATAAATTATTTATCCAAATGGAGCCTCTTAAAAAAAATGGATAAGGTCATAAGTTTAAATCATATTGCCAACTCATCACATACGTAATTGAATGAAAATTTCATATCATATTTTCTCTCAAAAATAATATATATCATTTTCCTTTTTGTCTTTTATTTCTTAATTTCTTCTTTCTAAAAATAATATAACCGTAATATAGAGATTATATTAAAACCTTATTATTCCTCTAATAAGTCATATATGCCACGTGTAGCTGATGATTACAGAATTTGGAAAAGACTTATGTTACACGTCTCAGAAATTTTTGTGAGAAAATATCGTTAGACATAATTGGCATGCACGTGATATAAGCATACCATCGAATCTATACTAGATTTCTACACACAATCTTACAAATCTCTCATATATATCATGACATATAAACATACAAACAGTATTGAACAACAAGATCCGATACAACTTAATCAGTTTCTAACATAGGCAACTAGAGATAGTAAAGATCACCAAACAAAGACTTATTCAGTACATCAACCCCAAACCAACTCACAAACATACCCAAATTACAAAACATGCTGCAATTCTAAAAGTAAAATAAGTTCACGCAATAGCAAATTGATCTAGCAATCATCAGTTTTAGTGCCTATATCATTGTGAACAGTGTAGAATTTGTCACCCTTGGAGGAAATCACAGATGGTATATTCTTCAACGTGCCACAGCCCTTTCCTTCTCATGGATTCACAGGTATTTCATAGAATCAAAGATATTGGAGGGTCTCAAGATTTTGGATATCATGGGGAACCTCCACCATCTGAGGACATGGTCCAATGGTCATCCTTTCAAGAATAGGCAATGCCCATCTATCTATTTTTAAGCTCTTCATGGATTCCATCTGTTCTAGGCTTGAAAGTCTTCAAATTTTCAAACCACCCCTTTTCAAAATATAGCTCAGCAACCTCAAATGCTTTGTAAAGCTCAAGCTCCAACAACTCTGGCATGTCCTTAAGAGCTGGTAGTGGATCTTCCTTTAGCCCTGACCATCTTGAGGCCAACTTTGAAAGAACATGAAGTTTTGGAACCCATTTTGGCACTGTTTCCAAACGGCCCTTCAAGTAAAGGCACTGGAGATATTGGTGAGGGGGATTAACCAATGAATGCATGTCAAGAATTTCATGTTCTTCTGTTGCAATGCTCAAGGAGTGAAGATGTGTCATGCCCTCTATTGCATTGCACAATGTCATCCCATTGTGTCTTCTAAGCCTGGTGACACCAAGTCTCCTCAATTGTTTCAATTTTTCCAATTCCTTGATGATGTCGTCCCCATTAGTCAAATTAACCCTCAACAGCTTTTGCAATGCCTTTAGCCTTCCAATCCCTTCCTTTATTAACACATCTTCGGAAGATGCCAAACTATACTCGATTTCAACATTGATGGAATAAGCCAACTTGATGAGCTTGTTATTCTCAATAGGAAATTCACGCACTTGAGTGTATTTCAAGTTCAGAGTTTCCAGGTTCTGAAGCTTACTATTCCTCAAGCTCAAGTACTTCAAGTGCAGCAAGTTAGCAATTTCTTGAGGGAGAGCATCAAGAGGTGCATCTTTAAAGTCTAGTCCAACCAAGAGCTTGAACCTAGAAAGGAAGGAGTTCACTTGAGGCCATGGCGTTTGCTCAAAGTTGAACACAAAACAAAACCTCACTCGGCTGTGAGGATCTGCATCAACTCTATGAAAAACACTGTCTTCTCTCCTACCTTGGATTGATAATCGTCTAGTGGTTGAATTGAAGGTAAAGTTATCACTCTTTATCACTTGGCAAAAGTCCAAATCTGCACACTTGTCCTTAATAAAGTCATGCAATAGGTCATCTACACTACAAATTCTGGCCCTGCCATCATAATATAATACTTAGAAACCATAACTAGATTCCTCCGAATCAATTCATCTAAGTATTCCTCTGCAACTTCCTCTGGGGTGCGATTTTGGTTCTCCTTGACATTCACCAACCCTTTTGCAATCCACAAAAGGATGAGCCTAGCACAGCTAATGGAGTAGTCATCAGGGAAAATGCCAAAATACAAGAGGTATGGCTTCAAGTCGAAAAGGAGGTCATGGTAACTTTTCTGATAAGACTCAATGGATGCTCCTAAGATGAGGGTCACTTGCTAGCCTTGAACCAAGGCTATCATAAACCTTTTTCCATTCAACGAAGTTGTTGTCCTTTGTTGAACGGAGGTGAGCAATGGCCACAATTGCAAGTGGTACTCCATCACATTTTTCCACCATGTCTTTTGACAATTTCATCAATTCCGGGTTGCGACACCCTCCTTGTGGCTTGAGCTGAAATTCCTTACAAATGAAAAGCTGCATGGCATCACTTGGACTAAGGCGTTGTAATTCATGAATATGAACTTGCGCGGAATACTTGCAAAACTCAACAACATACACGCTAATACCTCGTTGTGATGATGATCCTGCTTCTGTTTTTGTTATGTGGCAATACATTTTCCACAAGGCCCCAAACCCCTTCTTCCCAAAACATCATCAAAGACAATCAAGTATCTCTTGTATTGTAAGAACTCCCTCACTTTTCTTATTAAAGAGTCTTTTCTCAATCTTGAGATCATCGACGTCTTGATCATGGAGCCTCTCCAACATCAACTTGAATATGCTTTTCTCATTGAATGTTTTCGACACGATGATCCAAGCACCACAATCGAACCACTTGTCTTTCTGCTTCTCATATAGTTTCCTTGTGATAGTTGTTTTACCTTCATGGACAAGAATAAAAAGGAATCAAAAGAAAATGTAAAGTTAGGACTGATGTAATAATTTTGATCCATCCACCCCTATCACAAAAAGTTGAAAAATTATTGGGTGATATGATCACAAATTCACCTCCTCATTTTTGCACACACTCATAATAAAGTAAATAAGAACAATGAATAAGTAAATATATAAGTGTTAAATAAAATCAATAAGATCCACTTTTTTATTGTGAACGTGTATAAATCTTAGGTTGGTGAATTTGTGCTCAGGCAAAAATCATCTCTTATGAAAGTTAACAACTCCTGCATTTTATTCTACACAAAAGAATTAAATTTTCTTAAATTTTGAAAATATAGATTAAAACAAAAAAGTAATAATAAAAACTAAAGGATTATGCTACCAACAAACACTGACATTGTATGTTTATTTATTTATTTATTTTATCTATATAAATACTAGATGTAAAAAATTAGGTTTGGGTTGTGTATATTACGACTTATTAATAGCTAACCTTTATTTTCATTTAATTCTATTGGTTTTTTTTTCTTGAAATATTCAGAACTATATAATTTGGAAAACTACTGTATTAAGAAAACTTATTTTTTAAAAATGAGTTAATTATTAAAATTGTGTAATTATATCTTACAAACTAATTACAAGTACTCATGATATATAGTGGCCTTAAAACAAAAAAAAGAAGAAGATCAATATATCAAATATTTTAAGAAAATAAAAATTTAATTATTGTTAAATTATAAACAAAACGTCAACAAAAATTTAATTTGATATTCATAACAATGAATTAACGTAGACTATTACTTAGATTTAAAAAATATAAAAAGTACTCTTAGAAGAACTAATTAAAAATTAGTTGAATAAAAGTAACAACAGAAAATAGTGGCATAGTAGATTGGGAGCCTCAATAACAAGACATTTCTCTTGCATCGATATAATTAAAAATGTTCTATAAAGTTGCTCTTGTTTGTAGTGGTAGAAGTTAAACTTTGACCTAAATAAGTCTGCCATATATTATTAAAAAAAATAGCTTGAGTATGACCTATTACTAGATATAAACTTTTTTTATGGCATTAATATTGTTTTCTTAAAAGTTTGGCTTATCTCGAAAATCTATTTAGAGACCGACTTGATAGTAAAATTTTTAAATAGACCAAGATACTTACTTTTAAACTTGCTAAAAGACTTTTAAATTTATTAAAAATATGTATTTTTTAAATAGATCAACATGCATTTTAATTAGGTCAAGAAGTATATTTTTAAATAGATTAATTTTTTTATTAATATTATATTTTTAAATAAGAATAACAACAATAATAATATAAATAAGTTGGCCTGTTAAGCATAATAAACTTTTTTATTAATTGCCTATAATCTGACATGTTTAAATAAAATAGTTCTTTAAAAAATCTTGACCTGCCTAGCTTGTTGACAAAAAATATAGAGCTTAAAAATATTATCAAATTAATTTGAAGAAGAATGTTAATATCAGTGAGAATATACTACCCAGTCAACTTTGATATTTTTACTCTAAAATGATGTATAATTTTGTGATTTTACATGTGAACATCATTTAGGGCATCTGTGAAGAATTATATGATTTTGTTTTTAATAAAATGAAGAATTTTATGATAGAATAGCTTATACTAGTTACCTTACCAGTAAAATATTAATAATGATGGGAAATTCTTTTACTAGATTCAGTAAATAATATAATCAAAATTTAAAATCAGTATTACATTATTTTCCACAAATACTCTGAAGTTTTTAATTATTAACATGTAACTTTGCAAGTATAAACTTAGTGTGTAAATAAAATAAATCCGTGAGCATATATAATTTTGCTTGTTGGTGTTCTGACCACTCCAATGTATCAAATCTTCAACATTTGTAAATATAATAATTTTAGTGAACCAAATCCCCTTCAATATAACCAAAAAAACCTCAGCAAATCAGATCCCTAACATTTGTGAATATAATAATTTCAATAAATTAGATCTCCTTCAATATAACCGAAAAACCTCAATAAATCATATCCCCAACATTTATTTGTAAATATAACAATTTCAATGAATTAGATCTCTTTAATATAACCAAGAAACCTCAACGAATCAAATCCCCTGCAATATAAATGAAAAACCTTAGCAAACTAGATCCCCAACATTTGTAAATATAATAATTTCAATGAGTCAGATCCCCTTCAATATGTAACACCCTAATATTTAACCCAACACGCCTAGGTCACACTTTGAGTTAATTATTAGTTATTACTCTTTTGTTCTAGTTCTTAACCTAGCATTTGCAAAATACTTAGCGAAAATATGGGTAATTTTTTTTTTTGAATCTTAAACAAAATAGTGAGCCTCGTATACCGAAAATAAACAGCGTTCTACACATCGCAAGCAAGCATATGATGTTAAACCCATAGCATCACGTTCATAGATAATCATCATGGATTCATGTAATAACAACATCCTTACACACCAAATACGTAGTAATAAATAATGTTATCTTCATCCTTAACAGTTAGGATAATACAGTAATCCACAAAACAGAAAAGAAACAAAGTACATAAAGTAGTGCGGAAATTTAATTAGACTAAGGACCACTCTTCTCTGCTAAGTCTACTGGGGTGCACCTAGGTGGGATAACCTCAAAATAGGGGAAAACGAAGGAAGCTATCCACTAAGTGTGCTAGGGCACTGCGAACACAAATCCTCCTCTGCTATCAAAACGTCTCTATGGAGAAGGGGGAGTGCGGCCAGAGGAATGTTGGGATGGTGACTCCTCTGAGGGGTCCGTCTCAGGCTCAGACGAACTAGGAGAACGAGGAACGTACTCAGGATACCCATGAACAGACGAAGCAGTAGGATGTGTACGACGAAACTGCTCTCATCGCGGACGTGCGTGCTCGAAAACCAGCTCGTCAGTAAATGGTGTGGCAGGAGGGAATCTATAACTAGTAACCGGGTGTGTAAAAGGACGCGCTAAGAACACGAACAGTCGAACAGCACAACGACCCACAAAATGATATGTCTGGTGTGTGGCGTCAAAGTGCATTTCCCAGGTGGGAGCATCAACGAAGATCACGAACGTCGCCATCGGCCTCTGAAGACGTAGTGGAAAGAATGCAAGAAAGAGGGAGTGAGAAACTTATAAAAGAATCTCAGTAGGGTTTTCACCTCCTAACAATATGTCATCATCTACGTCCTCAGGCATCTTGGGTTTTCATTATGAAAATAGTGGGCACAAGTAAAGTTTCCTTATTAAGTTCGAAAAGTCATTATCCAAGGTCCGTGTCTTTTAGCATGAATCTGAATGTCATGAATGCATCATTCCAATTCATGGAATGCATGTCAATGCTACATGCAAGTACATCATAGAGAATTATACTAAATCAATCACAGTAAAATGCATATCATGATTGTAAAGTATGCTTGATAATTTGCAAGATGCACGTGATGATTTCCTTGATGCACATGATGATTTGCATGAACTTTCCTCTTTCATATACTTTTCTCTGTGGCCACCCTAATACTCTCTCCTGTGAGAGTTCTAGGTTATGAGCTCATACCTAACTAGTCGTCACTAGCTTCCAACTTATCCCAGATAAGTATAAATAAATCCCGACTCCCGGAGTGCGGGTTAGGGGGCTTAAGGATCACCTATCATATTCCGACTCCCAGAGTGCGGTTAGGATTATCTCCTTCTTCAAAACACATTTACTTACACTCGGTGCATAGTAAATTTGTCCGCTTTGGCAGGCTGCATCTACCATAGCCTCATGGTTTTGTTATCTCCTCACTGAAGCAGGAGAAATGCGTCTTGGTATGCTATGCAAGAATGCAACATGAATGTACAACCTCAAATATCATCCAGATGCAATATGAGCATTCCATTTCGGATATCATCATGATATTTCACTTAACATTTCATGCTCACCGATGTCATATAAATCATGCATCTCAATCCATTATGATCATAGCATACCACAAATGAGTCACATAAGTCGGGTTCACAACCTCATTCATAAACACATATTCATGCTTCACATTCATATAATCATATGACACATGTCATCAACACTTTGCGGGATGATAAATATGCTCCTACCCAATATGCCGGAATCAAGGCCCGGACTCAGCTAATGTACATGCTATGTTCATTATAAAATATGCATAAACATGTATATGGGCAGTGAACAACCAATCATCATGAATCACCAATTATGAAATTCAACTCCAAGTTATCGGCAATTACCCCTTTGTCTTACGGGGGTTAAAACTTGGGCTCGACGTAGCCTAATTACCGTAACTATTCTCTTAGGCATCTCAAAGGTCATACTCAATGATTTCCATCTATTTTGCAACAAGTAACAACATTTTCTACCAATTAAAACACCTCCAAACAGAATCATACAGAATTTATGAGTTAGAAACAGTGACCAAAAATTTAGTTCCGAAATCATTCAAAAATTATACTTTTGATAACTTCTAGCTACTAGTTTTCCTCTTCGCTTAGTTGGAGTCATAGGAAATGCCTAAAACTATTTTTATCTCTTGAATACTCAAATAAATTTGCTAAAACAGAAACTAAACATCTAAAATCACATTAATAGCTCCCTTGTTCATAAAACACCATTCTTGCTACACTTGAGTCCCAAAACTTGCGAAAAACCTTTAAAACACAACTTGTATAACTTTCAATAACTCTCTCAACTTAATATCAAGTAAACCCATTTAAGGATCCCTTATAGTGTCATAGCCGTATGTATATATATATACACAAATGTGTGGCCATGTTCAAATTTACATTTAAGATCCAAGGACAAGTTTTGAGCTTTAGTGTCTTAGGTGATGACTTGAAAATAAATATACTATGCAAGTCCACTTTTATCTTTAGGAGTTAGAATGATAGCTTGAAAAATAAATATGCTATGCAAAACCCATTATTATCTTCAAGGTTTATGGTGATGGCTCAAAATAAACATGCCATGCAAGGGTTTCATTATTATCTCTTAAGATTAAAGTGATAACTTGAAAGTAAACATGTATGCAAATCTATTTTACATCTTAATCATTAAAGCTCGAAACTTTTCAAGATTAGATTCTTGTCCTCAACTAATCTTAAACATGGTGAGCTTTAGAGTCCTATTGTTCATAGTTCCAAGAACCTCATTTCTTTGGACTCACCATCAAGCTCAAGTAAAATCATAAAGAGACCGAAAAAGCATACGAAATACACTAATATGTTCTCTTGGAGTCAAAACCGAAAATCAAGCTCTAGAGGTTCAAAATATAGTAGTTTTCACAACTACCATCAAGAACCATCATCATTGAACTTTGGTTGTGAACAACCAAGAATAGATAACCAAAACTAAACCATCAAAACATTTTATTTCTCATGGCCTTTGTAAACCGAAAAATACTAAACCTTGAGCTCTAGAGGTTAAATACTTGGTGGTGTCAAAACCATCATCAAAACCCTCATCATCAAGCCACAGTTTTCAACTTCCCATTGACATCCAAAAAAATAAAATGAAGGGAACTCATATGAAGGTTCCAAAACCGAAAATAGATGAAGATGAGAGGAGTAAAAATTTATTCATTCAACCAACCATAAATCCGAAAATGAACAAAGAAAAGACATGAAACATCAAAACAAAATCCCTACCACGGTTGTTTCTTGTTTGCAAGAGTGAAAGCTTGATCTTGTATGAAACAAAGAGAAGAAAAACCTTCTCTTGATGGCCAAGATGATTTCGGCCAAGAGGAGTTAAGGTAGTAGGAGGATTTTTCTTGTGTTCTTGTGTTTGGAGATGGAAAGATTAAGTGTTTAGGAGTTGATCTATGGTGGAGATATGTTGATTAGAGGTGGAGAGCTTGGAGGGAGGTTGAAGATGGTGGCTCTTGGAGGTGGAGTAGAAGAAGAAGATGAAGTGTTTAGGTTAGAGAGAATATGACTAGTTTTTTGGACAATTAGGTTTACCAAAAAAGTAGATAGTAAGAATGAGTGTTTTTGTGAGTGTATGTGTAACACCCTAAATCTTAACCCAAGACTACTAGTATGTCCTTAGGTTAATTTTTAGAATATTACCTCTTGGTCTCATCCTTTGGAAAATACTTAGCGGAAATACGGGTAAAATTTTTCTTTTTAAAATCAAAGTGAGAGCCACGCGCGAAACTTTAAGGGGCAACATAGCGAAACATATAAGCAAAGCATAAGAAACACATCATGTCATGGAAGCATCAACTGAAACATAGATATATATATATATAACGTGCCTACCCAAAGAGGCAGGACTATTTGATACATCATGAAGCAAAATACAACTGAAATGCAATACAAGGAAATCATAAAAAGCGAATACAAGTGAAACTACCCCCATACCCATGTGCACCTAAAGGAGACAACCTCATATACAAAAGAAGGTTTGTCCTCTACTATGTGGCGTGTGTGTGCACTAACTACTACCCCTCCTATGACTACTCCTGCATGGTCCGAGTATCAAGGTCGAAGTCGATCCATCGGCGAATCTCGCGGGAGTGGTCGAGTGCATCATCGGGCATGTCCACCCGCGAGGGCGCATAGATGGCCGCCGAGCCAACCTCAGGTGGACCACTGTCTCCTCACTCCCAGCCCTCATCGGTGGAGGAGCGGGACCGAGCTCCAACCGTACATGTGGGATGGCGGGTCCTCGGATGGGTCCGCTCTCAGTACCTTTGAGGACGCGGTACATACTCGGTACTCGCGTACAGTGATGTCTCGGGCTCCATGCGGAGGATCTGCTCATCGCGTGGTCTCGCCGCTCAAAAATCCCGTTATGACGGTAAGGCGCAGTCGGGGTGAAGCGGTAGCTCGGGACGGGGTGCGCGAAGGGTCGTCCCATGAACATGTATACTCTGACAGTGCAGCGACCCTCAAAATGGTATGACCCGAGTGCCGGGTCATGGTGCAGCTCCCATACCGGGGTGTCGACGAAGAGTACAAACGTCGCCATCTGAAGATATGACGGAAGAAAAGAGAGAGGGAAAGAGAATCTTTCTAAAAGAATTCTCAGTAGGGTTATCCCTACCTAGGTGTCATCGTCACATCCTCAGGAACCTTGGGTTTATTTCTAAAAGGTGTGCATGCATATAAGTTCCTTTTAAGTGGGTTTCCCAAAGAGGTATTTTATCCAAGGTCCATCATATTTTATAATGCGTCTTTATAACTTAAGCAGAAATATACTAATGATATGAATGCATCATAAGGTAAACCAAACAATAGAATAACTAGGAAACATTATAACATTGACATAAGTAAAGTTTATGTGACATTGTCAACTTTAACTTTCATCTCATGGGGCCGCCCTAAAACTTCTCTAGGTTATGAGCTCATACCTTAACTAGTCGTCACTAGCTCTTACTTATCCTATGATAAGCGTAACATAATCCCGACTTAAAGTACGGGCTAGGGGGCAAATTAAGGATCTCCTTTCTAGGATCATTTCCTCTTTGAAACGCTTTGCTAGCCACGTGGGCCTCGCAATTTGTCCGCTTTGGCAGGCTGCATCTACACATACCCTCACGGATTTGTCTCCTCCTGGGTGCTCGGCCAACCGGTGTCACCCAGAGAAGCGCGTTCAGTTGTTGTGTCACATTTATATTTTCATAAGTATTACATCACAATTACCTCATCATTTATCATATTCATTTTTATCATGCATTCTCATGTAGCTTTTTCATAACATATATATCATCACATGAAACTTTCTCATAACATTCGTCACATAAAACTTTCACACAAACATCATCACATAGTCATATTTAACAATCATCCCCATAGGCTCATAGACATGTTATGTTATATCTCATAGTGCTTTAAACTTCGATTATTATGAGTCTTAAACTTGCAAATTAATTATTCTTAACTTCTTTATACACCTATAGTTTGACAATTTATGAGTTATACAAATCTCGTGCTTAAGAACTAATCCAAATAGCACTAAGCGGAATTTGGACAACTTTATGTTTAAGTGATTACGGAGTTCTAGAAATTACGGTTTAGATCTTTATCTCACTTTCTAAGTTATTGATCATCAACACCTAGTCTCTCGGGATCCTACAAGGTTATAACTAAGTATTTCTCACCTCACCCTATGGTCAAGAACATCTCTAAACCTCAAGAGTGCAGAAATCAAAATACTAACTTTACGGGTACCTAGAAGTCACAATAATGACCCTTTCTAAGTTCGGTTTGCTCCTAAGGTTTCAAGATTAAGTCCTAAACCAATTATGAGTCATTCCTACACATATAAACTAATTTAAAACCATGATTATTGAATCTAAACCTTGCTGGACAGAATCCAGAAAAATAAATCTTTAAGGGATCTAGAACTCTCAAATTAATTCTTTTCTAGTTCCTAACTTATCCTATCTTTCACATATGAGTCTTAACATAATTATTACCCAAACATAAGCATATTAACATCATTAACACAGCTCAGACAGTGGCCAAACATAGCAAGGCAGAACCGAAACAACAACTCCATTTAAAGGCATTGAATCATAGTTTCTAAAGCACATAAAATACTAGTTTCTCTTGGAACCTTATTAAAACCTTCAAAACTCTTTTATGAATACTTTTATCATCTAAACTCATGGAAATACTTAATAGGGCAGTGGCTATGTTATTTTCATCTCAAGAGGTCCTAAATTCATAATACTTAGTTCTACACCTTCCTTATACTCATATAAGTTTAGAAAAATTATAAAACATAGTTTTCAATACTTGAAGACATTAAGGCCTCATAGGGCCGAAATATGAGCCATAGGAGATAGATGTTTTAGACCTTTGTTTGAGATATCCTTGGGCAAGTCTTTGAGCTCTAGAATCATTAAAGTGATGACATAAAAATAAACATGCTCATGCACTTATTTTAGTTATTGCTAGAAAGTAAAGTGAGAGCATAAAATAAATATGTGGTGCAATATATTATTATCTTTGATATTTAAGTGAGGACTTGAAATATAAATATGATAATGCAAAGCTTGAAACATAAACATGATAATGCAAGTTCATTCATTATCTTGGGATTTAGTGATAGCAAAGAAATAAACATGATATGCATAGCTTAAAGTAAACATGATGCAAGTTTCATTTTTATGTTTAACTAGAGCTCATTTAAGACTTTAACAAGATAATAACCCTATACAATATCTCAAGGATCACAACACAAGAATCGAAAATCATATAAAAGAGAAAGGGAGTGAAACTACATCAAGTTCTTTATTAAGTACCCAAAACGCCTATCTAGAGACAAATCTCTAGAACGTGCCGCCAACTTTAAGGTTGACAAGGGTAGGCTTGGGCTTTTAGAAATCCTTAGATTAATTTTCTTAAGTTGGAAAACCATGTGAGCTAGATAACATATAGATGAAGTTGTAAGAAAAGGAAAACTCAAGCTTTAGAGGTTTCTTTGAGATGAACACAATGTCATCATCTAGAAACTCTCATCATCAAGCTATCATGCTCAAATCAAGGCCTCATGGCCGAAAATGAAAAGGAAAGGAAAGACAAAGGAAAGTTCAAAAAGAATCCAAGAGAAAACTAGAGAAAACACTTTCTTGAGCAAAATAAAGTTTGAAAACAAATCCCTACCTTTTGATGAAGATAAAAGCTTGATCTTGAAGATGGAAATGAGATGAGCAACACCTCCTAGGATGGTGATGATGATTCGGCCTTGATGAGAGAAAAAGAAAGAAAATGTGTTTCAAGTGGAGTTGTGTTTGAGGTGTGGTTTTTGAGAGATTTGATGATGGTTCAAGGTTTTGGGGTGGTGTTTGATGGTTGAGAGGTGATGATGAGATGAAGAGATGAAGAAGATAAAGATGAAAAGAAAGGAAGAACACTCTTGGAACTTTGAGAGAAAAAGGAAAGACTAGCAAGACAACTCTAAAACTCTAAACTTTGCAAATGCTTCAAAGTGTAACAAGGCTAACACAAGCATCCTATTTATAGAAAAACAAAACCATGGAGCTCACATTGGGAGGGTGTGGCCGTGTGGTTTGGAGGGAAAAGGAAGAGAAAAATATCTCTTACACAAGGTCATTCAAGCATGGTTGAAGTATGGAAGCTATGCTACAAAGTATGGCTTGATGTGAGTTAATTTCCTATCACATTTTTATGAAATTAGGCTTCCAGAACCTTAACATGGCTGGAACTTTTCCAGCCACAAATAAATGGGGAAAATGGGTTGTTTTAATTATTTATTCATGTGGAAATTCAAGCTTGATTGAAAGTTATGACAAGGTATAGTGTATGTGACTTGAGGTATGGCCTTGGAGTGTTGAAAAATTGAACATGTGATGCATAATGGAGGAGAGGGTTCACGGCCTGGTCTGGTTCAGCAAGGGAGGAGGTGAGTTTGACCATTTAATTGTGTGTTAATGGTAGGTTTAGATGTGTATTAGCTTAGGTACAAGGTTAGGAATGATTAAGCTTAAGTTTAGGTAACTAAGAATGTGATTTAGGGTGTTTATGACAAGTTTAGGAGTGCTCATACAACATTAAAGAATTTAAAACTCATTTATGAATAAACAATGTGTAACACAATTCCATGATTTAAGGAATTGGAAAGAGAAAACACTATTCAAGATTCTATGACTAGGTGTCATAAAATTAAAATATGATTTTAGGTTGTAATTAAGTACTTTTTGGTTTTAATCAACTTTAATAAATTATTTTGACTCTAGATTAATTAAGGAAATTAATTAACCTTCGATTAGAGCCTAATATTGCTTAGGTTTGCTTAATCGTGTGATTAAGCGTAAGAGTACGAAACTAGGGGCAAAACCGTAATTTTGCACTAATTTTGCCCGGGACTTCAAAAATTAAAACTGAGGTCATAGAATACATAAGACGCCTTTTAAACCATCTGGAGAAGTTTCGGGATCATCCGCACTTGCAAGCGGGTAAAACACCACAGGCGTTTTGGTCATTTTGACTAAAACTTCAAAACGAGATTTTCGATCCCTGAAGGTACATAAGTTTTCAAATCCCTTCCAACATTGAGTTTGCCCTTCGAGTACCGCCAAGACTGGCTTTCCTCGAATTCAAGTGAAAATGACCTCGTGGGCATTTTGGTCATTTTCACTCTAATGTAAAAATCAAGCATAAAGATGTGTGTTTATGCTTGGAATAAAATTCAAAATGATTAAGAGGGAATGCAGCACGGTTTAGGGGGGGCTTTAGGAAGGAATATTTTGTGTCTTGTGTGTGTTGGAATTAGGTTTAAGTGTGCGTTTAGTTAAGTATATGTTTAGTGATCAAAAATCAAGAATTTAGGCAAATAAATATGTATTTAATAAATCCCAAAGCATAATTTAATGAGCACTCTGCAATGTTGATTTAAATCAGCCACAATTAGTTTGAAATTCAAAAACTAACATGTTTCCTTATTTTAGGGAACTTGTGGGAACAATCACTATTCATGTCTTTGACTATGTTTGACACATAAGACAATTCTTGGCTAAGAAAAAGATTTAATCTTTCACTAAGTAAAAATTAATTTTAATTAATCTCAAATAATTATTTTAACTCAAGATTAATAATTAAAATTATTTTACCTTTAATTAGAGCCTAATATTGCTTTTATCTTATTTTCTGATTAATCGGGCTCATTATGCACTAAGTAGGGGTAAAATGGTCATTTTACATCAAATTACCCTGGGACTATCCGGACCTCTTCCGAATACCAAACATCCCTCAATATTAACATTTCTAACTTTCGGGTAATGGCCGGGTTCAATCGGCACTACATTCCGTGCCAAATCTGGTGTAATGGGCTGGGAGAAACCAACCACAGTGACAGAGATACTGGCAAGAATGGGTCGAGAAACCAACCACAAGGATGAGAGATATGAAGCTTCTTAGGATTAGCTAGATATTACCGTAGATTCATTAAAGAATTTTCTCGGATTTCCTTGCCCTTGACCAAGCTTACAAGGAAAAGTGCCCCTTTTGAATGGACTACAGAATGTGAGCAAAGTTTTCAAGACCTAAAGGTGAGGTTAACCACAACCCCAGTGTTAGTTTTACCTGACCCTAATGCACCCTTCGAAGTTTACTGTGATGCGTCAGGAAAAGGCTTGGGATGTGTGTTGATGCAAAATAGGCAAGTGGTGGCCTATGCGTCCCGACAACTCAAGCCTCATGAGGCAAACTACCCCACCCATTCCCTAGAATTGGCCGCATTTGTGTTTGCCTTAAAGGTGTGGAGACACCACTTATATGGGGTGAAGTTTGAGGTATTTTCTGATCATAAGAGTCTCAAATACCTTTTCGATCAGAAGGAATTGAATATGAGGCAGAGAAGATGGATGGAATTTCTAAAGGATTATGATTTTGGATTAAACTATCATCTCGGAAAGGCCAATGTGGTGGCCGATGCCCTGAGTCGAAAGTTGTTACATCAGTCTCAAATGATGGTTAAGGAGGCGGAATTGATTGAGAGGTTTAGAGACATGAACTTGGGAATGACTCTGACAACCGAAAGCTTAAGGATGTGTCACCTCAGCGTGACCAGTGAGTTCAAAGAGCGAATCACCCAAGCCCAGCAAGAGGATAAGGAGTTTAAGGAGACATTAGAGGCGGTAGAGAAAGGAAAATTGAAGGGTTTCTCCCAAGGAGCTGACAAGATATGGAGATTTGAGGGCCGGATTTGTGTGCCGGCAAGTGGTGACCTCCTAAAGGAGATTTGGAGGAGGCTTACAAGAGCCATTTTACTATTCATCTCGGTACTACCAAGATGTATCAAGATTTGAAAAAGATGTTTTGGTGGCCTGGTTTGAAGCGAGACGTGGTAACATGGGTGAATAAGTGCTTGGTCTGTCAAAAGGTGAAGATTGAGCACCAAAGACCTTCTGGAATGTTGCAACCCTTGTCAATTCCTGAATGGAAATGGGATAGCATCTCTATGGATTTTGTAACGGGATTACCTAAGACCCAAGTCGGCCATGACGCCATATGGGTAACTGTAGATCGGCTGACAAAGTCGGCCCACTTTTTGCCCATTAAGGTGACTTATTCCTTGGATAAGTTGGCACAATTCTACATCCAAGAGATAGTGAGGTTACACGGAGTACCATCGACTGTAGTTTCTGACCGACATCCGCGGTTTACGTCACGATTTTGGGGAGCCTTTCAAACAACTTTTGGTTCAAAACTGTGTCTAAGCACGGCTTACCACCCTCAGACAGATGGCCAATCCGAAAGAACAATACAAACCTTGGAAGATATGTTGAGGGCATGTGTGTTAGACCAAAGGGGGAGTTGGGATAGGTACTTGCCATTGATCGAGTTTGCATATAACAACAGTTATCATACAAGCATCGGTATGGCACCGTACGAGGCATTGTACGAAAGGAAGTGTCAATCGCCATTATGTTGGTATGAACCAGGTGAACAGGGCATGTTAGGGCCCAAGGTTGTAAGGGAAATTACGGAGCAAATCAAGAGAATTAGAGATAAAATCCTGAGTGCTCAAAGTAGACAGAAAAGCTATGCGGACAAGCGGCCAAAGCCATTGGAATTCCAGGAGGGGGAACATGTATTCCTTAGGATTACCCCCACAACAGGCATAGGGCAAGCCATGAAAGTCAAGAAGTTGAGCCCTAGGTTTCTTGGTCCTTTCGAAATCCTTAAAAGAGTCGGGTCAGTAGCATATCAGATAGCCTTGCCACCCAACTTGTCAAATCTACACGATGTTTTCCATGTTTCCCAGCTGCGAAAATACCAGTCCGACCCTAGTCATGTGCTTGAGCCAGAACAGGTACAATTAAGGAAAGACCTAACTTTCAACTTGCCGCCCACAAAAATCATGGACAAGGGAGTCAAGCAATTGAGGAGTAAAACTGTAACCTTGGTCAAGGTAGCATGGGGACGGGGAAAAGAGGAGGAGTGCACATGGGAGCTAGAATCAGAGATGAGGTCGCAATATCAGGAATTATTCACAGGTAACAAATTTCGAGGGCGAAATTTTTCTTAGGAGGGGAGAAATGTAATGCCCTGATTTTTCTCTACTGCGCCAAATGACCAAAATACCCCTAGGTCATTTTGGATAAGAATTTAAGGCCGGATAGCCTGGACCATCCTCGACATCATGTTTTAATTATAGGATCAGGATTATATGAGATTTGATGAGTGGTTTGAGGAAGAACTGCAAATCCCCGATTTTTTCATGTGCAAATGACCAAAATGCCCCTAAGGTCATTTTCGCACGGAAATCGAAGACGGTCATTCTCGACCATACCAAGGGGGTTAGTTTGATGATTGAAAGGGATAAAATGTGTTGTGAATTATGATAGAGGTGAAAATTTCAATTTCTGAACTTTCGTACGCTAAATGACCAAAATACCCCTGCGGCGATTTGGCACGGAATGTAGTGCCGATTGAACCCGGCCATTACCCGAAAGTTAGAAATGTTAATATTGAGGGATGTTTGGTATCCGGAAGAGGTCCGGATAGTCCCAGGGTAATTTGATGTAAAATGACCATTTTACCCCTACTTAGTGCATAATGAGCCCGATTAATCAGAAAATAAGATAAAAGCAATATTAGGCTCTAATTAAAGGTAAAATAATTTTAATTATTAATCTTGAGTTAAAATAATTATTTGAGATTAATTAAAATTAATTTTTACTTAGTGAAAGATTAAATCTTTTTCTTCGCCAAGAATTGTCTTATGTGTCAAACATAGTCAAAGACATGAATAGTGATTGTTCCCACAAGTTCCCTAAAATAAGGAAACATGTTAGTTTTTGAATTTCAAACTAATTGTGGCTGATTTAAATCAACATTGTAGAGTGCTCATTAAATTATGTTTTGGGATTTATTAAATACATATTTATTTGCCTAAATTCTTGATTTTTGATCACTAAACATATACCTAACTAAACATACACTTAAACCTAATTCCAACACACACAAGACACAAAATATTCCTTCCTAAAGCCCCCCTAAACCGTGCTGAATTCCCTCTTAATCATTTTGAATTTTATTCCAAGCATAAACATACATACACTCACAAAAACACTCATTCTTACTATCTACTTTTTTGGTAAACCTAATTATCCAAAAAAGTAGTCATATTCTCTCTAACCTAAACACTTCATCTTCTTCTTCTCCTCCACCTCCAAGAGCCACCATCTTCAACCTCCCTCCAAGCTCTCCACCTCTAATCAACATATCTCCACCATAGATCAACTCCTAAACACTTAATCTTTCCATCTCCAAACACAAGAACACAAGAAAAATCCTCCTACTACCTTAACTCCTCTTGGCCGAAATCATCTTGGCCATCAAGAGAAGATTTTTCTTCTCTTTGTTTCATACAAGATCAAGCTTTCACTCTTGCAAACAAGAAACAACCGTGGTAGGGATTTTGTTTTGATGTTTCATGTCTTTTCTTTGTTCATTTTCGGATTTATGGTTGGTTGAATGAACAAATTTTTACTCCTCTCATCTTCATCTATTTTCGGTTTTGGAACCTTCATATGAGTTCCCTTCATTTTCTTTTTTTGGATGTCAATGGGAAGTTGAAAACCGTGGCTTGATGATGAGGGTTTTGATGATGGTTTTGACACCACCAAGTATTTAACCTCTAGAGCTCAAGGTTTAGTATTTTTCGGTTTACAAAGGCCATGGAAATAAAATGTTTTGATGGTTTAGTTTTGGTTATCTATTCTTGGTTGTTCACAACCAAAGTTCAATGATGATGGTTCTTGATGGTAGTTGTGAAAACTACTATATTTTGAACCTCTAGAGCTTGATTTTCGGTTTTGACACCAAGAGAACATATTAGTGTATTTAGTATGCTTTTTCGGTCTCTTTATGATTTTACTTGAGCTTGATGGTGAGTCCAAAGAAATGAGGTTCTTGGAACTATGAACAATAGGACTCTAAAGCTCACCATGTTTAAGATTGGTTGAGGACAAGAATCTAATCTTGAAAAGTTTCGAGCTTTAATGATCAAGATGTAAAATGGATTTGCATATATGTTTACTTTCAAGTTATCACTTTAATCTTAAGAGATAATAATGAAACCCTTGCATGGCATGTTTATTTTGAGCCATCACCATAAACCTTGAAGATAATAATGGGTTTTGCATAGCATATTTATTTTTCAAGTTATCATTCTAACTCCTAAAGATAAAAGTGGACTTGCATAGCATATTTATTTTCAAGTCATCACCTAAGACACTAAAGCTCAAAACTTGTCCTTGGATCTTAAATGTAAATTTGAACATGGCCACACATTTGTGTATATATATATACATACGGCTATGACACTATAAGGGATCCTTAAATGGGTTTACTTGATTTTAAGTTGAGAGAGTTATTGAAAGTTATACAAGTTGTGTTTTAAAGGCTTTTCGCAAGTTTTGGGACTCAAGTGTAGCAAGAATGGTGTTTTATGAACAAGGGAGCTATTAATGTGATTTGAGATGTTTAGTTTCTGTTTTAGCAAATTTATTTGAGTATTCAAGAGATAAAAATAGTTTTAGGCATTTCCTATGACTCCAACTAAGCGAAGAGGAAAACTAGTAGCTAGAAGTTATCAAAAGTATAATTTTTGAATGATTTCGGAACTAAATTTTCGGTCACTGTTTCTAACTCATAAATTCTGTATGATTCTGTTTGGAGGTGTTTTAATTGGTAGAAAATGTTGTTACTTATTGCAAAAATTATTTTTAACATCCTAGGGTAAGCTAATGTGAGCGGGTAAATTATGCAACTATCTAATGCTTTTATGAAATGAAAATATAGCTACTGCCTAGATGATACAAACACTATTAGGAGATGTTTAGGATGAGATAAATGTGAGGAAATCATTAGTAGTTGATGCAGAAATTATTTTAGGTATTTTGAAAAGACTAGAAAATTAGAAAGAACCGAAAAATGTAGCTTTGAGACCCGTAGAGTTTGATAAAATATGGCTACTGCATTGAGAGCAATTATTTGGCAAATATTCTGATCGGAAGTGGAATTAGATGTGAAAAATCCTATAGGAGGCAGTGAGAATTAATGTTAGCACTATAGGAGAAATCGGAAACTAGAAAGGGTCAAAGACGTAAATTCTAGAACCTCGAAAACATATATTTTATGGTTATTGCCCAAACTATCCAGCATCATTTAGAAATGTTTTTGAAGTTGAAAATAGATGGAAATCATTGAGTATGACCTTTGAGATGCCTAAGAGAATAGTTACGGTAATTAGGTTACGTCGAGCCTAAGTTTTAACCCCCGTAAGACAAAGGGGTAATTGCCGATAACTTGGAAAACTTAGGCTCGACGTAACCTAATTACCGTAACTATTCTCTTAGGCATCTCAAAGGTCATACGAAATGATTTCCATCTATTTTCAACTTCAAAAACATTTCTAAATGATGCTGGATAGTTTGGGCAATAACCATAAAATATACGTTTTCGAGGTTCTAGAATTTACGTCTTTGACCTTTTCTAGTTTCCGATTTCTCCTATAGTGCTAACATTAATTCTCACTGCCTCCTATAGGATTTTTCACATCTAATTCCACTTCCGAACAGAATATTTGCCAAATAATTGCTCTCAATGCTGTAGCCATATTTTATCAAACTCTACGGGTCTCAAAGCTACATTTTTCGGTTCTTTCTAATTTTCTAGTCTTTTCAAAATACCTAAAATAATTTCTGTATTAACTACTAATGATTTCCTCACATTTATCTCATCCTAAACATCTCCTAATAGTGTTTGTATCATCTAGGCAGTAGCTATATTTTCATTTCATAAAAGCATTAGATAGTTGCATAATTTACCCAAGCTCAAGCATTAGCTTACCCTAGGATGTTAAAAATAATTTTTGCAACAAGTAACAACATTTTCTACCAATTAAAACACTTCCAAACAGAATCATACAGAATTTATGAGTTAGAAACAGTGACCGAAAATTTAGTTCCGAAATCATTCAAAAATTATACTTTTGATAACTTCTAGCTACTAGTTTTCCTCTTCGCTTAGTTGGAGTCATAGGAAATGCCTAAAACTATTTTTATCTCTTGAATACTCAAATAAATTTGCTAAAACAGAAACTAAACATCTCAAATCACATTAATAGCTCCCTTGTTCATAAAACACCATTCTTGCTACACTTGAGTCCCAAAACTTGTGAAAAACCTTTAAAACACAACTTGTATAACTTTCAATAACTCTCTCAACTTAAAATCAAGTAAACCCATTTAAGGATCCCTTATAGTGTCATAGTCGTATGTATATATATATACACAAATGTGTGGCCATTTTCAAATTTACATTTAAGATCCAAGGACAAGTTTTGAGCTTTAGTGTCTTAGGTGATGACTTGAAAATAAATATGCTATGCAAGTCCACTTTTATTTTTAGGAGTTAGAATGATAGCTTGAAAAATAAATATGCTATGCAAAACCCATTATTATCTTCAAGGTTTATGGTGATGGCTCAAAATAAACATGCCATGCAAGGGTTTCATTATTATCTCTTAAGATTAAAGTGATAACTTGAAAGTAAACATGTATGCAAATCCATTTTACATCTTGATCATTAAAGCTCGAAACTTTTCAAGATTAGATTCTTGTCCTTAACCAATCTTAAACATGGTGAGCTTTAGAGTCCTATTGTTCATAGTTCCAATTACCTCATTTCTTTGGACTCACCATCAAGCTCAAGTAAAATCATAAAGAGACCGAAAAAACATACTAAATACACTAATATGTTCTCTTGGAGTCAAAACCGAAAATCAAGCTCTAGAGGTTCAAAATATAGTAGTTTTCACAACTACCATCAAGAACCATCATCATTGAACTTTGGTTGTGAACAACTAAGAATAGATAACCAAAACTAAACCATCAGAACATTTTATTTCTCATGGCCTTTGTAAACCGAAAAATACTAAACCTTGAGCTCTAGAGGTTAAATACTTGGTGGTGTCAAAACCATCATCAAAACCCTCATCATCAAGCCACGGTTTTCAACTTCCCATTGACATCCAAAAAAAGAAAATGAAGGGAACTCATATGAAGGTTCCAAAACCAAAAATAGATGAAGATGAGAGGAGTAAAAATTTATTCATTCAACCAACCATAAATCCGAAAATGAACAAAGAAAAGACATGAAACATCAAAACAAAATCCCTACCACGGTTGTTTCTTGTTTGCAAGAGTGAAAGCTTGATCTTGTATGAAACAAAGAGAAGAAAAACCTTCTCTTGATGGCCAAGATGATTTCGGCCAAGAGGAGTTAAGGTAGTAGGAGGATTTTTCTTGTGTTCTTGTGTTTGGAGATGGAAAGATTAAGTGTTTAGGAGTTGATCTATGGTGGAGATATGTTGATTAGAGGTGGAGAGCTTGGAGGGAGGTTGAAGATGGTGGCTCTTGGAGGTGGAGGAGAAGAAGAAGATGAAGTGTTTAGGTTAGAGAGAATATGACTACTTTTTTGGACAATTAGGTTTACCAAAAAAGTAGATAGTAAGAATGAGTGTTTTTGTGAGTGTATGTGTGTTTATGCTTGGAATAAAATTCAAAATGATTAAGAGGGAATGCAGCACGGTTTAGGGGGGCTTTAGGAAGGAATATTTTGTGTCTTGTGTGTGTTGGAATTAGGTTTAAGTGTATGTTTAGTTAGGTATATGTTTAGTGATCAAAAATCAAGAATTTAGGCAAATAAATATGTATTTAATAAATCCCAAAACATAATTTAATGAGCACTCTGCAATGTTGATTTAAATCAGCCACAATTAGTTTGAAATTCAAAAACTAACATGTTTCCTTATTTTAGGGAACTTGTGGCAACAATCACTATTCATGTCTTTGACTATGTTTGACACATAAGACAATTCTTGGCTAAGAAAAAGATTTAATCTTTCACTAAGTAAAAATTAATTTTAATTAATCTCAAATAATTATTTTAACTCAAGATTAATAATTAAAATTATTTTACCTTTAATTAGAGCCTAATATTGCTTTTATCTTATTTTCTGATTAATCGGGCTCATTCTGCACTAAGTAGGGGTAAAATGGTCATTTTACATCAAATTACCCTGGGACTATCCAGACCTCTTCCGGATACCAAAAATCCCTCAATATTAACATTTCTAACTTTCGGGTAATGGCCGAGTTCAATCGGCACTACATTCCGTGCCAAATCGCCACAGGGGCATTTTGGTCATTTAGCGCACGAAAGTTCAGAAATTGAAATTTTCACCTCTATCATAATTCACAACACATTTTATCCCCTTCAATCATCAAACTAACCCCCTTGGTATGGCCGAGAATGACCGTCTTCGATTTCCGTGCAAAAATGACCTCAGGGGCATTTTGGTCATTTGTACACGGAAAAATCGGGGATTTGCAGTTCTTCCTCAAACCACTCATCAAATCTCATATAATCCTGATCCTATAATTAAAACATGATGTCGAGGATGGCCCAGGCTATCCGGCCTTAAATTCTTATCCAAAATGACCTAGGGGTATTTTGGTCATTTGGCGCAGTAGAGAAAAATCGGGGCGTTACACAATATAACTGAAAAACCTCAGCAAATTAGATCCCCAACATTTGAAGATAAAATAATTTCAACGAATTAGATCCCATTCAATATAAATGAAAAAACTCGACGAATTAGATCCCCAACATTTGTAAATATAATAATTTCAATGTATCAAATCCCCTTCAATATAACCAAAAAACCTTAGCGAAGTAGATCCCCAACATAACATTTGAAAATATAATAACTTTAATGAATTAGATCCCCTTTAACAGAAACGAAAATCTCAGTGAATTAGATCCCAACATTTGTAAATATAATAATTTCAATGAATTAGATCCCCTTCAATATAACCAAAAAACCTTAGCCTACTGGATGCTCCATTCATTGTGCTCTCCACATGTTGATCTATTCTTTTCTTTTTGAATCCAGTACTTTTCCAAAGGCTCATACCATCAAGATTGTACATTAGTGAAGAATTCTTGTTGTGCCGAGAGAGAAAAATAGTTAGAAGATTCTATTTCCAAAGTTTTATTTCAAGAAGAAGTGGATTGGATGGCTAGGATGAGGATATTTTGTTTGAAAATAAAGAAAATTAAGTGGCTCAAGCATATATAGAAATGATGGCTAGTAACAAATTACAATGAATATGGAGAACAACACATTTGAATAAAATATACATTACAAATTTTATTATTATGGAATTGCTTAATATTGACATAGTAAATTATAAAATTGTAATAACTCCATACTTCTAAACATTTTTTTTGGGGTAGGTACTTGATTCACACTTCTAAACATTTGGGAATGATAACCCAAATAACGTTAAATATTTAAGAGTACCATACATAAAATATCAATGTTTTATAAAAATCTATTTAAAGTCTTTTCTAATACTGTTATAGCAATAATTCCAAACAAATAAAATTACCCTTTAAATTGGCCACTATGAAATTAATTTATTGCATTTCAGTTTAAAACTAATAAGCCACTTTAATAACCCTGCTTCTTCTTTTTTTTTTGGCGCATGACCAAGGGTATCCACTGTCGATCACAGTGACTAATCCCAGCATTGGCTTGTAGGCACATCAATGGGTGGGACAGTTGACCTGAAGATTTTAAAGTTTCTCCATACCCAAAGCCAGGAATCGAACCCCTGTTATTTGGTTAAGGGTGAATGAGTCCCTTCCACTCAACCACACCCTCCAGGTTCCCTGCTTCTTCTTTCTATATGCAATAGATATAGCATTTAAACCTAAAACTAATAAGCCACTCTAATAACGCTGCTTTTTCTTCATTAATATGCTATTTTAGGTGATTTGTGAAACAAGAAGAAGATGACTGGCAATTGAATTTTCTATATGCAATAGATGTAGTATTTAAGCTTATGTAATCTATTGAACCCCTTGTTTAACCCAAAATTTATGTAATATGAATATAAATATAAATATATTATTACATTTTACTATATATATAGTTTTGTTATTTCTATCACGCATGTAAATTAAATAAGAAGAGAGAACGATATTCAATAGTAAATATTTTTATTATTTATTAATTGTTTTAGTTATTAAATAAACATAAACATTCCTTGACAAATGAGAAGTTCTTATTATTATTATTATTATTATTATCATCATGCAATAAACATTCATTGTACATTGCAGTAAATGTAATATGCAGTGTGTGTGTGTCTATATATATATCTTAACAAAGAAATAACTCAACAGTAATAAAGAACAAAATAAGAAAAAAATTATATCCAACAAAATATCATAAAAAACTTGTATCTAGATCAAATCCTAAGCCTCTCCTACGACTTAGGCTCTGATACCAGAGCTTGCAAGGATCGTTACGGAGAAGTTATTAAACATGGAGGTAAATAGTGAATAATTATGCAGCTAAAATAAGCTTGATGTAATGAATTCTCATAAAAGTCAAATAATTTTGTTCTTTTCTTTCTAAATCAAACATTTCTTGTAAAATCTGCTTATAAATATAGTTGAGAAGCTTTAATCTTAGTTTTAGTGAATATAAAAGATACATTTAACAACGACTTAAACAGTCTATATATTGCTCACACTGATTAATACAAAATTCTATAGCATGAAATATTTCATATAATTGGGCTTTTCTAGCTTCCCGATTGGGTACTGGATTATTTTCAACAAAATCTATTAAATGCAATACTATGTTTTAATCATGTCTTAATTTTCTAAGATACTTCTTAAAGATGTGTGTGTAAATCATAGGAAACTATTAAATATAGAAAACTTTGAAGTAGAGAAAGCTTACAAATAATTTGCTTAAAAACTTCAGAGATCTTATTGAATGCTTGGAGATTTTTACAAATACAGGGAATGATACAAGATTTTTTTTATAATGATTTCAGGCTGGTGAATGCTTACTTTGGTTTGCTGATGCTGAGTTAAGGCAAGTATTTTTTCCTGTGCCTTTCCTCTGCTTACAATACTGCTTATATAGAGGACTTCTTTCACTATTACAATGTCCTATTCACTATTACAATACTAGCTTGTGACTTATCCAACTGTTACAATAATAGCTTGAGGACAAATTGTTGATTAACTCTTACGTCTTCTTTCTGGCAAGTCTTCAATAATTGTGCCTTGTAGGAAGTAGAGCTTGACCTTTTAGGACATTAGCCTTGTACTCCCTTATTGTTGTGAGACATTGGTAATTTTGGCTTGGCTTTCTTTTACTGTGTAGAGATGCTGCTGACACTTGCTTTCAATCCTTCTTTTTCAAAAGTCATACTGGTCTTCAATGTCTTCAAAATAATGACCTGGGCTTGAATTGATATCTTCGTCTTCTTCTAACTTGGACAATATAGCTTTTAATTGTTCTTGCATTTCTTCTTCTAACGTGGCTGCTACCAAAGCTGCTAGTAATTACTTTTTCTGGGCTAGGAATTGGGTTTCTTTTTCAAATTCTGTCTTATTGCTTGTAGATGATTAACTTCATGGAGAACTGTTCTCCTTGTCATGTGAATATGTTAGCCATGCGTCAATGGCATTTTTGCTGATTAAACTTAATTCAAAATGTCCCCACCATCTTACTTTAATGACTCTTATCAAATATTGGATACTTGTATCTTCAGCCATCTTAGCTGAATCATATTCCCGTTGCATAATCCATGTTACTCCTAAGGATGTTATGAATCATTTCTGGTATAAAAAAGGTTTTGGCTTTAAAATATTCATATCCCATAACCATTTCTTTTGGGAAAATGGCTGGTAATGGTCCGAAGTCTAGAAACTATTTGAGAAACCACTTCGAGAATTGTAAAGGGATTCCTCTTCTAAACCACAAGAACCATGGATGGGGGTGTGGACAAAAGTATAAGATGTGATGCCAGATATCTATATAATCAAAATAATCATAATGTGAAGGCTCAAACTTTTTGGAAAACTCTTTTTCTTGGAAAAGACTCTGGTTCCAATCTTTCAAGGTTAACACTTTTAAAACTTTCAGCTTGGAATGGGATATTTTGTTAGGGTTTTTCTTATCAGGTATATGAGTGAATTTTATAGATTCAGTATCAACTAGTATTAACTTATAAAAGACTCGGGTTTTGTGTGTATGGACTGATACATAATGAAAAGGTTTTGGGCAAATATGCTTGTACATGGTTTTCCTATCTAGGGTAAACCATTCTTTTTCTATGGGTAAGACTAGTAATGATTCAGGCTTTTCAATATAAGGGTAATCTTCATAGGTTAGTTTAGTAATAAATAAATCTGATGGCTTTAAATGTTGTGGAGGTAAAAATTTATTTTGAGATTATATATCAATAGAGCTTTCATTAATGTTTGGAGAGCTTTTAACTACCTGTGACATAGTCAGAGGTTTTGATGAAGCAGCTTGTACATATTTCTTACTATGATCCAATGGAGGACCATAATTATCTCTCGTATTTGGTTTCTTGCTTATAATGGGTAGAGCCCTGAAAAATCTCTTGTAAGGTAGTCTGGTAGAGCATTCTTATCCCCTTTTATGTGGATAATTTCAAAATCAAAACATGACAAAAGTGTTTGCCATCTTGCAAAAATATGCTTTGAAACAAGATTTTTTACATTTTTTTGTAAGACATTGGGAACTGCTTTACAGTATGTTTTTACCAAAAATCTTTCATTGAATAAATCATCTTAAAACTTTGTGATACATAGCACTATAGATACAATTTCTTTTTTAATGGTTGAATACTTTTGTTGAGCTGGATGCCAAATACCTAAATGATATTTGATGACTTGTTCTTTTATTGATCTTGGAAGGACCTGCTTAAGGACACCACCATAGCCAAGCTCGGAGGCGTTAATTTCAACTATTAATGATACAGAAGGATCTGGTATTCCTAGACATGGAAGACTCTTAACAATACCTTTAAATTTTACAACTGTTTGACTCATCTCTTCATCTCATGGTGGAGGATTTTTCTTAAGATCTTTGTATAAAGGGGCACAAATAGTTCTTATTAACATCCTAAAAATCTTTGTAATTACTTTTTGTCTTTTATTTCATTTGGAAATTTTTCTGTAAATTCTATTGATCTTTTAATTGGTGTAATTGTACCTTGATAAATCTCATATCCTAGAAATGTTACTTTTATTTGGAATATTTCATTTTCTGGCTAATATGACTAATTCATTTTCTTTTATAATTTCAATAAATTTCTCTAAATGTTGTATGTGTTGATTAATTCCTTTAGAGAATATTAATACATCATCTAAATATACAATAGGGAGTTCCATGTATGGATAGAAAATATCATTCATAATTTCTTGAAATTCGCTTGGAGCATTTTTAAGTCCTTGAGGCATTACATTCCATTTATAATGACCAAACGAGACTACAAAGGCAGTTTTATATATATCTTCTTCTTTTACAGATATTTGATAGTATCCTAATTTCATATCAAATTTTGAGAATATATTGATATTATTTAATCTTTTAATCAAATCACTTTTATTGGGCAAAGGATACCTAATCCATTTTAAAACTTTATTTAATGGCTTGTAATTAATTACTAATCTGGGAGCCCCTCTTTCTAACTCAGATACTTTCATTACATAAAATCCTGAACAGCTCCAAGGAGACTTGGAGGGTCTTATATATCCTTTTTCTATATATTCTTGTATTTCTTTTCTACAATATTTCAAATAGTCTTCATTCATTTGTCTGGGTTTTGCTTTGGTCGGTATATCTTTCTCTTTAAATCCTTCTTCATATGGTAAAGATATTTCATGTATTTTTCTATGATGGAATGTAATCGGATTATTATCACAAACTTCCTTTTCTATTTTATTTTCAAAGTCTTTTATTATCTTTTGTACTTTTGGGGTTTGTATTTGTTCTTATATTCTCTTATAGTGAATTTCTCTATTTAATAAATTAATTTGCTTTTGTTACTGATTTATCAATGTTCCTTTTACTTTTTCTTTTGATATTGAAGCTTCTTGTAATAAATTCAATTTCTTTTTTCTCATCCTATCTTGTAATTTTATATCAGTACAAACTTCTATTCCAATTTCTACGATAGTATTATGAATTTGACCAAAAGTTAAGTTTTCATAAGGAATTTGGGTACCAAAATAGCTTGTAATTTTTGTGTTACTTTTACAGCAAACAATCTTAGTAAGGCTGCTACAAATCTCTCTTTCCAAAATGGTGCATTAGCATCTTCTCTCATCGTTACTTTTGACATAAACACATCCTTGTACCATCTATAATCTGACATAGTTGGACACTTTAAATTAATTAATTGAATTCCTTTTCTTTCTCTAAATATGCTTGGATCTCCTATGAAGCTCTTAATTATTGAAAAGATTAAAGTTGTTGTTGCATCTAATACTATATTTTCACCTTTTTGTTTTACACTATTAATTATTACATTTTATTATTTTGGGTTAGGAAATTATCCCACCAACCTTTTAATTGTCCTGTAAATCCTTGGGTTATAGCTTTTTCTGTATCTACTTCTGGCCTATTTCTTGACTTATAGGCTGTGGTTGCCATTGCCATCTGACATGTAAGATCTAATATATCTTGTTCACTCAATCCATCTATATTCCATTCTTCTAAGCTTGTACCATTAAAGGAATTTTGGACCATTTGAGATCTCTCTTCAAAGCTTAAATCAATTGGTGTAGGTCTTGTATAATAATTTCTTAATCTTGGATAACTATGCCTATTGCTTAGTTTATTCATTTCTAATTCTAAAGTATTTATGGCTTTTTTTTCCTATATTCAAATTTTTAATTTTTTCATTAATATCTTCTATATTTGCTTCAACAATTTTAGGCTTGAAACTTTCAAAACTAATATTTATCTTGTATATTGGTGTCTCTATTAGTTTTGGAATCACATGGCTTTTACTTATGCTAGTACTAGTACCTTCTATTTGGCTTTCAATTCTTCCGAGTTGTCTACTCGTGATATCTAACATTATATTTGAATAATTTAATTGTTGATGTACCCTTTTATGTCTTTTTCATCTATGCTACCCTCAAGGCTAGTATCTTTATGACGAGCTATCTCTACTTCGGTATTATCTGAGACTTTTACCATTGTATTTTCTTTTGGAGGGTATTCAAATTCTATTACTTTTCCCAAGGCTGTTTTCCAAGTCGATGTAATTTTTACTAAAGGACACATTTCTTTTACTTTTATATTTTCATAAATATTTTTTAACTAGTCAAAGAAATATAAACTAATTTCATTCTCTTCCATATATTAATAGAATATTGCTCTTATTTCTCCTGTTTCTTTCTTATTAAACGTTCCAAAAAAACCAATCTCTTAACTCTTTATTATATTCAGCTTCAAAATCTGCAATTATCCATTCTTTATCAATTTTAAAATATTCTTTTCTAGTTAATACATTTAGTATTTATGATGCTGTTGGAGAATATTGAGTACTATCTTCATATATGGAGCTGCTACTCTAGCTCTACTATTATCAATTCCTCTTATATCTATATTAATTGTTGAATCATCTGCTGAATGTTTAGATGTTTCAAGCTTATATATATATATATATATATATGGGGTTCTCTTATTTTTACAGATACTGACCTATTCATTCTTAACCTTATATTATTTCCTTCTTGAATTATTTCTCTTACTTGTGTATTTTCTACTTTTATTGGTTCTATTATATCTTCTATAACTATTAAGATACATAAACCAACAGTCCTTAATAAAGTCATGCAATAGGTCATTTACACTACAAGTTCTGGCCCTGCCATCATAATAATACTCAGAAACCATAACTAGATTCCTACAAATCAATTCATCTAAGTATTCCTCTGTAACTTCCTTTGGGGTGCGATTTTGGTTCTCCTTGACATTCACCAACCCTTCTGCAATCCATAAGCGGATGAGCCTAGCATGGCTAATGGAGTAGTCATCAGGGAAAATGCCAAAATACAAGAGGCATGGCTTCAAGTCGAAAGGGAGGTCATGGTAACTTTCTGATAAGACTCGATGGATGCTCCTAAGATGAGAGTCACTTGCTAGCCTTGAACCAAGGCTATCATAAACCTTTTTCCATTCAAGGAAGTTGTTGTCCTTTATTGAAAGGAGGCGAGCAATGGCCACAATTGCAAGTGGTACCCCATCACATTTTTCCACCATGTCTTTTGAAATTTCATTAATTCCGGGTTGTGACACCCTCCTTGGGGCTTGAACTTAAATGCCTTGCAAATGAAAAGCTGCATGGCATCACTTGGACTAAGGCGTTGCAATTCATGAATATGAACTTGTGGGGAACACTTGCAAAACTCAACAACACGCTTATACCTCGTTGTGATGATGATCCTGCTTTTGCTTTTGTTCTATGGCAATACATTTTCCACAAGGCCCCAAAACCCTTCTTCCCAAAACATCATCAAAGACAATCAAGTATCTCTTGTATTGTAAGAACTCTCTCACTTTTCTTATCAAAGAGTGTTTGCTCAATCTTGAGATCATCGACCTCTCGATCATGGAACCTCTCCAACATTGACTTTAATATGCTTTTCTCATTGAATGTTTTCGACATGGTGATGCAAGCACCACAATCGAACCACTTGTCTTTCTGCTTCTCATATAGTTTCCTTGTGATAGTTGTTTTACCTTCATGGACATGAATAAAAAGGAATCAAAAGAAAATGTAAAGTTAGGACTGATGTAATAATATTGATCCATCCACCCCTATCACAAAAAGTTGAAAAATTATTGGGTGATATGAACACAAATTCACCTCCTCATTTTTGCACACACTCGTAATAAAGTAAATAAGAACAATGAATAAGTAAATATATAAGTGTTAAATAAAATCAATAAGATCCACTTTTTTATTGTGAATGTGTATAAAAATTAGGTTGGTGAATTTGTGCTCATGCAAAAATCATCTCTTATGAAAGTTAACAACTCCTGCATTTTATTCTACACAAAAGAATTAAATTTTCTTAATTTTTGAAAATATAGATTAAAACGAAAAAGGTAATAATAAAAACTAAAGGGTTATGCTACCTACAAACACCAACGTTGTACGTTTATTTATTTATTTTTTTATCTATATAAATACTAGATGTTAAAATATTAGGTTTGTGTTGTGTATATTAGGACTTAATAGCTAACCTTTATTTTCGTTTAATTGTATTCATTTTTTTTCTTGAAATATTCAGAACTATATTATTTGGAAAACTACTGTATTAAGAAAACTTATTTTCTAAAAATGAGTTAATTATTAAAATTGTGTAATTATATCTTACAAACTAATTACAAATGCTCGTGATATTTAGTGGCCTTAAAACAAAACAAAAAAAAGATCAATATATCAAATATTTTAAGAAAATAAAATTTTAATTATTGTTAAATTATAAACAAAACGTCAACAAAAACTTAATTTGATATTCACAACAATGAATTAATGTAGACTGTTACTTAGATTTAAAAAATATAAAATAAAAAAAACTCTTAGAAGAACTAATTAAAAATTAGTTGAATAAAAGTAACAATAGACAATAGTGGTATAGATTAGGAGCCTTAATAACGATACATTTCTCTTGCATCGATATAATTAAAGTTTGTCAAATGTTCTATAAAGTTACTCTTGTTTGTAGTGGTAGAAGTTAAACTTTGACTTAAATAGATCTGAGATATATTATTAAAAAGTAGCTTGAGTATGGCCTATTACTAGACATAAGTTTTTTTTATGGCATTAATATCTCTTTCTTAAAAGTTTGGTTTATCTTGAAAATCTATTTAGAGACTGACTTTATAGTAAAATTTTTGAATAGACCAAGATTACTTTTAAGCCTGCTAAAAGACTTTTAAATTTATTAAAAATGTGTATTTTTTAAATAGATCAACATGCTTCTTAATTAGGTCAAGAAGTATATTTTTAAATAGATTAATTTTTTTTATTAATATTATTTTTTTAAATAAGAATAACAACAACAATAATATAAATAAGTTGGCCTATTAAGCATAATAGAATTTTTTTTAAATGCCTATAATCTGACATGTTTAAATAAAATAGTTCTTTAAAAAATCTTGACCTGCCTAGCTTGTTGAGAAAAAAATATAGAGCTTAAAAATATTATCAAATTAATTTGAAGAAGAATGTTAATATCAGTTGGAATATACTACCTAGTCAACTTTGATATTTGTACTCTAAAATGATGTATAATTTTTGTGATTTTAAATGTGAACATGGATTTAGGGCATCTGTGAAGAATTATATGATTTTTTTTTTATAAATTGAAGAATTTTATGATAGAATAGCTGATACTAGTTACCTTACTAGTAAAATATTAATAACGGATGTAAAATTCTTTCACTAAATTCAATAAATAATATAATCGAAAATTAAAATCAGTATTACATTAATTTCCACAAATGCTCTGAAGTTTTTAATTATATGTAACTTTGCAAGTATAAATTTAGTGTGTAAATAAAATAAATCCGTGAGCATATATAATTTTCCTTACTGCTCCACCTGTTTCGACCACTCCAATGTATCAAATCCCCAACATTTGTAAATATAATAATTTCAATGAATGAGATCCCCTTCAATATAATTGAAAAACATCAGCAAATCAGATCCCCAACATTTGTAAATATAATAATTTCAATAAATTAGATCTCCTTCAATACAACCGAAAAACCTTAATGACTCAGATCCCCATCATTTATAAATATAATAATTTCAATGAATCAGATCCCCTTCAATATAACCGAAAATCCTCAGCAAATCAGATCCCCTTCAATATAATATAAATGAAAAACCTCAACGAACTAGATCCCCAACTTTTATAAATACAATAATTTCAGTAAATTAGATCTCCTTCAATATAACCGAAAAACCTCAACGAATCATATCCCCAACATTTGTAAATATAACTCAAAAAACCTCAGCGAATTAGATCACCAACATTTGTAAATATAATAATTTCAACGAATTAGATCCCCTTCAATAGAAACGAAAAGTCTCAGTGAATCAGATCCTAACATTTGTAAATATAATAATTTCAACGAATTAGATCCCCTTCAATATAACAAAAAAAACCTCAGCCTACTGGATGCTCCATTCATTGCCCCCTCCACACATTGATCTCTTCTTTTCTTTTTGAATCCAGGACTTTTCCAAAGGCTCATACTATTAGGATTTTACATTAGTGAAGAAATTACCTTCTTGTTGTGCCGAGAGAGAAGAATAGTTAGAAGATTCTATTTCCAAAGTTTTATTTCAAGAAGAAGTGGATTGGATGGCTAGGATGAGGAGATTTTGTTTGAAGATAAAGTAAATTCAGTGGCTCAAGCATATATAGAAATGATGGCTAGTAACAAATTACAATGAATGTGGAGAACAATACATTTGAATAAAATATACGTTAAAAATTTATATTATTATGGAATTGCTTAATAATGACATAGCAATTATAAAATTGTAACTCCACACTTCTAAACATTTTTTTTTTTGTAGGTACTTGATTCACACTTCTAAATATTTGAGAATGATAAGCCAAATAACGCTAAATTTTTAAGAGTACCATACATAAAAATATCAATGTTTTATAAAAATCTATTTAAAGTTTTTTCTAATATTGTTATAGCAATAATTCCAAACAAATAAAATTGTCCTTTAAAATTGGTCACTATAAAATTAATTTATTGCATTTCAGTTTTAAAACTAATAAGCCCCTTTAATAACTCTGCTTCTTCTCCGTTAATGTGCTATTTTAGATGATTTATGTTTAGTTTCTCAAAAAAAAAAAAGAAAAAAGACGAAGATGGTTGGCCTTGGAATTTTCTATATGCAATAGATATAGTATTTAAACTTAAAACTAACATACCACTCTAATAACACTGCTTCTTCTCCGTTAATATGCTAATTTAGATTATTTATGTTTAGTTTCTAAAAACAAGAAGAAGATGACTGGCAGTTGAATTTTCTATATGCAATAGATGTAGTATTTAAGCTTATGTAATATATTGAACCCCTTGTTTCACCCAAAATTTATGTAATATGAATATAAATATAAATATAAATATATTATTACACTTCACTATATATATAGTTTTATTATTTCTATCATGCATGTAAATTAAATAAAAAGAGAGAACAATATTCAGTAATAAATATTTTTATTATTTATTAATTATTTTAGTTATAAATAAACATAAACATTCCTCGATAAATGAGAAGTTCTTATTATTATATATATAGTGTTTGTTTGTGTGCGCGCAAAAAAGCGCATCGTTATTTGAAAATGGCTCTTCTCCACGAGAATATGAACGTGGACATATGCAAAGGGAGTTTATCAAGATAAGGAGAATGAAAGAAGAAAGCAAATGGAAAATATAATGAGCAAAAGTAGCTTTCCGTGCAAATTAAGGATGCGTTTTTATAAAATTTAAATTTTATATATAGTAAAACACATTAAAAATAGATTACTTTAAAAGTTATTTTTTTATTCTCTATAAAAAAAGATGAAAATAGATTTTTTTTTGGAAATTCTAATTACTTTAAAAAAAATTCAAATATATAAAATATAATTTTTTTAGATGATTTTACCCCAAAAAAAATCTCATCCAAACGCGCCATAAATATTGAAAAATGGTGCTGGCATCTTCTCTTTGTTTGAAGGATTTGAAATATTTGTAGTAGTACAGGAAGAATCAGAATTATACTTAGTGGAGACGGTATATTTCCACCCATCAATAATTTTTCAACACGCATGTACTCGGGTGAGTAGAGAATCATATGCTCAAAACTAATAGTACCTATAAATTGCCAAAAAACATGCTCGGCATTGATTCAAACAGTAACCAATTTCCTCCTTCCGTCCTTCGTCCTTTCTTTCTTTCTCAGAGCCCGACTCCACATGTATGTCTTTTTGTGAATAAACTTCTACTTCACCACGTACTTATTAGCCATCGTAAATTAGTTCACATGACGAACCTTTCGTTCATCCTAAATTTTCTTTAGTTATATACTTAGATCACTTGTGAGTGATTCTCTTACTCTTAATTGAAGCGAGTTTTTCCTCTTCCAAATATATATATATAGATATATATGGCGGAGATTGCGGTGAACCTAGTGATTGACAAGTTGATGATACCATTATTGAGGTACGAAGTGACGCTCTTGAGACAAGTGCGCTACCAGGTAGAATCCATCAAAAACCAATTAAGCCTCATAAAAGCGTACCTGAGGGACGCAGACGTGAAGGCGGAGAAAGAGGAAAAGAGTGACGTGGTGAAAGAGTGGGTGAAGCAAGTGAGGGAAGTTGCACACCGCATAGAAGATGTTATTGACGAGTACTTGCTCCAAGTCGCCCAGCGACGCCAGAGGTGCGGCATCGTGGTGGTCTTGGAGAAGATAGCGTGGCTCTTGAGAAGCATAGAGCCACGGCATGTGATTGTGTCGAAGATCGATGAGATCAACAAAGAGATCACCGCGCTTGATAGGAAAAGGGAGGCTTTGGGGTTCATCACATCAAGTGCAGAATCATGTAGTCATGGTGATGGGAACAAGGGTGATTCTTCAAGTGGCGCAGGGCATGACCTTCAAAGGGGTACACTTTTCCTCGAGGATGCAAAGCTTGAGGGAATCAATGACACAAGGAAGAAACTCAAGAACTTGCTGCTTGATGAAGATTGTAGACGCATGATCATTGGAGTGGTCGGCACAGGTGGACTAGGTAAGGAAAATGGTGTTCATACGTTATTTTGTAACACCTAGGATATATTTGGTTGGAGAGTAAAAGTAGGGTATAATTTTTCTAGATAAATTTCATTTATAAAATTACACATGATGCTCATTTGAGAAATTTTTATCCACATTTTTACTCTCTAACCAAACACACCCCTAAATGAGCATCCATGAAGACACATTTTTTTTTTAATAGTTAGATGTGATAAATTAATGGATAAGTGTGACCAATATCGCATATAATAATAATAAGGTAGATGTATAAATTTTGTCACATCAATAAGTTAGTGGATGGTTTTCGAGAAAGGTAGTAATAGATCATTTAGATGACAAGAGGAGAAATTTTTTACTATTGATTAATTAACATATTAATTTTGTGAGTGCTTAATTAGTGTCCTCTATTTTTCATTAAAAAAATATCATCCTCTCTCTCTCTCTCTCTCTCTCTCTATATATATATATATATAGCTAATGGTGCGGAACAAATATTTTTCATGCTCTAAATACAACTAAATTTTTTTTTGGAAAAGTAGGGGTGAAAATAGTTCATGTGACTTGTCATAGGCATTTCACTTAACCCATAATTGACCTAGTTTGGACTAATTTATTTAGTAAACAAAATTGAAAATTGATTTTTTTTTTCATAAGTTACTCTTTTCAGCTTCTACAAAAATGTTGAAAGCAAAATATTATGAGATTCTGATTATTTTTTAAAATTTATCCAAATATAACAAAATTGATATTTTTTAATGATAAAAGTGATTTTCACCCTTTAAAAATGTCATCCAAACACCTCCTAAAATAAATACATTTGGGACAAAGTTATTTAGAAAAAGATTAATTCGGATAAAGATTAATTCTTGTGTCAAAAAAATGCATGAGTTGTACTTAACTTTCAATAGGAGTGGATGGATCATTATTTACATTCGTCCTAACTTTTAGATTTTCTTTTGATTCCTTTTCATTCATGTCTTCTATGAAGGTAAAACAACTATCACAAATAAATTATATGAGAAGGAGAAAGACAAGGGGTTCGATTACGGCACTTGGATCACAGTGTCGAGAATGCTCAATGAGAAAAGTATATTCAAGTCAATCTTGGAGAGGCTCCATGATCAAGAGGACGACGATGATGACTCCCAAGCCATGTCAACCACAAGATTGAGCAAAGAAACTCTGATAAAAAAAAGTGAGAGAGTTCTTGCAAGACAAGAGCTACTTGATTGTCTTCGATGATGTTTGGCAAGAAGACTTTTGGGGCATTGTTGAAAACATATTGCCAGAGAACAACAAACGAAGCAGGATCATCATCACAACGACGCACATGGGTGTTGTTGAGTTTTGTAAGCATTCCGCGCAAGTTCATATTCATGAATTGCAACGCCTAAGTCCAAGTGATGCTATGGGCCTTTTCAAACACAAGGCATTTCAGTTCAGGCTAGAAGAAGGGTGTCACAATGAGGAATTGATGAAATTGTCAAGAGACATGGTGGAAAGATGCAATGGGGTGCCACTGGCAATTGTGGCCATTGCCAGCCTCCTTTCAACAAAGGACAACAATATCATTGAATGGAGAAAGGTTTGTGATAGCCTCGGTTCAAGGCTAGCAAGTGACCCTCATCTTAAGAGCATCCATAGAGTCTTATCAGAAAGTTACCATGACCTCCCTTTCTACTTGAAGCCATGCCTCTTGTGTTTTGGCTTTTTCCCTGAGGATTACTCCATTAGATGTGTTAGGCTCATCCGTGTAACATCCTAATTTTTTTTCAGAAAATAACTGAGGCTTTAGTAGTAAGAATATCAAATTTTGGTGTACACAAAAATGATGAGAACAATGTAACGAACGTAAAAAAAAAAAAAAAAAAAAAAATCGTGAATAGTATTTTGCAGGCCCCGTAGACCCACCGGAACAGCTGAAACCTTATATTCAAGACCTGAAGGTGCCCGAAATTTGGAAATTATAGGATTAAGGTTAGAAATAGGTAGGAATAAATATTTTATACTTAGAATTAATTTTCAAGCAATAGTGGATTACCCGGGTACACTGTTTTACCCGTTTAGTAAAATTACGGTGTGTAGTTTTTATCATGAAGCTACCAGTGCAAGCTTGCCACCTAGGGTGACAAGTGTACGGTTTAGAGCAATACATATCCTTTCCTTTTTCAAGAGCCAATGAGAATGCTACAAAATTTCAAAGAAGATAATTCATAATTGCTAAATTATATACATTATCTTAATATAAATAAAATCAAAATCCTCATAATTATCATCTTCATTCTCGGCCAACCATCATAAGTGCAGAAACTCCATTGTTGCCTCCACAAAAACCTTGAGAACTTGATTTCCAACCTCAAAATCATAAGCCTAAACTTGTCAAAACCAAAATCTTCCTTCACAAAACTTGTTCCACTCCTCAATATCTACCAAACTAACCGATTAGAATTTGAATCCATCAACTTTTGATACCTTAAGAGCCCATTATCAGCTGTTCAAGGAAGGGTTTGGTGTGGGTTTGAAGGCTTGGAAGCGAAGGGAATCAATCTTGGAGCCAAGATCTTGAAAGCTTCAAAGTGTAGGGTTTTCTTTGGCCTTTTTCTTTCCAAATTATTCTGTAAATTTTTTGGGTTTTATTCCGAAATTTATGGTTATATTTGATGATAATATGTTGATATTGATGTGTTAATTTTGGTGGAGTGTTTGGATGAGGTTAAATAATGATTTTTGTCAAAATAAGTTTTGGCTAGGCTGCTGAATTTTCGGATTTCAGCAGGACAGGATTTGTTCATGAATTTTCTGGTTCAATTCTAGTCATTTTTATGAGCTATAAAAATTATATGTTGAAGCTAACATCATAAAGAAACTCTGATAATTTTCGTGGTGCATAATAAAGAGTTTTACTGCCTGAGAAAATCAAGAACCAAGAGTATATCTATGCTGGCTGAAATCTTGGTACTGGAGCTGTGAATTTGTATAAATTTTTATTCATAGCAAATGATGGAGTTATCCTTTGAAAATTTTACAGAGTTTTGTAGACATCTTTAAGTATAACTGTGATTTTTATTTTGAGTTGTTTCTATCATTTGCTAAAGTTAAAAATTGTGTGAATCCTATTCTGAGCTGTGAAGAAGTGGCCTCTGACCACTAAAATTGTAGAATTTATTTGACATGGTTTTAGTATTCTGTTTGCTATGAAATTTTTACAGGGACTTTTAGACACATTGAGGTGTCATAGAGAATTTTTATGGTCAGTGAATTGCCCATTGGATATGTGAATTAAATGTTGTCACCATAATGGTAAATCTGTCAAGAAGCTGGAATGGTGAAGATGTATTAAGTTAATGATAGAAATATATTTAATCCAAGTTTATATCATATGAATGTATGTTAATTGTTTGAAAGGCTTGTTTATAAAGTATGAATGAGACTCCAATGATACTGAATGCCTATATCTGGGATATAAACTTGACTTTGAAATAGAAAGGTCCATGACATGGTTGTATGACAAAAGAGAATATGTGAAATTTAATGGTGCATGTTTTAACATACGGGAAAATAGAAACAAGGCTTATGTGTGATAGAGAGGGAAGGCAAAAATAAGAACTTCCCAAGAAATTTTATGAGTCGATAGACTTATCGACTAGGAAATAGAACTGTGTGTGATTGAAATGGAAAAAATTGAAGTCTGATGATCACGAATAGGAATGAGCTCATGTCCTAGCAGTCTATGGTCCTCTGAGGAGTTATCCACTACATATGTTACCTGATGTGAATCTAAGCCTTCCCTATGTTAATAAAAAGAACTACTACACTAAGTTAAATTCCATGTGATATAAGAGAAACACTTATGATTAATACCATTTTGCATATAATTTTCTTTGACTCATGTATGCTAATATTGGTATATGTGATCTAACATGATGTTTTTCTTTATTATTATAAATGCATTTACTGTTTATATTCTGTCTGTATGTAAGGGGTTACCCTACTGAGAATTATATAATATTCTCACCCCTATTTGTGTATATGCTGTATTGTGCTCAGACTGCAGATGCCTCTGGTGAGGAGAGGCCATCATACTGATGGCCAATGGTTTCGCGTAGGAGGACATGAGACTTACGTGGGCTTTTGATTTGTATGTAGTGTAGTATAGTGCCAGGAACTTACCAACGTGTAGACTAATTAGTGTTAGATGCCTTAGGTCCATTTCTGTGTGTTTAATATTTTGTTGGACCTTGATATTTGAGCAAGCTTGGTAGATCTTTTGATAGTAGTTCCTGTGTTGTATTATAAGCGAAGTGACTTAACTTCAAGTATGGTATGTATTAAAGAAAGTGGTATGTAAAGTAATAATATATGTACATTTTATAGTAGTTTTCTTTATAACTCTAGAGTTTGATTTATCTTATTTCATTTCATTTAACTAGTGGATATTATAGAAAGGAAGTGATACTCTTCTAATTACAATGTTAATGCTCGAGTAATACATGGTAGTTAGGAGGGTGTTACATTATGGTATCGAGCCAGGACTATCCTATAAGCTGAGGATTGGACCAGCTATGCTCTTAGAAATTGTCATGCATTATGACTTTATATATATGTGTATGATTGGAAATGTTGTGGGTTCTTTGTACACTTTGCTTGGTATTGAGACTGATCAACTCAATATTTTTGTTTGGTGTGATAGGAACCAATGACGTCGAATCGGCGAACTAGGAGTGGAGCTGGAAACGATGCCGACATGATGAATACTTTTCGTGAGATGGCGGCTGCCATGAGGGAACAAGCTATAGCTAATACCGAATGATGGAGCAAGCTGAACCGCAATGAAAGGCAAAACCCGGTGATAATCCTGTAGTGAACGAAGTCGATGTAGAATATCGTAAATTTGCCGAGTTCGTAAAGGCAAATCCCCTCCATTTCGAGGAGCTCTTAATCCTGTAAAGCGAGAAGAATGGATAAAGGCCATGGAAAAGATTTTCTCCGTTCTTCCTTGCACAGATCCGTAAGGTGGCCTTTGCCACCTATATGCTAAAGCAGATGCAGATTTTTGGTGGGTTGGCACCAGGGATTATTTGAAGCTTCCCATCGTAGTTACCTGGACTATTTTTAAGGAAGCTTTTTACCATAAGTACTTCCCTATTTACGTGAGAAATGCGAAGGAATTGGAGTTCATGGCTCTCAAACAAGGACCTATGAGTGTAGCAGAGTATCTTGCCAAATTTGAAGAGCTCGCAAGTTTTCTACAATTTATCAACGTGACCCGGATGAAGTTTGGAAATGCATGAAATATGAAGGAGGTCTACGAGAAGATATAGAAGCATTGTAAGTCTCTTGGAGATTAGGGACTATCCTACCTTGGTAAATAAATGTCGACGTGAGAGGAGTCCAGCAGTGACAAATTTCAAGTATGCCCAAAACAATGCTAGAAGGGATTAGCACCTCAAGGTCCCCGATTCAAGCACATTAACCAACCTCGGGAAGGTTTCCACCCAACAATAACAACAACAACAACAAAGGAAAACAACTTCAACCTCTAAGACCTGAGACAGGAGAGATTGCCCTAAGTGTGGGAAAAATCATGGGAATCGACCTTCTTTGGACAACGCAAATCATTTGCTTTGGTGTGGGAAACCAGGACATAAGATATTTGAGTGCCCTAACAAGAAAGGTCATCGGCCGCCTCCAGGCCACAACAACATGGGCGCGTTTTTACTATAAGTGCCAAGGAAGCTTCTCAATCACGATCCGATCCGAGGTAAGTGTGAAATAAATGGTAATGTCCTAGATATCTTTGTATGACGGGTGCCACTCATTCTTTCATATCCCATGACTGTACGTAAGTTGCAACTATCCTGTATGCGAACTACCTTATGATCTTCTTGTATCCACTCCTACCTGGTCCTATTAGGACTTGTTATACCTGTGTAAATATTCCTCTTCAAATAGGTGCTAGAGACTTTCTTGCCAATTTAGTTTGTCTTCCTTTATCTGGTCTAGATGTAATTTTAGGTATGGATTGGCTAGTACCCAATTATGTCCTTTACCTTTGTCCAAATCGAGCCGCCATATTTCTTTCCACTCTACCCTCCATTCCTGTGGTTCCTTTTTCTTTTTATTTGAACCTTGTAACATCCAACCACTGGTAAGACAGATCGTCAGGAATATGTTCTCCTTTCTACTAGTGAAACTGAATGTGACTACGAGTTGAGCAAGATTCGGTGGTGAGAGAATATCAGGATGTTTTTCAGGAGGATATTCGAATTTCCTCTGAAAGAGAGATTGAATTTTCCATCGAGTTGGTTCCAGGAGCAGGTCCTATTTCAATTGCTCCTTATAGGATGTCCCTTTGGAGTTGAAAGATTTAAAGTCCCAAATTGAAGAACTGTTAGGGAAGCATTTTATTAGACCAAGTGCCTCTCCATGGGAGCTGTTCTTTTGGTGAAGAAAAAGGATGGGGGTATGAGGCTTTGTGTAGACTATAGGCAATTGAACAAAGTGACAATAAAAATAAGTACCCCTTGCCAAGAATTGGCGATCTCATGGATCAATTACGAGGTGCAACCGTATTCTCAAAGATTGATCTTAGATCAGTACCATCGGATTCGGGTTCGAATGAGGATATACCTAAAACTGCTTTTAGAACTCGATATGGGCATTACGAGTATAGGGTGATGTCTTTAGGATTGACTAATGCTCTGGCTGTATTCATGGATTATATGAATCGAATCTTCCGCCCTTACTTGGATAAATTTGTAGTTGTCTTCATAGATGACATACTTATATATTCAAGGACTGAGGAAGAACATATGGAGCACCTTGGGGTTGTGTTACAAATCCTAAGAGAGAGAAAGTTGTATGCTAAGTTGTCGAAATGTGAATTACGGATGGGAGAGGTTAGATTCCTAGGTCATGTAGTATCACGAGGAGGAATCTCTGTAGATCCCAAGAAGGTAGAATCAAGACTCCATTGGGAGCGACCAACAACGGTGACGGAGATTCGGAGTTTCCTAGGGTTAGCTGGATATTATAGGCGTTTATCATGAATTTTTCTCGGATAGCATTACCTTTGACTAAATTAACCCGAAAGAATGCTCCATTCAATTGGACACCGAGTGTGAAAGTAGTTTCCAGGAGTTGAAACAAAAGTTAACCACGGCTCCACCCTAGTATTACCCGATCCTTATATACCCTATGAGGTTTATTGTGATGCTTCTAGTAAGGGTTTAGGATGTGTGTTGATGCAAAATCATAACGTGGTTGCCTATGCTTCTCGACAGTTGAAACCTCATGAAGTAAACTATCCAACCCATGACCTTGAACTTGCAGCTGTGGTTTTTGCCCTAAAGATCTGGCGACATCATTTGTATGGTGTGCGGTTTAATGTTTTCTCCGATCATAAAAGTTTAAAGTATCTTTTTGATCAAAAAGAGTTGAATATGCGGCAAAGAAGGTGGATGGAATTCCTCAAGGACTATGAGTTTAGTCTGAATTACCATCCGTGCAAGGCAAATGTTGTTGCCGATGCTCGAGTAGAAAATCCCTAAGTGTAGCATGCCTGATGATTAAAGAGACGGAGTTAGTTGAAAGTTTCAAGGAACTTAGTTTAGACATGTCGGTGAACCCTCAAGGTGTGGTGCTAGGGCAAATAAAGGTAACAAGTGAGTTCAGAGGAAAAATTTTAGCTGCACAACGTGAAAACCCGAATTTCAAGAGATATTAAGATCAATTCATGCAAAGAAGTTGCTAGGATTCACTCAAGACCAACAAGGTATATGGAGATACAAGGATAGAGTATGTGTACCCACAAGTGGCGATCTTAGAAAGAAGATCTTAGAGGAAGCTCATAGGGGGGAACTTACTATACACCCAGGCACTAGTAAAATGTATGCGGATCTCAAGAAAATGTTACGGTGGTCGGAATGAAAAAGACATAGAAGAGTGTGTCGAAGTGTTTAACTTGCCAAAAAGTTAAAATAGAACATCAAAAACCAGCTGGGACCCTGCAACCCTTAGAAATCCCAGAATGGAAGTGGGAAAGTATTTCTATGGACTTTGTAATAGGTTTGCCAAGGACATCGTCAGGTCATGATGCTATATGGGTTATAGTAGATAGATTGACAAAGTCTGCTCATTTCTTACCCATTAAGGCTAATTTTCCTTTGGATAAGTTAGCTTCCTTGTATATCCAAGAAATAGTAAGACTACGGTGTTCCTTCCTCGATAGTTTCCGACAGAGATCCAAGGTTTACTTGAGATTTTGGGAACGTTCCAAAAGTCTTTGGTACCAAACTTTGTTTGAGCATCCTATCACCCCCAAACCGACGGGCAAAGCGAGCGAACCATACAAACCCTGGAAGATATGCTAAGGGCATGCGTGATTGAGCGAAGGGAAGTTGGGACAAGTTACTCCCATTGGTTGAGTTTGCTTATAATAATGACCATCACGCTAGTATTGGCATGGCTCACTATGAAGCTCTATATGGAAGAAAATGTCAATCCCCATTGTGTTGGTATGATTCGGGAGAAGCGAGACTATTGGGACCCGATCTTGTTAATCAAACAACGGAACAAATCCAGAAGATCAGAGCAAGATTCTCACCGCAAGTCGTCAAAAGAGCTATCTTTGATACTCGAAGGAAACCTTTAGAATTTCAAGAGGGAGAACATGTATTCTGAAGGTCACGCCCACTATTGGAGTAGGTAGGGCCCTTAGAGTTAAAAAGTTGTCACCTAGGTTTATAGGTCCTTTTCAAATTCTTCAACGAATTGGGTCAGCTGCTTACCAGATAGCCTTACCCCACATTTATCCAACCTTCATAATGTCTTCCATGTATCTCAACTTGAATGTACCACCCGGATCAAAACCATATCATTGAGCCCGAGTCTATACAGGTTAAGGGATGACTTGACGCTTCAAGCCCCTCCTATTCGGATCGTTGATAGAGAAGTCAGCAACTTAGAAATAAATCTGTGCAACTTGTAAAAGTGGCTTGGGGTGGACCTGGAAATGAAGAGTATACATGGGAACTAGAATCAAATATGAAGACAGATCATCCGGAATTATTTCAGTATGAAATTTTGAGGGCAAAATTTTTTTAGGTGGGGAGTAATGTAACATCCTAATTTTTTCAGAAAATAACCGAGGCTTTAGTAGTAAGAATATCAAATTTTGGTGTACACAAAAATGATGAGAACAATGTAACGAAAAAAAAAAAAAAAAAAAAAAAAATCGTGAATAGTATTTTGCAGGCCAGTAGACCCACCGAACAATTTGAAACCTTATATTCAAGACTGAAGGTGCGAAATTTGGAAATTATAGGATTAAGGTTAGAAATAGGTAGGAATAAATATTTTATACTTAGAATTAATTTTCAAGCAATAGTGGATTACCCGGTACACTGCTTTTACCCGTTTAGTAAAATTACGGTGTGTAGTTTTTATCTTATGAAGCTATGCAAGCTTGCCACCTAGGGTGACAAGTGTACGGTTTAGAGCAATACATATCCTTTCCTTTTTCAAGAGCCAATGAGAATGCTACAAAATTTCAAAGAAGATAATTCATAATTGCTAAATTATATACATTATCTTAATATAAATAAAATCAAAATCCTCATAATTATCATCTTCATTCTCGTCCAACCATCATAAGTGCAGAAACTCCATTGTTGCCTCCACAAAAACCTTGAGAACTTGATTTCCAACCTCAAAATCATAAGCCTAAACTTGTCAAAACCAAAATCTTCCTTCACAAAACTTGTTCCACTCCTCAATATCTACCAAACTAACCGATTAGAATTTGAATCCATCAACTTTTGATACCTTAAGAGCCCATTATCAGCTGTTCAAGGAAGGGTTTGGTGTGGGTTTGAAGGCTTGGAAGTGAAGGGAATCAATCTTGGAGCCAAGATCTTGAAAGCTTCAAAGTGTAGGGTTTTCTTTGGCCTTTTTCTTTCCAAATTATTCTGTAAACTTTTTTGGGTTTTATTCCGAAATTTATGGTTATATTTGATGATAATATGTTGATATTGATGTGTTAATTTTGGTGGAGTGTTTGGATGAGGTTAAATAATGATTTTTGTCAAAATAAGTTTTGGCTAGGCTGCTGAATTTTCAGATTTCAGCAGGACAGGATTTGTTCATGAATTTTCTGGTTCAATTCTAGTCATTTTTATGAGCTATAAAAATTATATGTTGAAGCTAACATCATAAAGAAACTCTGATAATTTTCGTGGTGCATAATAAAGAGTTTTACTGCCTGAGAAAAATCAAGAACCAAGAGTATATCTATGCTGGCTGAAATCTTGGTACTGGAGCTGTGAATTTGTATAAATTTTTATTCATAGCAAATGATGGAGTTATCCTTTGAAAATTTTACAGAGTTTTGTAGACATCTTTAAGTATAACTTTGATTTTTATTTTGAGTTGTTTCTATCATTTGCTAAAGTTAAAAATTGTGTGAATCCTATTCTGAGCTGTGAAGAAGTGGCCTCTGACCACTAAAATTGTAGAATTTATTTGACATGGTTTTAGTATTCTGTTTGCTATGAAATTTTTACAGGGACTTTTAGACACATTGAGGTGTCATAGAGAATTTTTATGGTCAGTGAATTGCCCATTGGATATGTGAATTAAATGTTGTCACCATAATGGTAAATCTGTCAAGAAGCTGGAATGGTGAAGATGTATTAAGTTAATGATAGAAATATATTTAATCCAAGTTTATATCATATGAATGTATGTTAATTGTTTGAAAGGCTTGTTTATAAAGTATGAATGAGACTCCAATGATACTGAATGCCTATATCTGGGATATAAACTTGACTTTGAAATAGAAAGGTCCATGACATGGTTGTATGACAAAAGAGAATATGTGAAATTTAATGGTGCATGTTTTAACATACGGGAAAATAGAAACAAGGCTTATGTGTGATAGAGAGGGAAGGCAAAAATAAGAACTTCCCAAGAAATTTTATGAGTCGATAGACTTATCGACTAGGAAATAGAACTGTGTGTGATTCAGAAATGGAAAAAATGAAGTCGATGATCACGAATAGGAATGAGCTCATGTCCTAGCAGTCTATGGTCCTCTGAGGAGTTATCCACTACATATGTTACCCGATGTGAATCTAAGCCTTCCCTATGTTAATAAAAAGAACTACTACACTAAGTTAAATTCCATGTGATATAAGAGAAACACTTATGATTAATACCATTTTGCATATAATTTTCTTTGACTCATGTATGCTAATATTGGTATATGTGATCTAACATGATGTTTTTCTTTATTATTATAAATGCATTTCTTGTTTATATTCTGTCTGTATGTAAGGGTTACCCTACGAGAATTTTATAATATTCTCACCCCTATTTGTGTATATCTTTGTATTGTGCTCAGACTCTGCGGATGCCTGCAGGTGAGGAGAGGCCATCATCTTGATGGCCAATGGTTTCATGTAGGAGGACATGAGACTTCACGTGGGCTTTTGATTTGTATGTAGTGTAGTATAGTGCCAGAACTTACCAGCGTGTAGACTAATTAGTGTTAGATGCCTTAGGTCCATTTACGTGTTTAATATTTTGTTGGACCTTGATATTTGAGCAAGCTTGGTAGATCTTTTGATAGTAGTTCCTGTGTTGTATTATAAGCGAAGTGACTTAACTTCAAGTATGGTATGTATTAAAGAAAGTGGTATGTAAAGTAATAATATATGTACATTTTATAGTAGTTTTCTTTATAACTCTAGAGTTTGATTTATCTTATTTCATTTCATTTAACTAGTGGATATTATAGAAAGGAAGTGATACTCTTCTAATTACAATGTTAATGCTCGAGTAATACATGGTAGTTAGGAGGGTGTTACAATCCGTCTGTGGATTGCAGAAGGGTTGGTGAATGTCAAGGAGAACCAAAATCGCACCCCAGAGGAAGTTGCAGAGGAATACTTATATGAATTGATTCGTAGGAATCTAGTTATGGTTTCTTCTAAGTTATGATGGCAGGGCCAGAACTTGTAAAGTAAATGACCTATTGCATGACTTTATTAAAGAAAAGTGTGCTGAGGTGGACTTTTGCCAAGTGATAAAGAGTGATAACTTCAACTTCAATTCAACCACTAGGTGCTTGTCAATCCAAGGTAGCAGAGAATATGGTGATTTTGGTAAAGTTGATGGGGATCAGAGCCGAGTGAGGTTCTGCTTTGTGTTCAACTTTGAGGAAATGCCAAGGGATCTATTGAACTCCTTCCTCTCAAGTTTCAAGCTCTTGGTTGGACTAGACTTTGAACATGCACCTCTTGATGATTTCCCTCGAGCACTTGCTAACTTGCTACACTTGAAGCACTTGAGCTTGAGGAACACTAGTGTCAAGACCCTTCCAAGGTTCATTGGCAAGCTTCAGAACCTGGAAACTCTGGATTTGAAATTCACTCAAGTGCGTGAATTGCCTGTTGAGATTAACAAGCTCATCAAGTTGCGGCACCTTCTAGCTTATTCCATCAATGTGGAAATCGACTTCAGTGTGGCATTTGTACAAGGTGTGCTAATAAAGGAAGGGATTGGAAGGCTAAAGGCATTGCAAAAGCTGATGAGGGTTGATATGACTAATGGGGACAAAATCATCAAGGAATTAAAAAAAATTGAAGCAATTGAGGAGATTTGGTGTTATCAAGCTAAGAAGACTCAATGGGAGGCAATTGTGCTGTGCAATAGAGGGCATGACACGTCTCCAGTCATTGACCATTGCAGCTACAGAAGAACATGAAATTCTTGACCTGCATTCATTGGACAATCCTCCTCACCAACATCTCCAACGCCTTTACTTGCATGGTCATTTGGAAACAGTGCCAAAATGGGTTCGAAAACTTCATGTTCTTTCAAGGTTGGTCTTGCAATGGTCAGGGCTAAAGGAAGATCCACTGCCAGCTCTTAAGGACTTGCCAGAGTTGTTAGAGCTTGAGCTTTACAAAGCATTTGAGGGTGATGAGCTGCATTTTAGAGAAGGATGGTTCAAGAAATTGAAGGCTTTGCGGCTAGAAGAAATGGAATCCATGAAGACCTTAAGAATAGATGAAGGGGCATTGCCTATTCTTGAAAAGATGACCGTTAGAAGATGTCCTCAAATGGTGGAGGTTCCCCATGATATCCAAAATCTTGAGACCCTTCAACATCTTCGATTCTATGAAATGCCTGTGAATCCAGGGCAAGGAGGGCATTGTGATGTGTTGAAGAAAATAACATTTGTGATTTACTCTAAGGACAAGAAGTTCTACACTCTTCACAATGTTACGGGCACAGAAACTGATGACTTTTAGATAAATTTGATATTGTTATGAGTATGTGGACATTATTATCAGGACTATAACATGTTTTGTGAATTGGAAAATGTTTGTGAGTTGGTTTGGAGTTGATGTACTTATTAAGTCTTTATTTGGAGTTGAGCTAGTTGCCTAAGTTTGAGATGGATTGAGTTGTATTAGATCTTATTGTTCACTACTGTTTGTATGAATATGTATACATAAAAGAGCTTTGCAAGATTGTGTATGTAATGGAAATCTAGCATAATACATACATATATATATATATATGGCCGTAGTAAATACACTTTACAAAAAATATAAAATAAAAATAATTATGTATAATATTTGTGATTTCTGCTTAATATTTTTTCTTTTTATCTGTGGACGTTCAAGTCTTACTCCAAATCGAAATAAAATAGAAAACTAGTCTAAAAAGATTGAATAGCAATCAAAATAGCAAAAACGAAAAATTATTATTTAAAGTGATTCTTGTTTTATGAATATTAATTGATGTGTTGAAAATAATGCATTGTGACTAGTTGTATTCAATCATATGATTAGTGATGGAAGCCACTAGTATTCAGGGATGGATTTAGGAGGGTTAGCACGTGCTGTGGCCCCAAGTTTTCTCAATTATATATATATATAGTATTCAGGGATGCATTTAGGAGGGTTAGCATGTGCAAAAAGATGTTATGGAGTAGTTTTTTTGACATTTTTATTTATTTATTTTTGAAGTATGTGAGCCAGCAATGTATTATTATTAAAGAGAAATTATGGTGGGGCAAATTAAAATTAAATAGTGAAGGATTGTAAAGTGATTGCAAAGTTGAGTAATTAGATGTGAATTATACATTGCATTTTTTCCTAAAGGAATTAGGATTCTCCAAGCCAGTCCCAATTGAGATTCATGATAATAAAAATATCTCATTTAGCCATTGAAGTTCCCTTAAACTAAAGCAGTAGTATAGAAACTCTCTAAATGTGGTGCCAACAAAGGCTAAAAAGGACATTTTTCTAACCATAATGCTAAAGAAGAGTTATTCTTGTTTAGCTTTTTTAAGTTTTATAATTTTAACCTCCTCATTAATTTATTTCTGAATTCGTCTCTACCAGGATTGGTCGAGTGATGAGAGATTTGGATAATATGTATGATATCCTATCTATCTTAGGTTCCAAACCCCATCACAATTAATATAATTTCATAAATTTATAAAAAAAAAAATGTGATTTGTGTTGGATTAGAAATTGTACTTTTCAATTAGATGAATAGCACATGCTGAGTATATTGAGAAGTATAGACTAATCATTATGGACATGCTATTTTTGAGGTACTGTTACTTGGCAGGAAGCTAAGATTAGAAAGCTACAAATCCTCTAATGAAGATGCCAACGACGGCATCACGAATGAAAGACAACCACGAGCTGCTCTCCCATGCTAGTATGCTACAAAACTAAACCATCACTGTGAACACCCGATTTTGTCCGGCCCATAAAATAAAAATCCAAAAATTAGCATATTTTTAGAGTTTAACCCATTTATAGAATCATGTTGGTTGTTTAATTTTGTTAAGTGAAATTGCAAACCTTTTCAAGTTTTGTCTATAGTTCTTTATTGTAAACCATTTCAAATTCAATTAAGACCCTGCTTTTAGGTTCATTTCCAGTCCATAAAAAGGCCCATTCTACGGTGGCCCATTTCAATTCTTAAAAAGGAAAAATAAAAAATAAAAAAAATAAAAAGGACAGAATGTCACATATTCTTCCATTCTTTGGATCTTCCTACACGTGAACTGAAAAGTGGAGAAAAATAAGAAGGAAAGCGCAGACACAATGATGGTATCAATCTCCATTACTTGCAAAATGATGAATTCCCTTTCGGTGATGAGCTAGTAATCCCTACCAGCCAACCTGTTAAAGGGGAAGGATTAATGATTTTGGTCAAGAGAGCTAGATAGATAAATCTGATGATGATCAAAAGGGGAGGAAGGATCACAATCATCAGACTTCACTTCCCACTGCTATATTCACTTTCAAAAACAAAAAAAAATATCATCATCATCCATCTCTGATCATCATCTGGATTTTGATTGAAACAAGAAAAAAAAAAAAAAAGAGAGAAAATCATAGGTAAACTATTGGCATTGGTTCATTCTATATTCTTTTGAAGCCAATTTGTTTTAAGATTTCCTACAAACCATTTCAATTCCAAAAATCACACCCCCTGTCAAAAGAACCATTATAGCCGAAATCAAAGTCCAACATTCACATCCAAACATAATCAAAGGAGTTCAAAACAGTCCACATGCACATCCAAAAAGGAGAAATTAAAATGTGAAAGATACAGAAAAGGAGATGACTTCCTTTGCGATAACCAGCACATCACTTTGTTGCTCCCTTGCGCAGCCTTTCTCCTTCCATAAACTCCAACAGCTCCTGATCCCACCTCACCATCACAGCCGCGCAGCAGTTTCCTTTTCTGCCAAAACTGCGGTACCCTTCCACATGGCGGTCTTCCCCCTACAGCCCAACTCCACGAAATCGCGAGCTTCTTTCCTCACCCCCTCCTTCTGCCATTTCAGATCTATAAAATTCTAGGCCAGATCTGAAAGATGAAAGTCACCATGGACAGCTGCTTCCCCAACCGGCGGACACCATCTCTTGCCCTCCATTCTCAGTTGCGATTCCTTCCCCACAGCCAAGACCAGCCGCACCTCATCTCTTCCCTTCACAGCCGCGACGTGCACCCTCAGCCACAAAACAGCCGCCATCTACCACTCACCATCACTCTCCTCTCCCCCCACCGCCGGTGGTTTCCCCTCTCCTTCACCTTGATCGCTACTCCCTTCCTCACATGCATGTACCTTTGCTTGCAAACATCTCTCTCCCCCTCTTTCTGCGTATGTATGTAAATGGTATATAGCCCCTTCTGCATAAACCAAAATTCTAGAAAACCAAGTCCTCAAACCATTGTTTGTGTTGTTCCAGAGGTTTCACATGAATCATGGCTTGTTAGTTTTATCTTAGTCTTTTTATTCGCAGTGTGCTTGCAATATACATATGGGTCAAGTTTGGTTTTTTTTGTGGGGTGGAACTACCGCGTGTAATATTTTATGTGGGGTGGGATTTCTTTTTGTTTATGTGGGGTGAGTCTATGTTATTATTTTGTATTATTTTATATGGACTGTGTAACGTTACTCATAGGATTCTTGTTAGTTTTATATTACTTTCATTACATTGTGCTTTGGTGTTTTATATTATTTTATTGCATTGCATATTGATATTTTACATTATTGTCATCACATTATGATTTGATTCATGTTGTCACGTTGGTTTCTTGTTTGGTAGGACCCCATTTTGTTTTTTGTAGACCGCGTGTAATATTTTATGTGGGGTGGGATTTCCTTTTTATTTATGTGGGGTGTGTTTTGTATTATTGTGGACCGCATGGGACTTCACTTTATTTTTGTGGTGGGATTTCATATTGTAGATAGACCATGTTATCAGATCATTCATTTAGACTGTGACTTTTTCTTTTTTTTCTTTTTCTTTTTCAGTTAGAGATTAGTGTTCTATGTTTAGTTACTAAAGATAATTTCTCAGCCTAGGTTTGGGCTTTGTTTTTTTTTCGGTGAATGTGATATTTAATAATAAAGTTTTAGCATGAGTTTTTTTTTTGTTTTCTAATAAGAGCATAAAAATTAAAAAAAACAAAAGAGAATAGATGTAGGAATATTTGAACTATTACTGTTCTTTTATTTCTATCTGGGCCCTTGGGGATTAACTTAGCTGTGACGGCTTGTTAATTTGTTAATTTTAAGTTGAGGAATATTTTAGCTGTGATGGTTTGATATTCTCAAACTCTTTTAAGTAATTAAAATAAGTCAGCACACAAATATTTTCAATAGAACTACGTAACTTTGAGTTCTCCATTGCACCAGGGGATACGTAGGAGCAGGCATCCCTGTCAAGGCAAAATTAAATTTCCATAATTTTTGTTTTAGTTGTAAATAATTTTTTATGCACTTTATGCTTAAAAATTTAAATTAATCAATTACTTGTTAAATATTTTACTTTGAATAAAAACTTTAATTTAGTCGAGATGGCTTGTTAACTAAGTATTTTAAACATCTAAGTTGTGATAGCTGGATGCTTTAAATTTTCACGTTGAAATTAAATTTTATGATATTATTATTATTTTTTTTGTATGTAAATATTTTTTCATTATTATTATTACTTTTGTAAATATCATCATTATTATTTTCTTTGCTTTATTATACTAATTTAAGTTAACCATGGAAATGTAAGTATTTTGTTTCAAATAAGGAAGTTAATTTAGCCGTGACGGCTTGTTAACTCAGTATTTTGGATACTTGAGCTGTGACAGCTTGGTACTCTGAAATTCCCTTCTTTTAAGAAAGATTTCCTTTTTATAATTTTCTTGGAATAAAAATATAAATAAATATTTTGAAAGGTTATTAATAATTTGCACAATTAATTAAGGTACCGTCCAAGGATGGGTGTATTAGGGATGCTGTAGGATTAAGTTCCTACCCTTCCCTAAGCATAACCGACTCCCGAATTCAGATCTGGTTTCAAAGACCATATCTTTTTAAATAAATATGGTTTTTCCTCGTTTTTACCAATTTAAATAAAACTTGGTGGCGACTCCAATTTTCAAAACTTATCTTTCGCCGTCCCGTCGCGATCCCGGTTGCGACAGATGGCGACTCCACTGACGCGTGTGAGAGTCAGGCCTATAATAATTGATTGTGCTTATTGTTATAACCTCATTTTTTTTCTTTTTGTCTTTTCATTTTATTTTATTGTTAGTTGTCTATTATTCTCTTTCTTTTAAATTTCGTTACCATCATATTTGTATATATTTTCATATTTAATTCTTTATGACTACCCTAGGATAGAAGACTTTCATTCTATTTGTATATATTTATTTTTGTTTCTTTGCACTCTAGGATAGAAGACTTTTATTCCATATTGTCTATTTTGCAGGTGTTGTCATGGGTAGTTTTAGGATTCCAGGTTTGTATGCTCTCCTCACACACAACACTCACACTTTAATCACACACAAGTGGGGCCCTATACCCGGGTCTGAGTGCAGCTTGAGATAGGTAAAAGATTGTGTAGTGGTAGCCATTTTGGATGTTCATCCTGTTTGGTTATCGCGAAAATCTCGTCTAGAGTGTGACTCTTTGGTGAATATTCCACACCTAGTGGTTTACCCACTGTTGTGGATAATATTCTGAAATGAGTCTAAACTCTAGAGGCCGTAGAATCCTGAGTATATAGATTCATCTGTTGCAAGTGTTCACAAAGTAGAATAACCATAGAATTATAGATTGACCTCCAGAGCTCAACTCAAATAGGACACAAAGAGAGCATACTCTTTCTTTAACTCACTTTTTTGTACATAAATTCTTTAACATGCTCAAAGTATTTGTTATTTCCTTTTCCTTTTAAATGAAAAATCATCACATTTTTTTTACCAGGTTTGTTAGAGAATCATATCAAAGTCTTGTTGTGAGTATCTTTGGAAAATGGAAACAAATATGAGATCAAACAATCATGAAGGGGAAAAATTAAAGAAGACTTTACATCTTAAAGCTAAGAAACCTGACATAGAAGGTCTGAGATCCCTAGGTCAATTATTGAGTATGCCACAACGCCTTTCTCTTGCAAGGAAGTATGGAAAAATTTTGAATCTGTTAGAGGTGGAAGAACAGGTAGAGGCAATCACAGCATTGGCACAGTACTATGATCCTCCACTCCGGTGCTTTACCTTTCAAGACTTCCAGTTGGCACCAACTCTTGAAGAATTTGAGTGAATCTTGGGGTTATCACTAGAAGGGGAAAAACCTTATCACTACCAAGGTCATTATCCTTCTTTACATACCGTAGCAGCTGTCTTAAAGGTCAATGTAAGGGATTTGCAGGAAGCTCAAAAGTGTAGAAATGGGACCAATGGATTCTCAAAGGATTACTTGAAAGGACATATGCACCGCTTGGCTGAAGCTGAGGATTGGGACACTTTTTCAGATATACTAGCACTCACTGTTTATGGCACTGTCTTGTTTCCAAATATTGAAGGCTTTGTAGACTATGCAGCTATTGATGTATTTCTGGCTCGAAAATTTCATGGTCGTAATCCTGTTCCAGCCCTCTTGGCAGATGTTTATTGTACCTTAAATTTTTGCTATGAGAGGAATGGCAAAAGAATTTTATGCTGTCTACCAATGTTGTATGTATGGGCCACTGCACACATATTCCAAAGAAATTACAAGGCACTCTGTCCAATTGAAGATCTAAAAATGCATCGTATTAAGAAGAAAAGCGGACAAGAATGGGCTCAAGACCTGGCCAAATTAAATGAAAAGGTGATCCGATGGTACCCTTGGTGGGAAGATGGGCAGATTTTGATTTATCAGTGTGGAAGCTTACCAAATGTACCCCTCATGGGCACCCGAGGATGCATAAATTACAACCCGGTATTGGTATTGCGTCAACTTGGTTACCCTATGATGGGACCACCTTTTGAGGCTGCAATTACTCCATTTGTCTTATATTACCTAGACTCTGATGATCTTGGCCTACTACAGAAAGTTCGATCTGCTTGGAACAGGGTTGTCAGAAAAGGAAAAGAACTGGGAGTTAGAAGCTGTGCAGTGAAAGAAAGCTATAGTCAATGGGTGAAAAACAGGGCTCAAGAGATTAAGCTGCCATTCAGAACTTTGATAACCGCTCCTCCTAACAAAGAATCATCCTCATATTCTGATGAAAATAAGGGGATCAGAGAAATGAAGGAGAGGCTAGATAAGATCGGGCAAGAAAAGATGCAAATTGAGGTAGAATTGAAAGGTGTTTACGACAATTATGCAGTTCTGAAATGAGAAAGTGCCGAAAGAGATCAAATTTTGGAAGGAAAAAGTAAGAAGTTGAAGATTGGGCACGACCACATGATGAAGACCAAGGAATGCCTCCAAGCTGCTAATAAAGAGCTAGGGCTTCGAAGGCAAGAGCGTGATCGAGCATTAGCTGAAAACCAACAATTAAAGAAGCTACTTCAAAATGCCAAAATCGCTGAGGAAGCCGCACTAGCAGGAGAGGAACAAATGAAGCAAGAAATGAGAGAGATAAGAAAGGAATACCAGAGGGAGATTGGGGAACTAAAACAATACATGAAAGATGAGACCATGAAATTTCATGCTGCCTTAGGAGAAGAAAAGAAAAGAGTTACAGATTTGGAATTTAAGGTGCAACGCCAAAGTCATGTCATTCATGAGTTGAAGATTCATTTTTCAAATTTGGCAGGGCTAGCTAACACAGCAATAGAAGATGTTCCAAGATACTTGGAAATAGCCGAGCAAGAAATTATCCCTTTCAAGACCCCAACTGGACTTCGCAACTTTGTCAACTACTGCAAAAATTTGGTTGGAAGGATGAAACAAATAATTGTTGAAAGAAGTTGAAGAGGCATTATCTTTTGGTGATGATGTTTTTAGGGATCGATATCTGGCTTTATGATGTACCTTTTTTGTCATTTTTGGGAATGGATGTAAAAAAAAAAATGATGATGATTGTAATATACTCCTATGATGAATGGATGGTTGTTTCATTGTTTTGGTCTTATGGCAATATCCATTAAAGATAACTTAGTACCTTTGAACGAGACGCTCTGGGGAAAAGTTGTAACTGAAGATACTCACATCAAGACTCAGCACGATTGACAATCTCTAACAAATTGCAATATTTTTATCTTTTTACTTAAACTACTTTTTTAATACAGTTGAAACATCGCAACCATTGGGCGCCCAAGGAAAGAAGATACCGATCTAACTCGTGTTCATAACACCAGAGCTCGGACCAAGATGGCGGGTGGTAATGGTGACCCAGCTATAAATGCTTCCAAATCGGGAAGAAATTTAAGCCTAGAAGTTGATGCAGTAAGGGGAAGGCTGAATGAAATGTCAATTAATCAAATAAAATTGGAGGAGATGATAAGAGCTATGAAGGAGTCAATTGACTTATTGGGAGCTAATCAAAATCTAGACATGGTGAATGCGTCAGTCGATGTACAACCAAATGCTGCAATAATAACTATACCGGGGGCATCAAATGCGACTATAAATGTCACTCAAGGGATGAATGGCAGGGATGGGATTCCGAATAACTCTCATGGGTAACCATCACCTACAATGCCATTAGTGATCCCTATTGGAGAAGGCTACCGTCCCTTAGAGAATGGTCATACTGATGGGCACGGGCATGCTACCCCTATTTGGGAGCCACCTCGTGTTGTCATCCAAAAGCAACCATTTTCCTCGGAGAATAGCCGTGCAGAGGTAGAAAAGGACAAGTTCAAAGAAGAATGGATGAAGAAGATTTAGGATCAAATTAAAGTCATCCAAGGGCCTAGTACTTATGGCTATATGGAGATTGAGCAGCTTTGCACTCCCATCGACGCAGTGGTTCTGAAGGACTTCAAGATTCCTGACTTTTAGAAGTATGATGGAATGAGTAACCCTCTATTCCATTTGAAGAGTTATTGCACCAAGATGTCAATCTGGTCTAAAGATGAAAAGTTTCTCGTTAGCTTTTTCCATGAAAGTTTAACCGGACCTGCTCTAGAATGGTATATTCAATTAGACCATTCAAAGATTTCTAGCTGGAGAGAACTGGTGGACCAATTCATGAATCAATACAAGTTTAACATGGAAATATCACCAACTAGAGAACAGTTGAGCATGATGCAGAAAAAGAGGGATGAATCTTTTAAGCAATATGCTCAAAGGTGGAGAGCTTTGGCTGCTCAAGTGCAACCACCACTTATCCCATCCGAAATGTGTTCGTACTTTTTGGGAACATTGGGATCTCCTTATATCGGAGCAATGGCAGGAGCAGCATATAAAGATTTCTCTGAGTTGATCACTGGTAGAGAAAGAATTGAGAATCTAGCTAAAACTGGTAAACTTCCCATGAGCAATGAAGACACAAGAAAAGGTTTCCCACCTAAGAAGAAAGAGGCTAATGTGAATTATGTGCAGAGTCAGCAACCCTTTAATTCAAAACACGCACTAGTGTACCCAAGACCCCAAACACCACCATACCAAGCCTCAACCACTTCTTACCCATTTTACCAAACCACACAAACCACAAATACCATCCCATACCCCCAACCACAAGTCAATAACATCCACATACGACCATACCAACCAGTTCGACCAACATATGCCTATAACCCAACCACACATCCTCAAAACTATCCAAACACCATACCACCATGACCAAATGCCCAAAACCAAAGTCGTTCCCGATTCCAGAATTTGCCACCTTTCCCTAAACTATCCATTTCAAACGCTGATCTCTTTCAACGATTAGTTGATGCCCACCTGATCTCAGCTTATCCTGTACGCCCATTAGAACCACCACACCCAGCTTGGTACAACTCGAACGTTACTTGCAAATACCACATGGACATAGCAAGGCATTCAATCGAAGATTGTGAAGTCTTCAAGATGGCAGTAAGAAGATTGATTGCTTGTGGTAGACTAGACTTTCAAGAGGAGTCAAAACTAGGTATTGTCCATAACCCAATGCCAAATCATGAAGGAGGAGGCCTGGTAAATGCTGTAGAGAAAGAAGAACTCCTAATAAAGAAGGCTTTGAATCTCAGAACACCCATGGAGGAAATTTTTGTCGGCCTGAATGAGTCTGGTTACAGTATAACAGCATCTGCTCTAACAATAAATGAGAATGAGAAATATGATATGAATTCAAGCTGCCTGTATCACCGTGGGGCCCTTGGCCATGACATAGAAAATTTCTGGGATTTCAAGGCTCGGGTACAGGGATTACTCAACTTAGGAGTAATACAAGCAAAAAAGGGCCTGAATACCCCTGATGAGGTGAATGTAATTGAACCCTTTATACTTCGAGTACCACCACTTAATGTAGCTCCCGAGCCAGAAAAAGTGGTCATTACTGTCAAGAAACCTACACCATTTGAGTACAAGAGTACACATGCTGTGCCTTGGAATTATGAGACTCAGGTCAAGACGAGTGGAGACATAGGGGAAACCTCAAAGGATCGAGAAAATGAAGAAGTGATTGGTGTCATGGAGGTAAAAGGAATAACAAGAAGTGGGAGAGTTTATGGGCCCGGAGAGCTGGAAAAAGGGAAGTTTATCAATGAAGGGTATGTTGGAAAAAGTTCAGATTCAGAAAGGAAGGAAAAGGAAGATGAAGAGGAAGAGTTCCTAAAGATAATGAAGCAAAGCGAGTATGATATTCTAGAGCAATTAAAGAAGACTCCCGCCAGAATATCTCTTTTATCATTAATCATGTCATCTGAACCTCATCGAAAGGCAGTAATAAAAGTTTTGAAGGAAGCTTATGTCAAGCCTGACGTCTCATCAGAAAACGTGGTGAATATGGTGGATCCAGTGAAACGTGTTAACATGATTACGCTGATGAAGAAGTTGTTTCACAAGTCAACCCACGAGCACTATACATAACCCTCAAATGTAAAGGATACATAGTGCCCAGAGTTCTCATTGATGGAGGGTCGGGATTGAATGTCTTACCTGTGTCCACTTTAAGCTATTTGTCGATGAGTAAGGATGATATACTGCCACAAATGATGGTAGTGAAAGCTTTTGACGAAGCGAAGAAGAGCATCCTTGGGAAGATGGTGTTACTACTAGAGATTGGCCTGAGCAAATTCGAGGTATTATTCCAAGTGATGGAGATCGAGTCAGACTACAATATGCTGCTCGGAAGACCATGGATAAATGGTGTTGGTGCTGTCCCTTCAACCTTGCATCAGAAGGTCAAATACATTGAGAATGGGTCGGTCATCACAATCCACGGAGAAAAAGAGATCCTGGTATCCAAACCTGTGACATTGCCATATGTTGAAAATGTGGAGCTAGTGGAGAGCAGTTCATGGCACAACTTGGAGGTGGTAGGGTTGAGACAAGAGCAGGATAAGGCCCCAATGCAAAATCAAGTAGTGGCTCACATCATGGCCAAGAGTGGATATCTGGAAGGAAAAGGACTAGGATCACAGTTGCAAGGCACCCAAACTCCCGTATTGGTGCCAGAGAAGTCTAACCGATTTGGTTTAGGATATGAGACCTATTTGGATGATAAGATGAGTGCCTTGGCTCTGGAACAGAATAAACAAAAAGGGAAAATGAAGCTAATTCCTCACTTGAAAGAGACATTCCCTGGTTCAGCTGAAGTGATTATGGCAGGTGAAGTTCGCTCCCCTTGTTATTTATCCACCATCAACACCTTGGATGCTGAGAAAATTGAGGAAAACAACAAGATTCATGCTGCTAGAGATGATGAAATGATGATGAACTGGACAGGCGAATCAATGCTTGATGTTATTGCTGAAAAGTAATTAGTTGGGTTGTATTATTTAGGAATTATTTATGCTTTTGTTTATGCTACTCAGAGACATCATTTGAATGAATTTGCATGATTTTCAATAATCTTTCTCTATGTTTTCCATTTGCCTCGTTTCTACTTCTATTCCTTTTGCTTTCTCTTTTCTGTTATGTTTTTCCCTTACCACTCTCAGCTCGTTAATTTGCATTTTCCATGCTGTTTTATAATCCACCATTTGGTTTAGCATTACAATCCACCGCAATTACTTTCCAAGAATTTGAATGTCATAGAAATTTTGCCACATGAAAAGGAATTTGGGAGCTTATCAATTAATTCTCTTGCTGCAATTTACTGCGATAACCACGAGTCCGAGGATGACGAAGAAGTTGTTGAGCAGTTTTCAAACCTACTGGAATACTCAAAAAAAGGATTTGGCTTAGACAATGAGGTGATCGAGGTGATTAACATAGGCACTGAAGAAGAAAAAAAGGAGCTGAAAATAGTGGAAAATCCCGAATGCTCAGAAATGATTGCATTGTTTAAAGACTTCCTTGATGTGTTTGCATGGTCTTATCGTGATATGTCAGGATTAGACCCGGAGATTGCTTCACATAAGATCCCTTTGTATCCAGAAGCTGAGCCGAAAAAGCAAAAGTTGAGGAGAATAAGCACTGATATGTCATTGAAAATAAAAGAAGAAGTGACTAAACAGCTGGAGGCTGGATTTTTGGAGGTATCAAGACACACTGATTGGGTGGCTAACATTGTACCTGTACCTAAAAAAGATGGAAAGGTCAGGATGTGTGTTGATTATAGGGATTTAAATAAGGCTAGCCCAAAAGATGATTTTCCTCTCCCACACATTGATGTCCTTATTGATAATACAGCTGGAAATCACCGATTTTCATTTATGGATGGATATTCTGGGTATAATCAGATTCCCATGGATAATCATGATAAAGGAAAAACTACTTTCATAACTCCGTGGGGAACATTTTGTTATACTGTCATGCCATTCGGATTGAAGAATGCCGGTGCCACCTACCAACGTGCTATGGTCGCATTATTCCATGACATGATGCATAAAGAGATTGAAGTGTATGTAGATGATATGGTCACCAAATCTAAGGAGGGAGAAAGTCATGTGATAGTTCTACGAAAACTGTTTGAAAGGCTCAGAAAATATAAGTTGTGGTTGAACCCGAATAAATGCATTTTTGGAGCTTCTACAGGGAAGTTATTGGGATTCATTGTTAGCAGAGAAGGGATAAAAGTGGACCCTGACAAGGTGAAGGCGATACAAGAAATGTCTGCCCCCCGAACTGAACGAGAAGTGAGAAGGTTTCTTGGAAGGCTCAATTACATTGCTAGATTTATTGCCAATTTGACTAGTACTTGTGAGCCTATATTCAAGCTGCTGCGAAAACATCAACCTGAGGAGTGGATGAAGAATGCCAAGAAGCTTTTGATAAAATAAAAGCCTATTTGATAAAGCCTCCAATTCTAGCCCCACCTATACCGTGATCGCCCTTTAATATTGTACCTCACAGTGTTGCCCACGTCACTTGGGGCAATGTTGGGTCAATATGATGAGTCTGGAAAGAAAGAACATGCAATTTATTATCTGAGCAAGAAGTTTAATGACTGTGAATCTCAAGTTATCCGCAATTGAAAAGACTTGTTGTGCATTAGTGTGGGCGCCCAAGAGGTTGAGGCAAAGACATGTTATACTACACTACCTGGTTAATCTCTCGAATGGATCCATTGAAATACATATTTGATAGTCCTCATGTTTCGTTGAGAATGTCAAAATTGCAAGTGATGTCATTCAATTTGATATCAAATATGTGACTCAAGTCTATCAAGGGAAGTGCAATTGTCGATCATCTAGTCAAAATCCTCCTGAGGATATACAAACATCATACTTGAATTTCCCGATGATGAGGTGTTAACAAAGGGAAAAAGATGAGATAGAAGAGGAAATGTATGGAAAATGTATTTTGATGGGGTCATTAATATGAATGGATGTGGAATAGGAGCTATAGTGGTATCACCACCGGGAAGCAAGATCGTCTCCATCAAACTAGACTTTGAATGCACCAACAACATTGCAGAATATGAAGCATGTGCAAATGGTTTGCAAGTGGCAATTGACTTGGGAATCAAAGAATTAAAAGTCTTTGGAGACTCTGCACTCACAATCTACCAAGTTAATGGAGAATGGCGTACAAAAGATCCAAAATTGATACCTTATCAGAAGTATTTATCTCGACTAATTGAGCACTTTGATGATATATCATTTTCTCACTTAACTCGAGACAAAAATCAATTTGCGGACGATTTGGCTACTTTGACTGTGATGACTAAGTTGGAGGTCCATGCAAATGTACAACCTATTCATGTAGAGGTGCAAGATGAACTGCATCTTGTGACAAAGATGGGAGATTGAGCCAGATGGCCGGCCATGGTATCATGACATCAAACAGTACATCCAAAAAGGAGAATATCCGACTGGAGCAAATGAAGTGCAAAGGAAAACAATTCGAAGATTGGCCGTGGCCTTTTTCCTAAATGGTGAAATCCTTTACAAGCGGAATCATGACACCATTCTCCTCAGATGTGTAGATGCTCATGAAGCTCGAATGATTATGACTGAGATACACAAAGGAATCTGTGGAACTCACGCTAATGGGCATATGATGGCACGCAAGATCCTAAGAAGTGGATATTATTAGTCTACCATGGAGAATGACTGCATCAGTTTTGTTCGAAAGTGTCATAAATGTCAAACATATGCAAATCGAGTCAATGCTCCTCCAGTTCCATTACACAACATGGTATCTCCTTGGCATTTCTCAATGTGGGGCATGGATGTCATCGGCCCAATTAATCCCAAGGCATCCAATGGCCATCGTTTCATTTTGGTTGCAATTGACTATTTCACAAAGTGGGTGGAGGCTGCTTCATATGCCAACATCACACAAAAGGTGTTTCTCAGATTTATCAAAAAGGACATCATATGCAGATATGGGATTCCAGAAAGAATTATCACAGATGATGCTCCTAACCTCAATGGTTCTGAAGTTCAAAAGTTCTTTGAAACCTTCAAAATCAAGCATCATAATTCAGCTCCTTATAGGCCTCAAATGAATGGTGCGGTCGAAGCTGCAAATAAGAATATCAAGAAAACCATCGCCAAGATGGTGGTGAATTACAAAGACTGGCATGAAATGCTACCATATGCTTTGCACGCATATCGAACCAATATACGGTCAAGTACAGGAACAACTCCTTTCTCATTAGTATATGGAATGGAAGCTGTATCTCCCATAGAAGTGGAAATCCCGTCCTTAAGGGTTTTGATTGAGGCTAACTTGGAAGAATCTGAATGGGTGAAGGTCCGATATGAACAGTTGAACATGATAGAAGAGAAAAGACTAGCAGCTATTTGTCATGGCCAGTTGTACCAAAGCAGAATGTCTAAGGCTTTTAACAAGAAAGTCCGTCCTAGAGATTTTTATTCAGGAGATTTGGTTTTGAAGAAAATTCTCCCTAATCAAGAGGATGCACGGGGAAAGTGGGCTCCAAGTTATGAAGGTCCTTACATTGTCAAGCAAGCATTCTCAGGTGGGGCGTTGATTTTGCAAAACATGGATGGACATGAATTGCCCAAACCAATTAACACTGATGCAGTCAAAAGGTTTTATGCTTGAAAGGATGTTGAAAAAGCCCGTTAGGTTGAAAACTCGAAAGAGCGACCCAAGCAAAAGTTAGGGTAAAATAAAACGAGAAATAAAAAAACAAAAGAAAAAAAAAGCTCGTTAGGTTGAAAACTCGAAAGAGCAACCTAGGCAAAAATTAGAGTAAAAAGATAAGCATCATCTCAAGCAATTTACACTGGGGCAATTTTGGTTGTTGAATTTGTCCAATGAATCAAGCAAGACTGAAACTGGGCCAATTTTGAAAAGAAATGGTTCGAAGACATCATCAGAGATCATGGCTATGATGGTCAACTTGCTGCAAGAAGTGGATTGATTGAGCCACAAAGAACTTACACTGGGGCAAAATTTCATGTCTTTCACAATTTTGCCTTTCACTTTTGTGTTGTTACCTTTTTTTTCTTTTTTTTCCTTTTCTTTTCAAACACCTTGTTATCCAATACACCATACCATAAAGATGTCTATTCAGCTAATCTTTTCATTTCCTCTTTAAATGCATATTTATTTATGATGTCTCGAGTGAGCATAAATTTAAGTTTAAAGTTATACAACCTAATAATTCTTACAGCAATACATCCATGGATAGCATCACACCAAGAAAATTTAGAAGTTTCAGTCAAGCTTGGCAGAACCGCAAATCATCATCCTAAAAAGAAAAATGGGAAAGAAATAAGCAAGGTTAAAGAAGAAAAGAAAGTCTTGTTTGCCCTAGAAGGTCCAGCGCGTGAATTACGAGTTTGATCGGTTATAGTCTTCCTTGAGGCTTGCTTGATTTGGTTACGATTAGTTTTTCTGAAACAAACTGAAAATTGATGACTTGTGCATATAACCTGAAAAAAAAAAAGATAATGTGAAAATCGTTGTTTTCCATGATTGCCAATTTTCATTTTCAATCGGCCTCAGATTGTCATTTTACATTTCATGTCGGCCTCAGATTGCCAATTTACTTTCCAGTCAGCCTCAGATTGCCAATTTACATTTTCTGTAGGCCTCAGATTGCCACCATTTAATTTTCCTTTCGGCCTTAGATTGCCACTTTACTTTTCATGTCGGCCTCAGATTGCCAATTTACTTTCATGTCAGCCTCAGATTGCCAATTTACATTTCCAGTCGGCCTCAGATTGCCAATTTATATTTCATATCGGCCTCAGATTGCCAATTTACATTTTATGTTGGCATCAGATTGCCACCATTTAATTTTCTTGTCGGCCTCAAATTGTCAATTTATATTTTATGTCGGCCTCAGATTGCCAATTTACATTTTCAGTCGGCCTCAGATTGCCAATTTACTTTCCAGTCGGCCTCAGATTGCCAATTTACATTTCCTGTCGGCCTCAGATTGCCACCATTTAATTTTCATGTCGGCCTCAGATTGCCACTTTACTTTTTATGTCGGCCTCAGATTGCCAATTTACATATAATTTCGGCCTCAGATTGCCACTTTATCTTTCCAGTTGGCCTCAGATTGTCACTTTACATTTCCATTTGATCTCAGATTGCCGTTTACTTTCTAGTCAGCCTCAGATTGCCACTTTACTTTTCATGTCGGCCTCAGATTGCCACCATTTAATTTTCATGTCAGCTTCAGATTGCCACTTTACTTTTCATGTCGGCCTCAGATTGCCAATTTACATATAATTTCGGCCTCAGATTGCCACTTTATCTTTCTAGTTGGCCTCAGATTTCCACTTTACATTTCCATTTGGTCTCAGATTGCCGTTTACTTTCTAGTAAGCCTCAGATTGCCACTGCTTTTTAATTTCTTGTTCGTTGTTGACCCATATCCAGTTGGTCACAAGTCAGCCCTTGTTGGCTTTTATTTTCTTGTCACTTGTTGACTCGTATCCAATTGGTCACAAGGCTTTTAATTTTCAATCAACCCTTGTTAGATTTTAATTTCCTGTCACTTGTTAACCCGTATCCAGTAGGTCACAAGGCTTTTAATTTTCAGTCAACCCCCATTGGCTTTTGAATTCCTATCAGTATCGTTAGCTTTTTGCTTGTCCAGATAAATTTCACAGTTTTTGTCTTTCATACATTTTGGTTTATGAATTGCATCATTGCATTGCATGCGAGCATTTAGTTTCTTTTGCCACTTGAATTCAATTTTTCTTGTTATTTTCGATTTCATGCATTGCCGAACAAAGTCAATGTTCATGTCTTTACTCATTTCCTATAAAGACAATATGCAAAACTCATGTTTTTGTATTCTCTTATAAGAAATGAGTAAAGAGGGGCAACTGTGAACACCCGATTTTGTCCGGCCCATAAAACAAAAATCCAAAAATCAGCATATTTTTAGAGTTTAACCCATTTATAGAATCATGTTGGTTGTTTAATTTTGTTAAGTGAAATTGCAAACCGTTTCAAGTTTTGTCTATAGTTCTTTATTGTAAACCATTTCAAATTCAATTAAGACCCTGCTTTTAGGTTCATTTCCAGTCCATAAAAAGGCCCATTCTACGGTGGCCCATTTCAATTCTTAAAAAAGAAAAATAAAAAATAAAAAAAATAAAAAGGACTGAATGTCACAGATTCTTCCATTCTTTGGATCCTCCTACACATGAACTGGAAAGTGGAGAAAAATAAGAAGGAAAACGCAGACACAATGATGGTATCAATCTCCATTACTTGCAAAATGATGAATTCCCTTTTGGTGATGAGCTAGTAATCCCTACCAGCCAACCTGTTAAAGGGGAAGGATTAATGATTTTGGTCAAGAGAGCTAGATAGATAAATCTGATGATGATCAAAAGGGGAGGAGGGATCACAATTATCAGACTTCACTTCCCACTGCTATATTCAATTCAAAAACAAAAAAAATATCATCATCATCCATCTCTGATCATCATCTGGATTTCGATTGAAACAAGAAAAAAAAAAGAGAAAATCACAGGTAAACTATTGGCATTAGTTCATTCTATATTTTTTTTAAGCCAATTTGTTTTAAGATTTCCTACAAACCATTTCAATTCCAAAAATCACACCCCCCTGTCAAAAGAACCATTATAGCTGAAATCAAAGTCCAACATTCACATCCAAACATAATCAAAGGAGTTCAAAATAGTCCACATGCACATCCAAAAAGGAGAAATTAAAATGTGAAAAATACAGAAAAGGGGATGACTTCCTTTGCGACAGCCAGCACATCACTGTGTTGCTCCCTGGCGTAGCCTTTCCCCTTCCATAAACTCCAATAGCTCCTGATCCCACCTCACCATCACAGCCGTGCAGCAGTTTCCTTTTCTGCCAAAACTGTGGTACCCTTCCACACGGCGGTCTTCCCCCTACAGCCCAACTCCACGAAATCGCGAGCTTCTTTCCTCACCCCCTCCTTCTGCCATTTCAGATCTGTAAAATTCTAGGCCAGATCTGAAAGATGAAAGTCACCATGGACAGCTGCTTCCCCAACCGGCGGACACCATCTCTTGCCCTCCATTCTCAGTTGCGATTCCTTCCCCACAGCCAAGACCAGCCGCACCTCATCTCTTCCCTTCACAACCGCGACGTACACCCTCGGCCACAAAACAGCCGCGACGTACACCCTCGGCCACAAAACAGCCGCCATCTACCACTCACCATCACTCTCCTCTCCCCCCACCGCCGGCGGTTTCCCCTCTCCTTCACCTTGATCGCTACTTCCTCCCTCACATGCATGTACCTTTGCTTGCAAACATCTCTCTCCCCCTCTTTCTGCGTATGTGTGTAAATGGTATATAGCCCCCTTCTGCATAAACCAAAATTCTAGAAAACCAAGTCCCCAAACCACTGTTTGTGTTGTTCCAGAGGTTTCACATGAATCATGGCTTGTTAGTTTTATCTTAGTCTTTTTATTCGCAGTGTGCTTGCAATATACATATGAGTCAAGTTTGGTTTTTTTTGTGGGGTGGAACTACCGCGTGTAATATTTTATGTGGGGTGGGATTTCTTTTTGTTTATGTGGGGTGAGTCTATGTTATTATTTTGTATTATTTTATATGGACTGTGTAACGTTACTCATAGGATTCTTGTTAGTTTTATATTACTTTCATTACATTGTGCTTTGGTGTTTTTTATTATTTTATTGCATTGCATATTGATATTTTACATTATTGTCATCACATTATGATTTGATTCATGTTGTCATGTTGGTTTCTTGTTTGGTAGGACCCCATTTTGTCTTTGTAGACCGCGTGTAATATTTTATGTGGGGTGGGATTTCCTTTTTATTTATGTGGGGTGTGTTTTGTATTATTGTGGACCACATGGGACTTCACTTTATTTTTGTGGTGTAATTTCATATTGTAGATAGACCATGTTATCAGATCATTCATTTAGACTCTGATTTTTTCTTTTTTTCTTTTTCTTTTTCAGTTAGAGATTAGTGTTCTATGTTTAGTTACTAAAGATAATTTCTCAGCCTAGGTTTGGGCTTTGTTTTTTTTTTCGGTGAATGTGATATTTAATAATAGAGTTTTAGCATGAGTTTTTTTTTTGTTTTCTAATAAGAGCATAAAAATTTAAAAAAAAAACAAAAGAGAATAGATGTAGGAATATTTGAACTATTACTGTTCTTTTCTTTCTATCTGGGCCCTTGGGGATTATTAACTTAGCCGTGACGGCTTGTTAATTTTAAGTTGAGGAATATTTTAGCTGTGACGGTTTGATATTCTCAAACTCTTTTAAGTAATTAAAATAAGTCAGCACACAAATATTTTCAATAGAACTACGTGACTTTGAGTTCCCCATTGCACCAGGGGATACGTAGGAGCAGGCATCCCTGTCAAGCCAAAATTAAATTTCCATAATTTTTGTTTTAGTTGTAAATAATTTTTTATGCACTTTATGCTTAAAAATTTAAATTAATCAATTACTTGTTAAATATCTTACTTTGAATAAAAACGTTAATTTAGCCGAGACGGCTTGTTAACTAAGTATTTTAAACATCTAAGTTGCGATAGCTGGATGCTTTAAATTTTCACGTTGAAATTAAATTTTATGATATTATTTTTTTTTTGTATGTAAATATTTTTTTCATTATTGTTATTACTTTTGTAAATATCATCATTATTATTTTCTTTGCTTTATTATACTAATTTAAGTTAACCATGGAAATGTAAGTATTTTGTTTCAAATAAGGAAGTTAATTTAGCCGTGACGGCTTGTTAACTCAGTATTTTGGATACTTGAGCTGTGACAGCTTGGTACTCTGAAATTCCCTTCTTTTAAGAAAGATTTCCTTTTTATAATTTTCTTGGAATAAAAACGTAAATAAATATTTTGAAAGGATATTAATAATTTGCACAATTAATTAAGGTACCGTCCAAGGATGGGTGTATTAGGGGTGCTGTAGGATTAAGTTCCTACCCTTCCCTAAGCATAACCGACTCCCGAATTCAGATCTGGTTTCAAAGACCATATCTTTTTAAATAAATATGGTTTTTCCTCATTTTTACCAATTTAAATAAAACTTGGTGGAAACTCTAATTTTCAAAACTTATCTTTCGCCGTCCCGTCGCGATCCCGGTTGCGACAATCACTATTAGTTTTTATCCAACCATTGGATGGAAGAGAGATTAGGCTGTGTTTGTTTCCTATCCTAGGATATAAATGCACAGACAGTTTGTCCCTGCATCATTTGTTTTACGTTTTTTTTTTCCTTTCTTTTTTTGTTTTAGATGTATGTGAGGCAGCAATATAATACTATTAATTTAAGAAAAATTATGGTGGGTCAAAATTAAAGAGTGAATTGATTGTAAAATGATTGCAAAGTTAAGTCATTAGCAGGGTGTTTGTTTCGGGACATATTTAATTATTCTCGAGAATAGATAGTTGGGAATGATGTATTCCTATGTTTGTTATAAGTTTTACAAAAAAATTTCTGGTTATTAATTATTCCATGGAAAAAAGATTTTCCTATGATTTAGTGAAATCTCATTCCCAAGTTGAAGGGTGGGTAAAAAAAATTCTCATGACTTGAAAATCATATTTATTAAGCACAATGCCTAAATAATCTCTCAATTATTTAAATTTTTCTCTCTTTATGATTGTGTTAAGGGTATTTTGAAAATTATGACATATATTTTAGGAAAAATAAATTATAAAACAAACAATTTTTAAATTTATTCTTAGAAATCTTAACAAATAATCCCAGGAATGTTTAATATTAAATAAATAATTTTTTAAAAATACCCGAGAATAATAACCCTAGAAATATCATTCCTAAAAATCATATTCCTGAGAACCTAATTTCAAATCTTAAAACAAATGGCCCCTAGATGTAAATCATTCATTGTATTTTTCCTAGAAGAACTAGGATTCTTCAAGTCCGATCAATTGAGACCCATGACAATAAAAATATCTTATTTAGACATTGAAGTCATCACTTTTAAAAAAAGTTGATTATAATAAAAGTAAAACATACTAGTTTTTACTTTTCCATCTCACATCAATTTTTCTAAACTCATTTTTTTAATACCTTTTTCATACACAATCAATATTATTAGAACTAATTTTTTAATATTAATTATTTTAAAAGTAATTCTATCAAAATTTAAACCAATCAGACCCATAAATTATTTTCCATATCACATTACAACAAATTTTCTCTTTCCTACCGTGGAAGTCATCACACTCCCCTCATTGGTGGGAAGCCATTTCGTTGCATTTGACAAAAATTTATTCAAATTTTATAGGTTTAATTAATCCGTTAGTCCCTATAGTTTCATCAAATTTCCAATTGGGTCCCTATATTTTAAAAGTTTTCAATTGGGTCCCTATACTGAAAATAAATTTTTGATTGGGTCCCTGACCCCATCATCTGTTACAAAAAAAGTTACATTAAACTGAATATTCCTAGAATATTCGTTAGCTACAGTTTTAAATTTGAGAAAATGAATCCTGGCCATTCATCCAATTGGAACACTAATACAACTAATGATAAATGATCTATTCTAAAAACAACACCATATTTTAGTTTGGAAAAAAACACAAATAAAATAAAAAAGACAAGAAAAGGGGGTCAGCACTTCACGCTTCTTTTCCCCTCCAGCAACCCTTCCCCTCCTCTTCCCTTACTCACCACTCTGTTGCCACAAGCCAGCACTAGGACTCACAATGAGTGCAAGCGGCGGTGATGTGGCATCACGAACTACAATCTTTCAACCAAGTTCACGATGGTGATGCGGACTCCGAGCGACAGTTACAAGAACAAGATGAAGCAGTGGTGCTATGGAGATGAAGATGGTGATGTGATGGTGATTCATGGCTAAGGGGATGAAGCAATGGTGCTTTGCGGTCATGCCGGAGGGAGAGCAGGAAGATGGTTGGGCCCTCCTCCCATTTATCTATCACTCTGATTTTTTCCCTTTTTTATGAGTTGTGAAGGGATTTAGTTTATGGTTGTAGTTGTGTTGGGTTTGGTTTAATAGTTTGTATTGTGAAAAGGATTAATTTTGGGGTGTAGATTTTTATTGTTTTTTGCTAATGAGAGTGGTGGATATGGCTTTAGTTTGTGAATTGAGTTGAAATGGTTGCTGGTGGGAGTTTTGGATTGAATATGTTTTGGAGTTTAGGGGTTGCTGATGATGGTTTTTGTGTTTTATGTTAAAAGAGGAATTTGGGATTTAAATGGTTTACTGAAGATGATGGTTGAGTTTTGCTTGTGTTTGATTTATGAAGATGGTAATGGATATGGAGGATAAAAGATGATGGAGATGAAGATGACACAAACAAGATGAAGCAGTGATGGTGCAGTGGATGGTAATGGTCAGTGTGTCGTGCTGTGCCATGTCACCCCGTTAAGTTTCACGTTTTTTGTAACAGATGATGGGGTCAGAGACCCAATCAAAAATTTATTTTCAGTATAGGGACCCAATTGAAAATTTTTAAAATGTAGAGACCCAATTGAAAATTTGATGAAACTATAGGGACTGGCGGATTAATTAAACCAATTTTATATGCACAAAGACATATATATTTGACAAAAATATATTCAATGTTTATTATTAACTAATATAATTTGTATTATTTTACGTGAACTAATATAATTTATGTTATCATGCATGAATAGTAATATTATTATTCTAACATTATTGTTAAATGATGTTTAAAAGTGTCATTAATTATTCCCTCGAAGTCAATTCTACTTTTATATATTATATTTATAGATAAATCTCATAACTGATCATCAAAGACAGGAGGTGGTGCCTATGAAGACCAAAAAATTTATTCAATTCCTAATCTTAAAACACCAATGTGATAACACTGACTGACAAACATGAACATTGATCATTGGCCATTTCCACCACCATCTCTAGGGAAATACCTCCATTATCAACAAAACATCACCTTCAGAACATGAGCTGGCACCTCTACAGTTTGAGGGTGTGGATTTATCATTTATGCCTAACAGTTGGAGGTTAGGCAATGCACTTTCATCAATTTTTAAGGCTCTCAACAATGCCATGCCACTTACTTGCAATGCCTTAAGTTTCATAAACCATCCTTCTTTGAAATGAAGTTCACTACCATTATATGACTTCTAAAGTTCAAGCTCCAACAATTCTGGCAAGTCCTTAAGAAGAGGCATTGGATCTTCCCTTAATCCTGAGTGACACAAGGTCAACCTGACTAGATTCTCAAGTTTGAGAATCCAATATGGCAACTTCTCCAAGCATCCAGCAAGGTAAAGGCGCTGCAGGTGTTGAGGAGGATTAGTTAATGATTCCAAGTCAAGAACTTCATAATCCAACATTCTGGCTGATTCAATTGACAATGAGGAAAGGTGTGTCATGCTCTCTATGACACTGCATAATGTTTTGCCATTTTTACAAGTTAGATTTTTTATTCCCAACCTCCTCATCTGCTTCAAGTTCTTCAATTCGCTGATAATTCCGGCACCATCACCACTTGCATCAACCTTGGATAGCTTTTGTAGAGACTTTAAATGACCAATCCCTTGCTTTAGTTTCACGGAAACTTGAATATGATGGGAAGAATAAGCCAGAAGATGACGCAGCTTGGAAAGTCTACTGATCTCTTGTGGCAGTTCACTCACTTAAGTCCCTTTTAAGTCCATAGTCTCTAGCTTTTGGAGCTTGCCAATGAACTTGGGAATCTTCCTGATCTTGGTATTCCTTAAATTCAAATATTTCAAATTGAACAAGCTTCCAACTGCTTTAGGAAGATAATCAAGAGAAGCATCTTCACAGTCTAATCTTATCAAGAGTTTAAAACTACAGAACAATGACTCAACCAAAGCTGTTGGCATTGTTGATTGAGAGAGACTTTGAAACCAAAATTTTTTTTAGGTACTAAAAATATTTATTTATTTTTCAAGATCAACATTATATTATACTTATACCAAAGGTATGTTGGGTTAAACGGTAAAAATAAAGATAGTTTTTCTTGATTGAATTGCATGTGTAAATTTGTACATAAAACTCATTCATAAAAAAGTTATCCTCATTTTTACTCTCCAGTCAAACACATCATAAGATTTAAATAAGGACTTCTTCAACTTTTATATACACATAAAATGTATATAATTTGAGTCTAATTTCTATGTATATCAATGTAAAACTTTCTACACTATAAATACATAGAAATTAAACTCATAAAATTTATGGTCTTTTTTATATCTATTTTTAAATAGCATATCTTATTTTTTTTAACCTCTCATTTGCTTATTGTGTGTGTAGAAATACTAAATGGTATGGTTCGTTGGTCGTGAAATCTAGTGATGTACAGCCTGTTTGAATAGCAAACATTGTCACGTTGAGGTGAGAAAAAATGTGCTGGAAAAAATTGAAATGGTTTGATTTGCCAATTTACTTTTTGATAGAAGTGTTTCAATTTTAAAAGAATTGATTCTAATGAAAGTGAAAAATATTAGATTTTACATTTTCATCTCATATCAATTTTTCTAAATTCATTTTTTAACATATTTTCCAAACATAGATGAATATTTTTAAAATTAATCCCTTCAATATCAATTATTTTAAAAATAATTCCATCAAAATTTAAATTAAACAAACCCATAAACTATTTTGTGTTCCACGTTACAACATATTTTCTCTTTCCTACAGTTGGAAGTCATCTGTTCACAACCCAGTCCGGCCTGTCAACCCAACTTAGCCCGAAGCTTATTGAAATGGGTTCGATCGGGTCTTGAAATTTAGTCTGACATACTTTTTGGGCCAGGTTTGAGTTATACGTCGGGCTGACTAGACTCGATTCAAAGTCAAATAATTTCTTAAGAAATATATATTTTATAATAATTTGTAAAAAAAAAGAATTTAAAGTTCAATTAATATCTTTTACAAAACTTTATATTATTTTTACATTGATATGATTTATTTCGAAACCTATATTATATAATATCTCTTAAATATTGTTTCTTACTTGTAAAATTTTATATTTTTACTATGCATAATCTCCAATTTCTCATATATTATTTGAATGCTAGGTTGACCTGGTATATAGTCAAGTCATTATCGAGTTAAGTTTGGGTTTTAAAAATTGACCTGGTCTACAAATTGGGCATAATTTGAGTTTTATCCAACCCGGCCCAACTCATCCTTTGTACACCCTACATTCCCCTCATTGGTGGGAAGCCATTTCGTTGCACTTGACAAAAAATTATTCAAATTTTATATGCACAAAGACATATATATTTGACAAAAATTTATTCAACTTTTATTATTAACTAATATAATTTGTATTATTTTACGTGAACTAATATAGTTTATGTTAATGCTAAATTTCATGCATGAATAGTAATATTATTATTCTAACATTATTGTTGAATGATGTTTAAAAGTGTCATTTATTATTCCTTCAAGTCAATCTTATTACTTTATATATATATATATATATATATATATAGAGAGAGAGAGAGAGAGAGAGAGAGAGAGATAAATCCCATAACTGATCATTAGATACTGGAGGTGGTGCCTATGAACACCGAAAAGTTCGATTGCAAATCTTAAACATCGATGTGATGATACTGACTTACAAACATGAACATTGATCATTAGCCATTGCCACAACCATCACTAGGGTAAAACTCCATAATTAGCATAGCATCACCTTCAGAACATAAGCTGGCACCTCTACAGTTTGAGGGCGTGGATTTAAACCCAACATTTGGAGATTAGGCAATGCTCCTTTATCCATTTTTAAGGCTCTCAACCATTGCATGCCACATACTTGCAGTGTCTTAAGTTTCATAAACCATCCTTCTTTGAAATGAAGTTCACCACCCTTATATGACTTCCTAAGTTCAAGCTCCAACAATTCTGGCAAGTCCTTAAGAAGAGGCATTGGATCTTCCCTTAATCCTGAGTGACACAAGGTCAACCTGACTAGATTCTCAAGTTTGAGAATCCAATATGGCAACTTCTCCAAGCATCCAGCAAGGTAAAGGCGCTGCAGGTGTTGAGGAGAATTAGTTAATGATTCCAAGTCAAGAACTTCATAATCCAACATTCTGGCTGATTCAATTGACAATGAGGAAAGGTGTGTCATGCTCTCTATGGCACTGCATAATGGTTTTCCATTTTTACTGGTTAGATTTTTTATTCCCAACCTCCTCATCAGCTTCAAGTTCTTCAATTCGCCGATAATGCCAGCACCATCACCACTTGCATCAATCTTGGATAGCTTTTGCAGAGCCTTTAAATGACCAATCCCTTGCTTTAGTTTCACGGAAACTTGAATATGATGGGAAGAATAAGCCAGAAGATGACGCAGCTTGGAAAGTCTACTGATCTCTTGTGGCAGTTCACTCACTTGAGTCCCTTTTAAGTCCATAGTCTCTAGCTTTTGGAGCTTGCCAATGAACTTGGGAATCTTCCTGATCTTGGTATTCCTTAAATTCAAATATTTCAAATTGAACAAGCTTCCAACTGCTTTAGGAAGATAATCAAGAGAAGCATCTTCACAGTCTAATCTTATCAAGAGTTTAAAACTAGAGAACAATGACTCAACCAAAGCTGTTGGCATTTGTTGAATGTTGAACACAAAACAAGTACGTACTAGGCCATAATTTGCACTGCTTTTTCTCACGGCAGTTTCCTCAATAATGTTTGTGTCGATCGATATGCGTCGTGTCCATTCATGGAACCTAAATCCCTCGCTTTTCTTCAGTTGGCAGAAGTTCAGCTCCTCACACTTCGTGAGAATAAAGTCAAGCATCAAATCATGAACCTTACAACTTCTAACTCTACCATAGGAATGCACTCCAGCGACTTTAACCAAGTTCCTAGCAATAAGCTCAGCTAAATATTCTTCTGCTACTTCTTCTAGTGTTTGACCTTCATTTTCTTTGTCCTCTACAAAACCCTCCGCTATCCACAAATTAATTAGTCTCACGCAACTTATGGTGTAGTCCTCAGGAAAAAGGCCGAAGTACAAGAGACATAACTTGAGGTGGTAACCAAGATCATGGTAACTTTCTAATAAGACTTGGTGAAAACTGCTAAGATGGGGATCACTTGAGAGTTTTGAGCGTAGGCTATCATATACCCTTTGCCATTCTAAGACATTTTTATTTTTGGTTGATAGGAGACCAGCAATAGCCACAATTGCAAGTGGCACTCCCTTGCACTTCATAACAAAATCTTCAGATAATCTCATCAAATCTTTGGGGCAACCTCTTGGAAATGCCTTGAGACAGAAAAGGTTCCAAGCATCATCTGGCTCCACTGGTTGCATGTCATGGATATGAATGGGTCCATAACTGCCACAAAACTCAGCAACTCTCCTATCCCTTGTGGTGATGATTATTCTACCTTTGTCTTTTGGTAATGCAAATTCTACACCTCCCCAAAATCCTGTTTCCCATACATCATCAAACACAATCATATAGCTCCTTCCCTGCAAGTATCCTCTTAGTTTTCTTATCAAACTATTCTTATCCATTTCACTCATTTCCTTGGTTAAATTTTTGTTGCTGGCCCCTTCATAAAAGCTCTGTATCAAAGTCTGCAATATATGTTCCACCCTAGCTGATCGAGACACAGTGACCCAAGCATAACAATCAAAAGATCTTTCTTTCCTCTGCTCTGTGTATAACTTGTTCACAATAGTTGTTTTACCTTGATAAAATGGTCACAAAAAAAGATTATTTAATCACAAATTTGATATAGAAGTTCCTTATTCCTTATAGGAATAAGAAAGTAGCATAAGGCAAAAATTCTAGTGTCTACAACGTGTGATTATATCCTCCGAATGTATGCAATATTTCTATGTTTTTGAAGATATCTTAGAATGCTTATCCAGATCAACCAAATGGACTCAACGCAACAGACTCAGAGAAACCATCCTACACAAGTAAAACTGATATAAGGAGATGCATCTATGTATTTTTCACAAAACATGAAAAAAAAAAAAAAAGAATAAGCACAAAAGCAACAAATAGGACTTCACAAATTTGAAATTTCAGAAGAGTTCAACTAATAACCATTTATTAAGAACATTTGTGTCTATTACTAGTCACTTCGCCTAACCTCCTAATGCAAAGATAACATATGAGAGGATTCATTTTTGTCCAAATACAAGGTAGAACATTACCTTGTCCGCCTTCACCCACCACTGAGATCATGGTGCGACGGCTTTCTCCTTCTAACAGCCAACTAGTGAGTACTTGCTTGATATGTTCAACCCCCACAAGTTGATCATCCTCAATGAAATGAGCACCGAGTCGAAGATAATGCTGCCTGGAAATCTCTACGCCAGCAGCACTGCTTGATTCTGGAGCATATGGATTGAACCCGTAAGTCTCCCTTGCTTTGTTGAGTCTCTCTAATGATTCTGTTATTTCACCAATCTGAGATGAAATCTCATGCCAAGGCTTTACAGTTCTGAACAAGTCACAAATTCGACATAAAATGCCTGCAGCCCCACGCATTTGAGGATTCTTAGCCATTTTGAGCAAGTACATATCAGTAACATCCTCAAGGCGAAAAGAGACTAGTCTCATTTGCGCCACCCACTCTTTCAACAGGTTGCTTGCTCTTTCAGCTTCTGCCTTGGTGTCTGCATCCTTTAGGTAAGCCTTTATCAATTGTAGTTGCTCTATGACAGACTTGACTTTGCCGCGCACATCACTCAGCAGACTTATCTCATCTTTCAGCAATGGGATCAGCTTGTCAATCAAAAGGTTCACAGCAATTTCCGCCATTTGATGAACGAACTAAGCTATCACCAGACCAAAAGAAAAAAGAAAAAACCTTAGCTTCCCCGTTACATTTCAGCCACGATACATGTACATGTATACCGTGAAAGTGTGTAAAGAACATGATAAAAATAGAAGGCAAACAAGGTTTCCTTAAGTCTACTAACAAATAGGTAGTTTCCCTCCACCATACTTCGTAGCACCCAGGTAGGGAAACTTCATCTCTCCTTACACCTAGGATCCCTCTAATTTCGGCGGCACAATCAAACTTTAGTCTTTATACATACTATACAAACTCAATTTCATCACTGAATGCTTGCAAAAAGTCTACCTACCGTACGTCACATATCACAAGCAGCAATGTATTATTCGAAAGATTAATCTCAATGGGGTAAACTTGAAATCATCAACGATAGCTCAATTTTTCTTCCATAAACAACATTTAAACCATTCTTAATCAATCTGTAACAAGTTCATCTAGCTCAGTCAATTCAGATATCAGCTTTCACTTGACAAATCTAGCACCAAATTAAACCGTCAATATCATCCAGATCCTGTCCATAAACAATATATATATATATATATTTGGCCTAGTCATTGCAGAATCTAAATCATTGAAATCAGAGGAAGGTATAAACAACCTAGTGTCTCAAAACAATTTAAATCTTCAAGGCACAAAATATGAAGATGGAATGGAACTCACTGGTTTCAGCTTTTGGACTCAATCTCCAAAATATGGCATGATCGAAACTTAAAAAGAAATAAAGAACCTCCGACAATTCAGATTTGGACCATAACAAGTAACCTCAAACACGTTCACTTCAGAGATCAATTTTTCAAACATTAAGATTTTATTCTTCAAGCAATAGATGGAAAAGGGATTTTAATCATTTAATATGCTTGACGTTAAAACTAACTCGTTGAAGATGTCGAAGTTCTAGTTACTTGTAATTTCTGATTAGTTTTGGGTCCCTTGGTTTTGACTGAAACTTCCCTGTGTGAACACGTCTTCTCTAATAAAAGTCAAACGATGTATAGGAATTTTTGTGTGGTCTTGGATGGAGAAATTTTTGTTCCTCCATGTTTGGATCATGCACCGTTGAATTGATTGTGCGTGTTGTAAAAGTAATAGGATACCATTTCTTAAGAAGTGATGCGATGGTGATGATAATTTGTGTGAGGGTGAGTTTCTCGACAAACAAATAGGGTGGCTGTAGCAAATGGGTTTGGAGTGCCTTTCGGCGCAAGACCATATAGCACAGGAAAACTAATGAGGAAGTGAATTCCAGATCTTCATATGAATAAGAAATTTTATTGGGTGACTAACACTAAAACCATGAGGGTTGGAGTAACTACGTTACACTCCATCCTTCTACAAATATGAAACTCCATTCAATGATACCTTAAAAGCACTAGTGTTTCTATTATTAAACTCACATTTTCCTAACCATAGTTTGTCTTCATTTTTTATATTTTATTTTAAAATGTTATAATTTTAAATTTACTTTATATTTATTTATTTTTATTATATATAATAAAAAATTATAAATAAATCTAATAGTCTATTATTTGATGAAACTAGTTGTTTGACCTTTGCAATACACAATATAATACAAAAAAAATTTAAAATTTGGTAAATAGTAAAAATGATAATATCTATTTATGTCCCTTGCATTTGATCCATGTTTCGATTTAGTCATAAATTTTTTTTTTGTTCTATGTTCGCCTCTAATGTTTTAAAAACATTTCAATTTTATCCTTTTGGTAGAAAACATCCAAATTATAAACAAAAAATGTAAATAAATGTCAAATTACAATGTTAAGAAATCAAAACAAAATAAAAATTTCATATTATAAAATTAGAGATCATAACAAAACATAAAACGTCAAGTTTGTATTCAAATTAAAAAGATAATGACCCTCAAATTATAAACACAAACTTGAAGTTTTATGTTTTGTTGTGATTGCCAATATCGTCATATGATATTTTATATTTTGTTGTAACTTTCTAACATTGTAATTTGACATTTACATCCATTCCTTGTTTATAATTTATATATTTTCTATCGAAAGGATAAAATTGAAACTTTTTGACAACGTTAGAGACATAAATAGAACAAGAGACTCTTTTGGGACTAAATCAAAACCTTTATCAAATGTGAGGGACCTAAATAGATCTTTACCCTAGTCAAAATTATTGGCAAAATTGCACTTATCTCCCCTAAAATTTGACAAAATGTAACTTGTACCCCCTCTATTTCCAAATTTTGCATGCCAAGTCCTTGAGTTTTGAAAAATTATACACTAAATTCCCTTACTAATGTTAGTTTGTAAATGATTTGACAAAATAATATAGATATACACAACACATGTTTTTTAAAAGTGCACCATCCTTCCATTTGCTCTTTTCCCTGGTATGGGAAGAGGGTGCATGATCAATTTTTTTTAAGCTATAACGATATAATTGAATATCTTTGTATAGTACAGAGAGTTAATCACAAATTGGTAAACTATAGGAATTTGATTGGAAATTATTATACAGTACAAGAAATTGATTATAAATTTTTAAATTATAGAGAATTAATTGAAAATTGAATATAATTATAAGTACCTTAAAACTAATTAAACCATACTCTCTTCGTTTTATAATAATTGTAATTTTTTTTATTTTTTGTATTTCAGAATATTTATCTATTTTCAAATATCTAGATATCATTATTTTTTTTTTCTCATGCATACACTTAATATATGTGTGTCGATTAAGTAATCAACATATTTATCAAGATGAGTGGGTATAAAAAATGTTTATCGAATGAGAATGATTATACAAGAATAGTTTTATTAGTGATTATAATTTTATATATTTACCAATATATTATTTTTAGAGTTTAATTTTGATGCATTGACAGTATAAAATTATTTTACACCATTGTCCAATCAAAATATTTTATTTAGATGATTTTTTAAATAGCAGTATAAACATTAACTATTATAACTTACGTAATAATATATAATTTTTTTTTTTATCGAAATCAGGGTATCCACCGCCAGAATTGACTAATCCCCTCATTGGAGCTCTCAAGGCCAAACTACGACCATGAAATGCACTCCATTCCCATGAGTCAGGAATCGAACCCCTGACCACATGGTTAAGGGACAAGGTGAGCTGTCACCACGCCATACCTCATGGTTCGTGATAATATATAATTAAAACATAATATATAAATTTTTATGCCTTGACAAATCTTTTTATTTAAATCATAACGTGTGTTATTTGGTTTTTGACCGCCGTTGTGAAATGGAGGTAATATATCACGCTTTTATTTCATCAAAAATACATTATGCTTTTATTAGATTTTGTAAACCCCGTCAAGGAAAACAAAAAGGGAAAAAAAAAAAACGATTTTGTAAACCCTAAGCTAATAATCCCCTTCTTCGTTATCCCCACTTCGTTTCTTTCTGAACTTTCTACTGAACACCGTCTCTCGCGGCACGCTCTGTTCCTCCTTCTCTCCCTCGCCGTCACAGGCACAGGCAGCATAGAGCCCTCTTGAATGTTGAACCTTCCTGTTGAGTAAACCAAGCTAACAAAAAGCACGATGAAGGTCAAAGTTATATCACGCTCCGTTGACGAATTCACTCGAGAACGAAGCCAGGACCTTCAGGTAAGCCAAATTCTCAACCTCATCATCTCTTCTAAGCTCAAATTTAAAACTATATGTTTTTTTTTTTCATTTTTTTTAAAAAATAATTATTCACTGTGTTAACATTCCTCTTACTATGCTGAAGAGGGTATTTCGCAATTACGACCCCAGCCTTCGTACTCAAGAGAAGGCAGTGGAATATGTACGGGCTCTCAATGCAGTCAAGTTGGACAAGGTCAGGTTTTTATTTATTTTCTTTTTTCTTTTTTATTTTGTTGAGAATATAATTTAATTGGAGAAAAGAAAAAAAATTAGTTGCATGTGAAAAAAAAAAATTGGCCACATAGTCTTGATGAAGTGAAGAAGGAAAAAGGAGATTCTTATGCGAGTTAAGTGAGCTGGTTTTTATGTTTGGATTGATGGAAAGGGATGGAGTGGAGGGGAATGAGATAAAATTATTTGACATTTCAGGGTGCGTTTGGTTTTATAAAATTGCTCTCTGAGTTTTGGTGAAGGAAAATACTGAAAACTGTGATTGTAGTTTTCATGTATGTTTTTCAGCATTTTCTTTACAAAATCCTGAAAACAGAAAAATTGGATGGGATGGAATCTTGTGTTTTTGAATTTTTTTTTATTCATAAAGTTATCACTATTCCGTTAGATTGTGCAAACAAGGGAATGGAACATTACTCCATTTCGTTACCAAAATACCCAAACAATGGAGTGGAATAATTATGTCTTTCCACTCCATCTTATTTCATTCTGTCCCATTCTATTTGTCACCAATACAAACGTAGGCATGTAGCTTAGAGTTATTGGATATGCACTTTATCTCTTCTTCTTTTTGTGGATTTAGATTTTTGCGAGACCTTTTATGGGAGCAATGGATGGGCATGTGGATGCTGTTTCATGTATGGCAAAGAATCCTAGTCAGTTGAAAGGGATATTTTCTGGATCAATGGATGGAGGTACTTCAATTTTTCCTTATTTAGTCACATGAGTGTGATTTTATGATTTGATTTTGATGTACTGATAGTGTAAGAAAAGTTTTACATGAACATTCAATCATGTGCTATTACATTTGCAAAAATATGACTCTTACACTCACTGCCTCAAAAATCTTACATATAGTGGTATGCATGGTTGTCAAGAGCGCGCGCCGGAGCGTAGGAGCGCGCGCTCTTACGCACCTACGACGGGCCACGGTGCTCCCTCCCGTTCATGGGCGCGTTTTTGGCGGAGCGCGTCGGAGCGTCGTGCTAGAGCGTAAGAGCGGTGGGAGCGGCCGCTCCTTGCGTTCCTCGCGCTCCTTGGAGGCCCGATCTGCATCTAGCACAGTTGCACCCTCTGTGATTCCCGTCGCGTCGTCATCGTTCTTCCGCCACACCGCTGTCGTGCTACCGTTGTGCCGCAGTTGTGCTGCCGTTGTGCCCCCGTCGCGCCGCCGTCTGCATGTCTCCCTTGCCATCGCGCAACCTCTGTCCGCCACATCGCAGCACCTCCAAGTTCCTTAACTTTGCTGTTTTTGTTTCTCTCTCATCGTGCATTCATTTTGTTTCTGCTGCTTTTTTTTTTATTGGGTTGTGCTGTTATTTTGCTTCTTCAGTCATTAGTAGGGGCTCTCATCGTGCATTCATTTTGTTTATGCTGCTTTTTTTTTATTGGGTTGTGCTGTTATTTTGCTTCTTCAGTCATTAGTAGGGGCGTAGGTGGGGGTAGGTGATACCTGATGCCGTGACAGTGGGTCTCTTTAACTATAGTTGGGTTTTTAAAGTGTATTAATGATTGGGTGTTTTTTTTTTGGCTACAGAATGATTGGTTTTTTTGTTTTGTTTTGAGGGATACAGATTGGGCTTTTATTTTTTGACGTGGCTGGTTGCTAAAATTTTGGGTTACTGATATTTTTTTTCTCTGTTCACATTATTTTGTTGATTAGGTATTATTTGAGTTTTAAAAAAAAAATTTCATCAAAATGGGCTGTTTTTTATTGAAATATTACTATATTAATTATGAATAATTTTGCTTATTTGTATTGTTATATGCATATATATTTTTGTATGAATGTTATCCTATATTCTAGTAGGAGCTTACGCTCCGTGCTACGCTCCTACGCTTTACGCTCCTATTCTCCCCTCCCGCTCCTGCGTAGGAGCTCACTCCTGACAACCTTGGTGGTATTTGATTGGATGTCATACATTGACAGTTGATCAAAATTAATCTTGTGATGCTGTTTGTAATTGTCTAGGAAAAATGGCTGAAAAATTATGCTATTTAGCTCTTGGTTTTTGGGAATAGGAAAGGTGGAACATGGAAGACAAGTGGTGGCAATAGATTTTTTTTTTTTTCATTTAGCGTAATTTTTATAACATGAATGAATTGGATAGTGAATCCTAAAATTGTTGTCGTGATGGGCTATATGTTTTTCATACTCCAACAATGGAACTGAAGACATGAGTTTTTGGTAGTAGACTTGAGACGAGAGTGCAGAAGAAGCAGAGAGAAAGAAAAGGGAAATTTGAAAGAAACAGAGATAATTCTGATATGAAGAAGATCTGAATATTCTGATTTTGAAGAGTGTTTTACACACTAGTGCTTTATATGTAGTACATTGGCTGAAAAGTATTGGGTGGAAACTTAAGTTGGCAAAGTTGGTTTCCCCAACAAACGATGCAGCTGCCATTTAACTAACAGAGGAAGAGCAACTGGGCCATTGCTGCAGATATAACCGAATACTGCTATACACTCCAACATTCCCCCTTAATCTCAGGTAGGTACTAACTTAGGACTGAGCTGCTGCAGGCCCTTCACTCCGAATTTCTCTCTATGCCATGAAAAGCTGGTTTAGAAGAGTGCTTTGGTTAAGTCATCAGCAGGCCTTTCATTTGAAGGAATATGAGCTGTGTGTAACTCTCTATGCTTAACTTGTTCGGTCACACAGAATAAGTTGAGTTGATGAGCTCCATATGTTTGGATCATGAGTGTAGGATAGGTTTTGTGGAAGTAAAACTGAAGTCATGTTGTCAAAGTCAATCACAGGTTTGGCTGCAGGAAGTCTTAATTCCTAAAGTGGAGTTTGTAGCCAAACGATATCTGTAGCAGTGTCAGCCAAACTTTGATATTCGACTCTTGTACTAGATCTAGCAACAAGAGGCTTTGACCACCATGATACCAAATTCGGTCCGAGAAAAATACGAGCCCCTGCAATTGATCTTCTATTATCTATATTAGTCGCCTGGTTAGCATCACAAAACCCATGAAGGCCTAGAGAGTGAGAGGATTTAACCGGATGTAGCCCATGCCTAGTTGACCCTGCTTGATACTGAAGAATACGCTTCACAGCCTTCCAATGTGTTTCTAAAGGAAATGTGTTTCTAAAGGCTGTGATTAACTTAACAAACTTTATTTACGCGTAATAAATCTCTGGCCTCATAACCACTGCATATTGGAGAGCCTCATCGACTGAAAGATACAAAGAAGGATAAGCAAAAAATCAGAGTCACGCTTGGACATCTGCAAACCAGAAACCATGGGAGTAATAATTGCTTTAGTTTTGTCCATTTTACTATTTTTAAGCAGATCCTTGATTTATTTTTGTCAGAAAGGTATAAGGACCCATCGGGAAAATTATGCACTTCAATATTGAAAAAGTAGTGGAGAGCGCCAAGATCCTTTAAGGCAAATTCAGTGTTCAAGTCAGTGATTAAATTCTGAACATATACAGTAGAACAACCTGTAATGATGTCATCAACTCAAACAAGAACATAAGTGTAATCAGACCTGTGACTGTGTATGAATAAAAAAGGGTCGCATTTCCCTTGGAAACCCAACTTCTGTATGGTAGTAACCAAGCACTCAAATTAAGCTCGAGGAACTTGTTTGGGAGTTGGGACCATAGAGAGTCTTATTCAGCTTCCAAACACGGTTGGAAGCTGTAGAGGAACCAACGTCCAAGCATTATTCCTACTGCGGTGAGGCCACTACTTCATTTATGGTTGAAGGTTCAGAGTAGGTAAGTAAAAGCGTAGGCTGTAAATGTGATTTTATGATGCTGGATTTAGATTTAGTTTGCGTAGGATGAATAGAGTGAGATGCATGGATGGAAAGGGGTGGATGTGGAGGAGAAGGCAATAAAGAGGAAAAAGGAAGGAGTATAGTTACTGCAGGTTGATGAACTTACAGTGACAGCAGGGGTAGAATTGTGGGAAAATGGGAATGCAGAGCAAGTGGGTGGAAGAAGGGATTTGGTAGAATTCCAGTATGGAGGGGAAGAGAAGGGTTAAGGATAGGCTTTGAATGGGAGTAGGAGAGGAGATGGATGGATTGGAAGGTGGAGAGTTCTGTTGGTAAAGAACAGAAAAGGGTGAAAAAAATGTGTGAATCTTCTATAGTTCTATATCACGTGAGCTTGCTTCTTTTTATTACATCTGTCTTAGTTTTGCTGGTCTTTTGTATTGATTTTCCTTCTTCTAGATAGTCGTTAGGTAATATACATCACTCCTTTGCCTTAACAATATTACACCTTAACCTCATGGTTCAAACTATACTAGATGAGTTGAGAGTTGCTTATATATTGAGAAAAAGTAACACTTATCCTTATTGTATGTGCAGATATTCGTCTGTGGGATATAGCTTCCAGGTAATATGATTTTTTTTCCTCTCATTTCTCTGTTTCTATCTGGAAATTCCTATTAATTAGCTGATGTATAATATTCTCTTTGCAACGAAAACATTGTCGTGGATGTAATTACATAGATGTACATGTATTTGTTTTCTTTTTTTGTTACATATGTACATGTTTCTGTTGTATGAAATCGTGATACTGGAGCAACGTGTTCTTTCTTTCCTTTTCTGTTTTCATTTGTGCACTGAGACTATCATAGTTAATAAGTAAATTTGAAATGAAGTTAATAATTTCTCAGTTCTTAGTTATGAATCAACCTTTGTTGGCTACATCAAATAGGACATAAGGATTTCTTGATAATTCATTGGTTTAAAGACTTATTGGATCTCTGAATCTGAAGATTGATCAGCATCAAAAGTATCTTTAGAAATTATTATATGATGGAACTATTTAGCAATACATCGAAATTGTGTGTGTGGTCAATATATATATATATATATATATATATAGATATATATATATATTGGATAGTGAATGTTATATATTTTAGTTTATTCGACTGAACTTCAGGCAGGGATACCAATGGATCTATATGTTTTTATGTTCTATTTATATACAAAAAAGACGCACAGTTTGTCAGTTTCCTGGTCATCAAGGTGCTGTACGAGGCCTGACAGTATCTACGGATGGGGGCATTCTTGTGTCATGTGGAACTGATTGCACGTAAGATCAACCTTTTCAATCTTTTCCCTCTTATATCAAGCTGTCATGTCTTTAACGTCTAGCCTTCAATAAGTAATTCTTCTGATGTAAATTGGAATTTTTGTGTTCAGCATCAGACTCTGGAACATTTCTGTTGCTAATCTTACGGAGTCAGGTGACTCGACAAAGAATTCTGTCGAGGTGGGATGTTATGCTGCAGATAATTTTATCTCTTTTTTCAGTGGGTATTCTTCCTTACACAATTTTATAAACTTATTTTGCAGCCAGCGAGTGTTTATGTTTGGAAGAATGCATTTTGGTAAGTATTGGTGTGAATTATCCTGGAAGATGTTCAAACTTGCTTTAATATTATTCTTATGCCTAGCTTGCTCTTGAATTTTTAGGGCTGCTGATCACAAGTGGGATGATGAGCTTTTTGCCACAGCTGGTGCTCAAGTAGATATCTGGAATCATAATAGGTTTTGATTTCAGTATATTATCAATTTACTTATTTTAGATGAAGAACCTACAAATTTTGTGAACTACTTATATGTTCTTGTTGTGTCTTTCCTCTTGCAGGTCCCAGCCTATAAACAGTTTTCAATGGGGGACAGATACAGTAATTTCAGTTCGGTTTAATCCTGCTCAACGAGATGTCCTAGCAACATCAGCTAGGTATGTGGGGATGCTTATAAACCAACCACTAATAACTGAAATTCTTATTTTTTTTCTTCTTTTGTCTGTAAATGTCCTGATCTTTTTTTTCTATGATTCTTGTTTGTTGATCTCATTATTTTTTTTCACTTATTATTCTCTCTATTGTTTATTGGGTTAATAATGTGCTTGTTTGTATGGATGATATAAAATAGAATCACGTTTAAAATTAAAATAATTAAAATTATACTGTTCATTTTATTTTCCTTGGATATTGTGTGAAAATTCTAAGAACGCAGTCGATCCCACACTAGCATATTTGTACTGTGCCATGACTTTCAACTTTGGTTGAGGGAGAGTAATGTAAAATTATTAAAGATAATATGGAATGGATGGTGTTACTTGATGCATTCGTGTGTCCAGTAAATGGGGAAAATAAAGATAATCATACACATACATTGCTGATGAACTTGGTTTTGTTGAACAAATTTGCTTTTGAGGTGCCAAGAATATAAGACAAATAGTTACGTAAGTAATTTTTTAATAGGTGCCTGACTTTGAGAAAAATGTCCTATCATGATTGTTGATGGGTGGTAGATATTAGTTTTGATCTAGTGGCTCTATGGTGTTTTCCTGATGAATGTGGAGAAAAATGTAATCAACAGATGGGATATTTAGTAGGGAAAATAGTTTATGTTCTATTGGCATGCCTTTTGTTGAAAGTCTTGTTCGTTGAGATATAAATCATGTTTATGTTACTGTTATGCTTACCTAATAAAATAAGAATAATAATTGGCTGATTGGCTAATTTTACTTCCTCCCCCCTCACAATACATTAGGTGCTACCCCTGTCCCTATTTCTATCTCTTTATGTTTATCTATTTGTCTACCCTATTTTATTTTATTATTGTAGTGACCGGAGCATAACGATATATGATTTACGTATGGCTTCCCCAGTGAGAAAAATGATAATGATGGTAATTAACCCTTTTCATTAGTTGAATTTCAACACAAGTGCAAATTTTAAGTTCCTTATTCTTTTATTTACTTCTAATTATTTCACGTTAGATTATATCATTGGTTCATTTCTCTACTACATTATTGCTACTGGTCAAGAATTTTTCTCTTTTTACATTTTTATTTGAATTCGTTTTTCATGACCATACTGACTTTTACTCCATTGTGGCAGACCAAAACGAATTCTATAGCATGGAATCCAATGGAACCAATGAATTTCACTGCTGTAAGTGTACCAGATGAATTTGTCCAGTGGCTCTGAAGCTATTCTTGTTTAGGGTTTCGGTTTGGGCTAATGTCTACAATATTGTAAGATGTGTTTTTGAAGCTGTATCTTGGAATTAATATTTGTATTCTTATAGAAAAATTTCATTACCATGCAGGCAAATGAAGATGGTAACTGCTATAGCTATGATCAAAGAAAGTTGGATGAAGCCAAATGTGTTCACAAAGATCATGTTTCTGCAGTGTGAGATCAATGTTCTCTAAATATTTACTATTTTCTCTCCTTTTGCAATTCTAGAATTTTCCATCCATAATTTTCATTTTTCACTGTACAGGATGGACATTGACTACTCACCAACTGGGCGAGAATTTGTGACTGGATCTTATGATAGAACAGTTAGTTCCATTGGATTCCTCTTTAATCCTTCAGCATATGTTGTTACTGAATTATACTTCTATCCTTCAATTATTTGTCTTTTGTAGGTGAGACTTTTCCAGTATAATGGTGGTCACAGCAAGGAGATTTATCATACTAAGAGAATGCAAAGGTTCACTTCACTTAGTCTATACATCTTGAATTGAGCATTGTTTGATTGGTCACACTTCCTTTTGAACAATCTAAACCTTGGATTTACAAATTCACTTCTTGTTTGTGCAGAGTTTACTGATAGTTTTCGATGATGCCTTATGATAGGTTGTTCTTTTCCTTTGTTATGCAGGGTATTCTGTGTCAAGTTCAGCGGTGATGGAAGTTATGTGATATCCGGAAGTGATGATACTAACCTCAGGCTTTGGAAGGCTAAGGCATCAGAACAACTTGGAGTAGTAAGACTTCTTCCTAACATCTTGTATTGCTGTGGCTTGTGTCAAATCATGGATGCATCTGGCCATAATGACCGCTTCATATGGAAAATATTTAATATTGTTGGAAGAATGAATCCTAATTATGTCTTCTTCTTTTTTCTCCCCTTTCATTTCTAATTGGGTTTGGCTTAGCTCGTGGCAGTGCTTTGTCACTTTCTTTTTCCTTTAAATTAAAAAAAAAGAGATAGACACCATCCTGAGAAATTCTTGTTCTTGTATGGTAAGAGCACCAATGTAAATTGTGCTCTGACCTATTATAGAGTGACATTTTAGATAAAAACTGTGGGTCTTACCACTATTTGAAGCTTTAATGTCACTCCATCACTGGGCAGAGCACACTCCATCTGATGCTCCTGAACTATGCAAGAATTTCTCCACCATCTTGCATAGAGGAGCCTGCTTTTTCTGCCCAGGGTCCTGCATTTCTGTTCAAGTAATCCAAAATTACATGATCATGTTAATGGCTAAAATGAGATCCAAATACACTGTATCTAGCATAGTTGATTTTCATTCTTCATGCATCCTCTATTTTTGTCAAAAGTTGTCACCTATTAATTTTGGAGCATCTTTGATTAAGAATGGTGAACTATCATGTCAGGGAGGTTTGGTTGCCCCATTGATTATCGTACTCATTCATATTGCTAGACCCCTCTCCTGTGGATTAACTTGTTATGGTCATGATACAGATTCTTCCAAGGGAACGAAAGAAGCATGAGTATCACGAGGCCATTAAGAAACGCTATATGCACCTCCCTGAAGTTAAACGTATTTCAAGGTAACATTTGATCAAGCAATTTTTGTAAGCCACATCTGACAAACAATTATGATGTAAAATCTATTTTTAGCAGACAGTACTCTCTACTTTGTTCTCATTTCTTTTCTTTTTTTTCTTGGGTTTTCTTAACAGGCATAGGCACTTGCCAAAGCCAATATACAAAGCTGCTGCATTGATGCGCGTCATGGCGGATGCTAAGAGAAGAAAGGAGGAGAGGAGGAAAGCTCACAGTACCCCTGGGAGCATTACAACACAGCCACTACGGAGAAGAAGAATCATCAAAGAAGTTGAGTGAGGTTTTCATTGGCCCGTACCTGCTGAGAGTCCAGCAAATATATTTGAGTTTTTATGCTGATATCGGCACAGCTTATGTGGGGCGTTCTGTTTCTGGATGTACCATCAACATGGCTGCAGAATGAGGCCTTAGTTGAATTGCATGTGAAGTATGACCTCTTTCTATGTATGTACCGGATGGTAGATCAATAGGTCAATAGTTTTGTGGTGTTTGCTTCTTGGTTCAGTTCAGTGCCAATGCAAGAAATTTTGGTCTATTCTTGGATTTGGTAAACCTTTTCATGAAAAATTATTATCTCTTGTATTTATCCAAAGAATGAACTTGGATTATTTTAGAAAAAAATATTTCTCTAAATTGCCAGAGTTCTTTAGCACCCAGCAAGCCATGTACAATCAGAGACAACCAAAATAGACGACAATAATTTTGCCATCAATAGACTACAACTATCTATGTATATAAAACCTACAAATACATGAACATTATTATCCAAGTTTGCTTTGAGATCACAAAGAAAGAGGTTTGCTTTTAGAGTGCTGTTTGAAGGGGCCTTTTTGCATATGAAAATTATTATTATTATTTGTTAACCAGGTATGTCGGGGTGTTTTTCCTCCTATATTTAAAGACAAAATATATTTTAAAATTTGTTTTACGACACTTTAATTTATTTTTTGTGGTACTCACTTTATTTTGGGAATATAATTTTCAACAATTCTTTGTCAAGATTATAATATTGCAACAAACATTAGGGGAGAAAAATGAAAACGATGCAATACTTGTGAAGGCAATATGAAAAAAAAATAGAAATAAATTCAAATATGTTATTATCCCTGAATATAGGTTATTTTTATTTTAGTCCCTTTAATTTTTTCTGGTTTTAGTTCCTCATATTTTCAATATTATGTTTAAGTTCCTACCATTAGTTTGATTACCAAGTGGTGATATTTATAAAGATTAGAAAAGTATTTTTCTAATATTTATAAGGATAAGAAATACATTATTTAATATTTGTAAGGATGAAATACATATTTCAAATTATTATAATGATCTAAATTTAAAACATAGAGACAAAAACATACTATTGAAAAAAGGGACTAAAAGATTAAAAAAAAATGTGATAATTAAAATTAAATGACTTATATTTATAGAGATCAAAAACATATTTCAATCTAAAAAAAAGTATAGAAATTCATTTCAAATTAAGGGTCACATATGAAAGCAAAAATATGTTTTAGTATAGGTTCTACTGATTCTTGACCTTATCCAACTTACTATATTATATTTCAAGATTTCTATTTTACAATTTTGGTAAATTATAGATTTATTGACTTAAACTAATTAATTTTGTTTTAACAGATGTTATTCCAAAGGGTACAATATTATCTAATGGCGTATTATATCCATTAATTACTGAGCTTAAAATTAAAACCTAGCTCCTCTAATTCTTAACACAACCAAACCCATTACATCAAGTGTTAATACAATTAGTCTAAAATTTTTTGACAATGCGATTGTTCAAAATTAAACTCTCTTTTGGTTTGTCAAAAATCAATTATGAATCAATACGTTATGCCTAAAGAAATATTATCTCTAGAGTGATATAATTATTTTAGAGTAATGATACACATTCAGAATAATATAACCAAAATTTTATACAAAATACATAATGGTGAATGGATTAAATATAATGGTAGAATCCACCTACTTATCTAAAAATTATCAATCATGCTATGTCATTCTTGCATTTATTTTCTGGGAAAGATTCTGGATGACTAGCGTCTTTCATTATTTTAAAATACACTTTGCAAAGCATCTTTAACTTTTAGCTTCTTATTTCTATTTTTTTTTATGTATAAATGAAACATGCATAATGTTTAAATTTATATATCTTATCGAAATCTAATGTTAACTCGATCCTTACCTGGTCATTAACCTGACTAGGATTCTGTTGGAGTCCAAAAAAATTCACTCGATTAAAAATTGTAATAAAGAGATATCAGCTTGCAAGGACCTTATCTAGTCCTAGTAGAAGAATGAGCACTAATTAGCATAAGCGATTCCATGTTGAATTCTTGTGATTGGGGGACAGCAGAAAAGTGTACATAAACTTGATCACAATCCATGAAAAAGAAGGGGTCACTATTCAACATGATTGCTTTTTGCTTTTATATGAGATGAGATAGGGACTTTTAACAGGAGGCCTCACTTGCTAGAAGCCAGCTTCCTCAGTGCTTAAACATCCTCAGTACACTTTTCACATCATAGGAAAAACCAAGACCAGTTATGTCATATGCATGCTTAATTTAATCCAAGCCTCTACTTGAATGGGCTATTTTTTCATGCAAGGGTGATATTTGTACGTAACTATTTTAACACCAATATCATGAGGAGTGAAGAAATGATATATGTACTCATTTAGGTTGGCCGGCCAAAAAAGTTAAAAGGGATAGATAGTTTTTTTTTTTTTGGTGCATAACAAAAATTGATTGTTGTTGGCATGGTATATGACACATTGTTCTGTTTGAAGATGGATCCCACAATTTTTTTTTTGGTGTGTGTCTTGGCCAGTGAATCGAATATATATATATATATATATAAAAGTACTTTAATAAGTGAGCATATAATAAAGGATTTTAATTTGCATCATGTTATAGGTTCAAACTCTCGTGTCATTGTTGTACCAAAATTTTTTTAACACTAAATATAACATCTCTTTCATATAAATATATGCAATATTTGTTCACTTCAACATAGGTATACATAATAACTCACTCACATTAATGTTCATGATTCATATAGTATGTTTATACAGTGTATATACATAATATTTCAAATAATATTTTCCCTTTTAATATACATTCAGTATCTAACCAAATCCGACAACCATACGGTTCAAAGAGCCTTAAAGTAGGATTAATAAAGAATTGGAACGGCTGTCTTGAACACTTGAACTCCTTCCCAAGGACTTTCTCAAAACATTGCGGCCTACAATTCAAAATCCAATCCTCAATGTGGTCCGACTTTAGCTCCACATATGATCACCTTTTGCAAATACCCAGAAGAATAAAAACACATTGTCCCCACTATATCTCAATCAAAAGCTTCTTCTTTTTCCCTATGTACTTTGCTTAACCCATTACTCTATTTGGAATAATAAATGGACATCTTCATCCTAATCTCCGAATCCATCAACCTTATTGCTTTACCTAAGTGGAGTGGCCTTTTCTAACACTACCAAATTACTCAAAACATGCTTTCTCTTCCACCTCCACTCTCACCTCCACCCTCAAAGAAAACCAAACCAATCTCTCTTGACCAAATTGTCATATCAAAACAACCAAGGAACCAAAGTTCTTTGGAATCAGATGCAACAAATTCTGCTACAACAAAGTTAAGCAGGCCAACAACAACACTAAGACAACCTGTACCTAAGAGGACCAACCCCATCATATGGTTTGCTGCAGTTCTGTGCCTCATATTCAGTCTTGTGCTTATATTCTTTGGAGTTGCAACTTTGATCATCTTCCTTGCCATCAAACCAAGAACCCCTTCATTTGACATCCCCAATGCAAACCTCAACGTGGTGTATTTTGACTCACCAGAATACCTCAATGGCGACTTCACCATCCTTGCAAACTTCTCCAACCCCAACAGGAGAATTGATGTGAGATTTGAGTCCTTGGATGTTGACCTTTTCTTCTCAGACAGGCTCATATCAGCACAGTCCATAGAGCCATTTACTCAGAGGAGAAGGGGAAGCAAGTTGCAATCAGTGCACTTCATATCTAGCTTGGTGTTTCTGCCTCAGGATCTTGGTGTGAAGCTTCAGAGGCAGGTGCAAAGTAACAGGGTCAACTACAATGTGAGAGGAACATTTAAAGTGAGACTTACTTTTGGTCTCATCCATATATCTTACTTGTTGCATAGCAGATGTCAGATAGAGATGACTGGTCCACCAGCCGGTGTACTAGTAGCCAGGAAGTGCATAACAAAGAGATGAGGATGCAACATTGAATTTTGCTTTGCATGTTTAATTTAATTACAGCTTTCTACACAGGTAGCAGTTATAGCTTGTGGTAAATGCCATACCTGTGTGCAAAATAATGATTCTGTAAACTATTTGATGCACATACCATGTGGTTTAGATCGTAGAAGAATGAAAAAAGAATGATGATTTGAAGACAAATTTTGAATGTTTTCTTTTCTTTTTTTCTTTTTTTCTTTTTTTGGTTTGTAGATAGAAACATCAGAAACATGAGGGTGGATTTCATGTCATCAATTCATCTGCTAAAATCTAGTAAATAGTATCTCTTCCAGTTTCCTAAGAGGTTCACAAAAGCAAGTACTGGTTAATCTTCTTTTATACTGTTTTCTGTTTTTCTTGATTGCATAGTGTTTATCGTATCACTGTCTAAAGCGGTTAAAGCCAAAACTGCTAAAAAGATTCTGCAAAGATTGATGGGGTATTCTCTAAGATATCGAAACGTTTTTTTACATGCATAATTTACTGTGGTGACCCTTATATCACCAAGTCATGACTTAATAGAATTTCCAAAGCAGACACTTTAGTTTATTCACATGTAGCATATGATCAAAAAGAAGATTTAGCGGAATATCCTTGTCCTCCTACTGACCTACCAAAACAGTATTTTTCTATTTTGGGTGCCTCCACTTACGGATCATATGCTCTCAAAAACCAGATGAATTATTTGTGGTGTGTTATGATAGCGTCTATATTCTGAGCATTTTATTATAGTTATGTAGTTGTCATTGGTTAATTTTTTAAATTTAAGACTCGGTATCATTAGAATTTGTTGTATTATACCAGGTTTTTACCTGATATTTTATACTCAAATTTAGACCTTTATTTATTAATCAATGGAACTTTTTTAAAAAAAATATAAAATAAAATTCAATGGAACTTTTATTTTTTTTAAAAAAGTATATATAGCCAGCTACCCTATTAGCTGTTCTTTATACCAGGTCAAATCTCATTGTGTAACCAGGGATTTCTTATGCCAAAGTACATATTGTAGAGGACAATATGTGCCCGAACCAACAATTGGTGCAAAAAGCACACTGTTGATTATCCTAAAACAAACTTCTTCAAGAACAAAGACCTGCATTTGACTAACTTTTCAGAACATGCCAAATCAAAATTACTGTAACTAAGATTTAAAATTACAATTATAGAGTTCCACCAGATCCCAAAAAATACAGATATTCCACATTTGAGAAGAAAAGAAAAAAAAAACTACAAAAGAATGAATTTCTCATATCGATTTGTAATTTTGCATGCCCAGTCTTAAGAATTTTCAAATGGTTGTAGGAAAAATGATTGCACATCTAGTTTTGGAAGTCATTTGTTGTTACAATCGTTTACACTCAATTGAGAATACACATCCATAAGTTCAAAATCTGTTTCTAACATTTAAATTCGCTTCCCCATTCCCTTTTGATTAAGTTGCCTCCTTACCTGATATATTTTATCTTTGCATTGATAAGAAACTCAGCTTTTCAAATAATCCTCATCTCCAACCACCAGCATTAATGATTAATCTAACTCAACCTGGGTGAAAGATTTGAAAAAGAAACAGAATATGAAATTTTATCTGTGGATTTAAGGCTGTGTTTGGTACCTATCATGAGACAGAAATGATGGAAACAATGAGAAAGTAGAGACAAATGATATTGGATATGGAGACAGACCTATCTTTGACAGTAGTATATAGACAATGGTGATTGAAAAAAAACATGAAAAATATTAAATTATAAATTAATAAAAAATTAAAAAGTGGAAAAGACAAAGATAAAATATAAAATATTTAAAAGGATATTTTTTTAAAAAAATTTGATTTATGTCCCATAGATATGTTTTCAACATTTCTCCTTCTTAGAAGTACAAAAATTTGCTCAAAAATTATTCTAGGACGAAAATAATTTTGGGATTTTTGTTGTCGTGGCATTCTCCAAATACATTTCTTTCCTCAATGTCCTTATATTTTCTTTCCTGTGACGTTTACCAAACGCTAAAACATCAATCCAACTTGTGACAATTAAAAGGTTTGAGTTCGAATTCATATAAAAAATTCCTTCCACCAAGGAAAAAAAATATATTAATTAATCCGTCAACTGATATAAGCATAGTGGAAGTTGTCATGGTACTCATCAAATATTCAAGGGAAAATACAAGAACATTGACTCAATACTTACTAGTTATTAAACGCTTGAGTTAACTCTTTAACTTTTATGAGTTTACAATCTTATTGTACAAAAATGAGTTAAGACAAATCTTCAAGTTTGATAGCCTTGCAAAACAACATAGTGTTTGCTCTATAATAATTGGCTAAGACTAAGCTATTCCAATTACACGTCAAGCATAAAACATCACCAAATAACAGGCAATTTGTACTAAAGAGAATGATTGAACTTTTTAGCTTATGGGTTCCCCAACTCACAATAGAAAGACCTCGAGCTTAACTGATGTTGACAAGCATAAAGTAAAAGGAAAAAACGTTGTGTTTTTCCTTAGAATCTACTAAGTATTTATAGACTTATTACTAAGACTAATATCATGGTCTAGCAACTCCTATTATCTAGTCTCCCGCTAGTTTCAGCCTTCAACCAAACACGTTGCTGCCTTAATGCCTTGTTGGTTCAAGCCCAATTAATCCATCTATTATGGCCCAATTTCCTTTCTCCAGCCTACGTGCTTCCTGTCCTCATATTGGGCTTGAGCCCACTTACTAGCCCAATTCACAAACTCCAAGACATAGTTATTAAACTCTCAAGTTACTCTTAAACTCTGACGAGTTTTAGATCTTACCACACAAAAATCAATTTATTTATACTCTTGTGTTTGATAACTTTGAGAGAAATAAACCCACAAGCAGAAAAATGGTGAAGGATGAGGAAGAATATAAGGTCATATTGTCAATAACCAGATCAGATACACATCGTTGAGCTTAAATATTAACAGCAAGTCAGTAACCCAGGTCAATGTTATTTTTGGCAGAAAATGAAAAGGCTTCCCACTGGTTCCGTTAATTGCCAATCACGCGGCTTTACCTTGCACAAGGACGATGTTTATTTACATGCTTTAAAAATAATTAGCCTTTAGATCATAAAAAAAAACGGATACTCAGGATGTATTTGGTTTCAGTTTTTAATTTTTTCAATTTTTAAAATTTTATAAAGGAAAAACTGAGATCTATATTTTATTATTTTTATAATTTTCAGTAAGAAAACTAAAAACCAAACGCACACTAAAGTTGCTACTTTTTCTTCAATGGAGACAAGACACCATCTTCAATCAATATTCATAAATTCTACCAATCCCACCACTCCATTCATCTTTTAAAGTAAAAATCTACAAATCCACCATATCCGGATTCACGTTTGGAGGGGTTTGGAATTGATTTTTTACCTCAAAATTGATTCTACCCATGTTTAACGAGGTTTGGTTTGGAGAGTCGAAAACCAATTCTTATCTCTAGAATTAATTACGAGAGAAGTGAAAATTTATTACTTTATATCAGAATCATTTTAAGAAGAATTACCACATATAAATCACTTTATTTTAAAATCAGGATTGCCACTCCCTAAAATCAATTTTAATTAAATCAATTCTACTCGGAACCAAGTCTACAAAAGCAGAACCAAACACATTATATCAAACGGCCAATCCCCTGAAATAGCTAACCAAAAGGGAGACCTAGATATGGTTGAGTTGGCTCTACCCATCAACCAGCATCCGGTGCTTCTTCACAAACAGCTTGATCAGTTGTTCCCATTCTGTTCATTTGTATCACCCTTGTTCCGACTTCCACCACAACAGTAGAAGTGTGGAAGCTTGACACGACCACAACCCCTCTAGAAGAGTTGAAGTTAAATACATAATACACGCTTCACAGTGCATAGTATCGACATACAACTGGTAAGCCTAACTATGTACAATCTTTCACAGACAGAAGATTGTAGGAACCCAAACATAACTCTGTTTTTGAAGATATTATTGCATTGCAAGCTCAAACCATCAAGTAAACCTCCTTAAATTCCTGTAGTGAACCAGTTCAATCCTCCCTTAAATAAATCTCTGCCTCTCACATTATATACCATTCATTAATTCAGTGGGCAGCTCCTTTCAACAGAAACTTGAACTGTTCTATGAGAGGATATATCATTTGAGTTTAATTTCTATGCACTAATTTTTATATTGTCATCCAATCATGTATTGCCACATCAGCAAAAGTAATTGAGTCTTATCCCCACTACTTGTAAAGTCATATAAATGAGAAAATTTGATTGAATGACAGTGTAAAATTCATATCAGTACATTAAAATTAAACTCATCATTTTCTTTTTTTTTTTTTTACCTCTTTAAATAAAAAAGTAATAAGGACCAAGAAAATAAACCATATAATGAGCAATATAATAACGCTACATATTATGGATAGAAAGATATGATCAGGAATGACTGAGTTGTTCAGTAGAAGTATCACAGTTTAATTGAACTATTTTATAATAAAATAATAAACCTTGATTCAAATGCCAGACATTCAAAGGATCTGCTATAACTAACAAAAAGAAACCACCAGATATTTCCAGAACATATGGTATAAATCACAAATAATAACTATACTACATTATAGAGAAAGCAATGTAATGCTTGCTTACTTGCATAGGACAATGACAGGAACAGGTTTCAAAGCTTTGGGTCCATTTCTTACTGCTCTTTTATGGGAAGAAACCTACATAATAATAGGAAAAACAAAACAAAACAAAATTACACTCACATCAGTTCTACCTTTATATTACTAATTTCTACTTTACACAACATCTCTATAGTGCCACCCACGAAAGACGAGGGAATTCGAAATGAGGGCAGGTTACCTTCCTTTTTGGGACAGCCATGAGGTTCATGGAGCCACCAAAAGAGAAACTTGGGGAAGTGAACTCAGGCAAAAGGGGTTGTGACCAGGGACGGATCTACTTGTTAGAAGCCGGGGCATCTGTCCCCACAAAAATTTCTAAATTTATATATAAATATATAAGTATATATTATTTTGCTTCCATTATCTTATTAGGTTGAACTCATACTAAGAGAAAAAAGTTATATAAAATATTTTATTAGACGTATATATTACTTTTGTCCCATTATCTAAAATTCCTGGATCCATCACTGGTTGTGACGACAGTGATTCATGTTTAAAGATTGTATTGCCTTGGCTTTTCAGCTTGAGGACAAGGTGATTCTTTGGGGAGGAAGTATAGTATTGTTAGAGACTTACACATTACAAGAAGGAAATAACCATAGAGAGAATTAGGACAGGACGGACTCTATTTGTTGAGAAAAAGTATTAGCTAGGTTGAACAAAATGAAAACCTGATAACCAACCATGTACCCTGGTTTTGGTTAATATCAATATCGCAGTATTCTTGATTAAGGATTTCTCACCCTTTCTTTCACGTGTAAACTTCAATAATTTATCAATAATCTAACAATTCAGGCACTGAAATTATCTGCATATGCAGGAATCTACGAGTAAATTGCAGATCCACTTGCATGATAAATTAGTAATTGCATCATAAAAATCAAACATATACATTAATAAAAAATAGAAAGTGTTAATAGATTATGTAGATATTAGATTAATGTAGATTTTTTTTATTTAAATACTATATTTTAATCATTTAAATCTCCATCATTAAATATTTCAACAATTACGATTCACTCACTTTATCCTCTAGAGGATCCCTTCCCAAATAAGAGATGGCCTTCTATTGTAAATACCATGTTCATTTTTACATTACAACTAACTCCAATGTTACAAACTGATATTCACATGAACATGTACCCAAAATTTAGCTTGTTAATCAAAGGAAAGCTTTATTTGGTTATCACCACTCTTAAGATTTGACATCTTAATGTCTATAATGAGTTCATCACTGCCTTCTGTTAGATGTGATTACGACAAACGTTAAAGAAATAAATTGCACCCTTATTATGAGCAACAACTTGTGGTGTAGTACAAAAGCATTTGATTAACAAGAGCAAGTTCATAGGTTTAAATCCACCGATTGATACTAGAGCAACAGTGTTCATTTTATTTAGTTTAATGCTATCTTAAATATTAGATGAATTTAACATTTCAACACTTTAAAGATACATACCGACATACATACATACATTTGGGCATCCCATGATGCAGCATATCCACAAAATCTATACATTCCCTTCTTTATAGGAGTAAAATATGCATGTTTCTGAAGATGTATCTCCTTGTGCAAGTATCCAGAAGAGAAACCGTACATAAGTTCAAAGAACAATTCTGGCATTTAGTAACAGGTGACACGAGATTTTCACTGGAGCATTCTCACAATATGTCTTTGTAGAACAAAACAAAAGGATAAAATGAAATGATAACCAAAGGCCCTAGTAAAGTCAAAATTGGTTTAGAACTAAAATTCAGACCCCAACATAGTTATGATTCAGCAAATTTCAACCTATTTTATAAATTAGCTCTTTGCTCATCCTGATAGTGCGGATTTTTTCACATGTAAAACTACTGCAAAGGAGCCACCACCTGCTCGTCATCATCAGTTCCAAAGTACCGATCGCCGAACTCGCCCATGCCCGGTATGACACGATAATCTTCATTCAAACCAATCTCAATCTCGGATGTCACTATTTTTATTCTTGGAAATCTTTTGCAGACCACATGCACACCTTGAGGTGCCTGGCAAGATGAGAAAATAGATGTAAATCATCAGCTGGGCACAAGAAAAGAAAGAAACATGAGAAAATATAATAACAATTGCGAAGGAGAAGAGCAAAAGATATAAAGGAACTATATAGAGGAACAAAGGTATGAGTAACTTACAGATATGAGATTGAGAAATATAATGTTGGACTCTGGTACACCCTTTTCTATGATTAAAGAAATTGCTTGAACAGCCGAATTACCTAAAGATGAAAGATTTAATCCAAGTGAAAATCAGCACTCCGAATACCAATTTTGGGTGCATTTGTTTCATATTATTATGACAGAAAAGTGATTTTTTTCCAACTTGAAAAAAAAAATCTCTTTTCATCTAAGTTATTCATATCGGCTTCTATGAAAAGAGTTCTTTTAGTTGAAAAAAAAATGCACTTTTCTCGGAATAATCTGAATTTTGATTCAATATCATTATGCTGACTAGGCTGCAGGTAATCTGTAACATCAGAAGAACCATGAACACCAACAAGAGAATGACAAACCTGTGCCAAGGATAGGATCCAACAGTAGCACATGCCTATCCGAGATATCGTTTGGAAGCTTTTCATATATTAGCTGCTCATCGATCAAAGGATAAAAAGTCAGTGATCCTGAAACGAAGTACACAGTGGTGTGCCAAAGGCATACATGTGGATAGACAGACCTGCTGACCGTTGTCACCTTCTCTATGAATCAAAATTTTCCCAATCTTGATACCTTTACAGCATGCTCGTAAAGCATTCTCCATACTCTCCCCACTGAAATTAGCAGATATTAAATATAATGAGTGTTGATAAACAACAAATTATGAAGTACAATGCTATGAGGTCACACCAAATTAAGGAGAGGGCAAAAAAGAACTATTTCGTTTATATATTGAATTATTTAAGGACAAGAAAAGCATAGATACTTTAGTCAATACACGAAAGCAAGGGTGACAATGTTTAAGCTAATTCCCAAATGACTTTTGCTTTGGACTAGACTAATACCTCCTGATGACAGAGACACCACACAACCTCTTGCAGAAATCCACACCAGTGTATACAGAACCTGTGTTGTAGGACAACAATCAGCAGTTGCCATAAAAAGGATCAAACATGAAACAAAACCATTCTATTCTGCAAATAAAAGAACAAGATTGACAACATGGAGATTGACACAAAAGCTATTAGTTAAGTATGGCAATTGCTGCAATCAACATCATGAAAAACACAGCACATCTATAGGCACTATAATACGAAACACCTTTGTTTCCATGTTTATCCAGAGAAGTTCCATGATTTGTAGTCTCCTTTCACCATGGATTTATGTAGAATATTGTGCCAGCATACCATGGTCTCATATGGGGAAAAGGTGTGGAAAAGAAATATTTGGGGCAAATAAGAACTCAAATTATTGAATCAATTTAATTTTAAAACAGTAGAAGCTTTCTCAGTACTAGAGGTCTAAGATAAAGGTTAATGGAAATTTACCACCAAGAAAACAAACAAAAAACCATAGACATTTACATGATGGCTGAGCAAATGTAATTCTTACACCCCTAAATTTTGTGACATCAACATGCATGCCAGCACATAAGAAACCAAATGCCTAACATACAAATCATCCATAACACTATGCAATGAAAGCAGGAGAATGAAGCATCTGGGAAAGCAAATATGCTACAAAGTACAAACCACAGCCCTCAATAGATTCAACTAAAACCTTTAACTGGAAGGATCAAAAACATTAAAAATAGAACATAAAACCATTACAGCACAATAATCTTACATGCAAAGAGTTGCAAAAGAGCTTACCAGTCGGAGTGATTACTTGCTTTTCTGTAAATGGCAGATGCCCCAAGCCATGTTCGACAACCTGGTCAGGTGCAGGAATTATGATTTCATAATAATTCAAAAATCCCACATCACCACTAAATAAAGAAAGCAACAAATGAACCATGTTTACTTACTAAACGAATCAAACGATCAGAATAAAATACAAAATCATGCTTGGTTGTGTGAGCATCTCGTATCAAGGTATGCATACCCCGTATCTGCATAGTAGAAATTATAAACTCAACCCCTATAACAAATCAAGGTCTGGAGGCCTTGGTAGGATGATTGTAAAGGACAATAAATAGCAAGAAAGCGGCACCTGAAAAGTTGACTGAATAACATATAAATTTGGATATATTTTACAGAGGTCATGCTGACCAAGCTTTGTGCGGATATGCTGTACAATCAAATCAATGGCCACATGATTATCTCCTCCACGGGGTATAATTATATCAGCATACTTCTTTGTTGGAAGAATAAAGTCATCAAAAGCTGGCTTCACAAATTTTGAATACTGCAACAAGGATAACATAAGAATCAGCTACTGAAATCCGTTAAATTGAAGGAACTAATTAACCATCACTTCACTTAATCAATGTTATAATAAGGAGAAAATCGGTCATTAATGATTTCATTCTACAAAACTTAAGAAATGAAAAAGTTTCGTAATAAGGAACTTCCATTGTAGTTGATCAGCAGCATGAAAAATAAGATTTCCCAACTATTAAAATGAAGTAATAACCAACGTGGAAAAAAAAAAGGGAGATAACCAATAGATGCTAATGGCAGTGCGAGCGGCGTGGCAGACGGATGCTACCTGATCAAGAATTGCTGCGATTTCTCGACCCTTCTCCCCAGTATCAAGCCTAATCCTTCTTGCCAAACGAACATCGGCATCTGCACTGAACACTTTAAAATGTAAAGTGACAGCTTAACATGTCAACCAAGACATGTAAAATATACTGGTCTAAAAGTAACTAGAAGGAACACACCAGCAACTATTTAATAAATAATAAAGAACCAACAAAAAGGTGAAAAAAGTAAAAAGTCCCAAATACGAATATATAGGGTCAGAGTGTCATAGACTCATAGTACCCGAAAAGAAAATTCATTTTCTTGAACAACATGGAAAATTGTGGGCCGTACAATTTTTCCTATATAATAATGTGGATTATTAGGGAGGGAAATGAAAAAAAATTCCATGGAATATAAATAAAGTGAATCTAACAATAGATCCCATATAAATGACATATGCTACAGAAAACATGCAATAAATAAATTCTATGAGAAATAAAAAGAAAATGAATCAAACAACAGATCCCCTATAACTTGCAAAAACTACAGAAATCATACAGTAGATAAATTCTGAGTTGTAAGTGGAACAACAATAATAAAGGACCTGTATCAACAAATATCTTCATATTCATCAACTCCCGAACACGTGGATCATGGAAAACAAGGATGCCCTCCAAAATTATAACATCTGAAGGGTTTACCTGAAAAACACATTACAGCAGCATAAAATGGAATGACAGTGACTGCAATTTTGTATGCTTTGTTGAGAAACAGAGAAACAGAGAAAGTCATGAAGAATCCATGTCTCAACTACTCAACGGAGAGAGTATATACAGACACTGTGCAATAGATACACAACAATTACAAATATATATTTTCCCTAATTACAGATATTATATTCCTAATTCCTAATTATAGATATTCACAGATTCTAACATGCTTAACTATTTCCAAATTCAGCATTTGGATTATCATGGAACATATATTCCTCATAAGCTCTATATTCTAAAAGAAAACCATTAATCTTTTTAAGGAAGAGAGGGTAAAGATATGAATCAAAAACAGAAGTTCCGAAGACATACCCTTCTTTTTGGAAACACATCGCTCTTGTAACTCTTAAAATCATATTTAGGAATATCTACTGCTTCACCACGCTTCAACTTGTCCATAACACACAGCAATTGCTCAGTATCAAAAGCATCTGATGATACGCCAACAGCAGCGCAAGGGCATTCACATATGCATTAAGAGCATTAAAATGTCATATATTTTCCTTGTCCTTTGATAGAAACCACGAAACCAAGAAACAAAGAAGTGTAATGTTTTATTAACACCCTTAGAAGAGAAGAATAATATAGATCTTACAGAAAATGAGAGAAAAGCATTGAGCACTATAGCAGCTCAACTCTCCAAATGCCTAGCCAATAGTCTACCTACCCTCTCCTCTCATCCCTTGCATACATATAACCCCCATCATAACAGAATCACATGGTATTTCCCTTCCCCACTATCCTATTGCCGACTCAGGAGGTAGTTATACAAGGGTGTGCCCCTCCTCTCTCATCTCACAAACCCAACAATTACGATGTAGGCCCAAGTTATAATTCAGGTACCTAACATCCTTCTATATCAATTTTCAGGAGTATTAGTATTTAGTTCAAATTACAACAACCTTTGTCAAGGTAAGTTGATATTACATTTACCCCTTCCTAGATATTAAAATTACATCTGATACCCTTGATTGTTCAAAAGTTGTTAAAATAACACCCCTTACTGATAATAGATAGTTAATAATAACGTAAAAATTAATTTTAAAAAGTTTTAAAATACATTAAATGACTTTTATGGCCATGGTGGAACTTCCAAATCCCTGATCCCTAATCATCTCCCTAAGATCCTCAGAGAAGGACACTGTCACCCTCCACTTCTCCCACTCCGCCACCAGCCACCCTCACCACTCCCACTCTGCCGCTGTCTTCTACCACGTCCTCTGCTGCCTCGCCACTGCCCACTGAATGATGGTGACAAGGGGGAGGGAGAGGAAGCTGAGGAAGGTGTCTATGAAGACCAAACGAACAAGGGTTTTAGCGGTGGTGTCGAATGAGTGCAATCTGGGATTCCAGGCTTTATTTTTTTCTTTTGCCTTTTTTTTCCTATTCCTGTTCTGGAGATTTCTCGATCAATTGATGTGGGTCAGTAAGTTGTGTGGTTCTTGGCTATTGTTTGATTTCTATTGGACGTTGGATTTTTCAAAAACAAAAACAAACTCTTGATTGGGATCTCAATGTGTAGAGAACTTTTGGAGATTAAGAACTAGGATTCGATAATGAATTGTCTGTTGTGTTTGGGCATTTTATGTCTATTCGAGTGTTAGACTCAACTCTCCTTCTGTTCTTGTGTATAATTCAGATGTGGCTTTAGGCTTTGTGTTTTGCATCTAGACTTGTAATGTACTATCGTTATTTGTTGTTCTTTTGTTTTCTGTTGGGTTTTGACAACTTGCTTTTAAACACTAGTGCATTTTCCTAGTCAAAATTAATCAGGCTGGAACTGGTGGCTAAATATCTAATGGCAGCAAATGGGGGTGATGGGGATCAAGGAAGGTGATGAGGGTGTTGCAGGGTTGATGAAGTAGGTGGGGGAGGGGGAAAGAGGATGGCAGAATTGGGGATGATGGGGGGGTGTTTTTTTTTTTTTTAAGGATAATTTGGGGATTTTAATAAATTATTGTAACAAATATTAACATTATTTATTTAAGAGTGCTAGATGTAATTGTAAAATCTAGGAAGGGACAAATATAATATCAACTTACCTAAGGGAGGTTGTTGTAATTTGCCGCATTATTTACTAACAAGTAGCTACAGTAAATCAGTTTACACTTAGTTGGCCAGAATGACTAAAACGTGAGAATTATTTAAGGCTTTGGAAGATTTTGAATAAAATTATACTGACCAGGATGATCAAAGTTGTAATCCTGCACTCGAGTATGCTCCTCCTCAGTCAAGTTATTGTAAAAAGAATCCTGTCATAAATTAAATAGTTCATTAGTGAGCTGTGTCAAATCAATTTAAGTACATTAAAAAAAGAAAAAAGTTAAGCCCAAATTCTGAATAACATCCACATCTCCAGAAAATAAAAATGCGACAAAAGGAAGAAAGGAACAAGTAATAACCAAAGGGGGAAAAGAAGATAATGAACGACATGGATAACAAAGAAAGGACATCCAGACTATTTTTTGACTATATCACCCAAATAATGGTGTATAATGTCTTCATATTTATGAAATTTTTGGGGAACATGTGAGAAAAGGATGTACAAGTTGTAATAGAAAGAATTCATTACCTGATTAACCAATACAACTCTTTGATCATGAAGCTGCTGAATAATCATATCACAGACTGCTGTCTTGCCAGATGCTGCACCACCAGCAACACCTGCAACATGAAACAAAAACAAATAAATAAATTACAATCATTAAGATAAAAGAAAAAGTTGTCAAAAACACAAGAAATCCACACTTTCTCATTAAGTATGATAATTTTCAGAAAGTAATGTCATTTAAACTCTGGGAAAAGAAAGCTAAAAGAAAAGCTTCAATAATAACTATGCAAGTAGCTATATTTTATAAACATAACATGTTAGATAAAATTGAAACAATCTGCAAAGCAAAAAATGTCCAAAACATGGGGCTTATTAGGTGAAACGATATTATAACGCAAGAACATAGACTGGCATATAGAATCCTAAGTAATTTTCACATTAACTTTTAATTACTATTCATATAATTTTGTTTGTTGTTAATTTCACAACAGTGATTACTTTTCAAAACAAATATGAACTCTGGACTAAGTCATTATTTTTCTTTTAGAGAAACATATGTTTCAAGAAATTTCACTACTTCAACTAAAACAAAAATGTATTAATGGCTGGTAAACAATAATGTTGTTCATGTACTCTGAAACACAACATAGTGACTCGTGAACCACAACAAAATGTGACAAACAGCGATGGTGACATTTTCTCTGCCATAACAGAACAAAAATCAATGCACATTTGGGCTCTAGCATGCTTAGGGACAAAATCAGAGTCCACAGCCATCCCAGGATCGAAATAGGAATTTTTGTGACTTAATTACAACAGTGAATGCATGCCAAGCAAAAACACACCTATGACAAAAGGCTGTTTATACATGTCAGTAGCCGATGTTGTTGGTTGTTCTGTGCCAGCCTTTCTTTGCTCAAAACCATCCATGTGAAATCCAGAAAAATGAACTTCAGAAGAAGACTCCATTAAATCTACAGCTGCTTTACTATCCATTGCCTAAATAAAATAATAATAATAATAATGGTTCACAACCACATATAGAGAAATTAATAACATAAACAAATATTCATTAAGAGTTTACAAACGTGCCAAATAAGGATGGGGGGAACTTATACAGGTTGCCACCATTTTAAAAAAAAAAAAAATCACACACACACACACACACATTCTCACAGAAGACTATATAGTCTGACTATGCTAATTGCATATCCAGATCTTTGTATTGAATAAATTAGCTAAAACAGCATGCTGTTTCTTTGCCTTCAGAGGCATTTACACATTGCAGATTAATAAAGATTGTGGAACACTCATTCCGGGTTCTGGTAATTTTCATACCACACATGGCCTTAGACTTGGCGTAAAATTAAACAAGGCTTCTCAATTCCTGCTACATACAAAGGAAAGACTGCAACGGCTTCCTCAGACCTCTCTACACAATTTTAGTAAAGCTTACCCGAAAAACAAGTAACTAGACTAAGCACTCAAATTCCTCAACCAAAATACAAAATTTCATTTTTCAAACTTCATTTCCCCTAATCTATAATGAAAATACAAGAAATTGGGCTTTTGCCCCGCAGTTTATCAAAAAAAAAAAATCAAAATACAAGAATAAAAACAAGAACTATTATTATCTCTTTTTATTGAAGATTCATAAAACAGCAATTGCAGCTATCTAATGGACATGATCTTTATAGGGTTCATGACAATCCTTCCAACAAAGTAGCACACAAAGCGATTCCATCTTCATTCACAAAGTGAACAAAATATCTATAGAACCAACATCAAACAGAACTCAACCAAGGAGAACCTCATTCCAATGCAGCTACCACCCAAAAAAAAGAAAGTGAAACAAAAATAGAATTAAAAAAGGGAAACTTTATGCCTGCCCACTTCATCATTGTGCAAAAAAACACACACCCCATTAACAAAATAGCAAATACTCAAATGGGTTTTTCCAGATCCAACAGGAGACATAGCAAAAAATAAAAAAGATTGCAGATTGATCAAAATTAAATACCAAAAAAGAAAAATTAAAAAAAATTAAGCAATGCACACAAGGATTAGTTGTATCAAATAACGAAATGCTGGTTCCAAAACTCACCAGGAATTGAAACACAAGAACTTAAGTGAGGCGGTGAAGTGCAAAGAAATGGAAAGGGCAAAAACCAAAGAGGTTTAAGAGTTTTATCAGAGAAACAGGGTAGTGTCAATGTCTCAACACACAAAAACGATTAATGAAGGATTTTGAGTAGTGTGAACTTTGTTTTTCGATCTTGCTTATATACACTCATGGTTGGTAAAATGGACCCTGTTTTTTCCTCAAATTACCGAGTTAACCTTAATCTTTATCTTTGTAAATTCCAAGCTGAAAAATAGTATGTGTTTTTAGTTTTTGGAACTTAATTTTGATATATTAGTTTCTCGTTAAATGAAATTTCTTTATTAGTTTAAATAAATTTTTCATAGTTATAAATATGGACTATTTTGATTTAAATCTTCTGAAAAACAAAACAGTTAGTTTTTAATATCTCATTTTTTTAAAATTTTGTTTTTGCCCCCAACATTAATAATTAATTTGTACGATTAAATTGACTATATTTATAACAATTAAAGGAAGATTTCAAAGGTATCTGTAAAGGAAAAAAAATATTTTTAATATTTATAATAATTAAATACATATTTTAAATTATTATTAGAAACCTAAATATAGAGTGCATTAATGAAAAACATAATATTAGAATAAAGAGGAACAAAAACCAAAAATAAAATTTAAAGAGATTAAAATCAAAATAACATCTATTGATGGAGACCAAAAATATACTTGAATCACTTTAATTTGTATGACTTTTCTATTGTTGGATAGGAAAATAAACTATCATTGCTCTAGTATAATAATATGTAATTAAAGGATTGTGTAAGAAAATTTTATCTTGTCAAGTCCATAAAAATTAACTATAATTTTTAAAGCAAATAATTACCTGAAAAATTTTAAAGATATGCAGCGCATAATGATGTTTTATTAGCTGGATAAAATAATTTGGAGGCTATATATTACTTAAAATTTGGTTGGTTTAAATAATCTGACACTTATTTTTTTCATTTTTTTCATCAAAAATGCAAAAAAGAAAATTAATAAAAGAGTTCAATTGAAATAAATGAAATAATAAACAGATTTGAATTAAATTAATTAAAGCTTAGCGAAATTTAGATTGAATAGTTTAAAATATATATTAATATTAGTATTGTTTGAAATGGTTATTTAAGCTAGATAAAAGGTAGAATAATTTTCTCATTAGGAAGGGTGGATGTTAAATTTTCAAGATATGGATTCCATTATAAAGTTTATAAATTTACTTAATCTATAAACCTTAATTAGTATCTATAAAATACATATACTGATATGAATATGGGACATGATATGACATGAATATGAGAGACATATTATAGTTAAAAAATTATAGGACATAGATATGACATATGCATAACTAAAAATTTAAAGAAAATGATACATTATTCAAAATATCTTTTATTTATATTTTACTTTCTTATAAAATAAAAAAGTTATATATTAATTCCTTTTTATAACTTTATTTATATTGTATTTTATATATTAAAGTAAGAATAAAGTAAATTTTAAATTAAATATATATAAATATGCATCATAAGTGTATCATATAGGATCCAATAAGGATACATATCCAATACATAGACACTACACTTAAATGATATGTTCGTAATTTAAAGATTAGTATCCTTAAATCCCTTAAATATTTTATAAAATGTTTTTTTTTCATCCTCCTAAGTATTTATACAACACCATTGCCAATTTGCTATTATATTTTACACGGTTATTTATGCAATACAACCGAATGAGGTATGCATTTATTTATTTATTTATTTTATTCATAAATTATGATAGACATTCCCATCGCAACTTCCATGATGAAGTACTTCCTATCACTCTCCTCTCAATAAATGTGAGTTTAAGAATATAAACTTGTGTGTCATTTTGTTTACAATTTATTCAATAACTTGTTAATAGCTCGATCATAAAAAATAAAAAAAGACTTGTTAATAGTATGTATTTAATATAATTATATTATTGTTTTTAAATAAAATACTAACATTTTAAATACATCAATTCTTAAATTTTAATTTACCAATGTCGAAAAAATTAAATTAAATTTACTTATTACACTTTTGCGTTTATTAAAATTTAATTTAATTAATTAATTATATATATATAATCAAATAACATAATTATTTTTCTTCATTTTATTTTGTACTATTTATTACGCGTTATCTCTGAAATGTTACTGCACTGCGTCTGAGTATGTCAGTGTGTGTGCGTCAAAGCCGATCAGATTTTTTCGTGATCCACGTTGGCACTGAATCAGATATGGGGACCACTTGCTTTTCTGAGATATATTTTATGCATACGGCATGTCGTTTTTCGGAGTTTAAGTGCTGCTTCTCACCTCAATTCATAGAAGCTTCACTTGGGTCCCACAAGTAACCATCATTCACCTCTATCTACCATCGGTGAAATCATTGTATGTTTGACCTTAAGTGCATTTTGAATTTTGGAAATCCATTAAATAAATAAATAAGGCTAATACTCAGATTTTACTATTTTTTAAGTTTTCTAAAATATTTATGAGACGTAACGATTCATTCATTCATATATTATAAATTCATTTAAAGAGATAGATGCTTAAAATAAATTTTAAAACTGCTTTATCTTTTAAGTACATCTTTGCAATTTGGAAATAAAGTATGTCTAGTATAAGTATTAATTGAAAATTATAATAATTATATATTTGTAATTTTTATATACATGTACATGTATATACTATATAAAATGGTTAACTATTTATTTTTATCGATGACTATAATTACATGTTTTACGTTTTAAATTATACCATGATATATCTCATAAATTTAAATTCAACAAATTAATATAAACAAGCTTATGAAAAATAATAAGATTTCATTTTAAGTTTAATTTCTATGTATTAATGGTGTAAAATTATTTTACATTATTATATAATCAAATTATCTTATTTGGATGACTTTATAAGTATTGAATGTGAGATTCAACTATTAATATAGCAATACATAATTGGATGATAGTCTAAAAGATTTTATATTACTAATGCATATGAATTAAACTCTTTTTATTAGTATCAATTCCTTTTAAATGACAAAGTTTTAATGAATGTTAACATAGTTTAGCATTATTTGTGATCAGTGTAAAACGTACTTATATTATTACTTTATTATTATATTATTAAAATGTAACTTTTGATAATTACTATACGAATTAAATATTTTTACTAATGGAATAATAAAACAGAAGTGAGCGGATCAAACTCTCTATTATATCATCAAAGTTTACCTAAAGTTTTAACTTTGTCCCAAAAGGATGGCAAATTAGCTTTTATATATTTTATTAACGATGTCCATTTGAATGAGGAAAGGTGATATGGATCCAACATGGATAATTTGAATTTGATTAATAATCATTTAAAATTTAAATCATAAAATAATTTTCTAAAAGTGTAAAAAAAATCCTTGAACCAATACAGTAAATCCTTTGTACAACATCTATATCTATATACAAAACAAGAATAATAAAATTGTGACTGTAGTAATTATTTACATTAAAAAAATTAGGCGTGCATTATTTTATAATAAAATTTAAATTATGAACCAGAGAAAAGTCTAACTTATTATTATATCATTGTACCGAGTCCATTATTTTGTCAAATATTTTTCGCTTTCTTTTGCCTCTTTGTGGCTTTTGTTAGTTTGCTTATATTATATGTCTTGTCGATTTCGTTTGTTTCGTCTGGCTTTTATCTTTTCTTGATTCTATCTTCTTTTTGTTTTTTGGTTAAGCTTTGGGTTTAAATGTACTTGTAATTTTTATCACAGATTGTTTATATTGCCTTCTTCCAAGTATCATCATAACCAAAATTAGCTCTTTCTTATCCGGAATGTAGCAAAGTTGAGAAGAAGATTTATTTACTTACGGATTAGTAGATTTCTATATTTATCAAAAAGAATATTTTTTGGATAAATTATCAAAAAGAATAGAAAGTTTAGATAAACATCAAGGGATTCTTTAGATAACTTATCATGTGTATTCGATAAAATCCTTCTAGAATATGACGTATGTCGCTTTTGATTTCGTAAGCTGTTAATCTTTTTGAAAATTCAATGGACTGGATAAGCCGATCAGATTTTTTTTTTGAAAAAAAAAATATAAATTGAACGCTAGTTCTAATTGGATTTTCTAGATGTAAATATATTTTTATTTTGAAAAATATAAGTTTCGATCTATAATTTTTTGGGATTTTGACTAAATCTTTGTTTAGATCTCTTTTGTTTTAATTTTAACCTCTATAAATATTTCAGAATATGAATTTAATACTTATAAACATTGTAAATTTTGGATTTGATCCTTATAAATATTTTAAAATTTTTTATCCTTATAAATATCACTACTTAACAACTAAACCAACAGAAAAAAAATACAAAACCCAAACATTTTAGAAATTTTAAATTAAAACAAAGAAAATTATAACAATCAAAATTAAAATTGATTATATTTATAAGGGCTAAAAATATATTTACTCTTTTATTTTGTTTGGCAAATAAACACTTCAATAAATGAAGAGAGATTTATAACATTATTGCTTTTATAATTTTTTTTTTGAATAAATACCCAAATTGATCCCTGACAATTTCCTTGATAGACAAATTAATCTTTAACAATTATAAACACCAAAATTAGTCCCTCACAATTGTAAAATAGGACATTATAGGTCCCTGTCGGCCTGCGAAGGCTAGTTTAGCATTAAACTTTCTGAGATCCGCCTAAAATATCTAAACTCCGCCTAATACTTTCCGATATCCACCTATAATATCTGAGGTCCCCTATTACTTTTTGAGATCCGCCTATTACTTTCCAATATTCGATTATTTTATCAAAGCTCTGTTTCCTCTCAGGGACCTATAGTGCCCTATTTTACAATTGTGAGGGACCAATTTAGGTGTTTACAATTATTAATGATCAATTTGTTCATCAAGGAAATTGTCAAAGACCAATTTGGATGTTTATTTTTTTTTTTTTAAGGGTTTTTGATGGGTTAGTTAGCTAGATATACTGAATATGAGGATGCAAAATAATATTTTTTGATTCATTGCATGGGGTGTATAGGTTGGTGAGAATAAGTGTTTTGGTAAAATGGTGTACCAAATACTGGATATGCGTATCCATGCATACCTCGCTATACCTAGATATATCCAATTTCTTTTTCTTTTTATTTTTTAAAAAAAGGTGATATGAACGTACGCACACGTATCCAACGCGTCCCATACTTCATAGCCTTGAATGAGATGGAGATACACATGGCGTTGTTGAGCAAAGGTCCAACCGTCCAAGACAAAGACAAGCATTCCAGAAAACAGCAAATTGGACCAAGGCAATCTGATAATGATGTTTTCCCAGCATCGATCGAAAACATTAAATTCCTATGAACTTTCCGGGGAAAAACGGTAACGAGGCAGGTCTTGTTGACTGTTTTTGTACTTTTAACGAAGACGTGTAGGCCGAGAGTATGCAACTTTATTCGGTTGGGCCTTGAAACTGCAACCCAAAACATTGGGCCACACAATTCAACTCCTATGAGCCCAAAACAGGTCACAGGTAGTTGGAAAAACAAAGTTTCGATCATAAAAAAGTTTTCATCGAAAAACCAACTTAAAAACAAAGTCTACAACCAAAATGCCCTATACTTTTAATGGGGCGTTAGTGTTTAGGATTTATAATTTTTAGGCAATTTGTTTTGTTTTAATTCAAACGATCTTGAGGACAAGGTTGATATTAAGGGAATGGTAATGGTAATATTTCAGAATTAGGATAAGGGTTACTAAAGATAGAAAGGAATATTTACTACGCATATTCTATAATTTAAGGTGAAATGTCATAGTTTAAGAAGGTTCTATAATCTTTTTTGAGTATTATAAATGTAACCATTTATCATCAATGAATGCAAGAAGGAAAAATGCTAGCCTAGTTTCAACCTAAGGTTTTAGAGTAGTTAAGGTCTGTTTGGTTTGAGCTTTCAGTATTCAATTTTCATTTTCAGTTTTACAGAATTTGTGAAGGAAAAATTGAAAATTCTGAAAACTACAAATTCCAATTTTCAGAAATTTTTGTTTTTCCTTCACAAATTCTGAAAAACTAGAAAAATGAAAACTAAAAATTAACAAGTCAAACAAAAAAGCCCTTAGTTTCCTTAATTTTTCCATAACAGAGCAACTATGGGTGCTGCATTCTGCTATGTTACAGGCATGTACTAATTTTCAGGAAGTCCAACCGATACAAGATTGCATTGCCTACGTTAGTGGTTGGCAAGCAGTTTTTTTGTAGAGTTGCTGAATCTAGTTCCTGTCTTTTGCTCTATCATATACTGAGCCTTTTTTTTTTTTTTTGGTTTTTCTTGATTGATCCTGATACGAATGCATTAGTCGTTTTGGTTCTTATGTATACACTTGTAGATCCCCACATTATTGGAGTGGTTGGACTATTGGGGCTTATCATCTTATCATAAAACAAAAATTCTCAACTTTCATTTGAATTAGTACGGCATATGTCTTCAACCAATATTTTGTGCTGATAGAAACCAATTTCTACGTTTTGTGTATCTTATTTGTGATCTTGGTCATATGTATAAAAATTAAAAAAAATTGCCGTACTCCTGAGAATAGAAAACTTTGTTGAGAGACGTCTATCCTTTTTAGGGGCCACAACTTGGTTCGGTCAGATCAATCAGGTGTTAGAAATAGAATTCGAATGTTGGTAGTTCTTTTGAAATTTAAAAAAAAAAACTCAATTATAAAATATATTTATTAAAATATCTCTTTTTTTAATATTTAATTAATTTATTTTATCTATCTTACCTATATTCTCAACAGTATATACATATCGCTCCCACATTGATGTTATGCATTTCATATATATATATATGAAAAGCCTACAATAAAATTTAAATTTTGAAAATTTGTAATTACTCATTTACATATGAAAAGTCTGGAATTTTTTCCTTGGTAAAATCACTTCACTTCCTTTTTTCCCCCTCTATTTACTATTAAATTTAAACTATGTTTCACTAATAAATTATATTGCTTATAATATTAATTGAATACACTGCTATAAATCAAAATACAATCAAAGGGGTAAACTCATGGAGAATAGTTGTTGATGTGATTCGGCTATGGACAACTCTAGGATTCAACTTGTTGGGAAATAAACATACAATTCTATACTTGCAATAACAAGAGGAGCAACTATACCAGCAAAATAAAACTAGCAATCAACACACAATAAATTAGAATAATAGGAACAATGTATCAAGATTTTAATGTGAAAAAATTTCCTCAATTTGAGAGATAAAACCATGGGTTGTCCAAACCAAATAAAGGACTCCACTATGTTCAATTCAAGTACAAGAGAGTCTCAAATAAATGCACAAATTATGCTAACAACAAGCTAAATCAATCAAACACTAATGCCTAAAATTGAGAATAAAGAAGATGATAAATACCTCAAAAATAGAGCTGTTGTATGAGACCATTACCTCACACTCCTAACCTCGTCTTAGCGATCCAACCGTTTAGAATGAAGAATTAGACATCCAGAATCTACTGTCAAAGTTTCAGCCCGATCCAACAGTGAACAACTTCATAAATGCCGATTTACAGTGAGAGGTTTCATTAGAAAAATGATTCTCCAAACAAGAACAAAACCACTATGTGAGATCGATATGTTGCACTCCAAACCTTGTTTCGACTATCTAACCATTCAACACAAAGAGCCGCCACTGTTAAGAACTTGCTGTTAAAATTTCAGCCCGATTCAATGGTGGACAACTTTGCAAATATTGATCCATGACAACTATTCACACCAGAAAAAAATGAAGGAGTGGGAGGCTAAGTTTCTCTCTTCCTTCTCTCTAAATGTGGTTGCTTTGTCGCAAAATGATCACTCTCTCTGCACCCTAGCTGTCTGCTCTCACTTAGATAAGTGGAGCATAAGTAGGTTTGCTCACTTTGTGCCTTTTTCCACATAGGAAAGGAGTCCAAATCCAACACAACTATCATAAGAAAATTAATAGCATAGGAATGGTGCTGTTGGACAAAGAGGTAAACTCAGTTTCTATCTCGTGCAGTTCTTGATGTTCTTATTTTATTTCCTAAAAGGGTTATTACTTATTGTATTTTCCTTCAAAGGGTGGTAGTGTTCATGGTCATGTAAGTGCTATTTTGTCAAAAACTTCATCCAAGACATTACTTGAAGGAAAAGTATACGGAATTTCCTAGTGCAGTGTCCAACAAAACTATGGATCATTACTTTCAAAGTGCTCCATATGACTTTCAAATTCTTTTCCATTATGCTACTAAAGTTCGTGATATGGTTGATGACATTAGTATTTCAATGTATGGTCTTTGGTTATCTGAATTTCAAGAGACACTTGATCGGGTTGCTGATGCAAATTACTTAGTTGGTATTGTTTCTATATATATGGAGACAAATCTATTTTATTTTTTGTTTTATTATAAAATGGTGGAACAGAGGAGCACAATCAAAGTATATGGAAGCGTAAATCAAAAGATGACACAGAAAGATTAACGTGGTTTGGCAAATTGCCTACATCCACGGGCAAAGGCGACAACCAAATATTTCACTATAGAAATATGATGAAGAATACAAAAGTGTTTACACTCCACTTAGACTCAAGTCCCCAAATACACCCTAAAATACCTTACAATATTTTTCTTACTAGTGTATACACTCAACACACAAAAGAGATGTACCAAAAGTCCTAGAACAAACTTCTCTAACACCAAATGAGCTAATGGACTTGAATGATTTTGAAGCTCCAATGCATGCTCTATTTATAGAGCTCTTCATGCATAACAAATAAAAGACATTTAATGGTTATCAAATTGATCTTGATCATTTCCAACTAAGCACCATCAATGATCTAGTTGTCATGATCATTCTAGTGGATTCCTTGATCATCATGAATGGTTGAGAGGTCTTCAAATTGCATTTGTCTTCTATCAACTTGCATGAAGTGTTCAATTTGAATTTTGCTTCTTGCATTACAACTTGCAATGAAGAGTTCAAATTAAACTTTACTTCTTATAATTTTAGTTCAAATTGGATTCCACTTCTAATGATTTGAAAATTCAAACCATATCTTGACATGTTTTATTAACAACTTCATTATATTTTTGTCTATGTTTTATTGTAGATGTCACGGAAGAGTTCAAAAATCCAACCAAAGATGGAAAATTGACAAAGAAATTGTTTTTATATCTCAAGGATCTTGAGTAAGTTTTAATTTTAGTTGGTACTGTTTCTATATGGAGACAAATCTATTTCATTTGTTGTTTTATTATCTATCTACTTCATTATATTTTTGTCTATATGTGTTTCATTTTAGATGTCATGGAAGAGTTCAAAATTCCAACCAAAGATGGAAAATTGACAAAGAAATTGGTTTTGTATCTCAAGGATCCTGAGTAAGTTTTAATTTTATATTATTTTTAGTACTTTCGATTTAATATTCAAGAAGTTTGAGATTAGTTTCAATTTTTATTTTTCAGAAATCACAGGCTTTGTTGTACTCTGTGATCAATATGCTGAAAATGTAAATGCATATATTTCAACAAAGATTGATGGTCCATCCTCCTTTTAAACTTTTATTCAGTTTTCAGTTCTATGTTTTATTTATTTAATCCTTTTTTACTTAAATTTTATTGATACAGTAAATCTTGCAACATTAGACAAGGAAGTCATCTTGCTGAGCTATTAGTGAAAATTAAGCTAATTATATGGGACGAGACACCATCTCATGGCAAAAAGATGTTGTTTTGAAGCATCATCATATAGAACAATGAGAGATATTCTTAGATTTTCTAACCCCCTAATTGTTTTGATCAGCCTTTCGATAGAAATATTGTCGTCTTAGGTGGATAATTTTTTTTTTTTTTTTGGTCTAGTCTTGGGTGGAGATTTCAGACAAGTACTATTGGTCATTGCCAAGGATACTAGACAGGAAATTATTGGAGCTACTATTAATTCTTATTTGTGCCAATTTAATCAAATTTAATTGAATATATGAAAAATAAGATATTAAATAATTTAAATAAGTTTAAATTAAGAGAAATTTCAAAAACTAATTTGGCATTGGAGTGCACGGGTAACATCTAGTATTTTTTAAAAAAAGTAACTCCGTTTGACGTTGAGACAAAGTTCAAGCTTAAAACTCAAGTAAACCTCACTCAGTCTTTAGTATCGAGTACAACTTCGCTTAATTCCACTCACGCTTGCAATAATACAATTTCTTTATGATCTCCTTCACACTTCACCGCAAAAAATTATAAGAACTAATTAAGAAAGCAACTTTCTCTGTACATGAGCTGAAAAAAGAATAGGGAGTGTTGAGATGGGATGGAGGAGAGTGGGTGTAACAAGCCGAGTGATGAGAGCAGATCATGAACTTGATAAAAAGGAGGCACGCAAATGTCCAATACACAGCAACAGCTTGACATATATATTAGCATGCGTGAATGATCATAGGTGAATATCCATAATGGTTTTGAGATGTGGCGTGATAGCAGTTCACCTTGTTTCTTAATCATATGATCAAAGGTTCAATTCTCAGCGCATTTCATGACTAGTCATTTACCTATTCAGGATAGCTCCTATGATAAAGAAATTGGTCACTATTGTCAATAGTAGATATCTTAATTTTGATAAAAAAAAAAAATAGCTGAATATCCATTTCACCGTCTCAGGGTGCAGTGGCAATGTCAATGGAGCCCAATCAATTATGAGGAACAACATTGTCCACTTCACATCAACAAACATAAAGAAGTTTCCACTTTTTCTTTTTTAATTTTTTCCGGACAGCAAAGAGATTGAGGCCATTCAATGTAACATTTACAACCACAAAACTTTAGCGTTCTTTGAGGCTGTGTTATTTGTTTTTGAGCACGTATTTTCTCCATCCATCAAGGTCATATTCTGTATTACAACGCCGTTTACCTAGTCGGATTTATTTATTTATTTAAATTGTATGTATTTTTCTATTGGAAACAATCCTTCTTGAACCGGGTAGGACTGGCCACTAAGACCATTGATGGATCCAAAAAGTTTTGATAATGAAGGTAAAAATAATACAAAAACATAATGAAAAAATGAAATGTGTTATATATTGTAATTTTCGTTTTCTTTTCTATCAATGTGGGGTCAAATTTATATCATAATGGGATAAAAAAATATATACATATATAATTTTTTAGAAGAATTCTAAATTGTTGTAGGGCATGAGCCCTCATCTTTTGTAACCTAGATCCGTCCCTGACTAAGAAATTAAAACTCTTCCTTCCAAATTTTTACTTAGTTGCATGCTTAGGATTTGAATATGAGGTCTCTGTTTAAAATAGAACAGTCTATTGTCAATTAATCTACATGCTCTTCAATATCGAATGGGAAATACTAGATAATCAACCTTTTTTTCAGAATTTTATATTTAGAATAATATGTCATGATTATTGACTTTTAGATTAATTAATAAGCCATATAACTTTATTTTATCCAACAATTGCTATAATTTTCAACAAAGATTATATATATATTTTTCTAGATGTGAAGCATTACTCATATCGAATATATTCATCTGACACACCAAATTAAGCATTATTCAACAACATATTACAAATACGAATTTGAATAAGCTAAGTTATGATTGCCCATATTCTGGCTTCCACATAGCATGTCAAGGCAGGTTAATTATGTAAGATCTTATTAATGTTGATAATTCTATAGTCTATGGATTTAATAAATTAAAAAGCATCAGTTCGTGGAGATAAAGCTGGAACATATATAGTATGCGCGTTAAAACTTCACTGCCAAATCATATGTGGCACCACGAAATAAAGAGAGAAAAGAGAAAATATATTAATTTGAAATATATGTAACGATGTGTATTGCTGTCTCTGCAGGAAAAAAAAAAAGTGTAGTGAAGTGAAGGCTGAGATACAATTTGTACCTTCCGTTTTCATTTACAGAATCGCAGACATTCTGAGACAGATAAATTAGCATATCATCATTAGAGAGAGAGAGAGATAAATTAGCATGGTGATTTTTAGTTTAAGAGAAGTTATATTTATACATAAAAATTAGAAATTTTTGTGACATTAAAAAAGAAAGATAAAAAAGCGATGAATCCATCACCCTTTTTTAAAAAACATCTATTACTTTTGTTTTTTTTTTCCCCGTTTAAATATCCACAAAATGTCAACTTTTATGTTAAAATCATATTCCTCAAATTAAAGATATCACATGTAGATGCGAATGCACTGACAAGCACACACATGAAGCTTTTCGCTCAACATTCATGACTATAACAAGTCTCACTTTCTAGTTTCTACCCCAGAATTTGTTAAACATGCAAGGCAAGTGGTTAATCAATGAGTTTTGCTATCCAGTCTACTAACTCCTAAATATACTTGTTATGAAATCCAGAAGTTGAAAGTTCTTATAGAAAAATAAATTTGTTAAGATTTTAATATATTAAATACACTGGTTGAAAGCTAGTAGAATTGATTTAATAATGAAATGTTTGGATAGTATACATGATAACATAGATTAAAATCTCATTGCAAATAAAATAATTTTTAAAATATTAAAGAACGTACATTGGTCAAATAAAAAATTTCCATTTTAATCTTCTTAACCAATACCCTTAGGATGGTAGCTAGAAAAACCATAGTTAATTGGTAGGTTGAAGATAACAGGGAGAATGAGAGAGGCACATATGTATAATGAGGTTTGCGCATACTAGGCACACATTATGTAGTGGAAAATCCTTTTATGATTAGCCATGATCCATTAAATTTTTCTCTAAATTCTAATGCTAATTGGCAATAGCTATTACAGCATATATAATGCTTGTAGATGAAGTCTCTTCTATCTTTAGGCAACCAACCTAAGAAAAAAGGCTATCAAAGTGAAACAACACTATAATAAGAGAAAGTGAAACGAGAAGGCCCTCTTTGTGCGGTCCATGAAATGGGGTGCAAAATGTAAAACAAAAACATGGAAAAGCACAAAGCTAACCTCCGCAATGATTCAAAATTTAGGGATCCAACGTTAGGAAATGGGATCAAACATTGAACTTTAATTTTGGCTTTAATTCTTTTTCAAAATATAGCGAATTATACATGTTTAATCTCTGCCTTATTATTCAGGCGAAGCCATATGATCCATTGTATTGATAAGGTGTTGGTCCGGTTACAAGAAACTCAAGTCCCTTCCATGTGATATTGAGTTCGATGCTGAGATTCATTGATATGGAAGAAATATTGTTGGGAAGAGTCCTTATTTAGCCAATGAGATGTCTGACTATGCTCGGAAGATTAGTCTCTCATTTTATGGGTGAAATGATGCTCTAAGAAATAATAAAATCTTATGTTTTTTACTCAATAGCACTCACCTTTGATGGTTATCTATCTCATTTTTCAACCAAAAAAGTGAATGTGATGATCTCCTTAAATTATTTTCTTTACATTAAATTGTCTTATTTTATTCCGTGAATTCTTCTGCCTACCATCTTTTTTTTTTTTGGTTGACTATTTTTTTTCTTTTTCCTATCAAACATTAATCACATCGCAGCAGTCTCAATAAAAGAAAAAGGATGAAAAATCCGAGGGAAGAATTGCCACTTTCTTCTGTAATCTAGTTGTCAAGAAACAATCAACCAAACTAATCGAAATCAGTGCTACCTATATTGTTGATTAATCTCTAGTCAAAAGGTTGTCAAAATCCTTCCTTTATTTTTCTTTTACACTTAATTATTCATTTTTTAATTAATTTTCCACTCATGCAATTATTGTAAATTTTAGTTTTTTTAGTTACAGACTCGAGTCTAAGGGAGGGCCCTACCCTAAAGAGTAGCCTATTGGGTGGGAAAACCATACCTGCATGACATGATCCATTCCAAAGTGAGATTAATAACATTGCTCTTAATCTAGCCTTTCCAGGTTGCTCTCTCCCTGGTCACTCCTTTCCTAGATTGAGACCACTACGGATCACTCTAAACTGCTTCAATACATGGACCGAAACCCAAAGGAGAATCAACCCAAAATATTAGCCTATTCGATGGGAGAGCCCCTAAACTTAAGTACCATATTTGGATGATATCATTCTCTGATTTGAGACTCAAATAATTTTTTTTAAGATTATTAAACAAGAATTAAAAAGTTATTGAATGTTGGACAGTTATGATAATAATAATAAAAATATATATTTTAAGTACATTAGCTTTTGTACACTATTTAAAATATTATTACTTTATCAATTTTATTTTATTTACTAATTAGACAAATTATACTTGTCTTTTGATAAAATTCACCCCATCTCTTATCTATTTATTTGGGTGGTACTAACCCCCATAAGTGTACTGTTCATTGTGTGATAGAGGATAGGCGATGTGGATTTTACCAAACCTCAAAGTTAGTGTAATTTTTCCTTTTACTAATTTAAGGTTTGAAAAAAATGCTACTTTAATAATATTTTTTGATGCAAAAACTGAAAAATCTTTGAAAAATGATAAAGGAAAAAATGAATAATTTTTTATCAGAAATTCGTATAGTAATTGATAATTATTTTTTAGAATTTTGTAAACTACAATGCAAAACGTGCACTAATTAATGCAATGGCTACTTGTTAGGAAAGTTTGGGAATAGACATTCTCCAGCTCTCCACCTTCCATAATGTAACTTTCAGAGTTATTGCATGAAGGATATACAATGGAGACTTGTTGGGTTCTCTGAACACGGGAATAGTGCATGTCGACTTTAAATTAGGTGCACTAATCAGTCTTTAACATGGAGGTTGCGGTGATACATGCCCATCAAAAGAAATCTATTAATCTAGGAAGTCTCATAACGAGTGCCGACAACGGACTAAAGAAAAAAGAAACGGACCCATTATAATCCCGATTATATTATTGACAAAATAGGTCATAAAAAATTATATTCACCTATGATCCTCTAAAAATCCGTCCTGTTTGACAAATTCACTCAAACTTTGAGGATCTTTGTTTTTGTTAACAAAAGCAATTTTTTTAAGAGTTATTTTGTTAAAGATACGATCTTTCGAGTTCTAAAGTACTTGTTATACAATATTAACTTAGTGTAAAATGAGATTTTTTTAAAAAAATATATGATATTTTAGGATTAAAGTAGTAGTTTTACCATGTAAACTTGGCATAAAACATAAAACACAATCACTTTTACTAATAAAAATGAAAGTCAATTCACCTTTGGATGCAGTTGTCAAACGATATGGATATTTTTGAGAACACGAGCAAATATAGTTTTTTTTAAGGTTATTTTGTTAGTGACAAAATCTTTTGAAGCCCAAAATGGTAGTTCCAAAGGGCAAAATATTTGCACTTAACCTCCTAAATAATAGACCTTGTATATTTTATACCCAGAACTTTCAAAATATGTAAATCAACCCTTAATGTTTGGTGAATGTGCATTTTAGCCTTTCTATTAAATTTTTGCTTATTGTTAACAATGAATAGATGCATTATACCCATCAAACTTTAGATTAGGTGTAATTCAATACTTTAAATTGATAAATAATGTGCAACTTGACACTCTAAATTAAACTTGTTTGAATATTTGCTATTTTCGTTAACAATAGATGAAAAAGTTAATAAAAACATCAATTTGCACATTCATAAAATCTTAGTGGGTTGAATATTTTAAAGTATCCAAGGAGATTACGTGCAATTTTCTCTTTAAAAATAAAAAATAAAAAAACAAAGCCCTCTGTTCACCTTATGGAGCTTGTGCATCTTCTATGAATTACAGACTACGGAGTTCAAGCTCACAGAGATCTTCAAAATCCACTGCGGTAATCCGTTGAGGACCTTGGAGGCAACACAAATCGACTCCACCACAAAGAAAGTCACCAAAAAAATTACTTAGAAATTTTTATATGTTTTTGAAGCATATTTAATGTGTACATCATTATTTAATCATACACAACCAATCAATTTAACTTGTAATATTTAAAAATTATATTAAAAAAAATCTATAATATGCATGCATGTAGAGCATATATTATATATGCTCCAAAAACATATAAGAATTCCTCTCAAATTAACACTACCGCCATAAATTTGTTAAAATTACAAATATATCGATATATAACATTACTCTTTCACAGATTAAGTGAATATCTCTTCTTGCATCATCATGTCGGGTACCACCTTGCAAAGTAATCTATAAATTCCTAGATGCTATCGTAGAAATTTTTTTTTCTATATTATAACATATGTTTTATTCTCTATTTTCCTTTTTTTTTTACATTTAATTTGGTTCCTCATTTTGTCAATATTATGATGTTTTTCACAATCATTCTAAATATAAACTCATATAAATATTTTAGAATTTGTATTTAATTCTTACAAATATCACCACTTACCAATAATGATTAATGACAGAAGCACAAAAATAATGTCAAGAAAAAAGAGAAACCAAAGCAAAACAAAAAGTTTAGAAGAAATGAAGCTGAAATAATCTATATTTAAAAGAATTTTAAAACCATACAAAAAAAAATATAGTTTTGTCTATCTTTAGGGAAAATTACACCTTACCCTTTGAATTATAGGTCACACATATTTTAGACTCTAAATTTTAAAAATAAGTAGATGATCCTTTGAACTTTCTTAAATATTTAAACTAACCACTCCTTTAATTTTTTCCAACTAACCACTCCTTTAATTTTTTCCATCATTTATTAACAAAATTATCACAAATTTAAGAAAATCTAGAGTATTAGATTGCATGTTTAGAAAAGTTCAAGGGTTAATTTGCACAAGTTCTAAAGTTTAGACAGAATATAATATATTTAACTTGATTAAAATACATATTTGTGAAAGTTTAGGATGACAATTTGTACGTTTTAAAGTTTAGGGGTTAAAATACTCATATCCTATAATTCAAAGGTAACATGTAATTTGCCATTTTTATGAGTTTAATTTCTATATATTTTCAATATAATTTTCTTTTATACTGTCATCTAATTAAATCACCCTATTTGTATATTTTTCAAGTAATATATGTGGAACTTAATCATTTTTACTGATATATGATGTGATAATATATGATTAAACAACCGTATAAATTTTTTTTATAGGAAATTAAATTCTTTATATATTCTTAATCCAAGAATCTTAGGATGCAACTTCCATCAAATAATGACGGTCGTTAATGAACCGCAACCCTCCCCCTCTCTTCTTATTTGGGTCCGCCAATTTGCAATGCGAACAACGGTTGAAATTGAAGGCCTTCTCAAGTTCTAAGCTGTTCTGTCACACTCACTAGATCTTCATCATCTTCTCTAACACCCACACACATCACCAACATTCAACCCCCCCAAGCATTTAACATCTTAAGTCTCTCCATATTTTCCCAACGCTCATCATTCATTCACTAAAGCCACCAGAGAATCCTGCCTTGTTTCTCCTTCGGTTTAGTTTCTCGTTCAGGTATTGGACCTGTTTCCATTTCCATAGCCTCAACTCAATCACAAAATCCTTCACTTCTCAGGTAATTTCTTTTCTTTTCCTTTTTTTCTTTCTTTCATTTTAAGTCTCATCAATTCTTTTTACTTTGATCAAACTTCCTTTCCTTCTTTTCTTTTAATGCTGGTGATCTCAAACACTACTATTAGAAACAATGCATAATTCCAATTTAATTCTAGCAGGGTATAAAACCATTCATGTGTTTTGCCCATCAACTTAAATTGTTGGGAGATATGATTTTATGACATGATATCAGAGTCTACATAATCATATAATCTGAGATTCGAAACATCATTCTCATAAAATTGTTCACGCGTATTAGTGTATAAACTATTCACGTGCCTCTATCCATTAAATTAGTTTTGGGGAGAGATGGTTTCATGGTAAATTCTTTATGTCCGCTTAATAGAAAGTTAAGCGATTATAATGTTATCCAATTTCAGTTCCTTGGCTATTAGAGAAAGATGCCACAAGAGAGCTACCCAAACCCATATTTCACTTCTCCTTCCAAGAGAGGATTGAAGGGTTTGGTTGCCATCCACAATGAGGCTTCAAAGACTGCTACAGAGGAGAGTTTCAATGATCGTGACTTGGCTCAAAGGAAGGCAGAGGAAGCAGGTATGCACTAGAAATTTGAGGATCACACTGGTTTCCTTTTAAGTTACACCATGCTAGAGACATATCTACATTAATATAAGCACAGTTATAAAAATGCAATAAAGTGATAGACAGATGATTATGATTCTTCTTTTCATCTTCTGAAAATAATTTCTACAAGATTACAAGAGAATTTAAGAGATTGTTGGTTTAAAGCTATAGTCCACATTTGTAATTGCAATCACAATATTGCGATTTTGATAGTATTTAAAACGTATTGCGACGGTAATTGTGATCGCATCAATTGCATGCTTTCACAAATTTTCAAAATCACAATAATTGATTGCAGCTATAATTTAAAATTTATAATAATTGTATAACATTTTGTTTGACGAGTTATAAAATTGTGTTTATTCACTCTGTTATTGACATAAATGAGAGTTCGGACTGAATCAGAAAAATGGTTGGAAGTAGGAACAGAACAGTGTCTCTACATTTCTGAAGCACTAGTAATTTTCTTGAACAAAAATGGTTACTCATGCTATCTTCCAACTCGAAAAGTAATATAATTCTCTGTCAAAAGTAACCAAGTGAGAAAAAGATGCTTGAGTTGAGGCACATTTCTTGGCATGATGTTTGTTTCTTATGGCCCGTGGAAAGGAAAAGAAACAAAATTCATTCGGTTCTTTTTAAAGTAATTTATTTGTTTCTTACTTTTCTTCTTTTGGTCAACCAAATCATTACTTGGACCCCTTTATTTAACAAAAGCAGAAAAAAAAAGAGTAAGGGAAGAAAACAAAAAAGTAATAGCTTGGTTTTATTAATTAAAAAAACAGTGGCTACAAAGGGAAATAAAATACAATAATAATATATATACAATATCATTATACAACATTCGTAAAAAATAAAAAAAAAATGTGTCCCAATTTCAATTTCTTTTTCTCCTAGACCCACCACTTTCTTTATTCTTTTACATGTGTTATAAGAATATTATATAATAGCATTGTGCGCATGTATAAAATATGGATGCATCAAAAGATTGTTTAGCAAAGCATGATGAAGAGTAGTAAGTGGGAGATGTGGTTGTGTACTAAAATGCGATAGCACCCCACCACTCAATTGTGGCGTGGGACTGTAGCCTTGATTCCAAAGGGATGGGTCCAAATTTTGTGAATATGATCGAGTAATGTAGCCGAAAGAATTCTCCAACTATAATTTTGGATCATAATCTTTGACATTATCGATTAAGACATTTCATCCAAGCTAGAAGCACCATGATTTTTGGCACCATCGCAGATGCCACATTGAGGCAACTAATTATTACTGGTTTACTTTAACTTTGATCTTTATACATTGGGGCTTAATAGGAGCAGATGTCATTTCTTTCCTCCCTTTCACTAATCGCAAGGTATAAGAGATAAAGAGTGGATAAAACAAGACTAAAGTGTAGGATTTAATTTCTTATAAAAATTAAAAAAAATATTGTTTCTAACTTTTTAAAATTTACTAGTACGTTTTTGTCCCTAAAATTTTATTCGAATTTTGCACTCTTGCCAATGAAGTTGAACCACACACCAATTACAAGTTGTTTCACAAGTCTATGTATGCTAACTTAATTTGCATTTAAGATAGCTTATCCAAATTATCTTACAAAGTCGGATGCATCATTTTTGTTGTGTTAAATGCCATCGGATGCAATCATGGCTTTGTAAAAAGTTATCTTATTCCTTCCTTATAGTGCTCTTGAAAAATGTGAAAGTATCTCGGAGGCATGCAAATGTCCAGCTGTGAAAACAATTTTTTTATAGGAAATATAGCATTGATTTTAAGAAAAAAGTTGCTGACTTTGTAGGGTCATTTTTTTTTTCATGTGTGATTTGCATTTAAAATTTATGATAATATTCGTTTTTATTATTATTTATAAGAATATAAAATTTTTAAAAAGTAAATCTCATAAATGGAAAAATTTCAGTATTAAAATATAACTTTTTAAATATAATATTATCAATAATAATATTTTAATAATAAAATATTATTTTTTAACTCAAATCTCGCTAATAATAAGATTTGGATAAAAAAAAAATTTATTTTTTAAATCAAATATCGCTAATGACAAGATTTACACACCATATTTATGTAAATTTCTACACAATTTCATATATGAAAAATTATTAAATTAAAACACCATATAAAAAATAAATAACCACTAAAGGGTGTAAAATATCCTCTTAATTATTCTCCTACTTAGTAAATCAATTTTCCAGATACTGAAAATATGAATTTTATTAATTAATACTCTAAGTTCTAAGGACGATCATTAAGAAAATTTAAAAAGATAAATTTTTAAATTTAATAATAAATTCTTTACATTAAAACCACACAATATTTTTTTAAAGTGAAGATTTTCTTTTTTTACTTCCTTAACCATTGCCTAAGAATATTGATTAAATAAATCCTAACAAAATTTAATACTTTTTTATTTAGAAATTAGTCTTCTTCTTTTTTTTATTTTATTTTATCATTGCTCCTAAGACAAACATGCAGTTAATCAAAACTAAACATAAACGTGACATAATAACATTGGCAAGCTATAGATATGCTCGATATTTTTGGGCATTTCTATTTTTTAATCTGAAAAAATATAGAAAAGCCCCCCAAAAACATATGATTTCAGTTCCTTAAAATATATGTAATACCATTTCTTTTAAAAGTATGTGATACCAATCTAATCATTTATACTAATATAAATCTTTCCTCGTAAGGCGTGAAATTAATTTAGCCCTTTAATCATAAATTACTCTTTTCAGTTGATATCTCCTCTTCTCTTTCTGTATATAATTCCGTAATTTTACAAATTAAATTAAATAAATTATTTTTATGCTAATTATTATTTGAAATGACTATGATTTTCATCAAAGTATCTTTGAAAAATAATAATAATAATAATACTTATTGATGTTACAGAGGAAAATATTATCTTAGGTGCCAAAATAATAGTCTCAATGATATTAATTGTCGACATGTCATTAGTAAATATATGTGTTATGTGTTAATAACATGTAATCTAAATTTTATCACATAAATGTTTTGATTGACCAAAAATTCATTGAGATCCTTAATTAAAAAAATTAAAAAGATAAAGGTGCTAAATTGGTTGAATGATTAAAGTTGAATTACTCAAATCAAACTTCACTTCACAAAATATTATTATACTCTTTAACGTAAACATCTTCATTCAGTCTTTTAAAATCAAATACACATTGAGTTAGCCAATTTTGTAGAGTATTTTCTACGCATCTGTTTACATGTCTCGCAATAATATTTAAGACAATTGTCAAAAATTATAGTGGACATTTTTTTACCGTAGACAATTACTTATCATAATTTTTAGACTTAAATATATATTTTTTTATCTTTTCATTATATGTTATTTTGATTTTAGTCCTTTTTTCACAAAACGACTTTTGATTTTTCTCTTTTATAATATTATATTTTTATCATTTAATTAAAATCATTTTTAAATAATTTAAAATATATATTTAATATCTAAGAATATTAAAATATGTATATTCGATTCTTATGTATTAGTTAATGGCAGAGACTAAAAATACAATATTAAGGAAACGAATGATTAAAACCCAAAAAAAAAATAGAAAAACTAAAAATAAAACATATTATATTTATAGAGACTAAAATATATTTAAGCCTAATTTTAATTATAATAAATAACTATTTATAATTTTTTCACTTTTTATGTCAATTTTTTTTAATCAACTAACAATGTGAAATTGCACTCCTTGTGTTTTTATGCTGAACCTTCATGACCACTGTGGATTTAATTCATCAATTCATCATCATCATCATCATCTTCTTCTTGTTGTTATTACTATGAAATTAACTAACTGGTGTGTATGTATGTCTTGAACGGTGTAATTAATTAATTAATTAATTAGCTTCAAGGAGATACCAAGCAACAGAATGGCTGCGGGAAATGGACGAAGTAGCGACAGTATCACTGCCCAAACAGCCTTCCGAGGAAGAGTTCCGCCTTGCACTCCGCAACGGCCTCATTCTCTGCAACGTCCTCAACAAGGTCAACCCCGGTGCTGTCCTCAAGGTCTCTCACTCCCTCCATTTTCTACTCCTCAATAAAAAATGTTATTTGTATTCATAAGTATAAAACATTTTATCGACTCACATGAATGATTCCATCGATCATTGAATAAAATATGGACTATATTTGAATAAGATCAACATCTTATCTAATAATGAATAATGTGTGAGTTGACACGATCGTATACATAATGAGTACAAATAACACAACTTTCAATTATTTGCTTCCTTTCCTTTCCCCTTCCACTATCTTTCATATATTTGCATGCAGTTCCTTCTCCCAAAGTCATTGTTATAGTTTCAAGTATATATGTTTTTGGAAAATTACACTCACCCTTGAGGTTTGGCAAAATGCAATTTGCACTCTTTTATCTCCAAACTTTGTATGCTAGGTCCCTGAAATTTGGAAAATCCTACACCAACCTCTACTGCTAATGTTAGTCTGTAAGTGACCTTGACGGAATGATACACACACACACACACACACACACACACACATATATATATATATATATATTTGTAAATATTAAATATTGCTATAATTATTGAATAAATATATTATCCTTTATTAAGTTATAAAAGCACACAATCTTTTCATTTGCCCTTTCTCCCAAGCATAGGAAGATTGTGTGTTTTTATCACTTAATAAAAAAATAATATGATCATTCAATAGTTTTATCCATTTTTAATATTTATCAAAAATGTCATTAAAAATCATGTGTTATGCACCAGTGTACCTATAACATTATAATCACTAATGGACTAACATTAATAAAAGGGCTTGGTATAGGATTTTTCAAAGTTTAAATACTTGATATATAAATTTTGAAAATAAAATAGGTGTGGGTTGCATCTCATCAAATATTAGGGAGGTGAGTGTAATTTTTCTATGCATTTTTCATCGTCTCATTTGTGATTTTATGATTCAATATAATTTTAGGAATTAGGTGTGTCTCTTTTTAATAGAAAAATGTTTTTTTAAGTAAAAATTAGTTTTGATAGAAACTATCCATATAAGTTTCTTCTCAAAAGCTACTAACTATATTCTAGAAGTTGTTATTAGCTTATATGAAAAGTGAATATTTTAGTTCCAAAAAAAATCACTTTTCTATTAAAAAAAAGAAACAAATGTACCATATTTAAAAAAATTTTACATGGTTATTCGATTGTATGTTTCTTTTTGTTAGGAGCATATAATCCAAATAATTTTTTTTTTAATGATGTAACAATGTAATTTTACAGGGTGTTTATATATAACTTTTTTATACGAGCTGTGTAAATTATATCCATAATTTTATTTTATTAAAATTCTTCAATTTTATTTTTATTTAAAGTTAGTGTAAATCACTCCATAGTGCTGCAACAGGAGCTATTCAAAAATGAAGGATTCAGCCTATACGAAATTATTTGCAAGGACCAATTTTCATGTATGGAAAACATATTTAAGTTTATTTTTTTTGCCCTCAACAAAAATGTTTTTTAATTTTATTTGGTAGGGGTACGGTCCACTTCTGAATTCTGGGTTTCTTTGCTTCTCCCTTGTGACTATTGTATTTGTCTGCATTTTCTTCAGCCATTGTTTTCTTTTCCTTCTAATTAAGAAATTTCTTTTATGGCTTTTTTTTTTTTGGGTATGGGGTTCCTGTTTTGGGCAATGGATTGGAAAAAGGTGGTGGAGAATCCTGGGCTTGCGGTTCAGTGTGCAGAGGGAGCAGCACACTCTGCAATTCAGTATTTTGAGAACATGAGAAACTTTCTTGAGGCCGTCAAGGATATGCAGCTTCTCACTTTTGAAGCATCCGATTTGGAAAAGGTAGGAATTTCCACTCTCTTCTCCTTTCATATTTGGAATAATTTAAAAATTAATTTGAATTTTATTTTATTTTTTTTACTGAAGATATAATTTTACTAGTGTTTTTCTTGGTTTGAACCACATATGAGGCAATCTTGCTTTTGAGCTTCGGGCAAGACCGTTAGGACAACAAACAAAATTAAACAGAATGTAATTGAATTGATTTAATTTAATAAAAAGTTAATTGTCGTTCAGTTCTAAAACATTACACTTATTCTTTTTATAACATAATCTCAAATTTGATTCAAACTTAGGCCATGACAGTTTTGTTGTTACAACACTTGGCTTTATTGATACCAATTGGGATCTATTAGACCCCGAAAATTTAATGGAAATTTGGTTTTTGGATAAAAAAAAAAAAGGCATGCGAGACACATGTGAATTAAAGAATCTCATTGTTAAAAGCATGTGAAGGCAATAGTGTATTTCAACAAAATCTCAAATTTGATTCAAACTTAGGCCATGAAAGTTTTACCCTTACAACCGATCGACTTGGCTTTATTGAGACTAGTTGGGATCTATTAGACTTCAAAAACTTAAGGGGAAAAATCTTAAAAAAAAACCCCTCAACTTTACTTGATGTGTACTTTGGTCAAGTAACTTTAAAAACATGTAAATTAATTTTGATATATTTTTTTTATTTGTGCGGGCTATTACATTTTGTTAATGAACACTTGATTTTTGGATAAAAAAGGGCATGCGAGACAACCGTGAATAAAAAGAGTCTCGTTGCTAGAAGTATGTGAAGGCAATAGTGAATTTCACTTATATGTTCTTTTCCATTCAAAAATAAAATATGTTAATAGAATGTAGTGTTTCACACAAATTGAAAAGAATTGGGGTCAATTTGCACGTTTTAAAGTAACATGACCAAATTACACATTTGAGTAAAAGTTGAAGGTAGTTTTTTTAGACTTTTCCACAATATGGTTTAGGCCAAAAAAAATACAAGAAGAGAAAAGATTTGATGTTGTTTTTAAAATTAAATTCAGGGTTTGTTTTGATAAGCTTCCGAAAGAAGAATTTAATTTGTGTTTTTCTAATTTTTTAGAATATAAATTTTTTTAGAAAGAGTTATTTTATAATTTTTGAAAAGTGCTTATAAATAATAAAATGACCTTGACCATTCTGGGATGAAAAATAATAAAAATAATTTTTGTAATAGCAAAACTACTTGAATCAGGTTCATGGGGGGAAAAAAAAGAGAGACAGATCGAACATAAAATGCAATAGATTTCAATTGCTGTCGAAAAAAAAAATCACTTATACTTTTGCTTAGTTCACATGCTAATAATCATGAGCATCTAAAAGTAAGTAGTGAGTTTGTTATTTTCGTTCTTCTGTTATTGACTTATTGTTTAAGCTTGCATCCATAATCCAAACAAAATTTTGATATTTAAGATGATACCTTGTCTCACTCTCAATTACCATATATAATTTGTTAGTGTGCATGCCTTTTTGGCACAAGTTGAGTTTGTTGTTTGAGTGCTTTACGTTTTTCACTTGTTTTCCACCATTAAATGTGACTTGAAAATGCAGGGTGGTTCATCAAGTAAAGTTGTGGATTGCATTCTATGTTTGAAAGGGTATTATGAATGGAAGCTATCTGGTGGAGTTGGGGTATGGAGGTATGGTGGAACTGTGAGGATCACTTCCTTCCCAAAGAGCTCTCCTTCCTCCATGGTTGGCAGTGAAAGTGCTGATGAATCACTGGATGAGTCAGAGTCATCACAGTATGAACAGCTACTAGAATTTCTTCAGCTCTCTGAGGAGTTCTTGATTGAAGAAGCCAGAACTGCCAATACTCTGGCTTTCCTTTTTGATCACTTTGGACTCAGACTTCTTCAGGCATACCTTAGAGAGACAGATGGGATTGAAGATCTGCCTTTGAATGCAATGGTCGGTAAGAATCCTTTCTGGTTTGTTGTAATATGTTGTAGCTTATGTTCTAGTCCGTACACAAGTTGTTGCTTGGCTTATATGATTTGAAGATGAATATCTTAAAAAAGTATTACATTTCTCACTAAGGGTGCATTTGGATAGTACTATTTATGACTCTCTTTTTTTTCTTTTTTACTTTTTTTACTTTTAGTAGTCAAAAGTCATTTTATACGTGTTTGGACTAAATTGTTGTACAACTTATGATTTCCGAAAAAGTCATTTTCCTTGCTTATTGGAAAGTTGAAATGTTTAGCTTCTAAAAAAGTCTCCTATGGGAATAAGTGCTACAAACTAAAATGAGCACTTTTGTTAGGCTTCTAAACACAAAAGATCTAATTCATAAGTTGCTTTTTGTACAAATATGTTTGTAAGAAGTTATTTTCTGTAAGGGTTTAATTAAGCTGTTTATCTAAACAGGACCTAAGCATTAAAAGTTCTTACACGATAAAAACATAAGATAGACAAACATAATGTTTGTAAGATGAATTACTATTTTAATTGAAATTGTAATGCTGCTGAATATGTAAGGGATTACTGTTATAGAATTATTTTTTTTTTTTCAGAAAAAAATTCTTCTGCATAAAGATTCTTTTGCTTCATGCAATCTTATTTGTGATATGGGTGACAATCTGTAGGTAATTGATACCTTGCTCAGCAAGGTAGTCAAGGATTTTTCATCTTTGCTTGTTTCTCAAGGCACTCAGGTACTCCGCAATTTCTCCATGTATTGGTGCTTTAATTTGCTTCCCAACTCCTCAACTGCCATTAACTTTATTTTCCCTTGTCTAACTGTAAAAACGCTTTACAAAAAATATTTCTCAATAATTTTCTGCAGCTTGGACTTTTCCTGAAGAAGATACTGAAAGGAGATATAGGATGTCTCTCAAAGAGAGAGTTCATTGAAGCTATCTCACTATATCTTAATCAAAGAAGTACTTTAGCATCAAATGATTTCTCCAAATTCTGCATTTGTGGCGGAAAACGTGATAGTAAAAAGCATAGTGTCAATTATTCTGCCAATCATATCGAAGAAATCAATACACAACAAAAGCAGCTTGAGGTATAAAATTGTAAATTAGAACATACTGCCCTTATTGCTTTAACACAAGTCTCCATTATGACCATACACTGTAAGAGTTGTTCTCTTGCTTCAGGAAATGAAATACTTTTTTGAAGAGACAAAGCTAGAGGTCAAACAGATTCAATCAGAGTGGGAGGAAGAATTCAGTAGGCTAGGTAACCATCTAAGAATCTGTTTTCCAAGATAAGTCTCCTCTATGCATGTAAAAGCTTTTAATATAATTTTCTTGAGATTGACTTGTCCTATGTCCTACTCAGAGGAACATATCAAGAGCCTTGAAGTGGCCTCCTCTTCCTATCACAAAGTTTTGGAGGAGAACCGCAATCTTTACAATCAAATACAAGACCTCAAAGGTGCATAAGAATGCAGAACACCTCCCAATAATGAATCTGATTGATTTATTCACTTTTAATATTTAAGACTGGTAAATTTGCTGTCCTGCAGGAACCATTAGGGTCTATTGTAGAGTGAGGCCCTTCTTACCAGGACAATCAAGTGGACAGTCTACAGTAGACTATATAGGAGAAAATGGAGACATGATGATTGTGAATCCCCTTAAGCAAGGAAAAGATTCTAGAAGGGTATTTACATTCAATAAGGTTTTTGGAACAAGTGTAACACAAGGTACTTTATTTTTTAACTTATTACTGCTAAGGTTGTGTTGGGTTGGAGGTAAAAATGGGTTGGAAATTTTTATGGATAAGCTCCATAATTTTATTCATAGACCTCATGCATAAAAATTTCCGCCTCATTTTTATCCCAACCAAACATACCCTAAAGGTTTAAGGCCAAGATATACTTTGTCCTATATGAATCTTGCTATGTGAATCTATAATTGAAGACTTTTCTATTAAAACATTAGTAGTAGTAACTAGTAATGGGTTAACAGTACCTATTTGAATTTTCTTTCTTTTTCTTTTTCTTTCTTTTTTTTTTTTTAAGAAAGGAAGGGTGTAGTTGTGTGCCGAAGAAAGATTAGAAGTGAACATATCAGATCTGTATGCTGGGTCTTTAATCTTTATACGTCAATGGTCATGATATCATAGTTAGACAGTTTTTATGTTCTTACAAATAAATAAATGTTATGTTGTTTGGACTGTAGATATTTTATTAATTGAAGTTTTCCTTGATGGTTTCTTTTAATCATCTGCAGAACAAATATATGCTGATACTCAACCGTTGATCAGGTCTGTTTTAGATGGTTATAATGTGTGCATATTTGCATATGGACAGACAGGCTCCGGAAAGACCTACACAATGGTATTGTTAAATGCTTAGTAGTTCCAGTATATTTCACATACTATTGATGCATTAAATTAGTTGGCTGTTATCTTAAATTGCTTGGTTGTTATCACAAGCATCGCAACAAAGAACATGGGTTCTCTATGTAATAATTGCAAGTCATATGCTTTCCATCCCTTTTTATTTTTCTTGGTGCATCTCTTGGCTTGATAGAAGTTATCATATATTTTTTGCAGCACAAAATTGGAAAACTCTAATTTAGTCAATACTTTTGGTTGGTGCCATTTCTTGTTGAAAAGGAGCAACATTTAAACCTTCTCCAAACCTTTGTATACTGATATACTTATTGAACTTTACGACCTATTTACAAACTTGGTTTGAATGTTACATTCTTCATCTTCACATGATCAATGAATGCCTATTTTGTATGTAACCTCAAAACCTTAGCCACATCAAAAGACAACTAAGTTTTGAATGAGTTCAATTAGGATAAGTATTGTTATTATTTCATCATTCCTCTCGTATATGTATACTAATTTGATTTATTGCTTGTATAGAGTGGTCCTGATCTGACAAACGAAGAGACATGGGGGGTAAACTACAGGGCTTTGCGTGACTTATTTTATATATCAAAGGAAAGGTCAGATGCCATAAAATATGAAGTCTATGTCCAGATGATTGAAATATACAATGAGCAAGTGAGAGACTTGCTAGTCACTGACGGTTCTAGTAGAAGATATCCTTTCAAGCAGTACTAGTTGTATTTACATTTCACCATAATCCACTTTTGCATGGATATCAGCAAATAGCATTTATTCTGTAGCTTCTTCAGTTCCTTAACAAGATATTACATTAGATATACGGAACAATTCTCAACTGAATGGCCTGAATGTGCCTGATGCATTCTTAGTCCCAGTTACTTGTACTCAAGATGTTCTTGATTTAATGAGAATCGGTCAGAAGAACCGTGCTGTGGGCGCAACGGCTCTAAATGTGCGAAGCAGCCGTTCTCATTGGTAAATTATTTTGTGTTCATGAATATAAATGGATCAAGTGTCAACCTTGAATTGTGTTTATCAGAAGTTCTTACCACCCTTTTGCAGTGTTTTGACTGTTCATGTCCGAGGGGTGGAGTTAGTTTCTAGCTCCATTCTTAGGGGCTGTCTCCATCTTGTGGATCTGGCTGGAAGTGAGAGGGTTGACAAATCTGAGGCTGTTGGTGAGAGACTAAAAGAGGCTCAATATATTAACAGATCACTTTCTGCACTTGGGGATGTTATCTCTGCTCTGGCACAAAAAAGTCCTCACATTCCTTACAGAAATAGCAAGCTCACACAAGTGTTACAAGATTCTCTAGGTAACAAACATAGACTTTCAATATTTCTTTACTTTTTTTCATTTAATGCAAACTGCTCATAGTAAGAATTGGAACTGGGGAGAGAGGTATTCCCAAAGCTGGGACTTTGTGTGTGTTTGGAAAAGCCATAAGATTAAAATTATTTCAAGAATCAATTGTAAGAATAATAACCTTTTTCCTATAATTAAATATGTGAAAATCAAATTATGGCCGTATATATTAACTTAAAACGTAATTTTCAAGTAGAATATTTTGCTTATAATCAATGGTTTCAAAAAGTTGCTATTAATTATAAACTGCTTTTGGGCGTAGAATTATAATTTGCCTTAAAATCAGTCCCTATCAGGGGGCAGGGGTGGTAGATTGGGCTCATAAGTAATTTGAAATTTGAATAGTGATGTTACAGCATTTGGCTATTGCCATAGTAGTTTGCTAGTTTGAATTTGTATAAAAAATCCTTGTTTCTTTTGTTGTTATATCAAATAGGTGGGCATGCAAAAACATTGATGTTTGTTCATATAAATCCTGAACTTAATGCTATTGGGGAGACAATTAGCACTCTCAAGTTTGCTGAAAGGGTCGGATCCATTGAACTTGGGGCTGCTCAGTCTAACAAAGAAACTGGTGAAATCCAAGAACTAAAGGAAGAGGTTGGTTTTTACATTTTAGTCATAAGTTCAATATTAAATGTAACTTGGACAAGATATGTAACCAGTTTGAACTTTCTGTAGATATCAAATCTCAAGTTGGCATTGGAGAGGAAGGAAGCAGAACTAGAACAATGGAAGGTTGGAAATGCTAGAAACGCCATAGAATCTCAGAAACCAAGAGCAGTTTCGCCTTTTCGTCTGCCCAAATATGGTACCAGTGGAAGCAACATGAGACCTGAAAGTTGTCAGAGACCAGTAGATGATAAAAGCTTTGAGGTTATTGAATGCAGCTCTATACCAAATAATATGAAATTTTGTGTAGAAATACATTGGAAGTTTTGCCATATTGAAGTGTAATTTGTACTTTTAGTAAAAGTACACTCCAATCATTGAAAATTTTGTGTTTTAACACTTTAATCCTCTAAAGATCAATTACATACATTTGAGTCCAAAAAAATGTGGAATTATAACACTTCAGTCCTCAAAAGATCAATTGCATACACTTTAGTTCTCCAAAGATTTAGTGTTACAACTCTTCAATCAAAAGAAAAATTGTAACAATCGACTAAAGTGTTATAATGTAAATATTTGGGGGATTCAAGTATATACAATTGGTCTTTTGAATACTAAAGTGTTAAAACACAAATCTTTTAGGGATCAAAATGTAGTAGTTTCTTTCTAACTCAATGTGAATTCTATTTTCAGGCTAGAAGTTGCTCTTCTGGTAAGCAAAGAAGGTCAAGGTTTCCTTCATCATTTATGGACAAGGAATCAATGCCAAAAATGTCTCTTCTGAGTGAAGAAAAATCAGTAAGCTCGGGGAAAGGAAGATCACCATCACCTCCAGTTAGGAGATCACAATCCACTGAAAGAGGGTCAGTCATTAAAATCAAGGTCAAAATTGACACAGCAGATAACCAACCAATACTAAAGCATCCATTTCCAGCTAGGGTACCAGAAAACAAATCTCTTGTCACAATGCCTGTGGCACCATCTAATGACAACATCTCAAGGGTGTATGTGAACTCACAAGAGCCAGTGAAACATGAAAACATATCTGAAACACTCTACAACCTCCACAAGATCAACTCCAGGAAGGTTCATGAAGAGAATGAGGAGGAACAATTCAAGCAAGCACTTAGTGTAGTGAGACAAGGTGGTATTAGAAAAATTAAGGCTGATGGTAGTAAGGGTAAGGCCAAGCATTACCAACTATCATTATCACCCTTTAAGTTTCAAAAGCCTGATTCGGTCCCTACATTTATTTCTGACATGGAAACTGCTGGTGAAATGAATTTGGAGCCACAAAGTGATTACTCTGAGCCAGAGAACAATCTTAGCTTTAACGAATCTGCAGCCCGTGGTGCTTTAAATCTGAAAAAGATACGTGAGAATTTTCCAAGGAATTCTCAGAACCTTGAATCAAGGTATGGCTAGCAGTTGCATGGAGAAACTTGAGCTTGTTTGGCTTCAGAAAATGTTTCTTGCTGTCATTTCCCGTTTTCAATATATATATATATATATTCAGGATTTTGTAGAAGATAATAAGAATAGTAAACAAGATTTGATTGTTTTCACTGTTTTTCTCACCAAATCTTAAACAACAGAAAGTAGATTGAAAACAGAAAATAGCAAACAAGAAACATTTTCTAAACCCAAAGAGACCCTTTACAGTTTACATGTTAAGATCACTAGTTTTTATTCATTTTAAGAAATCTTCTGTTGAAAATCATGGCCTATTTGGTAATGATAATAGAGCATTTTTTTGTCGTATGCAGAGGAATGGTGCAACCAGGAGAGCCTTTTCCAGCTGGCAAAGTTGAAAACAAACTTGTGAATGGTTCAGGTAGTAATCTTAAAGAAGGAAGCAACACAACCATGCCTGAATTTAGAAGAAGCCGATCTACCCCTCGTGGAAAGTTTTTGGGTCTATCGTGAGGATTTCATGTTAAGCAGTAATAGATTTTTTTTCATATACTATATATACTTTTTGTACAGGAACTACTACTACTGATGTTGGAGTTCTAGCTCACATAATTTCATAGAGTTTTTGAGGCCTTGAGACTAATCGAATTTATGCCACTTGTCTCTTGTATTCTGAGCATGCTTTGTGATTTAAAACCTCGAATATCAATATATATGTCTTTCTAAAGTCATTGAATTTTCACTTGTGCACATTTTTATTGGCAGGGTATTTACAATATGTTACAAATGAATAATCACTATTTACCATGTATTATTTTCTTTATATTTATGTGTATATATATTTGTTAAAACCATGTAACTTTAACTAGGTTTTATTTAAGAAAATTACAAAAAAATTTATAAGATTTTGCTGTTGGTCGTTGGTTATACTTGATATTCCAAAAATAAACGTATGTTACAACTGCAAAACCACACTAGCCTAAGGTTCTCAAGTTAATCCTTCTTTCAAGTTATTGATTTCATACAACTCACAACGTGGCTTTTCATTCAACTAAATCATCAATTATTTCTTTCGTTTTCACCTACTAATTAAAAGCAATAAATGTAATATTACTTTGTTAGTATTCCAAACTATGTGGTAAGGGAGGCTTTTGTGTCAATAAAACAAAAGCAGAACAAGCACAAGCTTTTGTATCCTAGTATTAATTTGTTATACTGCACACAAGGGATGCACCAACACACGCCTTCAATAGACATGGAGTTCATATTATCAAGGGGGTTATTTCTTGTGTAATGGGAGTGCAATTGTCATGTCAGACACTATTCAAGAAGGGAGTTAGGCCAAATTGATGCTGACAAGGCAAATTGAACATGCCTTTATGAGCAATGATACTGTATTTCAGAAGTCAAATATGAGAGTGCCTTCACAAAATAGTTCCCCTTTTACATTTCTTGTTTTCAATCCAATTCTAGTCTTCCGGACTGTGTGAAGCATAGTAATTAAACCCGGACCGGACCGGCTGGTTCGAATCAGAAACCGGTGAACTGGTCACTGTTCATTCAAACCCAGTCAAACCGCGTTTCATTCAAAGTTGGTCAAAGTTGGATCGGGTGTGCTAATAACCCGGTCAAAGTTGGTCAAACCTGGTATAAATTGGGGGCGACCGGGCGAGTTTCATTCAAACCGCGTGCTTTCAGAACCGGCTACAGCACCTCGTTCCACACGTCAACCCCGTCTGTACTGACTGACGTCCTGTAACTTGCTCTAAGCATGTGCCAAACTTGTAAACAAATCGCCTATAAACAAATGTAACAACATAGCAACCTAGCCTAGTGGTGGTTAAATATAAACAAATGAATGATAATTAAGAATATAAAATAAAAACTCCTGAATATTTATTAGAGTAAATACTCAAGATAGTCCCTAAACAAAAAATTGTATCGGATAATTTCATCCTTTAAGAATAAAATTCCTTTTCGTGATCCTTCAAGAACTGAAACATGTGATAAGTTGATCTGTCTAGTAAGTCTCTGTTAGTGGAATAATACATATGCCGTGGTACAAAATTTAACGGATCACATGAATTGGAACGCTCACATTCAAACAATTCTATTATGTAAGGATTCAAGACATAACTTTTCCTTCCAAAAATCACATTTTCTCATGCATGGTGCTAGATATTCGAAGTTTTGGAGGAAAAATAAACACTTAAATTATCTCATATTGTTCAAGAGGTGTGAGTGTGATTTTAACGGGTGATATAACACGCTACGTCATTGAGTTAACAAGCTATGTTTATCATTCTTTTGCGGTTTAATATACATTAATAGATAGGCTAATTTGTTCCATATTTTAATTCTTAAAGGACCACCAAAAGGATTTTATTTCTTAAGGGACCAAATTATCCCACATAATTTTTTTGAGAGATTAGATTGGGTGCCCACTCTACTTATCATATATCATAAGAATATGGTATTAAATCTATTATTATAGTTTCTCGTAATTCATTGATTCAGATCAACGCAGATTTTGGTCTCCTCCCTCCACTCTGCCCATTATTTTGTTGGAGAGGGGCAGAATATGGAAGTTGGTTTGGGAGTAGTTACTAGCAATATTGTTATTAATGTCATCTTTCACTATTCCAGCATCATGGTCCTGCAGATACATGTGCGCCTCATTAGGATACAGCCTTTCAGCCCTACATGTTTGTGGTTTTATTATATTTTTTTATTGATGGCAATGAAGTTCGGATTTATGATCTCATCCTTGCTTTTCAAACTATTTACTACTAATGCACTACTAGTGATTTTTAAGTCGTGATTTTTTGGTGGTGTCTTGTAACATTTGAATAGTTTTTAATTTTGATAATTTTTATGTAATTTAATGGTCAAGATTTATAATTTTTTTTCCTCTGCCATTACATAAAAATAATCCTCTCACTTATGTTTCAATATATTGACAGTATAAAAAAAATTTACATATATATTCAATTATATATTATCACACATCAATAAGTATAATTAATTCTATACCCACTAAGTAAAAAACATACAAATAAAAAAAATTTATTGAATGAGGATGTAAAACTATATTATGCACATTAAAATTAAATTCATATATTTAAACTAATTTATTTATCTTCCATTGGCTGGTAAGTCACTCTCAGATTGCACATGGATATGTGAGGCATTGAACATGGGACCATGTGGGTACTGCTTGAAAGGCTGGCTTGGCTGTGTGTGTGTGTGTGTGTGAGAGAGAGAGAGAGAGAGAGAGAGAGAGAGAGAGAGAGAATGCAGTCAAGGAACTATATTCTCTATCAATAAATTCTAAATACATATATCCAAAAATGCCAATCATTGTTCCAGCTGCCACAAGCCTTCAAGTCGCTCTCTTCTTCTAGGACAGTTAAGCCCCTCACTATTTTCTAGAAGTCTCATTGCTGGCAGTGACATCAATGGTGTTTTTCACACTTCTTTAATTTGTTGACATATATGTATAGTGGTTAATTCAACATTTATGAAATATAATTTTAAGGATGTGTTTGGTTAAGAGTAAAAATGAGGATAAAATTATCTCGATGAGTTTTATGTGTAAAATAATACATGAAACTCATCTAGGTAATTTTTATTTTTATTTTTACTCCATAACCAAATACGTCTTAAAAGGTTAAATTGTTTGATAAAGCCACAAAGGAAGGTTGCTAAGATATTATTATTTTGGCCAAGGAGATCTTTGATATTACACAAAACAAATCAACTAGCATAAAAGTTTAGGAAAATTTTTGTTTATGCATTTATTTCTTATCTTTTATCTATTTACTGTTTTTTAGAATTTTATAAAAAAAAAGTATTGAAAATGAGAAAGGAAAATAAGAAAGGAAAATTTCTCATTTTGTTATTTATTTCACAAAATCTTAAAAGATAGGAAACATATTGAAAATAGAAGTGGAAGCAGAAACTAAAAGACTCTAATTCTGTTTAGATAAATTATAAACGGCCATGGCATTATTTTTGTTCATATAATCAATATATGGATTCTATAAATCTGCATTGTCTGCATGAAATTACACGAAAAGGAGAACCAAAATATATATATATAACCACACTAGATTACTAACACATCACTAGTATTTCAAGCCATCTCTAATTGGCATTGCATAAGACTATATACAATTTGGCACCAAACAAAGCTTCTCCAAGAGTTGCACTTAATAGCTTAATTGATTGAATCATCTGAGAAATTATAGGAACAATTAGAAGATCCATGTGAAACTACATTCTTAGGAGGTTGTGGTGGTGGTGGTGGTGAACTATGTGATGTTAAGCCTCCTTTCAATACTTGAGGGTCTCCCCTTGAGGCCTCAATAGGCCTAATTTCCTTTAGCATTGCAACAACATCCTTCATTGTAGGGCGGTCTTCAGCTCTTGTGCTGACACAAAGGAATGACACTGCTAGAGTTTGTAGCATCTCATGCATTGTAGGGTCAGCCCTCCCTCTAAGTTTTGTGTCAAGAATGTCAGAAGGGTCCCTTTTGCTAGCCAAGTGGTTCCTAACCCATTGAACCAATTGTGCACCACCTGGTAGAGTTGGGTCTAATGGGTGCCTTCCTGTTAGAACCTCAAGCAGAACCATACCAAAACTGTACACATCACTCTTCTCAGTGATAGGCTGCATAGATGCATGCTCTGTACATAAACATAAGCACAAACGTAAACAACTGAAATTGGTACTGTTTTGGGGTTAATAGGATTTAGAATTACACAATTAAGAGACTAATTTTGATATACTGTCAGTATAAAGTGTTTTACATTGCCAACCAATCAGACCACATTATAGGTGTGACTTTCAAGCTAGTTATGGTAAAAGTCAAATGCTTGTGATGATGTGATGACATGACTGGATTACTATGTTACTGTGTAAATGACTTTTATACTGACAATGTATCAAAATTAAATACCAAAAGTAATACAATTTTAGGTGAAAGAAATACCAGGAGCCATGTATCCATATGAGCCTGCAAGGTAGTGTCTTTGAACTGGCATGGAACTTGTGTTGTCACCATTTTCATTTGCAATTCTTGCCAGGCCAAAGTCAGCAAGGTAAGGTTGATAGCCAGGACCTAGTAGAACATTCATCGCTTTGACATCTCCATGCATTATAGCAGGCAAACAATCATGGTGCAAATATGCAAGTGCATGAGCCACACCTAATATGACATCATATCTTGTCTCCCATTCTGTTTTTCCCTTTCCTGAACCATGAAGCAATGAGCTAAGGCTTCCATTGGGGAGGTAGTCATAAAACAGCAGCTTCAGGTTCTTATTGGATCCCCAACCAAGAAGCCTGATGATATTCTTGTGCCTGATTGAACCAAGAGTTTGGATTTCAGAATTGAATGCTCCAGACTCTTCTGATGACCACATCTTTTTAACTGCTAGTGTCTCACCATTTGGAATTGTTACCTTGTACACAACTCCAGAACTTCCTGTGCCAACCACATTGGCTGAAGTCAAATTCAAGACAATGTCATCAATGGAGAATTCAAGCTTCTGATACAAAGTCATCTCCCAACTATCATTCTCCATGAGCGATTTGTTCGTGATATGAGCACGAACCAAGGCATAGACAGTGAGCAGCACTAGCACTGCACTGGTGCTTAAGAGAATTGACATGGCAAACTTCATGACTGATCTGGTGTGACCTTTTGATTCCATTCTGTCAGCAGGAGTCAAAACTCCCCCAGGAATATAGAGACCATCATTCTCAGTGAGATCACTGAGAGGGAGGTTATGGAAGAAAAGGGTGTTAGGCAACTCACCAGAGAATCCATTGAATGAAACATTTAAGGAAACAAGGTTCTCAAGGTCTGAGAGAGCATCTAAATTCCCTGAGAGCTTGTTGTGTGAGAGATCAAGCACTCCTAATTTGCTAAGGCTAGAGAATTGGGATGGAATTTCACCAGAAAGCTGGTTGCAGCTAAGATTGAGAGAGATTTCTAGTGAAGGAATTAGGCCTAATTCCTTTGGTATTTCTCCTGAGAAACTGTTGCTTCCCAAATCAAGAAGTTGCAGCTTAGTGCAAGATAGAATCTCTGAAGGGATTCTTCCATTGATCTGATTCTTTCCAAGGTAGAGTTTGGTTAAGTCAACTAATGTACCAATGGTATGACTCAATGGACCTGTTAGCCTGTTGTCTGAGAAGTCAATTAACTGCAGGCTCTTGGGAAGAGAATCTGGTACAGAACCTGTGAGACTATTTGAATGAAGGTCAAGAAACTCAAGATTCTGGCATCCAGATAGTGTAGGAGGAATTTCCCCTACAAGGTGATTGCTACTCATATCCAGAAAATTCAAATTCTCCAAATTGCCAATCTCATGTGGAATGTTACCTGCCAGTCTATTGTGATTCAACCGCAGCCGGTAGAGACTAGTGCAGTTACCTATATCGGGTGGTATAAAGCCTGATAAATCATTGGAAAGAAGCAAAAGTTTTGTGAGATTCCTCAAACCGAATAGTTGTTTGGGAATTGGACCAATCAAATTGTTGTAGGACAGATCAAGAGCCTCAAGGTGTTGGCACTGTGAAAGACTATCTGGGATTTTTCCTGTCAGCTTGTTCTGCCAAGCAAAGAATAGAGTCAAGCCTCTCAAGTTACCGATGAATTCGGGAATCTCACCGGAGAGAGCATTGTTGTCGAGTTCAAGTTGAGTCAGAGAGGTGCAGTTTGTGATTTCAGGAGGTATTGTACCTGAGAGCTGATTGACACTAAGCTGAAGCTCTTGGAGATTTGACAGCTGACCAAAACTCCTTGGTATGCTACCTGTGAGAAGATTTTCTGATAAGTCTATGACTTCAATCTCTTTGCAGCTTCCAATCTCTTCTGGGATTGTACCTACAATATTGTTTTGCCACAAAAGCAGACTCTCAAGCTTGCTGAGTTCCCCAATTTGGCTTGGGATTGAACCTGAGATAGAGTTCTGGTACAAGTACAGGTTCTCCAACTCACTGCAATTTCCAATCTCATCTGGAATAGGCCCTGACAATAATGTTGTGTAAATTGCTATGGTCTGAATCCTTTTCAGCATTCCAATTGAAGAAGGAATGCTCCCAGAAATGCTGGTTTCTGCAAGGCCTAACATGATCAAGTTGGTGCAGTTTCCAATCTCCCATGGAAGCTCACCCTTGAGGTTCTTATTGCCACCAGCTCTTAACACTTGGAGCTTGCTCAAGGAGCCAATACTCTTTGGGATTTCACCACTCAAGTGATTGTCATAGAGTGTCAAGTTGACAAGGCTTGACAAATTTCCAATGTTGGATGGAATGTTTCCTTCAAGTGAGTTTGTATGTAAAGACAAACTCTCAAGTTTGCTTAGCCTGCAAATCTCTTCTGGGATCTCACCAAAGAGAGAATTGCCACTGACATCAACAAATATGAGCTCTTGGTAGTCTCCAATCTCCTTTGGAATCCTTCCTGTGATGTTGGTTGATGAGAGGATAAGAATCTTCAATGACTTTTTGAGAGGTTGGAAATTTGAAGGTAATGAGCCTTGCAAGTCCACTGATTTCAGGTTTATTTGGATCACATCCCCTTGTGAGTTGCAGTGCACCCCAAAAAAGTTGCATGGGGTTGAAGCTGAAGTGCTCCATGATGCTAATGCATCTGAGGTGCTGTTCAAGCTGTCCTTCCATGCTACAAGTGCTTGGCCTTGCTCATTAAGGGAGTAACAACATGATAAGAAGAAGATAAGGGGGTTTAATGAGAGAAGCAAGGTGAAGGAGAAGATTTTGGGAGAAAGTGATGGCAGATTCCTTAAGCTTCCAGGCATTGCTGAGAGAGGAGAACTGTTGATCTGTTTTGGGATTGTAGAGGGGGAAAACCCATGTTTTGTTTATAGAGGAACAAGTGCAAGAAGATCTGGATCCAAGAGCCAGCTTCTTTATTCTTTTAATCTTTTATTATTGTAATTGGTCTTGGTCTTCATGTTTAATATTAAAAGAGATGGACTCATACTCATACCCCTTTTTTTTTTTTTTTTTTGAATTCAGGTAAACTTATCTTTTTTTATAATAGGTTCTTCTCCCCTTTTTTTATAATAGGTTCTTCTCCCCTTTTTTTAACCTCTTAACTAGCAGGTTGAAATGAAACCTTTTGGATGTTTCACTATGAAGGGTTCCAAATTGGTACTATTTGTTAGGTACTTGTTCAGTAATGGTAAAATGTCAGACATGAAAATGGTGGAGCTGAAAATCATGAAGGAAGATTTCCATTGTTCTTGCTCCCCCCATGTGGACACTAGTATTATCCTGTTTCCTGCATTATTTGGTCATCAATTTTTTTTTCTTTTTGCATCCTCTTATAATATTTAGTTGCTATGGTTGGCAAGGAAACAAGGTATATCCAAGTAGCACTAGACTAGTGAAATGTAGATAGGAAGATGCCTTTAAAGCACTAATGGGACATCAAGTTGAATTGTCTCCCAGATAGTGATAGGATGATCATCCAACAGAAAGGACGTTATGATATTTTTGGATGCTATAGAGCTCTTCGTTTGGTTAGCCAAGAAGATAACTCATACCCTTAATTGGCTTGACCCATTCTATTTCTGTGGTCCATCTATTTTATGTAAATAATGTTTGGTATACAATTAAATTGTACAATAAATATACACCACAAACTTTATTATCATTGAATGTGATGTGTGGTTCCCACCCATCCCACTCATTCATCAAATCCAATAATGATAAGGTATATGGTGTGCATTCATTATGTAATTTAGTTGTACACCTAACATCACTCATTTTATATGATTGGTGTTGTTTCGGTCATTCATGTGGTTGCTAGCTTCATGTGTTCCCAAACTATAACTAAGCAGCCAGCTTACATTTTTTTTTTTGATAGAGTAACAGATAAGGCTCAAAACCCCGCAATTTGTGAGCAGTAGAAGACATCGTAACAAATACACACCAACAAAGATAAGAAAAGACATGATACTCCCAAAATAAATTTTTAACTGTAACTATATCTCCTCCAAAAAACATACTGCAATGAACACACCTCCCAAGCCAACAAAGAGGCAAATAGATCTTTGAAGTAAGAATGTTACAGGAATAGAGTGAGAAAAGTAAGCAATAAACTCAGAATATCCAAGCAAGACGTATTCTTCATCCTGTAAGAAAAACCTCTAGTGTGCCTACAACTAGCAGGAAGAAAAGAGAGATTCCAACAAAGAAGCAATCAAGAACTGGGATCACGCCAAAAAGATATACACCCAAACCATACAACCAAGCCAAAGGATATGAAACTAACTCTCTAACCAGTGTATCACTCAAGCCAACTCAAGGCAACACAATACTCACAACAAAAAGAAATAATAGACGCCTCAACTCCCATGACTCCCCTCAATCTTGAAAATAACCTCACGGCCAGATCACTCATGCCTCTGCATTCCCCCGAGTCACCTTACAATCATGTGCTGAGAGAGCAAACCATGCAAACTCAGTAAAAGATAACAAATAAAAAGGCCGAATTATAATTCCTCACTAATCTACTTAATCCTCAAGATTGTGAATCTCCTCTATACTCACAACTCCCCACAAATTAGTGTATCTCTCTAATGTTTCTCTCAACACCACTCCAAAACCACCAAGCACCAAAAACCACCAAGCACCAACATTAAACAACCTCGGAAAATAATTTCCAGAGCACCTCAATAAGGCAACCACAAGGAAGATTCACCTGCAAAATGACAGAAGACTCAAAACAAACATTTGTTAACAATCAACATATAACCAGGATCTACATCTGCATACGATATTAGATGCAGAAAAAGATGCCAATTAATCTGCTCATTTTGAAAATAATCTATTTCTTAATTCCCAAATTGATAACAAGATAGCATAAAAACAGTTTTCCATCCTCTCTCGCCGCCCACCCTTAAACACCTCCACATTCCACATTTCAAAATTTATTTTGGATCTTCACCATCACCCAATTAATTCCCCACCACTTACAACAAAAACCCAAATTTTCCAAGTATGATTACAAGTAAAAAACAAATGCGATAAAGTTTCCTCGAAGCATTGCAAAAAAACACATTTAATATCACCATTGGCAAGATATTTAGGACGATTCAACCGAACTTTGTGTTAATTCCTCACATGAAGAACAAACCACACAAACAATAATTGTTCTAGGTGGGGCACAACCATGCCACACAAAGACAAAAAGATGAGTCAACTTGAGAAATATTGCACCTTTCTCGGAAAAATTTAGAAATGAAAGACTTAACAACGTAAAGATTAGAAGGGTGAAAACACCAAGCAAAACCATCAGGTTGTTTTCTGCTAAGAGTACCCCATTCAACTTACACTCAAGATCCTCTAACAAAGGTGCTTCCATCGAAAAGGTTCTCGCCATCTTAGACTCCAACTCCAACCCAACGCCCAAAAACCACATTCTCGCAACAAACTTCCTCTTTTTGAAGGGAAATGGAGTAAAGCCTTGGAAAAGCCTCCATTAACTTATTTTCACCGATCCAAATATCTTCCCAAAACCAAATTCTACTACCGCCCTAACTATTTTCCTTATACCAACAAAGGACAATAGACCTACAAGTTTCATTGACTTCTCCAATGGCCCCAATAGTTCCTTCACAAACCTCCTTTAACAACACTTTGTTGTTGTAACAGTAGATTTAGAGCCATCCAAATTATAACATGAGCAAATAACTTTTTTCCAGAAAGCATTTCCTTCCGTAGAAAACCTCCACCACCATTTAAAAAGCAATGCAGCATTCATGATTATCAAATTACTTACCCCAAGCCCACCCCATTTTTTGGGCTTCTGAATGACCTCCCAACTAACAAGAGGAATAGCACGCCTATTCTCATAAGAACCCCAAAAGAAGCTACTTTGAATGGAGATAATCTTTTTCGCAACCACTTTAGGCATCTTAAAAATACCTAAATAATACATGGGCAAGCTATTTAGAACAAATTTCTAATCAAAACCACTTTCCCGCCTCTGAAAGCATATTTCCTTTCCAGCCGCTTAATCTTCTTCTAACTTTCTCAAGGACAGGGGCCCAAGTAACCTCACTGCGAGGGTTAGCAGCCAGCTTACATATTTGGTTCAGATTCCAAAGAATGCAAAGAAGGTTGGAACTGAATTTGTTTTCACTGTCAAAATGTAAAAGCTAGAATGAAAGTTCATTTCGGTCCCTAGAGTGATTTGTGTGTTTCATTATAGTAGCTGAAATTAAAAAATTAATTATTTAATTTCTGGAATTGCAAAATTTGATTCAATTTTGTCCCTAGAGTGATTCAAATTGATCCAAATGACACTCTTAAGATTAACTTGAATTACACTTCACAACTTTAAAATATTAAATCGATAAATTTTTTATTTCTATGCCTAAAATAAAGCACATATACTACTTTAAATTGATCCGAATGGTATCCATGTTTATTGTCAAACTCAATTTTTTTTTTGGCACTACTGTGATAAATGACATATTCTAGTGAATTAAAGAGAAATTAATTGAGATACAATTTGATTGGTTTGTTTATATGTTGATGGAGGAATTGCTTGAGGAATCTGTTGGAGAAGTGAAGTGCACATGGAGTTGAGGAATATGTTAAAAGAATGATTTTAATAATCTGCATGATCTGGTCACACTGTCGGGTGGCCTTTACTATAAAGAATGAATGCAAAAACAATGAAATGTATGCTGGCCCTGAGTGGAAGGGACATAATTTCAGGATCTTCAACTATTAAATTGATAAATTCACGAATCAAAACTAGATTGCAGAGAAAATGAAGAATAATTATCTATTTAATTATTGGTATAGTTTCATCACCCTATTTGTAACATTGTGGCCATTATGAATCACGGGTTAAAAGTTGATAAAATTGAAATATTTTACATGATTATCTTATGGTAAACTCGGATCATCTTATCTATATGTAACTGACTTTATTGAGATAAAGTGGGGTTGTTATTGTTGTTTGAAAATTTACTGAGATAATTTGTTTGATAATTAAAATTGTGAGAGATTTGTTTTCATAATTTCGGGGATGAAATATTCATTATTGCTTCCCACCCAACAAATGCGCTTCTCGAAATTCAAAGCTATATTCTTATCTTTATAAAGGACTAATTTACTATATACTCAGATAATTTGCTCGACGTGTCAAAGAATTTATTTTTAATTAACTAGAGAATATGTGTGGTGCACGCTTCCTTTTGATTCATATATATAGCCAATCTGATCATGCATTTTAGATTAATAAAAGTTGTCTTCCAAAGTAAAAGGTATAGATAGATTTGCAACTTACGGTTAGGTTTGGTTTCAAAAGCACTTGGGAAGAGTGTAAAAGCTATTTTCTGCTTTTTGAGTGTAACATAGATTTTGGTATAGTGGCCTCTTACAATAATTAGTTGATAACTTTTATATAAACACTTCTAATAAGTAACTTTGATTGTACCCGACCAGAAAAACCTTCTAACGAAAAACAAAAAGGTTGTAAAATCATCAATACGATTAAACATTTACAATTCACATAGTATATTTGGTGCACTTCAAGAAGAATAAGTGTGAGAACCTGTCCGAAATATTTTTGCATTTAAACTCCATAGTCTGCACTTCTCTGTTAAAATCATCATGGAAATTTATACAGGGATTTAATTCAATAACATAATCACCGAATGTTAAGAAATGGGTAAAAATAAAAAATAAAAAACGTGCATCCTCTCTGTTATTACATAAGTCCTTCTATTATAAGAATACATAGTAGTGACTTCTTCCTTTTCAGTGTAATATAAATTTAATTTATTCTGGAATTCTAAAATTATATTTTGTACAACAGCTATAACAGAGAAGTTTTGTCCAATTATTGATTTCCTTTTCCTAACAACAAATGTAACATGTTACCAAAAGCATTACTGTTTCTTTTTTTTTTGGTAAATTCCTTTTATAAATTTTTTCCCTAAATAATATATAACTCTTATATATCTTTGTTTTCTTTTATTGAGTTCATAGTGTTTTATATCCTTTTTATGATAGGGGAGAGAGTTTTCTTGGGATATAAATTATAAACACATGAAAAATCAAATGAAATGAATTAAGCCTTTATGAGTGAGGATTAGTTTTGTGCGTCACCAATAGAGTTTGATTCTTCTTCTCCTTCTTCTTCTTGTTCCTGTGAGTGACGACTAATTCGAATGAGAGCTGGGAGCTATAAGGGGTTTTCACTTTGTGAGGAGGAAAGAGAGAGAAAAGAGACACAAAAAAAAGAGAGAACAAAAGCTTCTAGAGATGGTGTAGATAAAATAAGCTTGTTCTTTTCCTCTCTTCATTTTATTCTTCTGTATGAAATAATCTTATTTTGTCTTTTAATGTGGTGGAAGTATATGACAAAAGTTTGGTGACGTACAAATATCATTGTCAAAAAAGATTACTATTTACAAATTTAAATTTTACCATTTTTATTGGATGATTTAATCTAATGATTAATAATAGGCGTCCTTGTTGATAAATCCAAAAATAAGAGATTCACAATAAAATTCACCTATAAACAAGAGAAAAACATAAGTTATAAAGGCCAAGTAGTATTAGAGCCGATGGTTTGGCCAGGCCATGACAATTTATTTGTGCTCGAGTGTGGATTTTAGTCCCTGAAATTTTTGTTTTTTAGTCCAAACACTTTTAAAATTGTTTAGTTTTAATCCCTACAATTAGTATGTTTCTATTAAATGCTAAACTACCTAACGAAAATCCAACTTATCCAATTCTATATGGTAATCATTATAATCATAAGTGATACATGATGATCCTATGTGTCAAAATCACCACTTAATAACCTATTACACCCCAACTAATTAACTCATCTTATTAAATATAATAACTCATTTTTATAGTATGATTTTGACACATAATTTTGATATGCAACGTAATGCATGACTAGGACTACTATATAACATTCAATAACATTATTTTCGGTTAGCCGTTTGAGCATTTAATATGGACAAATTAATAGTAGAGACTAAAATCGAGTTATTTTGGAAATATTTGGACCAAAACAAAAACTATAAGGACCAAAATTAAAACTCGTTCATTTTTCAGGAGTAAAAAATATATTTAACTCTAAATTAATTTTTTTAATTAAAAACTAGTTTTCTTTTGTAGGGTTATTAAAAGCTAAATTAAATATTAAATAACTTTATATTGCGAGTCTCACCGAATTAATCATAAAATATTTCCAAGATCAAGTTGAGGGTTAGTTCTGTTTTTTTTTTTTTGGTTCAATCAACATTAACTAATTATATATGAACATTCTTGCCTATTGAAAATAGAAAATTATTAAAAACCAAAAAAGAAAAAGGCTAGAGGAAGTATTTCATGATAAGGAGAAGATGAACGGACCAAAATGGTCCAAACAGAAAGGACACTAATAAAATTAACAAAAGACATTTGAAAAAAACAAAAGGAACAAAATGACGGAACAAAAAAAAGAAAGAAAGGGACAAAAGACACTAGTTTACATCTATGGATAGGAAATATTGTATAGTTGAAATGGTCCCTACTATAACCCCACCATTTTATCGTTGAGTTCAATTTCTTTGTACAAAGGTTGGCTATTATAAGTCTTCCCCAAGGGGCATGTTATTACTATTTTGCACATCAATCTCTTGAAACACACGAGTGGCATGATGTCATTCTTCACCTGTTAGCAACGAAAAACAAGAAGACCCTTTTGCATCATAACTTAGTAATTCCGAGGCAAAATGAATTATGTAAATCAAAAGGGAAGATTAGACAAGAAAAAGGTGTGGTGGACAATCCCATCCCCTATATAATTTCTTCATCTCTAACCTAGCATCTTAAATATTAGAGTGGTGTTATTTTGAAATTCAAAAAATAATTATCTTTGGGTGTCTATTCAAACCTAAAGATAGAGAAATAAGATGAAAGATGTTAAAATGAGGGTTTCAAAAAATTTAAGGTTGATAAATTGAGTGTCTACATAGAATATGAGAGAGTGGGTGTTGAAAATACATTTCCCTAAATATTAACTATAGATAATTATTTGCTCCACTTGAACCATAATTAATCAAAAGATTCAAAATACTAAACACTAAAGGCATGCACTTATTAGCACTCTCATCAACAAAGACAAAATTTTGTTGATTTCTTTCGGTCTTGATAACACAATTTATAAGTCCTTTCTTCTTTTTCTTTTTCTGTGGACCAGTTAAATTCAACGGCTATGATTTTTTTTAATATATATATATATATATTGTTACTTTCCTTTCATTTTTTCACTTTTTTTCCCTTATGCTTTCCTTACTCATCACAAGAATTTGAACTTCCCCACAAATTAATTAGAAATAAATTATGAATCATGCCATGAAGGTTCATGAAAAGCATATGTGGGAATTCTTATTGGTATGATTGGATCTAAGTTACATTCCTAGATGCTGTTGGATAGTATATCTTACCACACCAACACAGCAAACTTGAATATTAAAACATGAGCGACATGCATAAACAGTCACTACCAAAGATTTAACACTAAAATTACAACGGTGCTGGGCACATGACACGACACAGCATCGTTTGATTTTCTTATGGCACATATTAATCAGAAACACTGCACCTCACCTTAAAAAAGAAAAGAAGAAAAAAGAAAAGAAAAAGAGCAATATTATGTGTACTCACATTTTGTAAGATACCGTATCAATACACTTTTATCTACCATTGGATGAGATGTGGGTCTCAAATTAAGTGAGATTCACACTCCATCTAATAGTAAATTGGAGTGTATCGACACAATATCCTATAAATAATAAATACTGATAACATTTCTATAAAAAAAAAACAGAAAAAACACTGCACCTCAAGTTTTGAATTGATCGCAGCTTTTTTTTTCAGATAATTTAGAGAGTGAGTACAAAACGACTTCACGTGCACACATTGACTATGCAAGACAGAACTAACACGGGGTACACACACTCATACACCTGCGTAAAGGCCAATGAAACCATCCAATTGATCGCAGCTTTGTTTATCAACGACACGGAATTAACTCGAATGATATATAAGAAAAATGGGGATAACTGCATGCATAAACAAAGAAATTGGAATTAGCTTTTCACAATAAAAATGATGGTGGTGGACCGGTTAGGTTGACTGGTCATGATCTTGGCCTCTGAGCCTTATCACTCGCACTCGAACTCAAGGATGGAGGGCTTAAGTATTGGTCAAACCGACTAACCCTGACCTTTAATTACTTTCAACCTCTTTGCTCTCACTTAAACTCGAGATTGGAGGGCTTGTGGATTGGACAGTCTGACCCGAGCCTTTATGCCCTGACACCCTCTAGCCTGGACTCCTATTAGCTGGGGTGCCCTCCCACGTAACGATGACTCATTACACCCAAGGGTTGAATATTTTTTCTTAATTAAGACATACCCTCTATCTTTAGCCAGGCAACAACAAACTACATATATCTGTAAATAGTAAAATTCAGAATGTTAATTATTAAGTACTTCCAATTATTATTACTAGCTATATACAAAATTTAGAGTTTGTTTGGTTTCATAAAATATATTTTTATTTTTATTTCCTGTTTTATTTATTTTTTACTATTTATATGATTTGTTAAGAAAATAGTGGAAACTAGAAATTTCAATTTTTAGCTTTATTTTTCATTTTTACTATATATTTTTTTACAAAATATTTAAAAACAAAACCATATTGAAAACAAGAAATAAAAACGAGAATTCAAGACAAGATCCAACAAACTTTTATTTTATTGCGTGTCCGGCGTCCACGGGTTGTTTAAGCAGCCAAAAAATTTACATAGAAAATTCAAATTGGAAGAAAACTAAGGATATGTTTGGTTTTCTATTTTTATTTTCATTTTTTTTAAAAAATTTTGTGAAAAAATAATTTTTTTTCATAAAATCTTAAATAAAAGCAGAAAATAAAAACAGAAAATGAACTTACCTAATTTTTCTTCTACATATAGATACCCAGCTATTAGCCAGGAGCTCATATTCACAAGAGTAGATAGTATCTATTACAAAAAGCTGAAAGCAAATTTTAGATTTGTCTAAGATGATCGGGTAATGCCAAGTAGTGACCACACATATCATACAGTACAGGGCATTAATCTCTCACATGAACATATTAGCCCCACTACATTTGACAACAATAATTCATAGAGTTTCTTTGTGTCGGTAAAACTTTAATTTAGGGCTTAGGTATGTGGCCACTACTTCTAGGGATGTCAGGAAGATGGGCCACTAGTAATGAATATATATGAAACAAGCTGTGTGCATATAATTACATGTTAAATATACAGTAATTCCATCACTATGATTGTGGAAATGAATTGTATATTTATATAGACAAGCATGAATCGCCTGAAGCCTTTCTACTCTTTATGAAATTGAATGGCTTCCCCATCATCAAATTATATATATAGTTTATTATTTTGGTGCTCTCACGTTGTAAAAGAGTTTTATATTGTCATCCAATCTCATATCTTCTTTTTTTTTACTTTTCAAGTAGTAGGGGTTGAAAGTAATCCTATTTATTTATGTATCATTATATTATTTGATGAATGTGTAAAATTTTTTTACACTGTCAGTATATTTCAATTAAATCCTTGTGTATAAAAGGTTAATAAAACTTATATATTTTAATCTTTTACAAAATAAAATATACATGGCTTATAATGATATAATATATATATATATATATATATATATATATATATATATATATATATATATATATATAATATATATAATTTTATTATTACTATATACTAAGGGAACAAACTATTTATGGTAACAATAATTTACAACAATTATTTTTAAACAAAATTACACATTTTCTCAACTATTAATTACTTTATAATATTATTATATATTTTTATAGTGAAATAACAAAATTCTTCTTGTTACTTTCTTCATGATTCATCTTTATACACCATATTAATAAATAATTTTTTTAACATGCATTTCTAAAATTAATAATTGAGAAGAAATGTAATTTTTATTTTTATAAAATTAATTATTACAAATTATTGTTACTATTAATATTTGTTTTCTTGTGCATGTTTGGGAAGCTAGAAAAATTGCTTTTGTTTTTCTTTTGCCAAAAAAAGCTATTTTGAAAAAATAAGTTTGTTTGGGTATTTTAAGTCAATAATTTATGTGGTTCAAATATGGAAAAAAATAGCTGTTTTGGGGGTAAAAATGGAAACTTAAATATGAGATCACAATCCACTGATGTAAAAGGATATATATACCCAATCTATCCTCATAAATAGTAATTTGACTCAAAAATTTATCTAACATAATTTATACTTTCATATTAAGTTACCACAAAGAAAATGATTATTTTTTTAAAAATCCAAAAAATACATATTAACTAAAAACCAATTTTTAGTTAAAGTGGCCAAATATAATATGATTTTCAAACAAATAATTATATAAAAAAAACTTAACATAAAAATAAGCAATTATTGAAATAAGTATAATCTTACAATTTTTCCAAACAAGCTAACTAATATAGTAAAAATTTTAAAAGTAAATTATACATATAAATATATTAATTAATATTTGATATTATTATAACCTACATATATATATATTGTCACGACCCACCTAGAGAACGTGGACTAAGACGTGAGGATTCGTATCCCTACTAAGTCTCTCCGTAACATGACTGACTAATATGCATAAATAACCCAAATTTATTTAAAATATGTCAAGTTCAACTAAAACTTGATAATATGGAATTATTTCTAAAATATAAATTCTGAACATAAATCTGCATAAAATCCATATTCTAGGCCAAAGCCAGACATAATAAAACAATTAACATAAATTCTGAAAATAATATCATGCATGTCCGGATCCCCGCCACACAATTTATTGGAGCACTACTAAATGACATAATTGACAATAAGCTACTTCAAAGCGTAAGCTCACCAAGGAAGTCAGAGCATTATCAAGGGGAGGATTCTGTGCAGACAATCAACCTCAGAATCAGATCTCTGTAGGGGAAGGAAAAGAGAGGGTGAGTTCATCAAAACTCAGTGAGCGAGCCTCCACTCACAACCCACATGGGACAATAACAAAATACATAACATATACATGCAATTGATATGAAATATATTACATATATAATTAACTAAATCTATCGCAACAATTAGTAGAGAAACATGAATTATTCTGTACATAATTATCTGAGCTGAATAGTTAAATCTGAGCCAATGGCTAATCTGATGAGCACCTAACTAGGTCCCATAAATGGACACCTCACTAGGTTCCTTATTGTGGGTGAGCTAGTCCTCTAGTGGACCACTTGGTACCAAGGTTAACGATCAATCCCGCAAATTGCTAACTCGATCTGTTTCTCACTATTTGTTGGCTAAAAAAAATAATAGTAATAATTTCATACAAAACTGAGATTTAAAATATTTTCTAACTAATAAATAAATCTAAATAATTCATACAACAAGCATGGTCCCATGAGTTTTCCAAAATAATTAGTTCTCATGATAATATTTCTAAAATTGACATAATTCATAACAACATGTTCTCTTGACATAAATTATTCTAAAATTTCATAAATAATTCATATAATTTGAAAATATATTAATAATGACCAAAAGTATGGTCATGAGCTTAAACCCACTTACCTTTGATAGTCGGGAGTGTGCTTCTACTAACAACTTGATTTTGGAAAATTGGAATGGTACAAGTAACCAAACTCGTCGATTAAAGGGAGGAGCGCCACAACGCCTTAAGAGATGATTAATTAGGTCCACTCAAGTCTCGCCACGAGGATTATGAGCTTGACAAGAGATAATCTCACAAAGGGGGTTTGGCTTAGAGGAGATTTGGCTTAGAGGAGGTTTGGCTTAGAGAAGTTTTGGCTTAGAGGAGATTTGGTTTAGAGGAGATTTGGTTTAGAGAAATTTTGGTTTAGAGGAGGTGGAAGCAAAACTTAGCAAAATGAAACTAAACATTTCTTACACACACACACACTCCTACACACAGATATTTATACACAAATATAATAATCATAAATAATATTAGTGCTATATGTCTATACTTACTAATAATAATAAATAATATTAATGCCTACTACACTTAGTAATTATAATGTTAAATAATATTTGTGCTATTTACACTTTAATAATAATAATACTAATGCTAGCTACACTTAGTAATATTAATTATAATTAATATTAGTGTAATATATCTAGACTTAATAATAATAATTAATATTAATGCTAGCTACACTTAATAATTATAATGTTAAATAATATTAATGTTAGGTGCACTAAATAATAATAATGTTAATGTTAGCTACACTTAGCAATATTAATTATAATTAATATAAATGCTAGGTACACTTAATAATAATAATGCTAATGCTAGATACACTTAGTAATATTAATTATAATTAATATTAGTGGCATATATCTAGACTTAATAATAATAATAATTAATATTAATGCTAACTACACTTAGTAATTATAATATTAAATAATATTTATGTTAGGTTCACTTAATAATAATAATACTAATGGTAGCTACACTTAGTAATAATAATTATAATTAATATTAGTGTCATATATCTAGACTTAATAATAATAATTAATATTAATGCTAACTACACTTAGTAATTTTAATTCATATTCTAACTATAATGCATTAACACTACTAACTATAATGCATATTTAAATTATAATGCATGCAACACAACTAACTAAAATGAATATACTAATTATAATGCATATGTATGCTCATAGTTTACTATTAACTATAATAATAATAATAATTATTATTATTATTATTTCTTTATTTGGGATATCACATATATACACTAAGCGTTAACAAGATGTGGTTGAGTCTATCGCCTAGTTATTGTGGTTGGCTTCTACACCCTTTGAGTGATAGGTCTCATGTTTGATCCACACCTTTCTCCTTCCCCCAACCTCCTAGGAAGAATCAATAAATTGATAGTTTGACATGTTTGACACAACAAATATTAGTCGGTTAGTAATTAAAAAAATTACACACATCCTCGTTAAGGTTTCTTAAGAATAGTTAGATATGCTTTATCAAGTATTTGATGCGTTTGATATATTGTATCTCAAAATTTTCTCATAAATTAAAATGATAGATAGCTTAACCAAGTTTAAGGAGACAATATTAGGTTTGATTAATTTTTAATGTATAAGATTTTTCTTTCATGCGATAATGTATAAGGTGTGTTTTACACATAGTTTTTTAATATTTTATTCAAATAAATGTTACACAAAGTAAATAAAAATAAAAAATTATTTAAATAATTAAAAATAAATATTTTTAAAAAAGTGGGCATGATTGGTAAGTGTAATTAGCTTAAGATTTAGAAGAATAGAAAAAATAAATAATGTATGTATTGTAATTAAAAGTTTTTGAATGATTAAATTGTAATTAATGATAATTAATTTTGTACTTTTTCTTGTAAAATATATTTAAACTATGTGTCATGATATGATTTGTTAAAGGTAGCTTAGATTCCAAACTCTAGTAATTAGCTCGAGTACCATAAAAGGACCCACCATAATATAATTATGTTAACAACATACTACAGGTATTTAAAAACCCAATCATACATACTTTGCAAGTTTAAGGATCTAATTATAAACTTTAAAAATATAATAACTTATTTGAATTTTTCAACAATTCATAAATTAATCAACACATTAATTTAACCTATATAATAAGAATAAGATGAAAATTAAAGGAAGAGAGTGAGAGATGTTATGACATGCATTGGTGGTGGTGGACCTCTGTGATGTCTACCATAGTGCCATCATGTATGAGAACTTTTGTCCTTGATGCATGGCACACGTGCAGTGAAATCAGCAATTGTAAATTGGATGCGCATCAAGTAGACTTTTGAATCCCCCAACAGTAGTACTGATACAGGCTTGATATGTGGATCGAAAACAAGAGTTGCCATTGACATAGTGAAATCCAATCAAAATGCAATTACAGGGTCCATCATATATGTGAGACTGAGAGGAACTGCCAAAGTTACCCTGCACCATTTTTACGCACGTATGGTGAGGCTTAATCCGGATTCAATTATCAATATGACAAATCCTTGTCTAAAGGAAACAATAAGAATCTTTGTTTCTTTCTAATTATTAGGCATGTTGCCTCCAACATATGTGACTACATCTCAAAATCATAGAGACAAGTTTCGCTGTTAAATATAAAATTATCTACGTGTCTTTAATCTTTTGAAAAAGGTAATAGGAATTCGATATTTGCTATCTCACAATATAAAAGAAAAAAACATACTCAAACCCAAATTAATTATGCTTTTAAAAGAGATTATTTATGACAAGCTGTGTGACCAACTTCTTTAAAATGAGTCAATTGATCAAAGGAAATTGTGTTGGATTAAAAACTATGTCGTCATTTCACAGGTAATATGCAAATCTCGAATCGAGATTAGTTCATGTTATCAATCTTTCGCTCACCTATCATCACTTGGGTTTGGTTTTAAGATAATTTTTCGTTGGTGCGTGATCTATAAACATTTACATTAACAATTGAATTTCCAAAAATATTTCCGGACTCTAAACTGTGAGGAATCCTCCTCTCAATCTGAACTTTCAAGTATATATGCAAAAAATATATATATAGGAAGATATGCAAATCAAAGCAAAACTTTTAAGCCTTGTCATTTATATCTATCGATTGGACCTTGAGATCCACCATCTAGCAAATTGTTTGAGAAGGATTCATTCAGATCATGGCCACCCTCGCAATAAGTGAATGATTTTACATTATGGATTCGTTTCATTAATTAATTCGACTCCTAGTTTGGTTTTCCTCCTTAACTTCACTTTATTTTTTTAAACCGTTCAGTGTGCTCCGCTGAGGTCAGCTTAATTTGTTTCCTCTCGATGAAGATGATTCTGTGTCTTTCAATTATTTCATTATTAAGAGATTATTATTATTATTATTATTATTATTGTTATTATGCCGTATAGAAACACCTCTTCATAATGTGCTCATACATAATCTTCATGTTAAAAGGTCAAATCACTGTTCCATCCCATTACTTGGTGTACGAATATTTTCCTTAAATTCAGGGTCTTTGCCCCCTAATCACTTTCCAAAGGCTATAAATTATTACAAAAGAGATATTAAGGATTAAAAAGTGGGAATTTTAAACAAATCTTCATTTTTACCTAAACCACACTACGTTGAACCTTTCTAATCATGTCCACGACTCAATATTGGTATATCAAGTCGTCTTGATCCTTAATTAGTACTTTGGAAATAAAAAGGTTCACTCGTTTTGGGGCCTAAGGATGTTGATTTGTTTTTCACTTTACCGGGAAAAGTAAAATATATACTTATGTCATCTATGTGAGGTTTTGGGGCCTGGGGAATGAGAATGTTAACTTTCTTTTTCATTTTACTTTAGCTCCTAGCATGAAAGTATATATGTGTGTGAGAGAGAGAGAGAATAATATGTAGGGGTATTTATAATTCGGCTCGGTCGAGCAACCTAATATGACTTAAAGTTTATTGGGTTAGATTCGGGTTTGAATATTGAAATTTGACCTTATACACTTTTCATATTAAGTTCGAGTCATATTTCAGGTCGACCCAACTTGACCAGAATCAAATAATTATTTTAGAGATATATATTTTTTTATAATACTTAGTGAAAAAATTATGAGATTTAATAGTTCAATTGATATATTCTATACAACTCGATGCTATTTTTATATTGACATAGTTTGTTTTGAAACATATATTGCAAAATATCTTTTAAATTTTGTTTATTACTAATAAAATCTTATAATATTACTATACATAACGTTCAAACTCTTATATGTTGTTTGAAGATCGAGTTAATCTGGTTCAACTCTAGTTAGGTCATTATTGGATCGGGTTCCAAAAACTGACATAGCCTAAAAATCAAGACAATGTCGGATTTGATCCAACTCGGTTCAACCTATCCTTTGTGCACATCTAACTTTATGTAGATAGCTTGTCAAACTTGTCAAGATTAATCCTTAAACTACTTTTTGTTACTTACTTCGGATGGAAACTAGGACACTTGGAGGTTCGGATTACCTGGTTCCTATTGGTCATCCGACGATATGCCGCTGGTATTGTCTTTGCTCCAAGGTGGTGAGAGTGTACCTGCAAGGATTCACACACACTAAAATTCGCGATGCTTAATTTATGAATAGAGTGCACATCTGAGATAGACCCTGAACCTTTGGTTAAATAGGAGTTTGAAGAACAAAACCACTTCCTACATGTGTGAGTGAGCTCCTGCGCTGTGCTCTGAGATCGTGGGTGGAGTATAATCCATTAAATCCCATCTCCTTTCCAATTAGAAGTGCAATGAATACAATTCTTTTCTTATAAGAATTTTAATCCTAAGATTTAGGCTCGAAACTGTGTTGTCACTTTTGGTATGCTATCTTGGTAATTTCTTAACCAATTTAAGTACACATTGCTCTTTAAACCTATTGTTTTGTTATTAGAAAAATGTTATTTATATTCATAAGGTATGAATATTGTGTTAACTCACATTTCATCCACAAATTTTATCTAAATGGAGTCCACACCCAATTCAATAGTGGATGAGATGTGATTCAATACGATATCCATAACCTATGAATACAAATAATACAACTCTTATTATTAGTTACTACATTTTGTGTTTTACACTGGTCACTAGAGCAAAAGCCAATGCATTCCAAAATCTATATTATCCAGGTCAAATGTTCCATGGGAACATACTTTAGGTCCTTTAAACCCAGAAAAGGTTATGTTGCTTTTTAGCATCCAATTCAACCGTACCTAAAAGACGAAGGACAAGAAGAACACGAGGTGGGGAAGGGGTTGAACCTTGAAGCAGATTACTACACTACATTCGGTGGGTTTTAAGGTGAAATCTTTGGGTCCATCATGGACCTCTATTATTAGCCATTTGATCAAATATCCAAGAAAAATAGTAATCATTCAATGGCTAATAAGGGGGATCCATGAAGAACCTAAATATAAGATGTTTACCTTAAGATTTGTTCATTACATTCAAGTAAAATATTATTTCTAGCTATCTAAAAGACGAAGGGCAAGAAAGATGCAGGGGAAGAGGAAGTCAAACACAAGACCATCCAAAGATAAAGGAGACGACCACGGCCCACGGTGACTAGACTGTAGACCCAATCACGATTTAGACACCTCTTTGGGCAGGTGGAAATCAATGCAGACATAACTAAATTTTTTTGTTATGTTTCTAGTAGATACAGTGGCTATGGTAAAATAATTGATAAGATATCTTATCATCACATCTACTGCGTGCTAAGACTAAATAAATTCACAATTAACACGGTTCTTCTCATTTTCTTATTGTTAGATTATTGAAATCTCCACTTATTTATATATAATTCAACATCTGTCAAAATGAGTATTCACTATCAATAATAGTACTCTTTAATCAATTATTCCCACTTCAACCGGTGATGGTACCACCCAACCAATGAGCATCAGAGTCCATTGAGGACCAAGTGCCAAAATTTTCTTGTCTGGAACTTTCAGCTTTAATGGGAGCATGATGGCTTACAGATACAAGAGCTTTGATTATCATTAGCATACGAAAAGAATGTGTACAGTCCCACTTTTAATCTTATACATTCATTTCCAGACTCAAGGTTATAAACTAGTTCTCTTATGATCTTATCTGTTTTGTTCATCATTGCAAAGCACCCTTTCTCTATCCCCACCAAGAGATTCATAGCAGATGAGGACAAGTTAATTAACAATGTGGCTCCCCGTTTTAGTAAAGAGCATTGCAAACTTGCTCATAGATTTTAAAATGATTAAAATAAAACAGAATAATGAAGTATTATAAGGCATGTGCACAACCACGAACCATCATCACAGCATTCATGGTCTACCTAAAACCCCACAAGCAAGGGACTTGATTGGAAGTTTGTGCTTACCTCTCTGTCTACTTGACAAATTTTCATTAAATCATCCATAAACTTTGATTTAAGGATGTCATTATCTCTAGGGTGTGTTTGGTTAAGGAGTAAAAAATGGGGATAAATGAGTTTTACATGTAATTTTACATATAAAACGAATCTAGGAAAAATTTACTCTCACTTTTACTCCCTAATCAAACATATTTCTAGTAATTTTCATGATTAGGGTATGTTTAATTGAAAAGTAAACATAGGATAAAAAATCTAACTCTATATATAATTTTATACAAAATCATATAAAGCTTATCTATAAAATTTTTATTACTATTTTAATTTTTCAACCAAACATACTCTTCATGTGAAGAGACGGTGCAGTTTGCAAAATACATTCCAATGGCAAAAAGCATAACTACTGAATTTAATAGTAACATAAATAAAATGACAACGAGCATCAGGCTCAGTTTGCACGAATCCAAGCAAGAATAAATCTTCTTATCATCTTATGTGAACAAATTTTATCATATGAAAATTTGACACAATTATCATCGATGAAGAATGTGATGTCCAAAGAATATTAAAGATTTACAGATCGTGTAAACTATTATACGGAATGATGCAGTCCCCATCCAAGTCTATTCAAGACTTGGCGTTATGCTGATATTAGTGGTTTAACAATCCTCTACCGCACCACCTTTCTACCTACCCTACTCATGTGCTTGCACCTATGTAACCCCAAAAAATTTTAAAAAGAATTTTGTTAGTGATTCCTAGATCATATATTAAAAAAGTACGGGCTTGCGATGATAAGGGCTCTCCTTTTTCTTAAAAAAGTATTAAAAATTTAATTCTCGATTTAAAAATAGAGCAGCTTTAAAATTTATGATTAGCAGCTACTTCCTTAAATGGACCTGCTATACGAGAAGGAATTAGTTAATGCATTCGGCGTTGTATATCTTGGAAAAAAAATTGTATGTCAAAGAATAAAAATAAATTTTATTGTCTATTTTAATTATTTTTTAAAAAATAAATGATTTTAGATTTCCACCTCAACAGCCAAATGCAGATGTAGCTTAAAGTTTCAGTCTCGGCAACAGAGGAGGTTCAATACTCGGACTCTCAAGATCCATCATGAATTATACTAATTCAAGAGCTTAGAATTTCCTAGGCAAAAGTGGAGAACAATTTGGTAGAGGTGGCATATTCTCTACAAAGATACCAACCTATGATGTTTATAGAAAAGGAGAACCTACGGCAATTTGCTGGCACAGGCTTGATCCACACTATTCCTGCTAATAATAGTCCCTATTATTTTTTTTCACATTCAGACTCAGGTGCATTGGAGTTCTCCAAAGCCGAGTGCATAATTAAATTTGGGGGAAAATTGCACTTTTTTCGCCTGAAATATAAGTCATATATATTTTAAATCATAAACTTAACAATTGTACAGTTTAACCTCTTAAACTTTTTTAAATGTACGAATTGATCCTTTTGATAATTTTATTATTTATTAACAAAACTATCATAAATTTTAGAAAAGATATCATGTTACATATTTAGAAAAATTCAATAAATCAATTTTCGCATGACCCACAGTTTTAAAATCTAGACACTAAAGTGCACATAGTCTATGGGGACAATTTTCCCTTAAATTTGTTTACCCCGATCAAACTCAACTCACTTCATAGTTTTCAAACTGTTTGAGCTTAATGAATTGTTTTTTGTAACCATGATGTGCTTTATTCAAATAAATAATACATGCGTAGCATATACATATAAAATAATTTAATAAAAGAAAATAAACGTTTACGTATATAAAATTAAACTTTAAAATTTAATTTTAATTCTCTGAAAGTTTAAATTTTCTCTACACATACGAATTATGTATAGTCATTTTATCAAAAGTGTTTACCTCATAATTAGTATTTCAAAAGTAATACAGTTAGTATTATAAGATTATCATTAATTAACAATGTAAAAAAACTTTGCACTAATAATACTACGTTAAAATAAATCTCTTTCGTCTAATAATTTATATTTTTTCCCGTAACACAATCATTTGAAAAGAAAATAACCAGCAAGTGACAATGATAACGAGAAACTTTGCTAAAATCGCGGCCAAAAGGTTCCATAAATTCTCATTCATGAAAATTTATTTTAAATCAAATTCTTCAGAACAGAGGCAACACTAAGAAAGCAACAGCACCTGCGAAAGTTAATTTGCAATTAGAAACTTTGCTGCATGTGTAATATAGAGTTTATCTATGAAAATTTCCACCACATTTTTACCTCCAAACCAAACATACCGCATAAGAGGCAAATCAATTTTTTCAATCAAGGTGGCAACTGGCAACAAACATTGAACTCTTATGAAAAGGGTCAGATCCACACCAAAAAAAGAAAAGGGTTAGATGATGCTTCAACTCAGCAATATTCTTCAATTCAGTTTAAAGCCTTCAACTGCTAGATCTCAAGAGACAAAATTTACAAGCCAGCTACCACATAGACAAAGATCCGTCCTCAGCTCCCCATTAATAAAAAACAAACAGGTCACCTCCCAAAACATTTCATTATTGAAGAGGTAAGAGCAGAAGTCAGAAATTTCATTCCAGCAGATCCACCAGGAAAATACGATATAGCATAGTACCCAAGTGAGAGAACCTGCAAAGTATAATCAAAATTTCAATGCAAGATTGGTAGTTTCAGAAAGATATTTGTATGTATGCGTGGGTCATGTTAAGTATAAGTTTAAACAACTCTTAAATCATTAAATAATCAGAAGTTCATACGTAACAAATCATATCTATAATATTTTATATCAACCAAGAATTGTTAAAATGTCTAATATGGTTTTTATATATACATTGATACAAAAATATGCACAATAGATAATTTTAAGTAAACAAAGAGATCGATAGAAAATATATCTTACAGAAAATTATTAAGCGATGCAAATGTGCTGAACTTTACATCAATGTAACTTGATCTTGACCCTACACACACACAAATCTTTAAGGAAGACCCATTTCTACAACCACTGTAACCAGAACCATGCCATGAGACCCACCCTTCACAAAAAGCCAGTTACCAGGAGTGTGAAAAGTAAAAACAGTCTACAAAATTTAGATCGGCTCTTCAATGCAGCAGTAGTTGTTGCTAATTGCTATAATAAATTTGACTCATAAACAAAAGCCAAAAACCTTTGAGCATATAAATCAACAGCAAACAGTTAATGATAGCATATGAAGAAGGGTGAAACACATGACACCATCCGCATGCTGTGTTTATGTGTCAAACATAAGTCTGTGTGGGACTTTGCATGCCACACCAATGACACAAATTGAGAAATGTTAGGTATACAACATTTCTTTACAACAAGTTTACACCTATATACAAAACAAATGGGGCCCAACAAAGTGTTTTGTCTTCATGTGCTTTTATACTATAGAGATGTAGTGTTGTTGTAAAGAAATATTGTACACTTAACATTTCTCTATTTAATTTATAATTTACTTTTTTTCTTATTCTAATATAGAAAAACACAATATAAACTAGGTTATGGAAATGAAATAATACATAGCTTTTGAAATTTATAAAAAAATAAAACATAAGTAAAGTTTATATAAATGATATTTTGAATAACATATCATTTTCTTTAAATATTTAGTTATGTATATACCATGTTCGTATTCTATGATTTTTCAAGTTTGGTGTGTCTAGTGTCATGTCCCGTGTCCATGTGTCCATGTCAATGCTTATAGCAAAGAAGTATTTTAAGGATATATGAAACTGATACCTGTACGACAGAGAATACCACAGAAAGAACATAGCTGTGACGCACCATTGAGACATATATGGTACCAATCATACTGCCAATAAAAGCCAATGTGAAGGGGAGCCTCTGAAAAATAATCACAAAGAGAGACAGTTAGACAAGCAACGAACACATGCAATCAAATAAAAAAGACTGCAATCTTCCACAAGCCCAACAAAATCACTGAAGCAACATGCAATGACTGGCCAAGTTTTATTATCACTATACAAGCAACAAGAAATGCAATAGCAGCAACTTACCTCCTTTGACAACATGTGAGCAAGCTGATTCTTTGGACCCTTGAGAGCAAAGAATGATCCAATAATAAATCCACAACCAAGTGTAAAGCAAATAGCAAACTTTTGTGGCATAACCACCATTACAGGCAGGAACAATGTAAAAGCTATGAAAACAAAGAAGACCCCACTTGCCAGAAGCAGACCAAAATACACAAGTGCTTGGCCAGAAGGAACATTACTATTGGCAGACTGGAAGTTGCCTGGTAAATCTCTCACGCCTTTAGAAACCCTACACAATTATAAGAGACAAACAGCTTAACTACACAAGAACAGCATGTTCTTTAACCATGATCCAGGAAATCCATTTAATGGGGAAATTGTGTCTGTTCTTTTTGCGGCAATTTATACCATCAAGAAAATAAACAAGAATAATAACAATGGCCTCACTCTTCAGGCACATCTAGAGAAGGTAGAAAGACAGATAACGTGTCCACATACAACAGCATTAGAAACTTATATCCAATCTAAGTGTCAATTCACATGAAGAAAACATGAAGTTAGAGTGAAGATCATCCAAGATATGACTGATTTTTAAGCATTACAAATTTTACAATGGGAAATAGAATCTCAATCACAGCTCTGAATAATACTCCTCCCACATAAAGGGCCAATACAACCAGCTTCATAGCTCTCTAAGTCCAAAGCTCCCTTGAAGGTTAAATCTTATATCTGGACAGCTGTGGTTAACAGAATTAATACCAACAACATGTTACAGATTCGAAGACCACAAAAGGCTATTTCCCCTTGCTTGATGGTTGACCCTTTATGGAATTGTTTGTTTGGTCTTTTTCAATATTCTGAAAATCGGACCGGACCGGTTGAAGCAGGAATTGGCCTGCTATCTGATCCAGGTTGCATTCGAAAACCGCCATATGAAAAACCGCTAAGAACCGCCCAGGAACCGGCAAACTGGCCCAGTCCGTGCAGTCTAGCGGTGGTTTTTTTATTTTTTTTAATTTTGATGCAAAACAGGGGAAGGAAGCACTCTTGCCACTGCGCTACTGGTTGTTCTTATTATATAAGTTGCATGTAATATATATATTATAATCTAGAGGTCACCAAACCAAAGAAATTTTTGGCTAAAAATTCCTTGGTGAGGCTCGAACCCACCCCTTCCATGAAAGTTGAAAGTTGAAAATTCTCAGAAATTGCATCAGATGGGATCAAACCTTGGCACTAAAGGTATAAGGAGCATGTAACAACCACTAAGCCAACCTTGTTGTTAAGCTTTTATGTGAAATCAATTATATATATATCATATTTAATGACATCAAGTTATATTTTCATACAATAATTTAATTAAATCCAGTTCAACCAGTAACCAAGTGCCTCGACCGAGTTGATCACCGGTCCGGTTTTTAAAACTATGGTTCAAACGGTGAAGCAGAGGACAGCCCCGCCGTCCGCCATGAGGTGCATCGCCTACCTTGCCGTCACCGTCAACCCTTCTGCCCGTGTCGCGGTCTTTTACCTCCTTCAAAATCTGCTTTTGCTGCTGCATTTGCTTCAAACTCTGCTTCTGCAGTTCTTCCTTCATCACAGTCTTCTTCTGCATCTGCTTTAAAATCTGCATCTGCAGCACAGTCTTCTTTTGCTTCTGCCTTCATTACTGTCTTTAACTTCTTCTTTTTTGTTAAGAGGGCCGAAGCCCATGTTTTACCTTGTTATTCCAATTTTTTTTAAGACAATTGTTTGTAATTTGAAGCAAATTTTGGACTTGATTATTTGCAAATAAATGGACTGTCATTCTTTCGGCCCGTATGCATCACATAAGTATGTCGCAAAGAGATAAGTCTTATTAAAATAGTCGTATGCAAAATATTATATATATATATATATATACACTTTTCCAGCGGCGACGTAATGATATTTATGAGCCCTTATATGATCCACAAATTCTTGAATTTTGTGCATTATCATTTTCATATATGTATGAAACATTAGATTTCTTTTTATTATGATTGATTTTTCAAATTAAAAAGTTTGTAAACGTAGAAATGACATAAACCCACTTTCCATGGCTTTTGAAGGGGTTTTTTACCCAAAAAAAATAAAAAAATAATTATTTACGTATTTGCACAGATGATGAGATTATTTACCAATATACACTTTTGTTGAAATAAAAGCAATATGTCATAATGTTCAACGTATTATTATGCATAATACATGAGAAGCTACCACGTATTCCACGCATCCACAAACAGAATACGTGAGATGATGAAACGTATTCATGCATAATACGTGCCTGACTCCAACGTATTATGTTTCAAAAAAACGTGGCTTGGTCAAATGTATTATGGTGTGATGTATTGTTCCAGGGGGCCATATATAATCTATCCATCCCATAGCTCTCTCAATTGAAAATACACAATCTGCTTGTGAGTGAGTGAGTTATAATTTCTTTTCTCGTCTTAAAAAAAATGTCTAGGAGATATTATTTGCTTATTCACTATAATTGTGAAATCATTCAAAATTCACAAAATAGGATCAAGTTTTATGGTCAAAATCCGATATTTATAAATATGTATTCATCTATGAGTTTTTCTGAGGTTCACAGCAAAATTCTTTACAAATTTCAAGAAGGAAACAAGCAAATAACTCATATGCTATATCGATTACTTATATTGATTAGTTGAGGTGTGGTATGATATGGAAGTTGTAGCATTGATACCGATGATGAATTGGAAATAAACTCATCACAGGCAAGCATATTCAATTTAAATATTTACATTCAATTAGCAAATAAATATTACTGTTCAAGTTGATCAACTAACAAAAATTTCTATCTTAAGTTTTCATTGTACAAAGCTAAAGTCTCCAACTTAATTAGAATAATTTCATAAACTTTAAAAACAAAATTAGAGAAGCTAAATAGAACTTTAATTATTAAACTTTTCACAATATTATTTATTTATTTTTCAGATTTTTTATTAAACTAAATATTAATATAAATTTTTTATTGCTAAGTACTATTAGTTACAAAGAATAAATAACAAAAATCTCTATCATAAACTTTCAATGTACAAAGCAAGAGTCTCTAGCCTAGTTGCAATAAAACCATAAACTTGAAAAAAATGACGACACTAAATAGATCTTAATTATTTAACTCTTCACAACATAATTTATTTAATTGTAAGATTTTTTGAACTAAATATTAATATAATATTTTTATTGCTAATTATATTATTAGTAGTTGTGAAGGATAAATATTATTATATGAATTGTTTTCATTTTTCTTAGAACTAGCAACTTATTAATTTATTAATCCCAACTAAAATAAAGTCTAAATGTGTTTCTATTACATTAAATTAAGTTTTCATTAATTAATGTTGATTAAGAAGCTTAAACTTAATTAAACAATTGAATCAACAAAAATAGATATTCTATGTTTAAACAAACTAAATGAGATTAATATTATACATAAATCTGAATTAATATTATACACTCTTTTGACATTGTTATCCTTAATAGTAATTAATTAGAAAATTTGGGTTTAGACTTATGTATAATATTAATCTCATTTAGTTTGTTTAAAAATAGAATATCTATTTTTGTTGATTCAATTATTTAATTAAGTTTAAGCTTATTAATCAACATTAATTAATGAAAACTTAATTTAATGTAATAGAAACACATTTAGAATTTACTTTAGTTAGGATTAATAAATTAATAAGTTGCTAGTTCTAAGAAAAATGAAAATAGTTCATATAATAATATTTATCCTTCACAACTACTAATAATATAATTAGCAATAAAAATATTATATTAATATTTAGTTTAAAAAATCTTACAAGTAAATAAATTATGTTATGAAGAGTTAAATAATTAAGATCTATTTAGTGTCGTCATTTTTTTCAAGTTTATGGTTTTATTGCAACTAGGCTAGAGACTCTTGCTTTGTACATTGAAAGTTTATGATAGAGATTTTTGTTATTTATTCTTTATAACTAATAGTATAATTAGCAATAAAAAATTTATATTAATATTTAGTTTAATAAAAAGTTTGAAAAATAAATAAATAATATTGTGAAGAGTTTAATAATTAAAGTTCTATTTAGCTTTTCCAATTTTTTTTAAAAGTTTATGAAATTATTCCAATTAAGTTAGAGACTCTAGCTTTGTACAATGAAAATTTAAGATAGAAATTTTTGTTAGTTGATCAACTTGAACAGTAATATTTATTTGCTAATTGATTGTAAATATTTAAATTGAATATGTTTGCTTGTGATGAGTTTATTTCCAATTCATAATCGGTATCAATGCTACAACTTCCATACCATATCACATCTTGACTAATCAATATAAGTAATCGATATAGCATATGAGTTATTTGCTTGTTTCCTTCTCATAATTTGTAAAGAATTTTACTGTGAACCTCGAATAGACTCATAGATGAATGCATATTTATAAGTATTGGATTTTGACCATAAAACTTGATCTCATCTTGTGAATTTTGAATGATTTCACAATTATAGTGAACAAGCAAATAATATCTCCTAGACATTTTTTTTAAGACGAGAAATTATAACTCACTCACTCACTCGCAAGCAGATTGTGTATTTTCAATTGAGAAAGCTATGGGATGGATAGATTATATATGGTCCCTTGGAACAATACATCACACCATAATACGTTTGACCAAGCCACGTTTATTTGAAATATAATACGTTGGAGTCAGGCACGTGTTATGCATGAATACGTTTCACATCTCACGTATTCTGTTTGTGGATGTATCGAATACGTGGTAGCTTCTCACCTATTATGCATAATAATACGTTGAATATTATGACGTATTGCTTTTATTTCAACAACAATGTATATTGGTAAATAATCTCATCATCTATGCAAATACGTAAATAATAATTTTTTTTTTCGGTAAAAAAAGGTAGTTAGATGGAAGAAGTTGGGAAAATCTACTTCCCTCTTTCATTCAAATTCTGTAAACGTTGCATGATAGGGTAGGATACCTGTACGTTTTGTATATTTCAATCAAGCAATTTATCTTTATTGTTATTTCTTTTAAATTATTCTGTTATAAAATATTCATTGATATATTGCTCAAATAAACTTTAAATAAAATATTTCATTTTATAAATACAAATGATTATGTTAAATATATATTAACTTTAAATATTCCTAGTAAGTAGTGACTATATAAAAGTTAAAAATGAGATAAATCTTATGTACTTTCACATAACTAAGTTATCGGTATTGCAAATTGAAGAAGGATATTTCAATTAAACCAAATGAAAAATTAATAAAATGAGAGTGACGAGCAACAATGGCCACCTCTTCAAACATGTAAAAAATAACTGAAAATATCTTCAAGCATTCAATTTCAATTTCATGATGCTATATATACATCATAGTCATCGGCTTAATTCAACAAGATAAAATTAAGAAAAATATTAAACGCTTCACTTGACATAGACCCTCCGGTCAAAATCATTCACTTAACATAAAACTAAACTTACTCAATATGGACTAGGTCAAAATGTCTAAATTTTTGTTTTTTTTGTGAGTTCAATCTATCGTACTTATGCAGTTGCACGTTAAATCGAGTTGACCAACCAGGCAGATATATTTAATATCTATTTAATATCTAAGGATAGACTGAAACCTCAGTCTGACATTAAAACTTCTTAATGACAAGGTCAAATTTATCCTTGTTTTCTTTCAACTCAGTTGACTAGAACTCTACAGGGATGGTGTGTGTTCATTGTTCAAAACTGAGGAGTTAGTCCGTTAAGGGGCAAAAGCAAAACCTGATCATCATCATTCATCCACGTACTGCTTCCTGATTCCTATACTCTCCAATCCAGCCAACAAATTAAGATGATTTGTGTCATTATGTGGTTAAGTCAAGTTAGAGACTTACTCCTTTTTGTTGATACTAGAGTTGCACATGGGACGGGTTGTGACGGATTTAACTTGACTCGAACTCAGCCCTCTATTTTAACTAGGCCAATTTTATAGACGCTAACCCAACCCTAGACCCAAGTAAACCTGATCAAGGTTAGGCCGGAATAAGACCGGGTATACACCGAGCCAAACAATCCTAAATATCTTTGTTTTCCACATCTCTGAAAAAAGAGGGGAAAAAAAAAAGCAATTGTACCTAAGACTAGGGGATAATAACAATCAATCTCACTAATGTTCTGTAGTCCAAACTTCTACCAACAGCACAATAGAAACAAAATAACTCATATTTAAGTCATTCATGTTAATGGGAAAACAACATTATAGCATATATTCAAGAACAAAAAAGGTGCAAAATCACAAATTGCAATACAGTTAATATAAGTGAAAAAATTAATACCAAGCATTGGTAGCTGAACTAATAGAAAATTGACAACTCTACTCCATTGATTGAATGCTTCCCATAATCAAAGCAAGTTGTTTCTTCATGCACATGGTATAAAAACAGATGTTACGAATTTCATCAACTAAACTTGAACGTAATGGCTTTTCCTCTTCCATTTGCTTTTAAATAAACCTAAAAGGTAAGAAAAACAATAAACAATTACCAATATTGAACTAAAACAATAATTGGCTCAAAATAATATCATTTGTTAAAGTGAAATTGAACTAAAGTAGCCACAAGTGACAAACCCATATAACAAAACCAAAATATGAATTATGTGGAGTGAAAAAACTAGGAGACATACAAGTGGGGAACAACAATTCTTCAACTTAGATTTCATGAAAATTTTTTTAGCTAGAGCACCTACTAGTTCGCTTCATAAATGGACTGGTCATTTGCCTAGTCCGGGGTCAGTCTGCTTAAACCCACAAGTCCGCGGACCGGTCAGCATTTTTTGCCCAATAAGAAGCCCGTGGACCATTTTTTTTCTTCCTTTCATTTGTTTTTTACTTTTTTTTGTACCCTATATTATATATTTATATAATTATATTTATACTATATATTTTACCTTACAAAATATATATACACATTTTTTTTGACAAAATTCAATTAAAATTTTAAACAAATAACAATATTAGTTACTAAATACTGCAAATATTAAAATTTAATTGTTATTTGGTGATGCCTTTCTTTGTCATTATGTATCTAATATCCTTCTCAATTTGAACTAACAAACATACAGTTCCAAACCCAAAAAAAAAAAAACACACAAACAAACAAACATACAGTTGCTATTAATTTGTAGTAAAATTTTCTTCATTTTGCTAGACCGAGGTAGGTAGCTCGAAAAAATTAATTCAAAGCAGAAGAGGACATGAAGTATTCATAACTGCACATAAACTGAACATTTCAAAATTATAAATGAAGTGAAAAAAATAACTTAATAAACTAGATGCAAGTTGGAGTATTTATCTAAATATTAAACAAAGTAATCATTGAACATAGATCAACTTTAGCAAATCAATCAACAAAAATCCATAGATCGTGAAAGTTTTCTCTATAAATATGATATTTGGCCCCATCAAAATAATAAAATATCACTATCCATGTAAATAGCAAATAGTAATTACAGATCTCAAACCTTACCTGGTGGCTGGTAGGTAGAGGCCATGAGCAGAGAGCCGGGCAGATGCATGACGCGAGCAGGGAGCATGGACCGACGAGAGCAGGAGGTGTGACGCGGCGCGAGCAGGAGGTGGACCGCGTGACGACGAGCGAGTGGAGTAGCGCATGGCGACCAAAGAAGGCATTGCAAAGACGAGAGCAGCGAGCGCAAGCAGCTTAGAAACCGAGAAGCTGAGGAACTGGGCTTGCTTTTGCTTAGATGAGAATAAGAATGTAAGATACCCTAGTTTCTTTGCACAATTGCACTTTGGTCTGGCTTTTGGTTTTGGAGTCTTGGACTCTTGGTTTAGTTTGTGGGCTGCCTTGTTTGGAGTCTTGGTAGTGAAGTGTTTTATGGGTTGGAGGCTTGGAGCTTAGTACTAGCAGACACAGTATATTGGATTAGAACATTTTAATTTTTATGTGGGTTAGGTGGGCTGGTCCGCGAACCCTGCAGGTCAAGCCCGTTTAGCCCGCGGGCTTGGCAAAGTGGACCGGAAAAGTCCACAAGTTGACATATTTAAAATTTTCTGGTCCATTTTCATGCGGGTTGCGAGTTAAACAAGTTAGTCCACGGACCGTGGTACATATACCCAACTCTACATATTGTATATCAAATATAAATGGATCGGATCAGGCTGGTCTACAAATAAATGGACTATCATTCTTTCGGGCCATATGCACCACATATATATGTCGTAAAGAGATAAGTCTTATTAGAATGGTCGTATGCAAAATGTTAAAAGTGCATGCTTTGACTTACCAGAGTTGTTGGTCAATTCTCGTGGATATATATATGAGCTTTAATTTCTTTTACAGCAACATAAGTTGCATAATATTTATGAGCCCTTATATGATCCACAAATACTTGAATTTTGTTAATGCGTTATCGTTTGCAGATATCTTTGAAACATTAGATTTCTTTTTATTATGATTGATTTTTTAATGAAAAGTTTGTAAACGTACAAATGACATAAACCCACTTTTCACGAGTTTTGAAGTGTGTGTATATATATATGTGTATATATATATATATATATATATATATATATATATAGTTTACGGTGCTTTAATTGCAAGTAAGGGCAAAAGGTGGTTGGATGGAAGAAGTTGGGAAAATCTACTTCCCCTTCTCATTCAAATTCTGGAAGTGTTGCATGATAAGATAGGATACCTGTACTCTTGTCATAATAATAGGTGACCCGGTCTGTGGTCCGGTTCTCTAATCAGACCAGTTAAACGCGTGAACCGGTTACACTATTAGGCTGGGTGCTTCTTTGTTAATATATGTGATTGTTTATATATATATATATATATAATTGTATTAAAATTTTGTAAAATCATCCAAATCGCCAAACCTAAGATTCGAATTCATGTATGCATACAGAGATTAATGCAACACCTTTACCACTGGGCTATTGCTTCCTTTGTTAAAACTTATGATTGTTTTAAATATAACATATATTTAATTGTATTAAAATTTTGTAAATAAACCAAATCCCCAAAGCTAAGAGTCGAACCCAAGCTCTTGATTAGTGAAGGAAAGATTTTACCGCCAGGCTAGCTCACTATTTCGTTCACATGCTTCATTATTTATATATAATAGATACTCAATTGTATTAAACTTTTTATATATTAGTTTAATAATATCTGGTTCAACCTGTGACCCACCATTAAACCAGTGACCTAGTACCTTGGCCGGTTCGATTGTCGAGCTGAGTTTTAAAACTATGTGTCTTGTATATTTCAATTAAGCAATTTATCTTTATTGTTATTTGTTTTAAAATATTCTTTTATAAAATATTCATTGATATATTGCTTAACTAAGCTTCAAAATAAAATATTTCATTTTATAAATACAAATGATTATGTTAAATACATATTAATTTTAAATAGTCCTAATACGTAGTGACTATATAATAGTTAAAAATGAGATAAATCTTTTGTACTTTCACATAATTAAGCTATCTTTTATTGAAAATTGAAGAAGGATATTTCAATTAAACCAAATGAAAAATTAATAAAATGATAGCGACGAGCAATAATAGCCACCTCTTCCAACATGTAAAGAATAACTAAAAATATGTTCAGGCATTCAATTTCAATTTCATGACGATATACATCATAGTCATCGGCTTAATTTAACAAGATAAACTTTGAAAAAAAAAACTAAACTCACTCAATATGGACCAGGTCAAAATGTCAACTTTTTTTTGTGAGCTCAATCAATCGTACTTATGCAGTTGTACGTTAAATCGAGTTGACCAACCAGGCAGAAATATTTAATATCTATCTGTTTAATATATAAGAATAGGCTGAAACCTCAATCTCACTTTAAAACTTCTTAATAACAAGCTCATATTTATCCTTGTTTTCTTTCAACTCAGTTGACTAGAACTCCACAGTGATGGTGTGCATTCATGGTTCAAAACTGAGGATTTAGTCCGTTAAGGGGCAAAGGCAAAACCTGATCATCATCATTCACCCACGTACTGCTTCCTGATTCCTATACTCTCCAATCTAGCCAACGAATTAAGGTGATTCGTGCCATTATGCGGTTAAGTCAATTTAGAGACTTACTCCTTTTGTTAACACTGTGCTTTTTGTCCACACTTGTAGCCACTTCCGTAGACACCATCACCTCCTCTTATATCCTTCAAGTCACCGAAACTATAAGCTCCAATCATGGTATGTTCCATCTAGGATTCTTCACCCCTCAAACCTCGACCTTTTCCTACCTTGGAATTTGGTATATGTCTAATCCCACTGTCGTGTGGGGTCCATTAAAAAATAAAAATAAATGAAAAATAAATGGGCTAATGGTTTGGTTTCAACTCACTGGTTGTGTGGAGTAGGACAAAAGGTCCAGAAATTACTAGGATAGAAAAATATATGGTATACTAACCTGCTAGGGGATTACTGATTCAACGGACAAACCAACAAATGACGACTTGAATATCCAGTTCTAATTTGGATTAGACAATCAAAATAATCAAAAAATCTTTTTAAAGATGATCCTTTGCAAAGGATCTTATATATATATATATATTATGTTTAGTTGTAATATTAAATTTATTTAAATGTTATTAAGAGAAAAATTTTAACCTTTTTAAACTCTTTTTGATGGGATAATTAAGTAATTAATTTACTTTATTAAGTTAACATAAATAGTAATGACTTGAATAACAAATAAAAAAAATTACAATAAAAACTAATGGCCAATAGTAATCAATTATAGTATGATTTAATTGGATAGTTTTTTATTTATATGAGCGAGAACTGTTATAAATAAGGTACATAGTTGTATACCATGATTCATTACTACATCTTTATTGTTATTAATTATTAATTATTTTTTTTTAAAAATTCCATATTATATTATTTTGATATTTTATAAGAAATATTTAAATTAAAATAATTTTTTTAAATGAATTAATTATATAACTGTATATAAAAATATTATAAGAATATTTTAAAAGTTAATGATTAAATTAATTTTTAATAACTTTTGATCATTTCATAATAATTAATAAATAATTTATGTTAACTATTTTCTTTTATTGAAATAGAAGAAGGATATTTTAATAAAATTAAATAAAAAATTAAGAGAATGATAATTGCAATAGACATGAAAGAGTGACAATAACTACTCTTAGTATCTGATAGCTACTATTTTTTTTTTTTCATCTTTAGCTTATGTTAATGCTTGTTCTTATATTTTTTAATTTTATAGTAACTTAACAATATATAGTAAGAGAAGATGATTTTCTCCCTGTGAATAGAATAACTTTAAACACGTTGCCAGAATTTACCCTTAAATAGGCGTCCGGTGTACGAAGAGATTAAATGGATACTTCGAAAAATAAAAAAGATATAGTCAGAGAAGACAAAGGGAAAAGAAAGGAAATGATGCAAAAGAAAACAAGTTTTCTAGTTTAAAAGTTTAAATACAGGTAGGAAAAGAAAAGTGCTGAGAGGATTTATTTCCAGAGAAATAAATATAATTTATAGAAAAAATAACAATAATTTGAGTCCTGCGAATGCTCCTCTGTTAAGATTTTTTTTCCCCTTTATACTCTGCTCCTCTGGTAAGAGATAAGCCTTATTAAAATAGTCGCGCGTGCAAAATATTAAAACCACAAGCTTTAATTTCTTATGTATTTTCACTTAATTAAGTTATCTTTTTATTAAAAATTGAAGAAGGATATTTCGATTAAATCAAATGAAAAATTAATAAAATGAGAGTGACGAGCAACAATAGCCACCTCTTCAAACATGTAAAAAATAACTAAAAATATGTTTAAGCATTCAATTTCAATTTCATGATGTTTTATATACGTCATAGTTATCGGCTTGATCTAACAAGATAAAAAAAAAAAAATTTAAACCCTTCAATTAACATAGACCCTCCGATCAAAATCATTCACTTAACATAAAACCAAACTCACTCAATATGGACTAGGTCAAAATGTTTAATTTTTTTGTGAGCTCAATCTATCGTTCTGATTATACATTTGTAAGTTAAATTGATTCACTAACCGGCAGAATTATTCAATATCTATTTGTCAAATTTGGTGGGTTCATTTTCAAAGCCTTTGACAAGAAAGTTCAAGTTACTTTCGGGGGAGCAGAGACTTTAAATAAAGATAAGAAAATTCTGCAAATGAAAATAGGAAGCTCACCTACTTACATAATGGTCGTTGACAATTTTAAAGAATAAGAGTGGAATTCCATGCACAAATCCTCTATAAAAGGCAGAGTTTGCAAGTCAGTTATGAACCAAGCACTGCAACTCTGATCGAGTGTAGGACTCCAGTTGCATTTGGACTTGTAACATTTGAGTAGTTAGAAAAGATTTTAGTTTTTTTGTCTTTTTTTTTTATACCATCATCACGATAGATAGTCATTCCAAGCTAAGGTCACTCATATTATAGGAAAAAGTTTGGTTTAATTCTGTAGTTACTTTTCTTTGTGTGTTGAGTGCATACACCAGTGAAAAAAGTACTATTAGATATTTTAGGTATATTTAAAACTTGATTTTGAGTGAGATTTTATCACTTTTATATCCCTATTATTTGGGATTTGAATTGAGTAAAATGTGTCCACCTCTTGTATCTCTATCATATTTGTACAGTGAAATATGATTTGTTTCATTATGTGGTTAAGTCAATTTAGAGACTTACTCCTTTTGTTAACACTATGCTTTCTGTCCACACATGTAGCCACTTCCCTAGACACCATCACCTCCTCTTATATCCTTCAAGACACTGAAACTTTAAGCTCCAATGATGGTATGTTCCATCTAGGATTCTTCACCCCTACAAACTCAACCTTTTCCTACCTTGGAATTTGGTATTTATCTAAACCCACTGTCGTGTGGGTTGCTAATAGAGACCAACCACTCAAGGATTCTTCTGGGCAACTCAAAATATTTGAGGATGGAAATCTAGTTGTGATGGATGGACAGAAGGAGATAGTTTGGTCAACAAACGTGTCCAATATTGCATCCAACGCAACAATCTGTCAGCTTCTTAACACTGGAAATCTTGTGTTGCAAGAAAACACCACAGGAAGGGTTGTATGGCAGAGTTTCCAACACCCCACAAATACTTACTTGCAGAAAATGGAGCTTAGCACCAATAAGTTAAGCGGTGAGAAAGTAAAGCTCAGCTCGTGGAAAAGTCCTCAGGATCCATCCATTGGAGACTTCTCCTACAGCCTTGAACGCCGAAATATCCCTGAGATATTCATCTCGAGAGGAAGCCAACCATGCTGGCGCAGTGGTCCATGGAATGGTCAAATTTTTCTTGGGATTCCAGGCATGAAGGCAAGCTATCATGACGGATTTTTATTAGGTGGGACAAATGACGATAATGGCACTCTCTATCTTAGTTATACCTATTCGTCCGTCTTTATCTATGTGTTGAGTGTTGAGGGAAACTTTCATGGAATGTTCTGGGATCATGCACAGAGAAATTGGTTCATCTACTGGTCAGCTCTAGATTCTGAGTGTGATGTTTATGGCAAGTGTGGAGCATTTGGAAGCTGTGATCCTACAAGTTCACCTATCTGCAGCTGTTTGAGAGGGTATGAGCCAAGGAACACTGAGGAATGGAATAGACGAAACTGGAGCAGTGGATGTGTTAGGAAGCAGCCTCTGCACTGTGAGAGAGTCACAAATGGGAGTGAAGCTGGCAAGGGAGATGAGTTTGAGAAGCTGCAGAATGCCAAGGTTCCAGACTTTGCCCTGCGGTCGTCATCTGTCAATTATAGTTGCAGAACTCAGTGCTTGTTAAACTGCTCTTGCCTGGCTTATGCATATGATCCTGGCATTAGCTGTATGTTATGGAGTGGAAACTTGATTGACATACAGAGATTCTCAATGGGAGGAATTGATCTATACATTCGATTTCCCTATTCAGAGCTTGGTAAGTTCTATATTTATTTTAAATAAAAACTGGATCAATTTCTTGTATATGACATGCATATTGCAACTGACTTTATCTTAATTTGGTTGACAGATGAAAGCAAAAAAAATTCGACAGGGATCATTGCAGTAATAACTATCATAGTAGGAACGATTGTCATTGTGACTTGCGCATTTATCTTTTGGAAAAGAATTTCAAGTGGAGGTGATATGTCATTCCACTACCTTCTAGATTTAAAAATCAGAGATTTGTTATTGATGATTAATTACTTCGTCTATATTATTTCGGAATGGAGTTACTTGACATGATTTGAAAATTTGGGATACTTGGTTTGAAGCTAATTTCACCGATCAATAGTTATTATGGATGTTTGCCCTTCCTAGTGTATATATAACTCAGCCTTCCTCTAATCACTTCAAATTTGGACTTTCTCCTTTGACGAATACTACGCATGTTTCCATTAGGGATTACTGGCAAATGCAAATATATATCTTTACAACTCTAGAATACTATTGCCACTTTTATTCTCTTAACATGCATGAGAAATAGCACACGCAATTTACAAACATCATAAGTAGAGTGGACCGGTTGTTATTGCAATTATACATTTGTACTATATGTGTGTTTTGCTATATACTAAGATTAACCTGCAGATTGTTGATATTTTAATACAGACAAATCAAATTTGAGAATTTGGAGGAATAAGAAAGATCAACTCAGCGAAGTTAAACTCCCGGAAATTTCACAATTTGAGTTTAAAAGACTTGCTACTGCAACAAACAACTTTTGCTTACCTAATAGGTTAGGGCAAGGTGGTTACGGACCGGTATACAAGGTATTTATGGTATGATAGATTTCATCACCCCAAAAATCACAAGTTTCATATTGTTACTTCTAGAAATTGTCTTTTAGGGTATATTGGAAGACGGACAAGAAATAGCAGTCAAAAGACTTTCAACAGTATCTGGACAAGGTTTAGAAGAATTTATGAATGAGGTTGTGGTAATATCAAACCTTCAACATCGTAATCTTGTTAGACTTCTTGGATGTTGTACAGAACAAGATGAGAAGATTTTGATCTATGAGTACATGCCAAACAAAAGTCTTGATGCATATATATTTGGTTAGTCCCCACTCATCTTCTCATATAAGTACACATGATGGTATACTAAGATGGCGCTAAGGTGAAGAGGAAAAAAAAAACCTTATTTGGAAATGAATCTCTTCTAAATGTATAAGTTTGTTAATTACATTAATGTTGGTTTGTTCTATTCATATTTTGTTGAGATGTTCTAATTTGACCTTTTTAATGACATTGCAGATCCATTTAAACGAGTGCTAAATTGGAAAAAACGCTTTAATATAATTGAAGGAATAGCTCGGGGTCTTCTTTACCTTCATAGAGACTCTAGACTAAGAATTATACATCGAGATTTGAAATTAAGTAATATATTGCTTGATGAAGAGCTAAATCCAAAAATTTCAGACTTTGGTATGGCAAAAATTTTTGATCGCATTGGAAATGAGGCCAATACAAGACGAATTGTTGGAACATAGTAAGAATTCTATTATTCTCTTTACCTCTAATTTTATATATAAATTGATGGCTAGGAATTGAAAACTAACATTAGAGTTTATGCAGTGGATATATGTCACCTGAATATGCGATGGAAGGACTGTTTTCAGAAAAGTCTGATGTATTCAGCTTTGGAGTTTTACTATTGGAGATTGTTTGCAAGAGGAAAAATACCAATTTTTATGAAGATGCTGAATCTTTGAGCCTTTTAGGATTTGTAAGTCTCATTTGTTAATTATCTCATTTCTAAGAATTCTCTTTTATCTTAATGATTTGGTTTTGACCTTGAAGTTCAACAACTGTTTTATGCATGTTAATGTTTTGTAGGCATGGAAATTGTGGAATGCCGACAACATTACATGTCTAATAGATCCAGAAATATCAAATCCGAGCAATAATACAGAAATTGTGAGGTGCATACATATTGGTCTTCTATGTGTACAAGAACTTGCAATGGATAGGCCTACAATGACTACAGTGATTTCAATGCTAACTAGTGAGACGGCTAATCTTCCTCGTCCAAAGCAGCCAGCATTCATTCAAAGGCAAACTATGATGGATGTTGAGTCTTCTCTCGGTAATGATGGATTATGCTCCATCAATTATGCGAGTCTAACAGACATTCACGGAAGATAAAAGCAATGTCAAATGTTAATGCTGGTTGTGACCTTAACTTGTGATAGGGATCCTTAGTTACCGTGTTAACATTAGATGTATGTCAATAATGTCAAATATGTTTTCTCTTGGGAAATAAATCGGTCTGTTTAGTTGAGTTTTCAATTTTTTAGATTTTCCGAAGAAAATATTAAAAACTATAAATAAAAACTGGAGTTTGTGCCTGTTTTGGTTTCAATTTTTTCAGTTTTTAGGATTTTGTGAAGAAAAAACTGAAAACTGAAATTTATAATTTTCATAATTTTCAGTATTTCCTCACAAAATTTAAAAAATTGAAAAGCTAAAAACTGGAAACTCAAACCAAACATGCCCACATTTTTAAAAAATTTTCAATATTTCCTTCACAAACTGAAAAATTAGAAACTCAAACCAGATAAGGCCTTGCTATTCTTGTATTCTCATTGCGGCTTTGTTACACTAAACTATTTCAATGCATGATGGTATATGCTCGTGACTTTAATTGATTAAACAAATTTAAATTTTTCTTTTGATTTGTTATATCATTTTTTTTCACTCAAATATTTTGTTTAATGTATTACATATTATTGTTGAACAGGAATAGAAACCTACACGGGCCATGGCCCCATTAAGGAAAGGGCCATAGGGTTCCCATTAACATTTCACAACTTCTATTCACCTTTTGATGAGCTATTTATGTTGATAAAAAAAAAAACTAAATGCTCAAACTCATCCCTCACATTTGTATTGGGGGATAAGTTAGTCCCTCAAGTTTTGAAAATCTCATATTAGTCCCTCAGGTTTTAAAAATCCCATATTAGTCCTTCAGGTTTCAAAAAATGGGACAAATTAGTTCTCCGTACAGTTCTATATAATGTACGAATGGACCAATTTGTCCCCTTTTTAATTGTACGGAGAACTAATTTGTCCCATTTTATTTTTGGTTTTCTAAGGATATGTTTGGTTTTCTATTTTTATTTTCATTTATTTTTTAAAATTTTATGAAAAAATAATTTTTTTTCATGAAATCTTAAATAAAAACAGAAAGTGAACTTACCTAACTTTTCATACCCACCTATTAGCTCATATTCACAAGAGTGGAGTATCTATTGCAAAAAGCTGAAAGCAAATTTTAGATTTGTCTAAGATGATAGGGTAATGCCAAGTAGTGACCACACATATCAGTAGAGTAGGGCATTAATCTCTCTCATGAACATATCAGCCCCACTACTTTTGACAACAATAGTTCATATTGAGGTTCTTTGTGTCGGTAAAACTTTAATTTAGGGCTTAGCTAGGTAGCCACTACTTCTAGGGATGTCAGGAAGATGGGCCACTAGTAATGTATATATATGAAATAAGCTGTGTGCATATAATTACATATTAAATATACTGTAATTCCAATCACTATGATTGTGTAAATGAATTGTATATTTTTATAGACAAGCATGAATCGTCCGAAGCCTTTCTAGTCTTTATGAAATTGAATGGCTTGCCCCATCATCAAATTATATATAGAGTTTAATTTTTTGATGCACTGACAGCACAAAAGAGTTTTAAAGTATCATTCAATTTCATCTCTTTTTTTGTTTGATTTTTCAAGTAGTAGGGATTGAAAGTAATCATATTTGCTGATGCATCATTATATGATTAGATGAAGTGTAAATTTTTTTTACACTGTTAGTGTATTTTAATTAAATCCTTATATATAAAAGGTTAATAAAACTTATATATACCTTAATCTTTTACAAAATAAAATATACGTGACTTATAATGATAATATATATATATAATTTTATTATTACTATATACTAAGAGAACAAACTATTTATGGTAACAATAATTTACAATAATTATTTTTAAAACAAAATCACATATTTTCTCAACTATTAATTTTTTTTAATATTATTATATATTTTTATAGTGAAATAACAAAATTCTTCTTGTTACTTTCTTCATGATTCATCTTTATACACCAAATTAATAAATAATTTTGTTAACATGCATTTCTAAAATTAATAATTGAGAAAATATGTAACTTTTGTTTTTATAAAATTAATTATTATAAATTATTGTTACTATTAATATTTTTTTCTTGTGCATGTTTGGGAAACTAGAAAAATTACTTTTGTTTTTCTTTTTCCAAAAAAATCTATTTTGAAAAAATAAGTTTGTTTGGCTATTTTAAGTCAATAATTTATGTGGTTCAAATATGGAGAAAAAAAAAGCTGTTTTTTTTTTTTGGGGGGGGGGTGGGGGATGGAAACTTAAATATGAGATTACAATCCACTGATATAAAAGGGATATATATGCCCAATCTATCCTCATTCACAGTAATTTGACTCAAAAATTTATCTAACATAATTTATACTTTCATATTCATTTATCACAAAGAAAATTATTATTATTTTAAAATTCCAAAAAATACATATTGACTAAAAACCAATTTTCAGTTAGAGTGGCCAAATATAATATGATTTCAAACAAGTAACTATATTAGAAAAAACTTAATATAAAAATAATCAATTATTGAAATAAGTATAATCTTACAGTTTTACTAAACAGGCTAATTAATATAGTAAAAATTTTAAAAGTAAATTATACATATAAATATATTAATTAATATTTGATATTATTATAACCTACGTATATATAGTAAGCGTTAACAAGATGTGATTGAGTCTACCGCCTAGTTGTTGTGGTTATCTTTTACACCCTTTAAGTGAGAGGTCTCGTATTCGATCCACACCTTTCTCCTTACCCCAACCTCCTAGGAAGAATCAATAAATTGATAGTTTGACAAGTTCGACACAGCAAATATTAGTCGATTAGTAATTAAAAAAATTACACACATCCTCATTAAGGTTTCTTAAGAATAGTTAGATATGCTTTATCAAGCATTTGATGCATTTGATATATTGTATCTCAAAATTTACTCATAAATTAAAATGATAGATAGCTTAACCAAGTTTAAGGAGACAATATTAGGTTTGATTAATTTTTAATGTATGAGATTTTTCTTTCATATGATAATGTATAAGGTGTGTTTTACACTTAGTTTTTTAATATTTTATTGAAATAAATGTTACACAAAGTAAATAAAAATAAAAAATTATTTAAATAATTAAAAAAATATATTTAAAAAAAAAGTGGGCATGATTGATAAGTGTAATTAGCTTAAGATTTAGAAGAATAGAAAAAATAAATAATGTACGTATTGTAATTAAAAGTTTTTGAAGGATGAAATTGTAATTAATGATAATTAATTTTGTACTTTTTCTTGTAAAACATATATAGATTATGTGTCATGATGTAATTGGTTAAAGGTAACTTGGGCTCCAAACTCCAGAAATTAGCTTGGGTACCATAGAAGGATCCATAATATAATTATATCAACAACATGCTAAAGTTATTTAAAAACTCAATCACAAATATTTTGTAAGTTTAAGGATGTAATTATAAACTTTAAAATTATAATAGATTATTTGAATTTTTAAAAAATTCATAAATTAATTAGCACATTAATTTAACCTATATAATAAGAATAAAATGAAAAGGAAGAGAGTAAGAGATGCTATGACATGCATTGGTGGCGGTGGTGAACCTTTGTGAGGTCTACTATAGTACCATCATATATGAGAACTTTTGTCCTTGATGCATGGCACACGTGCAGTGAAATCAGCAATTGTAAATTGGATGCGCATCAAGTGGACTTTTGAATCCCCCAACAGTGGTACTGATACAGACTTGATATGTGGATCGAAGACAAGAATTGTCATTCACAAAGTGAAATCCAATCAAAATGCAATTATAAGTTCCATCATATATGTGAGACTGAGAGGAACTGCCAGAGTTACCCTGCACCATTTTTACACACGTATGGTGAGGCTTAATCCGGATTCAATAATCAATATGACAAATCCTTGTCTATAGGAAACAATAAGAATCTTTGTTTCTTTCTAATTATTAGGCATGTTGCCTCCAACATATGTGACCACATCTCAAAATCATAGAGACGAGTTTCGTTATTAAATATAAAATCACCTGTGTCTTTATGCACCAGTTTAATCTTTTAGGAAAGGTAATAGGGATTCAATATTTATTATGTCACAATATAAAAGAAAAATACATGCTCAAACCCAAATTAATTAAGCTTTTAAAAGAGGTTATTTATGACAAGCTGCGTGACCTACTTTTTTAAAATGAGCCAACTGATCAGAGAAAATTGTATTGGATTGAAAACTATGTCGTCATTTCACAGGTAATATGCAAATCTCCAAACGAGATTAGTTCATGTTATCAATCTTTCGCTCACACATCATCAGTTGGGTTTTATTTTAAGATATTTTTTTGTTGGTGCGTGATCTATAAATAGGAAGATATGCAAATCAAAGCAAAACTTTTAAGCCTTGTCATTTATATATACTAGTCGTTGGACCCCCTGCGATGCACGGGGAGATAATAAAAAATAGTTTATTGATTATTATAAAAAATAAATGATAATTTATTTAAATATATTTTACTGAAAATTGAGTATATAAATTTATCTTAAAAGTAAGTTAATATTTAAATAATTAAATAAGTGGATAAAATATAAATATGTCATTCTATTTTATATATTATTTTGAATATAATGTTTATAAGGTTTAAAAAATCTTGATAGATGACCTACAACTAACAACAAAAAGCATATTTTATGAAAATTTTATACATTTCAAAAGTTAAAATTGTTGAATAAAGAAAGCGAATAAATGAATAATTTTACTATATCATGAGCCACTTATAGGAAGGACAATGAGTATCCATGACCATGAGAAATGGGACATGTCCCACGCCTCTCGTCACTGTTTAGAATTTTACCTCTCATCCTCATCTCAATCTCTCTTGTGGGTTCATATTTCCCATTTCTCGTAGGAATTTTGAATCCCATGATATTCAGGGGTTTATTAACAAATTTCAAAAAGAAAAAAACTTTAAAAATATTTTATAATTTGAAAAATAAATATCCATAATAACAAATGCTATTAATGAAACATAATCTAAATTAAAATTAAAATGCATACATAATGCAAATACAATAAAAATAATTAAAAAAATAAAGGTGTGTTATCTCTGTCACTATCCCGTTTAACAAACGGGGATTTAGCACCATCAATCGTCCCTATGAAGGCAAAATATGTCTCAACTTCCTTTCCCATTGTGGGTAATTCCCGCATGTACCCACTTTCAATTTTTTATCATCCCTAACCGTTTATATCTTTTAAGTAAATTAAAACATTTAATTTATAAAAATATCAAAATATATTTTCTAATTAAAAAATAATAAATAAATTTAATTTATACAATTTCAATTACACGTCTTTTCCTTTTACATCCTTTTAATAAATTAAAATATTAATTTTAAAATATATGTTATAATTAATGTGTAATAATAAAAAAATATAATTCTAATTTATATAATCTCAATTATTAGAGTAGTATATCAATTATAATATTATTTTGAATAAAAAAGTAATATAATTATTTAATTTCTTAAAAATATTTTAGTGTTGAAAAATTAAAGTTGGTTTTTTCAAAAAATTATTATGAAAAAATTATGGAATTAATAGATTGGAATATGCAAGTTGTAAAAAATTAAATAGAACATAGTTATATAGGTAGATAAATAATTTTTTATTTTGATTTTCAAAAATACTAAATTTGAAGTTAGAAAATTTTCTCCTAACCCCATCCTCATTTAAAATTTTGCCTCCATTTTCATCTATATCCCCGTCATGGGTCTCCATTTCTCATTCCACGTGAAGATTTGAATCCCTATTGATATTTATGGGTTTATTAAAAAAAATTAAAAATACTTTAAACTTTAAAATATAAATATCGACAATAACAAATACTACTAATACAACATAAATATAATAGCTTTATTATCATTAATACTATAATTATATATATAATTTTTATGGTATAATATATTGAATTATAATTTTGTTTATGTTATTTTTCATTTTTTATATTACTTTTGTTAATGGTAGAGAGATATAAAGGTATTATTGGAAAAAATAATTGATAATTAGAAGGTAAATTAAATTCAAAATCTTACTTTAAGTATTAAGATTATGAAATGATAGGGTATAATTTTTCTATGAATAACGCATGAAATTTTTTTTATGTAATGAGTCTTAAATATTAATATTATATAAATTGTTATCATATTTGATTAAAAATAAATTATCATATTTATATTATAATGAGTCTTAAATATTTGATTAAGAATAAATTTGGTAGAAATTGAATTTTAAATTATTATCATATCAAAATCAATTAATTAGTAATTCGTTAACAAATTAGCCTACCCGTTTCCTTTAGAAAAAAAATACTAACTTTAAAGCTTATTTATTTTGGAAATATTTTTTTATAATTTTTTATATTACCTTAATAATGTCAGGCTATTAATGGTTTTTAATTTAATTGTAAGTCGTAATTATTTTGACATGAGTTCTTTCTTAGTACAAATTGTAATTTTTAATGATTGTAATGTTTGATTATTTAATTATTGTAATATTTGATTTTATTTCATATAAAAATAATTAATAAGTAAATTATAAACTAAGTAAAAAAAAATCTTTAGAGATAAAGATTAAGAAAGGTGGGGCTTAAATCACTATATGAATGACATGTGTAATAGTTTCTATGAAATGAGTCTGAAATATTAGTATAATATATTTATAATCCATAATCATAACAATAATAATATAATTTGCATATAATATATAATATTGTGTATATTTTTCAATTGATATATATTATTGTATAAATGAATGCCTCGCTCCAAAAAAAAGTAAAAGGTTGGATTTGTTATTTTTACACATATGCAAGTCACAGATGATACATAATATTTTTAGAGGTGGCTATTTACTTTATTTAATTTTAGAAATAACAAATATTTGCTTTCATTTCAATTTGAAATAGATTGATAAAAAATAATGCTCCTCTATAAAATTCTTAGACAAATTCATCTTTTTTCTACGATCAGCCTAACGAAATCCTTCATTAAATATCATGCAAATTATAATAGATAATCACAAATTGGTTCACTACCTTTTATTTTAGCTAAATGAATATGTTTGTCAATTTGCTAGACTTGTTAATTATTAGTAGTGTGATCAAATGCAATTAACAAATCTTTACTTTACACCTAAATTGATGATTATATATATATATATATATATAGGGATTCAATGAGCAATAATAATGGTCATGTCTTGTTTTATCCGATGTTACAATTACATGACAGATCAAGGAATCCCATAGATATAACAAAATCAAATCTAATAAAAATGGATAAAAAATAAAATAGAAAGATTTGCCCTTAAAAGATCCCGCATGCCATAATCGCATGGCAAATAAGAGACCTTTTTATTGATCTGATCAAGGCATTCCCCTTTTTTTTAATATCACACGATTTTTTGTTATAATGGAGAATTTTTTGTTGATCTGATTAAAGCATTCCCCTTTTTTTTCATATCACATGATTTTTTGTTGTAATAGCCGCATTTTTTTTTGTTTTCCATTATTAATGATTCTTAATTTAATTGTAAATTGTAATTTTAATGATTTGTAATCCCATAAATATATCTTAATGATTCTAATTATATTGATTTACGTAATTTTTAATGATAGTAGATTTGATTTTATTAGCAATTAATAATTTAATTATAAATTAAGTAAAAAAATCTGTAAATATAAATGTCTAGAAAAGTGGGTTCTAAATCACTATGTGAATAACACGTGTATTTTAAAACTCTGTATGAAAAACACTTATAATATTTTCCATGAAATGACTCTCAAATATTATATTAATAGATTGATGAGACCTTGAGATCCACCATCTAGCAAATTGTTTGAGAAGGATTCATTCAGATCATGGCCACCCTCGCAATAAGTAAATTATTTTACATTATGGATTCGTTTCATTAATTAATTCGACTCCTAGTTTGGTTTTCCTCCTTAACTTCACTTTATTTTTTTAAACCGTTCAGTGTGCTTCACTGAGGTCAGCTTAATTTGTCTTCTCTCGATGAAGATGATTCTGTGTCTGTCAATTATTTCATTATTAAGAGATGATCATTATTATTATTGTTATTATGCCGTATAGAAACACCTCTTGATAATGTGCTCATACATAATCTTCACGTTAAAAGGTCAAATCACTGTTCCATCCCATTACTTGGTGTCCAAATATTTTCCTTAAATTCAGGGTCTCTGCCCCCTAATCACTTTCAAAGGCTATAAATTATTGCAAAAGAGATATTAAGGATTAAAAAGTGGGAATTTTAAACAAATCTTCATTTTTACCGGAACCACACTACGTTGAACCTTTCTAATCATGCCCACGACTCAATATTGGTATATCAAGTCGTCTTGATCCTTAATTAGTACTTTGGAAATAAAAAGGTTCACTCGTTTTGGGGCCTAAGGACGTTGATTTGTTTTTCACTTTACCTGGAAAAGTAAAATATTACTTATGTCATCTATGTGAGGTTTTGGGGCCTGGGGAATGACGATGTTAACTTTCTTTGTCATTTTGCTTTAGTTCCTAGCCTGAAAGTATTAATATATATATATATGAGAATAATATACAGGGGTGTTTATAATGCAACTCACTCCGTCAACCCAACCTAACTTAAAGCTTATTGGGTTGGATTCGGATTTGAATCTTGAAATTTGACCTTATACACTTTTTGGATCAGGTAAGAAATCATATTTCATGTCGACCGAACTTAACCGAAGTCAAATAATTATTTTAGAAATATATATTTTCTTATAATAATTAGTGAAAAAATTATAAGATTTTATACTTTAGGTGATATATTTTATACAACTTGATGTTATTTTTATATTGACTCAGTTTGTTTTGAAACATATATTTCAAAATATCTTTTAAATTTTATTTGTTACTTTGTAAAATCTTATAATATTACTATGTGTAACGTTCAAACTCTTATATGTGTTTGAAGATCAAGTTCATCTAGTTCAACTCGGTCACTAATCAGGTCGATATTGGATCGAGTTCCAAAAGTTAACATAGTCTAAAAATCAAGACACGGTCAGATTTGATCCAATTCAATCCAACCTATCCTCTATGCACATCTAACTTTACGTACATACCTTATGTCAAAACTTGTCAAGATTAATCCTTAAACTATTTTTTGTTATTTCGGATGGAAACTAGGAGACTTGGAGGCGCTCGGGTTACCTGGTTCCTATTGGTTATGCCGCTGGTATTGTCTTTGCTCCAAGCTGGTAAGAGTGTACCTGCAAAGATTCACACATTAAAATTCGCGATACTTAGTTTATGAATAGAGTGCACGTCTGAGATAGACCCTGAACCTTTTGATAAATAGGAGTTTGAAGAACAAAACCACTTCCTACATATTTGAGTGAGCTCCTGCTCTGAGATCGTGGGTGGAGTATAATCCATTAAATCCCATCTCCTTTCCAATTAGAAGTGCAATCAATGAAATTCTTTTCTTATAAGAATTTTAATCCTAAGATTTAGGCTCGAAACTGTGTTGTCACTTTTGGTTTGCTATCGTGGTAATTTCTTAACCAATTTAAGTACACATTGCTCTTTAAACCTATTGTTTATTATTAGGAAAATGTTATTTATACTCATAAGATATGAATATCGTGTTAACTCACATCTCATTGACAAATATTATCTGAATAGGGTTCACACCTAATTCAATAGTGGATGAGACGTGATTCAACACGATATTCATAACCTATGAATTCAAATAACACAACTCTTATTATTAGTTACTGCATTTTGTGTTTTACACTGGTCACTGGACCAAAAGCCAATGCATTCCAAAATCTATATTATCCAGGTCAAAAGTTTCATGGGAACATACTTTTGGTCCTTTAAACCCGGAAAAGGTTATGTCGCTTTGTAACATCCAATTCAACCGTACCTAAAAGACAAAGGACAAGAAGGATGCGAAGTGGGGAAGGTGTTGAACCTTGAAGTAGATTACTACACTACATTAATTTTTGGGTTCATCACAAATCTTTATTATTAGCCATTTGATCAAATATCCAAGAAAAATAGTAATCATTCAATGGCTAATAACAGGAGGTCTATGATGGACCTAAATACAAGATGTTTATCTTAACATTTGCTCATTACATTCAAGTAAAATATTATTTCTAACTACCTAAAAGATGAAGGACAAGAAAGATACAGGGTAAAGGGAAGTTAAACACAGGACCATGCATCCAAAGATAAAGGAGATGACCACAGTCCACAGTTACTAGACTGTAGACTCAAGCACGATTTAGACACCTCTTTGGAAAGGTGGGAATCAATGCGGTTATGTTTCTAGTACATACAGTAGATATGGTAAAATAATTGATAAGATATCTTATCATCACATCTACCGCTAAGGCTAAACAAATTCACAATTAACACGGTTCTCCTCATTTTCTTACTGTTAAATTATTGAAATCTCCACTTATTTATATATAATTCAACATATGTCAAAATGAGTATTTACTGTCAATAATAGTACTCTTTAATCAATTATTCCACTTCAACCAGTGATGGTACCACCCAACCAATGAGCATCAGAGTCCAATGAGGACCAAGTGCCAAAATTTTCTTGTCTGGAACTTTCAGCTTTAATGGGAGCATAATGGCTTACAGATACTAGAGCTTTGATTATCATTAGCATAAGAAAAGAAGGTGTATAGTCCCACTTTTAATCTTATACATTCATTTCCAGCCTCAAGGTTATAAACTAGTTCTCTTATGATCTTATCTGTTTTGTTCATCATTGCAAAGCACCCTTTCTCTATCCCCACCAAGAGATTCATAGCAGATGAGGACAAGTTAATTAACAATGTGGCTCCCCGTTTTAGTAAAGAGCATTGCAAACTTGCTCATAGATTTTACAATGATTAAAATAAAACAGAATAATGAAGTATTATAAGGCATGTGCACAACCATGAACCATCATCACAGCATTCATGGTCTACATAAAACCCACAAGCAAGGGACTTGATTGGAAGTTTGTGCTTACCTCTCTGTCTACTTGACAAATTTTCAGTAAATCATCCATGAATTTTGATTTAAGGATGTCATTATCTCTAGGATGTGTTTGGTTAAGGAGTAAAAAATGGGGATAAATGAGTTTCACATGTAATTTTACACATGAAACGAATCTAGAAAAAATTTACTTTCACTTTTACTCCCTAACCAAACATACTCCTAATAATTTTCATGATTAGGGTATGTTTGATTGGAAAGTAAACATAGGATAAAAAGAATGAACTCTATATATAATTTTATACAAAATTATATAAAGCCCATCTATGAAATTTTTATTACTATTTTAATTTTTCAACCAAACATACTCTTCATGTGAAGAGACGGTGCAGTTTGCAAAATACATTCCAACAGCAAAAAGCATAACAACGGAATTTAATAGTAACATAAATAAAATGACAACGAGCATCAGGCTCAGTTTGCACGAATCCAAGCAAGAATAAATCTTCTTATCATCTTATGTGAACAAATTTTATCATATGAAAATTTGACACAATTATCATCGATGAAGAATGTGATGTCCAAAGAATATTAAAGATTTACAGATCGTGTAAACTATTATACGGAATGATGCAGTCCCCATCCAAGTCTATTCAAGACTTGGCGTTATGCTGATATTAGTGGTTTAATAATCCTCTACCACACTACCTTTCTACCTACCCTACTCATGTGCTTGCACCTATGTAACCCCAAAAAATTTTAAAAAGAATTTTGTTAGTGATTCCTAGATCATATATTAAAAAAGTACGGGGCTTGCGATGGTAAAGGCTCTTTTCTTTCTTTAAAAAGTGTTAAAGATTTAATTCTCGACTTAGAAAATTGAGCAGCTTTAAAATTTATGGTTAGCAGCTACTCCCTTAAATGGACCTATCATACGAGAAGGAATTAGTTACTGCATTCGGCGTTGTATATCTTGGAAAAAAAAATCATATATCAAAGAATAAAAATAAATTTTATTGTCTATTTTAATTATTTTTTAAAAAATAAATGATTTTAGATTTCCACCTCAACAGCCAAATGCAGATGTAGCTTAAAGTTTCAGTCTCGGCAACAGAGGAGGTTCAATACTCGAACTTCTCAAGATCCATCATGAATTATACTAATTCAAGAGCTTAGAATTTCCTAGGCAAAAGTGGAGAACAATTTGGTAGAGGTGGCATATTCTCTACTAAGATACCAACCTATCATGTTTATAGAAAAGGAGAACCTACGGCAATTTGCTGGCACAGGCTTGATCCACACTATTCCTGCTAATAATAGTCCCTATTTTTTTTTTCACATTCTGACTCCAGTGCATTGGAGTTCTCCAAAGCCGAGTGCATAATTAAATTAGGGGAAAATTGCACTTTTTCGCCTGAAATATAAGTCATATATATTTTAAATCATAAACTTAACAATTGTACAGTTTAACTTCTTAAACTTTCTTAAATGTACGAATTGATCTTTCTGATAATTTTATTATTTATTAACAAAACTATCATAAATTTTAGAAAATATAAGATATCATATTACATATTTAGAAAAATTCAAGAAATCAATTTACGCATGACTTGCATTTTTAAAATCTAGACACTAAGGTAGTGTTTGATTTGTATCTCAGGGACATGGACAGAAATACAGAGACAATAGAGACAGAGACAGAAAAAATATTATCCCTGTATCATATTTGGTGGTGGAGATGAAAACAGAAAAAATATTGGCCGTTGACCACCATTGACCAACGGCCGGCGGCGTTGACCAGAAGCCGACAACGTTGACCGTCATTGACTTTCGGTGTTGACCGTTGACTCCGACATTGACCGGCAGCCAACTGCATTGACTGGCGGTGGTTGGTGGTGACTGGTGACCGAAGGTTTTTGTCTCCGTGTTCTATCTCCACTGTCCCCATTTTTTAGAAGGACAGAAATACAGGAAATTTTTGTATCTAGGACAAAAGAATTTTCGGTCTCAGTACTCTATCCCCACCACCAAACATGATACAGAGACAGAAAATCAAAAACTGTCTCTGTCCTCCTGTCCTGAGACAACAACCAAACACTACCTAAAGTGCACATAGTCTATAGGGACAATTTTCCCTTAAATTTGTTTACCCCGATCAAGCTCAACTCACTTCATAATTTTCAAACTGTTTGAGCTTAATGAATTGATTTTTGTAACCTTGATGTGCTATATTCAAATAAAGAATACATGCGTAGCATATACATATAAAATAATTTAATCAAAGTAAACGTTTACATATATAAAATTAAACTTTAAAGTTTAATTTAATTCTCTGAAAGTATAAATTTTCTTTACACAAATATTATGAATTATGTATAGTCATTTTATCAAAAGTGTTTACCCCTCATAATTATTATTTCAAAAGTAATACAGTTAGTATTATAAGATTATCATTAATTAACAATGTGAAAACACTTTGTACTAATAATACCATATTAAAATAAATCTCTTTCGTCTGATAATTTATATTATTTTTCCGTAACACAATCATTTGAAAAGCAAATAACCAGCAACTGACATTGGTAACGAGAAACTTTGCTGTCTTGCTAATCGCGGGCAAAAGGTTTCATAAATTCTTATTCAAGAAAATTTATTTTAAATCAAATTCTTCAGAACAGAGGCAATACCAAGAATGCAACAGCACCAGCGAAAGTTAATTTGCAATTAGAAACTTAGCTGCATGTGTAATATAGAGTTTATCTTTGAAAATTTCCACCACATTTTTACTTCCAAACCAAACATACCCCATAAGAGGCAAATCAATTTTTTCAATCAAGGTGGCAACTGGCAGCAAACATTGAACTCCTAAGAAAAGGGTTAGATCCACACTAAAAAAAAGAAAAGGGTTAGATGATGCTTCAACTCAGAAATATTCTCTGGTTCAGTTTAAAGCCTTCAACTGCTAGATCTCAAGAGAAAAAATTTACAAGCCAGTTACCATATAGACAAAGATCCGTCCTCAGCTCCCCATTAATAAAAAACAAACAGGTCACCTCCCAAAACATTTCATTATTGAAGAGGTAAGAGCAGAAGTCAGAAATTTCATTCCAGCAGATCCACCAGGAAAATACGATATAGCATAGTACCCAAGTGAGAGAACCTGCAAAGTATAATCAAAATTTCAATGCAAGATTGGTAGTTTCAGAAAGATATATGTATGTATGCATGGGTCATGTTAAGTATAAGTTTAAACAACTCTTAAATCATTAAATAATGAGAAGTTCATAAGTAACAAATAATATCTATAATATTTTATATCAACCAAGAATTGTTAAATGCTTAATATGGTTTTTATATATACATTAAAATCAATGTAGTAGATATCTTTAAAATGTACAAAAATAAGTGTTATTTGATTTCACCCTCATTTCAATTTTTTCAAATTTTGATATAAAATATGCACAATAGATAATTGTAAGTAAACAAAGGGATCGATAGAAAATATATCTTATAAAAAATTATAAGTGATGCAAATGTGCTGTACGTTACATCAATGTAACTTGATCTTGACCCTACACACACACCACACACAAAAATCTTTAAGGAAGACCCATTTCTACATCCACAGTAACTAGAACCAAGCCATGACACACACCCTTCACAAAAAGCCAGTTGCCAGGAGTGTGAAAAGTAAAAACAGTCTACAAAATTTAGATTGACTCTTCAATGCAGTAGTAGTTGTTGCTAATTGCTATAATAAATTTGAGTCATAAAACAAAGCCAAAAACCTTTGAGCATATAAATCAACAGCAAACAGTTAATGATAGCATACGAAGAAGGGCGAAACACATGACACCATTTGGATGCTATGTCGATGTGTCAGACATAAGTCTGTGCCGGATCTTGCATGACACACCAATAAAACATGTTTATATATATTTAATTGAGAAATGTTAGGTGTACAACATTTCTTCACAATACGTTTACACCTCTATACAAAACAAATGTGGGGCCCAACAAAGTGTTGTGTCTTCATGTGCTTTTATACTATAGAGGTGTAGTGTAAACTTGTTGGAAAGAAATGTTGTACACTTAACATTTCTCTATTTAATTTAAAATTTACTTTTTTTCTTATTCTAAATAGAAAAACACAATATAAACTGGGTTATGAAAATGAAATAATACATAGCTTTTAAAATTTATAAGAAAATAAAACATAAGTGAAGTTTATATGAATTATATTTTGAATGATATATCATTTTCTTTAAATTTTTAGTCATATATATGCTGTGTTCGTGTTCTATAATTTTTCAAGTTTGGCGTATCTAGTGCCATGTCGCGTCCCGTGTCCATGTGTCCATATCAATGCTTTATGGCAAAGAAGTATTTTAAGGATATATGAAACTGATACCTGTACGACAGAGAATACCACAGAAAGAACATAGCTGTGACGCACCATTGAGACATATATGGTACCAATCATACTGCCAATAAAAGCCAATGTGAAGGGGAGCCTCTGAAAAATAATCACAGAGAGACATTTAGACAAGCAACGAACACATGCAATCAAATCAGAAAGACTGCAAGCTTCCACAAGCTCAACAAAATCACTGAAGCAACATACAATGACTTGCCAAGTTGTATTATCACTATACAAGCAACAAGAAATGCAATAGCAGCAACTTACCTCCTTTGACAACATGTGAGCAAGCTGATTCTTTGGACCCTTGAGAGCAAAGAATGATCCAATAATAAATCCACACCCAAGTGTAAAGCAAATAGCAAACTTTTGTGGCATAACCACCATTACAGGCAGGAACAATGTAAATGCTATGAAAACAAAGAAGACCCCACTTGCCAGAAGCAAACCAAAATACACAAGTGCTTTGCCAGAAGGAACATTACTCGTGGCAGACTGGAAGTTGCCCGGTAAATCTCTCACGCCTTTAGAAACCCTACACAATTATAAGAGACAAACAGCTTAACTACACAAGAACAGCATGTTCTTTAACCATGATCCAGGAAATCCATTTAAATATATTTGGGGAAATTGTGTCTGTTCTTTTTGCGGCAATTTATACCATCAAGAAAATAAACAAGAATAATAACAATGGACTCGCTCCTCAGGAACACCTAGAGAAGGTAGAAAGACAGATAATGTTTCCACATACAACAGGATTAGAAACTTGTATCCAATCTAAGCGTCAATTCGCATGAAGAAAACATGGAGTTAGAGTGAAGATCATCCAAGATATGATTGATTTTTATGCATTACAATTTTACAATGGGAAATAGAATCTCAGTCACAGCTCTGAATAATACTTCTCCCACACAGAGGGCCAATCCAATCAGTTTCATTGCCATCTTAAGTCCAAAGCTCCCTTGAAGGTTAAATCTTATATCTGGACCGCTGTGGTTAACAGAATTAATACTAACAACATCTTACAGGTTCGAAGGACACAAAAGGCTATTTCCCCTGTTATGTGTGTTTTATGTGTAGTGCTAGCTTGGAATCAACCACACACCTGTTTTTACATTACTTGGTGGCTGACTCTTTATGGAATTGTTTGTTTGGTCTTTTTCAATATTCTGCAAATTGGACTAGACCGGTCGATCGAACCGGGAACCAGCCTGTTATCCAGTCCAGGTTGCATTTGAAAACCGCCATATGAAGAACCATTAGAGAACCAATAAGAACCGCCAGGGAACTGGCAAACTGGCCTGGTCCGTGCAGTCTGAGGGTTTTTTTTTTTTTTTTAATGCAAAACGGCGTCGTTTTGTTTTTTTTTCTTTAAAAAAAAAAGGAAAAATCTGAATGGTGTGAGTGTGTGACATTTTTTCCCTATTGGCCTTTTCCTTTACTAAATTGCAAGGAAACCAAAAGCAGAGGACCGTTTTTCCTTTTGGCCTTTTCGTTTCCTACTTTCCTTTCTTCTCAGTTTGAACAGTGAAGCAGAAGACAACCCCGCCATGTTGCCCGCCGTCTGCCACAAGCCGCATCGCCTGCCTCGCTGTCACCATCAACCCTTCTGACTTCGTCGCGGTCTTCTGCCTCCTTCCTGCTCCGCCATGTTGCCCGCTGTCCGCCACGAGCCGCGTCGCCTGCCACGCTGTCACCATCAACCCTTCTGACTCTGTCGCGGTCTTCTGCCTCCTTCGAAATCTGCTTTTGCTTCTGCATTTGCTTCAAACTCTGCTTCTGCAGTTCTGCCTTCATTACAGTCTTCTTCTGCATCTGCTTTAAAATCTGCATCTGCATCACAGTCTTCTTTTGCTTCTGCCTTCATTACTGTTTTTAACCTTTTTCTTTTTTTTGAATAAGAAGGCCGAAGCCCATGTTTTACCTTGTTATTCCAATTTTTTTAAGATGTTTGCTTATTGTAGTTTGAAGCAAATTTTGGACTTGATTATTTGAAGTTTAGTACTAGTTTTATTTGTGGCTTTGCGCTGGACTATTTATTTTAGCTTGATTTGTTTGTTGGATTTTGATGTGATTATGTGAATTTAACTTGAGATATTTGATCCATATAGATAATGTTTTATGGGTTGTGTTGATGTTTAATTTAATTTTTAGTTCTTTTATGACATATATTTCATTTTATATTTTTATCTATTTATATAAATACAGGTTTCATTATATCCCAATTATATTATGGTTGGACCCCCGGTTGAACCATTGAACCTCTAAACCTTTAACCCAACCGGTTCGATGTCCAGTCCGGTTTTCAGAACCTTGGTCTTTTTGGTGAATGTTGGGTGAGTCCTGAAAGCATGGATCAATTCCTTATGACCAGTTTTGTTGGTTTTGGGAGGAGAAAGGAGGCCAAATTCTTATGGCAATGTGCTGTTTTTGCAATTATTTGGTGTATTTTGTTAGAGTGTGCTCGGTGGCTGACTCTTTAGGGAATTGTTTGTTTGGTCTTTTTGGAAAATGTTGGGTGAGTCCTGAAACCATGGATCAATTCCTTTTGACCAGTTTTTTTGGTTTTGGGAGGAGAAAGAAGGCCAAATTCTTATGGCACTGTGTTGTTTTTGCAATTATTTGGTGTATTATGTTAAAGCGTAACTCTTGCATTTTTCATGGCAAGTATTCAAACAAGTAGATTTTGTGGGATAAGATTAGACGCTTAGCGTCTAATTGGTATAAGGCACATGACCTATTTAAAGGTGTTTTCATCTCGGATATGATAAGACATTGGAAAGCTTTAGGGCCTGTTTGGAACAATTCTTTTGTTTTTTAAAACTGTTTTCCAAAACAATTTTAAAAACAATAAAACAAAAACAACAAAACAAAAAAACTTGTTTGGATAACAAAATAACAAACGAGATCACAAACAAAGAACATACACAACAAAGAGGAATAACAGGGGCTGTCACGGTGGTTGGAAGGGAGGTGGGAGGGGCTGCGGTGCTTGGTCGCGAGGGAGCACGGCGCTAGGTCACGAAGGAGCATGGCGCTTGGTCGCCAAGCTGGGTCATGGGGCGAAGCACGTTAGATCTGGGTCGTGGGGTTGCGTGCGGAGCTCGTCCGGGTCGCGGAGGAGCACGACGCTTGGTCGCGGAGGAGCACGACGCTTGGTCGCGAGGCTGGGTCGCGGGCGAAGCACGTCAGATCTGGGTCGTGGGAGGTGGGTCACAAGGTTCTTGCGCGAGCTCACGGGGTCGCGTAGCTTTGCGAGCCGGGCCGCACCGTTGAAGCTCCTCGCCGGCGCTTGGTCAGAAAGGTCGCGGGCATTGGTCGCGGATCTCGCGGGCGCTGGTCGCGGATCTTGCCAATGCTTGGTCGCGGGGCTCACCGGCGCTTGGTTGCTGGCCGCGGGCTTGGCTAGGGAAGCTTGAAGAAGGATGGAGGAGTTTGCCGGAGGTGGGAGGAGTTCGCCGGAGGTGGGAGGAGCATGGTGCTGTGGGGGAAGAAGTCCAAGAACAACAAAACTGTTTTGAAAAACATCTAAAATCAATTTTTGGTTTTTTGTTTTTAAAACCCAAAATGTGTTGTAGGGGAAGAAGTCCAAGAACAACAAAACTGTTTTGAAAAACATCTAAAATCAATTTTTGGTTTTTTGTTTTTAAAACCCAAAATGTGTTTTTCTGTTTTTAAAAACAAACATCCAAAAAAATTGTTACCAAACAAGTTTTATTATTCTTTTGTTTTTAAAAACACAAAACAGTTTTAAAAAACTATTGCCAAACAGGCTCTTAATGTGTTGATGTTTTCTCTTGTTTTCTTTTTGCTTTGAGGATCTCTTGTTCTCATCACCTTGTATTATTATTTTCTTTTTGTTAGTGAAATTTCTTCTTGTATCCCAGAAAAAAAAAGTCAGCTTCATAGCTCTCAACCTCTCACTGGTATAAGTATGACTGCATGTAATAACTTTTCTCTAATAGCATATCTTGAGTGGAAAGAGGCTTCGAAATACATCTCTTATTAGTATATATGTACAGCTATCTCTTTAGCAGAGGTTTAGGTTTAACCTCAATGGGGGAAAAAAAAGGTTTTTATTGCTCACTAATTGTTATGTTTGGCCACATAATCAACCTGATTGTACTATATATGGAACACGTAAGTAACACTGTGGGTCGATACTTATTGTTAGGCATGCTTGCTTCCTTGCTTTCCATTTAAGAAGTCTTGTCCATATGGTTGCCTAGTGTTTTAGGGGGCTGTCTCCTAGAATAGACATCCCATGCCCATGAAGAGAAGCCATATTGGAACAAAAGTGCTGTGGATGGAAGGCGCTTTAGTTCTCACCGGCACATGTACAAGGGGGGCCTCGCCCACAATCATAAAAAGATGTCTTGAGCCATGAGGATAAACATTGTCATCGGCCCACCAACTGCAACTCCTCTATGACACCCAACAAAAAGAGAAGGAGCAGGCACTTGCTCCCACCACGGCACTGTCCTTTGTACCTCAAAGCACAAAGTAGCAAATAAGATATGCATTCCTTTTGTCCTGACACACGCCTAGTCATCACATAGTGAAAAGCTAAGGATGGCAGTACCTTTGTGCCAAGCCAACAACAGCTTCTCTTCCCCCCTAGCCTTGCATATAAACAGCATGACCCATCAATGAAAGGAGTTTGACAAAGAGATTGAAAGGAGAGGATGATAGTGAACATTCTCCATTCTCTGCAATTCTTAGACTTGTTCAGTCTCTGTTCAAGTTTTGTTCTCATAATCCAAGATCTTGGGGCTCTAATACTTGAATCATTTCTCCATGTAAGCTATAATTCATTTTCATCTATTTCCTTCACATTTCATCATGTTATGAATCCTAATTTACTGTTCTAAAGCACCTAGCAAGTGATAATCTTTTAGACCAACATTAACCAAGCTGTCATAGTTATCTTCAGCTTTTCCTCACTCGTTGACATAATCACCCCTTTTTCTTAATCACACAACCTCACATTATGATACATATATCCAATCTTATCCATTCATTTGTATATTGGTTTTTAATGGGCTGGAATTACCAAATCCAATTTATTTATTGGATAGATAAAGGACAGCCCAATATATCCATCAAAGAAAAATACATAATGTCATTTTGAATGGACGAGCTGGATATCCACATATGAAAATGTGTCAATGTATGGATTGGCTGTGAATCCATGGAACAGATCAAACTAACTACAATGCAAGAAACAAACCCAGGACTTCTTTTTAGCATTATTGTTAATTTGTTTAAGTATACAACAATAATGATTGGACTTCCTAATGTTTTAGTCATTTAGATCTGAATATCTGATTCTAGACTTTAGATTTCTTTACTGAAAATTATTGTTCTTTCTATTTTGATGAAAAACACAACTTAAATCTTTTTAAGTCTTGACTCCACATTTCTCCATTCAAAAAGTATAAAATTAGGTTCAAAAAGTATAACTGGAAAAAGGAAACATTTCAGCAGCTTTAAGGGTATCTCCCAGAGAATATACAAAACCCATTCCACATTTCATCTTCTTGAAATCTCTCAAATGTTTCACTCTCAAGTTTGCTGTATAAAACCCTTTTTATTCTTCTCAGCACAACAAACAAACAATTGCTGTGGAAAATTAATCATAGATAGAACCAAATAAGCTAAGAAGCTCTTTCCTATTACTTCAATTCAACTATGGCATTTCCAAAATCACACACAGATATCAAGATCACTAAAACAGAAACACTCTGATACAATCATTTGAACCCTCAAAATTAGAGTAAACCCCCCATTTTGGTCCCTCGAAAAACATGAGGGGGACAAATTAGTCCCTCAGGAATCAAAAGCCCTATATTAGTCCCTCTCACCATTCAAAAAGGGCGACAAAATACGAATATGTACAGAGTAACCAATTTATTCCCCTTTTTTTTTAAATGCGAGGAACCAATTTATTTCCCGATATATTTTGAGGAACCAAAATGGGCATTTAGTTTAAAAATTATTTTTAAAAAAAAGAAATCACTACTCAATTCATATGAACCAGAAAACAAAACCACATATACATTGAAGTGAATGCATAGTACAGAGGGACATGGGGCTTACACGCTGAATGTACCGGAAACGGTGTCGTTTGCGGACCTAACGGCTGATTCGAGATCGAAGGGAAGACCCAAACCGGAGGGGTCCTGAGAAGATTGAGCTGAGGCGTATGAATTCCAATCGGCCAGCAAAGACGACGTCGTTTTCAGCTGGTCCTCGCCGCTGCTACTCTCTCCCGAGAACCAACCCTGCATTTTTTTTTTTTCTCTTCCTTTTTTCGTTTTCTTTCTTTCTTTTTTTAATCTCGCTGGTTTTCTTGGCTAGCTCCCAAACAGAACCTAACCCAAAACGGATTCGAGAAATGGAAACGCGATCGATCGTTTTGGAGGAAGAAAAGTTTCTGGTGTGATTGGAAGGATAAAGAGAGAGGGAAGGAAGAAATTGAACAAGATTTGGAATCACTGTTGTTGTAACTTGTAAGCTGGATTAGCAGTTAAGGAATAGTTTGGTGCTGCTATAAGAAATTGAATTTGTTGAAGATGAGGTTAATATTTTAAGATTTTTCTTATTTAACTTAATTTAACCGATTTGAAAAATTCAATTTTTTTAACCACATTTTCACATTTTAATACTATTAAAAATATGGACTTTCAAAAAACTTATTTTAGATGACCTCGTTGTGTAAAAATTATCAATTAGGGTCTTTTAAAGTGAAAAAATATTATAAAATAAAAAAAAAATGAAAGATTAAAGGTACGCTTGATTTTAGTTTTTATTTTTTAATTTTTTAAATTTTATGAAAAAAATATTAAAATTTTTATGAATACTATAAAATTCAATTTTCAAATTTCATTTTAATTTTTAACATTCGTTTTACAAACTTCATAAAATTGAAAAGTTAAAAATAAAAATTAAAAATTAAAATCAAACAAAATATAATCACTCTGGATCATTTCACGAGACCCGCTGGCAATAGAAGTTAAGGATCAAAGATTGTTACACACTCACTGTTTGTTTGCTATATAATTTTTCTCGCTTTAGAGAACTTAAGTCCAACAAGTATTTTTTTTTTCGATCAAATCTTCCTATATATGATTGTGGGATGAAAATCAAATTTACTTTGCTGATGTATTAATATATTGTAGGATAAATGTGATAAAAAACATTTTATTACAAATACATTAAAATTATATTCATAGAAAATTATTAAAAGATGTATGGATTTTCCTTTTGGCTATTTCGCACCAAAGTTGCAACAAAAACAAAATGTCACACCAAAGTTTGAAGAATATTATTTCATCTTATTGGCAAAATTATGCTAACTTATATTTTAACATAAATTTTAGTTATGAATTATGGTTTCAATTCTACTCCATCAAATCATAATTTGGGAGAACACATAAAAATACCCATATCTGGCATCTATAAATCAAAGATGTTTTACGAGACTAAAAAATTAACTCATAATCGACATTCTCCTCTTGCAGCAAACATGAAATATATTTATTTAAAAATTCTTATATGGGTATAATTTAAAAAAATATTTCTTAGGTACACTCACATAAAAGTTAGTTAGACTCATAGATGAGTGAGTATATGTTAAATAAAGTTAATGGAGCCCTCTTTTATTGTGAATGTGTCTAAAAATAGAGACTATAAAAATGATGTGTTAGATTTGTTTATATATGAGAATCTCTCTATAATTTGGAATCTATAAACCAAACATGCTTTATTAGCCCAACTGATTGACTCATATAATCGACATTATACTCTTGCATAATTACAATTAGAATTTTAAAAGTCTTTTTTGGTTAGTAAGTGATAGAGAAATATTATTTGTACTAATTATTGTGGGATATTATGCTAACACACTCTTATCTAATATTGGATGAGATATAAACCTCACTTAATTGGGGACCCAAATCTAATACAATGGTAAATAAGAGTGTGTTGATACAGTGTCCTATAAAATGTAAGAATAAATAACATTACTCGTAAGAGATATGTAAAAATCTCTTTAAACACTAAATAAAATTGAAAGCATGTCTTGATTTGAATCAGGATACTTTATACCTAACTTTCTAATAATAAATAAGCCCTATTAATTTTCAAGGTGGAATAATATGAATCCCGTAAAAGTGACATTAGAGGTAGCAATAAGGCAAGGCGTGTCAGCACTTGAGCACGTCTGAGTTGGCCATAAAATGAAACGGGATGGGTTGACGCATTTTAATTATTTGGATTAAAAATATCAACATGTCTAGTAAAAAAAATGGCAAATTGGTGGGCTAACTCGATGAGCCAACCCATTTTTGGTTATCTTTCTAGTTATGTTGATAACTCACCGCAAGTTAGCCATAAAATGAATAGGGTGAATTAACTAATTTAGTTATTTTGATTGGAAATGTCAATACCCCTGATAACAAAAAAGATGCGTTGGCAAGTCAACCCAATGGACCCAACATGTTTTGCCACCCCTAAGTGGCGTTGTGGCATGGTTAATGGTTCTTTATTTTGTTTATCATTACACCTTAGGGAGCATATCAAAAGAGAAATATATTCTTATGTGAGAGATGACACGAGCTAATTTTCACTATATAACTGTACATAAATTGTCAAGATTAAATGTCATTAAAAGTCATATTTTCTATCACTAGTATCACTGCTATTACTATGTATTTAAATACAATATAATTTATTCATAAATTATATTTTAATAGTTTCTTAAATACTAGACCTTATTTATAAGTTATTTACTCGAACGGAACATAAGACATATATGTTGTGCTTATTATAATATGAGGAGCGATTCTCATATTAAATTTTTGTATAATTTTATCATGTATGATCTCTCATTATTAATTTTTTTATGTTACGTCTTATGTGAGTATCACATTTTAAACCACTAATAAGAAATTACACATGACAAAATCACGTGAAAATTCAATATGAAAAGATCCAGTCCCATAAATATTCGCACGAAGGATGACAGTATATTAAAAAAAATAAAGGGCAAGTGTATTGATACTTTGAGAAATTCTGTGTGTATTGAGAGCAAGCCATTGCTTTTACTTTGATATATGGTATGTCAAGTCTTCTCTGTAGAATTGTAGTGGTTAAGATGATTAAAGCGAGCAAAATAGCATAGGTAGTTGAATAAACAAAAGCTGATATGAAATGCGACTAATAAATTAGCGCTTGGATCATATTTGCTCTTATAGCACACAAGAAATTTTCTGATATTCTTAGTTCTCTGATTTTCATATGGGTAAATACATAAAATTGACTAAGACAAGCATAACCGAAGAGACTAATTAATTGAACCGTATAGTTTTAGCATGTGAGTTATGTTACCAAGGAGGTTCTTTCTGCTTTGCATTGTGTATAGTACATAATTTAAAAACCAAAAAAATATGTTCCTTACATTTATGACTCTTCCTTCTCCTACCCTCCCCTTTTTCATCCTGTCAAACACAACTCCTATTTTTCTCATTCCATTTCTTTGTAAACCATTCACTTTTCCCACAATAAGGTTTTAAATACTGAAGAATCTTCAGCTTCACATGAAATGAAACACAGGTTGACATAAGAAATGAGAACTAATTTAGTTTAAATGCAGATGGTGGTGGAAGACTCAAAATTTTCAAGATTTGAACTTCAAATATCAAAGGCTCCTTTGCATGAGAAAAAAGGCTGCGTCGAGGGCCAAACTGCAATTACCAAAAGTAGTGTTTACCAATCACTATATTCCAATAACACTATTGACATTCATCTTAGTAGTTAACTACATATCTAACCTCTTCAGGTATTGGTTTCAAGTTCTCATTTACATATCCTACTGAAGGTGGTATCAGTGCTCTTCTCTTGCCTACAAAAGAAACCCAAAATGAGTAAAAAAAAATTCCACATTGACATGAAAGAGTTACAATTTTAACAAAAACAGCCATGACTCAATCACATAAACAGAGAAAATAAAAAGAGTTGAATATTATGCTAACTATTTACCTTGCCACTTGTCATAGTTAAAAATGCTAATAATGCAGACCAGATTGTCATGCAAGAACATCATGAGGCAATAAGGGTTAGTGAGGAAAGTAATGACAATATGTTGAAACATACCACCAACTCTCATGCCAGTCAGAACCTCCTTTAAGCCCACTATCATCTGTTTAAACATGTAACTTGCATAATGAGACCTCTTAATTTGTTTACAAAATGAACACAAAAAGAAAGGTAGTTGAGAGTCAGATCAATGGTCATATTTAATTGGAAAAGTTGTTACAATATAAATGCATAAAAACAAGAACAAGGCAGAATAGAAAAAGGGTTTAACTAAAGAATATCAGAAGTCATAAGGTCAAATTTTGTGGTTGACTGAAACCTCGACTTTGAATGACATTCAATTCGAAAACTAATTGTGATTGATTATGAATCTATAATATATGCTATTATCTAGATTATGGACATACTGTACGGTTCAGGAATGATAATAAATAGGAATTTTTTTGTTAATCTGAAAAGTAGGAAATTCACAAGTAACCCAATTAATTAGGATTTGTTATTCAAATATTATTGACTAACTGGTTTAGGGTTTAGGATTTGTTATTCAAATATTATTGCTGCAACTCTGGAAGCTGGAAGCCTTTAAAGAATGTACAGAGTCTAAAAGAATATGGCACTCAGAAGGATCTTTATCTATGATTGCCCCCATTAAGAGCCCTCTTAGTCATCCTGAGTTCCTGACATACAGTTAGAGTACTGATAAGATCACTGCTTATGACTACAGATATTTGCTAAGTCCAGCATTATCACTGACATGAAAATAACTGCTCACCAATATATACCAATGAAGCTGTTCCTAATTGGTAGGGTCAACTATATGGATCGTGCAATGTCATTATATCGTATCATAAATGATGTCCATAGGGGAAGCCAATTGTTGACCAGTATAGTTCAAAAAAAATAAATTGTAAGATTTCTGGGGTCCCCTCCTAACCCTCATACTCTTTTGGTTTTTCCATTTGTTGATTTTACTTTTCCATTGACTTAAGAAATCCCAACTATATATATGTCCAGAAAATGGTAACAAATGAGTAATCTTATCTGCAATGAATGATTAATAAATTTGGATTTCACTGGAATTCACAAATTGAATGAAAGAAACAACCTGGTTCTCATCCAAAGGAAGTATAACAGGTTTACTTTCTCCACTGAATTGGTCCACCGTACTATCATGAATTAGTGCATGAAACCAAGCAACAGTAGGACAGTTACGGTCAGATACACTAGCTTAAGGACAAGAAGGTAAAATATGAAATTGAACATTTTGTAAATCCCATTACAATGATTTGGGTCATAACAATTGACATAATATCGGGATTTTTCTGTAAAATAACTCACAAACAAAACATTCACAGTAAACAATCACCTGTGAACAAAGTATCCATTCGAACGCCGGCATACATAATTGAATTCAACCAAATCTCCACCATGTGCCTCTGGTCCTTCCCCTTCAACAATATCTGATTTGAAAACTTATATGGATGACTATTATGAACAAAATATCGTATTTACAAGCTAGGTTCCCTTTTGATTGGAAGGGATAGCAAAATGCATAAGGTTTCAAATCTAGTTTGAAGAAGCATGGAAGAATATGATGCTTCTTACTCATACTTTCATACAATGGGATGGGGGAGAAAAAGAAAAACACGAGAGGTAACAAAATTACTTAAGCCTTTGCATCAAGGTATCACATAGAATCAGTTTTATCAGTGTGAAACCTCAAAGTGTTTTTGCAACAACAAATTTGTCTCATATGTACAACACTGTTCTCATGAAATATTATCTGCAACTTTCAGAACTCTTTACCTTGAATTCTCACTCCACTTGGCAGCTTCAAAGTCCTAGATGCTTCACATAAAGAATAATAAATCACATATCACAATACACTGACAATTTGTCAATTCAAATAAACAATAATAGATTGAAAAAAAAAAAAAAAGGTGCAGCCCCGTGCACTAGACTCCCATCTAGTGAGGTCGGGGGAGGGTAGATGTGTGCAGTCCTACTCTGCTTTGCAGAGAGACTGTTTTTAGGATTTGAACCCATAACTTCTAAATCACAAAGCAACAATCTTACAATTGTGCCGAGGCTCACCCTCAAAGAATAGATACGAAAAGGTGAAAAAAAAAGGAAAAAAGGAAAAGACAGACAAACCTTATGACTTCAGGTTCCTTCATGTCTGGCATAATTGGTGGGGCAGCCAAAGCAGGAGAAGAAAAACATATCATGTGGTTAAGACCCAGAAACTGCAGAATCATCCTTCTTGAGAATCTGTTCACTGTTATTGCTGAGGCTCTACCATGTGAGCTCTTAGACACAGAACAGTTGAGATTTGCATTCTCCATGCAACTGGATAGATGTAAGGTTTGAAGCACATTGTCACTCAAGAGAAATGCTTATCAAGAAGCCTGACAACTTTTTGCATTAAAAGAATCTGTTTTGAATAGGGATATCACCTTTTACTGATCAGAAAACATAACATATAAATAGGATGAAAGAAATCCTAGATTTACTTGGAGTAAACTACCATTTTGATACCTAAAAGATCAACGTGCTAGCAGATTAGTCCTTGAAAGATATTTTATCAGTTTGTAATACCAATTGTCAAAACACTAACTAATTAGTCCACAAAAGATCAGTGCCCTGATAAATTAGTCCCAAAAAAAGTAACGCACTGATAAATTAGTTCCTAACATGTCTTTTGTTAGCACTAATGAAGCCCATTATCAATAATGAAATTGATCATTGGGATACCACAAACTAATATATATAGGGGGCATATCACATAAGAGATGTGATCATTCATATAAGATCCAACGGCCAAGATTTATCTCTCTCACTCTCACAACAAACCGCCCCTCTCATATGAGTCATATTAAAATTTTAAGAGCCAAAATCGTAGTTTACTCAATGTATCTATGCCAACAAAGTTAGCTCAACGTTTCAAGGAGAACGTAGGTAGCTTATTTTTCACAGGAATATAAAGAAGGGCAAAATTATCATGGAGATATTGGTGTTTATAAAAAACCAAATGCTATGAATAATCCATATCGTCTGTGGAAAATAAACAAATAAATAAACAAGAGAACAATATGTGAATATAATTACCATTTCAAGGGTGAAGAAAAAGATGACATAAAATGCTGAACTACCCATAAACAGTTCGGACAAGCTTAAGTATGAAGGAAGTGTCAATACGAATGATTTGGAAAAAAGAACAGTTAACAGGCTCTGGCAATGACAAAACCATGGTCATAGAGATAATAATTGCTAAGGAAACTGAATTAGAGGCGAAAAATTTGTACCTTGGAGATGCAGAAACAGAAGCAGCACATGAAAGTGGAACCAGCAAGCGAAATGGTAAAACTGCCATACTGAATTTGGGAATTGAGAATTGAGAATTGAGACTGAGACACTTCTTGACCACTGCACCAGCCAAGCTTAACAGTGAGGAAAGCGTTATCTCTATCCCAGTAATCACGTAAGCTTTTCATCGATGAGGTTGGACCCACCGGGGCCCACATTAGCTGTAGTTTTAATTAATTAAACCACTAAAGTCCCAGGCTTATAAAGATTTGGGTTCTTGAATCACGAAGGTGATAGCTAGGGACGCACTTTTATAACCTAGCACTTTTCTTCATTTGGGAATATTTCTTTTTTTAGGGAAAAGATATTCTAAGACTCCAGTAATTGGGCGCCCAAGACATAGAAGATTCTAGAGAAAGCAGATGGAAAAGGAAAAAAATTGATAAGAATCATTCAAATAATTTTTTTAAGGGGATCAAATAAAAAATATTACAAAATTATAAAAAGAATTTGTTTTTTTTTTGTGGGTGGGGCCCCATTTCCCGCCCCGCCACACATCAAGGCTCTGCCCTAGCCTGTAATTTTGTTTTAAATGGGGAATAATAATGATCAAACCAACAATTACTTAATTCTAGGGAGAGGTTCTACTGTAATGTTGTGAAATCATCTTTGCCAACTTTGCATATGCATGGCACGAACCAATTAGTGGCGTCAAAATACAAGTATAAAAAAATTAGTTGAAACCTATTATATAATTAAGAGAGTAGTTATTACCACTTCTATTTATTTATTATCACTTTATAATAATTGTCTTGATTTGTATTATTCCTCAAATAACCTCAAAGTTACTTTATTGATTAACATTTATTCAATTTTCAAAATTGAATTATGAATTCTAAGGGCCTGTTTTGTTTGTTATTTTCAGTGTTCAGTTTCCATTTTATTATTTTTAATTTTTTTGAAAAAAATTGAAAAAATTGGAAATTAAGGGCATGTTTGCTTTGCTGGAAACAGTTTTCAGTTTTCAATTTTCGTGAAGGAAAAATTGAAAACCACAAATTTCAGTTTTCAATTTTTTCAGTTTTTCCTTCACAAAAACTAAAATCAAAATGCGAAAATGGCTTCAAAGCAATCGGGCCATAAAATTTTCAAACAGGCCATAAAACTCCCACTTGAATCTTTCTCCCTCCTCTTTTGATTCAACTCTTGCATGGTCTCCCACGCCACATGGAGTTACTAAGCTTAATGTTGATGGCAGTTGCTTACCTTGGATGCCAGGGACGGAGTCACTTGGCAGTGGTTGGGAGTATGTGCCGCCACAAAAATTTTAGAATTTATATATGAGTATATAAGTGTATGTTATTTTGGTCCTATTATATTATTAGACTAACTATACACTAAAAAAAAAATTATGTAGAATATTTTATCAGACTTCTTTCACTCACTATCTAAAACTTCCTGAATCCGTCAACAATGGATGCTACTAGGAGTGATTGTGAGAGTCTTCTAAGGAACTATGAGGGGCTTTGGCTTTTTGGTTTTTCAGTTAGATTCAGAGACAAAGATGTCACAGTAATTGTGCTTCTTATGGTAAAACATGGTCTTCAACTTGCTTGGTACATGGGGTTTAAAAATATTGTTTGTGACAGTGATTCTGCAGAAGTGGGTTTTCTCCTCTCATTTTTAGATGCTCCTAGATCACATGGTTTGGATGTTGTGCTCAAGGATGTGCACCTTCTACTTAATCTTCTTTCTTGTACTTTACCTGAAAGAAAAAGAAAAAAAAAAACGTAATATCTCTAAGCTTAGATTCTGGAAAGTGTGTTTCACTTCCAAAGCACTCATAAGTAATTGAATTGGGTCTTAGTGTGAAGCCACTTTAGGCTCTCATGCTCATCAATTTATGCTTCCTTTCTTCTTTGGTGCTGTCCCTTTCAAATCGTAGTTGCTAAGAAACACTAGGCTCATATGCCACGTTTTTTCCCGGTTACCTTCCTCTAATAATCTGCATAGTCATGCTCAACTTCATAGAAGCTGTCAACGACCAACCCAAAAGTCTTCCCTGCTGCTTCTCAGCTTCCACCATCATTTTGGAGAACTTATTGCTCTCATTACTCATTAAAAGAACCTGGGCAAGCGAGTTACCACGAAAGTGAAAAGGCCTGGTATTTAGAGAATGTCTCTTAGGACTCTTGATTAATTATTAAAATAACTCCAAGGCTATTTAAGGAACAAAGCAAATTACGGCTATTAATATGGAGTGCCACTACTCAAATGAGAGTAGCAATAATCTCTCCCGATAAGTTATAGATTATATATATGGAGATGATTCTAGTGAGATAAATATATTATTATGATAGTGAAAAAAGTAAATATGAGTCATATAATAATATATAGATGATTATAATTAAAAGTTATTAATGATAATTAATTATTATGTGGTCATTTAAAATTATTATATGATTTTATTATATTTTTGGTAAGTCGAGGGATATATAATTTTATATTTTAATATTGATAATTTTTGTAAGATCCAATGATTCAAACTTACTCCTTTCACTTTCATAATAAAATATATCCTCTCACTTCATTCGTTCCATATAGATAGATTATAGATATTATATAATTATATTAGATAAATATAAACTTCACCATTACATAATGGTATAAATAAATAATAAATAGCTAATGATACATGTAATGAAATTGAGATAGTAATCCAAATTCGAAATCTAGTAAGATTTTTTTTTTTTGGTGAGTGATATCTGCAAAGATTTATCATATGAAAGGAATTTTTTTAATTAAAATAAAATATATTATCTTAAAATTTTTATTTCACATACTACCATAAATATGAATTTGACTTTATTACATAGCCAACTGTATAAAAACCTGATCACACATAATTAATTATAAAATAATATTTTTTATATTTATTTCAAACACATTTTAAATATTCCCAACTATAAGAACAAATTTTTTTAAAAAATATATAATGCGCTTGAACATTTACAATATATATTATTTAAAACATCTACCAACCTCTTAAAATGACAAAAAGCTTATTATTTTTCAGAAAAAATTTCAATTTCAATTTCAATAAGTTATAAAATTTGAAAAAGTAATATTTTCTTGAAAAAAGAAAAGAAATCAATGATGATAAACCAATTCAAATTCAAAGTTATACAGAAAAAAAAAAAAACCAATTCAAAGCAACGCCAAGATAGACATGTTGCATCTATTTCATCATCTATACTATTAATAAAGAGGATTTATTTATATCACTACTTTTTGTATTGTCTAGTTGTATTTACTTTTATTTTGAAGTAATATTTTCTTGAAAAAAGAAAAGAAATCAATTATGATAAACCAATTCAAATTCAAAGCTATACAAAAAAAAAAAAAACAATTCAAAGCAATGCCAAGATAGACATGTTGCATCTATTTCATTATCTATATTATTAATAAAGATGATTTATTTTTATAACTACTTTTTGATATCTTCTAGTTCTATTTAATTTTATTTTGAAGTCCATAAATTTCAAATTTTTCCTACATTTTCTCCTTTTCCACTCACTTTTTCGTTTAGGAAAAAATAACTACCTCAACTTAAGTGATTTACAAATAAAAATATATATGTAATAAAATTTATCTATTTATTATGATATAAATATTTAATTTTATTAATATTTGAAAGATTAAAAATGTGGTTATTACCATCAATCAAGTCACTAGTCATTGTTAGTATAAAGAGAATTCAATAAATAATTATTTTTGTGGCTCCTTTAGTCTCCTAATTGAATTAGAATCCACTTTTAAGTCTATAAACATAATTTATATTGAAATATCTATTAATTTATCAAAAGTTTACAGTAGTCTCTCTTCTCTCACTTTACTCCTATGTTCTCTACCTTTTATAATAGTTTTTAACTTCTTTTTTTTTATTGCATGACCATTTTCAACTTTTATTGACTATGCATATCTTGAAATTGTTTTGCCTTTCCATTTCTTTTTCCTTAGATTTTACTCGAGTCTCAATCACTTTTTTCAAAAATTTCTTGAAAATAATAAAATTATATAAGTACTTAAAAAATAGAAAATATAACTAGACATGACTTAATATTTAAAATGTAAATTTTAATTAATTATATTTAAATATTTATTTTATTAACATAAATTTAGTTTATTAATATTTAATACTAATTATAATAATTTTTAAAAAATAAAAAAAGACGATTCACCGCCGAGTCGCCAGTATATATAAACATATTTTGAAATTTTGAAAATTGAGTCCATACCTATCACAATCACAGAAGGATCTAGAAACGAATTCTTGTATGTATAAATTAAATCATAAACCCTCACTCACTCCTTCAACGCCTCCAACACTTACTCTCTCACAGGAGAAAACCCTAACTTCTGTTCTCTCTCTGTCTTCATTGGTTTGTTCTTCTCTCTCTAGATCGGCGCAGAATGGCGGAGACTGAGACGTTCGCTTTCCAGGCAGAGATCAACCAGCTGCTCAGCCTCATCATCAACACCTTCTACTCCAACAAGGAGATCTTCCTTCGCGAAATCATCAGTAACGCCTCTGATGTATGTTACCTTCCTTCAATTTCTTCCTTTTTCCTTTTTTAAATCTTTTCGTTGATCCTCGTTTTGCCCGATCTGTAATCTGTGCCTTTTTTTCCCTGTTCAATTTACTTAACATTCGTGTTCTTTTTTTTATTATGTTTGATCGCTGTGTGTTTTAGACTTTTAGATCATTTTGTGTAAGCTTATTATCATACGTATTTTTTTTATTTATTTACTTTTTCATTTTGGATTTTAAGTTATGCTTTGATTTTATTTTTTTTCTGTTTTGGGATTTGAGTTACTTGTTTTGTTTGCGGTTCGATTGATTTGTTACGGTTTCAGAACGTAGCCGGTGCGAGTTGTGAATTGTAAAACTTGCTGTTTTTTTTTTTCAATTTGTATTATTCTTATTGCTATATGTTTTAGATTTACCTTTTTGGTTAGCTGATTATACATATTTTTGGTATTTGTTTTTGTTAAAAAGATTCTAGTTGCTGATTAGATGAATCTGTTTTGATATACTTTACATGGTCAAAGTTTTCTGCTTGCGGGTGATTGGTTTGTTTGTGTGGTGTCACAACGTAATCGGTGCGGTTTATGAAATTCATGTTATTTTGCGTAAGTGCTAGTTTTATTTTTTCAATTGAATTTTAATTCGGTAATAGTAGTACATATGTGTGGAATTGGTTTTCTGGCTTTTCCAAAAGTAATATTCATTAGCAATCATTGTCATCCCAAATTGTTCTGCATTTGATGCCACTGGAATTTGCAATTTTTTTATGATAGTTCTGTGTTCTTTAGTTTGTTTATTTTTTGGACTGTTCATTTGTGGAATCTGCTACTTTGTTGATAATGGGTTTATTGATAAATGTATTTATTCTTGCTCTTAAAAATGCAATGTTTGTGGCTGATACTGTCACTGTGTGGTATAGGCTTTGGACAAGATTCGATTTGAGAGTTTGACAGACAAGAGCAAGCTCGATGCTCAGCCTGAGTTGTTTATCCATATTATCCCTGACAAGACAAACAACACACTCACCATTGTTGACAGTGGTATTGGCATGACCAAGGCTGGTAAGGAAAAAAAAAATATGGTTCTTTCAAGTCTTGGTGGAATCTATTCTTGTTTGTTTGTGTGGTTTTTCAACTGTCTCTAATAAATGCTGTGATTTGTGTATTTCACAGATTTGGTAAACAACCTTGGTACCATTGCAAGGTCTGGTACCAAGGAGTTCATGGAGGCCCTGGCTGCTGGTGCTGATGTCAGCATGATTGGTCAGTTTGGTGTTGGGTTCTACTCAGCTTACCTTGTTGCTGAGAAGGTTATTGTCACCACCAAGCACAATGATGATGAGCAGTATGTGTGGGAATCTCAAGCTGGTGGGTCATTCACTGTCACCAGGGATACATCTGGTGAGAATCTTGGCCGGGGTACAAAGATTACTCTCTTCCTGAAGGAGGACCAGCTTGAGTACCTCGAGGAGCGCCGCCTGAAGGACTTGATTAAGAAGCACTCTGAGTTCATCAGCTACCCTATTTCTCTTTGGATTGAGAAGACTACTGAGAAAGAGATCTCTGATGATGAGGATGAGGAGGAGAAGAAGGAAGAGGAGGAGGGCAAAGTGGAGGAAGTCGACGAAGAGAAGGAAAAGGAAGAGAAGAAGAAAAAGAAGATTAAGGAGGTGTCACATGAATGGTCCTTGGTTAACAAGCAGAAGCCCATTTGGATGAGGAAGCCTGAAGAGATCACAAAGGAGGAATATGCTGCATTCTACAAGAGTCTTACTAATGACTGGGAAGAGCATTTGGCAGTCAAGCACTTCTCAGTTGAGGGTCAGCTTGAATTCAAGGCTATTCTCTTTGTCCCCAAGAGGGCACCCTTTGATCTCTTTGACACAAGGAAAAAGCCTAACAACATCAAGCTTTATGTTCGCCGTGTCTTCATCATGGACAACTGTGAGGAGTTGATTCCTGAATATCTTGGCTTTGTCAAGGGTATTGTAGACTCTGAGGATCTTCCACTTAACATCTCCAGAGAAATGCTGCAGCAGAACAAGATCCTCAAGGTCATCCGCAAGAACTTGGTCAAGAAGTGCATTGAGCTCTTCTTCGAAATTGCCGAGAACAAGGAGGACTACAACAAGTTCTATGAGGCCTTCTCCAAGAACTTGAAGCTAGGTATTCATGAGGATTCTCAGAACAAGTCTAAGATTGCTGAACTGCTTAGGTACCACTCCACCAGGAGTGGTGACGAGATGACCAGCCTCAAGGACTACGTGACCAGGATGAAGGAAGGCCAGAATGATATCTACTACATCACCGGTGAAAGCAAGAAAGCTGTTGAGAATTCCCCTTTCTTGGAGAAGCTGAAGAAGAAGGGTTATGAGGTCCTCTTCATGGTTGATGCCATTGATGAGTATGCCGTTGGTCAGCTCAAGGAATTTGAGGGCAAGAAGCTGGTCTCTGCCACCAAGGAAGGTCTCAAGCTTGATGAGAGTGAAGATGAGAAGAAAAGGAAGGAAGAACTTAAGGATAAATTTGATGGTCTTTGCAAGGTGATGAAGGATGTGTTGGGTGACAAGGTTGAGAAAGTTGTTGTGTCTGACCGTGTTGTTGATTCACCATGCTGTCTTGTAACTGGTGAATATGGCTGGACTGCGAATATGGAAAGGATCATGAAGGCTCAGGCCTTGAGGGACAACAGCATGGCAGGGTACATGTCAAGCAAGAAGACAATGGAGATCAACCCAGAGAACCCCATCATGGAGGAGCTGAGGAAGCGTGCTGATGCGGACCATAATGACAAATCTGTCAAGGATCTTGTTCTCTTACTCTTTGAGACTGCTCTCTTAACTTCTGGGTTCAGCCTTGATGATCCTAACACCTTTGGAAACAGGATCCACAGGATGCTGAAGCTTGGGCTGAGCATTGATGAGGATGCTGGTGAGGTTGATGCTGACATGCCCCCATTGGAGGAAGCTGATGCTGAAGCTGAGGGAAGCAAGATGGAAGAAGTTGATTAAATTTGAGAAGAATTGCACTTTGTTAGTAGCCAACTTAGTGAGAATGGAGGGACCTTTTTTGCTTTTACCTTTTGTTATGTTTTTTTCGTTCTTATCTTGGAATGTTTGACAGTATTCATGCAAATTAGGTATAATTTGCTGGATTTATATTTGATCTAAGTAGCTAATGATCCTCATGTGGTAAATTTTGGTCTTAATTGTTTGCGTATTTAGAATTTAGGTTGTTCTTGGCGAATTCTAATTGTTCTTGGAAAGATTTGCGAACTTGGTAATAACATGTTTTTGAAGGGGGTCGTACATGAATAGCTTGTTTTAATGGTTAATCTTGTATCGATTACTTCTCAATTAGATCTCTTTTTATGTTTTTTTACTTAGATAATTCTGAAATGAAGAGTAAGTTGAAGACATTTTTCACATGTTGCATAAGTTGAGAACTGTATAACATCAGGAACGAGGAATTGATCGAAGCTGTGCCCTTGAAGCCTGACTTTAAATGAAAAATTGAATTAATACCACCCTCTTTTGGGACTTACCGACCTTGCTTGGGGTGCTTGATCGAATACTAGTAACCAATATTATAAAAATAGAATGGAATCAGCATAAATGCACGACGCAGAAAATGACTTAATAAACATGTGCTGATGACTATAAATAAAGAAACTTAGTAGAGGAGTTGTTTTATACAAGGATTTAATTGGAATAATTCTGATAATGTGAAGAAATTTTTTATATTTATTCAATTATATAATGACATATAAATAAATAGAGTTATTTTAACTTTCAGTACTTTGAAAAATTAAACAATAAAAGAGATGAAATTGAATGAAGAGAATTTTAAACTATAGTACATTAAATTAAACTCTTTATACAATTAAGAAACATGAAGGGGTGATTTAAATATTTTTGAAAAATTCGGGGGTTAAAGTGCTCAGATTGGAGTTCACGGGCTGAATATAATATTTGTCAAACAGAATATTTTAAAATATTTATCAAAGAGAATATTTTTATTATTTAGACCAAAAAAATTGATGTCATTATAATATTATGAATATAATTTTTTATTTTTGAAAAAGTTTTATACTATTAATATTTAAGAACCATTAATAAAATGCTTGATGAGATAATGACAATTGAAAGTTTGATTATACCTCCCTCCAAATTCTAATAATAATTTTACCTAAAATGAAATGTTTTTGAAAATAAATTCAAATGTCTTTTTGCTCTTCTTAGTTTACAAGATTATTCTTTTACTCTATTATCTTCTTACTCCACTAACTTATTCTAGCAATGACTTTTCAATATATATATTACCGAATATTCTTTATCATATTTTATTTAGAGAATTGATCAATTAATTCATTTCTCATTAAATATAAAAATTTAATTTAAATAAATAAATTCGAATATAAATATATGATGGTTTATATATGTATAATTGAACTATCAAATGAATTCAAAACAATGTAGACTAAACTAATAATATTAATATTTAATATTTAAAATTTCAGCTGAATTCTTATATATAATGGGACAAAATGTGAATATACTAACCATTACTATTTTAATTTCGAATAGAAGAGTTGAATAAAAAAAATCTTTATTTAGCTTGAAGAGTTTTATTTAGCTTAAAATATTGTTGTGTATTCTTTTTAAGGTTGTTGAATTTCACAAATGTGTTAAAATCTCCATTGCTTAAAATTACATGAGTTAAACTGTAAAAATTTATCTGTTGAAATGAATTTGAAAATTTTCCACTTTTTATTAATAGTTGAAATTTGAAAAGCTTCCACTTCTTATGGATATATAAATGTCAGCTAATATAGCTTTATGGGAATATGGTTTGCTTAACACATTTAAGTTGAATCTCACAAAACAATCTTTGGAAAATCCTCCACAATTAAATATGAAACTGAAAATAAAAATAAAATCATCAAACCCTGAGGTCTAGCACAGTTGGTAACTAGCTAGGCTCCTTAAGCATCTAGTCAAGGGTTCAAATCCTACTAACAGTATGCATGAAGAAGGTTTCATGGCTACAGACAAGATCTACATATGTTAGTTCCACACTTCAAAGAGATTAGTTATTGTTTTCGACGATAAATACTTTTTGTTCATCCAAAAAATATAATCATCATAACCCAATTATCACATGAATTCAAAACAATGTAAGCAAACTGATTATATTACTATTTAATATTTTAAATTTCTGCAGAATTAAAAGGCGATTTTATGTGATAAATTGCTGAATTAAAATAAATTTCTGCTGAATTTTAATATTTTATGTGATTATTTGTTTACTACTATGTTGTTTAACAGTATCAATATAAAATAAGTGAAAGTGAATTATCACTTGAATTCAAACAATGTAAATTATGTCATGAATTCAAAATAGCGTAAATTAAACTAATTTTATTATTGTTTAATATTTCAAATTTCCACTGAATTCCTATATATATATATATATTGTACCGTTTAAAAATGTAATGGCACAAAACGGAGAAAAACATTTACGATTAGTCGATTAGCACATATGAGAGGAGTACAACTCCATAATTGTAGGAACCAATTGCAAATTTGGAAGTTCAAAAGATATAGAATAGTAAGATAGCAATTTGAGATGTATGGCCATGCAAAATAAACTCAAGCAATCTATTAACTAAATCAAATTTGATTGGAGGCTAATTCAAAATTAAAACTGGCTACAAATTGTCTATAAATTATGTGATAAACATAGAGATTTCTGTCTCATTGTGTGTAAAGGTTTGGTTATGAATTTTTTCTTTCTACCTCCAATATTGTTCTTTCTCTGTTTATTCTATTATCATTATTATATCTTCTTACTATTTGACTATAGGTCACTGACTCAATGGCTAATCAATTCGATCCAAAAATGACACCATGCTTGCCACTCTAAAAAAGACATTGGGATATAAATTCAAGTCCCTTTTAACTGAAAGGCAAGTTTACAACATTTCCTATTTTGGTGTTGAAGAAAATGGTGCCTTTTATCGTACCGCAAGACATGAATATAGGTTGAACTTCCAATTCAAAACTATTGTTAGGCCTTCTCAAAGTGACATTATTCCAATGTATGGTTGCAAGTTTGTGGGCTTTGAAGAAATATTGCAGTCTGACAATCAGTTTCGTTACTTAGTAGGTAAGTTATAGTGTATCCAACCTACTTATTTTGTATTTTTGCTTACCACAATTTATTAAAATTATAATACTAAACATTAAATATGTTGTGTATCTTGCATAGATACCCTGTGTGTTCTAACAGCTATAGGTACTGAGAGGGAATATAATAAGGATGGGAAAATTTTAATCCATTTATTTTATTTGTTTTATTCATTCTTTTAATTAATTAATTAATTCAAAATTATCTAATAGAAGTTATTTGTACTTGCAATGTTAAGTTAGAGGTTGCCTTTTTGATCATTTTGTTGATCAAGTTAATAACTTCCTTGCAAACAATAAAGTTATTTGAGTTATTAAGGTTATCCAATATGTGAAAATGAAAATGTTTAAAGGTAATGTATAATTTGAATTAGCTACTATCAATATTATTGTTACTTATTATAGCTATTTTTATATTCTTCATTTTGATATGTGCTTATCCTACTTGCCTCTCGAGTTTCCTACAATCATGTATTCTCACTATTAGTTTAATTTTTAGTATACACAAATTAGTACTTTGGAATGTGATGTTTAGAACTCGATTATTGTTTGATCCTAATATTCTTGATGTTGTTTAGCTTAGGAACAAGTATGTATCTTATCACTGTGAAAAATGCAGTTTTCTTTTACTTTAATGCAGTTTTTCAAGGAGAAACCAAGACTTTAATGGTACATTGTGGATGATAAATTTTTTATACCATTAATCATATAATATATACTTTTCTTATTAGATAAATTACTTTTATTGTTGTATTGTAATGTTATTAACATATTTAATATTTTCATACAATGACTTCATTATACAGTCATTCCATAAATTAAAATTAAATTTGTTTTAATTTGCTATACTTTAACTTATTATCTAGTGCATTGCACGGGTTATATGAATAATTTATAAATAATTATGAGTTTAACTTTTACATATTGACAAGATTAAAGAATTTTAAACTGTTATCAAATATGGATGTAAGAAAATGCCATATCATCATGAATAGTTGTATGGATTTGAATTTAACAAATATGACATGGAAGTTTCTTTTTTTTTGTTGGTATTTTTATTGAATGAAAGTGTAAAATTATTTTTTTCTGTCGATGTTTAAAGATTAAAAATTTGATTATTTATACATTAAAGTAACTTATTATATTCTAGTTAAACCATATAAATTTTTCAGTTGATAAACCTTTAACTCAGTATTTTGTTCGTTGAATCTGTGATTTGATTTTTTTTTCTTTTTGGTGTGTACAGGGGGATGGGTTCCATGCATAATCTATACTATACATAAAAGGAATAATTACTTTTAACTACTTTTTAATGATCAAAATTTATATTTCTCAAAATACCTTTGATGTATAGGAAATTGGAGAAAATTATAAAAAACAAATGAAAAAAATTTAAAAGAAATTGTAAAAATAAAAAAATATGAATTCACAGGCACGTAAATTACTGTCAATTCACTAGTTGTTCATTATGCGACTGGCCTGCTAGCTCTTAGTCCTATTTAGTTACAAATGCAGGACTGCAAAATGGAAGCCCATTTAATAAACCGAACAGCCCAGTCCAGCACGACTAAGGATGGATCAAGATAAACGGGCCGGGTTGGCCTGCATACCCATATCGCGGAGGAATTGGTCAAAACCCGCAACTAGTAACCCGAAACCCGACCCGCTCCTTCTTCTTCGTTGTGGGGTTTCTTTATCGTTTCAGAGATTCGAAGTTAGAATTTCAAAATCAAACACTACAAACCCTAACCCTAAAAACCGAAGCTCCTTCCTTCAGAGTACCGAATTCCACAAAGCACAAAGGAATCCGAAAATACGAATGGGGAAGAGAAAAGAGCGTCGCCTTGCCGCTCTCAGCAACGCTGGTCGCAGAGTCAAACTCGATCTCTTCGCGGAACCCTCTGGTATATTCAGTCAAACCATCTAATCACTCCCTTGGGGTTCTTCAATTCCTATATTTTATTTTCGAATTTTGTGACTTTTTAGTTTTTCCTATTTCTTCGAATTCAGAAACCCTGGTTTGGTTCAGTTACCATATGTCTGGAAACCAGCTTGTCTTGTTATTATTATTATTATTTTTATTATTATTGTTGTTGTTGGTGATGTTTGCAGTTATGAATTCTCCATGCTAGATTTTCATTTTAACATTTTAGTCTTTGAAAGATCAAATTGCATATCCTCCAAAGATTTGCATTGTAACACAGCAGTCCATTGTTACGATTTTCCCTTGGACTGAAGTGTTACAACACTGAATCCTTGGAGGACTGAATTATATGTAAATGAACTTTTGAGATCAAAATTTTTCGGGACTCAATTGTATGCAATTAATCTTTTAAGGATTAACATTAAAGTGTTCAAATATAAATCTCAGGACCAAAGTGTAGTTTTACTCTCCTTTTAGGTGGAATTATGAATTCTCTTGTTGAATTGTATGCTGAACTTCATCGAGATATGTTTATATGTTTTATAAGACGTTATTTGTGTGCTAAATCCAAAACTGTAAATGTAGTTTTACGGCACTTGTTTTATCAAGCCAAGTAATATACATATTCCTATGACTTGTGTTGTCTTGTGTTATTTATGGTTTCTAGGGTTTTGCATTTATATGTTCTTTGTTTGGACTTGTCATATTCATTTTTATTCTTTTAGTGGTTGAAGTTGAAAGTGGAAGGAGTTATATCTTTCAATCTTTTGTCTTAGGAAAACAAAAAGGGTTTTTTTACTCTTGGGCAGATGTGACAGAACACAACGACATTGTTTGATCCATGTAGCTTACCTCACCTGGTGGGAAATGGCATTGTTTGTATCTGAATGTTGTTGTACATTTGGGTAGAGATGTGTTTCCATTTCGTAGGGTTAGTTTGTACGCATGTATCTGATACATAGCTGGTGCAGTACATTGGAATATGAAAAGGATTTCTGCATTACATAAGACATATTTTGCAATTTGAAGCATTATATTTGTGATCTGAAATGTTTTGAATATTGGCTGTATTGCATCTGTTATATTCTTATTTTTGCCTTAGCTGTTTCATCTCAAAGAAACAAAGGGCAGTTAGGAATTCTTAGAGAATCAAATTATGAAAATGATTTTTTATCCGTTTCTGTTAGACATCATGTTCTCAATGGTACACTTTTCCAGGAGAGTTGGGTGGCTCCAATGTACATGGTGATGCTGGAGGAGATATCGATTCACAACATCGCGATGGGTTACCCAATTCACCCTCTTCTTCAGGTGGGTTCTGTCAGTTTTCTTCAAAAAGGACTATATTTAGACGACATGAGTGCTCAACATTAAATTGGTGGAAATATGGAACTATATATACAAGACATATTATGTTGTTTGCCCCAAGAAACTGTTCTCAGATTGTGTAGGGCTGCTGTGGTCTTGGGAACATTCATTTCAGATGAGGTCGGCTCAGCCACATTGAAATATGAATGACTCCCAATCGTTTTCCCCTCTTTTGGCAGCATCAAGGGATTTTCAAGGTTCAGACGGTAGAAAGTTTTTGCGGTTCGTATGTTTCTGGCTTTGTTTGCTTAGTGACTTACTGACATTTTCCCATATGTAACAGGTGAATCAGATGATACGAGCTAAAATGCTTGTTAATCTATTTTCTTCCTTGAGTTCCTTTTTGTATTTCTTGTCATTTGCTGCACTGGCTTTTATAGTTTTTGAAAATTTCTGGCATCTTTTTCAAATTTTTTTGTCATTATAATTTATTGGTTTTAAAGTATCTGACATGCTGGCATTTTTTCTTCAGGTCAACAACCACAGAATCCACTGTTGCTACTTGGGCAATATAGTGATGATGAAGTGGATGAGGGATCAAGCAAAGGGCCTAATGATGCTGAGGTGCAGAGTCCGCTCAATGAAGAGGTATTCTGCTACCTATATATCTGTTCTGACCCAAAATTTTGGTTTTGCTATGTCAGATAATGTGTGGTGCTTATATATGTGTGTGTTTGCAATTCCTATTTTGGTGATGTGTTGGATTAGGCATAACTGACTCGCGCTTTTTGGGACCGATATCCTTTCTACCTGATTCAGCTTTAAAATCACCAATTTTGTTAGCATATTTGTGTAATTATTTGCCATCTTCCCTTATTTTTGTAGGCTTCTCTTCTTGAGGTCCTTTTTTCTGATGTTGTAATGCCATATTTTTTTTCCTAATGGCTTTTTTATTGGAAGCTTATGATTTCCAGCAATTAATAACTACTACTTTTGAATGGAACTCAGATTACTATAACTTTTTCCTACTAATAGTATATTTCCTAGTAATAGTATAGTATCAGATTCCATTTTTTAGTACTATTGTCTAATGATCCTAAACCTCTTGCTTTCTGATTGCACTATTTGATTTATAGGTTATATAACTGTAGTGTCATTCATATGTGAATTAGGGAAAATATTGTCTGCAATAGATGCGTATGGCACTTAATCTGCAATTTTAAGCTATCTTTTTTTATACTACTGATACTGAGGTGCTTTACATTTGTCAGGCTAAGGGTTCTCTTGATGAAGGATCCAAAGACTTTGACACCAGTGCCTCCGTAGATCTTGTTTCTAAGAATGATGAAGAACAGAATAGAATGCAAAATTCTACTTCACTTGATCCTGATGGCAGTGAAAAAAATGAAAGTGATGCTGCTGGTACTTTGCGAAAGGAAATAGTTTCCAAAGACCAAATGTCTGCTCCTGAAAGCTTTGATGTACAAGTAGTAACTGATACTAGTTTAGGATGGAAGATGGTAATGCATGAGGAAAGCCAACGCTATTATTACTGGAATATTGAAACTGGGGAAACTTCATGGGAAGTGCCTGAGGTTTTGGTTCAAGCAGCTCAGTTTTCTAATGATTCAATATTTCCAGCTTCTGTTGATGATAAAACAGAGAGGGCTACTGTTGGCATAGATAATTCCAATGTACCTTCGGCTGTGATGCAGGACACTACAGTTGCTTTCACAGTTGATGGTGGTTCTTATGGGCATGGGTCCCAAATGAGTGGATATAATGGTGAATATACAAATGAAAATCAGGGTTGTGATGTTAATGTAAAGGAATTGATTAGGAATAACGGTATTGCAAGTTTATCATATGGCGGGGATCCTACATTTGTTTCAAGTTTCAGTGTTGAAGAACAGCAGTCTCAAATTGATTTTCCTTCTCGTCTTGTAAAACACAGTGAGAATTTGTTAGAGAGGCTGAAGTCACTAAAAGAGTAAGTACGTAGCTTTAGCTGTTCTGCATCATGTGTTTGTAGTGTTTTGTTTGATTAGCTTTCTGAATTTTGATTGTGTTATTTGTTTATTCCTGAATTTTAATAACGAAAAAAATATCATACAGGGCAAAGGGCAACTTACAAGGTCAGGACACTTTGTCAAAGTGTATGTTAGAGATTGAGATTAGGCTTTCTGATATTAGGTCGCTTGCTTCCTATGGATTGTCTTTGCTTCCATTTTGGGTGCATTCTGACAAGCAGATAAAACTACTTGAAAGTTTAATCAGTGATGATTTGTTCCGAACTCCTAAATCAGCACATGATGAAGTTGAGGATAAACATCTCCATGTCTCTGAAGGAGTACGGGAGCAGCAGAATGGCATAGGACATGATTCTGAAGTAGATCACAACAAGAACAAAGAGAGCATTCTCACCTCTGAAGTTTCAAATGGATCTCAGGCTGATGCTTCAGCTGTGGTTGTAAAAGATAACTACGACAAGATTCCCACCAACTCTCAGCATGTTCCTTTGTCTAATTCTCCTGGTAGTCATATGGAAACTGATGTAGAAGTTAATACACAAGTTGAAGCAACTATAAATCCTGAGCAACCAACTCTTAAACATGAGTATAATGTTGGAGATGATGTTGATATGGATGTGGACATGGAAGTTGAAGATGTGAATTCATCAGGCAATGCAACTGGTGTGGATGTGTCAGTTGCAGAGGGTTTCACACAAACAGACCAACAGGTTCAGTTGAATCCACTCGTAGACTACCATTCTTCGTTGCAAGAGGATGAGTTTGTTGTTCCTTCTCCTCCAGATGATGAGTGGATCCCTCCACCACCACCTGACCATGAGCAAGTGCCTCCTCCGCCACCACCTGATAATGAACAGGTGCCGCCTCCACCTGGCGATCCACTAGCACGCTATCATGCTCTCCCATCTTACCCTGAGACAGGGCCGCCCCTTTCTTATGCTCAATATAGTCTATCTTATCCTGGTGCTGGCTCTGAGTATTATGGGCAGACAGCTTCTGAAGTCCCAACAAGTAATATCTATGGACAAATTGCTATGCCTCCTGGACAGATATACTATAGTGCAGTTCCTAACTTGTATAATGAAAATCCTCAAGTTGTGGTCAATCCAACCGATGCTGTTGCTTATTATGAGCTTCAAGACGGTACGTGCTATTTGTACCAGCATATTGGAAGTTAATGAAATGATTTTTTTTTTTTTTTGCTTGTTACTGTGAACCTTCTTGTCTTGCAACAATTTTTTTATCAATCTGGTTTCTTTGAATTTTGCCAGGAGCTGGTTCAAATTCCATACCTGTTAACAATTTTAATGACTCTGGTGTTGGTGGGGCAGACAGGGCATCTAGTGATGTTCCATCCTCCTCATCTAGCATGTGTGCACCTGCAACCGTTTCGGGTGGTGACAGTGTTTCTTTGCCACCGGCTACCACTGAAGGTGCTGCAGGAAGTGTTGCTTCATCTCAAGTTGCTAAAGCCCAAACTAAAGGTATAGATCTACTACTTGATTATCCTGCTTCAAATTTAGCCGATAAGGTTGTGCTGGCCTGGTATTTTGGGCAGTATGATTTTTGGAAGTAATCACAATCAGTTACAAGTGCTCAGTAGTGTTGGTTGAACTGAACCTTTCACCCCCTCATTGTGATATTGATAGGTTGGTCCATTCATATTAGTGCTTTATTTGTTAGTATGCCTTTCAATCTGGGTGGTGAGATTTATTTTTTGAATTAGTCTATATGACAACACACCCCTTGTGTTCTTATGTTATCTATTGATTATAATTGAAATGTTTTCTCCCCAGCATTGGCACGCTCTTTATACCTAGCTGCTTTTGTTTTGTTCATTTATTTTAAATTTTAAATGCAATTGGTAAATAAAAATTTCATTACTCTTTGAGGCTACCAAATACTTAGCTATCCAGCATTGCATGATTTCTTACCTGTCCTCACCTTTTCCCTCAGTTGTACGTAAAAAGCGAGCTGTTGCAGTTGGATCCTCATTAAAGTCTAATAAAAAGGTTTCAAGTTTGGTGGACAAGGTAGGTACTTTTTAAGTGGATTGGGATTAAACGCACTTTGCTTTTTTTGTTCAACATGAAACTCATCTTAATTTATATTGTGTTGATTTTTCTGCATTGTTCTCTGTTGCATATTTTATTATTAGTGGAAGGCAGCAAAAGAGGAGTTGCTTGAAGAAGAGGAAGAACCTGAGAGTGTGTATGAGGTCTTGGAAAGAAAGCGCCAAAGGGAAATAGAGGTTTGTATGTGGAACTGATCTTTGCAGAACATTGCAGTCGTTCAATTTTTGGTTTCTCAAGTTCCTTTGGTTTTAGGAGTGGCATGCGAAGCAAATTGCTAGTGGAGAGGCCAAGGATAATGCTAACTTTCAACCTCTTGGTCGTGATTGGTAGGAGACTGCAAAAACCTTTAGGGCTTGTTTGCTTTGCTGGAAACAGTTTTTAGTTTTCAATTTCCAGTTTCCAGTTTTTGTGAAGGAAAAATTGAAAACTGAAATTTATGGTTTTCAGTTTTTTCAGTTTTTCCTTCACAAAAACTGAAAACTGAAAATTGAAAACTGAAAACTGTTTCCAGCAAAGCAAACAGGCCTTTAATGTCTCATCCATCACTTGTTCAACTTACATATACAATAATGCAATTCTTTACAATAATGTAGGAGGGAGCGGGTCAAACGTAAAAGGGCACAAACAGCAAGTGAATCTGTTGACACACCACATGCAATTGAGCATAGCCAGCAGCAGCCTGATCTGACACAACTCTCTAAGGGTCTCCCATCTAATTGGCAGGTGTGTACCCAAGTTCCTACCTATCCTGTGCTATTGTTAAATGGTGAAATATTGTGTAGTTTGTTTGTGAAGCTGCAACTTCGGTTGCGCTGTCCCTTGTAAGCATGCTTGTTGAAGGGGAAATATGATTTGAGGAGGCTGCATTGATAGCATTTCTGCACACAATCTTTCTACTGCTTTAAGGGCACTTACTTGGATTTGCCACCTTTTCTTCCTCCAACTGCCTTCAAGTGTCTCTCTTTGAAAGTTCTTGCTATTTTGCTTTTGTATGCTTGTCAGTTTCATTCATTCACTCAATAAGTTTTGAAACTACATCTTTTCGGGGTATTTTGAGCCATAGTGTTGTGCATGACTCGCTCAAAACATAATTGAACAATTGATGTCCCTTGAATAGAGGGGGACCTCTTACGTTATCATTGTGATTTTGTATGCGACATTTTGATCTTGCTCATTTCAATTTTAACTTGCCTTTCAGGTTTATTGGGATGAGTCATCAAAGCAGGTTTATTATGGTAACACTATAACATCGGAGACGACATGGACTAGACCAACAAAATGAGCCAATTGCGAAAGGCTGCACAGGCTAACATGGGGTTTTAATGTTCAGATTATTTTCTATCTTTTCCTCTGATTACGTTATCTACTGGTTCTATGTAGTTTCTGAGGGTTTATTAGAAATCCATAATGACATAATATGCATGGTTGATTTGTTCCTAAATTTTTGGTTTATCGGTACCGTGCTTATTTTAATAGCACCGCGATGAAAATTGTCATTGTGGACCAGTTTTTGGTGCAAGGCAAAGGAAACAGAGGGAGTATGGAAAGGAAGCCATTTTTTATAAGAGTAAAAGGAAAAAAAAAATGAAGAATCTCGTCTTCATCGACGATTAAGTCGTTTAAGATTCGAATTGTTTAAGTACATGGCCTCTGCTGATCCATATGTAGCCAGTGTCAATTATTAGTTGAGTTTGAATGTGATTTTCTTTGGTAAATATAATTTTTTTTAAAAAATAAATCACTTATATATTTGAATATCATTTCAAAGATAATTAGAATAAGATTTATTTTCAACTTTTTCGTTTATATAAGTTTGAGTTTCATTATTATTTTTTCTAAAGGATGCACAAACACCCAACATTTTGTGGGTGAAAGAATGGCAGAGTAAAGCCTATTCTTTAAAGAGTTGCAATATTTATTTGGTTCTTGGAAGATTTATAATATTTAGTCATCTAAAAGTTAAAGTTTATTTAAATAGATAAAAATGATTTTAGGCTAATTTAAATTAATTTAAATCTTTCTAGTGCTAAATTGATGTAATAATCTTTTAAGGATTAAATTAATGTCATAAATTTTTTAGGATTAAATTGTTCAATTCTTTTGAAGACTAATCCGTGGTTTTACGACATAAGCCTTGACTCAAAAAAAAAAAAAAAACAGCTTTTAATTAGGATAAGCCACATGCCGTCATTTTGTAGGTGTAAATTATCGCCCAGATTTTACTACATTGTCTTGGTGATAATTTTTGGTAATTGATATTACGATGAGGCATTAGTTAAAATAGTTACCTGCCGAGACAGAACTTCCATCTTTTTCACACCATTCCATCTCTTTTAACCAATCCGAACACACCCTTAACTATAAAGAAGGAAATATGATCAACCTTTACGACGCAGTCAAGAATTGAGGAAAATTTGAGAGCCTAATTGCCAACCTACAGAGAAAGCACTGTTTAGTTACTCGTGATATAACACTATTTATTATGATTTTTTTTTTAAAAAAAAGGGCTACTGTAATTAAGTTTCAAGTGGAGTTTAATGTATATTACAAAATTCTGCTCGTATACATATTAATGAAGATCCGTACGCCAGCTAACCAATACAATCTACAGTGTATACAAGAGGGAGGAAAGTAAAGAATTCAGCAGCAAAAGCTTCAAACATAGCATGCATTTGTCTCAGCCAATCTTCACCTCCTTCTGTTACTCCTGTATGTGTCTTCGCCTTCCTTGTCCTTTAAGAAACCAAGAAAAGCGAGAAACCCAAAAAAGAAGAATCCACCGGACCAGTTGCCTCCACCTCCACCTCCTCCACCACCCCCATCATCGTCATCGCGAGGTGGAAATCCGGTTCCACCATCATCAAGCTGTGGTGACTTCTCCTTGCCTGAAAATTGAGTTAAACCATGATAAGCCATTTAGAAGAGTGTAGTAGTAATACATGAAGTAGCACTGTTTTGTTAATGTTTTCTTAATTACTATTTCAGGTAAAGGAGTTAACTTATATAGAATAACTGGTAGTCTGCAATAAGCCAAAAAAAATTGAGACCTTTACAATAGTACTAAGAAGTACAATCCAATAAAGACGAGGGATTGAATCATAATTTTTACATTTCCTAGCTCAAACATTTGATTCAGTCTCCATTTTGCATGTTAGGGAGCAAAATGCTTTTAAGGTCCATAATTATTGGTGAAAAATATGAAAAAGCAGTTCGACAAATGTACCAGAGGATAATAGCAGTGATGAGGAGAATGGCCCGTCTAAAGGGACACAAACTAAGATAGTTTAACAAATCATAAATGTTGAGAATTAATCATTACCGGGAATATGAGTCATTGTAGGAGCCTGGCGAGTAACAGTTTGAGTTTGCTCCGCACCGCATCTTGCATTCTGCATAATACTAGAGGACATTAGTGAAGGAAATACAAGGTAATATCTTCCTTGTATTATATATAATAACATGAGTGTGTTCAAATAAGAGGTCTCAACACAAGCGTTACAATTGCTTAAGTTCATGTTTTTCACGTATTCTACAGAAGTAGGTATGGTATAACAATGGGGAATAAAATAGTATAAAAAGTGTCTGACAGGGAAGTGACACTATCAACAAGGAGAGAACTTGTTAAGGTAAAAAAATTTCCCATGATATACTAGAACACTTGGATAACACATCAAAATACATACATCATGGATGCATAGTAATGCCACAGGTCAAAAGGAACAAACAATATATGAACCTCAGCCATTCGTTTTGTTTACCATTAATGAGTATTAAACGACAATCTGCTTCTAATGAAGCCGTTTTCCCAACGATATGCTTAGACAATACATGCATTATAGGAGAAAACAAAATAAATAAACTCTACATGATGATTACACCCAAATTTCAAAAACTGATAAACTAATTAATTGTAAGAATTTGCAATCTTGAGGTGAAAAGTACCAAAGATGATATACCCACAATTAAACCATCTCCCATTAGGTTTAGGGTTTAGGGTATGATGAAGCACAAGAAAAGAAAACCAATAGAGTAAAGAACATACCAAAGCTGCAGCACATATTATAGTTGCTCTCTGAGCAGAATAGGTCCTAGTACCAAATGGTACCCGTGTACAAGCCAGTCCCAGTGATCTTGAATTATCAATTGTCCGTACTCCTCTGGGTAAGTTAGAAATACTCCTACTCTCTTCATTGCGGTGGCCACCTCTTCTCACTGTTCACAAAAAACATGACCATTTTACTATCATCACAATGGTTAAAATATGACTTATGTTTTCACTCACTTCTATCAATACAAAACCAAATGTCAGCCAGCTTAGCAGGGGATTCATTTCTATTCAGTGCAAGGACATGGAATCAGTCCTACATTTGCTGGAAGGCAGCGATACATCCATTTTTGCAATGCATACCAATGGACCCCTGTCCCCAAAAAGAAAAATGATGAAATGCATGTGAAGTCAGTTTTTTTTTTTTTTTTTGAAAAAAAAAATCTGAAATTGAATATGAAAGCAGTTAATTTATACGCATTTACAATGGGACAGCTTAAACGTTCAACCAAGGTTGCTAGGATCACGAGATAAATCGCGAGATCGCACGATTCCACGATTTCGCAACCCATCTCCGATCCCGATCCCAGCTCTGGCTCGCTCCCTTCGTCGTGCTGTGAGATCGCCGCGGAAGATCGTGAGATCGTTGGAATCGGCCGATCTCAGCGCGCCGGACGATTCCACGGAGGAGCTTGGTGAAAGTGGCCCAAACCGGACGGAGCCCAAGCGACCCGGCCCGTTCTCCCCTACCCTAAGAGAGTAACAGGTATGTCACACACCCTTTCTCACTCTCACGTCTTCTTCCGGCTCTCACTACCCCTCTCACTCTTCGATCTCTCTGTAACTCCGCCGCTGCCTCACACCGCGCCGCCGCTTCAGCCTCCATCTTCGATCTCTGTTCTTGGTTCAACCTCCGCCTCGCGCCTCGCGCCCCGCGCCGCCGCTTCGCATCTTCTCTTTGTTCTTTGTCTCGTCCTCTGATCTCTGTTCTTTGAGGATGACAAAGATGGGGCTTCAAAGCTCAACGAGTTGGAGTTTCCCTGGCGTCAGGCTTGGTTGTGCTCTCTCTTCTTTTCTCTTCTCCGATCTCATCTAAAGTTATCATCTCCGGTGCGCTCACGGCCAATGACGAAGCTGAGCTCTTCTTCCTTTCTTTTATGATCTCTTCCTTCTCAATAGCTCAATGCCTTGGTTGCATCCTGCCTTTGTTATTTGTACTCTCAAAAATCTTTGATTTATGGTTGAAACTCAAGAGTATTTGTGTGTTGGATTTTTTTATTAGGGATTGTGTTAAAAATTTGTCATCAAACGATGTTGAATTGTTGATGAGGGAAACAGGTTCTGCATCTGCTACTTGACATGTGTTTGTTCCAAAGCCTTCCATTTGGGCAGAATGCAAGTTTGTTTGGGTTTTTTTCTTGTTCTGGGCTTCTATCCGTGTTAAAAAAATTAGTAAGCCCTTTAAGTCAAAGATCATGAGAAAAAAAATGCCTAAGACAGTTTGAACCACCAAAAAAGGTATTAAAAATTGTTTGGGCTGGGTTTATCCCATTTTTTATATTTTATTTTGCTTAATTATGGTATGTTACGTGCCTATATATTTAAATAAATTTAATTATTTATTTTTGGTAGGATCTTACGATCCGTGTTACGATCCCACGATTTACGTATTTGTATTCCCCTTCCGATCCTAGCTAAGATCTCGATCCTAGCTACCTTGCGTTCAACTCAAATTGAACCAATCAATAGTTTAATTAACAAACTAGATGCAATTTATCCGAGGGTTTCAATAGCTGACATTACACACAAGTGGATTTGTTAGAAAAGCATGAGAGTCCAAACACATCTCTATTCCCAAGATTGGATGGCAGAATAATGCATGCATTAAATACATGGTCAAGCAAGTAAATTTACAATCAACATTGCTCAACCTGGACTTGAGGTCATATCACCAGAGATGACACTTTTATTGCCAAGTTTTCATGCCTTTAACAGGGTTTGCTATGTGTAAATGGGATACAACATGTTCACTTATTTCTATTGTTCCAAGAATTTATCTGCGCCGGAAATATGATACTAATGCACAATAAAGGTGTTATGCAACTAAGCTCTGCCAAGCTCATACTTATTCTTATACATAAATATGATGTCTCATTTTAAACTAAAGTGCAAAGAAGTCAGAAATTATTTACCTGGTGGTAACGTGGGCAAAGATGCAACTGCACAGGTGGTCAACATTGATAGCCAGATAAGCACAGAGAAATGTCCTGAAAATAAATTTGTATCAACAATTAAAAAGTTACAAGTAAAACTGAAGAAAATAGAAGATAATATCATCAAGCATGTTGGCTGCAATCACTGACAACTACCAAAAAGGTGGAAAGGTAGTACAAGTGTGTGTGTCTGTCAAGGAAAAGACGAAACTCAATCGAGGATCTTCATACCGATCTCTCCCAACATACTTGCAAGATCGACGTCAGAGTATGAAGAGAGAGGAAGAAAAGCAAGACAGGACAATTACGGTAGAATAGTTGAAGTGACAGTTACACTGCCAGCAGACTCTATTGGGCAATGCAGATAATGAATCGATTTGTATTTCACCTTCCCCATTTCAGTTCCATCCTCTGAAGACAAAAATCAATAGAACTTTCTAATTCCTACCTATTTTGTCTGATGTGAACTTTCGTTGGAAAGTGGGAGGAGACAAACAACAAAGTTTGTTAGTAAACAGAATATGGTTTGCATTAGTTTCTTTCAACTTATGATTTGAGCTGCTACAATATATCTTAAAATCTTGAGTATCACCATATTTCAAGCTAGACATAACAACAAAGTTTGTTAGTAAACAGAATATGGTTTGCAAACAACAAAGTTTGTTAGTAAACAGAATATGGTTTGCATTAGTTTCTTTCAACTTATGATTTGAGCTGCTACAATATATCTTAAAATCTTGAGTATCACCATATTTCAAGCTAGACATAACATAACCTCTCTAATGAAATCATCCATCGTAAAGCTCTTTCCTAATGGGAATCTTATGGTACACACAAGAACAGAACCCCTCCTATTCTACAAAACCTAAACCATAGTAAAATATTCTTATTTGCATGCATAAAACACATCACATAACAATCCTGCATCTCAAGAACAAGAAACCATAACAAGTTAACAACTATTAAGTCTTGTCCCACTAAATAGGGTCGGTTACATGGATTATGTGACTCCCTGGTGCTCTATCATAGATCATGTTTATGTTCAAACCATTATCATTAAAAAATTTTAAATTGTTTAACCTATAATTTTTCCAGTTCTCCCTTTACCTCAAGTTACATGTCTGCCCTCCATCTGATCCACTCTCCTTACCGGGGCTCTACATGTTTCCTCCATACATATCCAAACCACCTAAAATGAGATTCTATCATCTTTTCTACAATAGACATAACCCAACTCTCTCTTTAATACACTCATTCCGAATCCTATCCTGAATAGTGTGTCCATCTACTCATCAATCACAACATCCTCTTCTCCTCAACATTCAGCTTTTTTTCTTGTCGACAATTTTACCTCCCAACACCAAGTAAAAAAGAAAAAAAAAAGGGAAAAAAGACAATTTCACAATACAACCAGCCAGCCAACTACCCAGAAGCAAATAAAAGCAAGCCGAAAACCATTTAAAAAAATAAGTTGTAGTGAAAAAGTAGAGGAACAAAACACCGTACGGTGTTCAAATTTTCTCGACTTGTCAAACAAAAACTGCGTAGCAATTGTGGAATTTGGTTGAATTGAGGATTTATTAGGAGCTCTCCGGGGTCAGGTAAATGGGAACCGTGGAAAACCCTAAAAGGGTGCCCCCCAAACCCAATAGAATGGAGGAAGAATTAGAATACAGATAGCACAAGCAACTTGGTCCCAAAGCCAAACCCGATACAACATGATATTCAAACTCACACAAGACCCATTTATAAGAACCATTAAAAAAATGAAACTTTTGTTCTAATACAATAATGGGTAGGGTTGGTTTTCATTGAATAAAAGGCGAAACAGAATCAAAATAGAAAGAGAATTGAGATGACACGGTGAAAGTTACCGGAACTCCAACACCACAGGACGCGATGGCGGTGGTGCGAAAGGCCGGCAGGTGGATGCCAGCGAGGCTGTGCGGCGGCCGGGGACAGAGAGTTTGAGAGCGCGGCGGCGAGGGTAAGCAGATAAGAAAGTGATAAATGGCTCTTGCTGCAGTTTTGGATTCGGACACAATCTTCTTTTTTCTTTCCTTTTTTCCAATTTTTGTAGTTTTCTGTTCGACTGTTATTTGTTTTTAAAGTTTGAATAAACAACCAAAATTATACATGACAATTTCAGTAAGGGCAAGTTGGTACTTAATATTATATTAGTTTTGAAATTTCTTATAATTGTAAAAATAGAATACTATAGATCTCTGATAATTTTATTAGTGGATAAACTAGTTCATAACAAATAATATTAGTATTGATATTCCTTACAATTATAAAATTAGGACACTATAGGTCTTTGATATTTTCATTTTGATGGACCAATTGATCCCCGATAAAAAATATTAGTTTTAAGGTCTCTCATAAATATAAAAATAGGACCATATTGTATTGTTTTGTAATATGCAATTATTGAGCTCTTAAGAGAAAATGATTATGAATTTATGATATTAGTATCTAGTGGCTAAGAATAAGGAAGTAATAAAGCATAAATAATTCAATTTCAAATTATATTTCTTTCTTACAATGGTTAGCTTTGGGTCAAGAATTTTTTTTCTCTTTGTAATACATATGGTGAAATATTAAAATGTTTGGGGGAAATTTGAAAAAAAATAAAAAAAATAAAATAATGTATTTTAGTTGTATTTGATTAGGATTAATAGGTGTCACATAGTTCAATAATTATAGCTTACGCCTGCGTTTAACATTTTCCAAGTAAGTTAGGGTCGTATATGTCAAATTTTTATAATTATGAGTAATCTCAACACAAAATTTTTATTTTTAGAGACCAATTTATCCTTCAATGAAATTGTCACGGACATATAATATCTTATTTTTATAATTACGAGGGACTTTAATATTAATATTATATTATCAAAGGCTTATTTATCTATCAATAAAATTCTCAGGGATCAATTTGGGAATTGACTCCCAAAGTCTTAATTTTAAAAGGTCGGTGGAATTTCTTTTAAATTTTTATTTATTTATTTATTTTTGTCAAGAAAGGCCGGTGTATTTGAGTAATCGCCAATGGTTAAGAGTTGCATGCTGGCGCAAATAGAGTGGCATGACAAAAGGAAAAAACAAAAAAATATTGAACCTCGGATAAGTCCCTTGCAATATAGTGGGTTGACACATTAATCCCTCACAAAAAAAAAGTTTCGTAGTCCCTGTTAATTGCAAATATTGAACACTAAGTCATAGGATTGATTTAGTGATGAAAAATTCGGATAGTGTACACAAGCCTTAAAGTTCTAATCTCATTCAATATAATTTGCAGAAATATTGGACACTTATAGTTCTAGTTCTGTTGACCCAAAAAAGAAAAACACTCATGGTTCTTGACAATAATAAAAGTTAGACATCCGTTCAACCAATAAAAATATAACATTTGTGGTCTGTGAATCACTTGCTCTCACTAAGGTAGCGTTTGATTGCTGTTCTAGGATAGGGGCACAGACAGTTTTTGATTTTCTTTTTTTGTATCATGTTTGGTGGTGGAGACGGAGTATGGGGACGGAAAAATTTTCTGTCCTAGAGACAAAAATTTCCTGTATTTCTGTCCCTCCAAAATGTGGGGACAGTGGAGACAGAAACCTTCGGTCACCGGCCACCACCAACCACTGCCGCCCACCACCAACCACCGCCGGTCAACAAACGGTCAATGCCGCTGGCCGCCGGTCAATAGCCGGCCAACACCAGAGTCAACGATCAACGCCAAAAGTCAATGCCGCCGGCTGCCGGTCAACGGTGGTCAATGGTAGTCAACGGCCAATATTTTTCTGTCTCTATCTCCACCATCAAACATGATACAGGGACAATATTTTTTTTTATCTCTGTCTCCACTGTCTATGTATTTCTGTCCCTGTCCCTCCCGAGACACAAACCAAACGATAGCTAAAGAGCCATATATGCATATAAAATGATGATTAGGACTTCCTAGCTTCATCCCATATATACCCTCTAAACACAATTTGTATTATCTTAATCTCAAATGCATGGTTTTGAAAAGTTGATTGATTGTGAGAGTTTAAAATGGGGGGTTGGGGTATTATTTCTAGTTGTACAAATTGTGTGTTCAGAAGGTGCCTTGTGCGATGGAGTTAGAGAAGTTCTTATTTTACTAGACTTTTAAGGGAATGACTATTGTCACTCCATAAAGTACTATTGTCACTCTCATTTATTCATATTTTATTTAACTTTCCTAACATGCCCTTTCTACTCTCTTTCATAATTAAGTCAATAAATCTAAATTTATCAAAACTCAATATTATTAACATTTTAAAAGAATTTTTTTTATATTTCATTACTTTTTACTTTTGCATTTTCTTGTTTTTTTAAAAAATCATAATTAATTATTCCACTGAGCATAATAACATATACTTCTATTTTAATATTCTATAAATACAACAGAAAAGAAAATAAGTTTAATTATATCTTTTTTCTGAAATACAGGGTACTAACACCCAAGTTTAATTAACGAAGGATTTGATATTTCACTTTTAATGGGTTTGATGCGTCCTTATTGCTCTACAAGGTTGAAACCTGATTATTTTTATTTTATTTTCCAAAATGAAATTTTATTGTAAAAAGGAAAGGATTACCAATAAGTTAGCCAAATAAAGGGGTTGATTATGTAAGCTACACAAGGATTGTGTTAAAATTACTTATTTCATAAATTTAGAATTGTGAAAATGGGTAATTGATAGAGTTTATTATAACCAATTAGTGTCAATCATCTTTAGGTTTCATTTGCCATTTGGAATTTAAGTATGAAATTGGTGTGCATAATTGAAAATGAATAAATTTTTTTTATGTTTAGAAAAATATATAAAATTTAAATTATAAATTCACAATTTATTTTTTGCATTTTTTTTCAAAAATGACATATAAAAAGAAATATAGTAGTATTTGTTGGAATCCAGTTTATTCTATTGCTATGAATATTGTCAATTTTTCTTTTCAATTGATTAAGATAAAATGAGAAAAAAATGCAATTCAACTTGAAAATGTTATAATTTCATCCATTTTTATTTTATTTTAAAATAAAGAGATGGAATTATTTGTAAGCTATGTGTCATAAAAAATAATTAAACTTATTTTTATTTTTAATGATATTTATAGAATATTAAAATATAAAAAATAAATGTTGTTATGCTTAGAGGAATAATCAATTTTGATTTTCTTAAAAATTTTAAAATTCAGAAGCAAAAATAATGAAATGTTAAAAATTCTTTTAAAAGATTAATAATATTGAGTTTTAATCAAATTTGATATATTGATAAACTATTGACTTAATTATATAAGAGAGTATAAAAGGGTACATTAGGAAAGTTTAATAAAATATGAATGAAAGGGGGTGGCAATAGTAATTTGTTGAGTGGCAACAGCCGATCCCGACTTTTAAATCCTCCTACCGATCACCTAATGACCGGGAATACTTGAAGATTGGGCCTAGTGATCCAACCACTTGTTGGCTATCGAAGTGTTTCAAGTGGAATAGAACCATGATGTTACAAAAGTAGTCTAGTTTGTTAGGAGTATTAGTAGCAGTGAATTAGGTGATTAGAGATTTTAGTGGGTTGCTTAGGTTTATAAATAGAATTATCCTCATTATAAAGATATTGAGAATAATCAAATTGTGGATTCTTATAGAATTCATAGAGTTTGAAAACTAGACTTAAATATAGTTTTATCACACGATGCCTAATTTTCACAATTGTAAGACACCATGAGACTAATTATTTTTTGTCAGAGACCAATGTATCTAATAGACATACTATCAAGGATTGAATTGGGGGTTTATTCACACAAAAAAAGGTAAATCTACACTTTTATTTTTGAAAAAAATTCCATTTCTTAAAAGATTAAATATACACACTTTAATTCTCAAAAGTTTTCAAGTCAAATATATCAATCCCTACATTAGAAAATTCATACACATATTAGTCATTGAAACATTATTTTTAGAATATTAATCCCAAAAATTGACTTTAAACAAATTAATTTTTAGATTTTATAAAAAGAGTTTAATATTTTTTGTACGCTGACAGTGTATAAAAATTTACATTGTCATTTAATCATATTATTCCATGAGCATAACTTCTTAAGTAGTGGGTGTAAAACTTAATTATTTTTGCTAATGTCACTATATATGATTGGATCACTGTATAAAAAATTTTATACTATTAATGTATCAAAATTAAACTCTTAAAAAAATTAACTTTTAATATATTAATCTTTTAGGGACTAATATGTCTAAGATTTTCCTATATAGAGATTAATATGTCAAACATGAAATGTTTGAATTTAATTTATATACACTAATAGTGTAAAAAAATATTTCACTATTCTCCGATAAAATTATCGCATTTGAATGACTTTTCAAGTATTGGGATATGAGGCTCAACTACTTTTGTTGATATGACAATATATGATTAGATGATAATGTAAAATTGTTAATGTATAGAAATTAAACTCAATCTTTTAAGTAAAGTGTATGCATTTGGGTTTTTTTTTTTTTTTTAAAGTGTGTTTGTAAATTTCATTTTAAAAAGAAAGGAAGGGGTTTGTAAAGTTTTCAAAATGTTTCTCTCTCTCTCTTCCCTTTCTTCTTTTCTGAAACGAATCTAACAAGCATACTTTTGAAGAATAAAATGCCAAACAAAAATCGTTTAAATATATTGATTTACTCAAAATGAATATTGTGATATAGAAGAATTTTTTGGTATCCTCAACTTTTTCAAGAGTGCCGATGCATTATACAAATTTAGCACTAGGCCACAAATGTTTTTCTTGTGAAACAAAAATAAAATAATAAAAAAACATATTCCTTTTGGTATTTGGTTTTTGAAGTCTTGCAATCAAATTTTCGTCAAGGAGGAGAGCCTCTATTTACAATTCTATCCTACCAATTGCCCATTTTACTAACACCAAAATTTCAGTTTAAAACCCCCTAAACTACATTGCTGCCTCTATCTTCGATGAGATAAAAGTAATATGATAAGTAAAGCAAGGGATAAGTGACTACTCACAAGCCTAAACCCATTTCATATTTGCTCAGAATCACAATCCTCGAGCACAACAAACCTTAAGCAGTTTAGTTTGTAGAGAAATCATGACACAAACAATGACCTACCATCAACCATCTACATAAAGGACAGACCATTTTCATTTCTTCAATCATACCCAAAATTGAGCAATGATACACAACTAAGAAAAAGAATATTGTCCAAATCTTTAACAAAAATCATGATAGTTGTTGAATGCAATAAGAGGTAAAACACATTCATCCAAAAGTGAGTAAACATAACACTTAATTCTAACAAGTAAATTTGAGCAAATTTCTAATTATTTAACATTGTCCCCCAAAATTTCTACACCTCTGGTGCAAAGAACAGTATGACAATACATGAAAAACTTCAGATACAAACCAAAATGGCATTTGGCCCTAGAATATTATACCATTACATACTACACGCACACTGTGGTAATCAAGGTCTTCATGCAAACTGCAGACTTCAATTGAATCCAACTGTCTTGGAATAGAGAAACATTCAAAAGAGGTTGAAAAGTTAGATTAGATGATGCAAGCTACGTCAACACCACAGCACAAGCATCTATATCTGCGCTCTAAATGTCTTCCATATCTGGTTCAGCACGGGCGTTTCTGTCCAAACTCTGGTATGAGAAATCATCATCAACATTCTCCATGCTATTTCCAAAAGCAAATGACTTGGTACCCATTGTTGTGAAAGGCATCAAACCAAAAGCCCGTGCAGTTTTGATCTCCCTGGCAACCTTCCTTTGAGCCTTCGCGCTAATGCCAGTCTATTCAACGAACAAGAAGAAACAGCTGGTAAGATCCCACAAACTTAAAATAGCAAAATAATATTTTTACAAACTTTAAAAGTGTGTCAATCGAGAAGGGACCGCATGTGTAAATAGTAAGAATTCACATTGTCATTGATTAATGGAGAATTGAGGGACTATTGCAGTAAGTGATAATACTGTCTCTTGAATGTGGGGATTCATATGCTAATGATTGGATTTTACATATATGACTAGAGACTCAGGTGACAGTGTTTTATCACTCACTATTACAGTTTTCCAATTCCCCATTAATCAACTTGAATTTCCTAGTTTTCATATTTGCAATCCCCAGTGTTGATCGACATATTTAAAATAAGTCTCAAAATAATATGCTATCCAAGAAAAGACCGCTAGAGGAGGACGAAGGCAAAAGGAGATATAAAAAATGTGTACAGTTCTCATTGTTAAAACATCCTCATCATTTGTTTTTCATTCTCCACTGCTTCATCCTCATCCTTACCTTGCTTCTCTTGATAATTATTCCAGCCTCTGTTATGAAGTTTGCCAGGAATCTAACATTCTGCACATAAACATCAAAAACTATTAAGAGCCATTCCAAAAATAGCATTAATGGAGAGATTTTGTTCATTGCCAGGGGAACCTTGGTAGCAAGAATGAAGCAGAAGCTAAAATGGCCAAACAGAGCTGTCAGTAGCCTGTCACTAATATTTTCCTTACCTTCAATTGCTCTCACACTTAAAACATAGATCAGCGATGTGGTTATTTATAACAAATATATATGTATAACATAGCAGTCAGATGTGCATAGTAATTGCATCAATGATACAGACTTGATACTGCAAAGGAACTACTCCAACTGAATTCATAAATGCTAACCCTGAAATCTGCTTGACTAAGAACTTCTTTGGTGGTTACTTGGAATTCGTCCCTTGGTTTCGGTTTGCGTACACCAGGTTTAGTAAGATCAAGATCCTGTGGGAAGAAAGATACTATGCTGATCAGAACCCTATTATGATGCACATGATACAAATGACACACCGAAATGCAGTGAATAGGATACATAAGCATAGCAATTGTAGTTTAAATGAGACAAAGAAAAAAACACTGATGATGGGCTCAGAAGCATCTAACAACATTAATAGTTAACCAAACCTCAGACTGAGTTTGAATATAAAATGACAATATGTTATTTCATGTAATTTAAATCCTTCAATGCAATAGAGTAAATTTTTTAATATATAAAACATATTTTATTAGAGAAAGGAGACATCAATACAACAGGCTGGAGGTAAGAAGTCCTCAACAAATATAACATACACAGAGAGGGAACTCCTAAAAGCTAGTCAGCAAAGGACAGCCGTCCAGGCAATTTGCGTTAGACTTAAATGATCAATGTTAACTACAGAATCTAAAAATGGAAAAAAGCGCATCAGTAATTCTGTCAACCATCCAAAATTCTAAACATCCTACTACAACAGAGATTTTTTTTTTTCCTTTCATAAGAAATATTAGCAAAAAAGGTTTGATTTGAGGGCTACAGACTTGGAGATTGCATAAGATGGAGCACACCCATGACCAATTCAAAATTTGTACAGTGCCCTTATTCTGGCTTTTAGCAAAAGGGAGTCTCCTTTCCTTTTTCAATTGATTTAATACACTTGATACAGATACCTTCAATGGTCCCTACATCTTCCCTGATGGGGTTATGACAGGCCCACCCCCACATAAGAGTTCGCACTAATTTCAAACAAGTCCATTTTCTTCTATACATATTTTATGGTATATGTGGTGCATAGAATACAGATATTACAGTTTCATTTATTTTGGGCCTAATATAATCCCCCTAATGGATACCACAGCCACTCAAAAAACCTGTTCAAAGTGTTGAGCTAATCATTCCAGTGTTTAAGTGGCTATGGTGTGCTATTGCTGCAGCATAAAAGTAGGAGGACATATTCGATAGTGCTTTTCAAACAGAAGTTGCAATTGGCTGTAAGGATTGTGTAGTGTTATTCCCTAGTTGCAACTAATCAAGTTGTTCACAAAAGAAGCTGAACATCCTCCTTAAGAAACCAGCACAAAAAAATATTTTAGAAAGCAATTTTCAATGCACTTCATGAAATACTTCCCATCAAACATTTCTAGGATTTATCACCACGTCAAAGATTAATTCATAGAGAAACCCAAAATTGATCCACAAAAGAGTTGTGGGATATCAATCAGGTCCTCGAAAGATTTATTTTTGTTGAAGATTGGAGCTTAATTTCAGGATGATTATACGAGGGAAACATTCCCTCCTTTATGTTAGGGATATAATCATTGAATACTTGATTCGTCCAGGCCTATTTATTTGGTCTCTGTAACTCTTTTTTGTTTTTTTTTTTTTAAAGATAAACATTTTTTCTACAATTTTCCTTTCAACTTAGTCCAAACATTAACCACCATAATGGGTGTCTGCTGTGTGATGTTATGTGCCTAAATTAACCCCAAATTGGTCCTAAAAAGAGTTGTAGAACATCAATTTAGTCCTCCAAAGAAATGGAAAGTACTCTTTCAAGGACCAAATTTGATGTTGTGCAACTCTAAGAGCAAATTTAAGGTCCATCCAGTAGACGACATGACATAACCTCACATACTGTGACATATCAAACACCAGTTGATGTTTTCTTCATGGAGGAAAACATTTTTTCGATGACAAAATTGATGTCACAGATCTTTTGAGAACTAAATTGATATCCCACAACTCTTTCAAAGACTAATTTAAGGTTTTACTTTTAATTCAGACATAAACTTAATGATGCCCTCATGTCTAAGACAAAGTAAAAAAAGACCAGAGAGAAATTAAATCAATACAGAACATCTTAAAAGCAACATATAAAAACAGTGATAAACCAGGGGAATGAACCATTGCTATTCATCCCATTGCTATTCAACATACCTTTATATCATATGTCGAATAAGGCCAAAAAGTGGCATCATATCGAAACGAATAATCTTCTTTTTCAACTTCTTCTGAATCATATTCAAAGTATTTGGCAGCATTCTTCAGTTTTCCACCCATTCCATCTGATAATGTGTCAAAACTTTCATCTAGATCATTCATCATAGATCTATCCCGAGCTGTTCCCTGTCGATTAAGCTTTTCAAAGAAGGCATCAGTTTTGGAATTGCTCCCAGGAATTTCACCAAACATCCGCTGCTCAAATTCCTCAGTAGACTCTGACTTATTAGTATGCCGATTAAGCTTTTCATAAAAGGCATTAATTTTGGAATTGCTCCCGGGAATTTCACCAAATATCCGCTGCTCGAAGTTCTCAGAAGACTCTGACTTATTAGTGTCCCGATTAAAAGTTCCATTAGCTGCTCAAACAACGGAAAAGAAGTTTGTGAGGATTAAGATGTAAATCCACCATCTGAGAGGAAAGGGGCCAAAAGAAAAAATATGGAAAAATCTAATGATAGAAAGGCTAAGCCCATTATAACTGAATAAATGAAGTTCTCAGCTGAGTATTCAGAACTGAAACCAACAGAGATTAGCTTCAATTAAACTTACATTCCTTCTTATTTCAGATATTACACTGATCTCCAAGTTTTGAATATTTGCCAGCAATATACTTCCATCAGTTTTTTGCCTAGACACACAATCCACCGTACAGTGGATTTAAAAAATTCAGAAATTCCTCTAAAAAGATTATATCACATTCATCCCTATCAGCCTATGAACCAAAATTTTTCCAATTGCAACAAGAGACATTTGAGTGCATTTGGATCGGATTATTTTCTCCCGAAACCACTTTTTTCACCCGGAAAAAAAAATAATTTTCGTATATTTGGATAATTTTTAAAAAATAAGCATAATATATAAAAAAAAAGAAAAGAGTTTTCATCTTTTTGTATAAGCTAAAAATTCACGCACACAGGCTTCATTATCCCTTTCAATTACCAACAAAATTGTAATCACAAAGAGGAGTGAAGCATAAAATAGATCCACAAGCTCAAACAGAGATCATGGGAATCCAACATGTAAACATCCAAATAATCCAAATCAACTGCTGGTATCAGCAACAATGCATTCAGGCAGAGAACCTGTAAAGATTAAGGCCATCGGAACAAATGAAGAGTACCGGGAAATGACGATGTGGAAAGACTTCTGAGCAAATGGGTCTGATGAAATTGATGTGACCAAGCACCATGTAATGACAATCTACGTGCAACTGAAACAATCTTCATTGCTTTCTTAATTTTCTTTTTGCAAATTTTCTTCTGCAACAAAGCGATTATTTTCAAACAACCCAAACAACAAAAAATTGCCTTGAAACCACTTTTCAGCTAGCTAGAGTACCAAAACATAAATTAATTCTCAAATAAGCAACTATACCAAAAAATATAAAATAAAAAAATAGAAGCAAAATGGAAATGGAGATTTGTACATGTGCGGCGGGTGGCGACCGGCGGAACAGGTGCGGCGGCCGACGGTGGGCGGGTGGCAAGGCAAGGCTGGACACAAAAGGAGAGAGGGGAGAGGGAGGGTTTATTACAACTTTATTGCTCAGAGGGAGATGTGGTTTCCTAAGTGACGAAACGGTGTCGTGCCACTGTTTTTTTTTTTTTTTTTTTTTCTGGCCATGTCGTGCCAATGGTTGAGTCTGAGAAACGGGGGCAAGCTTTGGGCCTCGTTGTGGAAACGGTTATGGGTTTTATTATTGGGGAATCATTGGTCTCGTCTGTTTCGATTTAAAAAATAAATAAAAAATATTATGAAAGTTAATCGGAGTAAATGTTTTTTTTTTTAAGAATAAAAGAAGAATAATATATCGAGTTAAGAGCACAAGAGATCCTTAACCAAGGGAAAATAAAAGAAAATATCAAAAGATCAAGACTTCCTGATCTCTTTTCATATCAGAGACGGAGACCCTATAAAAAAGTCATGTGCCTTACACCAAATGGACGCTAAGTGTCTAATATTATCCCACAAAACCTGTTTATTATAATGTTTGCCTCAAAAGATGGTGAGTTATGTTCCAACGAAATACAAAAAAAAAAAAAAAGACTCCAAAGACAACACATTGCCATTAGGATTTGGCCTCCTTTCTCCTCCCAAAACAATTTATCCATGACATTAGGACACAATACACCCAGCATTCACCAAAAAGACCAAACAAAGAATTTCATAAAGAGTCTGCCATTGAGCAATGTAAGAACAACAGTGTGGTTAATTATGAGCTAGCACTACACATAACGCATGTAAGGGGAAATAGTCTTTTGTGATCTTCAAACCTGCAACATGTCATTGGTATTAATTCTATGAAGCACAATTGTTTAAATAAAGGATTTAACCTTTGAGGGAGCTTTCGAATTCCAAATGGGTTTTTCAAGGCAAAAAGAATTGTTCAAAGAATGGGTTAGAAACTGAAAACAAGGTTTACATGAAGAAAAAAAATCCCAGAAGACTCAAGAGACCAAAACCTTTTATCGGGACACAAGGATAACATGACTGCATCAAGGAGACCCAAAATGAATGCTAAATCTGAAGACTCTCTACCATGTAAATTTCTGGGAAAAGGAAAGCCCCAAAAGAAAGTGGAATCCTACACATAAAAATTTTGGATTGAGGAGTGATGAAGAGAAGATAAATAATATAGCCGTGAAAAAGCTATACAAAAGGAAGAGTCACCTATCCAGTGATCCTCCCAAAAGTTGACATGAGACCATTGCCAACCTCCAAGGAGAGTAAGGGTTTAAACCTAAAATAACCTTAGGAAATGAATTTCTAGGGACTGAAATGAGTAGCTCGAGAAGTTGTATTAGCATCCCACCCACTCCTATGAAGGCCATACTTGCTTTGAATGACTTAATGCCATAGGAAAAGCGATTCAAGAGGAAAACACCAAAGCTATTTATTTGTCACCTTGACAAAGTTTAATGTAATTATAACATGTGCCACCCCAAAATTTTTTCAAATTTATACATGTCTCTCTTACAAATATCAATTTATTAATTTAAGTTATAAAAAAAATAACACGTGATATGCACATAATTTATTAATAACAATATGATAATATTTTAACAATATTTAACATACACACACACTAAAATGCCCCCTTTTAAAATAAGTTATAATTATAAGATTTATTTCCATGTGATAAAAAAATATTTTATTAAATTAATATATTAAATTTTGCTAAAATATTAAGGCCAGTTTAATGACAATTTTACAAAATAATGTTTAGTGTAATTACACCAAATTTCAATGGAGTTTAGCGTAATTTTTTGTAAATTTTATATATAACTAAAAAAAAAAGTAAAAAATTGATTTCAAAACCTTTTCTTTTTAGTTTATACAAAAAAGGTGAAAATTGATATTTTTTGGATTCTAATTAAGTTTCACACTCACTACTTGACAAGTTATGCAAATAGAATGATATGATTGGATGAAGTTGTAAAAATATTTTACACTAAGAATGTATAAAAATTAAAATCTTTTTAAAATTTATTCAAATATACAAAAAGGATTCTTTTATAAAAATGATTTTTAGCCAAAAGGAACTCATCCAAATGCAGCTTATGGATGTGCGGATTTTCCTCAAAATAAATTTTTTTTAGTTCGACCAAAAGATAATTGAGTTTAGTAGCTGCTATGTGATTTAGGATTAAACTTAGATCAAATTTTTCATATCAATTTCATCTATTTTACTTCTTTGTTTTTTAGCATCGAAAAATTTCATCTATTTCACTCGTCAAATAATTACAAATGAATTTTTTTTTATTAAAATGAATAATTTAATATTTAAAAATATGCACTCATCTCAACAACAAAAATTACGCATATCATAACTTGATTGGAGGGTTAAATGTAATAGATATGAGTAACTTGATTTAAGTTTATTCCTTTAATTTATTCTTATCCTAACTAAGTTAATATTCAATTTCATAAAATTATTATTTTATTTTGATTTAACGTAATTTTATATCTCTTACTCTTTGCCAATAAATAACCATTTAAATGCTTCATGTGAGACTTTTGAGATGCATGATCAATAATAATTTTTTTCCTTTTCTCTTTTTTCTATTCTCTATTATTATTTTTATTACAGGAGGAAAAACTTTTGGAAAAATACTTGACAAAAAATATGGAATGGTTGAATTATTTAAAGTGATAAGTTCTACCCATTTGTCTATACTATCACATTATCCTAACGATTTAATTCTACCAAAATTTAGAACATTTTAAACTTTGTTGTACATTTTTTCTTCTCATAGTGAAAGCATTTATGGTGGATGTAGACATGTGATTTGCCAAACTACGTTGAATTATTGTGTCTCTACATGTATTATCATCTTGTTTTTTTTATCCCTTTGTGTTTTTGTGCATTTATTTGATTTATTGGATTCATACAAATTTTCTTATGGGACCCATTTTGTTGCGCCATCCTCAACATCACATTGGTGAATGGTGAGGAGTGTAAGGTGTGTACACATTGAAATAAATTGTTGAGTAAAATTTTGGCACCTTAAAAATCTATCAGGGATCAAATGGGGGTTTGAAAGTCTTTTATTGGTCATGTACAATTTAAAAACTGAGATAAATTGGCTTTGTCCAGTTTGGAAAAAAAAATACTCAAATTAATCCCTTAAAAATATGTTGGGGGACATTAAAAATCTCAAATTAATTCATCATATTTTTTAAAAAAAGAGGCAAATTGGTCACTTCATACAGTTCTATGTAATTTTTTTTAATCATACAAATCTGTACAAAGAGACTAACTTGTCCCTTTTTTTTAAATGTGAAGAACGAATTTGAAACTTTTGAAATTTAAGAGACTAATTTGTCTTCTTATGTATTTCTAAGAGACCAATTTAGGTATTTAGTCTAAAAAAAACTCTATATGGATATGTACGAAATGATCAATTTATTCTTCTTTTTTTTATAGTAAAGAATCAAGAGGAAATTTTCAAATTTTAAGAAACTAATTTGTGAGTTGATATATTTTTGAAATATCAAAATACAATTACACTTTTATTTTTCCTTTACATTTTGCTCAAACCATTCTCTGGAAGTAAAATTCTTGTTAAAATGTAGCTTGAAGAGTTTGTTAAATATGTTGAAATGAATTAAAGTTAGTTCACACCCTTTAAGCTATAATCTGGTGGAGCGCGAGTGAAATCCAAACATGCTAATCCTTTAATGTTGTTATAAGAATGCTATTACAAGCCAGTAGTTGCATAGGTCATATAGGTGATTCTTCAGCTGACTATGGGAAAGTTTGGTTTATGGGTTAACAAAAAGGAGTTTAAAAAAAAATGGAGTAACTTAGAGATTGTTTGCTTTCAGTTTTTAGTTTTCAATTTTCATTTTCAGTTTTTCAAAATTTGTGAAGGAAAAACTGTAAATTCTGAAATCTACAAATTTCAATTTTTCCTTCACATATTCTAAAAAATTAAAAATAAAAACTAAAAATTAGAAAATGAGAGCAAACATCTCCTTATAAGTTGAATCAATGGAGCTAGTCAACGATGGAAAATACTATTAGAGCTGATAATCTCACCGAATTTCTTGTGCCCGATGGAGGTGGCATAAGTGCCAATGACATGTCACTCAATTTCTTTTACTTTCAAAATCTTAATCTCCTTCATTGTGAGCACTCATATTATCAACTCATACAAGATTGCAATGGCGCAGAGGCATTGTTACAAGACAAATAGTAGAGTTAAACACTCTGTTATGGTTGAAGAAACACCATCACCAAGCGTTTCTTTTTCCTTTTTGCTTTTATAGAAGCTCATCACCTAGCTTTCAAGGATACTTGAAAATTCAATTTTTTTTGTTTGTTTTGTTTTTAATCTTGCAAGCATCTTTACTTCTTTGTGACACTGAGACAATTTAAGCATCATTCAACTTCTCATTTTTAGGCTTCTTTTGCCAATATCGTTTGGACCAAATTCAACGGTTATAACATTTCATCTCTAATTTTATGGCAAATAGCATCATCATCACACATAGCAAAAGTGCCTTAGCTTTGAACGTTAAGGACATCCCACAACAGTTTTTTTGTGGCTTCAATTTTTCTCTTTGATAAAATGAAATAACAGTGAAAGATCGATGATGACGAAAGAAAGGAAAAAAAAAGAAAGACGAACACCCTACTTTATTCCTTGAGAATTTTATGTCGAACTATTTTATCTTTAAAAAAAAAAAATTAATTTCGTGGTCTATTAAGATTGAAATTAATGGACATATTAGTCTTTTATTAATTTTTTATTAATAAACTTACACATATTACACAGTACAATGATGACGTGCCATTAAAACATTATATGCAAGTAAAATGACACAATTTTAGAATATATTGTACTCATTTTGGTGTCTAAATGCATAAGATGCATCACTTTATAACTTGTAATAGGGATTTAAATGACTTATTTTATAAATTTTAACTACAAAAATAAGTTATTTTAAACTCCGTTTCACTTTAAATGACATATGTATCACTTAATATCATATTAACATGTCAATTTATAATTATATTAGTGTTTAAAGAATCAAATATAGAAAGATGAACTAATTTATCGTTTTATTTAAATCTTGAGAAACTGTAGATTTAGTTTAAGTTTTTTTAAATAGTCTTATGAAATTGTTTTCAAGACCACATGAGTTATTTTACTTAAGAAAAAATACTTTTTCCCTTCATGGAGCCAAAACCGTAATTTATTATTCTACCCGATGATTTTGCTAATTGATACGCTATTTTTTGTTTGACTTTTTACTTTGTTTAAATAAAAATTAATTACATGTAATATTACTCAAAAGATGAAATGGCTTACACATCAGCCGGGCAGTAGATTTTGGCAAATAGTTGGGTCAAGTAGCAGCACTCGTTAACTAATACCTTTGGAGAAGGTATAACTTCTTGCTGCTCTCTCAGAATTAACTTCTTGCGGGAAAAAAACTGAATAATTAAGGTGTATTTAGTTTCAGAAAATATTTTTATCATTTGTTTTTAGTTTTTTTTTCTTTTTTTATGTTTTTTCAAGAAAGTTTTCATTATTTTTTGAGTAAACACCTAAATTGATCATTGACAATTTCTTTTCTAGACAAATTAATTCGTAACAATTGTAAACACTCAAATTGATCCATCACAATTGTAAAAATAAGACATTATAGGTCCCTGACTGGCTTATCAAAGCTCGACCGGGAGGCAGTAGAGCTCGTTTGAGAGGAAATAAAACTCGGCTAGCAGGAGGAGCTCGGATGACAAGTGGCTGCGCTTTGTCACATGCCTATTAGTCTTGGCCACCTGTCAGCCGAGATCCGCCTAGTCCTATCGAGTTCTATTTCCTATCAGATGCTCTATCTTCTCCCAACCAAGCATTGACAGTCCAGTCAGGAACCTATAATGTCCTATTTCAATAATTGTAAGGGTCCAATTTTGATGTTTGCAATTGTTAGAGATCAATTTATCTATCAAAGAAATTAACAGAGACTAATTTAAGTGTTTAATTTTATTGTTATCACAAAATCTTGAAAAACAGAAAATTAACTAAAAGCATAAAATAAAAACCGAAAGTTATTTTTTTTTAACCAAACGCGCCCTAATTTCTTATATTTGTAATTTGTTAAAAATTGGCTGTCATACAAGAATTCAAGAATTGAAAGCATTAAGGCATATTCATTTTGCAGAAAGGTTAAAGTTAAATAATGTTACACGAAATTTTGTGTATTTGTAGAATCAAATTGAAAGATACAACAACGCACCCATTTTCCAATCCCTAGACAAACAAATTGAGAACCTGCTGGTGAGCTTGTTCAAGAGAAGTAAATTTTCATATCCTTGAAAAACATAGGGACTTAATGAAGAACTCTCTGAACAACATAGGCACCATCTTGTTGCACTCATTGGGTGTGCTGCAGAAATATATACTTTATATATGTGCGTGTGCACCACCGTATGCATTACTTGCAGGGATGAAATGAGTCACTGATTGAGCCTGTTTTACCAAGTTCAGATAGGTTGGAGCCGACTGATCTACCACGGAGGAGCATCCCTTTGGCACGGTGGTACCGACACCGGAAGGAGCCGATATGGGTTGTAGGTGAGCACAGGCAGTTCATCTTTCCACCCGGTGTTTTTCCGGGTACAGATTGAGATGTTGGTGACACAAGCATGTGTGAATGCTTCTTTAGACCCTCCATATCCAACTCCGGGATTTTCACATTGAGCCTTGGGGGCTTTTTTTCCACATTTTGTTCCATATTTTTACTGTCAATGAAGTTTCGATAAATTAGTTACCATCAGAATCTGAGTCCTAGGTGAAATTAACAATCAAACAGTCAAAGGATAATTGAAATACAAATTAATATATGCTAGACAGTTGTTCTAAGTGCTAATTGATTTTGCTGGTAAAATTCCATGTTTTGGAATTCAGGAGCAATGCTAAATGTCACGAAAACTTCTTCGTCAAAAAACGTGTGAATATATGTCAAATGGTGGGTTTATGATTTATTAACGAATAACAAATGAAAAATAAAATACAATAAAACAACAAAATCAATGGTTTGAAAAATTCGGACATCAATTTGTGGGTCAGTCTTCGTGCCATAAAGTATTTTGATTAAGAACCGGGGAACATAAGGCTCAGGAAATATTTGATTAAAAAAATATTCAGGAAATAGAGTTGTTTCTGACTTGTAGCATATAAATTAATAGACCAAGAAGAAAAAAAAGCAATTTCGTTTACTTTAACCCTGTTATGTTATGATTTTATGTAAATTTATATTATGTTCTATATATATATATATATTGTAAATCATTTGTTCATCAAACAAGAAATCAGATATGCATGACGCATCTATATATAAGTAGAATCGAAATAATACTAATAACTTAGCCTCAAATAATCATCTTTCAGGAAAGCTGCTTGATTGTTCTTTTATTCTTTATTTTTCATTTTTTTTTTCTGAAATACTATAGATACATAGAATGGTGGTGTAGGAAAAAGAATTGCATGAAAGAATTGCTGATGGAAGCCACAAGTGACTTCATCTTTTATTACCTGAGTGCGTGAGAAGGCATTCAGGATGTAAAGTGAAGTCTTCCTGCTAATGAATTTGGCAGCATCAAAAGATGCTTAGGATTCTTCTATAAGCACGGAAGGTCTCTTGAAATTGTCACCTATGACGCGGTCCTCACACAGGAAGGAGGAGATAATAATGAAGAATTTCAGTTTGAGGAGACAAAATTGCTCAACGATGAGTCAGCTAGAAATCTTGGGATGTTAACAACAAATTCGGTTTTGCTGTTTCGAAAATGTGTGGTGTTTTTACCAAATCAAACAATTTGTGACCACAAGTTCTCTCACCTTCATCAAGCAGAAAATGAGGGGGGCAAAGAGAGGCATAAAACAGAGGGAAAGGTCCCATTATTGGGGTGCCACTCAACTTGCCTTTGCTAGCAGTTTTAACCGCCATGAGATGTCATCAGCCTTTTTGGAATTTGGATACTACTTTTGAAAGTTCTCATAATCTAACTTTGGAGCAGAGATTTTCTTTTTTTTCCTCTTCCAATTTAGTCTTGATTATGGGTCTTATAATTATTCAGCGTTGTTATCTATGGTGCATTCTTTTTATTACGTGTTTTTTCAGAATTCTTATAAAATTTAAGGATATTGGTACTATTTAGCTATTTGTGACTGAGAATAAGCTATATATTCCAGTAATATAAGTTTTTAAAATCTATCAATACAAAGATCAAGTTACAACCTTGATTGCACAAGAGTATTGTTACCCGATAGGTACCGAAGAAAAACAATTTTGTTATTATTATTATTATTAAACGGTTAGGCAGAAAGGCCTAATCCCTCGAAGTCTTAAATGGTAAATGTACGACCCTTCCCTAAACAAACTCCTCGGAAGTCAAATCCAAACATTAGGGATAAATCTTGCTCAGAACTCAACCCACTTCTGTCGAACAATATTCTTGTTTCTTTTTTTTAATTCAAAAGCCATTTTTTAACTTGAAAAAATAATTTATATAAAAGTTGCTCGACTTAATTTCTAATCTTATTGGACTAGTCATGTATCAAGCCCAAAAGCTAGCTGCTAAGTTACAGTGCTGTAGAGCCCAATTTATTCCAAGGGAGTGTAAGAGGGTTGCCGATCATTCAGCCCATTAAGTCAGAGATAGGTCTAATTAAGTTTGAGCTAATGTCGACCCAAAAAAAAGAAGTTTGGGTCAATGGAATTCTCAATAGTTTATGGGATATTTTCTATTCTAACTTTTGTGATTAATGAATCACTTTTTTTTTATTAAAAAAATTATAAGAAAAAGCTTGAAAAAGTTTATTGGTTGTCACTTTTCTTTGTGAAAAATAGAACAAACTTTGGTACTAACGATATGAACCCTTTTCATGCTAATGATCAGTAATCACTGTGGGATTATAGTGTGAAGGAAAGAGACAGAATTTAATTGTGCATAAAAATGCAAATTTATTGTTTGGCATTTTTTTTCCATAACGATCATATGGTATATGTTAGAAAACTACATTCTTCGAAATTAAAAAAGAAGAGAAGAAAGAAGAGAAACATTTGTTATTTGTATATGGTACAAGAGGCATATAACTCAAATTCACGGTCATGTATTATACAAGATCAATACTGTTGTACTTGGAACTTTATTGAAAAATTCTTTTTAAATATTGTCACATAATTTCAAAATTCTAGCATGATTGAGGTATTAGAGCATATGCATAGGCAGGGGAGAAGAATTAGAAGTTCATTATTCTTGAATTATCCTTTCAGGTAGCTTGTATACTCTATTGGGGGATAGGAAGTTACCAATATCTTAGTTGCAAAAATGAATTAAAATTAAAAAAATAATGCAACTTTCACATGGTTTTATGGACTTTTTCTATGGCCTAGCAGATGAAACATCTTGCCCACCAAATTGCAAGAGGTTCCAACCATTGTTCCTCTTTTTTCATTTGCCACAGTGTTCCCATTTGAATCAATATAACTCACAGAAACATCCTCCCTTGTAGCACTGTTCTGGTTGAGAACCACCACATGTCCTTCAATATTAATGTCTACAACAACTGAGTCTCCTCCTTTTATTTCTTTCATTAGCATCTTATCTACCAATGTGTCCTCCAATACTCTTTGAATGGTTCTTCTCAATGGTCTAGCACCATAGTTAGGATCATAACCATGTTGTACCACATGGTCCCTAAACCTACAAGTCACAGAAAGATGAACATCTTTGTCCTTCAACCCATGAATCACTTCTCTAAGCATTATATTGGCAATCTGCTCCACTTCTAGCCTTGTTAGTAATTTGAAGACAATAATATCATCAAATCTATTCAGAAACTCTGGTCTAAAATGCTGCTTCATTTCCTCAATTACTAGGTTCTTTATATGGTCAAAGGTATGGTCATCATTATCTACCACTAGCATAGTTTCACCACTTCCTTTTGCAATGATGTTGTTACCAACATTGCTAGTCATTATGATGAGTGTGCTCTTGAAATCCACTGTTTGGCCCTTGCCATCAGTGAGCCTGCCATCTTCAAGAATTTGTAGCATTAAGTTGAAAACATCTGAATGTGCTTTCTCAATCTCATCGAAGAGGACGATAGCATGAGGCCGATTTCTAATAGCTTCGGTTAATTGACCCCCTTCATCAAAACCAATATAGCCAGGGGGTGCTCCAATCAATCTTGCTGCTGTGGCTCTATCTATGTACTCACTCATATCAAATCTTATCAAGGCATCTTCTGAACCGAAATAGTGTGCAGCCAGTGCTTTTGCCAATTCAGTCTTCCCCACATCAGAAGGGCCAGTGAACATGAAACTGGCTATAGGCCTTCTGGAGTTTCTGAGGCCAACTCTAGTGCAGCGAATCGCTCAGCAGATGGAGTTGATGGCTTCATTTTGTCCAATGACATATTTGTGAAGCATCTCTTCCAATTTGAGGAGGCACTCGCCCTCCTCACTCGATACATCCCTTACTGGGACTCCAGTCCAAGAAGAAACAACATGCTGAATATCAAATTTTGTCACAGTTGGAACAGTAATACCATACGTCTTGTTGGCCTGTGTCAAAAGGATTCAACATATCAAGTTCTAGCATAGAGAAACAATGTATCCACGAAGCAAATTCAATTAATGGAATAACAAATATATAATTTACTAGCATGAAAAGAAACAGAAACATAAATAAGAGAGCTAATTGGCACCTGGTATGGTTGAAGCAAACATGCTACTCTTTCTTCTCAAGTAATACTACATATCCATTATTATTTGCCAGGATTGTTGTCTGAATTTGGAGAGTGGTTGGATAATTCAAAAGAGTGAAGACTATTTTTCAATCTAAAGGTGAGAACTTAGAAGCAATGACAAATTAGTTTGTAAAAACAAATTGGCAACAAGACTTTGGTAGAATTGTTGTCCAAAGATAGTCCCAAACATGGGCGAAGGTAGCACTCTGGCTTGTGACATTTCTCTTCTTGTAGGTCATCATTTTCCAAGGTTTTCAGCTTCATCTGATTACTCTAAACAGTTAATAATTAGAGCACATAAGAACTATCATTTTACCTTTGTGTTACAAACCTGAACATGAGATCCAGCTTCATCAATCAAGTCAATTGCCTTATCAGGTAAGAAACGATCACTGAAATTTATTGTATAAAAATAATATGTAAGAAATTAGAGAAGGAAGTACTTGAAAATTCAAAGCAAGTAAGCAACACTGGTTTTTTCAAGAAAAATACAATCATTTTGACCGGAAATTCATTCTTGTTATTCAATAAAGCCTTCTCTTTTCCACTAGTCTAGTCCAAACTTGTACTAACAGGTCAAAGACAAAAGGATATGATTTTTTTTCCTCTTCATCTTTCTAGATGGACACCCACTTTTGATGGTACAAATTGAGCACAAAGTCCTATAATAATTACAAATTTACCTTACATATTGCTGAGACAAGTTTACAGCAGCAACAAGAGCTTCATCTGTGTATCGAAGTTTATGATGAGTCTCATATGTTCCTTGAAGTCCTTTTAGAATCTGTATGGTTTCCTCAACAGATGGTTCAGGCACTTTAACTGGTTGAAATATTCTTTTCAGTGCTGCATCATTCTCCATGTGCTTTCTATGCTCATTGACTGTTGCAGCAAAAATGCACTGTATACAAATTGAAATTTATTATACTATTCAGTAACTATGGTCTTATGTTGCAGGAAATAACGTGTCCTCCTATGAAAATAGAGGATCAAGAAATATCTTAATTAACAGAACTACACTAGTACTATAGAATATCAACATGGAAATCCCTACCTGGATAATACCTCTTTCAAGGGCATGTTTCAAAATGTATACAAAATTGTGGCCCATCGATGATGTTGCTTCAAAAATGTTTTGAACATCTTTTATAAAAAGTATTACATCGCCACTTTGTTCAGCTTCCTTAACTATACACATAGTTCTTTCATCAGAAGTTCCTTGACTTTGTGTAACGTATAAAAAATTAGTCACATCACCTGAGAAACAGAACAAGTGGAAATGAATATGCTGCATAATCTTGCTGCTCATGTCACTCCATAGCACTAACACAATATAATGAGTAAGTGAATAGTGATTAGTCACTACTTTTGGAATGAATCATGTAACTGTAAAATATAGCACCGACACCTTCTTTCCCTTAAGTCTTTCAGGAACAGATCCACTCAGAATCCTCTGAGCAAGGCCCTCTATGATTGCTGTTTTCCCAACTCCACGTTCTCCAACAGGGCAAGGGTTGTTTTTCATCCGTCTACAAATGATCTGAATCACGCGTTCCACTTGCTCTTTCCTCCCCACAAAATGATGAAGTTTACCCTATAATAAAGAAAAAAAAAATGTATTTGTACATAAGTTATGCGGGATACTATGCCAATTCACACACGATCCCTATATAAAAAGTACCTTTTCACTTGACAGTCTTAAAGCAATATTATTATCGATCATATAGGGACTTTTTGTTTATTTATTTATTTTAAACATTAATTTGCTGCAATAACAAGCGAGGATAATGATATTGACTTTGTCAGCTGCACCAAATTTAGAAGGATTAATAAATAAATTTAGTAATTCTCATGCACTATATTGATTTTCGATGCTCTATTTATTTAAATTGAACTTGTAATCCCTTCTCAAGAGAAGAAAGTGGAGCTAGTAACATAGTATTGAGATGGAAAATCACTTCATATTTCATGGTATACCAAAAAGTATGAGAAGGTGGAAAATAAAATGTACTTAACTTCAGGAGTGCCATAAATCCTGTTGAGAATAATCTTCACTACATCCTCTACCCATTCAAACAAGCAAATCTTAAATGTCTAAATTCAATGCCATACCTCCTGTGCCAGTTTTGTGAGACTGGTTCCAAAAATGTCAAGGGCTGGTGTTTTATGATTCTTAGTAACTTTTCTTTCACTGAGATAATTGTTTCGAGATACAGTAGGAACTGTCATCTGATTATTCTTAGGATAACCTTCTACAGGTACACCATCTGCAACTTCATTCTTTTCTTCAGTCTTACCCATCACTTGTCTAATTACCTGCTCACAAAAATTAGATTTCAGTTTCATAACAATGGACAACAAGAAGATTCTTAGATACGCCCAGGGTAAGGAAAAAAGTTTACACATGTTCATCATATGACAGAACAGTTTAATTTGTGAGTAATCATTGTCTCCCATTTTCTAATGCGATAGTTGATGTGTCAAGTGATCAAATGATATAGAGTAAAACTTTTTTCTCCTTCCTTTTACTTTTAAGAAAATCTAAGGATTTCTCATGGACAACAAAGGTGAGGTAATTAAATGCATTGTAGCTTGCCTGTTCTCGGATTTTATTCACATCAGCACCTTGATTCTCAAGCAAACGAGCTACTACACTATCAGACCCCGGAAGCAAGCCCAAAAGCAGATGTAATGTCTCAACGTAATTGTGACCTGAGGCATGTAAACTATTTGAGATAAATAAACACTATCAGAAATATGGAGGGTAACAAAGTGAAAGAGGAATATTGAATGCTAGCAATGCAGTGGCTAACAAGCTCATTCATTTTATTTGCTTTCCTTATCTCTTTGGTTTCCAAAATCCAAACAAAAGTAAAAGCATCCATTCAAAAATAGTGGCAGAGAGAGAGAGAGAGAGAGAGAAGAGGGAGGAATACAAAGGGGCGGCCAAGTGCATGATGCTCCCATCTGGTCGGGTACAGGAAGAGTAGATGAATGTATTCTTACCTCGCAAGTGGAGATGTTGTTAATAAGGTTTATTTGAACTTATCACCTCCAAATTACAAGGCAACATCCTTGTTGTTGCGGCAAGACTCATTGTCAATGGGATGAACATAGACTAAGAAAAATTCTTTTGGTGCTCAATAGTAAGAAAAAGAGGGTCCCTTAGCACACCCTTAGCATAGCTGATAAACCATGAATAGCACATGGCAACACTCTTTAATTTTTCCTCCATCTCCGGCAAGGACCTAAGAATTTCTCATGGACAAAAGTATGACAAATAGAAAACACTTGTATGATACATGTATACTTTAAAATAGTCGACATATCCTTATCCTATCATATCAGATATTTTACTAATACTTTTAGATGTTTCTATTTATATTTTATATGTATTTTTAATTTGATTTATATCATATCTCTGTATTGTACTCATGTCGTATGGGATACTCGGATCAATATCCATGTAACGTAGACAAATCAACACAAAAAATAAATAAAGCATCAATTACCCTGGCGCCTGGCTTCTTTGAGTGGGAGTTCAAGAGCACTCTTAGCATCAGCAGTGAACCTCAAATCTGTACTTGTCAGACCACTACAACCACCACCTCTCCCACTTAACTTCTCTGCTTGCTCCCTTGTTACATTAACATCAATCCCAGCTGAATGAAGGATTTTTGCCGCCAACCCACCACTTGCTTCACCAAGAAGCCCAAGAAGTATGTGCTCTGTGCCGATATATTTGTGTCCCAAAAGCTTGGCTTCACTTTGTGCAGCCATAAGTACTTTGTGTGATGCCTCTGTGAAACTCTCCATCATAATTTTTGTTCCAATTAATTAAAGTCTCATACTCTCAATTCACCACACTTAGTTTTCACAAGTTGAATTACATTGAAGGGGCATTTAGCTAAGCTAGCAAATCATTTCTTAATTAAATGGAACTTCACAAATTCAGTATTTTGTTTTATTTGTTTGGTTATTCCATTGAGAAGCGATAAACTCAATGGTAGCATGTGTCTTCTACAATTGGTTCAATATTTTTGCCAACTAGTATGATCAATTAATGATTAATGTCAATAGTAATTACTCTCTGTCTCTCTCTCTTTTAAAATAGATGTTTTTTTTCACTTTTTAGGTACATTCATAAATCAATATATTTTATCACAATTTGTATCTAGATATATTGATTAATCAATGCACCTAAAAATGAAAGAGGCATTCATTTTGAAACGGGAGAGTAATAGTCATGTTCTGGACAAAACTATGTGGAGGATGATTTAACTAGAAAGCCAAATAGTCAATTTTTTTCCCTGTACTCCTTTGCGTGTGACTTAATTATATGGGAAATGATAAATGGCCACTCCCAAATGTCCACCTCCACTTACACCTAATACAAAATATTGTAAACTAAGGTGCAAAATGTTGTAAATCAATTTCTAATGTTGTAAACCAATTGGTTTATAACTTTCTATAAATTGGTTTACAACATTTTGTATGTGGTTTATAACTTTTTGTTCACAGGTTTACAACATTTTAAATGTGGACATTTAGAGGTGGATATTTAGAGGTGAATGTGTATCACTCCTCTAATTATATATTGCTTACATGGAAATTATCAATTAATCTAACTTTTTGGCGAGGAAAAAAAAATATAATTGTGTTCTTGTTTCATGTGATCTTGTTTGAATATAATCATTCTAGAAAAAGGGTGCAGCAAGGGTTGAGAGAAATTATACGAAATGGAGAACACTTTGAGGTTGTCCAAAAGAAGAAAATGAAAGATATTCAGAGTGAAAATAATAATGGGATAAAAAGATGTTGAGTTTGATATATACTCGTTAGTCTACAAAAAATAATGAAGTATAAAATTACTTGCATTTTTCTTTCATGTTATACGAGGATGGCAAAATTATTAAAAAAAAAAAATGTCTCCTGAATGTTTGCGACAATTTATATCTCAAGTGAGACAGACAATGTAATGGTGTTGTGGTTTTTTATCTATGAATTTTTGTAAGGGTAATGATTAAATATATCAAAAAGAGCAACTTTCGAAGTTTTGTACTGTGAATTTCTACAAATATAGTGGAGCTCATGCTGTGAAAAGATAAAAACTCCCATTTTCAATGTGAAAATTTCTATCTCTTATTTTCATGGTTAGATAAATCCTTTTTCTAGTAGCGAAGTTTGATATGTTTCTTTGTCTGGTACTTGTTATCCTCTCTTGGTGAGAGCTTGTACTTAAGCTCCTCTCTTTGTGAGCTTGGAGTTTTGAACTGTGGTTATTTATAAAAAGAGAAAAAAAAAAGGGGACAATTTGCTACACTTTATAGAAAGTAATTAATAAAAAAATTGTGGAAGGGAGGCCAGTTTTCATATTTTATAAAAGGAAATTGTTTATTAAAAAATTAACCCAAAAAAAAATCCTAACTAAGCCAATTAAGTCGGTCCGGATTAGTTCATTTTTCTAAATAAAATCAAACTGATTGAAACCAAATTGAAATAGGTTTTGTTGTTGGAACCAATTGAGTTTCATATCAAAATTGAACAGAGTCAAATCGGGAACGACCATAATTCCCTCTACGAAGGAATCTGACTACGCATATGTTTTCACACTGATAGGAACAGAATTATTACGACTCTTTTATATTTTCTTGTACTATTCTCTTTTTTCTGTTTTCTGTTACTCTTTTAATTTGCTTTTTTTATTTTTTTTTGTGTGGTTATATGGGGAATAAGCCCAAATAAAAGTGAAAAACTACGTCACCACTCTAAGGAAAGAAACACTAGAAATTAAGCATCCTCCTCTTAGATAATTCCTAGTGATCCCTAGGTGCTGAGATTTTTTATTTGTTTTTTAATAGAGAAAAGTTTTTTGGATGCATTTTGCTCAACACAAATGCGATCCTCCCTCGAGTGGGTAAAACATTTTAAGAAAAAAGTAGTAATAATAATAATAAAAGAAAAAAAAGCTTAAATATGTTTTTAGTCCTTACAAATATATACTATTTTAATTTTAGTCTCTCTAAAATTTCTTGTTAGCTTTAACCTCTTGAACTTTAGGTTATATACCATTTACACTATAACATTTTAAAAAATACATTGTGACATCCAAAATTTTTTTAAACAGTATAAAACACTCATTCGCATAAATTTGGCAATTGATAAATGTATGGTTTATGTGTACTTAACCCGCTGATATTTCTAATTTGTACAATTTTACAGTTTATTTGTGAATTTAATTATCATGTGCACTTAACTTCCTAATTTTTTTATTCTTTTCAACCTAACACCCTGTTATGACCTAAAGTTTTTCATTGTTTGAAAAGTTAGTGTTTTTCATACTTTTCGAAAAATCAAAGGTGTCGTGATACACACTTTGAAAAGTCACGAAATAAATTGTACATGATCTAAAATTCAAAGAAATAAATACATTTAAGTCTTTTATTAATATTATGTTTTTGGTCCATACAGTTATTTTATATGGTTAAGTAATGATATTTATAGATATCAAAAGAAGATTCTGAAGATAATTATAATGACAAGAAACAAAATTTCCAATATTCATTAGGATTAAATTCACATTCTAAACCACTTTTAGCAATCTAAACATGAAGGGTAGGGACCAAAAACATACTATTGGATAAAAGATGGATCAAAAACCAAAAATTCATTTTAATTAGAGGGGCTAAAATCAAAACAACGTATATTTACAGGAATAAAAAATATATGTAAGACAAAAAAAATCTTAAAATATTTTTAGGATTGAACACCGTATTTGATCTCTTATAAATGTCTACATAAATCAGATCTCTTTATTGGTTACGGCACAACTCAACAGAAAACAATACAAATTCACACGCTAAACAAGCTGAAAAGAGGACTTCGACCTAACCATATCAGGCATGTAGACATGAGAAAGAAAAGCAGGAACCCTATCAAAAAAACTAACACCAACTGGACTAATGACATGACCTCTCTTAGCCAAGACTTGTGCACATTGATTAGCTTCACAATCTACATGACAAATCTCCACCGTCCAATCTCTCGCGATCATCAACTCCCTTATAGCTCTAGTAAGTGAAAAACTAGATAGATGATCAATGCTCCTTTGTTGAATGAGTCTAGCAACAAGAAGAGAATCAGTCTCCACAAGCACATGTTTTACATATTCTAGCTTGAAAAGAGTCTTCAATCCAATATACACTGCACACAATTCAGCCTTAATAATGGAGAGGTTTCCAATGTTAGCAGTGTAAGCAGCAACCAGATCTCCCATAGAGTCACGAATTATGCCTCCACATGTAGCTGAATTATCAGAATTTTCAATCACTGAACCATTGCAATTAAGCTTAAGCCATCCTTCGGGAGGAGGACCCCAATTGCCAACACCACTAAAAGTACCCTCCATGGTGGTAAAATTAAAATCAGTGTGCATATTTCTGTTCATAATCCTCTTAATTTATAGTAATTGTATATTACTAGAAAACGAAAAAAGGGAGAGTATATATAGATTTCTTTCCCGCCTCTTTTTAATTGATGTGATTTATCTAAGAGGAAGATTATCCCAATAACCGAAATTATATATAGTTCTGAATCTGCTTATAAACTTTATTAAATCTTGCTCAGATCATGTAGTATGATCACAATATCTAATAACAATATCTAACTAAACGCTTAAAGATATCATCCAAAATTATTGGATGCAGTTATATATATATTACCGGCCGGCTTTCCATGTAGCGAAATTATGTATAATTCGGGATGTTGTTATTGATGGCCAGCCACACTTGAATTAGATGACTCAATTCATGTTTGTTTGGATTGTTTATTATGTATGAAATCTTTTGACGAAAAAATCATTCGAACTACTTAAATAATCGTACGATTTTTTAGATTTTTTACTGATTAATAAGAAGCTATAATATTATCTTGTTTGTCGTTATATCTTCTTTTTTTCTTATGGTTAATAAGATGTAATTCACAATTCAAAACAGATCAGAAATTCATTCCCAATTTTTTCTTTTTTTTCCCCGATAAGTCATATATCAAGTCTTAACTCAAGAGCAGCAAATAGATATATACAGCTGACAGCAAGAATAACAGAATCATAATTAATTATCCAAATCTTTTGTATGTGTATCTTTTCACACTCTCCCATGTTTTTAAATAAAAAGGTGATCAATTATCCAAATCTCATAATAGTTGGCAAGTGATTTGTTGATGATACGTATCATCTCTCTTCGTTTTAGATAATTTTAAGTTAAATTAAATCGTCTGATCCTTAATTCAAATTCCAATCTTTTATCCAAGCTAATCTTGTGATCATCAAGAAGATTTAGATAATTACTTGAAAAGTACTTATTAAACTCTCCAATAATGATGTACATAAACATTTCGGGTATATTTAGTCGGAGAATAATAAATGAGAGTAAATTTTTTATAATTAAGTTTTATGTACAATTTTACATATAGAACTTAATCAATAAAACGTACTCTCAATTTTACCATTCAACTAAATATACTATTAATGTTTAAACTTTTGCACCAAGAAAAAGATAACACGAGATCTTTAAAGATTATACCTTAATTAAAATCCAAGTTATCAAAAATAAAATTTAAATTCAAATTGAAAAGAAAATAATAAGGCGGTGCTAAAACATTATACATAGAACACAACCCCTCCAAGCTTGCACGCACACACTACCTTACTCCGTGACCCCATTTACTGTGTTCATCTTTTGCAATACATATAACACACCCTTTTGGCTCATCAATTCAATTCAGAATGCCACCAATGGTGGGTTCGTGGAACAAGATCGTGCTGTGCAGCTCTGATAGGGAGATCTTCACGGTTGAGCGGAGAGTGATGCTCCATTCAGAGGTCATCAAGAACCTGATCAAAGATGCAGGGTACGAGGATACCACGATTCCTTTGATTAATGTCGATGCCAAGACCCTCAAGAAGGTCATCGACTACTGCAACATGCACACCCACTTCCAGTGCTCAGAGGAAGATCTTAAGAGATGGGACGCTGAGTTTGTCAATGTTGACCCTGACACTCTCTACGATTTGTTGATGGTGAGTTTACTGCTATATGAATATATTAGTTGCTTTCTAAGCAAGAAAAAAGATTCTTGCTTTATTTATTATTTGATACATAAGCAAATGAGGGTCACATTTATTTTATAAATTATTAACATTCTCGTGTGTGAAAGACCTATACTAGCATTGGTTTAATAGTAAGGTAATAATGTTATTTTTACACCTACTTTTAGATGTTTTATCCAGACATTTATTTTATTATTATTGAATGAGATTGTGATCTACATTCATCACCACTTATCTATCTTATTCAATAGTGATAAAATGAGTGTCTAAATGGGACACCCAAAAATAAATGTTAAAATAATATTATTAAGTAGTAATGAGTTTGAAAAATATGTATGAGATCCTATATTTAAATCTCATTACTACTAATATAACTTTAGAAGTATAAAAAAAATTCTCTTATGTGTTGAATGACTAACTAATTAACTAGAACAAAGGTTTTTTTTTTCACCGGTTTCTTCTTAAGGTTGCTATACAATCAAGATTTTAGTTTTCTTGTTTCCTTCTCAATCTTTCTTGATTGTCGCATTTAAAGTGCCTAGCAAATATTAATTAGATTTTCTTGGCCTTGCGCTAATGTTAATTATGGCATATGTAATTTTTTTTTTTTCAACTTTTTCAGGCCGCAAACTATCTTGACATTAGGAGCCTTTTGGATCTATTATTCCAGACTATAGCAAATATGGTCAAGGGGAAGAGTGTAGAGGAGATACGCAGAAGCTTCAAGATCGATGACCATGGTTTCACTCATGAAGAGGAAGAGGAATTTCGGAAGGAGCACCCACTTTTTTTTGAGAAAAAAACCTAGTGCTTGTTTTTTATATATGTCTTTCCATGACCTCTATTTCAAAATAGCGATGTGGATAAATTGGGACAGGGGTAGTTTTCGGTCTTTTTTTACGAAGTCTTTTTTTTTTTTTTGCATTATCACGTTATTAATTTGTCTAGCTTTAATTTTCTTTAGATTTTAGATAATTCAAAACCATGTTGAGAAACGTGCCCAGTGTTAGTTCATGTACCGTATTTTATAAGACAGCGATGCAGATAATTGTGACATTTTTTCTCATTTTTTTAATTGATAATAGTTAGTTTAAGCCTTTTTTCCATTATCACATACATTTGTATAAATTTCAAAGCACTCCATCCCTGTAAGCATCCCTTTAATCATTAAAAAAAAATCTAGTTAATCTAAAATTTTCAAATCACCTTGATGAGAAATAGTAAAGCATATCACAATAGAGATATCTTAGTAATTGTTCTTCATGTATATTTAGCATTTTAAGCACAAAAAATGGTAAAGAAAATTATATAATTTGATAGTTTTAGTTCGCGCACAGAATAATAGAAAAAAGGTGACAATCAAGCCAAAAGGATTAGTAAAATAATATTTACGTATTCATTCATGAATTAGATAACCCAATTTAATGCAGTACGCTCGAGTCGTATTTGATTTTAACTTTAAATTATTGCTTTTTGGAGCCTTAGGTTAATTTTAAATTTCGAAAATATTTAGCAAAAAATAGGATCAAATTTTTCTTTTCAAAACATTACTTAAAAAAATAGAAGCGTTTGTGCGCAAATATGGTTCGACATCAAAATACATAATTTTAACATTGGAATATAATATATTATCATCTAAACATCAAAACACTCTTAAACTCATCACATGAAATACATCGATATAATATATAATCTAGCATAAAAGCCACAACAACTCACAAGATATCCAAATATATATAATAGTACTATGATGCACAACAACTTAACTGTCTACTAAAAGTGGAAATTAATAGCATAAAAAGTCTAATAGATAAACATGTTAAATGACCACATGGGTCCGACATATAATAATCCAAACCAAAACGACAATCATATGCTAATAGATATGAACAAGGTAAATAATTAATAATCCTAATAATGGAGTGTCTCCAAGATAGCTATCCCTATCCATACACGAGCTCAAGCATCGGGTACCAACACGTCCTGCTCATCTAGAGACACATGGAAATTTAAAGGGGTAAGAATCCTAACGAATCTCAGCAGTAGTAAAACATGCACCATGCTATCATCATACATCTCCAACCCACTTTATTTATTTTAAGAAAGAAGTACATCCCACAATGTTGTTCAATTTTAAAGTTTTTGCAAACGTCATTACCGAGTGAACATTTCATTTTAATATGATCTTAATCATGAGTGCATCAAGTTAGACATATGCATGCATCGGGAGAGCTTTGCATTCGAATTTACATTTCATAAGAGCATGCGAACATGGAAAAAGCAAACAAATAATTTATGCTACATGCATGCATGCATGAAAAGATGAATCAAGTTCATGTGAATACACATATGCATGAACAAGAATGAACATAGTCTTCCACAGCCACATGCCTACATGAAAGAAACAAACTTAAACATAAGTCAAACACATGAACCTAAGCATTCTTTGAACATATAGTTCATTTTCACTTATCCATTAACCTCTTGGGGATCCCTAAACTATGAGCTCATACCTAAAATATACAATGTGATCAGTCATCACTGAACTTTGATCAGTACTAAACCTGGACTAGTCGTGGATAATAATCATTGTTATGATGTATAAATGTGATCAATCATCACTGAGTCTCGACCGATACAAAACCCAGTATAAAAGGCTGAGAGTTCTCTTTTAGTCTTATAGACATTTACACTTATATTCTCTATGGTTCGTGTCATGATGTTACACTTAGTACATCCAATAACCCCTAGTTGCTCCTCTTTCCTTACTTTGCAAGTGGGTCTGCAGATGTACTATGTGGTACACCATGGCAGTATCCCAAGCTCATAATTTGTCTTATTCAACACCTTAGTGCATACTTGACTCAACACATTTCATTAACAAGACTCATTCAAAAATTAATCATGAACAATGCCTAGCATGAATGCACATTCAACCACTCTAGCCAACACTATCTAGTATAATAATTAATATAACATATATTTCCAATGAATCTTAGTCAAGTATGTCACAATAGTTGTTGACAATCCAGTTAAGTATAGCAATCAAGTACAATAAACAATAACAGTTCACTAGCAAATATTTAAGAGTCATCAGTACATTTTATATCACAATTACAAGTCTTATCCACTAAATTGGTTTGAATTGAATGATATGAATAGTTTGAAAAACATATTTTTCCTCTTTCCAAGGTATATGACTACCGTGGCCCACTTTCCTTTATAATACAAGTTCTAAAAATTTACCTTTAAGGACCTTGAAATTTTTAATTTTGCTAAAAAGCCTCAAATGTTCAAAAAAATATGCAAAATAGCTCTGGAACTTTATAAAATTTATAAAACTAGCCCCTAACCTAATTTTTCACCCAAAAATAGATTTTGTCCTCCTAATGCTACTGAAAATACAGTTCTACCCTTGAAATTCCATAATTTTCATAAAAGTCCCAAACTTTTAGGAAATTATATTTTGACTCTAAACTTTACTAAAATTACAAAATGATCCCAAAACTCTTTTTCTTTTTTAATTCCAAACACATACATTACTATTCCAAAATCCACTCTTACAGTTTTACACCCTAAATTTTCAATTTTTGCATAAAACCTCTAAATTTTGTAAAATTATATTTCTACCCTCAAATCTCTACATAATTGCAAAAATACCCAAATAACATGTAGAAGCTCCACTTTCCATGTAAATTCCAAATATATGGTTAATTTTAAAAACAAAAATTTTCTCCTATGCACTAGCCTAGGCTGAACTTACGTGCTAAAAAATCCAAGTTTTTTACAAAACTTTGAAACATTCATAAATGTGAGGCTTTTTGTGTGTAGTTTCTAAATATCAAAATGTTTTTTTTAAAACAAACATTCCTACCTTAATAAACTATCCAAAATAGCCCTTAACTTAAAAAGACTAAAGCTTACTCAAAAATTTCATAAAATACATAAAAGTGACTTTTTTAAAGTGCAGAACAAATTTATGGAGTTACATTTTGAAAAAAAATCCCTTACCTTCATGAAGTGATGAGAACCAAAATTTAAAGGGGAGAAAATGATGAGTTTTCAAATATCTTGAAAGAAAAGAAATGTTTTGAGCAAAATAATCTACCTTTAAGCATAAACTACCGTCAAAACTCAAGCATGTTTTACGAAAGTTGGAAAAAAAGATAAGAAAAATAAGTTTGAAAACAAACCCTACCAAAAGAAGTTTTTATTGAAGAATAAGTACAAAAGAAGCTCCTTAAGGCTTGCTAGCAAGGAAAAGGAAGCAAAGCTCTTCCTTTCTCAAGCATGCACACCTTCACAAAAACAATTAGGATAAAATTTTTTCTTGAGAAACTAATGGTGATTTGGGTTTGTTGGCTAGATGGAAGAGGTATGAAAAAGTGTATTTATTTGTTGGAATTGGTTGAGGTTTGAGGTGATTGTGAGGTTAAAGGTGGTGGAGATGGAGGAGGAGTTGAGAGAGAATGAGATGGAGTGCTTTTGAGTGAAAGAAAAATGTGAGGGTGTAAAATGGGGAGGGAGCCTATGACTAGGTTATGTGGGAAGGGAGTGGTTGTGTTTTTGTTTGTGTATGGGAGTGATTGGACTAGGTTTAGAAGTATTTTAGGGATTAGGTAAAAATGATGAGGGTAGATTAGGTAGAAAGTGTACCAATTATAGTTAATTTGGCAAAAGCAATAGTCAAAGTAGGATTAATTAGTTATAATCAAGATTAATTTGAATTAATCATATATTATCATCATTAAAGGTGTCATTGGTCATAATAAAATGGTATTTTATCTTTAGTTGTATCATAAACATGTAGTCACTAAAAGACAAGTATAATGGTTGGTGACATTTTCATGTCTCTTTGTCTTTATGTCATTACACTTTTAATTAGTGATGTGATCAGTGATCAATGGATAATTAGTCACTCATTAAAAATCCTTAAACAACTAATCACACATAATTTTCTTAATTAGGATGATTAAGTCTTAATTAATTTATTTGTCTTAATTAAACTTAATTAGCCCTAATTAAGTTTATTTAAGTTTAATTAGCTAAGTTAATCATGTAAACATACACCACACATCCTTACTTACCTTATAAGACTAAGATAATTGGGAAAAACACAAATCAGGGTTTTACAATTAAGATATTTTATCCATTTGTGGGCGTGATGAATGCCTGGATGAAAGCCCAAAAGTCAGGTTTTAATTAGCATTTTCGGGATTGAGGGAAGTTGTCGAAAAGGCTTGTGACTTTTGCAATTTTTTATTTTTTCTTTCTCCCTTTTGGTGATTTCTTTGTGGTTGTCTTCTAAGTGTTTTCTTCTTTTATTTTTTCGGTGCTCCATGCCGCTTTTCCTTTTCTTTGTTTTGTTTGTTTCGCTTTTTTGATGTAATCTGTTGGTTACTCTCTTCGAGAATTTAACGATCTATAAGTATCGACAAAAAAAATAAAAAGAATAATTTACCCATTTGAACCTTCAACAAATAGCGAGGTGCGTAACTCAGATTCAAGGCCTCCCCGAAATTACCATGGTTGAAAACTTTAATCCATTAAGAATGACAGCATAGATAAGAATGATCAAATAGAATATATGCATAATTATTCAGTACAGAGATGCTCGCGGTACAATATGTCAAGTGACATAAATACAAGATCTCTAATTTCGAAGTAATGTGATTCACTCCTAGGAACCAAATAATTGTAGGATTGGTTACTGGTGACGTCTTCTGTACATGTACAAACTCACCCAAGTAACCCATGTGAAGTGTATATATGTATATATAATTAAAGAATAAAACTTAGTGTATATATGACCAGATAATTAATATTAATATGCTATTGACTTCTTGTTTGATTTGCCTTGCTATTGCTACCTTTGTAATCCTTGTTTACAAAGTGGGCAGCATGATATAATTCTTAGCCATTGATCCACACATTTTAGGTGGAACATGTGGGAACAGGGCAATTGCCTAACTTCTTCTTTGTCTTTGTACTTGGCCAAGCAAATGCAACATTCCTGTCATTACACCAACCAGAACAAACTAATCAGTTCAACATAAAATTACCATTATCTATGGGAATAAGTTAAATACTAATTAAAATAAAATAAGTTGTATTACACTTCGAAAAAAAAAATTGACAGAATTTTTAACAGAAAAGAAGATAAATCATTGGAAAGAATAAAGTGGCATATATAATCCACTTATGCATTGAAGAGTCAATCTATATATCACATCATTTGATAAATGAATGATAAATTCCTAAGTTCTATGAGAACAAATCAAAATAAATTTTGTCTCCTTCATTTGCTGATACATCATCTATTACATTTAAAATAAGAGAAAAATGAGAAACATCAATAACTCACAAAACTAATATGTCAATGAATATATAAGACAAAGTAAATATTTTATCTTGCTATCAGAGTATTCAAAAATTTCACTAAATAAATTCCGCTAAATATTCCGCCTCTAATATTTTTTCAAAGAAAATAAACAAAACTTGAAAACATCACTCATTCTGGATGTAATAGTGACATTACTTACTGGATCCTCATTGATCAATCTTTGACTAGTTTCAGAGTCACTGCCATGCTCTAATTGGGTATGAACTTGTTTATATCTCCAACTTTGAAGTTGTGAAATTTGATCATCAGATGCACCTCTAGCAGTGGACCCCATGTTCATGTTGTATCCAAGGAGGGTGCTAACGAGTGGCACACAGCAACATAGCAACAAAAACAGAAGAAAAGGGAAAGAGTAGCAGATTGCATTCCAAGCAAGAAGGATGATGCATAGCACATTGAGCTTTGGAGCTCGTTGGAAATTAGACCCAAAACGTGAGTCAAAAGCCCAAACGTTGCCCATCACAAACCACATGGCAAAGAAAAGCTCTAGTGAACTCCGGCATTTATTCATCAAATGTGAGTACCTGTATACATATATTGAATAGGATAACCGTAAATAAAATTACATTTTCAAATTGCAACGACAAAATTTAAAAAAAAAATTATTACTGGGTTAGAATGAATTTGCTCCCTAATTAAAAGTAAACTTAGATAAACGACCACGGAAATTATTCGATCGATGCTTTGAATCGTCTTGACAATCTATTTTTTCACTCCCAATTTTGTACTGTTTGAAAATTTATTTATTTTTTGTTTTATTTATTTTTTAATTTAGGTTTTTCTAAAATTGAGGAATGTGCCATATTGTTGACTAGACTCAATTTAGACCAAATGAGTCAATTCTAATGAGGGCTAGCCAGACATGAATTGTTTTCTGTGGTGCTATTTTGACCAAGTCTTTTTTTTTTTTTTGTGTGAACAAATTAGAATTAATTAGTCATCCCTCTTTCTTCTACTTTTTCATCGTAACAAATGAAAATTATGATTACTTCTTTTACTTTTTTTTCTTATCTTTAAAAATCCATTTTATTGTTGATGCACTATAGTAATCAGGATTAAATCCAATAATTTATAAGGTTTCTTTTTCCGATACAGTCAATCAAAATTCATGGAGATAATTATTAGATTCCTTTTATTCGATGTTGTCAACATTCTAGAATAAAGCCAACTTTTCTAGCACATTGACCCCATTAGTATCATATAGATTCCTAGTAAATACTACTACCAATCACTAATAACAAAATAAATAAAAAACTTATATAAATTCTTCATATTCCTTTCATTATTTTTTGAAATCGAGCAATGACATGTGAATATATATATTTTTTAGACAAATGCATGCTTTTAATTTTTAAGTTATTTATTTTAAGAAGAAATGGTTCACATGCCATTACTGATTTAAAAATTTGTTGCAATTCTTATCATAACAAAATTATCACAAAAATAGAGGTAAAATTGCCATAGCTCAATATTGTTGCTACAGTACCCCCGGAATCGCATCACAGTGACAATTACGGTTATATTGATTGCATTTTTTTATATTGTAATGGATAAGTTAAAACCATTCTTGAAAGGAAGTTGTTGAAATGGATAAGTTACCTTGTTTCTACATTGTTTCTCTGCTGCTCCATATCAGAAAGGCTAAGAGCATCTCCCTGAATCGCATGAAGTTGATGGTAGCGGCCACAAAGTAGCAGCAGATTAAGGACACACCCAATATCATAGCCTGCTATCCATATCCTCATAGGCCAAATTGGCCTCTCACTCTCTGAAATTGCCAAAGTGAATGTTGTGCTTGTTATCTGAACCACCAATGCAACCAACTCCAGCATCATCCAAGTGCTTGAATTAAAAGGGTTAGAGCCAAGATCAGATCCTGTTCCATTTTGGTAATGGAACACTCTTCTCAAAAAAGTGAACCATCTTGCTCTAGATATTCTCATGGCCACCCTAGTAAAAAAAGAAGGCCTGTTTTGTGCACTGGTGGCCATCATTCTTTCTTCTCCTGATGATTCAGAACTCGAAGGGATTGAAACCATGCTGCTTGAATTAGACAAGAACTCTGAAGGGCATGCAGAATTCATTGGAAATTTTGTGTCTTTGGAATTGAACCAAGCTTACAAATTCCTTAAACAAAAGAAATATAGGATAATGAATATACCCCTTTTGGCTCTATATAAATCAGAGAATCAGAATAAGTCCAAAATTTGAAAAACCGTGTGTCAGAGACCAAGTCTTGTTTGATTCTATATAATGAGCATGGCATTAAGAATTGCATACGGAGCCAACTTTTTTTGAAGTCTCTAGATAATAATTTAAAACATATATATAGTTCTAAAGAAGAATTCAACAAATTTCAACTAGGCTTGATTTAAATAAAATACCGTATGTTGTTGAAGGCTCATGAGCAAAAGTTTCGGAGACTAATTTTGCTTTGTGGGCCAAAACCCCACAAAGGAAACAGCTTTGAAAGAGCTTTTCTGGGTCTGGACCACTTGCTCAAAAACTTGGCAACAAAATCAAACTCATGTTACAAACCAAGGCTTTCGAGCCCTGTAGCACAAGATCTCTTGTCTTGAGTAATCACATGCACGTTTGAATTCGCCAGATGTGGTCTGAGAGCCCCTCCCCGAGTGTGTGTAACCAACAAAAAAATAAATAAATAAGGCTTCTAGAACATGAAACCTTTCAGCAATAACATATTGAAGAGAAAGGCTTAGAGGTGAATATGAAGCATAAGAGATGGAGGGTGGAGTGTATATAGAAGTGATGATACTTGGTAGGGGAAGATTGGTGTGAAGGGTATGTCAGGAAGGTGAGGTTAGAGCCTCAGAAGGTGACCAAAAATCTGCTAACTGAACTTTGCTTTGATTACAAGAGACTCAGGAAGGTTTGGAGGGAAGCTAACCGTTGGCCAACTTCCTCTATGGCTATATTTTCTATGAAGGAAGAGATGTTGAGAAAGCAATATTGTGAGTTCAATTTTCAGAACTTTTTTCTCACCCTTTTCTCTCTCTTCCTTTGAGAAAATTAGGTCCAACGCAAAGATTTTATTTTACTTTATTTCATATATATATATATTCTATTTCTTTGATATTGAAGTAAAGTTTAATAGTTTATCTCTATTTGAATTCAAGTGGATAAGACTTAAAGTGGTTATATTTGATACGTGGGTGTGTGCGCTAAGGGCTAATGTTTTGTTTATGTCATGGCCCCCAAAAATGCATTCTTTAATTGAAGAGATGTGTGTTTTTTTTTTTATTATTGATAAAGAGAAGGCTCAAAACCCCGCACATGGAGGGAGCAATTGCAAATTGAAGAAATGTGTTATTTAAACATAATATTCGTAGATATTATCTTGACTCATATTTTATTTAATGTTAAATGAAATGTAAATTGTATCTAAATATGATCCACACCTGTCCAATAATAAATTGGGTGAGTTGATACATTGTCTCATGTTATATGCAAATAATAATTTTTCTTACATCATTGTTAGTAAAACAAAAAACTGATTTGAATTCTGGCGGGTAAGGTTGGTCTGAGATTGTGTGTTAAACGTTTGGCAACCTAATCCAACTAGTTGTTTGTGTGATCTTGGAGAGGGATGTGGCCCTTCTTTTGAGCCTAGAAATGATTGTCACAATTTTGCATATAAGCCACACTACTCCTGTGGGGTAGCATTCTTTTGCCCTTTTCCTGTTTCTGGTATTTTAAGTGAAGCGAAGAGGGAACATCCAGGTATTGTTACTACACTGTTCTTCTATTAATACTGTGCACATTGATGTTTTTAGTTTCTTTCATATCGTTTATCTTTGCAAAAGGAGTCATGGAGGGAATCCTCACCAAATTATGATGGGGTAATTAAAACCATATAGTTCTTGTGTTCTCAGCTACTTTGCATAATTGTACAAGTAGTGTTCTCTAACTTCAAACGCCCCCCATCTATTTTTCCCATTAAAATCAGATAAAATTATAAGTATTGTTATTTGTATGTACTTCTTAAACATATCAATTCAACTTAGGAAAGTACACATATAAATAATGAAAATTTCACAATGATTAATGGAAATCGAGAAAATTGCAGCAACAAGTGTTAAAAATTTGTTATTCGGTTCTCCAGTTATATATGTAAAATTACAAGTCATTTGCAGGTGAATCTCGCCCTCAAACGACAACATTATCAACCCACCTATTCTCCCATTACCATTTCAATATTTATTTTCTGGAAAAAATTCTAGATGTCTAATTTTTTTTCCTTCTTTTTATCTCCCATTAATTAAGGTGAATTTACTACTATTTACATCCGAATTCACAACTCAACAAGGAGTAGATGTATGAGGCAGTATATATCAAACAGTAAAAGACACATGAACATCAACATTCTTTACCAAACGTGGCAATCTTTAAAAACATATTTTTTTCTATTAAAAAATGTTTTACTATATACTAGTTACCATTTTTTTTTTTCCATAAGAAGTTGGACATTAGAGTGAATCTTATTTTCCAAAAACTAGGAAATTTTCTCCTAGCAGCCAGAGTAAAATCCTGGGATCAAGCAAGCAGAAAGCTGAATAGGTCAGCATCCACTGTTTAATGCGATTGAGAATAGCCTACCTGCTGCAATGAAAGCAAAGTTTGATCATATTTTTAAGCAAGTATTGGAAGTGGACATCGAAATAAAAGTGGAAGTATATATTTATTCACCAATGCTTTCGTTTACACATCATTTTCTGCGGCACCAAAAAAAAGACACATAATTTTCATCTTGGCTATCCAATATGGATGGGTCTAAATTGAGGCCCAAATATTGATGGGTAAGAGTCACACTCATGTATTGGTAATTGATGGAGGCTAGAAGATATGCAGACCCAAACATTTTTTTTACATGTTTAACAGCACAAAAAGTGTCAATCCAGGGTCAATTTTTAAACTTAATTTAGAAAAAGTGGTTCCATCAACATTAATATGAACATGATTTAATCTAGGGACATGACCTCAAAAACAAAGGGATACATCAATTAAATCAAAGGTTTGTTTGGGATAAATTAATCTTATTTCACAAAAAAAAATTATTTTCTTTTTTGTATGAAAAAAAAACTCTAATTTTGATTTGATGATTATGTTTTTACTGTAGCACCGACCTTTCACTTCCAATCAAAATATTTAGTTCTTTTCTGAAATTGAAATTGAACTTCAGTGCGTTTTACTTTTTTCTCCTTAGCTTTAAATTTCGATTTTTTTTTTAATGCTAATTGAAAGAGGTTGACGCTTGGCACTTTAAGCTTGCAGGACTGTTTTTTTTTTAATTAATGATTAATTTTTAATGAATAGAGTAGTATACCCGTTGCCAACGTGGGGTAGCTCAACTGGTCAGGCCCTCTGCTCCTGCACGTCAGGACTTGGGTTCGATTCCAGGCAACGCGTTGATAGGTGATCTGTAATTCCATCGCAAATCCTCGTTGAGGTTGGTGATTTGCCCTGACCTCATATGGGGGCGAGCTTTCCCCTAATCTAAACTTTTGTTTATCAAAAAAAAAAAAGAGTAGTATACCCGTTCAAGTTTTTTTTTTTTTTAGTTTTTACCTGAATTAAGTTAGTAAACTTTTTTTTTTCAACCAAGCATTTAGCAATATTTTATATGTCGCATTTAACGTTAGTAATTTGTTCAAGCACTTATTTATAAATAATAGATATATTTTTATATTATTCAATATAAAAGTATATACATTATTTATAAATCAGTGGACTACCTTTGTGGTTAAGCCCATAATCTAATGATTGTGGTTATTTCTTACACCTTTGAATGGGTGGTCCCGTATTTAACTTCCACCTCCCCCTCCTTTTCCCCTGTTTCTTTTAGAAAGAATTCTTAACATTAATGTCTTTGTTAAAAAAAAAATGGAGTAATTTTAGTGTGTTTGGTTCGGGTGAGACCGAGCTATTGGGTTTAATTAATTAAAACCTATAGAACCGATCTGTAATTGGGTTGGGCATTAGTTGCTCAAAATTTGACCCCAAAACCTAACCCGAACCAAACCATATGTGTTTTTTCAAAAATTTTAATTACTCCACACACTGTATGTAATTATATGATTGACAAATTATACTTTAGTTATGTATACTATTGATATTTTTTTGGTATTTTATATGAATTTTTTTTAAAAAAATAAACTTGTAATTTCTGATTTTTTTTTTTGCATTGTTTTTTTGAGATTTTTTTTCACTTTAATTAATTAAGAAAAAATAATAATTGAGTAACCTGATACCCGAATCAAACCGATCTTAATTGGTTGGTTCAGTTTAGGTTTATTTTAAAAAAAAACACTCTCGACTTGACCCAATTACACCGTTACTAAAATTTGTCATTCTTTCATCCAACTTGTTTACTCTTTCTCATTCATAATAATTATCATAAGAGTTGTGACTACAATATCGAGTTTCTTACATTTCTATCTCCAGTCTTTTATTGGAACTTTTAAAAATGTTAGTTGTTCTTACATGTTCGGACCTTTCAACTTGATGGTTTAAATACTTAACAAAATCAACTCACTTTAAAAAATATTTTCCATTACAATTGTAACTGAGAAGAATATTCTCCCATCACTTTACTTGCTATTTAAAGTCACTCACATCAAAATCGTTTCCAGTCCATACACGGTTTCCAATCCCTACTTTGCAATTCTATTCAATAAAACATTAAATGACATATTTAATTTCGATCAACAACCATGCATGATACATTTTAATATGAGAAGTTTATTGTGATTTTATATTATAATTTAATTTCTATATATCAATATTTTTTTGACACTATTATCTAGATATATATTGTTACATCAATAAAAATGAATAAATCTCACACTCACTATTTTAAAAGTCATTCAAAAATGAGACAATGTAAAAAAAATGTATATTATCAATACATAAAAATTAAACTTTCATATTAAATGGAACAATATATGCTTTAATAAAAATAAAATAGACAATAACAAAAGATACTAAAATTATCAAATAAAAATAAGAAGATCAAGTTAAACCCGTAAAAATTAAGGGAGTAAATACTAGTTATTTACTAAAGTAGCTAACAAAAGTTATTAGGATTAAATTTAATGGAATCCTCGATGATATAGATAAAAATGTAAAGGAATTTAGGTTTAAACATTTTTAGCATTAATTGGCAAAAATTAGCAAAAAAAATTAAATACTAATACATAAATTAATTAAATTGTCTTAATATATATATATATATATATATATATAGTGTATTTAATAATTTTCATTTGAAAAACTGACTCATACTTTAGTTTAACTCGTCAGTTTTTGAGACCAAGAGTGACCCAACTTCGCATATTTAAACCTTCTCAATATGTTCTCCTATGAGATTATATCACCGTGTATTAAGTTTTCCCTCTGTGTTAGGAAGTGTGAGCACATTGGGACAAATTATAAGCGATTTCTAATTTCTCAAGCCATAAGTATTCTTCATCTCAAAGTTTCTTTCACTCCATATCCTTTTGATTGTAATCAATAAATAGATATCATGGTTTGTGATTAAAGCATAGTCTGTGAATGATTTAGATTTTGTACGTTGGACTTGCATATTGAATTGATGGTGAATCGAGTTGGACTTAGGGTTTAGAGTTTTAGAATTGGCTTGTGGTGTACAAAGGATTTATATGCTAGCTGTACCGATATGATATATTTGTATTTAGAACAGCATTATGAATCGAGATGGAGAAAGAGATTTTATGGTTTGTGATACAAGCTTAATTTAAGATTGGTTTGAAATCGAGTAAATCCCTCAAATTGATTCTTGACAAATTATAGGATTGGTTAAAACTCTAAATGGCAATGAAAAGAAGTTGAAAATGAACCCATGTATCAATTATCTCCATCCAATTATGCCCCTGACATACACCCCTATCAAGTCCCATAATCAACATCCTTTAATCCCGTGATCAACATCTAATCACAATTCCCTCATTAATACCCCACTAGTATGTAAACCCCTCTAATGATGGGGGGAGGACAACTTCATATCTAACTTATAGATTACCCAATCCTCTAACTCTAGTGAGGTAGCAACACAGATAAAGAGTGGCAGGAGATTGAATTAGTACAATTCATCAATATCTAGAACAGGAGATAAAATATAATGTTTTGAATGAAACTTCTACTAATGATTTATGAAAGAAATTGTATATATATATATATATATCAAAGTCTCTAAAAAATAGTTTGTTTTTAAGAAATAATTATATCAATTGAAGATTAATGATGGTGCAAACATTAGAGATCTTGTGAATTATTTTATGAAACTTATTGCACAATTATCTAACATTGATCTGAAAATTGATGATGAAGACAAGGTCCTATTGTAATTGTCATCTCTTTCAAATTATTATGAGAGTTTAATTACTATGTTACTAGTTGGGAAGGAAACATTATAAAATAGAGGATGTAATTGTTGTGTTATTGGAAAATAAGAAATTGAAAAGGTCAAATGATTTATTTGAATGGAGTATTTTTGTTACTAGATCTAAGCATGGTAAAAGCACGGCCTGTGGCAGTAATTTTGACAATGATAATTCAAGGTCAAATTCTCTGCCAATATCATATTATAAAGATAAATTGTGTTATTATTATTATAAGATGAGCCACATCAAATTTTAATGTAAAAAAACTAAAAACATATATTGAAGAATTTAAAATGATTAAAGAATCAAAGCCTCACATCTTCCATTGTTGAATTCACAATTTGACCACCCAACGATTGATTAATCGTTAATGTCTTGCATTTGTTTTAAATTTTTTTTTTGAAAAAATAATTATAAAAACTTAGATTTTAGGCTAAATAACATTTAGCTCCTTTGAGGTACGTTGATATTATACTTCAATGTAATATCACTCTCCAATAAAATTAACCATTATTAGTATAATAATAAAAATCCCAATTTACCCTTACTTTTAAAAATAAAAATAAAAAAATCCCAATCCCAATTAACCACTTATGCCCGATTTTCTTCTGTAACAAGGTTCCTTCTCCTCATTGCTCGTTCAACACCACCAGGTGCATACGATCGTCCCTTGCCCACCTGCGACTCAACCTTTGCCACAGCGTCTTGCTCCACTTCCACTGCCGCGTTCAGCAAGTCACGCTGCGCAACGATGGATAGTGGCCACGCTGCGCAACGACCCACCACCTGCAATCCCAGCTGCAGTTCAGCCTTCAGTGCGTGCCACACAGCACCATCACCGTAGAACCATGATCCACCTCCAGATCTTTAGAGCCTTGTCGCGGCTCTTGCCACCGCTCCACCCTCACTGACATTCTACGCTTGCCGCATGCAGGTCTGTGGCGCGCCACCGCCTGCATCCCTCTCCTCTGTCTCTACATCCATCATGCCACCCCCTTCTTCCTGTTCTTTCTTGTTTTGTTGGTAGCTTATTTGCCTAGATGTTAACTGGTCACTGCCAACATAACAACAAGGAATTGTTCTTTTTGCTGCTGCAGGATCACAAGACCAAGAGGAATGGCTAAAAAGAATTAGGCAAACAAACAAACAAGTACACCCCCCCTTCTCCCCTCTCTCACTTTCCCTTTCTCCTCTTGCCCCGCCTAAAAAAAAACAAACAAACAAACAAATAAACCAAGAATTAGGCAAAATTTGCTTATTTGCTTGTTGTTTGTCTATGAACTACACCCATATCTTTTGGGGGCTCTATCATAATGCAAGTTTTCCTTTGTCCCCCTCCCCACTTATAAAATTGGTTTAGGAGGCTGCTTTTGGTGAAACCAAGGCGCCAATGTGCTTCACCAATGCTACCATCAAGAGTTACTTCCATAGGAAATTCCTGCATAAATAATACCTGAGAAGGTGACAGAAGCTCAAGTACTTTATTGTTTAAGAAACTTGGGTGTTTTCTTTTTTTTTTTTTTTGGATTTGTGATTGAAGTTCCAAAATGATGGTTTAGGTAATAAAAGCTATAAAAGACAAGCTTTTACCAAAATGTTTGGTTTTGATCTAAATATTTCTAAAACTACTTGATTTTAATTCATATTGTTAGAATATCTATATTAAATGTTGAACTGGCTAATGAATGATCAGATCATTCAATCTATCATGGCAATCAGTAATCATATACTATAGGAATTAAAACCAGACAGTTTTTGAAATATCTTAACCAAAACCAAACACACAAAAATTCCTTGGAACAAAATCAAAATTCAATTTAAGTAACCAAAAGCACATTCAAGCCACATAATTGAAGATGGATTAGAAACATTGTGTGGGGAACTCACGTCCTTTATTTTCAGGCACTTTAGCTTTATGACCTCTAAGTAGATCATTACTTCAGGAATCGCTAATTAATGCACATAACAAAATAGTGATGTTTGCTAAACTAATATCCATGGCTTAAATACAAGAAAATTGAATATACATAATATTTCCGACAAGCTTACATGAGCTTTTTCTTTTGTTCTCTAGGTACAATGAATAGGAAAATTTGTTGCATGAATAAAATACAGGTCTAAATGTACAATTATCAAACGCTGCCACCAACTGACAATATGTTTGATGACCCCTAAAATGGATAAATGAAGAGGAAAAAGAAAGTTCTATTTTTTTCAATTACAATAATCAAACGATACAGATAAAAAATATAAATATATATAACTAAAAGGAAGTCACAGATCTTATGGTAAAGTCTGGAATGCAGTTGCATCAAACTTCTACTGCAAAGAAATACCACTATAGACAAGAGTAGAGGCTTAGCTTGCTTTCTGCTTGACCTTGTCTTTAGGTTCTTCCAGAACAAATTCAGCATACAAATCCTTCAGAGCAATCATAACAGTAGTTATCAATGGCCCCATAATAGCCCCCTGCAGAACAACAGACTCATTCAATCAATCCAGCAATGTCATGGGATGTGAGAAAAAGCGTGCCTATACAAGTTCACCGAAATATTAAACCAAACATGATCAGGATGAAGGCATCAGAACTTTTTGAAATTAAAATCTCTCAGGGAATTTCATGTGAGGAGCCTGGTAAGTTGACTACTGTCCCCCCCTCCCCCCCCCCCCCAAAAAAAAAAAACAAAAAAAACACCACAAAAAAAAACCAAAAAAATAAAAAACTGGAAAGAGTTCTATTCTCAATCAGAGTTACATGAGCAGTGCATTGGATCACAAATGATATGGAGCCACCTGACTCCATCAAGAAAGTTAACTCAACAGTGGAGATTTGCAAACCCATATATATAAAACCTAAGATCTCCTTGCCTAACCGACACTGGACTTGCATCATTCACAAACCCTTTAGACTGTACATATAGAAAACAGAGAACCAGGAAGTTGGCCAAACAACTAGAGGAAAGACAGGCTCTAATTCCTTATGAAATGGATCTGTCTAACCCTACCACAAAAACTAGCTCAAAAGTGGAGGTTCGCAAAAACATATATATAACACCCAAGACCTCCTTGCCTAAACGATACGGAGACTTGCATCAACAAATGCCTGGCACATTATTTACAAACGTAGCTAACAAAAACACAGTCTAGAGAAGTCTACATCAACGTAGGAGTAACATTTCAATTGACTAAATCATGTTATGCAGGTAAACCAGTCTTCAAATTTAAAACAAGAATCATCCAAGAACTGCGAGTTGACATCAAATGCCTAAATTACAAAGATTTGTTAACTATTAAATGCTGAAACAATATGGGCAGATAAGGCTGACGCATCTAAAGTTAGAGGCAATGAAGCACAAAAATTGCTTCACAATCATCAGAAAATGAAATCGTAGTGACTGGTGAGTAGGTATCTACCTCTAGAGCAGATGGGAACAATGTCATTCCCCCAATGATGCTAAGTCCAGTGAGATATGCACTATTCCCAGGCACATCTTCCAGAATCTCGGTTGCCCCATAATCCATGAGGAAAAGGTGAATAACAGACAAAAAAATGGCCACAATGTATCTGCCTTCCAGCAGTAGTTGCACGGCTGCCGGTATCGTCGCAAGCCAAGACGGAAATATAGGCAGCAGAGGACTGATGAATGCAAAGACAGTTGACATGTACAAGAAATGAATCTTGTACAACCTAAACAAGAGCCATGTAACACAGCCCTGGTAAAATGCTATCTCAGCAGTGGCCAGAAGCACCCCTGAAATAGCTTTATCCAAAACCTCAACACATCTCACCCTAGTTGAGCTCGAAATCGGAAGCATACACACCACTTGTTCAGTCACCCCACCAGACTCCGATGTTATGAGATAGTACAGAACCCAAATAAACACCATCGACTGAGACACGAAATTGAACACCTCCGCAGCCCCAGAGATTATCGAATTCGCAATGGACAACACAAACTTGGCACCACTGCCAATCACAGTCCTACTGCTCGCGAAAACGCGCTGCGAAACATCTATCCCTCTAACCGCGAACCCTTTCGCCTTCTCAACCAGATCCTCCCTAGTGATCACAAGCTCCCTGAAGAGCGTATCCACCTCCGTGTAAATCATGCTCCACTCCCGGTTCCTAACCCTGCTCTTCAAGCTCAAGAACTTCTCCGTGTAACGCGACGGCGCCATCATCAACGCCTTCGAAGGCGCCGAATTATTCCCAATCCCACGATGAGGAGCACTGATCACAAAATGCTTAATCCCAGTAACCAACTCAGTCATGTTATACTGCACAGCCAACCCATCAATCTGATCAGAAACAGTCTCGTAAAGCTTCGTGGTGTAACTATCAACCAGCCCAGCAACATCGTTCTCATCCATCCACTTCCTGACACCAATCCTCTCAGCATAATTGCTCTCCTCAACATGAATCTTCAAGTTCATCACAGCATCTTTCCCTTCAACACCAATCTTATAAGAGAAGAAAATCACACCGATCAAGAACCCCAGAATCATGCCAACAATGAGCCCAACAGCAACAATAGTCTCCAACCTCTTTAAAACCGCTCTCGTGAAAAAGGCACTGATAGTGCTACGCCTGAAGCTGCTGCTCCTGAAAGAAGACAAAGTAGACATGGTTGAATCAACGCTCTTCGAGCTGAACATAAACCCTAACGCTAACAGCGACAGGGCACCGAAAGAACCGAGTCTTTCATAAGCAATGATGAAGATCGTGAAGGAGACGAGTAAACGGAGCAAATTGGAGAAGGCAGTGCGTTTTTTTACTGTGTGGTGGTTTTGGTTTTGGTTTTCGGATTTAGGTTTTTTTCTGAGGAGGATTTTGCTGGAAGCTTCTCGAAGGTCGACAAGGGTGCCGACGAAGATTCTGAAGATGGAGACGGGAAGGGCGAGGATGGTTTCGGTGAGTCCGAGGTTTAAGGGTTCGGACCAGAAGGAGACGAGGGTGAGGTGGATGCGGCGGAGTGGGATGGAGCAGAGGAGGGCCCATTGGAGAGGGCGGAGGAAGGAGTCGAGGAGCTTGGAGAAGGTGTAGAGGATGAAGATGGCGAAGGCCAGCATGGCGTGGGCCATGGCTATGTACAGGGCTAGGCGGAGTTGGGGGTCACCGGAGAATGTTGTGGTGGTGGTGGTGGTGGTGGTCGTCGTCGTCGTCGTCGCCGAGGTGTTTGAGGAGGAGGACGTGGTGGTGCTGTCGACGGAGGGGTTTTGGGGTTGCGGCGGCGCGTGGGGGTGTGTGGCGGAGGTGGGTTTTAGAGTGGAGGCGGATCGGAACATGTCTTGCCATGCTGGTGTGGTAGTGTTTGGATCAGAGTATGGAACAAGTTCCATGCTGATGCAGTGATGCCTCAGCACACAGTAGAGCGTGTTTCTATTATTATTATTATTATTAATTTTTTTTTTTGGGTGTGTTCGAGTGCTGAGCTGACGGAAGTAAAGAGAACAGGGATAAGGGAGAGGAACGTTGTCGTTTGTTATGGGAGTGATGTGTTTGCGTGTGTTGTCGGACTGGGAGTGGTGGCGGTGTCGTGTTATGTTCTGAAGGAGTTTTGACTATCACAATGATTCTGAGAAGACATGTTGAATGAACCGATTCAATTTTTTATTGGTGTCTTTCATTTTTTTTTTTCAACGTGTGGACCTGTAGGAAGAACATGGCAGGCTGGTTTTTGAGAAAAAAGGTTAGAGAGAGAGAGAGGGAAGAGGGGGGGGGGGGGGTGAACTTTAGATTAGATGAATGGACTACGGAGCTTTCTTTGGGAGTTTCATATGTTATTATGAATAGAATTGCAAGACAGATTGTTTGTGCAATTATGGGGAATGGGGATGAAATATTTAGAGTAATGATATTCGTATAGATAAATTGTGGAATATAATGTCAATTCGTTCATCTATATACTATTAAATGGTTTTTGTTTTAGTACCTTAAGGGTACCGATATCTTTTTAATATCTTTTTAAATTTAAGAGTTGTGATTTAAAATATTAATAAATTTTATTAGTGGGACGCGTGATAAATTTTTATCTAAAATGTATCGATATCCATAAATTTTATAGGATACTGGAGAAATCTCTTTTATTTGTATGTAAATACACCCCTTTTTTACAAAGAGTTCAATTTATATATTTTGACAATATAAGTTTTTTTTTTACTATTATCCAGTCATATATTGACACATTAATAAAAGTAATTAAATATTTCACTCATTACTTAAAAAGTCACGTAAATAAGTTTATTTGATTGGATGATACCAATACATACAAGTTAAACTCTTTATTAAATACACTTTTTAAAAATTTGAACACGTTTCTTCATTCTTATATGAGCTAAGGACCTTACCATTTTGTTGTTGGAAGACCTAATGGAAAATAGGAACAATAGAAAATAATTGAATAATTTCTATATTATTGAAATGTATATGTTGTATATATCAATTAGAAAGAAGCAGTGCCTATTTATAAGTGTAGAATAAGATCAAATCATAAGACTATATCAACCTACTATCAATCTATATTAAACTAAGATGTAATAAAATATTTATTCTTAACACTCCCTGTCAAGTTAAAGCTTAAGCTTGTAACAATTGAACTAAGATTAGCATGGGAGGCAGGAGTTATAAGTGGCCCTAGGCGGAACCAAGAAACATATCGAGGTCCGGGCAAAATTAGGAAACGTAGGTGGAACCAAATGGTGTCGTAGCTACGATACAGTGGGGAATCGGAGAAGGTAGTGGAGCAAAAAACAATTACAATAAATACTTTCATGGGCGGTGGCCTCATGGTGGTTGTGTAACTTGATGGCTACAGAGAAATATCTCGAGAAAGAGGTGAATAGAGCGTGATAGAGATCTGAGAGAAATATGTTTTTTTTAAGAGTTGTTTGGTGAGGAAGAAAATCAAAGAAAAGGAAATAGGACGAGTTCCATGAACTCACAAAGCAGCGGAAGAAGGTGGTGTTTCAAGATGAATGTCTTGGCTCTAATACCATGTTAGAAGACATAATAGAAAGTAAGAACAATAGGAAATAGCTTAATAATTTATGCATTATTAAGGTGTTGTATATATTGTATATATCAATTACAAAGAAAGAATGTCTATTTATAAGTTTAGAATAGGAATAAAATACAATGACCATATGAACCTAATATCAAACTAAATCATTATAAATTAAATTAAGATATAATAAAATATTTATTGCTAAGATGTATAGGAGATGTTGGTTTGAAGTTAATTATTGCTGGACCTTGAGAACAAGGTTAAGGGTCAATCATGATCTCCTTCTTCCGTGCTATTAGATTGAAAAACTTTAATCAATATTCTATATTGGAATGTCTATGATTTAATGATGAAAACATAAGTGACCAACACTGGACTCTATACTGGGAGTCCAGGATAAAAGGACCCTACTCTAGGCTTAACTAATAAGGGTTTTTTTTTAATTATTGCTCAAGAGTATCCCCTAACTGAACCCCTGACACATACTTAAAGAACCTAATCACCTTACCAATTGTACCGGGTTTTGTTGGTACCAATAAGGGTTTTTTAACGTATATAAAGTAAATAAAAAAAAGAAGAAGATTATATACTAGTCTTTCACATTTTGAAGTTTAAGTATATATATACATTCTTTTTTTACATATGCAAAATTAGTTAGCTCTTACTAGATTTCAGATTATCAAAACACAAAGGAATCAGCCAGTAACAGGTAGATTTCCCTTTATTATTATGCTAATTGGAATCTGTTGGCTAGGACTAGATTTTCGACCATTTATGTCCTATACGAAATCGGTCAATTGTAAAGACTTCTGACACTTTGTTTTGCGGCAATTTTATTGGTATGTGACGGTTTTCAACCTCCCCAATATTTCGTATTTTTTATTTAAAAAAAATTACAATTGTAAATCCTTCAAGATTGGCAAGCTTACCCATGGCAATGACCATTTGTTGCACACCGTCGATAGTCTTACATAAATTATTAATGTGCCATTTTTTTCATGCAAAGAGTTTAGAGAAAAGATCATTCATTTTATATTATTTTGTAATATTTGATGCATTGATAATGTAAAACCTTGTTGTTTACATTATCATTAGATAAAAATTAAACTCTTAAACTTATTAAAAAAAATTTCAATTCAAATTCTATATATGGCGTATAAAATATCTTAAGCTAAATGAACTATTTTCTTTGGATATAAAAGGTAAGTAAACTAATTTAGACATCAACAGCATAAAAAATATATATAGAAGATCATAGCTTTTTCTTATGTTGGTTTATGCTAAAATACCAACTCAAAAGGGACTATAAACTCATAAATATTGTAAAATAATATAGAATGAAAGAAACTTTTTTCTAAACCCTTTAAACGAAAAAAAAAAAGGCAAATTAATAATTTTTTATAAGACTATTGTTGGTGTGCAACGAATGGTCATAGCCATGGACAAACTTACTTATCTTGAAGGATTTGTTCACCATATATATATATTGTTCTTGAACATGCTATGAAGGACAAACACAGATACTGATATGGATATAAGACATGATATGAATATGAACATGAAGACACACCAAACTCAAAAAGTTATAGAACATGAACATGACACACACACACACATATATATATATATATTTGGTTATATGTTTTTTTTGTCTGGATTTCTTTTTATTGTATTTCTATAATTTTTGTATCTAATTATTTTTTTTTTTGTGATTAACTGAAGAATTTTCAAAATAAAATGACCCAATAGTACAGATCCAATCAAATAACTAGCGTTAATTTTGGAGGGTCATTTTTTTCAATATAGTGGGGGAGGTAAAATTTTCCATAAAATGGGTTAGTTTGGCTAATTACATGGTTATGATGTATGAAATTCTGCCAATGACAGAATTTCATGAAATCTAGTCAATGACAAGATTTCGTTAGTAAAATATTATTTTTTAATTCAAAACTTGCCGACAGTAATATTTGGATAATAAAAATAATATTTTTTAAAACCAAATCTCGCCAATGGTAAGATTTGAAAAACAAAAAAATATTATTTTTTAAATCAAATCTCACCGTTGGCAGATTTAAACACCATATTTATGTAAATTTCTACACAATCTCATACATGAAGAATTATTAAATTAACACATCATATAAAAAATAAAAAATCGATTTGGGACTAATGTTGATATTAAAAATTTAGAAAAAAATAAAGAAACCAACTCAGGCATATCTGTAAAGTGTCCAAGCCACATCCATATTAAATTAAAGAGTAATATTCAATCGTATTTGATAAGTATTCGAATTTAAAAAAATTATTTTTTTAATTAGATGCGTGGCCAATATATGGGTATCGAACACCTTATTTGACCCATCGACTAGACATGACAACTTTTTTTTTCTTCTTCTGTCTCTTTTTCGCGATGAAGTAATTGAGAGTTGAATTGGGGAGATAAGGTCAACTAACGCAGTGATGGCATTGCTTCAGTCGGTTCCGCGCCATCAATTCTAAGCCCGCAATTACCTGGAAGGAACAAGCAGGTTCCACTACCCACACAGCGAGAGTCAATAACACCAATTTGCAAGGCAAACAAAATCGACCGGCTATCAAATCGATCATGAAACTGATTTAAAAGGGGTACTGAGTTAAAGATTTAGACATCTAATTAATTCAATCAGAGTTTAATCGATATATATATATATATATATATATCTATCTATCTATCTATTTGTGTGTATTTAGGGTTTAGGGTGTGTGAAAGAGAGATAAATTAAAATGTAAGAGAATTATATTAGATCATTAATATTAATATAATCAATAAAAATAGAAAAAATATAAATTAAATACTAAATTTAATTTTTACTAGTTTATTGCCCGCATAATACAGATGATTAATAGGAATAAATATATATTATATATTAAATTTATTTACATGCTTTTAAAAATTATACTCTAAACATTATGCAATCAAAAAATTATTGCCTTCCTTTAAATAAATATATTAATTTCTATAAAATGCAATACAAAATAAATAATCCAAAAAGTGGAGTATAACAGTTAATAAATGATATTTAATATCATTCATATAGCATATATATTATGAAGAAAAGAGAACCACAACTAATAATCATCAACCTTAGGATGATAATGAATTGTAATATCATAACATCATCCTTCATGTTCTATAAAATAGAAAAATACTAGTGTTTTACCCGTGCGATGCACGGGATTTTACGTTTATAAATTTTAAAAAAATTGATAAAAGATATATTATAAAATTGAATTGAATTATAATATATTAATTTTGTATAATTTATTATGAAAACAATTTATCATGACCTTTTTTCTAAGATAAATATGTTTTATTTTTAAGATAAATAATTAACCAAAATTTTACTTTATATATCAATATGTGAGTGTATCTATTTTTTTGTAACTTAGGACTAATTTTAATTTAATATAAATCGATATTAATCATGTTGTAACTAAATTATTACCCATATAATGTATATTTTTGTTACCACTCGTGTAATATATGAATTTGGTATATATATGGTACACTAATTGCTACGTGTACAATTCATATGTCTTCATTACCCATGAAAAATATATTTATCACTACTTGTGTTGTAAATTATTGTTTGAGTTAGGAAAAAAATGTCATTATATTGTTGTTATTAAAAATGACAAAATCACTGAAATTGTATGTATATTTAATTTCAATTGATGCGAAGATTATTATTATAATTTTTTATTTATTATAAATAATAGATATGTTTTGTATACTAAGCAAATGGATTATTTTTGTGTTTATGATAAAAATGTTTTACTCTATAACCATTAACCATTTGTAATTGATTTAAAGGAATTCTCATTTGTAATTAAATCTCCCAAACATGATATTAGAATCAATATTAGATTAAAATGATATCAATTAAGAATAATATCAAAACATCGATATCAAATAATATGATAATACCAAATTGACATGGATGCAAATATCAATATTTTTTTGTTTGAAAATTAAATTACATATCAAATTTGAAGATTGAAATTAATATCGAGATTCAGATTTAGGATATGAGATACAAATAAAATATCTTTAGTTTACATAGTAATTATTAGAAATCATTTTTGAAAATCAAGAGAAAGGGAAATATTCAAGAATTAGATTAATATGAAAAAATATAATTAATGGATATATGATTTTCTAATATTGTAAAAGATGGATATGATTTACTAATTAAGAATTATTTGACTAAAATGAAAAAATTTACTATTTAATGTGAATATTTATAAATTTATAAATTACTAATCGATATGACAATTAAAAGAATAAGTAAAGATTTAATTAAAATATTTGAAATCATAATTAAAAATAGATAATTGTTTAATTGATTTGATCCTTTTAAAATCAAATAAAACAAAAATCATATAGAATTAAAGTAATATTAACAAATAATTTCATTATTAAATCAACCTAGCATATAAGATTATAAAGAAATGTTTTGAATTTTTTATTTGAAATGTGGATATGATATTCTAATTTTGTTAAAAGAAAGAGTATAATATTGAAGATTAAGAATCATTTAAAATAATTATTGTGGTAATATTAAAAGATGAATATAATTTTAAATAATATTAAATTTCAATAATGTAATTTTTAAGACTTATTTAAAATAACATACTATCACTGATTAATTTCAAACTCAAATCAATATAGTATTAAATACTGAAAGAACCAATTAATCCAAAAATCAAAATCATATGAAGCTATGAGAGCTATATAAATTAAAATATTAAAAAAGAAAAAAAAACTTGATGAATGAAGAACAATAAGATTCAAATCAAATAAAAGAAAAATATTTTTATGAAAATTACCAACAATACAATTGGAGAGCCTTAATACTACTGCAAAAGAAAATAGGTAAAGTTGAACTAAAGAAAAGTTAACTGACAGATAATTTTGATTCTATTGAATTGAAATATATATATATATAAAACAACTATATAAAAAGTAAAAATCAAAAATCAAAATAGATTTCTCAATGCAACACCGAGGTTTCCAACATCGAGCACGGTGACTAATCCCCCGATGGCTGGTAGGCACCTCAAAGGGTGAGATAGCTAAGTCAGAATGATTGATGAATATACCACAATGATTTCACTAAATGACCCCAGACAACTCGATACACATCACTTAAACATGAAAGAAACAAAAACAAATCAAAACATTAAATCAATAGGAAAAATCATAAAGAAGAGAAAAAAAAAGGAAATAATACAAATATGCATGTGTAGATAGGATGTGCAGAACAAGTGTTACCTATGTTACAATTTATATGTAATGATCAAATATGTATATATGCTAAAATTAAACACATCAAATCTATCAAAAAAATTAAGTGCATCAAATCAATTAGAATTAAAGGAAAATTGAAAAAGATAATAATAGGATAGATAAGCATTTAAGAATTAAAATGAAAAAGAATAGAAAGATGCTTTTAACCAATGATAGATTAAGATCATATATTAATTGAGATTTGAATCATATATTAATTTTGCTTAAAATAAATAATACCAAAATGTGGTGAGATTAATTTTATGTTAGTTTAATGTTTTAGCTTTTGTATGTATTAAGTTAGAATATTGAAATCAAAATTAAAATTTGAAATGTGATATTCATATATTGTAAAAGTGGAAATCATAAAAATGGAAATAGTAAGTACAATTAAAATTAAGAATAAAAGTAATTAAAATATATTTATTTATTTTTGTATTGTAAGTTGAATCAATTTATATTGCAAGGATCTTACTTTCAATTATATATAAATTTTGGGCAGAAAAATGAGCTAAGTAGGAATTATCACATAGCATTTTCCTTATAAATATATATAATTGAGATTTGGATCATCTTTCAATTATTAAAATAATAAAAATTGGAATATAACAATAATGACAATCTTAATTTTTAGTATATATATTGAAATATGATATCATATTAATATGACATATCAAGCGATGGTAATATTAAAAGTTAGTATTAAATAAGATTGAAAAATTAATTGTGAACAAAAATGATAGAACAATTGATAGTAGCTGTCCAATTTTGGTTCATAAAAATTGAAAATTATATCAAATTCATGAAATTAATATCACTATTGGAAATTATATCAAATTCATAAGAATGGTATTACTAAAGCATAATATTAGAGAATCAATATTAGTAGGGAAAAATATCAAATATATCTGTCAATCATATATTAATATATGTGAATCCTACATTAATTTTAGACAATAATTATTTCACGAATGAGATCAATCTGGATAATCTGTGTGACTTTCTTTTAATCAAATATATATTAATTAAATAATTCACTTCATTTTAATAATCAAATTAAATTAAGAATGAATGAAGGAGGGATTGCCACATTGGATTTCCTTCTTTGGATAAACTATGTTTTATATAAATATATTGATATTGATATATTGATTTAGATATTAGTTAACCATACATATGATGTTATTTTAATACATGTAAAATATAGATAATAACATATTAATTAAGTTAGAGTTATATATATATATATATATATATATATATATATATATATATATATATATATATATATATATATATATTAATTGTATTTATTACTATAATTGTTGCGATTGCGAGATTAGCCTGAATGAAATTATTTATTTAAAATCATAATATAATCTTCAATAATGAAAACAGAGATTAGTACATGATTTTTTTTAATAAAAATATGATTCTTTTCAAATCCTATTTTAAATGCTAATCTATAAAATTAATATTTAATTTGGAAAAAAATAATATATCTGATTTAACCAAAAATCAAGAATGATGATTGATAACCAAACTGGGATCAATTATATTTATTCTTATAATTAGTATATTCCCTACATAAATAAATTAAGTGACAATTAATAATCAAATTAAATGAAATATTAAAATAAATTATAATTAATCATATTTATTATCATAATTATTAAAATTGTCATTGCATATAAAAACTTTGTTGACAAAAAAAAAATTATTTATATCAAAACAAACAAGATGATTGGTTATAGAGCTATCAAAATGGGGCCAATTTTTTTGTTCTTTTTTTAATTGTATAGTTTATATAAAATATTAATGAAAAACTTTTTATATTATTGTAATGGATTAAAAATGAACTATTAGTAAATAGTGTTATTATTCTTGCTTAATTTGTAAGATTGATAAATAAAACTTGATTTTAAGTTGATAATTAACTTCAATAACTTAATTTGATGTAATAGTGAAGTGAATCAGAAAATACATATATATATTTTTGCCAATATTTATTATTATTTTAGACTTTTTAAATTAAAAAATGTTAAAAGGTCCAAATTTAAGAATTTATAACTCATAGATGTAATTTATTATTTAAAAAAAATTAGTGTTTGGATCATTAGGCCGGCCAAGCCCAAAGTGGATGGGGTCCATTCAGATCGGACCGAGGCTGGCCAAATTTTATTTTTCGTCTTATTTTTTAACCCAGCCCATATATTTTTTCGAGCCCATTTCGTGAGCTCTAATTGGTTGGTGTTCCACATTTTTTTTAACCAAAAAGTTATTATATTAATCATTGTCATGCAAACCATTTCAAACACAGCAGTGCCAGGTCATTCGGTTTAGTGATAATGTCACTATTCTTAATATTTTTTCTTTATTACGCTCATTACAATGGATACATTCTATAAATTAATAATTGAAATAAAAAAAATCTGATTGAATTTTTCCCAATTCTATGTCAAATATTATTGTTGTGTAAAAAAAAATTATCATTTCGTTGGTGTAATTAATCTCATGAAGTAGGAGCCTTGAATATAGACAGTAGTAATGAATCCTATGCAGTAAAAACTAAACAATTTATGTCATTCGTATTTATTTTTTTAAAAAAGAACTTCCCATCAAAGTATTGCATCAAAATCAAATCTTGTTCATTAATGGTCAATAATAGGCTAAACTTACCAATTAAAAGAAAGGAAAAATAACTTTCTAAACAGCAAAATAAACTGAAAAAAAAAAATCTGCCTACATACTACACTAAAAAAGATAAAGTAAAAATAAGAAAAAGAACTTCAAAATCAAACAGCAACAACAATAATAATGTCCAATGTAATTTGAAAAGTTCTAATGTTGTTAACAATTACAATAAAAATGTAAGTATCGCTTCTTCAATAAGTACAGTTTGCATAATAGCATCAATCCTAATGAAGATAAAAGAAAAGACATGAAATAATTGGAATGGGAATAAAAATGTTAAAAAACAAAAGACTTGAATAATCGGAAGACAAAAAATCATTACATATTGACACAATTATCAAAACCAACAAAATGAGATAACTAATATAGAGAATGTAGGGAATGAAGAAGATTAAAGGAAAACTATGGAATAATCATAAGGGAAAAAAAATCACAAATTTACATAGTTTCCAAGACCAATAGAACAAGATGATTTGTGCTTGATATAGAGTACAGCATACCAAATATTCTACATTTCGCTCAATATATATAGCCTACCTTCCAAAAACTTTCATGAGTGGAAATATAATTGTTTGATTGGCAACTATAATTATTTGATTTACATTTTACATTTAATGTGCATAATTATAATTTTTTATTGACAATTATTACTAAATCAACGACTTGATATAATTGGTGTATTTATTAGTTTTTCATAGGTAGGAAATTAAATACCATGGAAGAAAAAGTCGGACCAGACCGATTAATTCGACCAGGTTAACCAGTCACCTTGCTGGTCCAGTTATGCCCTAAAATAGGTGGAGTTAAAAACCGATCAAAACCAAGTAAAACTGGAAAAATCGATAGACCAATCCAATTTCTGAGGATGGTCGGTTCAACCTTTGACTTGAAAAAAAGAAAAAGAAAATAAAAGACTAGACGTTGAAGCTCTCATCAGATTTTCTCAGTTCTCATTAAATCGACTCCACTGCTCATCAGATCTACTACACTGGTCATCAGATCTACCAACGAAGCTACTGTTGCTCCACCCTGCTGCTTCACAATTCTGCCTCCACTCCGTGCTGCTTCCTGCTTCTGCTTCGGGCTTCTGCTTTGCCCTACTTCCAACAAGAATAATAAATGTTGAAAGAGAAATAGTGGAGAGAAAGGCTGTGTTATTTGGTGAAGCAAAAGGCTGGAGAGATTGAGTAAGTGAGTGTGTGAGAGAGGGGGGAGATAAAGCAATTGAAAAGAATTCAGATGCTTCCACAAGAGTAATGCTGGAAGCATAAAGTTGAAAAGCCTGAAGGAAACTTTTAGAACAAGTTTTATGGGATGAAGTGATTATTATTAATAAATAATAAATATACAATAGAGTTAAAAAAAAATAATAAATGCTTCTATGTTATTGACATTTTCATTTTATTTTATTTTATGTTTGAACCTTTTGAAATCTAAGATCTTTATTTTTTGGGATGAGTGCCACATTTACATTTAAAAAATAAATATAATTATTTAATTAAATACTTAAATACAAATATTTTATTATATTCCGGTTAAGCCGGTTGAATCTCTATACATTTGAACCAATGCCCTGACCAATTTAATGCCTAGTTCGATTTTCTCTTCCTTGTTAAATACACAATTGAATGGCTCGTCAATAGTTATCCTACTTTCAAAACTCGATTTTAAAATTAGATATATGATTATGATAGTTTGAATTATGAGTTCTTTTTTATCATTGAACTTTCATCATCTGCTTATGAAAGTTTGAAACAACATTGATTGAAGTAACAGTTCCTTTTCTTTCTTTTTTTTAGCAGTTGGAAAAAGAATAGAACATAAGCAAATAATTACACAAGATCTCTAAGCATCATATACTGCAGATCTAAGGGAAACACCTCTATACTTTGAATCCCTCATCTTGATGTGCCCCCACTTTAGCAAAGACATCAATACATAAAATTGACTGTTTGTGGTACCCAACACACACACACACACACCTCCCATTAGTGCTCCAACAGACCCCAATGTGAGTTCTGTAACACCCGGCATGCAGATATTGTCCGCTTTGGGATCTAATTGAGTGTCCCTCACGGATTTGCTCTTCTCCACTCTCAAACGAAAAAAACGTCTACATGGGGGAGGTATTCATACCTTTATAAGGTATGCTTCGTTCCTTTTCCTAATCGATGTGAGACTAGTTCTACCATTCCTAGTGGGGCCCAATATCCTCGCTGGTTGGCACACTGATCCCGAGACTAGCTCTGATACCACTTTGTCACGACCCAAAAATCGTGATCAGCACATTAGGGATATTGTCCCTTATGAAAGTCTTCTAGGATTAATTTCATGCAATCTTGTGTAGTAAATTATTAAATTAATGCTCATAATAAATCATAAAAATAAATAAGTAATTAAATAAATAAATTCCTCAAAACTTCTTGAAAACTTTATTAGTAAAATACATAAAATATTTAATTATTCTAAATTGTTCCAAAACCCATAACTGAAATAGACAATATTAAATCATGTTTCTGGAAGAAAATTACATAGCATATCCTTGAAATAAACATGTATGCTAAATGATGTCTGAAGACCTTGCCTGCACACTACTAGAGCACTCCATTTTAATATGATCCTAATTTAAACTTAATTACAAAGTGAAGTTCATTGATAGACCCACTGCAAAGCAACTGAGGCTGGGGCTAAATGATAACTGATTTGCAGTTGTAACTGTAAGGGGAGGAAAAGGAAGGGTGAGTTCATCAAAACTCAGTGAACAGATAGACACCCACAACTCACATAGGACAACAAGGAAATACATAATAATAATACATACAATGTGGACATGCAAATAATAATAATAATAATAATATTTATATGCATTCAATTTGATTCCTGTCTCAACTAAATTAAATTGAATTTAAAGGAAATTAACTTAAAACTGAATTAATATTCGATGCACATTCACTTGTATCTTAAACATTTACTTATGGGTTTGTCCTCTTAAGGACCGTATCATGTGGTATATTTGAATCATAAATAGCAGTACTCTAAACGATATATATATATATATATATATATATATATATATATATATATATATATATATATATATATATATATAGCTATTTGTAAATAACTCTGTTCTCTTTGGGCACCTCACTAGATCCTAAACTTATCTGATATTTGAAAAACTTGCCTCTATGGCCGCTTGCCTTACCACCTCTATGGCAGCCAGGTATACCATGCGGCCATGGAGGCAATCCTATAAGACTTTAATGTAAATATTAAATAAAATAACTCAAATGTGACATATTTATTATCATAATAAAGATTAAATAAGATTACCAAATGTGACCTTCATAGACACACCCCATGAATCAACAACCAACTTAACTCAATCCTCATGAGCATTATAACTTTGGAAATGACTATTGTCACACCTTTATGTCTATTGTCATATTCTAATTAATGAGTTATTGTTTAAGTATTTTGAAATGCCCTTTCATTCTCTTTCACAATTAAATTAATAAAATATTATATTATGTTTAATTAATTTATACTTAATATTATTAGTATTTCCGTTCAATTTTTTTGTATGTATAATCTTTTATTTTATGTAAATATTTTAGTTTTTATTTATTTTTCTCATAAAATATATTAAATTTATATTTTCACCCAAAGACTATTTTTCAACAATCATTTTTTTCTAATCTTAAATACTGTTTAAAATGAATTAATTTTTTATTTCAATTAACTTTGTTTACGTATACTAGTATTTTAATACTTTTCATTTTAATATTCTATAAATATGATATGAAATAAATATTACTATCAATGTGGTAATTGTAACATCCTATGTTGCTACAGGAATTGACGACTGTCCCCACAAACTAACATGGGTCTTTTCAGCATGTTTGGTCCTTATCACTCACACACTTCTTGGGAAAAATTGTATAGTTTTTTAGTGATGGGATACCAAAAAGAACTCCCCACCTTAACTGTATTATCCCATACATACACAATCTCACTTCCCGCCCTTGTCAGTTCCGAGTATTACATGTCCATCAGCTTCCACTTGGTTCGTCCTCGAACCACACCGTATAGGGAGAGCGTGGAGTTCTTTAGTAATGGGCTACTGAAAATAACTCCTCGCCTTAACTGTATAGTCTCATACTTACACAGTCTCACTCCCCACCCTCGTCAGTCCCAAGCGTTACATGTCCATCAGCTTCCACTTGGTTCATCTCTGAACCACATCATATTGGGAGAGATGCTGCTTTGATACCATTTGTAACATCTCATGTTTTTTTATGGATTGATGACTGTCCCCACAAACCAATATAGGTCTTTTCAGCATATTTTGTCCTCACTCACATGCTTGTTGGGAAAACTTTCCTGGAGATCACCATCCCAAAATTTCTCCAAGTCAAGCACGTTTACCCATGAAGTTCTTTAGTGATTGGCTACCGAAAAGAATATGCATCTTGCTGGTATGGGTAGTACCAATAAATTCATATAAGTCATCCTTAACTGTATAGTCTCATAGCTACACAGTCTCAGGATCCCTCTCATTCTAGTGTTTAATCGGTTCATTCATTTACCCCTCTGCTTAGAAGCCTGCCAAGAACCTCTTCTTCTTCATGATTTCTTGCACCGACGATCACTCTCCGCCCTCATCCCTCGGGTGTTACAGTAATACAATATTCATATGTAATAGAAAGTATAAAAAAAATTGAAATTATAACAACAATAATAAAATTTCAATGAAATAAAATAATTCTTAACAATAATTTTAAAATTTTATTTTGACTATTATGTAAAAAAACTACACTATCATCAAATAATAGTCATTTTTGCCATAATGTCCTCAGAGAGCGCCATGATAAAAGATGACTACTAATTTAAAAAATAAAGTTGCCACTAATTTTATTTTTGATAAAAATTAGAAAATATTTTGTTGTGCAAAAGTGGTCTTTTGAAAGAGATTTGAATCCGAAAGTTTGATTATGATTAGGAAATGATGTAAAGTTAGTTCCACTACACCCTTAATACATCACTATAAATAGAGTTACCCTAAAGCTCTTATGCAAATTTATTTATAACTTGATAATATTTATTTTTCCCATTTAAAAGTCACAATTATTATAAAAATAAGGAAAAGGAAGTTAAAAAAGGAAGAATTGTGTGACAGGTTAGTTTTAAATAATTAAGAAAAAAAATTTCTGAAGAAGACAAATCCACTTTTTACACATGATTGAGGGTAGCAAAAACTTCACAATAAATCCTTATAATTATGCAAAACTTTTAATATAAAAAATCGTACATCAACATCGTAAATTATTATGTGGATTAAAAATATTTTTATTTTAGATTTTTTAATCTTATTTTTGACACCAGAGTAAAAGGAAAAAAAAATAATCCCAGAAAAAAGAAAAAGAAAAGGGAAAAAGTGTACACAGCGTCCTATCTTTCTTGCCAATGTGGCACAAAATGAATCAGAACATCGTTCTAACCGTCACATCAACATCTTGACGGGTCACGGCAACATTTTTAACAGAGAGGCCTGACGAAGGATGACAGAAAAAACAAACTTGTCTGACACTTTTAATTGTCAGAGATCTCTTTTTGTATTTCATTTTTCTAAAGCAACCAATTTGTCTAACACAAAATTTGAGAGAGAAAACTGTAGAGAATTTTGTCAAAAATGTATGAAATACCAAACTAGTTTCATGCATTTTTATGATTTGGTTGGTAATAGAGAATGAATAAAGATTTCCTTTTCATTGCCCGCTTTCAATTCTAGCCAAAAAGAACGGAGTTATTGGGTGACCCTGACAACTAATACTGATTCTTTTACACCACCCCCCGGGGCACAAATGAGATCTCCCCACACTTCCCTCTGATCCTAATGTGGCAAGTTACCAACATAGATCTCAAGTAAGAAATCTTCATCACAGATTACTTGTAGGCATCAATTCTTCTGCGGAGGCACATGTAAGCCAACAACCGGAAGCATAGAGCCATGGCTAGCACAATCCACACTTCTTTCAAGCCACCCTTCAAGTTAACAGTGCTAAATGTTGGTGAACTCTGAAGGGTCCTGCACCCTCCCTTGCTTTCACACTCATACAGTTGGTCCCCTGAATACTGCACTTTTAGAAGAAGCCTGAAGCCATAGTACAAGAACGACAAATACTTCAACCACTGCATGAACTTTGGTATGTGCTGCAAGAAAATAAGGCCTTCTGTCAGAGCTGAAAACCTTCCATATAGGAAATGAGGGAGTTAGTAGTCAGCTAAGAAGCACTCTTAGCTTGTACTTGAAAACATAGTTGTGGTGCCATACTAAATACGTATCGTATCAAACACTTTTAATTATATTTTTATAAGTTTTTTTTTTATTATTATTTTTTTAATTTGCATGCCAGTATAAATGAAAGTTCTATAATAATAAACAGATAAATGCATTTTATTAGGCATATATTACTATTGGGATATTTAATATAATAAATTTAATATTGTTTAAAATAATTTTATATTTAATTGCTAAGTTTTTATCATATTTTATAAAATTGTATATATTTATTGTGTCTTACTCTTATCCATGACTTATACTCTATTTGGTTACGTTACAGCTTCATATTGGATGGTGGTGGGCTTGGGCAATTTGCACAATATCAGAAGTTCAAACTTAAATGTCCTTGAAAGTATAATCCAACGAAAAAAAAAAAACAGTTTCATTTCGGGAATCATTCATCCTATTAGGAATATTGATATGTTAGTTAAATTAATTAGTTTTAATTAAATTGATTATTAGTTAGTTTCACTCACTACCTATATAAGACTTTATCTTCTTGTATTACTCACATTTCCTAGTATTAGTAAAATTTTCCATTTCAGTTTCTATCAATTATTTCTCTCTATATAAAGGCCACTGCTCATCTAATAAAAAAGCACACGAAGTGGCCCTTTGGAAGAGAGAGAGGGTCCTTAAAAAAGTGCTTAATTTAAGTGTGGAGTTTGCATGATTGGACATCTATGAGTGGCCTAATAACAATCACATAATAAGCTCGAATACCATTTTAAGATTAACTAGGCCTAACTCAACCGCAAAAACTAAATCATGAGATGGGTTGTCTTAGCTTTTATAGAGACTATCTAAGCTATATCCTTAAGCAATATGGAAGTCTATGAAACGCTATTGCATCTTATTATTAGGAAAGATTTTGCACTGGGAAAGAATATACAGACCTGGACATAGTAGCCACCTGTAAGAAGGAATAACATTAGCACCAAAGAAGCAGCCATCCCTGCTCTTTTAATACTCATAACTGCAGCACCAAACAGTTCTCCTGCCCCCTGGTAAAAACAAAAATATAGGTGTTAAAGTTTTGAACAAGTGATGAACTTCTAGCTTATTCTGAGTATTGACATCATCACTTACTTGGCTTGTTATAGCTATTAACAGGACAGTAAACAATGTCAGCAAGAAGGAAGCGACAGTCCTCTTAAAGCCAGCCATGAAGTACACGATAACCATGAAAAATGTAGGATAGAAAACATGTGCCACCATGTCACACAGAGTGCTGCATGCATAGTATACACTTAATCTATACATGTCAGCTTTCCTTTCTTTTATCAAGTAGATCTTTTCGAATGGAAAGACATAGACTGCTCCAAAAATACATGTAGATGTCCAGAATATACAGATATAGAACATTAAACCAACCTGCAGCGGAAAAAAAAAACAAATAAAATAAAAGAAGATTGTGATCCAAGCTAGTTGTTAGATATAAAATCGTTCATGTGTCTTTCTTCAGCAGCTTGTTATGTGTTTGGATTTCAAATTGGGGTGTTAGAATTGATCCCCCCCCCCCCCCAAAAAAAAAAAAATGATTCTAGTAACTATTTTATCTTGTTTGGTTGCCAAAGATGAAAATCAATTCTTACTCGTAGAATGTATTCTTGTAAAAGTGGAAATTACTTACTTTCTGTCGAAATCATTTTAAAAGGAATTACCAAACATAAATCCTTTTTATTTTAAAATCAATTCTAACATAATCAATTCTGTAAACACAAAAATAAACACACACGTAAGCTTTTTGGAGAAATGGTTCATGATATAATATCAGAGCTTCTATGACTAAGTGATTTAGCGTTCAATCCTTGTTATTCCTATTCTTTAAAATTGTTCACACTTCAAGTCCAAAAAAGACTCTTACATTAGTAAACATGTTAAATATAAAATTATTTATGCATTTCTATCTAATAGCTCAAGCTGTTGAGAGAGGTGGAGAAATGGTTCATGACACTAGTATAATAAAAGAGATGGGTAGATAAATTGATAATTGATAGTAAAAAGATTAGAAGCTCGATCTTGTAATATGAGACCAAAAAAAAATATATATGTAGCATGAAAATTACCTGATCTCTGAGTTGAGCCTCAGTGTTGGTTGAAGATTTCCACCAAAGTAGTCCCAATAAAAGTGCAATTCCAAGTGCTTGAACTAGCCTTAACTTATCAAAGTAATCCTTGCATCTTGCTCTGAATGTTCTCCTAGAAAGAATAAACAATTGGTCCAACCAGCTCAATGTCCACTCCTTCTTAACCTGAATTGCTAGTTGAAGATGTTCTGGTATGTTTGCTGCTCCATGGTTTTCTTTTTCTTTGGGCTCCAACAAAGCTTTGTACTTGAATTTTAGATACTAGCATGAATGCATGACAAAGAAACAATTAATGTTGAGCAAAGAGATAGAGCATGTACATAATATGTTCTTCTAATGAATTCCTACTTTAGTAACAGCTTTTGAAGGGTCAGAAGGTTCTTGATCTTCCAAAATATCTGCTGGAACACTTATGTCATTCACTTGTCCAGTTGCCAGGTCAAGCAAGAACTCGGCAGGATTCATCGGTATTTCTGGCCTGAACCTTAAGGAAGAAAAGTACTCCATTGAATCTCTGGCCTTCCCATAGTAAACTGGATAGCCTTCTGATATTAGAAGAAGTTTGTCAAACATGTGAAAGATTCTACTGGATGGTTGGTGTATGGTTGTGATTATGGTCCTTCCAGCCTATATGTAAATCAAACCAAATGTAATTTTCAGTACATATTCTGAATTGTGAGCCTGAGCATTTAATCACATTGGCACATGATTTAGTTACAGATACCTTGGCAAGTCCCTGAAGAGTGAGGAGGAGTTTGTTTGCAGAGGTGGAATCAAGGCCTGAAGTTGGTTCATCAAGTAGCAGCAGTGAAGGATCAACAAGAATTTCATAGCCTATGCTGGTTCTCTTCCTTTCTCCTCCTGATATGCCTTTGAGAAATCCTCCACCTATTTTCGTGTGGCGACATCTATAGTTATGCAAGAGATTAATTAGAGAAACAGGAAACAGTTGTATGCATTTCTTTTGAAGGAAGTTTTGGTTAATTTCCATATGTATGCAAAAAACTGATGCAAAGCGGAAATGAATCTTCTCACGTGAAAATTTGCATAACTTGATCATGTATTAACTTTTCATCAAGAAAGTGAAGCCAAGTGTGGGACCCACAACAAAATGTAATCAATAGTGAAAATCTAACGCACGATCAAGTCACGTGAAATTTTCACACGAGAGAATCTATTCCCAATGCAAAGCGCACCTTTCAAGGCCTAGCTGCTTGATAGTTGTATCCACTTTGGCATATTTTTCCTGCTTGCTCATATTGGTTGGCAACCTTAAGAGTGCAGAGAAGACTAATGTTTCTTCTACAGTTAATTGTGGGAAAAGAATATCCTCTTGTGTCACAAATCCAATCCTATAAGCCAACAAAAAACCAAAAAAAGAAACAGCAAATTACAATATTAGCACATATTTATGTTCCACAATGGGAACAAGTACTGCCATAAACACACATGACTATGTCTATGAAGCTTATTAACCACTTAACCTCCTCTTGACAGCTGGAGTATATCTAACATCATTGTAAGTGATTTTTCCCTTTACATTGTCGAGTAATCTTCCTCCTACAACTCTCAACAAGGTTGTCTTCCCACTGCCAGAAGGACCCATCAGAGCAAGAATTTCACCAGGGCCAATGCTACCAGTGATACCCTTTAAAATCTTCTTGTATTTATCGTCTTCCACAGTGAGTTGTGTAGATGCTCTTGACACCATTGTCCTCACAGGGTTATTGGAAGCTGCCCGGCTACTATTTCTCACCTTAAACTCTACATCTTCAAACTGCACATTAATGAGAATGAAATGCAACTGGTTTCAGAAATGCAGAAAGCTATAGTTATGACACCTGATTCCAGTTTGGGTAAATAGGCAGCCTATAAATTTTAGCAAAATTATGGCACAAGAGAATATATTAGACAAGGATTTAATTTCTATGCAATGATAATACAAAAGCTTTTCACTTAATCATCTAGTCACGTATTATCATATTTGTCATGATAGTCAGTCTTTCACCCACTATTTTCAAAGTCATATAAGTGAACAATTTTGATTGGATGACACTGTCAATGTATCAAAATTAAACTCATTATAAAACAAAACACTAAAGTAATGAAATCATTAGATAAATGTAATTTAATAATGTTCTAACTCTAGTTTTCATCAATGTTTTATAAAATATATCAAGCAAGTAAAAATATTTAAGTAGGTACAAGATTTGAAGCGATGAGTATCGTATGGTTGGTTTTATTTTAAAGCAAATTAAAATAGTTTATTTAAAAAATTTATATTTTACAAGGACTAGTACTTGGGGAGATTTGCTTATTGCAATACTTGTCCTTTAAATATCCACGAGTACCCAATAAGTACGTGTGGAACAAGTACTGTTCCAAGTACTCAGGCCTCATCAGAGTAAGGGGTGGATCTACATTAGCAAAGGGGAGGGAGGGGGGAAGGGGGGGGGGGGATGTGCCCCACAAAAATTTTTAAAAATTTTAATAATTATATAGATTTAGCACATCTTTGCCCCATTATTTGGCTGAGTTTGACCCTATATTAATGTTAAATGAGACAAAATAATAAGATACGATACATTCCACTCCTTTTTATATTGATATGCTATCTTTCCTGTATTACTAAAATTTTCTGGATTCATTACAGTTCTGCGTGCACCAAAGAAATCCACATATGACACTATGTAATAAAGCCATAAATCCCATGTACCTTGAGAAATATGGGGAGAGGACAATTTTGGTTGAAACTGGAATCCTCAATTTGTATGTCAATCTCTGAGTACCTATTCTGAAGATATGCATGAGACATGAACTCCTTGTTGTGACCAAAGTCATTGCAGCCTCCTGATATCTGCATGGAACCCCTTAAAGGGGGTGACATTGACATGTCCTCAATCTCATCCTCTCTCCCAGTTTCCATGATCTTGATTCTTTGGAAGTATATATAAAGCTAGATTGAAGCTAATCTAATAGTAAAATTCAGATGTTTTTGAGTCAACTGCATCAGACCAAGAGCTTGCCTATATATGGAGGCAGAATTTTGGTTGGTGTGCCACATACTTTTCATGGCATGTTGTTGGTGTGAACCTCACATACCCTTTTAGCCAATATGATACTATGCCATAGGAACATCCAGCAACATGTCAAGAAAATGAATAAAATTTGGTTTGGTAAGAAACTGAACATTTAAAAAACTCACTTCTTTCGGCTTCCATATTATAGGGATGCTACTCATTGGTTTGCTTTATGTATAATACCAACAGTCCTTTTACAAAGTAATGGGAAGAAAAGAATGTGATTGGAACTCAAACAGTTGAGCAGTGAAGGAAATTCTATTTTTGTAAATTATTTTTGCTTGCGGGCAACATGGGGTTAAATAAGTTTCATATGAAACTTTTATAAAACTCCTTCTTTTACATAAAATAGTGCTCGATACTTAAGAAAAATCATATGCATCACTTAACAACGGATTATAATTAATACTCACTTAGTCACTTTATCTTTTATACCCTAAGCTTGAATTATATCACATCTACAAATAAGTGTGTGAATGTTATGTAATGAGCATTTCTCCATTACATATATGTTTTCAATCTGATTTTAATAAATTTTATTATGAAACACACGACCAAAAGGGGCCAAAGGACATACATTTTAGCAAGAAAAATATCATTTGTACATAATTATTGAATGTCAATGGACATAGAAAAATGCATGCATTGATAGTAGGAATCTCACGGATGCCTATGATAATACGTGACTATTATTATATCGATTCCCCAATTATGTATGTAAATCCCCAGCTTATTTACATATAAATCTCGAAATAATAACATTACTATCACTTACCATTACAGTCCCCATCTCCCCAATTCTCCACTAATCAACCTAAAATCTCCACCATTAACACATTCTGCTATGTTGATTGACATACTCAGGATATGTCTGAAAAACATAACTCACGTGACATGATTAATGATAGTGAAAACCAATTTGCAATGAAAAAGTGATATATTAACCAATGTGGTTCATGTAAATGAATCCCCACTTATTTACATATAAATCTCCAACAAATGTACACCAATAAAAAAAACTCCAAATAACATATCACTTCTCATAATTCGCCATTAATCAATGTAAAATTCCCACCATCAACACATGTATTCTCAATTGATTGACATATTCATTGAATATGTCTAAACAACGTAACTCTTCTAACAATATACATGATTGTGAAAACCAAAACCAAATTGCAATGAAAAAGTTATATATGAACCAATTGGGGAAGGTGGGGGGGGGGGGTACTAGAATTATAATTCAGGACTTTCAGACCAAAAAGTCCACATGCTCATTCTCCTATGCAATAATCAAGGAAGTTTAAGAATATCAAACAAGGGATTCCATAATGGTTATTACTTAAGAAGTTAGAAATCCACGAACCAAAAGAAAGTAAGTTAAAAATCGGAAATATCAACAGGGAGAAATACACTCTGCTCTTAAGGGCAAAAACAAGTCACAATTCTCATGTACCTAATAGAATTGTATTAGTCAATCTCGTCTATCAAAATGTAATATACAGGTGAGAATCATAATAAAGAAAAAAATGGTAAGTCTCACCTATACTATTGAACTCCAGGCTTCCTATAATATCAGTAGGATACTAGGTTCCTTACAGCAACAACTAAATATTCTTTCAAGGGGCAAATGAACAGGTGGTGGCCAAATAAAAGAAAAGCTCAATTATCCAAAAAAATATATATATATTAAGGAAAAAGAAAAACTCTGCAACTTAGCAGCCCTCAAAATGGTTAGGATCAAATTTCTCCATAAAAGGCAGTGCCAATTTTCTTTTTTCTCATTTTTGGCCGCAATTCTTATTTACACTCAAATCAAGCCCGAGTTCGATTATACTTTCCGGATTTGAGCACATACCATGTGCTTTTGTAGGTTGTGCCAACAACAAATGTTTTCAAGCCTAAAAATTAGAGTTCCAATTGATCTGTGCATGTTGCTGAGAGTGCTGATAAGCACCTGAAGGGGGAACCACATTTTCAACGGGCCCAGCCACTGCCTGAGACTGCTGCAAAAGGGTTGATGGTGAAGCTACTGTCTGCCCTTGTTGATAGATACCGCCGAATGCCCCATGACTAGTCTGCATCGGGGGGAAGGTGAGATGTCCCTGGGGGGTAAGGTTGTACATGGGGTTAACTTGCAAAGGGGACATATCTTGGCCTTGTGCAGGTATCCACACAGCGGAGCCTTCATTCTGCAAAAGACAAAATAAATATACAAGTGTTAGGACTGGATCGGAATACACAAGAAAACTAAAGAAAATATGTACTATTTCTGAATGAGAATACAATGGCTAAAGATATTCGAGAGATCTCTTACTCTCATAAATTCACAACTTTTAATTTCTCAACAACCTCTATTTGTCTCAAACACTCTTTTATGACCCCTTTTCTAGCTAACTGATTATTATTCCTAATTATTAAGACCCATTAACTGTAGGCCCACCAAGTGTCTTAATAACTTAACAAGTATAATAAGTTAGTAACTACATAAGGCCAGGAATTTGGATGGATGCTGGGGCATTTGTTTCATCTTTAAAAAAGGTGGTTATAAAACTTAAATTTTATACATAATTGAAAAGGTTAAAAACAGATTTTTCTCATAAACTACTCTTTTTAGCTTCTACAACAAAATTGAAAACATTTTTTCTTTTAGATTCTGATTATTTTAAAAAAATTATGTAAATATACAAAAAATGATATTTTGGGTGAAAAAAGTAATTTTAACCTGAAAAAGTCTTATCCAAATGCACCCTAAGTAACATAAACTACAAAATAAAAGAAGCTGGATTTTGTTCAAGCTAGAGACCCATAATAACAGAACAATGATCTGGATAAAAGAAGATGGCGAAACAGAAAGAATAATAAGGAAGGGAACATACCAGCTGTCCAGTTGTATAGATATGATTTTCCTTCACCTGAGATGCCGAAAGATCTTCATTTCCAGTGGAGCTTCCAGGATTCACTGTTGCGGTAGGACCATAACCAGGGGTGACGAAAGATCCAGAAGGAATCCCAAAGTGTGCTGCATTTCCATTGTTTGCTCCAGCCTTGAATTGAGGGAGAGGAAATTTGATTCCTGCAGCTGCTGCCGGTAGATACATATTGCCTGCTGATGGCTGCTGAGGGTAGCCATTGTGGCCCAAATATTGATGCATGGGTGACACATAGATTGGAGGGTAGTAGTGGCCATATGGGAAGAAGTTAGGATGATAAGGTGGCCGGAAAAGAGAAACTGACTGTGGAGATACTGGCATAGAGCTCTGAAGGGTGGGGGTTGGACTAGGGCTAGAAATAGCCTGAGAACTTGCATTCTACAATTTAAAAAGTATAACAGAAACACCAATAAATGATAATTGAAAATTCAATAAATCCAAAGGAAACCAATAGATTTCTTCGAGGAATTAAAAGCTCATGTGTCCAATTCTTTTTTTTTTTTTAATAGTAAACGCCAACCACAAATATTTTCAAAATAAATTTCACCAAGTACATAATTCCCTGACAATCAACACGAAAAATACATAAACCTCCCCTGAATCTCCATCAAAATTGACAACTCACATCAGATCATAAAATCATTCTGCATAGCACAAACCAAATGCCACATGTTTTTCATCAGGATATGAGGTTGGGGCAATTAAACAAATGCTACAGTTTATGTACATTTTACATAATCAGTACACATTCACCTAGAATTAAAACAAACCAAGTAGGCATCTTTTAAACTGTCAAAATTTCATAATCAAACCTAAGCAAGCTTTACTTTAACAACTTATTGTACAGATAATTTTTCTCACAAGTGTTTGATATCTCTTGCAACATAAAAACAAGACCATCGATTTCGCTAAATAAGATGATGATGTAGAACATGCCTGCAGATTTTATTAAAACTTTTAGGATGAATTAAAACATGAAGGCATAGTTTTAATAAAATATTACATAGATGAGGAGGACCTTAAGAAATAAAAGCTGGAGAGACTTACAACGAAGTTAGGAAGCTGGTATGTTTCATGTGACTGGGACTCAGCTCCCTCAACCTGAACTTGCTGAGTTCCTAACATGGTTGACATGAAATTCAAACCATAGCTTTGAGCATTGTGAATATTTGGAATTGGAGGGCCCTCTGGAGCCGACAATGCTTCCTGCTTTGGCTGATCACCCTTTGAGTCAGAAACAATTAGAGAATTTCCTAAAGCTGATGTCTTTTCAATAGGATAGGATGGAGAATGTGGATGCTCAGCATCATCTCCTTGTGCAGATAATGATGCGCTTTGGTTGCTACACCCAAACATGAGATACCATCAAAATGGAGATACAGAAGGACATCATCACACAAATGATACCTTCAGTAATTTGGACATAAATCAACCAATTCAACCCTAAACAATACAGCAATATGGACATAGATCAACCCTAAACAATTGATGAAAGAAAACAATAACCCAGCCCCTCTGATTGCCAAAGGGCTGTTAAAGAAGTCTGATAATTTCTCTAAGGAGAAGTTTTCAAGCTATCAAGCAGAACTTAAAGGAAAAAGTGCACCATAGGAGCTCAAGCAAGGTTCAGCTAGGCCCCAATGTTTTTCGTTTATTCAGCCACAGGTGTGTGCCTATCATGCTCCACATATCCCTTCAGCACAGGCACTCACCTAGAGCGCTTACTCTTACACTAGGAAATGAGTTAAGTCCAGGACATGAAAACTAGGTCTTAATATTATTATTATTATTATTTTTAAAAAAAAGTGTGGCATCCAAAGGGTCAATCACAACCAAAGTGAGAGGAGAATAAAGTGATCCACCACTTGACCAAAAGTCTTCCATCTCAAAGAACAAACACCTTTTTGAATTCCTCATTTGTTATTTTATTACATTACATATTTACATGTGCTTCAGTACTTCAGTAACATTAAAAAAGTTTAAAATTTAAAACTTTGACTCTTTTATCTGATTATGCTGCTGGCACTACAGATAAAGGTGCAATATTTTCTCTTCACTCGCTTCCAACCTGTTGTTTTCCTATTTTACTATTGTAGTAACTTTACAACTGCCATTCATGTACCTTGATTATAAATTATGAACAAGACTACAGTTTATTATCAACCCATCATCATGCTTTACCAAGCAATTAATGTTTTATTGTTGGCATGAATTATTAACTTATGTGATAAATTTAAACATGCTAGTTAAATATTGTACTGATTTCTCGTGCCTACATTTAGTGAGGCCTGTGCCTTTTTTAGTGCCTCTAGCCTTAAGGCATTGGAACCATAGCACCTTAAGTGCACTTTATGCCTTTGACTACCTTAAAACAGGTCTCCACGCCAAATCCTTCTCTACCTGAATCAGGAACAATGTCTACAACCTCTCTGTCACGCACTCCGGTTGGGGTCATTAATGGACAATAAAATCAAGAGACACCATAGTTAGACCGTTAAAGAATAAGTTTGACACATGGGGACATAGCCAGGTTCAACTAACCATACAGCATTTACACACCATTGCAAAGGAAAGCAAAAGGGAAAAAAATATGCTATAATTTGATATGCGCAGAAAAGCACACAGAAACCATATAGATCACAAACCCAGAAGCAGCAGTTTCATCATTCCCTGGAGAAGATTCAAGAGAAGCAGAAGAGTTATTGTCACTGCCAGTTCCACCACTAGATCGATCTCTTGTTCCAAAATTATCAAAGCTTCCAAATGTCAGACCAGATTTTAAAGTCTCAGGTACTCGAAAATGGTTTGGAAAAGTAACATGTTGCCTTGACTCAGCTGAAGATTGCACACAAGCCTCAGAAGCCTCTGAGGCATTGGCTGTTTCAGAAACTGATAAAAACAGAAAACTTACATGATCCTCTTTTCTTTTTTACTCGTTATTTCTTGCAATAAAGAAAGCAACAGAGAGCATCATAAAACTTTGAGAAAATTGTTTTGACCAGAGAAGTTCTAGGAACATTCCAAACTGAGAGCATAAAGTTCCTAGAGGGAAACAAGATACCTAGACCAATCCTGTTATTTGTAAGATTTAGCAAACAGAATAAATATTTTACCTGGAGGAGGTTGTCTGCCCCAACTGGAAGATGACTTCAAAGAACCATTTGAAGAGCCAGACTTTTCGCTCTTGGGTGATGGTAAATCAACAACAGGTATGTGCTGACTCCCAACCTCCCTATCTGTAAACCCCTGAACACCAGGATTCTGGAAGATAAATGGTGGCAGTACAGGATCCGAAGAAGAGGAATAGACACCAGATACAGAAGCAGAAGCAGAGGCTGGAAGTTGATGAAAACTTGAGAGGGACTTTGCTTCGTCAATGCTGGTAACTGAGCTAGAGATTGTAATGGGGGAAGAGGTTGCAGCTACAGCAGCTTGACGCTGAACATTTTCTGTATTGTTGCCATCACTAACAGCTGAAATGCTTTTAGAGGCAATCAAGCCACTCCCATTGGGTTGATTCACAGGACCACTGAATGCAACATCTGACACACTAGAGTTGAAGAAAACCAATTTTACAAGAGGATACATATGTGTTAACTCTGAAGAAACTAAGCACTGAATATATAAATGATAGGTTGAGATCCATTGGCAATGGTGTAAAGACATATCATACTTACACCATTGAATAACACATACTGTAAGCTTAAGCAATCAAAAGGCCACAAAATCATGAGACATCATCAGTTTATCGTGCATGCCAATCTTCAAACAAATAGGTCATCAGCAAGTTGGAAATAGGCTAGTCAATGATTTCTTATTATATGCTAACATCAAAAAATAATAAGAGAACAAAATTACTTTTAGTTAACATGTGTTGTTTATTCCTTTCATACTGCCTTTTATTTCTCTGTACTCTTGCCCAGCTCTTATAATCAAACAAACAGGATAAGGAATAAGAACAAACCTTGTGGCTTGAGATTTGGCATTGCTTTTTGTCTTCTGCAAAACTGGCCGACTAGGAGGTTCATGACCTCTCTCTGCAATGTGATTGCCCCCATTTTCCCTACGACTAGCAAGGTTCCTCCCACTGCCACCATCTAAAAAGTGATATTTACAAGACAAGGTAACAACTAACAAGTCAATAAAGCAATAAAGTAACAGGAAATTTCTGGCAACAAAAAGACAGTTCTATGTACACAAGAATGTTTAATGGTTTTAATCGTTCAAATGGTTTTAACTTCTATGTGGTGTTCTGCCAATGGTCTACACTATGTGGTGTTGTGCAAATGGTCTACTTAGGTACTTCTCTGTTAGATGCATAAAGAGATTGGTAATCATAGTTACATGGCTCAATCTCTTAGCACCTACATGATCTTCTTTGCTTTCCTTTTGTGAGGATATCTCATTCTCTCTTAGTAATCTTTTCTTCCTCATTAATATCTTCTTCTATTGAAAAAAGGGGGTCAATGCAAAAGATAATTACAATAGCATAAAAAGCTACAAGGAGGGGCGAGGATCTACATATCATCCTGCTGAATCCAAAACAACTTGATGTTGTGATTGAAATCAAGTAGCACTTTGAGGACAAAATTTTGAAAACGGAATGTGGGTGAAGAATGTAACAACATCCTCATTGACCTATTTTGAAAAGGCCCAAATATTTAATTTAGGAATGGACAATTAAAAGGTTGACTTAAGTATAAAAGAGGGTGCAAACAGGAAGATCAAGATTCAGATAACAGATCTAGGTAAAAAGCATATTGGAAGGAACGAATGATGTTAAGTGCAGATATTTTCAGGAAAGCACTTAAAAATTGATGGCACCTAATTTTATTTTTGGAGAAAGATGGTTTCCAAGAGACCATTTATGGAAACATATCTCCATGAATGAGCCAGAAGGGAAGGAAAAATGACACCTGAAGTCAATCCTTTATAGATCAGAAAACTGTACCAGACACATTGGACGAATAGCCTGCCGAAGCACCCTTTCCCCTTCTCCCTTGTCCACCTTGCTTCAATCTTGAATCCTCCAAGGCCCTACTGCTTAAGCCCTGCATTGTTCAATAGTGACACAAATCATTATTATCAGAGAAAAATGGATGCACAAAATACAAGAATATTTACACATGTCCAGCTCGGCTTATGCATGTACAAAACACACATTTAGTGACTCATACACAGGCAACTACAAACCAACCAAGATGTGCTGTCAGTAAGTAATATTGCATGATTACACAGATCTAACAGATAGGAATCAGATACCTACAATGGTAAGCATATGTAGACATTCCAAGTAAGTAAGGATTCTTATATAAATAAAGGATGGAATCTACCAGTCAATCTGTTAATAAGCCAACACAATTGGAGCTCATAATAAAATACAAGGCTCCATAGCAGCTAGCACAATTGGTCCACCTTGTGCTCAAGGTAGGAGTACAAGAACTTAATACTAAACACCTACAAATAATTCCTTCAAGGTCCCATTGTCTAATTGGGACTATAGCGATTTGGTCTGAGCCCATTAATATCAGAAAATCAATTTCTAGATTATGTGTGTAAAATTGGGCTTGATTCATGAATTCTAGAAAAAGAAGATCCCCCACTTGGTCCTCAAAAATATGACGCCGGAAAAATTGATCCCTCTCTCTCTCTCACAATTAGGAAAAGTATGAGAAGTTAGTCCCTCCTCAATGTTTTTGAAGGATTTTAGGACAAATTAATCCTTGACAATTTGTAAAATAGTTTAAATTAGTCCTTAATTGAAAAACAAATAAGACAAATAAGTCCATCAAATACTGAGTAGAGACTAACTCGTCCAATATTTTTAATTGTGAAGGGCCACAAAATGTCTTTCTTATCTTGGGGAACCAATTTATCTTGCATTATTTTTGCAAGGATCGACTTGGTTATTCACTCTTCCAAAAATTAGTGGCGTAAAACCGAATATCGTCTCCTTTGTGATTTGGGCTTGGCCCTACATGTTTGAAACTGATTCTCTCTGAGCAAATGCATTATTGCCCTAGGTTCCTTCTGCTTCCCCTCCACAACATTCTTGTTCCTAATGGGAAGCTGGGTGGCAACCGCCTTCTCTTGTATCTCCACCAACAACCTACAGCTAGCCGCCATGCATGAACCAAGGATGATTCGCAAGTCCTTTTCTCCTTTGGTTTCATCTTCTGGCCTACTTCCAATCAAAGTCCTCTCTCTCTCTCTCTCCCTCCTTTCTCCAATGTCAACAACGCATAGTTGTGGTGTTGCAACCACCCCTACCTATGCCTCGACTAAGGTCATCTTGTTGGTAGCTGCACAGAAAGCATCAGTAGTTTGTGCTCCTATTGGTGTATCCACTATTGATGAAACCTCGCCAACCTTCATGTGTCCATCCTCTCTACTACCGTGGTTAGCAGCGCCACTGTGGAGTTTGTCATCATCTCCTGCGATGTTAGCACATCTTGCAGGTGGCTCATCCTCATTGCCTTGTAGGTTAGGAACTCATCTCTGAGACACCACAACTATCAAAAAGTAAAGGGTGTTCCTCCCCTCACATATGCCCTATCATGCTTTTATCGTCATTAACTCCTTCAAGGTCTCCAACGTGTGAAAACTCAACATAGCCCTTATTTCTTCTCTAAATCCGTTAGGAAAAATGCCTCAAAGATACCTACAGTCATCCATTGTCACTACTTCCACATAGGTCTCGAACTTTTCGCGATAATCTTTCATTGTCCCTTCTTGTTTCAATCTTAACAACAAAGAAAATTATTCGAACAACACCATAGGTTGGAATCCCTTCATTAGCCGGGCTCAAATTCCACCCAATCTATACCCCCCTCAGTGACTTCCCCCAATGATACCAAGTAGCAGCGTTTGGTAGATAGAACATTTACATTCCCAAGAATGTGACCATGGGAATTTAAGGTTCCCATATTTGGTAGAAGATTTAAAAAAAATATTCCCGAATAAGTGGCATTCCCAGTAATGAAAATTGACACATTTTCATTCTCACCCCTCACATGGGAATGTAAGATTCCCATGGGAAGGGAATATTTCTACAAAATTAAAAAGACCAAATTGCCCTTAATACTAAACCATCATAACTGCCATTGGAACATTGTCGCCATCAACGAGCCACCGACGTTGATCCAAACCACCGTAGCTAATGTCAGAAGTTATCACCAAAGCCTACCTGCTGCCATCATTAGACCACCATTGCCAATCGCCAAACCTCTACGCCATCCCTGGACTACCACTATTGATGTCGAACCATCCATGTCGATCACAGGACCACTAACACTAGTCCCCATCATCAGACCACCACCATCGGTTGATAGACGTTGTCGTTCGTCAATGATCCCCTGTTGTAGGATGTTAAACCACCGTTGTTGACATGTACCACCGTCACTAGTTGTCAAACCACTGTCGCCATTGTTGTACCACCGTCACCAGTTTCCGAACCACAGTCAAACTGCCGCCAGCACTACCATTTTGTCTAACAACACCCAAATTCCCAAGCATGTCATTATCAACCAAACACGCAAATGATTTATTCCCCAGTATAATTTACAAGATTCCCGATATTTCAATCTACATACCAAATGGACCTAAATGTCTTCCCTGGGAATGGGATTCTTAAGAATATAATTTCCCTTAATGTGATTCCTGAGAATAGCATTCCTCTAAATGTTATTTCCAGGAATGAAAAATCAATCCATTTACCACATGCCCTCATAAGAGCTCGCCCTTCCATAGCCAAGGACGTTAAATAGACCCAATTTTCTTCTAGTCTTCCACTTATCCATAAGAGATGCCTTGCTCTGTCTATCCAAGCAAAGACCTCATCTTTGGGTTTTCTTAACTGAAGGTTCATTACTAAGGCCCAATGTCCTATCAATGTATAACCATATATCAAGTAATGGGGGAAGAAGTACTAAACATTGAAATGTGGGAAATAGCTCACCTCCTTCTTTCGATCACGTCTCCTTCTTACTTCATGAAAAGTATCTACGAAAGCCAAAGGAAAAAAAAAATCAAATCAAGATCATTAAAGATGGCAGAATCTTATAGATGCATCAAAATTGACAAATGAATATGAACCATAGAACTATTAAATCAAGCATCACTTATAGACGGAGACAGATATCAAGAATGCGAATTAAATTAAATTAGGCACTTCTGCCAGTTCCTCAATACCAAAAGAATGTCTCGGGAGATAAATCACATCCTACTGGCAAGAATGGCATATACAAATGGCAAATTCTTTTGAAGCCACCCAAAACAAAAGGGATTCATTACTCATCTCAACACAAGATTGATGATTTTGCCAAGTTTCCCTCATAGACCACAGACGCAAAACAGAATCTTATAGATGCATAAACAATGACAAATGAATATGAATCATAGAATACTCAAGCCATCAAATTAAGCATCACCCACAGATGCAGCCAGAAATCAAGAACACAAATTACATTAAATTAAGCACTTCAGCCAATTCGTCAACACCGAAAGAGCGTCTCGGGAGATAAATCGCATCCTGTTAGCAAGAAACAGCTTATACCAATGCCAAATTCTTTCAAAGCCACTCAAAACAAAGAGGGATTAATTACTCCTCCTAGCAACACAAGAAATTTATGATTTTGCCAACTTTTCCCTCATAAACCACAGACACAAAAGTCACAGCACTGAAGCACTGACATTAAATTTCCACGTCCAGTATTTTGCCACACCCCACAGACCATAAAGAAACAATCTTTCAAGTCCAAAAAGCAATGAATTCATAATAATAAACTCAACTTCCATAATCACTAGCCATGTAAAGCTAAAGTTAAAGCTTCCAACTTTCAACCATTACATTCAATCCATAATCAAACCTAATTTGAAAAAAACAAAAAAAAAACGATCCTAGGCACAACAAGACAAACAAGAAGCCATACATGATTATGATCGTTAAAAAAAGTTCATTTTTTGCTATCATGCATGTGATTTTGACTAAGAGATGATATAACCTAAATAGAGAAGCTTCTGAGCAGTCTCATTTGGATCCATTGAACACTCTCTGAGGACAGCGTAGATTTCATCGTCTGTGTGCTGCTTTCCAGTGATCTCCCTGATATCCTCGATGGTCTTCCTCACATTGCCTGGGATCGAAACCCTAGACGAACAACCATCGTTGCTCATGCTTTTGCAACACAGAAGAACAAGAAGAAGAAGAATGAAGGAGAGTGTGTGTGTGCGTGTTTTTTTTGTGTGTGAGAGACTTTAGAGAGAGTAGAGTAGTAGACAAAGACTTTAATAATACGCAAAATTTCAAGTTAAATAAGTGAACACTATCTGCATAGAGATTATTTCGAAACATATTGATCTAATCATATATTGTTATATCAATAATCATGGTTGATTCTCATATTCACTATCTAACTCATGAAACATATAAAATCAGTTCATTGGATGATGATACGGAAGATTTTCAGGAAAAAATTAGGAGAAACGAACGGTCATGTGCCTGAATTGGCGTGTCTAAATTCTATTGGTTCATATGACCTAGTTTTCGTTTCAACGCCCATCTATTTCATTTTTATGCAGTTCTACCATTTTTATGTAGTTTCTACTTTTATTCTTTCCATGCTTGAGTGTTTTGAACCATCTAGAAGTGCTTAAATTTTATATTATCGTTGCGCTAGAATATTACTAAATATGGATTTAATTTTGACACAGTATTGTCTATGACATTGTATTATCATATAAACAAATATGATTGAGTCTTTTATTCATCATTTGAAATATTATGCAAATAGAATGATTTCAAAAGATGATAAAATAAAAAATATGAATGGAAAATGCTAAAAGAAAATTAAGTTGACGCATTTAAATTGACGTATCCGAATTTTATTGGTTCATATTACTTAATAAGTTTCCTGTTGAATGGTTATCTATTCCATTTTTATGCAGTTTCTCCTTTTATTCTTTCCATACTTGAGCATTTTGAATCGTACAGGAGAGCTTAATTTTTATATTATCATTGCATTAGAATATTACTAAGTATAGGTTTAATTTTGATACAATATTATTTAATAATGTATTAGTACGTAAGTAAATATGGTTTAGTCTTGTATCCATTAAATGAGAAGATTATGCAAATAAAATGATTTCATCAGATAAAACATAAAAATATGACATGGAAAGGGGTGAAAGAAACAGAACGTGATGCGTATGAATTGATGTGTCCGGATTTTATTGGTTCATGTCACTTAATGAGTTTTTCATTGAATGGTCATCTATTCCTTTTGTATGCAGTTTTTCCTTTTAATCTTTATATGCCTGAGTGTTTTGAATCATATAGGATAGCTTAATTTATATATATATATATATATATATAATGTTCATACATTATTGCCTAATATTGTAACGCCCGGGGACGAGGACGAGGAGTGATCACCGGTGCAAAGAGGGCACCGAACAAGGAGCGGCTCCTTGCAAGGTCCTCTAAGCAGAGGGGTACATGAATGAACCGATTACACACCCGAATGAGAGGGATCCTAAGACTGTATAGGTATGGGACTATACAGTTGAAGAGGGCTTATATGAATTGATTTGCACTACCTATACCAACAAGATGCATCTTCTTTTCGGTAGCCCAAATTGAAAGAACTCCACAGTTAAGCGTGCTTGACCTGAGGTAATTTTGGGATGGGTGACCTCCTGGGAAGTTTTCCTAGGAAGCGTGCGAGTGAGGACAAAGCATCTTTGAAAAAGACCGTGTTGATTTGTGGGGCAGTTGTCAATCCATAAAGCGGCGGGGATGTTACAAATGGTATCGAGCTGCACCTCTCCCAAGACGGTGTGGTTCTGGGGGCGAACCAGTGGCCAGTGGGCATGTAACGCCCGGGGACGAGGACGAGGAGTGATCGCCGGTGCAAAGAGGGCATAGACAAGGAGCGGCTCCTTTCAAGGTCCTCTAAGCGGAGGGGTACATGAATGAACCGATTACACACCCGAATGAGAGGGATCCTAAGACTGTATAGGTATGGGACTATACAGTTGAGGAGGGCTTATATGAATTAATTTGCACTACCTATACCAACAAGATGCATCTTCTTTTCGGTAGCCCAAACTGAAAGAACTCCACAGTTAAGCGTGCTTGACCTGGGGTAATTTTGGGATGGGTGACCTCCTGGGAAGTTTTCCTAGGAAGCGTGCGAGTGAGGACAAAGCATGCTGAAAAGACCCGTGTTGGTTTGTGGGGACAGTTGTCAATCCATAAAGCAGCAGGGGATGTTACAAATATCGTATTAGCACAAAAGCAAATATGGTTAAGCTCATGTTCATTGCTTGAAACATTATACAAATAGAATGATTTCATTAGAAAATAATATAAAAAAATGATATGAAAAATAGTGAAATAAAGTAAAGGTGACACGTATGAATTAATGTGTGTGAATTTTATTGGTTTGTGTAACTTAATGAGATTCCCATTGAATGGTCACCCGTTCCTGTTTTATGTGGTTTCTCTTTTTATTCTTTCCATTCTTGAGCATTTTTAATCATACAGGGGAGCTTAATTTTTACATTGTCACTCCATTAGAATATTTTTTAATATAGATGTAATCTTGATACACTATTGTCTAATAATGTATTAGCACATAAGCAAGTATGGTCTAGTTTTCTATTCATTACTGGAAAGGTTATGCAAATAAAATGATTTAATTGGATGACGATAAAAAAAATATTCTATGGTAAAAACTAGAAGAAACGGCAAGTGATGCATATAAAATGACGTGTCCAAATTTCATTGGTTCGAGTTACTAAATAAGTTTCCATTTGAATAGCATCTATGCCATTTTTGTGCTATTTCTCCTTTTGTTCTTTCCATGCTTAAGCATTTTGAACCATCTAGAAGCGCTTAAATTTTACATTGTCTTCCATAAGAATATTATTAAATATACATTTAATTTTGACACTCTATTATCTAATAATATATTATTTAGCACACAAGCAAATATTATTGAGTCACATGTTCATTACTTGAAAAATCCTGCAAACAAAATGATTTAATTAAATAATAATACAAAAATATTTTGTGGAAAAAAAAACTAAAAGATACGAAATGTTATGCATATAAATTGACGTGTCATAATTTTATTGGTTCGTGATACTTAATTGGTTTCTCTTTGAATGTTTTTACACTATTTCTCCATTTGTTTTTTATGTACTTGAACATTGTGAAACATACAACGCACTTAATTTTTACGTTATCAATGCATTAGAATATTACTAGATATAGATTTAACTTTGATATATTGTTGTCTAACAATTTATGAGCACATATCATTACTCCATAGACAAATGTGATCGACTCTCGTATTCATTACTTGAATGATTATGTAAATAGAATGATTTCATTGGATGATCATAAAAATAGTCTTACGAAAAAAACTGAAGAAGTGGAAAGTGACACATATGAATTGATGTGTCCGAATTTCGTTGGTTCGTGTTACAAATTTTCCCTTTGAATGGTCATATATTGTTGGTAAAAGAGTGCATGAGAAGGGGGTTGAATTGTGCTTTGAAACTTTCTTCCGAATCTGAAACATTTAACAAAAATACTATCAGGCGTTGAGCTTGAAGTGCAATGGACTAATGGTTAGATGTTTTAGAAAGTAGATCTCTAAAGCATGTTAATTGATAATGCAACTGTAAAGGTACTTAAGCAGTAATTAACTGAAAGGGCATAACATAAAGATAAGAGATCAAGGAAAAGAGAAATAACACAAGTATTTTTATACTAATTTAGCCAATTTGCCTACATCTGGTACTCAACACATGTTGAGATTTCATAAACAATAATTTTCTCAACTTGAGAAAGTAAAATGGATAGTCTTTACATTAGCTTTTCCAAACTCTCCAGTGAACAGTAGACAACCCATACTGTCACAAACCGAGTAGTTCATTCATAGCCTCTCTAAGCTGAAGTGAGTAGTATTGAACCAGCCTTTCTAAGCTGAACCGAGTAGTCTTGAACCAACCTCTCCAAACTGAACTGTGACCTGCAGAGACCTTCTACTGCCACATTGCAAGTAGTTCTTCCCGGCCTCTCCAAGTTGAACCATGATGACTGGAATGCCTCCATTATCATGTTGCAAACAGTTTACTCACAGTCTCTCCAAGCTGAACCATGATAAGCAGATGCCTCTGATATCGCGTTGTAAGTAGTTTTACCTTAGTCTCTTCAAATTATGTCTCACTCTAATCACTACTGGATCAAGGTTACAAAGGTTATGTGTTTGGGTTCTCACTCAAACTAATCTACACCCATGTTTCTTTACAAATATTCAATAAAACAGACCTATGAAATATGAACAACCTCTTTCTAACATCTATTCCTAAGAAGAGTATAAAAATCATTACAAGACATAGAAAGAAGATTTTTACATTTCAAGAAGATTGATTACATATTAATAATGAATAGCACAGGAAGTTTGGAGAGGCTTTTCCAGAGTTTTCACTCTTATGTCTTCAACTCTATCATCGGCATTCAAGCATAGCATCTCCATTTATATTGGTCATTCTTCATGACCGTTGCCCTTGATCAGATCTTCAAGTGACACGTATAGATCATCTATTCTGTCTTAGAACATTAGTCTAAAAAGGTAAACTGATAGACTTGTCACATCGGGTGCAGAAGCCTTTGTATTGTAAAGGTTTTTGATATCCTCTTTCTTTTTACTTTCTGATTGTGGTTTCTAAACTCCTTCTTCTAGAAACTAGGATGGTTGACCAGTCAGGCAGAATAGATGACATACCAATTATAGAACTGGGTTTGATTCAAGATTGGAAATTTAAATTTTGAATTTCCCTCCATTTCCTATATCATTATGTTTTCCACAGTTAAGTGAGCTTTCTGATATGCGTAATCAATCCCTTGATCATTCTTTAATCTTCTAGTCTTCAATCTTAGCTTTTCGGTGCTAATAATTTTGCGATTGTAATGATTGTTGACTGATTAACACATTACTTTCAGGGTTGACATGTTTTCCTCATTCTTCAGTGTACTTTCCACATACAAATTTACAAAGTCATTGCATTAGAATATTACTATGTATAAATTTTATTTTGATACACCATTGTCTAATAATGTATTAGCACATAAGCCAAAAAAGACAATTTGAGTATCATCACTACCAAAAATTTGCATAATGCCAACAGTTTTATGTATGGATAAAATAATTTTGCAAATGAAAAGTATTATTATAGATGAAATTACAATTGGCCATGGAACATCAGTTATTTTGGTGTTGGTAAATTATAGATAGATTACTGACTCATCTATAATTTATAAACGGATTGAAATTGCAGGCTATTTATCCATTAAATACAGTCATTAAAAGGATGAAAAAATCCATTAATATTTTTTTAGAGAATTAATACAGATGAAAAAATCATCTGTAGTAATTTAAAAAAACTTTTCAAAGAAAATAATTTAAAAAATTGTGAAATATTTGCATATCCATAAAAAATTTGTCTATAGTGAAAAAATTATTAAATATTTTTTAATAGCTTTTCATCAAAAATTTGTTTATTATATTAATTTTTTAAAAAAAATTGGCACTGCCCATCGAAAAATTCATTTGAAATATTTTTGCTTCAATTTTCTTAATCAAATTATTTTTTATATTTTTATTTATTATTATTACATGTTAGTTATTATTATTACGTACAATTATTATAAGTATCATTAATGTTTTTGAAATATATTAAAAACTAATAAAAATCACAAATATTAACATGTTTGTCCGAGTGGAAGGGCTTAGATCGCCTAAGCATGAGCTCTTGGATTCGATCTCGAGATTCATATATATGGAAAAAAATATTGTTAGGAGGGGTCCCCTCTTATGCATCTGACCATATTCTGAGAGATTTGTCTCACAATTGTCGAGTGAATGATATTTTGGAAAACCAAAAAAGTTAAAAATGAAATAAAAATATAAATGGCATATAGATATATGTTTCATTTTTATAAACATCAGTCACATTTCTTTAGTCAATAAGAACAAGGAAAAGTATGGGGAGAGGCAATGTAATTTGTGTATATCTATTTGTTTTGTTCATTACATTAAGTGCACTTTATGCCTTTGACTACCTTAAAAAAGGTCTCCACACCAAATCCTTCTCTACATGAATTAGGGACAATGTCTACATATGAACTGGTGTAAAAACAGTCTGGCTCGTCTGTTTTTCCCTTAAGTTGGTGATAGGCAAGCCACCGATTCAACTATAACAAAAAGTAAAAGTCAATTGTTGGCCAATATCTCATGAGGAAAGGAGAAGCACCACTGGTTGCCATAAATCTATTGTTGACGAGGACAACATATGGTGGTGTGGTTGTTGTTGCTATCACATCTCGTGTACTTGAATGAAAAATATGGTTGATGCAATTAAGCAACTGAGAGGTAGAGAGCGAGATATTTTTATAGTTGAGTTGAGAAATAAATAAATAAAGAAGAGAGTTGGGTTGAGAAATATTGAAATGAAGAAGAAAACACTATAGAGAAAGGGGCTCTATACAACACTAGCTTCAATGTGAGAAGAAAGAGAAAGAGATAGTGGATGGAGTGAGGGATAAAATTAGGGTTTTATGATTTTTATTTTTAATTCCAAATTAGCTTTTACTTTTTAAATTAAAAAAAGAGAGGAATCTATCAATTGATGGGCTTCACGACCTAAAAACTTAAATGTAGTCAAGCAAGCCTTTGATTATTTTTGGGTTGGACCCTACTCTCTTTCTTGAGTATGGGATCTTAAGAAAAAAAATAAAATATTTTTTATTTCGAATATATTTATTTTATAACTTCAATATATTAATTATTAATTGTACACATGCTTTTATATATATTTATATAAGCTTGGAAATTTTTAAATTTGTTAAATTGTTAATTATTTATATTATTATATTGATATAATCTTTAATTTATTTTATATATCTGTTTAATTATATTCGGTCCATCTATTTATTTAATTAGATATCGTTTAATCGGTTCAACCGGTAACTCATCAATGAACTAGTGACGCAATGTTTTTATCGAGTTAATCGCTTATTTGGTTCTGAAAACTATGCTTGCAAGTGAGAATAACTTTTTGTTAGGGGTTTGACAAAAGATAATATTGTAGTTGTAAACACTAATAAGACATAGTTTTAAAAGATAATTTTATTAGAAGTCACTTCTCTTTAAATTTTTTAGAAACTGTGTATCACTTGTTTTTAAATAAAAGGTCGTAAAATAGTTGTTTTAATTATAAGTGCTTTTCTTGAAAAGTCAATCTAAACACCCCAAAAATATTTAAAAACTTTTTTTTTTATAAAAGCAACTAATTCAAAATGCACTCAATACCATTTTCAGTCATTATGTATTTTAACACTATTTTTTTTAAAATAAAAGTAATTTTTCCAAACTCACTTTATTAATTTCATTCCCAAATACAAATTGATTATTTTATAATCAATTCTTTTCACATTAGTTATTTCAAAATCAGTTTTACCAAAATTTGAACCAAATGAAGTCCAAAAAACTTTACTCTTTTTTTTTTCCAAAGCAATCCATTTCATTGAATAAATATAGATATAAATAAACATAAATATGATACATCCATCTATTATGGTACAAAAATTTTAGAGCCTATTTGGAAGTGATTTTGGGCTTGTTGTGTTTTTTTTTTTTAAACAGCTTTTAAAAAACAAGTTTTAATTAGTTTTTAAAATAAAAAATACTGTTTGGCAACCAAGTTCACAAAATAGCTTTTAAATGATAAAAAAGAAATGTTTGGGTGATTGTTTTCAAAAATAAGTTTTATCAATAGTTTAAACTTTAAAGGAGTAAAGTGACACGTTAGTTCTTGAAATTGTAATCGTGATTCACTTTTGTCCCTAAAATTTCAAAATTAACTATTCATTTCCTAAAATTGCATTCCGTATGTCACGCTAATCTTAGGTCAAACAACTGTTATATTTTGGGGATGTGGCATGTTAAGTGACACGTGGCATGCCACATGTCGATGATGTGTCGTGTTGATCGCATGTGACATACTGACATGGCATGCTGACATGGCACTAGATAAAAATAGGTTCAGATCAGTCTTTGAAATTTTAAATGTGTCAAAATAATCCTGAAATTTTCTAAAATGTATCAATAAAGTCCTAAATCCCAAATTTCTCCTCTTTTGACTCATAAAATCTAAATCCTCGATAATTTTTAAACCCACTTCTTTTCGTATATGATATTTTCACTTCATATGGCTTCTCATTCAATTCTTTCAAAGTCATTGGATCCTTTTTCTCGTTCGAGAATCTCCCATTTCTTCCACTCTGTCTCGAAAAGTAACTATGACCAATTTAGTCACATTTTCATGTCCTAATTGATTCCTTTTTTAATTATTCTCAAAGGAGAAGATTATTCTTTTTACTAAACATATGTGAATCCAATCATAATCTTTTAATAAGAACAAGAAAATCCTCATTAATTCTTAAACTCACTTATTTCTCTCTCATTTTCACACTATGTTTAAATAATCTAAATTTTTAAATATCCTAAACATAATTAAGAGCTTGATTAGTCCAAATTTAAAACCTTCCATGTTTAGCTAACCTAATTAATTTATTGGATAAATACATTTTACCCCCTTGAATTTTAGATCATGTGCAATTTACCCCATAACTTAAAATGTGTATCGTGACACCTAAACTTTCAAAACTGTGCAAAACACCCTTAGTATAATTTTGCCAACAAACAAAGGTAAGATTTATGTGCACTTAACCCCCCTGAAGTTTCTAATTTATGCAACCTGAAACGTTGTCAGTGAATAATATATGCAATTAAGTCTTTTGACTTTTTTATTGTGTGCAACTTGACACCTTGCTATGACTTAAATTTTTTCAGGATTTTTTTGCATAGTTTGAAAAGTTCAGGGTGTTGTAATGCACTGATTGAAAAATAGGATTTTTTACACAATTTGAAAAGTTCAGGATGTTGCAATGCAAGTTTTGAAAATTTAAGGTTTAAATTGCACATGACCTAAAATTCAGGGAGATAAAATGCATTTAACCCTTAATTTATTAGCTATTACATTACATTTTTTGAAATAAAATCGATTTTAAAATATTAAAAATAGGATTAAAAGGAAACATTATATTGCCAAGTGTGGATGGAGTTTATCAATGGTCTCTTTGGAATATTTTAGTTACAATTTGGGAAGAAAATTGGTATCAAAAGAATCTAGCATGACAATGATAAAAGATTCTACCCTTATGTCAAACGTACATGCAAACTATTTCAAATATAAGAGTTTTAATCGAGCTCAAGTAAAAAAATGTGTCTCTTATTTCACCTCAACAATAGTGAGTTGTAGGGAATGACCGCCTCTTGGTGATGTTGATGCGAATAGAGCAAACACAATGATACTGATTTAGAATATAGCATTTATGATTATTTCCCCCCAATATGTTATCATATTTATGAGGGATTAAATTGCTTATCACTCATCCAACAACAATAACTTGTTGATGATACATTATCTTCTCATTGTTATTTTATGTTAAAGAGATTTTTATTTAAGTATGGTGTGAAAATAAGAGAGAAATAAGTGGATTTAATAAATATTAAGAATTTAAATTTTATGAAATAGAATAGGAGAAATTTGGGATTTGGAACCTTTTTAACACATTAAAAATTTCAGGGACTAATCTGAACCTATTTTGATCTAATACCATTTCAACATGTCACTTGAGACCAACATGACACATCATCGACATATAACATGCCACATGTCACTTAACATGCCACATCAGCAAAATGTAATAGTTGTTTGTTCAGGGACTAATGTGACTTATGGAATGCAATTTCAAAAACTAAAGAGTTAACTTTAAAATTTTAGGGACTAAAGTGAATCACACACGCAATTTCAATGACCAAAGTGACACTTTACTCAACTTTAAAGTAACAATTTTTAGACCAAGTGGTTGAGGCCTATAGCCTAGGGAAGGGAGTAGAGGTGTCAAAATGTTGTCTATGAACTTTTTTCATACCATGTAGGATTCGAATCCGTGCAAAATCTATAAAACAATATAAATTACCTTACATGACACCGCATGTTTTAAGAAACATCGACTCAAAAACAACTCTAAATTGATTTTGACTTACAATTTTTAAAACCCTAGCGAGTTCTCAAATGGTCATAGATATGTTTGGACCAGATGACCTCTATAAATAAAAGATAGTTGTGAGGTGAAATTGTCAATTTAAGATTAGGTATAATAAATAGTTAAATTTATATTTTGCCTCATCTTCAACCTTTCTCTCTCCCTCTCGTGGGTTTATGGTCCTCTATATCCTATCCATAACTCCTCCAAGCAGCAAGCAGCACAACTCCACCTACAACACCACTATTGTTTTTAAACTCCAACTTCATTATCTTCTTCTTCACCAAAGTTTTGTTTTGAACTTCTCTTTTTAATCTTCATGTTCAAACAAAGGAGTGTTTCAAGCTTTGTGCCTTTGTCACTACCCATCAGGAGCCCCTCATTCCACATTTCCATTTTTTTCATAAAATATTAAAGGCAACCACTTCGATGGGTCCATTGATGTTTAAGTTCATAGCTATAAAATGGAATCTGATCATTATTTTGAAATCTCAAATTAAATGTGCTTTTTACACAATAACGTTATTGACTTACATATTAGTCTAAAATCTTCACGATCAAGAACCTTGAACTAGTTACAGGAAGCAAATCAATACCAAAAAAAATAAATAACTACCCGACAAAAAAGAAACATTGTACTTAGCCAAAACAAGCAACAATGCAGGCAAGATTTATGGGCAATCAAAGCCCCTGGTGCTTGATCAACCACTGTGTTTTTATAGGTCTTGCGCTATTAATTTCCTAGCCATATTATCTCCATGAATACTTGGGTCTTGATTTGGAGAAAAGGGTGCATGGGTTGTTCCTTTGGTTGGTTGGGGGGAGGGGTGTGGGTGTGTGTTCAGAGGTAAAGGTTGGTTGGAGAAAGGGGCAAGTAAAATCATCAATTATTGTATTAGATGTAAACCCAATTTATTTGTTGTTACTACTTTGACATTCAATGTTGAAAAATAATGGGCCAAAATACAATTTATCACTTTTTATTTTGGTTTTCTAATGGGTAACTTCGATAATATTAAACAATATGATTTACAATTCATTTAAACCATTGAATCTATATTTTAATGGATTGCATTTTGTCACCACATGGTCTCAATTTGGTTTGTCCCCGTACTCGCCTAATGACTCTTTATATTTTTGTTCTTTTGATAATGTAAATTTCAATGAAATTCATTGACTCACATCTATTTGTCTGGATAATATTGATATCCCTTAGATATATTATTCTATTGGAAAATATTAATTAAGATACCATGCATGCTAAGCACTGAATTTAAGGCCCCGTTTGATATGTAGTATAAGTTCTAATAGTATTCGCTAACACTGTAAAGCTAATTTTTATCATATATTTGGTGTCATATATGATAGAATAATGTTACATAGTCAAGCCATTTTTATCCTATGACTATGTAATTGACTTATCATGTCTCAAGAGACGTGATAACATCTGATAGTATTATTTTTACTAGCCAATTCCAAGTTAACATTGACTTATTCTTTCAAATTATGTTTACATCATCGCCAGCTTGGCACTAGTTGTTCCCTGCCGACGCCCCTACACCCTCTAGTCGCAGCTCGTCACCCGCGCCGGTTGCCCTTACCCCCTGCTCCCCCCTCGTGCCAGCCTACTCGTCCATCGTTGGTCATGTGGCGTACCAAATAATTGATAGTGTAAAAACTTAGGCCTCGTTTGACACATTGTATAAAGCATGATAGGATAAGCAAATACATATGTAATGACTTTATATGTTGTTTGGTGCAGTAACGTACTGTATAAGCTCATTTATCAAATCTCTTTTACACTTTAAAATGATGAATAACTCAATCATACCTAGGGAAGGAAGATAAGATCTTACTAGCTTTTGACTTATAAACTTTATTTTATATATTTAATTGAATAATATAATAAATAAAACAATTATTAAAATAAAATAATTAACATAAAATTATAAAATTTATATTAAATAATTACATAATAAATAATAAAATAATTGTTAAAAATAAAATGATAAATATTAAACAATTTATTAAATATTTTAAATAAGTAATACATTTTATTTGATATAAAAATAAATAATATATTACATACTATTAAAATATATGTGGTGACTTAAAGTAAGGATTAATAATGAAAAATTTAATTTGATATTTATTAGTAAATTAAACTTTAAATAATAATGATAAAAAATACTAGAAAAGTATTAATTTAATAATTATTTAATGTTTATTTATAGTTAGAATTATTTTAAAATAAATGATAATATTTTATATTTTTATTAAATTTGAATAATTAACAAAATAATTATTTCATTTTTATTTAATATTTATATATAATTATAGTTATTTGTAAATAAACAATAATATTATGTAATATAATATATAATATCTTACACAATAGCATACCATATAATGCGTAGTATCAAAGGATTATCATGTCATATCCTAGTAGGCATGCCAAATGATCCTTATACAATAGATTCCTTATAATATGTTATCAAATCTTGTGCTATCATATTTAATACTATTAGGCCTGATCCTATAAGACGCACGAAATAGAGCGTAGAGAATTATTCCACCACAAGTCAATTGCTTGGTAAAAATGATCTTCATGGCTAATCTTTCCATAATACAATAACTACTTCTCACTAACTTTATAGTTGAACTAGTGAAGCTAAGAGAACAACTATATTGGATTTACTAGAAGGAACCAAAGAATAAACATATAGGAAGTGAATGTATTTTTGCACAAACATGTGAAATAAGAATTAAATAGAATTTAACAAAGGAAATTAGTTTACTTCTCATTATCGTGGTTTTTTCTGTTATTCCTATGTTATGAGCACACCTACTACTTCTCACTAACTTTATAGATGAACTAGTGAAGCTACAAGAACAATCCTATTGGTTTATTAGAAGGAACTAAGGTAGTGTTTGGTTTGGGAGACGGGGACACAAATATAGGGACAGTCTGTTTTGTATGCTGTTTGATTAGGGGGACAGGGTACGGGGACGGAAAAATTTTTCGTTCTAGAGAAAAAAATTTCTGTATTTCTGTCCCTCCAAAAAGTGGGGACAATGGGGACGGAACACAAGGACACAAATTTCCAGTGGTGGTCTGGCCACCGATCAACTGCCAGCCACCATTGATCGCCGCCGGTTAACACCGCTCACTGCCGGCCCATGGTGGTCAACGCTCGGTCAACGCCGGTCAATGGTGGTCAACACCGGTCAACGGTGGTCAATAAAAAGTCAACGTCTGTCTCCGTCTCTATAACCAAACATGATACAGAGACAGTATTTTTTATGTCTCCGTCCCCATCCCCCTTGTCTCCTTTATCAAACGCTACCTAAGGAATAAACATACAGGAAGTGAACGTATTTTTGCATAGACAAGTAAAATAAGAACTAAATAGAATTTAAGAAAGGAAATTAGTTTGCTGCTCATTATAGTGGCTTTTTCTGTTATTCCTATGTTGCTGGCACTTAGTCTTTATAGAAAACAAAATTACCGTTTGAGTAACAGGGTGCAATTAGAGCAACAACGCTTTTATTTTTAATACAATAATATAAAAATTAAAATAAATTAACTTTGAAATATTATATAAATATTCACACAACATATTCATCGTATGTTAGAGGGGATGTTTTTGTAATAATTTTACATATGGTAGGGAGGTCGATATAAAGATTTCACAAATTCAAGACATCATTAGTAAGTTTACAAATAAAAAAGAGTGGAAGTGAATTTCATTGAGCTGAACGCTATCTACTTCACACCACAAGTGCAGCACTTACTTTTTTTTTTTTTGGATATTCTAAGTAATTCAAACTATTTTCATTACTGCTCTGGGTTTTACCCGTCCCAAAAAGATTCGGGCCTGCCAACCATGATGAGTGGCCCATAAAAGCTACCCATAGCGGCCCAAATATAAATCGGTACGTGTTGACTCCTCCTATCTCTCGAAAAAACGACGTCGTGGCATTGCTTTCTCGTAAGGCGAGAAACCCTAAACCCTAGCCGAATTTTAATTTTTCTGAAGAACAAGAAGCAACCCAAAAAACTACAATTTCACCCTCCGCAGTGCCACACTTTTTTTTGGGTACTTTTCCATTCCATAGAAACAATGTCTCCTGCAACTGCAACGAAGAACAAAGCTTCGAAGAAGAAGCAACGCAATGCACCACCACCACCACCAAAGAAGAGCCAGCTTCTCGCTCCAAAACGCGATTCCAGCGCCGAATCCGAATCCGAATCCGAATCAGAAGAAGAAGAAACACTGCAACAACAAGAACTGGAACTCGGGGACATCGATGATGGTGATTCGGGTTCAGCTTCGGAGTTCTCTTCCGATGGTGATGATCCCTTGGTCGACGATTTCCTTCGAGGAAGCGGTGACGAAGCTGAAGGTGCTTGTGTTTGTTTGGTTTAAGTGATGCAATGTATGTTTTAGATGTTGTGATGTTTTTTTAAAGTGTTTTGATGTTTATGGTTTTGTTGTTGTTGTTGTTCTGGTTATTTGCAGAGAAAGGGTCAGGTTCGGATTCAGGCTCGGGTTCGGATGTTGATTCGGATGACTATGACATTGAAGAGAAGTCGAGAGCCATTGATGAAGAAAGAGCGCAGGAAGAGGAAGATGCCGAGGCTGAAATGCAGCTCAACATCAAAGAAGAGTCTGATGAATTTAGATTACCAACAAAAGAGGTTTCTTTCTTCTTTTTTTTTTTTTTAATATAATTCGTTTTGTTTACATTTTATTAGGAGTTTATAACCTTAGGGTGCCTCTGTTCCTATTTTTTAACAGAAAAATTATTATTTGTCTCTCTGGGAAGCCATTCATATCAGCTCCTACTCGAAAGCTAAAAATTACTTATTTTGAGTAGAAGTTGATATGAATAACTTCTATGAAAAGTGGTTTTTTTACTTGGAAAAAAATCACTTTTCTTAGCAAAATAAATAAATAAATAAATAAATGAACACACCCTTAATCTGATATGCTTGGTTTTCTACATTAGTTAAACTAATTGTTGGGATTTTTGGTCAAAATTGTAACTTTTGCTGTGTAACTATTAGGAACTTGAGGAAGAGGCTCTGCGTCCACCTGATCTTCTTAATCTCCAGAGGAGGATTAAAGAGAGTGAGTTGACTGCAGTTGACTATGTTTGACTGTTCTTATAGTCCACTTGACAGGTTATCTTGTTAGCTGTTGTTGTTGTAATTGTTTTGAATGTTTCTGTTTTCTAGTTGTTCGAGTCCTCTCGAATTTTAAGGCCTTGAAGCAAGAAGGGTCAATGAGGAAGGATTACATTGAGCAGCTTAAGAAAGATATATGTTCGTACTATGGCTACAATGAGTTTCTGATTGGTGCTTTAGTGGAGGTTGGAGCAATTATTTTATTGCTATTACAAGTTAATTGTCCATTGGTTATGTGTTTGCTATTTAACTATGGATTTTCCTCTGTTCATTTTACCCTTTTTTATGTCGAACTGGAAAGTGGAGCAGTTTCTTTGCAAATTGAAAATATTATATTTTGTTTGTCTCAGATGTTTCCAGTTGTTGAACTTATGGAACTAATTGAAGCCTTTGAAAAGCCACGTCCTATATGCCTGAGGACTAACACTTTGAAGGTAGCATGTCCTTTTCTGTTATTCTGGGTTGATATGTTAATATGGAATTATCCATGCCCCTTGTTGATTGGGATTTTTTTTTCCTTCTCTGCAAAATCAGATACGCAGACGGGATTTGGCAGACGTTCTAATAAATAGAGGAGTAAATCTAGATCCTTTAAGCAAATGGTCGAAAGTAAGGATTCATGTCTTACTTGGTGTTTCTTTTGTCCCCTTTTTTTGTTATCTTGAGTACAAGTGGCCATCTTGTTTTGTGATAGGTTGGACTAGTTGTATATGATTCTCAAGTACCAATTGGTGCCACTCCAGAGTATATGTCTGGTTTCTACATGGTGGGTGGTTTTTCTATTGCTGTGGTTCCTCATTGCATTGCATTTATTATTACATGATGCACTTGGTAGCTGGTACTAATTCTTCAACTTTTTGCAGCTTCAAAGTGCAAGCTCTTTTCTGCCTGTGATGGCCTTGGCTCCTCAAGAGAAGGAGCGGGTTGTTGATATGGCGTAAGTAATAATTTTTGGTTCACAGATTATAAATGAGTTTTGTATAAAAATGTCCAAGAGAAATTATATCAAATGATATCATTTTTCTCATGGTGTTTGGCCTTGCACTATAATTATTATATTATATCTTGCTAGTGGTTGGCCTTTTGTTCTAGTCTGGTGTCATATACTCATATTGTCTTCCTGCTTGATGGATGACCTAATGCAAGTATGGAATGTTGTGCACTTTTAATGGCCAGATATATATACTCACTTTTAAATGAAATTACAGTTTACTAAAACTGTAACAAACTGAAATTCCTCCCCACCAATTTTTCAGAAGCCTTTGGAAATACTATTTTGTGTTGATTATATTTGAGTCAAAACAAAACATCAATGCAAAAAATATTTGACTTGCAGTTGGTTTTAACTCTTAACAGTCTGATTTCTACTAGGCTGCCCTTATAGCTAGTTCTTCAGTTTAATAACTGTTGTTGTTGCCTAGTGGGAACACTTCCTGCCAGGATTTTCTCAAATGGATTCTCAGACGATGTTTTTTATATTTGAAAATTTTAATATGAACACTTCTTGGTTTCAGTAGCAATGCAGATCATACTTCTTTTCTTGCAATATTTAAGTGATCATGCTGAAGGCATTTTTTTATGCTTTTTGCAGGGCTGCACCTGGAGGTAAAACAACCTATATTGCTGCTCTTATGAAGAATACAGGTATGCTATGGAAGTATTTCTGATTCTTTTTTGTTTTTATTGTTTCCTGTGCACTTCAGATCATTTATATTTTTTTTGTACTAAACAAGTAAAATGTTTCTTTCTCTACCACTCCTTCTTTATGTGGCCAGTAATGTGAAAGGAGCATATGGTCAATTATTCCTCTCATTTTTTCAAGTGTATGAATGATATCCCCATTTCTTTATTTCAATGTGTATTTGTTCTGCCTTTTGCCCATATATATGAAATCTAATTTGGACGAGTTGAATATATGATAATAAGTAATGATTAGCAGAAAGAACCAAATGTGTTGCTTTATCTTGGATATTTTTATCATCTGTAATTTAAAGTAGTTGAGTTACTTTTGCTCCATGAAGAGTGTGCTATCAGTCTGCTCATTAATGCATAAGTGAACTTTCTGCATCTACATGGAACTTTCCTATCCAGTTGTGCGACTAGACAAAAACATGATGAGGTCATTAACTCCTTGAATGTTTATGTGTGGATGTTCCTCTTTTTTGGAGCCAGTATTGCTAAGTTTGTTGGATCTAGGAATTTTAATCACTGAAGAAATTCATTGTCCTTTGTTATATATCAATTGCTCTACTTTTTTATTTTTAATGTACTTTTCCAGTATTAAATTTTTTTTTGGAAGGGCAGGAATAGTTTTTGCAAATGAAATGAAGGTACCACGGCTTAAGTCACTGACTGCAAATTTGCATCGTATGGGGGTCTCAAACACTGTAGTCTGTAATTACGATGGAAAGGAGGTTAGAATATTCCCTCTACTCAATTTTTTTTTTTCAAAAAGAAAAAGCTTTTGTATGTCTTTACTGTTACTAGATTTTATTGTCATTCAGTTCTAAATCATATTGTATATCATATATATTAGTCATATCATATCATATATATCACCCTAGCTTTGTATACAAGTGAGTTTGCAGAACCTTGATTTTTGTTTGAAATTCTATATTTGAAAAGTGATTTTGACAGAGTGAGTACAATTCGGATTGTAGGTTGGAGTTACTTTTAAATGTGCAATTTCTAAATTACCCTTTTGTTCATTTGTTTTGGGGGTTTAATTTATAAATGAAAAACGATTTAATAATCAATTTTGCCATCGTTTGTGATATTCTTAAATTAAAAATAATGTCCCTTTACTTTTAACACACGTAATTATAATTTAGCGGATTTATCCAAAAAAACTAATTTAGTGTATGGATGTAACATTCTAATTTTGTAAAAGGGAAGAGAGGAAATTATGGAATAGAATTACATGTACTACAAATCTGACAAATTATAATAAGACGAGCGGGGTGAAAGTCCAAAAGAATTGAGTAAACAAGTGATCAAAGCAGAGTGAATACAATTTTGAGGCGCTCTAGATACTGGGAAGGAATGATTGATGAGCGGGAGGGTTAAGGATAAACTAGGGAAAAACATTTTGGAAATAATATAACTCTTGATAAATTGCTAGGTTAAATGCAAAATGAAGTCCCTGAACAGGGGTTTAGAGGTAGAATCAAGTTTGAGGAATAGTTCCAACATGAAACCAAACAAGCATACCTCATGGTCAAAATTTTTAATCAGCGAGCCCCTGTGTGATTGGATGTAATGGCCACACAAATGCAATTTATATGAACCAACTCTCTTAAAAGCTTATGTTGTTGGGTAGAGGCAAATGAATGACTTTATATCTTAATGATGTCATTGCATGACAATGAATGCTAATATCTGTTCTGTTTTATCTTTATATTGTTCTATTACAGCTTCCAAAGATTTTGGGTGTCAATGTTGTTGATAGGGTGTTATTGGATGCTCCTTGCAGTGGAACTGGGGTAAGAAACAGTGAATATTATACATGGGGTTTATTCATGTTTAGATTTCTTTAAGGTGCTGAAAATTTTCTCTCTACAGGTTATATCCAAAGATGAGTCTGTTAAAACCTCTAAGAGTTTGGAAGACATACAGAAATGTGCCCATCTGCAGAAGGTAAATTTATTTTTTCTGAGGAGATGAGAGAGATGAAAGTGAGATTGTGAGAGTAATGTTATCTTTTTTTTTTCAATGCATCACACATTTTAATTACTTCTATCACTTTTGTGATGCTTCCACTCTTCCAATCAAAACATTTTGTTTAATTTATTTAAGGACTATATTTCTGATTCCAACTTTTCATACAGTTTTTGAAGAATGACAAGTGTTCTTATTCTTTTGTTGTTTGACATCTGTCCTTCATGTTGAATAGACAGATTCAAATGTTGCCAATGTGTGATACTATGAAAGATTACTTTTTCCCCTATACTTTGAGAGTTGATCTTTTCTTTTGGGGGTAGAAAAAGTTTAAGTTAAATGAAACAGACTAGACTACTTAAAGTTGCCTGCATGCTGCCATAAAATAATGGCAAAAATTGTCTTCTTCCCTACAAAAATTTCTTCTTCTTGTTCACTAAAATCATATCTTAAAAATATCAAATAATAAGTGACTTTTCATATTTATATCTTGTACCTTTTTACTATTATTGAGTAGATTCCTTTCTTTTTTATAGGAACTCATTCTTGCTGCTATTGACATGGTGGATGCTAATTCAAAAACCGGGGGATATGTTGTTTATTCCACTTGTTCAATTATGGTTGCTGAGGTCTGTTTTTCATTTGCATTAGTTCTGTGCTTGTGTTTTCAAGTCCTGTATTTCTGAAAGTTCCTATGATAAATCTTTTCAGAATGAAGCAGTTATTGATTATGCACTCAAAAAGAGGGATGTTAAGCTGGTTCCATGTGGACTTGACTTTGGGCGCCCAGGGTAATGATTGTATTCCTTATTTGTATAGGTTATGACTATTAGAATTAGAAATAGTCTATTTTGTGACGTGCTTTCTTTCAGGTTTATAAGATTTAGGGAACAACGATTTCACCCTTCTTTAGAAAAGACGAGACGATTCTATCCTCACGTACACAATATGGATGGGTTCTTTGTTGCAAAGGTATAAATGCTCATTTATAGTTAGAAATTGCTTTACGTGTCAACATTCACATCCTATGCATGATGCATTTGTAGAACTCATTCTGCTACAAAATTTTCTGTTGTAGAAGTTAGCTTCAGTAATGCATTTATGGTTGTACCTAGACTTACTGAGTAGCAACAAAATTGCAGATTGATGAAATTCTTGTTACAATATACAAGAACATTGGGTAGTATGGTATTTTAGTATGTTAATTGTTGTAGGTGTGTAAGATGTTGACAGTGTGTGATCTTGTTAATACTTGTTTAATTTGGTTGGTTAATTTTGATTCACAAAAACAGAGTTAGCTGCACTAGTGAGTTTTTAAAGACGACGAAAAAATCTTATTGATTCGAAAATTTTCAAAATATATTTGTTGTAGTTTGAACTTTAATTATATCTACATGAGTGCGGATGTAGGATATCCTCTGTGCCCAACTCTCAGCCCCTTTGATTGGTTGAAGAGAAAATGGAAAGGAATTGAGGAGAGAATGGGTGGATTTTCATTTTTTCTTTTGTTTGGTTGAGAAGAGAAAATAAAAAGTAAGGAAAAGAAAATTGAACTAGGTATCAAACTAGCCAAGGTATTGGTTCAAAGGTTTAGAGGTCCAACTAGTTCAACTAGGGTATAATACAATATATAAAAAATATATATCTACATAAATTTAAATATATAACTATTTATAAAACTCCAATTTTTTGACAACTTTTAGTACTGCCCAGTAGAAGCCCTTCGCTACTAGACCCGAAAAAATAATGGAATTTTTTATTTCGGGGTTTAAAGTTAATGGTTTCCTAAAATAAAGACACGGTTGGCCCAATGTCGACCAGTCCCACTAGATTGCACTACCCTATACTTCTCCAATGTAGAAAACCCTACACATGCTCCCTTCTTCCTTCAAACTACCGCTGCCCCCTTTCTTCAAAGTTCAAACAGTAGCATCCCATACCAACCATGACTGCTAACAAAGATCTGGAACTCCTGCAGCACCCAAACCAGCAACAACAGCTTGTCCTTGCCAACATAGATAATAAAGTCGTGGTCTTCCTCCTATCCATGGTGATTTGAGCAAGAAAGCTTTCTTGTAGTGTTGAACATGACAACCTAATCTCTTAACCTTCTCTTTATTTTTCCTTTTTTCATTGAACCGGTGGGTCGTTGAACCGTCTCTGGTTTGGATGGTCTGGCGATTTTTGACCGATTTTTTCAGTTGTTGACCGGTTTTGTGGTTCAGTGGTTTTTGACCCTTGATGGGACCTGGCGGGAGTCCGCTTCCCGGTTAATCCGGTTGGACTGGCCAGTCCGGTCTGGTTTTCTCTTAGTCAAAAAGGAATGAAAAAATTGGTTTGGGACCTGCCAAACAGTTACCTCTCTACTTTTGGAGAGAAACCTAGAAAAGGGATCTTATTTAAAATGCCAAATTTACCCCTATTTATTTCCCCATATGGTGTTATATTAAGGGTAAATAAGTCATTTAGTATGATTACCTTATATTTCTTCTCACTCTTCTCTTCAATTAAGAAAGAGAAATTTCTCATTTCTTTCTCGCTATTTTTCCTTCCAAGCAATAGTACAGATAATGAACTTTTCTCTTTATTGTCCCTTCTCTCTATTTTCTCTCTCTCTTTTTCTTTTTTCATTTTCTGTCCTTATCCAAGCAAAGAGGTGGTTACTATTTACCATTATGCTAAGTTAAATATTGGATACACTGATTGTAGGAAGCTCAAATGCTGTTATCTCGATTGATATTCTGTAAATGTTATGTCTTGCAGTTGAAAAAAATGAGCGGCTCAAAGCCGGGTGCAAAACCATCAGAAACATCTGAAAAGGAGGAAGGTGGTAACGAGCTAGTGAAGGAAGAGGAGAAACCTAGTAATGGTGTTATAGAAAATGGTAAAGAATCTTCTAAGTCTGAATCCAAAAAGAGGAAGAAAAGGAAGTTACCATCTACACCAATTGATGGCGTAAAAGAAAATGGCAAAGAATCTTCTCAATCTGAATCCAAAAAGCGTAAGAAAAGGCAGTTCCCATCCAAGGACGAAATTTCGAGTGCCAGGTCAAAAAATTCTCTCCATGCTCTACATTTTTCATGAGAATTGTGCATGGCGGCATTCCATGGCGGATATTTGGCAGATTGCCATGAGCCACCATCCACTATTGACAGTTAGTTTGACGTTAATACTTTCTAGAATATATCTTTTATCTTCAATGAATATAAAACAGTTTGATAATATGCATGTCAATCTTCCTTTGGAAACTCAAGTATTTAGTGATACATGCAGGGAGGAGAAGAGACGTGCTTTGAGAGAAAACAAGAGAAAAGGTGGCAAGCAACAGAACCGAAATAAGGATTGACCGTTGGCAAGTTGGCAACACGTGAAGCAGAGATGGTTATACATAATTGTTTGTATAATAGCCAGCTTTTTGCAATTTTGGCACCAAACTGAGTCATGCCTCAACAAGTGGGAGTGCTGGGGTGATTGTCTGCCATTAAAGCTTGTCCTGGAATCAGTTGCTTGACCTAATCTCGGGACCCAATTTTGTTTGGTTTTAGTTATTTATGTAAGGTATGATGTGCTAACTTGCATCTACAAATCTGTAAATCAGAAAGAATTTGAATCTTTTTCTATGGGCATTAATTAATTTGAGTTTTGTTTCTAATTATTGCCTTCATATCTGTTGTCTTGCTTGTTAGTTATCCTTTGGAAGAATTACACTTGCTAAATGATATTATAGTATTGATCATGTTCTCATAGGTTGCACCTTTGACTGTTATGTTGTCACAACTTTCCATCCCCAAGCGAATTTGATTCGTTATTTTGTTCTGTTGTATTTATAATGTGCCCTATGTCTTCACAGGGGCTAGAAAATCCATATAATATTGTACTTGAGATTAAACATTAGGGGAAGGTAAACCAAATTCCATCATGAATTGCTTCCCAAAGTAAAGCTGAACTTAAGAGAAACCGACATAAATACGGGAAAGTCTCACGCCACCTGCTTGAATTATAGGTCATATGTACTTTATATTCTGAATTTTAAAAATGTTTTCTGAACTCTTGAATGTACAAATTGACTTTTTCATTAATTTTTCTATCAATTGTTAAAAAAATATCATAGATTTAAGTACTTTTAGGGTAGCGGGTGGCACATTTAGGAAAGTTCAGAAGGTTAATTTGCACATGTTTTGAAATTATTATACACACACTTTGGGTAAAATGTACATTTATCAAGGTTTAGGTGATTGGGTTGTCACATTTGTAAAGTTATAGGGTTAAACTGCACATGCCTTATAATTCACAGGGTAAATGCAATTTTTCTTGCAAATAAATTATCTGAACAAAGGAAGGACTATTTCCTGGTTTACTTTTGCATTTTAGTATCTTTGTTTTGGGTTAGCACATCCAATACCATATAATGTGTTTGAGTTTAATTTTTGAAGAAAATAGAAAGGAGGGAAAAGGAGAGATTTCCTGAAATTTTACTCTAAAAAGCCTATTACTATCTTTCTTTTCCATTCAAAAGTCAAATTCATAATTACACCCTTAGATCTGCACTAGGAGTTGGACCAATGCGGCTAGTATCATTTTTGCAATAAGAGTAGGACCAATTTGCCAACTGTCAGTGTCGAAATTCAAGTCAATGAGTTTTAAGTAAATATTTGAAGTATGTGATTGGATAGGTATTTCATTTTCAATCTACCGAACTCGGGTTCATCTCCTCGAAAGTCGCATTCGTGTTGTTTGGGGATTTTTCATGATGAATGTTATAATGAGTTTGTTTCGAATCCTATACTGGGAGAAATATGTTCATGTTTTCACTGTCAAAAAATGACAGTGACACAATATTTTTATTATCCGAGTCGATTTTCTACTAATATATATTATAGCTTTATTAAAAAAATTGTAACCTTTTATTTATTTTTGAAATTTTATGCATTGGTGCTGACGGGCAGTCAATAAAGAATTAATAATACTAAATCATGTTGAGTAATCATATAGATTTAATTTAAAAATTTATCGCATAATATTTTCTTTAAATACCATCAATATCAAAACAATATTTTATTTTATTCTTAGTGTTAAGTTTTTATAATTCAATATTAACACAATTATTTTTTGATCAATATGTAAATAAATACTTATTTATATAATTACCCAAGCTTGCTTGAAAAAGCAAATAAATAAAGGAGAAATATTAAGATTATAGTATGAAAGTTTTATCATTTGTTAGTTTTTTTTTGGGATAAAATCCTTTTTGTTAGTTTTACATTTAAAAGTGATTTTGACTAATATATTTTTCAAATAATATTTCATTTATTTTATAATCACTTTTGCTACAAAACTTTCTAAACACAAGTCACATTGCTACTAACTTTTAGCCAAAATAAATTTTGTAAACTCTTTGTTGCAAACTCTAATCCAATCTAGCACTAGTTCATGAAAGATACAAATTCCAATCATAGTCGTCCAGATGAAAATTGAACCACTTGTCACATTAGTTAATACTTGATAGCTTCAAGTCACTTTCCTTTATTTTAAGATATTCTATTTTATATTTTATAATGTCATATTTATTTACAAATAATTCTAATACCTTAATTAAATATTAAATAAAATTAAATAATAATAAAATAAGAATTTTATTATAATGATTATTAAATATTATATTTATATAAATATTTATTATTTCAATAAATTATATAAATAAAAAACTATTTTATATATTTTAATATTTTATAGTTTTAATCATAATTATTCAAATTTAAATTATTAATCCTTATTTTTATACATTACGTATTACTTATTATTTATTTATATATTTTATTAGTTAATAATTAATAATTTCTATATTATATATTATATATTATTTAATAAAATAATTATTTGTAATTAAATATTTATTATTTTATTTATTTTTTATCAATTATATTTACTTTTATATTTGTCATATATAAGTAAATTGATATTATATATTGTTTGTATTTATTTAATATAAAACAATTTTTTATTTTTATGTGTGTAACTTTTATTATTATTTATTTAAGAATTATTTTATTTTAATAAAATATTCAAAAAACAAAAGTGATTTTTATACATTTAAAGCTAATCAGGCTTAATATAATACCTCCATGATGTATTAAGTTATATAACATTTTAACGTTTAAAGAGATTATAACATAAGATTATATAATCATGCCGAATATAACATACCAAACATCCCTTACTGTATCAAGAAATGCTTGATGATATTTTGCTACCAAAGAGAGGGAAAGAAAAAAAAAAACACAAAAAAATGTTAGCATTGTCACGACTCAACTTAGGTCATGACCGACGCATGAGAAATATCTTCCCTAGCAAGCCTTAACACCCAAAATTTTATAGGAAAGCGGATAGGGTTTCATATGTTTTTTAGACATTCTCCAAGTAAAATACAATATGCTGCAATATTCCCAAATAAATGCACAATAAATGGGCATCAAACATTCTCAAAATGCTTCGTTCCAGCATATAACAATATCTTAGCATAGTCCAGATACCAATTTAGCTTTTAGACTATTAAAGATAATACAAAACATAGTTTAAAACATTAACCCAGGTTAAGTTTACAAATAATTTCCATAATATAATCTATATAGCTAAGTCATAATTTTTCAACATAAACATAATATAAATCCAAGAACCCTGTCTGCAACATATGGAGCAACTGACAACTACAGGTTAAAACAAAATAAGGGTTCCAATAAAAAAGGCCTTCATGAGAAGGCTCACCACCTCGGAATCAACTAAGGTTATGCTAGAGGAACAGAACTAGATCCGACACCAGAACTTATATTTGAAAAACGTGGAAGGGCAACGGGATGAGTTTTGCAACTCAGTGAAAGATAGGATATCCATAGTTTACTAAATGCAATCATAAAACAAAATAAACATAATAATTTACACGCACTCATGAAAATATAGTTCTAGTCATAACATGAGATATCTTGATAATATAATTTTACATAATCACGTAAATCCAAATATAATGAGGAGTTATCCAAAGTAGAACAATAACAAGTCTAGACATGACCCAAGGTCAAGTGTAGGTTAGCACCGCACCTGCTAACTAGAGTTGGCTTGTAGCCATACAAGTCCATACATGACAATAGTCATGTGCGGATTAGCACTTTACCTACTAACTAGAGTTGGTCCATAGCCAAATACAAGTCTAGACATAGATGCAGCTATATGCGAGTTAGCACCATATCTACTAACTAGAGTTGCATGGTGCACCAAGGCTAACGCCCCTTGCCATTTGCTACAGTTTCTATTTAGGTTCACTCCCAAAACATTTTCAATCACAAAATTCAATTTCAATCTTACAGTTTCATAATTTCAGTTTCAATATCATAATTATAGACTTAACAGTTTTCATAAATACAATCATTGGTGTTTCCAACACGATTCCAATTCCATAACATTCTTACAATATAAAATTCATTCTCAAATTATGAGATATAGTGGACATAAGATAAAATCAATTTTACTAATTAACATAAGATATTTTAAAATTCGATATACGTTACAGTTTAACTAATAATAATTAAATAAAGCATAATAATTAAATTTTAGCCTACAAATTAAGACTTCCATTTAAAACATAAAGCCTCCTTTTTTATGAATAAATTATTTTCTCCTATATTAACATATTTTCAACTCTTCATATAATATTATAGTTATAATTAAAATTTATCATGCAAAAATTAAACAACAGATACACTATCTACTCACAAACTGGTTCCAAAGAACTGAAGAACAACTCCACTAATGCCACCAACTCAAATGTTGATGCCCAATTGCTCTATTTCCTAAGAACAAGACAATATTAATATTTGTGAACTAACAATATCACCAATTTACATAAATTAGCCCTACATCACTAAACCCTTGATTTATAAAAGCCCTAAATCATACCCAGCTTACCAACTCTAGAAATTCAAGTCCAAAATTAAGACAACAATTAACATCTGAAGAGGAACAAGCCTTAGGGTTACCTTAGAGATCTTAAGGAAGAGGAAGAAGTTGATGGGTATGATTGGGACTTGCTTACACCGCAAAATCCCAAATTTCAATCAACCAATACACAGCTTAGAGGAAGCTGAGCTCAACCAGTCGAACTACAACTATCACGGTGGTGAGGTTGTAGTGGTTGGACATGGAGGAAAAGGTGGCGGTGGCCTGCTTGGTGGCGGAGTGGTTAGCAAAAATAAGCAGAGAAAGAGGTCAATCTAAGAGAAAAAGAGAGCATGGTGGTGATGGTGACTATGCAGTGGACAATGAATGAGAAAGATTGAGAGATGAGAAAGGATGATGTGAAGGGATAGAGGCAGTTAGTGATTTATGTGGTAGAGGAAAGGAGAGAAATGGAGAGATGGGAGAGAAAATGAAGAAGAATTCAACAAAGAAAGGAAACTTAAGGTCTATTTGGTTTGAGTTTCCAGTTTTCAATTTTTCCTTCACAAATTCTAGAAAACTAAAAAATTGAAAATAAAACTGAAAATTCAAACCAAACATGCCCTTAGTTTCCTAAACAATTTGTAAGATGTGGAGGGGATTATGTTGTTATAAGGGGGCGTATGGTGCATGCCTTTTACGAGGTCTACCAATGGTCCCTTATCCTTTTTTTTTTTTTAAAAAAAAAGCAAAGGTATTACAAGTATTTAGCTCCTAACATTTATCATATGTCCAAATGGTTTTGAAAACTGGACTGGAACGACTGGTTCGTCCAATGTCCAATCCAAGCATGCATTAAAAACCAGTTTTCAAAACCACTCAAAAAACCGTTGAATCAGCTAGAAACTAGGAAAATAGGTGAACCGAACCAGTTGTTGTGGTTCGGTGGCTCTTCCAATTTTTTAAAAAAAAAAAGTAAAAAAGAAAGCCAAGCCGCTGAACTACCACCATGCGCCTGTCACCACCACTGTGAGAGAAGGTGATGTTGCCAACCACTGCCATTTCTTCCACCACTGCCTTCTTTTAATCTTCTCGGATCCAGCACCATAGCTACCACAAAATGATCTCCATGGCTCCATTGAAACCATTGAGCAAAAGGGGAACGACTGAAGATTTATTTTCAAAGAGGAGGAGTGACCACCACAGCCATTGGATCTGTTTCTCTTCACGTTGTTGTTATTGTTTTAAGAAGAAAAAAGAACCACCGCAACCATCTTGACGTTGCTATTGCTGTTGAAGAAGAAGAGAGTAGTATATATGTGCTAGGGTTTTTTAATTGCTGGGCTAGGACCTTGGGTTTAGTTATTGGGCTTTATAAATTGCTGGGAAAAAACATATTTTTTATTATTATTACTATGTGTAGCCAATGATACCAAGTGTAAAGTTCTAATAGCGCATAAAACTCACAAAGAAGACACCGTTACCACACTAAACAATGTTTTTAAATTTTTTGTTATATACGAGAAATTAATAGAATTTCATTATATCTTTATTAATGAAAACTATATCTTTATTTAAAAAATTATTTAGTCCATTATAAATAATTATATATATTTACATATTTATATAAGTGTATATTTTATTATATATTGGTTATATTTTGATTGAACCTATGAACTAGTATCTTGTTCGGTTCGATGTCTAGTTCGGTTTTCAAAATCTTGATTGCACGACCTATATTTGCTCCTTTCACTTTCATAATAAACCAATATATATATATATATATATGGATCCGTTTACACCAAGCATATGTTTAGTTTATTTACACCTTTTAATAACTTTTCATAGAAATTGAATTTAATTAATTCGACTATTGAAATATGTGATATTATATTGACAATAAAGTATGACAAATTTCCAAAAAATTGAATAACAAGTAGGCATGTATTATGTATGTATGCTTTCCTGTGCAAGTCCAAACATATCAAGAAACAATATAAATATTTCAAAAACAAAAAATTAGAAACTGTTACGACCAAATAGTAAGCCCAATATTGGACGTAGCCCAATATTAGGATCCAAGGCTAGGGCCCATTACGACTACTAAGAGAATTGGCAAGGTCCCAAAGTCGTAAATCGGATAACACGAATTCGGTTTGACGTCTTCTAGTCCTCTAGGCTCAAGTCACATGACTGCGTAATGTAACCCCTTGTTACAACAAATATCTCGAATCAAGGTCCAACAGCATGAAGCCTAACAAATCTACAAAGGGCCTGAGATCGCAAGGTGGTAGTCTACCGCATCATTCACGCCCTGCGGGTTCCTAGCTTACAAGGGCGCGAAACTCAACCCAACCTCGCCCAGCCTGGAGCCACGTGTCCCGTGATCCATGCACAAGCCCACTAACCACGTTCTCGAAACATGGAGAAGTGGTAATGGGCATCTGGGTCTCCTACTTAACACAGTATCCAACAACTCAGCAGGTATGTATTAAAACCTAGATACTTACTACAACCACATACCCTTATAGATACCCTTGGTGGAGTGCTTGCAGGTACTCACCACCCATCCCAGCAAACAACTACTGTTTGAGAAAAGAGAAAGCTAGCTCGTGACATCATCATCCCTAGGTAACCTCTTACTATACTACTTCGTTACAGAAATACTAAGAACAATGTATATAGTTGAAAATAAAATTATTGTGATAATCTCTGAACTGAATTTAACTACATCAACAAAAAACTCTCTCAAGTTTTCGTTGAAACCATTGTTCCATAGGTTGTTGGCTGTCATTGATCTTGATACACAACAGAACGGTATATAAAGGTGTGGAGTTGTCACAACCCAAAGGTCTCTCTAGTAAGGAAGCCATGATAATTGCAATTACTATGTACCTGACACAGTTATTACTAAATTCCCGGTCTACATTTCTAAACCTTTGAGACTATGTAATGGCTTGATAATGGACCGAAAGAAAAATATTATGTTAGCTTTTCTCCATGGAATAGATAATATTCATAAATTTAAATGTTGATGCAATAAATGCTTAGTAAAGTGAAGTGTGTGTGTGTATATGCATTGATGATTGATACTTTTTCTATGCAGCAGCAACGTTTCTTGTACTAGACAACTAGACCAAAATTTCCCAAAATGAGGTCCACTCATCCCTGACTTGAAGAACAACTTGGAAGGAAAAAGAAAATTAGAATGAAATATCAAACAGGCTAAAATCATCTATCTGCAAATCAAGTCTTCTTTCTTGTCTCATGATTCACATATTGTCACGTAGATAATAAGTAATATGTATTTAGTGCTATTAAATGTTCATCTTCCACGTAGTAAGAAGTAATTGGTGGGATAAGAAAAGTGGACTTAATTTAGGGAAGAGGGAAGGAAGGAAGAAGGAAATAAAAGAGGAATGGTGATGGGGAGGAATAGCAGATACCAGAACAGAAGGAAGTGGCATCCAACTTCAAATTGGTGGAGCAGCCTTACTTGTGTCCCGCCGATACCAACAAGTAATGTTGCTTGCTTCTAAATGGTGAACCAGTGGCTTTTCACTGCCAGCTCCACATGAAACTCATTGGTTTGGGGTTTGAGTGAAGGAGGGAGGGAAGAGGAGTAAGGTTTAGAGTTGAGGGTTTATATTATCATTTGGAAAATTCAATTGAATATTTTGTTATTATATCATCATAGGCATGATATGTACAGACACTTGGGCAATCACCTTGGACACTTATGGTCCCTAAATCACTTGTCATTGACATGCTGACCAAGCCACTACTCCTCATACCACATTGAACCGTGTGGCAAGAACCACTAGATACATTAGTTCGTGTCATACCTCACCCCCATCCCCGTTCTCATCCTCATCTTTGTTGGACTCAGAGACTGATTCACAGTGTAATTAAATGATGCCAATGTGTGGCAATGAGTACCAAAACTAAATCTACCGATCGGCGCGGCACAGCGCAGCGAAAATATGAATCAAGATGAATAGTAAATTTTTCTACAGTGGGCCCACTGGTAACTATTCACGTGGGCCTGCTGGTACTATTCACGAATAGTACTATTCATAAATAGTACTATTCACGCCAGTATCAAGAAATTTGCACACCGAATATTTAACGTGGAAACCCCCAAATACTGGAGGAAAAACCACGGGACAAACTCCGAAAATATTCCACTATATTCAGGATAATTACAAAATATTCTTTCCACACTCTCTAACCCAAGAGGTAAATATAGTGTATCCCAGTGAGAACCCTCCTATTCAAATACTACAATTTTGCAGTACCAAGGAGCAATAGAGATGATACCCAAAAATATTCCTGGTGTATATACCCATACCCTACACTCTAAGGGATTTACTCACACTCTCTATTATTCTCTCTCACTCACAAAAAAATAATACACTCTCTGTATTTTTTTCTCTCTGCAGCTCTAACTCTCGCTGCTTATTTTTGTTAAATGAACTGAATCCTTCCTCTATTTATAGAGGCCTTGTGATGTGAACATGCATCGCCTATTCTTTGGAAGGAAAAAAGCAGCATACCGCTCGCGTTTTTCAAACTTCTAACTGTAGCAATGATGGCTTTTCTTCCTTCAACGTTTTCAGCTTCTTCTTTCTCGGCTCTTGAAATCATCACGCGTGCACAGTAAAAATTACTGTGCATGCGTTGAAAAATTCTCTCTTCTCCTCCGTTTTCTTTCAATTTTCAATAGTGATGGAGCCTATAGGCTGGACCCCACAATCTCGAAACCCTCCCACCATCACTCTCTACACCCCAATTTCCTCTCCTTTCTTTTGGTAGGACAAATTACACGGAGCTCCCCTGTATGCACTATTTATTGTGTGACAAAGAAGAGGTTGGTGTAATGATTTTATAAATTCAGGAACCTCTTGTGCAGATTTTACAAATGGAGGGAAGGTAGGTTGAATTTCGTCAAACCTCGTGGAAACAAGCGTAGCTTGCCATTTTTAATACTCTTCCTATGTTCTGTATGAGTTTGTTCATTGTTTGGTACTCTTACTATGTACTGTAACACATGTCAATCATGTAAGTCTGACTGAGTCAATGAACAATTGGTTTTTTTTTTCATTCTTCTAATTCTTCGGTGTGCAGATAATGCATAATTTTAACTGTGTCCTACGATTGCAATAATGTTCCAAAATGCGCATTTTTTGGAAAAAAAATAAATTGAGAGCTAACAATCATAGGAAGCATTCAAACAAACTAGTCATCCAGTGACACCGATAAGCATGCATTTTGGAATCAAAGTGCCATCGACAAAAAGCATCATGAACGAGTCTCAGACCCATACAATAAAATCAAATACACACACCCCATGCAAAAAAAAAAATCATGATTCCAAATTGAGCAACGAAGAGCGATGAGTACCCTGAATTTAGAGCCAAAAAAGGGGAAGATGATTTTGGGGGAGAGAGGTACCTTTGCTTTCACCAATGGTGAAGAATAGAAGATTAGTTATAGAAAGCGAGGTCACTGTAGACTGCAGAGTTTGCAGGGAAGTGAGGAGTTACGGTGCCAATGCAATTTATTGACTGATTAAGAGTGTGTTCACGGAAAAAGAAAGATTTATGGGGATTTAAACATATTTATGAGTTTTAATTTTAGGAGAAGAAAGTGTTTGGGGATTTTTGCTAATCCTTCAAAACACTTCAAAATTCATAATTTGTAATTTCTGAATTTGGGGGATTTTAAACTGATAAGTATTTAATTTAGTATATTATTCCTATTAAAATGTTAAAATGCTATTTATGCCAATTTATTTAAATTTTAAATCAACTTCTTGTTTCCTTCATGATTTCATATCAACTTCCATGAATACAAAGCATATTATTAATGTTTTTAAATCTATTTATATAAAGCATTTTAAATGTTAACTAACAAAAACTTTAATATCTTATATAAAGCATACCAACTTGTTTTCTGGATTCATTTTAAAGCTAATATTAATATATTAACTATACTATATTAATTTAATGAAGGATAAAATTATAAGAATACATCACAAGCCCTCTCTTTTTTTCCTTGTCAATTTTAAATTCATGAATAAAATTGGTTGAAACTCTTTAAAATCCTTCATTTATTTTCCCTTTATTTCTTTTTGATAATTTTCCTTTCCTTTCTCTCAAAACTCAGTGAAGACACCCTAAAGGCATCCAAGCCTGAATTTAGAGCCAGGGAGGGTTACATATATTGGTAGTGTTTGGAAAATAATTTGATTATATATATATATATATATAAAATTGAGTGGGTTCAATGTCGATCAACCCATCAAAGTTACCTACAAATAGATGTCTCATAGTGGTCAGTGGAAGTTGAATTTACGTCTTTATGAGATATGAGCCAATTTTTAATTTGACAAAATTTGATTTATAAGTTTAAGAGTAAAATACAACCCCTTTCTTGAGAGAAGCTTAATTATACTCCTCTTTTCTATATTTTTAAAATATACACTACCCTTCTTTCTATTTATAAACTATATACTTCTCCTGTCTATTTTTACAGATATACTCCCTTCCCTAAAAAGTTGAGAAATACTACATTTTAGTTTTTTTTTTGTATTATTTTTCCTTTTTTAATACTTATTATTTTAATTTTGACCAAAATACCCTTTATTAATAGTTTTATATATATATATATACATTCTATTTTATAAATTAAAATATATGTGCATATAATAATACGAAATATTTATATTGATTTATTTATATATACAGATATTTAATTCAACTTTTAAAATTTTAGTATATTCGGAAAATAAATTATATATAGATAGTAGCAATCATTTATAACAATTATTTTTAAAAGAATTACATATTTTTGAGGTGTTTAGTTTTTAATATCAATACATGTATAAAATATTAAAAAATATTTATTAATTTTAGATATAAAGATAACTCATGGAAAGCATAACAGGAAATTTTTGTGATGGTACAATAAAAATATATATTAATATTGTAACTTAATTGTTGAAAAATATATAATTTTATGTTTAAAAAATTATTTCAAATTGTCGTTACTGATAATTTTTTCTTACTTCTTCTTATTTGTTTTCTTAATATAAATAGGGTTTAATTTTAATGCACTGACAGTGAAAAACTCTTTTACACTATCATCCAATCAAATCTTTTCTTTTGTATGACTTTTCAAGTAATGAGGTAAAAAAGTAACCATATTTGTTGATATGTCATTGCATGATTGGATGAATGTATAAAACTTTTTTATATTGTTAGTGTATTCCAATTAAATTCATATAAATAATAATTTAAAATTAATCTATTTAATTCAATATTTTATATTATTATAAATTACATATATTTTATTTTATTAAAAAATTTATATGTATAAATTTATAAAGGATATTTTAGTCAACAAAAAAATAATTATAAGAAAAATAATTAATAAAAAATTTAAAAATAGATTAAAACGTAGCTTATCTTAAATATATAAGGAAGGGGTGCTGTATGTTTTAGAAATAAAGGACATTATACTCTTAAATATATAAGAGATGAGAGTGTGTGTTTTGAAAATAGAGAAAAATGGAGTGTAATAATTCATTCTCTTAAGGTAGCAGATTATATTTTACTCTAAGTTAAATCTTATCTTTGAAATGATAAAGTGAAACAGGAATTGAATTGATTTTGAAATAAATTCTTACTAGGTTATGTTTGAAATGATTTAATAATAGAATTGATTTGATTTGTCTTTAAATTTTAAAATCAACTCAATTTTTCCTCAAATCTTATCCAATTTTATAGAATTTCAAAAATAAAGAAAATAAATCTCGTAGAATTGCAAATAAAATCAGTTCTTATTGAGCAAAACTATATAGTAAGAAAGCAAATTTCCTACTGATGTGATGAATTCTTTCAAGCCAAACAGTAGGGAAGTTACTGTGAAGAGAGAGGAAAGAGAGAATTCAATTTTTACTGTAATGCAAATTTAGTAGTCTTAATTTTCAAATTCGGATGCCATTTTGAAATTTGCTTGGTACCATCTAGCTCTTTAATTCCTTATTTTTTCAAAAATTCTAAACACAATATTTGATTTTCAAATGAAATTATTTTTTCTTTTTTTTAATCATTTCAAATACTCTACTATTTTGTTGGATTGTATTTGGATCATTTGAGGTGAAGATGATTTCAAACCAAAAAGTAAGGACACAGTGCATTTGCTTCAAATTTTGAAAAAAAAAGTGATTATGAAACTTAAATTTTATAAATAATTAAAAAAGTTGCAAATAGATTTTTTTTCCAGAAACTAGTCTTTTTAGCTTTTATAAAAATTGAAAAATGATGTTTTTAGATTTTAATTATTTCTAAAAATTGTAAAATATGCAAAAAAAAGTTGTTTTAGCTAAAAAAATAATTGATTCACTTCTAATCACCTTTAAATTATTTGATAAGATCCACATATAATAGTAGTTATTGATTTAATGTTGTATTTACGAATATTGTAAGATTAAAATTATTTTCATAACCGCTTATTTGTATAATCATTTTCTTATATAATTGATTGTGTGAAAATCTATTTATATTTGGACACTTCAACTAAAAAGTGGTTTTAAGATGATCTATTTTTTATTAATTGCATGAAAAAGACTATTTTTATATGGTAAATTACTAAAAAGTGCATGGATTATTTATTTATATTACATAATATTTGATATTTAGGGTTAGTTTGGTAAAAATATCACAATTCTAAAATAATCAGCTTTTGCGTAAAATTTGAAGTTTCAAAAATTTGCTTATGATTATAAGATATTTTTCAGCTTAAAATCATTAGCTTTTAATTATAATCTACTTTCACTTACCAAATAAACTAGTACTAGATTATTTAAAAACAACTTTTTTTTCCCCGAAAGAAAAGCTATTTGTTGATGTTCCCAAACGCACTAAGGGCCCATTTGGCAAAATAGCTTAATCAAGTCCTTCTATTAAAAGACTTTTTATATAAGGACTTGCATAAGAAGTAATTATACAAAAGTTATTTTGTCTTTGGAAGCACAGTAACATAATTAAAGTCCTTGTTTTAGTTTATAGTGCCCACTCTTACAAAGTTGTGTAAGAAACTTTTTTGAGAAATTCAATATTTTAAGTTTCTAAGAAGCACTAAGAATAATTTTTTGGCAAGTTATAACGTATACAACAATTTAATCAAACATGTAGGAAATGACTTCTAACTACTAAAATGTAAAAAACAAAAAAAAGAGAGTAAAAAATGGTGCTATCCAACCGCACCCTAATAGTTATTAATTCCACAATTTTTCACTTTATAAAGATCCAAATCCAATTATTTGATATAGATCTTTTCCCAACCTATTTTTTTTAAGAGTCTAACTTGGCCCAAAAGTTTATACAAAGTTATACGGGATATTACAGTTTTTAAGTAGATAAAAACTTACTCTTAAATAGGCTAAATAATTTATAAATATGATTAATATTATTCTTAAGAGGAACTTTATAATAAATTTGAAAACTATTGCTTTTGTGGCTTCTTTTATCAAATAGTTTATTGTGATTTTTCAATAGTAATTTTTAAAGAGTTTATAGAACTTTGCAACACTGAAAATACCATAACGTTATCAATCCAAGCCTAAGAATTGATAGAATATAACTTAATAGTATAGGCAAATTCTTAAGGTAGGGTTTGTTTAATTTACTGTCCTGGGACAAGAAATACAGAGACGGATACATAAAAAAACTTATCTCTGTATCATGTTTGGTTGTGGAGTACAAAACATGATAATTGTCTCTGTTGACCAAGCATTAACCGGCGGCGACCGAGGGTTGATTGGCGACCTGACCACCATCGGATGTTTCTATTTTTATGTCCTGTCTCCACTTTTTGGAAAGATAGAAATACCAAAAATTTTTATCTCTGGGATAGAAAACAAACTATACCTGTATTTTTGTCCTTAGATAGAAAACAAATGCAGCCTAAATGATGACCATATGTCAATTGTTATCCCTATGGTGACAAAATCTTAAAGATTGGATATTGAATCTAATAATAAAAATATATTTAAAATTTAGGGATCTAATTTCAATGTACTGGAAATATAAAAATTTTCGGCATAATCATTCAATTATATATTGTTATATCAGTAGCGATAATTAATTTTAATTGAATAATAGTATAAAAATATTTTACATTACTAATGAGTCAAAATTAAACTGTAATATATATATATCAATTTTCCCAATTTTTATGATTGTTAAAATAGGTTGTTTAAACCATAAACACTAAACCTTTGCGTGGTTGATAAAATAAAATAAGAATAAAAAAATGAGAAGAAAGAAAATGGAGAGTGAGAAAAATAGATAAAAAATACTTGAAAATATTAAATTATATAAAAGAAAAGATTATTTTTACTTTTTAATAATTCATTAAAACAATAAGTAGCTATAAATATTAAAATAAATAATAAATAAGGTTCAATATAAATTAAAATTTTAAATGATAATAAAATTATATTTAAATAATTAATAAAAAATATCATTTTATTTTTATTATTATTTATGCATAACTATAATTATTTGTAAGAAAATGACAATATAGAATAATATAAAATATAATATTTAATATAATTTCATATTAAATACCATATAATATTAAAATTTTATCATGTCTTATACTATGTCATATACTATCAAATTTCATCTTATCATACAAGCCAAGCAAGCTCTAAATCATATCATAAATAAAATAAACAACCACAGGAAGAGGAATGAAATTCGTGTGAAAATTAAACAAATATCACAACTCACAAGTATTCTTTGTTGGGGCTATCAAGCAATGAAATATGACATTTCAGTTTGTGACCATATAAAGGTGGAAGATTATTGGCCACAACATTGGGTGATAACAGCAACGTGTCCTATGGGGGACAAACGTGAGGGCAATTTGGCTAGTTATTATTGATACCTAATACAAAAGTTTGAATTATGAAAGTGTGAGACAGTTGGTAACTACCACTTCCTTAATTATTTAATCAGAAATTTAATTTCTAGCGGTGTGCGATGTTACACTACCGCTTGCCTAATATTTCATAGTCTCTACATGCGGCTAAAATACAATCCATTTGGTGTTGCCAAAGTCACAACTGATACATTGACAATTGTGTCAAAATTACTGATTAGTAATCACTAATTCTAAAGCAAAGTCACACAAATGACGAAATGGGATAGGGGTGATTTCGATATTCTCATAGCGTTTGAAATTTTTCTACAGGCTGAGTATCTTTACATGTATCTTCTGGAAGTTATCATTTTCATTGCGAATAAAACTATAATGACATAAAAGTATGAAGTATGCCAAGAATAAATAGATTTAATTTGTTAGAGAGAAATGAAGAAGGCTATGGTTGCTTTTCCTTTTTGTGTTATGCTACTGAAGTGTTCATTGTTCTAATTTTCTTTTTGAATTTTGATCCTCAATGGAAATTGAATAACAAAAGAATAAAATACCTGAATGTAAACATTCCCCTTAGGACTGGTAGCTAATCGAAGCCAATCAAGCATCATGCATGTAGTTAACCGCTTTGCACCTCCTGGTGCTAGTAGAAGTGAAGAATGCAATATGTTTCATTTTGATATCAATTCAGAGAATGAAAGATGGATCCATCAAATTGGCATCAGCATTTCTACAATTGAAATGGTTATGATGGTCGGGTGGCCGTGAAATTCTTCTTGAAACACAATTCTCTTGGAAGATGAAAGGGAAATGAGAAAGATGAATATGGGTGGAGAGGGTGTTTGAATAACAGTTTTTGAATGAAAAGCAACAATGGATTTTTTTTAATTTTGAGAGTGAAGTAATTGAGTTACATAAACAACAATTGTACTTTCTCAAAAAAAAAAAACTGCACACTTAATAATAGGGTAGTTATGTCATTAACTTAGTAAAATTACACGTTTAATCATGTTAACTCCTCTAATTAAAATTATTTCAAGGACAAAAGGAGAAAATGGAAAATTAGACACCAAATGGGAACAAATTCCCTTCATTGTATGTATAGATTACCAAAAAATAATAATCATTTGCAATTTTGTTTTGTAATTAATATATCTTGAATATATGTTTTGGCATAGGGGCGTTATTACAAAATTCGTTGTGCAATTATCAGTAATTGCAACTTGCAAGTATCACAAATGATTATTATTTTTTTATAATGTGTAATTATATATTTTTCATTCAATGTTTACTAATTTTTTCAAGAATATTTTAGTCTGTTAAATGAAATGTAATGACCTTCTGTTAAATTATTTATATTAAATCAGTTTTAGTAATTTAAAAATTACAAAAAATATTCTTTATCAGTAGTTTTAAATTTTCTGTTTAAAATTATATATTAACTTATTCTACTTATATAAAAAAAATACTGGTATTATTATATTAATTATATTCTGTTATATAACAGTGATAGTATTTGTCCCCACAAAAATAATAATAATAATAATAATAATAACATGTCATAATTTGTTTTTATAAAATGATTGAAAAAAGTTTTATGTATTATACTGTTAAGCATAACTAACAAATGAAACATAATTTATTTTTTTTTGGGGTAATATACATAAAAGGCTTTGTAAGCACACGAAAAAGCTTTTGGAATATGTGTAGAAATAATGTGGGAGAACATTTGATTTAAGTTTGTTTGCATTGTACTTTAGCAACACTGAATGCATTTTACTTTAGCTGAGTTCCACACGGTTATAACATTACTCATATACAGGGAGGGTCTGGTAACTAAAGACAAAATCTACATCTATAAACTTTAAACTTTGACAAGATTAATTGACAACAACTTTTCTAGACTTACCTAAGAATAAAAAAATCACCAATTTGTTATCACTTTTTTCATTTCAAATTTGAATTCTCTAATATCAATTGAGGTGCAATTGAAAAAAAATATGATCCCAAGATTAGAAATCTAAACAATTTTTATCATCAATGGAAAAATTAATTTTTTTTTGTACATATATAATTTATGGATCTACTGATTTTGTTTTGATGGGAGTAAGCCTAATTTGAATTTTATACAAATATTCAACTATGTATAGATTTTTTTTTTATGTACCTAAAGTTTTGAATACCATTGTAAGATGAGTGATTTCCAGTTTATTATTGATAAGATGCGTAAAAAATTAAATGGATGGAAATCTCACTCTCTCTCTTGCTTGTAGAGTTACCCTTGCTAAACTAGCTTTGCCCTTTATCCCTAGTTATGTCATGCAAACCATAAAGCTCCCCATGGAGGTCTGTAATATAATTGATAAATTGTGTAGAGATTTCATTTGGGGTACTTCTGAGAATCATAGAAAAGTCCACTTGATGAGCTTGGAAAATATCTATAGGCCAAATGAAGAAGGTGGTCTAGGCTTTTGAACAGCCAGGGATCTGAACAATTCCTATATGATGAAGTTGGCTTGGGGTTTGGTAAACTCTCCTCACTCTCTTTGGGTCCGTCTCTTTCATACTAAACATAATTGTTTAGATGGTATCGTTCCCCCGGAAAAGAAGAAATATTAGATCTCCCATGCTTGGTGTGGTATTGTTAGTGTTTGGGAGAAGTTCAAAAATAATTTGATTTGGAGAATTAATAATGGTGAAAGAGTTAATTTCTAGCTTGATCATTGGATCCTTGGAGTTCAGAGGTTGAGGGACTTTTCACAGTTTGATGATTTAGGTGATATGGACAATTGGTCAGTAACTGAATTTTCGGCTGGAAATGGTGAGTGGAATTGGAACTTAATTTATCAAGTGCTGCCCATGGATTGTATGCATTTTTTTATTCTAATTAAAGCCCCTGATCCCCATGTTGGTGAGGATACGATGGCATAGCTCCATGATTCATCTGGTCAGTTTTCTCTTTGTTCAGCATACTTTATTTGTTGATCTTCGCCTACAGTTGGTCCGCAAAAGCTCTTCTCAGATATTTGGCGAATTGAGGCTCCTCAACGGTTGAGAATGTTTATGCGGCAAGTGGGTAATGAAGCTTTGACTAACCAGGCTCGAGCTAGGAGACATATGACCCAATCGGCTCTTTGTGCTATCTGCTTATGCTTCCTTGAAATGGTGCTCCACATCCTTTGAGATTGCGACTTTGCCTAGAACCTGTGGATGAACATTGACTTTAGAGTTGACCGTGGTAATTTCTTTAATTCACCTACTTCTGTTTGGGTGGAGGAGAATATTAAAGTCAAGTTTCGTTCTTTCTGTGGGGTAAATTGGCCCTTAATTTTTGTCACGGTGTGTAATGTTCTTTGGAAGGCTCACAATGACTTCATTTTTGAAGGAATTTCTTTTTCCGTTTCTCAACTACTTCAGAAAGTCATTCATTTAGCTAAAGACTACAGCTATGCGTTCAAGGTTGTGGGGCATGCTAGTCCTCTTTTAAGGGAGATGGACATTTGTGCTGTTTCATGGTCTCTTCCCCCTACTGATTGGATTAAAGTAAACACTGATGGTTTTGTGTTTACTCATCAAGGAGCTATTGCTTGTGGTGGTATTCTCAAGGAACATTCTAGGAATTTCATTGCTGCTTTTTCTGGGAACTTGGGTTCTTGCTTTATTTTGGCTGAACTATGGGGGTGCATTTTAGGGTCTTTCTCTATGCTGGGATTTGGGATTTCGTAAGGTTATTGTGGAGATTGATTCTGAAGTTGCTACGAAATTTTTGGTTTTGGGTGTTCATAGTGGGCATGCGTGTGAGGATATTATCAATGCCATTCATGCTATTATTGACAAGGACTGGTATGTTGAAGTAGTCCATGTTTTTAGGGAGGTCAACTGCTACGCTGATAGACTTGCAAGACATGGTCACACACTGCCTCTTGGGTTTAAGTTTTTTAATTCTTTACCTGCTTCTATTTTGCTGGATGCTCTGGCTGATGTCTTGGGTCACTGTTGACCTCGTTCTATTGCTATTTAGTTTTGCTTTTTCTTTCAATATCAAAAAAAAAAAAAAACAAAGGAAGGTGTTTTTTTCCCTATTATTTTCCTTCTTTTCTTCACATTATTTTTCATCCAAACACATGGTAAAAGTGAAAAATACATATAATAGTAAATAAAATACTTTTAATAAGTTTAATTTCTATGCATTATTAATGTAAAATAATTTTTACACTAACATCTAATCAGACATTGTTATGTAAGTTAAAAAATAAGCTTTATTTTTTTTTTGAGATAATGGACATAAAAGCCAATCACTTTTATTTATGTAATAGTATTGAACTGTATGTTAGTCAAATTATTTTATAATAACAGCGCATAGAAAGTTAAAGTCTTTTAAATGAGTGAATTTTAAAATCTTTAGCAGGTGTACCAAAACTAAATTGATTGCAAAATTTTACTCAAAAGATCAAAATGTGAAAAGTACTTTGCTCCCTTCTGTATGAAGTTTGTTAAATCTTAAGTATTAAGCATAGTTTTAAAACTCGGACCGGTGATCGACTCGATTAGAAGATCCTTTAGTCCTTTGGTTCAACGGTGGTTCATCTTTAGTCGAACAGTTGAACAGTTATATAAAAAAATATAAAACTATATAAAAATTTAAATAAAATATAATAAAATAACAACTAATTAAAAATTTGATACCTTTTCAGAGCTCCAAATATAAAAATATAATTAAATAACATAAATTCCTAAATATTATTTTCGTTTCACAATCACAAATCACAATTAACAAGTTTAAAATATAATTGTACAAGTAAACTCACAAAGTTTTACATCACAAACTCACAAATCATGACAATATAAACAAGTTTATTGCATTTTTCTAAAAGTCAAATTAGAATATTATTTTTTAAGGTTTAGAAAAAATATTATTTAGCCCAAAAAAGAAAAAAAAAGTGAAAAAGCAAAAAAAAAAAAAAAAAACCGAGTCGACCGGTCCGGTTCAACTAGAGTCAGTTTGATCCAAACCGAGTCAAACCGGGTCGCACCGGTTTTGATACAAGACCGATCCAAATAGTGGGTCGGACCGATTTCATGACCAGGTTCACGGTTTCCGTCGAGCCGTAGGTCCGAGCCGGTTTTTAAAACTATGGTATTAAGTATTATGCCACTAACAAAGTATTTTTTAAATTTTTTTGGCGATGACTCATAAAGCAATTATAATCCATCGAAAGTTACGTGGAGAGAAAATGCTTTAAAATTAGTAAATGCTAAAATAATCTTTTCCGACAAGAGGAGACACATACCTCTTTTTAATCCAGCAAATTAACGCCCTTCACAAAAAACGAAAAAGTGAATTATGAACTTTTTGTTTGAAAGAAGAAAAAAATTACCTTTTCTTTTGACAAATTACTAAATTTAGTCACTGATTAGAAGCAAAACTAATAACTTAAAAGCCGTCCCTCACTATTTAAAATATGATATCTTTAAAATATTAAATATGAAAAATCGAAGAATTAAAATATTTTATTTTATAAACAATCCCCACGTAAAAGAATATTTAAACATGTTTTTGGTCCTATAAAAATATGTAATTTTGATTTTAGTTCATCTATTTTTTTGTTTGGTTTTTGGTATTTTTTTAATATAATATTATATTTTTAGTTCTTATACTTTAAAGTTTGTCCATTACAAATAATTTAAAATAGGCATTTAATTCTTTGAATATTAAAAATGTTTCTTATAAATTTCTTCATTTAATAGTACAGACTAACAATAAGAACTGAATATAATATTAACAAAATAAGGACTAAAAATAAAAAAATATTAACACCAAAATAATTTATATTTAAATTAACAAAAGCTTATTTAAACCAAAGAAAGAAAGAGAATTATGCTATCCTTAATATTTTAATCAGAAACAGATCGAGGATCTTGTCCTTTTCATCTTCTGGCAAACATTGAAATTTTTCTTACCTTTTTGTAGTTATTTATTTACTTTCTTTTATTGATTTGTTTTCAACAGTTTCCCACTTTTTTTCTTTGCAATGTTGACCATACAGTTCTTGCACCAAGTACATAGGAAGCTGCAGCATAGGCCAAGCAATACACATCCACCTCACTTCCATGCTTTTGATGCTTTCATAGTGCCAGAAAGAGGTGGACAAAACAAAGCTAGAATCTTTTTTGAAGGTGGGGAGCACCCTCACCTTCTCTTCCTAGCCCACCCTTTCTATTAATGGATATATTTTAATCCTTTTATTATGGGTAGAACCTTCTTGGGGTAGCATAAAAAATATCAAAATTTCAAAACCCAGTTGCAGAATTTTTTCCCCCCTGCAAATCTTTCAGCTTGTTGGCTTCAGAGTTTTCTTCTTTTTGTTGAATCTTGAAGATGGGTAGCTGCAATAATCAGGAGGCAATCAAGCAGTTACAGTCACTGATGGAAAATGGTTGGCATCAAAAGATTCTTTAAAAAAAAAAAAATACACTCAGCTTGCATTCTTGTGTTCTTCCATGATCTATGTTTTGATCTCTGACAAAAGGTTCTCTCTTTTTTATTATTATTTTTTGTGTCTCTTGTTGCAGTGGATGAGCAACAGAAGATCACATTCCAGGTCTGGCTTTTTAGTGTTCTTAGATTTGCTTGATCTTGGATGTTGTGAAAGATATAAGGGAAAAGGAATCAATTTTGGAGTTATGACTTATGATTCATGATCTGTAACCTGATTAGATAAGGAAAGAAGGCATTTTTTTCCCCTTCATATCTCTAAGCCATGAAATTAAATTGTGTTGTTAAAAGTGATCTGGATCTTTGTTGCTAAGATGTTTTCTGTGGATTGCTGTCATTTCTTGAGAGTAAAAGGGTGTCTTCCACTTTTTTCATTCATATGTTGGGCTTAAGAATTGAAGATTTAAAGTTAAATACTCCTTGAAGTGCAATCTTTCTTTTCATACTTGTTAAACACTTTTTATAGAAAATCATTGGTTATTATGTACCAATATATGCGTCTTTTCTTGTTTTCCCCATTATTATTTTGTGCTGTTACCTATCTTGGTTATGTGATTTTATGTTATCTAGTGAGAGTGAATGTCTTTTTATTTGCAATCTTTAGTTGAATATTTTCTCCTTTTCCTGAAAGCTTTCTCTTTCTATTTCAGAATATGCACCAGGGCTACCCAACTGAAACATTAGTACGGTTTCTCAAAGCAAGGGACTGGAATGTTGCCAAATCTCATAAAATGGTAACTTTAGATCTTTTTATGTTTAGTAAAATCCTTTATTTGGAAACTTCCCCAATTTGATTGTGCTTAGAATTAATCTTGAGTCTTGATCTTTGGATGTGTATACTTTGCTGATGATTTAAATTGTTACAGTTAATTGATTGTTTACAATGGAGATTGGAAAATGAGATTGACAACGGTTTAGCGGTAAGCTCCTTCACTCTGCAGTTATTTTCTGTATTATACTGTTTTTTGGGCTACATATTCCTTAAACTTCTTTGCTGAACACTTCGGTTCTACCTTCTTGGGTTTCCTGACAAATCTTGCATCTGAGATTGATGGGAGTGAAAATGTCTTATGAAAATGTTGATTAAATCATAGCTAGTCCTAAGATATAGACAAAGATCTCATTATAAAAAATATTTATATTTATAAAGAGCAGTTGGTGAACATTTATGGCGATTCTGCTACATTCCTAATTTGGGTGTGTGTGTGCGCCTGCGCACCCAACCTTTAGAGTTGTCATACTCTCCCTCCAAACTTTAGTCTTTTCATATAATATAGTTTGAATCTAATTTTGACATTCCAAGTGCCTTAAGTTGGTTCTAAGAGCAAATTATGGCATAGTGTATTTGATTTATTCATCCATTGTTGAATGGGATCAGAATAGTCTTAGATGCATAATAATTCCTTATATGAAATGTAGGATATGCTGTTTCAAAGCCAACAATGTAATTGCAACTGAGCCATGAGCTAAAGTTAACAAGAGTAATACTTTTCTATTGAAAGGCCAGATTCACATAGTCTCTGGAATTATTTGACATCCTTTTCTATTCTTATCATAAAATAGATATGTATCATATTATTATTCATCATGATCTTAATTGAGCTGCATTGTTCAATTGTCACTCTATTTTATATTTTGGAGCAGAAGCCAATCCCTGCAGATGTATACAGAGCGGTGCGAGATTCTCAACTAATAGGGATGTCTGGTTACTCAAAGGAGGTACTATTGCCTTTTTGTTATATCTTGTGAGGTCTCGTATATAAATTTAAGTTTTATATTCATCTTCTCACATGATTCTTCCCATCCCTCTCTTCACTCTATGTGGATGATTTTATTAACTTATTACATTGGTTTTACTATACATCATTTGCTAGTGTACTGTACTTCACTTTTGGCTTAATTATGCCAGGGTCTACCTGTCATTGCTATTGGTGTTGGGCTCAGCACATTTGACAAAGCATCTGTAAGGATCTCATACCATCTTTTGTCATTTTTACCTCTACAATATGATATAAACTGCACCAGATGATTGAAGATTACTTACTGGAATGAGAGCAGACCTATAATTAAAAGTGCCTACACTAAGATGGGAAGGCGATTAGACCTTTCATGAATGGGCCATTGGGCCTCTTTGTGTATACAATAACATAGTTTGAGGTAGCTAGTGATCAGAAATGAGTTGTTTGGTTTGCTAGTCGATAAAAGGGCTGAGAGGGAATGAAGGAAAGTTAGTTAGGAACTTAAGGGTAGGCATAGGAGAGAGAGTGCTATTGAATCATAGTGTTAAGACTTGTAGATGCCTGTTATGCTCTTCAAATGATATTGGTTTCCAGAGAGCGCACTTAATAAACATGTTCTTCGATTCTTGAACATTCATCTACCCTTTTCCTAATTCTTTCTTATTTCTCTGAACCAGTACAATCACAGGACTAGTGATTTTTTTTTTTCCGTCATGGGATTTTTCAATTTCTTGGAAACTTTGGCACATTACAATGTTTCTGCTTTCAGACATTAACAATTAGTTGCCTCTACATGAATGCCTCAGTGTTCAATACCTGCTTTTATCCGTCTATATTCGTCAGTGCAGCATCTAAACTTCTTCAAATGTTCTACTTGATATTAAGTAGCCAGTTCTTCTTGTTCAGGACAAACACTATGTACAGTCACACATCCAAATGAATGAATATAGGGATCGGGTGATCTTGGTGAGTAACTAATAGGCTAACACTGGTCTCTTTTTTCACAATTTCTCTATGCCGGCTTGCTTATTTGAAATTTTTATTTTAGCCAACAGCTGCAAAGAAGCATGGACGTTATATCGGAACTTGTGTGAAAATCTTGGATATGACTGGTTTAAAATTTTCTGCACTGAACCAAATGAGGGTATGCCAGTAGTTTAGTAGAGAAAATAATTCTCTGTTTCCTATTTTTAATCATATGGAAGTCCTTTTGTTTTGGAGCTTAGTTGCCCTCAATTTCAATCGTCATTGCAATTGGGGCTTCTCCTCCCTTCCCTCTGCTTGGTGCTCTTATGGTTGACACTTTATGTTTGACCACCTTCTGCAGCTGTTAACTGCTATATCTACAATTGACGATATGAACTACCCGGAAAAGACCGACACGTATTATATCGTTAATGTACCATATGTATTCTCGGCATGTTGGAAGGTTTGTGGCTGTGCATGTCTCGTTTCTTAAGAGTTTCAACTGCTCGACTTCCTGTCTTTAGTTTCATACACCATTTAAAATCCAAAGGCTAGCAGCTGAATATTTTTCCTTTTGTTTTGGTCAACAACAATTGGCAGGTTGTAAAGCCCCTCTTGCAAGAAAGAACAAGGAAGAAAGTCCAGGTACTGCAAGGTTGTGGTAAGGAGGAATTACTGAAGGTAAATATTCACATTATCTTAAAGAGTATATACTTGAGTTCTCTCAATATTGTCTACACTTCTAAGCCTGCGTTTGTTTCTGATTTTTTTTTTAACAGAAAAGTGATTTTTTTCAACTAAAAAAAGACTTCTCATTGAAGCTATTCATGTCAATTTCTACGAGAAAGCTAAAAGCTACGTAAGATATTTTATCCAAAAAAAAGAAAAACTACTTTTGATAAAATTTTTAGGTCCTGTTTGGTTTGTTGTTTTTAGTTTTCAGTTTTTCCTCCACAAAAACTGAAAACTGAAAATCTGAAAACAGCAAACCAAACAGGCCCTAAGCTTTTGAGTAGAAGCTGATATGAATAGCTTTTATGAAAAGTGTGGCAGTTACTTGGGGAAAAAAAAAAAAAAGACTTTTCTGTCAAAAAACCTGAAACAAATGCATCCTCATATAAGTGTGGCAGTTATATTTTGCTTGAGATCTAGTTTCAACCGAATCTGTCACATTATTTTAGTGGTCACTACAAGACGTTAGACATACTCAACAGTTCTCTTGAAACTTGTGAGCAGGTTATGGACTATGCATCTCTCCCACACTTTTGCAGAAAAGAAGATTCGAGGTCCTCGCGACACCATGGAGCAGCAAGTACTGAAAACTGCTTCTCCTTTGATCACGTCTTCCATCAACAACTCTATAATTACATCAAGCAGCAAGCTATCATCATGGACACCATATCACCAATCAGACAGGGGTCCTTCTATGTAGACTTGCCAGAGCCAGACCCGGATGACGCCAAAATCGCCGCGACCATTGAAACCGAGTTCCACAAGCTGGAAAATCATAACGGCTTTATCAACTCAATGAAAGGTCTTGCAGTTAATGGGCGGCATTGAAAGCTAGCTACCTACACTGGTTTTGGCCTCCTTTTCAGACTTGTGAGCTATTTTTATTTGTTATTACTTTATGATCCCTTTCTATGTGAAGGGTTGTACAATTGTATCTTTCCTTACGAGGCTATAGTTAGTTACTAGATGTAATATTAAAATGTTTGCATCAGCTCGATGCAAATTTCCTCGGACACACGTTTTAGACCTGTTTCAATAACAGCTTATAACTTCTTTTAACTTTTAAGAAATCAATAGTTATATTTTTAACTTTTTTTTTTCTGTTCCGTTTGAGTTGACCATATAATTTATTACTTTTTAGAATGTCATTTCTAATTTTTTGAGAGACTAATTAACTTATGAGTGAAAACTTCCTAAAACACTCAATAAATACTTTTGTTATAACCTCCTTGGATGATGAGCATGATATTCGTTTTATGTAGAAAAGGAAAATTACACATTTTCTCCTGAAAAAAAAAAAAAATCATCTTCTGTTAATTTATGTGCCATTATATATATTTACACACTGTAATTGCTATTCTTATATTTATTGACCTCTTCAACCATACATGTGGATTTCCTTTTTAGTCGAAATGTGACATGTTAGCCTATATATTTTTATTTTGATCGAAATAAGAGTATTCATCGACAATAGTATTGACTAATTCCCTCCTCGCGGGAGCTCTTGGAAAGAGGCAAATGGCTAACCATGAATGCGCTCCATTCTTATTAATGGGGATCGAATTCTCGATCACATAGTTAAAGGATAAAGTGAGCTGTTACCATGCCACACCTCGTGATTTGTTATCCTATAGATTGTGCATACCATTTTGGTGTTGTGGCTTCACAATTTTGCACAAATGATATGACATGAGTATAATATGAAAAATTAAATTTACAACATGTAAAATATAACTAGAAGTTGTAATTGACCTCTTCAACTATACATGTAGATTTCCTTTTTGGCTGAAATATGACATTTTAGCCTATAGAATGTGTGTGCAATTTTGGTGTTGTGGCTTCATAATGTTGCATGAATACTATTATGTGGTCTGACATGAGTATAATATGAAGATACAATATAAATCAAATTAAAAACACTTAAAATAGAACGAAGAGTATATAAAAATATATATAAAAAAAATCCAAATCCAATATGAGTACACATTCAGTATGAGTATGTTGATTATTTTAAAATATTTATGCATTATTGTCCACAGCCTCAAAATTCTGTGCATTTGAGTCAAATATTGCATATTAGCCCATAAGGTTGTAACACAACAAAGCAGCAGGAGTCGGCAATATATTATAAGCGTAATGGTCTAAAAATATAAAAAAAATACAATTTGTCTATTACTGGTAGACGTGGCAACTACTAACACAACAAACATAAGTGGCTTTGACCTTCGTTTTTTTTTGTGGTCAGGAGTGGCTTTGACCTTGAACAAGTGCTCTTTTGCCCTTTCTTTTTTGGGTCAGAAAATATACTTCACTAACACGTTGAATATGAAGTTAAGATCTTTACGTCAAGTTTGGTCCACAATTGGCCCGTAGACTAGGTCGGTTAAATAGACAGCTTTCTTTTTTTCTTTTCCTTTTTTTTTCAGATCTTGAATGTTTATTAAAAAGCCCATTTGCTTACGTAGTATGAAAAACTTGTTTACTACTTTTATGAATGCACGGATGAATAACAATTAAAAAAATATATATTGAAAATTAAATTAAATTATTTATTTGTATAAAATTATACTCCATATATATACATATTTATACAGTTTAAAAGAATATTGAATTTTTTAAAATAAATATATTATTTTTTATAAAATATAATCCAAAATAAAATATTAGAAAAAAAACTGGAGTACAACAGTAAATAAATAATTTTTTAGTATCTTTAATTTATTATAAATACTATGAAGAAAAGAGAACCATAAGTAATTATCATCTTTATGGTGATAATAAACTATAATATCATATCATCGTGCCTTCATGACCTGCAAATATCAACATATTAGTTAATCATATATTTGACATTATTATAATACATGCATATAAGATATAGATAATAACATTAATTAAGTCACTTAAAGATACAATTTAACTTAACATTCCCAAATATTTCTCCTTCATGTTAATAATTAATCTAAATTTTTTTATTCAACAAAATTGTAGTTGGTATTTAACTAATATGGCTTGCTTGGAATTAACTCGATCGGGGAATAATTAATCCAAAGTATTAATAATTAATTATATTCCATTTTTGGCTGTACATCAGGTGAAACCAAAGAAGAATCACTCGACTTCAACGATTATGCACATTATTATTTGTATCTCAATGGATGGTTTAAAATAATTAATTGGATTTGTTAATTTTATTATGAAATTAGTGTTGATATACATTTATTGTTGTTGTTGTTGTTATTATTATTATTGATTTAATCTCAATTTTAAATTCAAATATTTAAAGTTGACTAAATCTAAAAGAAAAACACGTTATATTCTTAAAAAAAATGATTTAACAAAAAATTATAAATAATGATTTCTGATAAAATATAATTAATTATTATATTATTATATTTATTAAAATCATTATAAATAATACATTCTTTGAAAAAATAACCCTAAAAGAAATCTGGTTTAATTTTTTAAAGTCATATATAAAATATTATTATTTAAAACAACTAATTAAAAGGAAATTATTATATCGGATTTAACCAAAACTTAGAGACCATAATTGATAATTGATAATAAAATTGAAATCAAGTGTAATAAATCAAGTATATTTATTATTGCTAAAGATTTAATCTAAATTTCAAATTTAAAAATTTTCAAATATAAAAATATCACATTATATTTTTTGAAAAATATATAAAATGAAAAATTGTAAATCATGATTGGTAATAAAATATAAATTGATTATGCACATAATTATCATCATCAATTATATCTATTAGCATATGATAAATAATAATACATTCGCTAAACAAATAACCCAAATTCTAGTTTAATTTTTTCAAGTCCTATATCAAATGGTCATCCTTTAAAACAAATATATAATTTAAAATTAAATTAGTATATATAATTTAGTCAAAAATAAGAAATAATGATTGATAATAAAAATTGGAATCAATTATAATCAATCAACTATATTTAGTATTACTAATGTTTAATCTCAATTTCAAATTGAATAAAGATCAAATCTTAAAATATCACATTATATTATCAAAAAAGTATCTAATAAAAAATTATGAATTATGATTGTTAATAAAATAAAATAAATTATATTTATTAAAATATTTATAAATGATACATTCTCTAAACAACCCAAAAAATATGATTTAATTTTTTCAAGTCCTATATCAAATATTATTTTTTAAAATAAATATTTAATTTAAAAGAAAATTAGTACATCCGATCTAACCAAAACTTAGGAATCATGATTGATAATGAAATTGGAATCAAGTATAATCAATCAATTATATTTATTATTACTAATGATTTTATCTTTCAAATTAAATTTTTTTTAGAAAGGTTGAATCCAAAAAAAAGAAAGCATATTACACTGTCTAAAAATATTATTCAATAACAATTATGAATCATGATTAGTAACAAAATAAAATTAATTATATTTATTAAAATTATTATAAATGGTACATTTTCTGAGCAAATAACCCCAAAAAAATATAATTTAATTTTTTCAAGTCCTATATTAAATATTACTCTTTAAAACAAATATCCAATATAAAAGGAAAGTCATAGATATGATTTAACAAAAACCTAGGAATCATGATTCATAATAAAATTGGAATCATAGGTATTATTACTATATTATTATTGGAATAAAGTATAATAAATCAAGAGTAATATATTTACTATGATTATTTTAAATGATACATTTTTCAAAAAATAATCCAAAAAAATTTTGATTTAATTTTTCCCAGTCTCATATCAAATATTATTTTTTAAAATTTTTTTAATTTTGATAAGCTAACAGTGTAAAAGAATTTTACAATATTATCCAATCAAATCTCTTCTTTTATATGACTTTTCAAGTAGTTAGGGATAGAAAGTAACCATAGTTACTTACATGTCTAAAAAAAATAATTTAAAAGTAATTAGTATATCTTATTTAACCAAAATTATGAAAACAAAGGGAATGAAATCTAATCAATTCATTATATACATATGATTACTAATGATTTAATCTCATCGTCAAATTTGAAATTTAAAAAATGTTCAAATAAAAAATAAAATATTATATTCAATAATTATGTATATTTATTGCAATAATTATAATTGACACATTCTCTAGATAAATAACTTGGGTAAAAGAATCTGATCAAATTTTTTTAATTACATGTCAAATATTATTACGTAAAAAACTATCATCATATGTATAATCAATCCCATAAAATATGAGCCTTGAATATAGATAACAACAATCAATCCTGTGAAATAGAAATTAAACAATCTATAGCATCGATAAAAGCCAAAAACTTGTTCATCAAAATATTGCATTAAAATTAGAATTTGTCCATCAAAATATTGCATCAAAATTAGAACTTGTCAAGCAATAGGCATTAGTAGGCTAAATTCATCAGTTCACAAAAAATGACAAAGAAAACTAACTTCCTCAACAACAAAATAAACTAAAACTTAAGAAAAAAAAATCAACAAAAAGCTTCAACATAATCAATGTAGCAGCAACAACAAATCAGGCCTTGTTCTCATCCTAAGCTGTGATCGTTTGAAATAGGAAGGAGAAGATGAAAACAAAGACACAATATCAAAATTGGATCTACCAATATGTGAAAAATTCGACAATGCTTTAACCTAGTAGTTGATCTTGATGAATACATCGTTACTAATTAAAAATATGTATAAAAAAATATGAATCATGTTCCAATAAAAAAATGGTTATTTGAAAATTGGATTCCTATTAAATTAAATTAAATTAAATGTATCAATTTTATTATATTTCAGTGCTCTGTTAGGGCTTTTATGTGAATCTCACTTGGCGGTAGCCAGGTGCACTTTTCAGATCTTCTACAATTTGATCTAACCATTGTCATTCTTGTCATGGACAAGTGACTCTTAATGGAACTAAACCAAGAACCAAAGGAGGAAATTCTGTTCTTTGAAGAGGAAGATATAAAGGATGGTATTGAAGAATGTTCAAGGAGCCTTATTGGAAGACTTTTGGCTGATCAATTATGCAGCCAAGGAACTATGGAGACGATTCTAAAAGCTATCTAAGGGCAGCCTGGGGGATTTAGGGTTTTGGAACATGGAGCAAACTTGTTTCAAATCTTTTTTGCAAAGGAGATAGATGCGCTAAGGTTGAAAGATGAGCTCCGTGGTTTTTCAAGAACTATATTCCGACCCTGAAAAGGTGGAGATAAGATATGAAAATGGAGGAGGAAGATTTCACAAAAGTTCCACTATGGGTGCAATTATGGTGTACACCTGAACATTAAAAAACAGTGGAACTAAGGCAAAAAAACTAGAGGTAGAATTAGAGAGGTGGAGGGGACATAGGTGTTTAGCATGAAAGGAAAAGATGCCAAAACCACTAAGGTAAGTCTGCAGCTCAACACCATAAAGGTTCTTAAAGAAAAGTCATTGAAATCTCATTGTGATATGAAGGAATAAGATGTTTCTACACTTACTGTGGTCATTTGGGGCATGAGGCTCGAATATTGTCATGTCGATCTGGGAACATACTGGCACGTGGAGAATTGGTCAACGAAAGCCCTTACGTGACATAGCATGCATGAAACTTCATACTTTCTAATGATACATAAATTTTCATGTAAACTGAATAAATATTTCTTGTGTAAATTGTGTAACAATCTATGATTTATATCCTAACAATAAATTAATTTCTCCAAAATAAATCACAAAATCCTTTAATCATGAATGCATAAATTCTCAAAATAAACATAGTCAATGTAAATGCAGATGCTTGGTTCATGAATCCAGTCTACAAAGTACTAGAGTACTACTAAACATAAACTGACTATACTTCACTCCATAGTAAAGCTCATCCCGAAGAAGTAAATTAGTAGCAACTGGGGAGGTATCTGAGAAGGATATGAATCAGTAGCTGTATTTGGAAGAGGAAAGGAGAAGAGTGAATTTAATCTAAAACACAGTGAGCAAATTCTCATCCATAACCATATATGGGACAGTAAGGGGAAGTACATAGATAGTAATGTAGCATTCAAAATAATTTCTACTCATAATACATAATAATAGTGTTAACATCAGTTTCGTGTAAAACATGAGAAAATATCATAATTTTTGTAAGGAATTAAAAGGAGATAGACTACTAAGGATTCATAAAAGTGATAGTCATCCAACTAAGATTTTAATAATTCCTCATGAACTGCATCCTCATGGACTAAACATGAGAAAATATCATACTTTTTGTAAGGAATTAAAAGGAGATAGACTACTAAGGATTTATAAAAGCGATAGTCATCTAACTAAGATTTTAATAGTTCCTCATGAACTGCATCCTCATGAACTAAACTAAGTGTAGGATAATTGCCCCTCATGGGCATCATGATATATCAAGGTTAATGAATTTATTATCGTTAACTCACAACAATGTTTCTCTCTAAATTCATATCAAACATCACTCACAATCAATATGCTAAAATCTCGAAGCTAGAATTATCAATTTAATATTTTCCATCACTTCTACAGTTCACTTTGAATTTCTAGAACAAATACTCTCTTATCATAATTTACTAGAAGTAGTTGAAAACATGATAACTTAAATGGCATACAAGCATTAACAAGGGTCCCATGTATTTTTCTAAAACTTATACATTTTCATGGAAGGCTATAAAATCATAATTTCCCTAATTTGGCATAATTCTAAAAGCATGTTAATAGCAACTAAATTTCTAAATTTATGGAAGGTTCAAATGTCCTGTGGAAACTACTTGTAATGGAAAAAAATTAAAACCATAAGCTTAAAACCCACTTAACTGGAGGGGTCGAGAAAGAGATGCCAATACCAACAGAACTCCAAGGAGTGGGAATGGTATCAACATCTACAATAGAAGCAACAAAACTCATGAATAAACTATGTTATATTAGAACAACCTATGAACTTTGGGAGGACACCCAAACTTGACAATAACTAAGAACATAAACTCCCAATCACATGAGAAATGAAGAAAAAAAAAGGGAAAACAACATAATCTACTATCAAATCTTTACCTTAAAGCTAGGAGATGGTAGGATTGAAGGAGTAAAAGAGTGAAAGGGTGGAAGGTGAGTAGGAGAGAGTTGGGTTCGCTTTTCTAAAGCTAAAACACATGGGGGAGGGATTTTTATAGTATTGGGGTCACTTACTAAAACTACATCATTTTGGACGTGTTCTGATACAACTTGCATTCCTATACCGATCATATAGGGGAGGGGATTTTATAGCACTGGGGGTCACTTAACGAAACTACGTTGTTTTGGATGTGTTCTAATACCGCTTGCTAGCACCACACCATTTGACCCCTATAGCGGCCTATGACCCTTGGTCTGAAAATGGCGCTGAAGCATTGACCACCGCTATAGTGGTAAGGGGTCCTTGACCAATATAGTAGTCACATACATGCATGTTCTATATTTTTCAGGTTTTTCATGCATCTAGAGCCTTTTAGGCAACATAGTTGAGTCCCAAGGGACTGGGATTCTAAGGCCATATTCGACTTATATAAGGATATGTGGACTTGAGGCATCACAAATTGATATGGATTCTTAGAAAATTCAGTCCAAGATGCAATTCGTGAGGAGAAAATAGGGGCATGGCCAAAAGCTAATCTATCTGTAAAGAGAATAAGGAACAATAAGGATAATGATAATCCAAATCAACACAGGAGGTAATTCCATATTGGAGTAGATAAAAAAAAAAAAATCCAACCCTGTAAGTCTTTTGCGTGTTTTCTCAAGTTTATCCATGAATGATGAACATGAAAGAGATGAAAGGAAAAGAAGGTCATAGAGGTGAGAAGGCAGGAGAAGGGTTTACCAACTGAAACAATTTTGCTACAGAGCACAATGATCGGAGAGGAAGAAAGCCAAAGCAAGCTGCATGAACTTGATGACACTAATGAGTTGTCCATCACTTATGATGGTAGAATTATGGAAAGGAGAGTGGGAGACCTAGGAGGATACTGAAGTCAGTTTGAAGGGGATATTAGCAGCATAGCTAAATTGAAGCAACTAGCTTAAACCATAAACAAAGTAGCAGCTAATTTGAATGGAGCAAAAGGAAGAACAATAGAAGCTAAGAATGTGCATGGAGAAAAAAATAGTGCAAGGATGATATGATGATTGTCAGTGAGGTAGAGGGTGCCAGCCAACAAATGGTATCCCAAGTTCCATGAACATGATAATGTGGAACTGCCATGTTTTGGGAAGGCCCTTGACAGTTCACAACTTGAGAGGGATTTGTTGATCTCACTTCCCAAGGTTGAGATATTATGTAGGATTAAAAAAAACCTTCATATGTGGCTAGTATTATAAAGAAGTGTGGCTTTAGTAAACACTTTATTATTAATCCTAAGGGGACTACTAGGTGTTTAGTGGTAGATGCAAAGAGGAGACTCATGTTTCAATTGTTGCTCATGAGGAATATTTTATGCACATGAAAATTGAAGATTTGGATAGGTTAATACAATGGGATGTGATATTTGTTCACTTAAACAACTCCACAAACCTCAGGTAGTAGCAGTACAACAGAATTCTAGATTTGATTGCAACAGCAGGTAATAACTATGTGATAATAGGATACTTTAATGCCATTTGTGTTAACGAGGATGAAGAGGGAGTAAGGTCAGAACCTGTTGAATCTATAAAGGGGTTCAATAATTTTATGAACCAAGGAGAATTAATTGAGTTAGGATTTTTTGGTTACAAATTCACGTGGTGCAATAGGAGCTATGAAGGAAATTTGATAAAGGAATATATTGACAATAGTTTTAGCTTACAATCATGGAGAATGTCTTATCCAGAAGCAAGAGTGCTACATTTGGAGAATAATGATTCTGACCATTGTTCCCTATTACTTGAATCAAATCCCCCAAGCTATGTCAAGAAAATGAAGTTCAAATTTCAGGAGAGATAGTGCGAGAATCTTGAAGTGAAAAGAATCATAAAGCAAACAAGGAACAAGGATGCTGAAGGTTCTCCAATGTTTCAATTATTCCAAAGATTGAAACTTTTGTATGCAGAGATTAGTTAAATGGACCAGCAGTAGTCCACGAACTCTATGGACTAGATTATAAGGCTGAAAGGAAAGATAAAACAGATGAAAGAAGCAAAGACAGATAAGGTTCACCCCTACTTGTGGTTAGTCCAAAGTCGGATCTTTGTCATATGGATAGAGGCAATTGGGGAACCATGACCATTAGAAGTCTAGACCTACCATAAATGTGTGCATGCATAGTTTAAACTTAGCAGCTACCCAAATTAGGATTTTGGCCTTAGAACTCCGCAACAGTAAGTTTTACCCTATTAGGATAAAGGAAGCATGCATCTTTCATCTTTTTACACTCCTTTATGCTTTACTTTTAGTTGTTTTTACATCAAAACATTATCACATTGCATTTGGGTTAGCTAGCTTCTCATCCCATAACTTAGTCATGCTATGCATTCTCATCACGAGAATGTTCCATTTTAATTGTTGATTGCTTTTTTTTTTAATATTTTATTTGTCTTGTTATTTGTCTTTCAGTTTGGGTTATCAAAATTTTGGGTTGTGTTTATTTTTTATTTTTCTATTTTTGTCTAGAATTTTTTTTTTAGAGGGCTGCGTGTCTAAAACACGTGGTGGGCTATTTCAGCCTTCAGAAAAGGAACTGTGCTTAGGTTGCCATTGTTGTTTTCTCATTTTTGGTTTTGTCTTTTACAAATTTTTTGTTGTTGCTACTTTTATTGAATTTTGTTTGGGCTCTTGGGGTTTCATTTCTTCGAAGAAAAAAAAAAGGAGTCTTTGAGCTGTTATATGTTTTTGGGGCCTAATGTGTTGTCTTAAAAAAAAAAAGTTTTGGGTTTTAACTTGATATGGGTTCTCTAAGCTTGATTCAGATTTTTTTTTTTGTTTTAGAGCTGGTTCTCTTTAAAAAAAAAAAAGGAGTTTGTAACACTTTTTTAGCAATTTGTTGTAGTCATTTGTGGAGAAGTAAGTAAATTAGTTTATGGAATGATTTAATTGTTTACCTTATGTTTAGTGAATTTTTCACCAAAAACTTTCAAATAGTAACTAGTAAAAATAAAATAAAATGGTAGTCAAGTACTAACTTAAATCCTAAGCAAGAGAAGATTTCATTTACAAAGAAAAATGCTTATTTACAAAAGGGTTCTTTTTTTTTAGAAAGGCGGATTTTAGTTCTTTTTGTAATTTAATTTCTTTTCTTGTCAACAAAAATAAATTTCAAAACATTTTTTCTCCGCGCAATGATCAATGATAGTGATTGAGTAGCAAATATTACCTTTACTATTGTCAGATCATAAGGATTTACTAAGTAACCGAGTGCTAACTTAAATACCATACAAGAGCGGATTTTGGTTTTTTTTCAAAAGAAAATGCTTCTTTAAAATTTTTTTTTATTAATTAATTAAAATCCATTAACTTACAATAATTTTTTACAGAACTATGTGGCTTTAAGTTCCTTATTGCACTAAGGATATGTAGGAGCAGACAATCTTTGTCAAGCCAAAATTAATTTTTCGTAATTTATTTGTTTAAATGTAAATATGCTCATCTCGTCTTTTCTTATTTAAAAAATAAAAAATAAAAAATTATTTCAAAGGTTATTAATTAATTTGCATAACTTACTAAGGTACTGTTCAAGGATGGGTGTATTATGGGTGCTACAGAATTAAGTTCCTACTCTTTCTTATGCATAATTGACTCCTGAATTCATGTTTGGTCTTTCAAAGATCGCTTTTTATAATAAACTGAGTTTTTCCATGTTTTTCCCAATTTAAATAAAGATGATGACGACTCCCTTTTTAATCACTTTTTTTCGCCGTCCCCTCGCATTCCCAGGTGTGACAGCTGTCATTGAGGGTCCTCGCTGCAGTGAGTATATCTCGCTACAATGAGCATGTCTAGAGCAAGGATGGTGGTCTTGCCCTCCCCAGCTCGCTGCAGTGATGGATTCTCATTGCAGCAAGACTGTTCTACATAATTTTGCAAATTAGTTGCCACACGATTTTTGGCGTACCAGAGGTTTCCAGGGGGTCCCCTAAGGCTACTAGGCCAAGCTAGAGATATGTGGACCTAAGGTATTACAAACACAAAGAGGGGTATTGGAAAGAACAACCAAGGGTGGGATAGCTGAAATAGGATATTAAAACACAAGGTTATTTCATTCAAAATGCCAGTCCAGGAACAGAAATAATAAAATATGGAGGCTAGAGGATAGTAAAGAAGGTTGGTGCACTGACTCGCATAATATTGGTGAAAGAGCAAAAAGATACTTTTGGAAACTCTTTACTTCAAGCAATCCAGCAGACCTTTCATCATACCTACAAGGAATAAATTGGAAAATGTCAGGAACAATGAATAGGAATCTTGACTAGTTTCAAAAAAGGAAGTTGAAGATGTTGTTTTCTCTATCAACTCCTATGGGGCTATAAGGGATGATGGTTTCACAGCCGAGTTCTATCAAGCATATATGGAGATAATTAAACACGATATGATTCGAGCTGTGAAAGTTCTTTTTCTCAAGGGGAAGGATGCTGAAAAGCTTCAACCATACACAAATTTGCTTGATCCCAAAAGTGAAAAATGCTTCAGCAATGAACCGTGTCACACCTATTAGTTTATGCACGGTGTTTTATAAGATTATTTCTAAGATTCTAGTGCAACAACTACAAAAGCATATGAGTTAGCTCATAAGTGCTAATCAAAGTGCTTTTATTAAGGGGAGGCTTATCAATGATAACATTTTGGTTGCACAAGAATAAAATAAATAGCAATTCTTTTGACTTGGATCTCAAATTGGATATGAGCAAAGCATACAACAAAGTTGAATGTAGTTGTGTGGCATATTATGGAGAAACTGGGCTTCTATGGAAAGTGGATTAATTGGATGCATGAATGTGTGTCTATTATGGTGGAAGGACAACCAATTGGTTTTTTAAACCACATAGAGGTCTCCAACAAGGATATCCTCTATCACCATACCTTTTCTTATTATGTGCAGAAGGTTTATCCTATTTGCTCTACAAGGCAGAAGAATAGAATAGTACATGGATTGAAAATAAACATTAGATGTCCATCAATTAGTCACCTACTTTTTGCAGATGATTCAATTCTATTTAGCAAGGAAACTACTCAACACTTTGAAAATTTGATGGAAGTGCTCCTTATTTACAATGCTATTAGTGGCCAAGAGGTGAATTTAAACAAGTCCTCCATTTTTTTCAACAACAATACTCCACAGTAGACCAAAACTCAGATAGCTAATTTGCTTGAAGTTCCTCATATAGGTGCACAAGACAAGTAGCTTGGTCTCCCAGCCAATGTTCAGAGATCCAAAAAGGAAACATTCAGTATGATCAAAGAAAAGGCCATCAAAAAACTCAATCACTGGAAGTGAAACCGACTTTCAATAAGTGGCAGAGATATATTAATCAAAGCTATAGGATCAACCATCCCAATTTATCCCCTAAGCTGCTTTAGGTTGCCTAAAACATTGCTAGATGATATACATAAAATTTTGATGAGATTTTTGTGGGTCAAAAACCTGATGAGAAGAAAATGGCATGGATAAGTTGGAACAAGCTTTGTAGAGAAAAATCATAAGGGGGCATAGGTTTCAAAGACCTTAAAAGCCTTTAACATGGCAATGCTAAGGAAATAATGTTGGCATCTACTCACTAAAGATCATTCCCTATTCCATAAGGTCTTCAAAAGCAAATACTTCATGTATGGGTCTCTGATGAAAGCTGATGCTAGTCCAAAGCCTTCTTGAAGGCAAGAAAGTGATCGAAAAAGCGGGCATTCTAGAAGGTTGGCGTAGGCGAAAAGATTGAAATCAAAATTGATCCAAAAGGGTTTTTGATTCCTACTTATATTGTCTTCGTCCCTAGGCCTCCATAAACAATTCCATTCAATTAGCAAAGCAACTAATGACTAATGAAAGTGACCAGAATGAGAACATAACTAGAGAAAACTTTGAAGCCCCAATTGTAGAAGACATTCTCAAAATTTTCCTACACATGAATAGGATAAATCAGTATGGAAAATGGAAAAGAATGGCACTTGCTCAGTCAAATCCTAGCTATAGAATGGCCTTTTCCTTTTTCCATCCCCAAATCGAAACCTTGCCAGCCCACTATGGAAATAGTATATTGTGGAAGTCAATCTGGTCTATCAAAGCTCTTTTGAAGATGAAGGTGCTGATTTGGAAGCTTGCTCATGGTGGAGTTGCAGTGAGGAAGAACTTGAAGAGAAAGAGTCCCCAGCATTGATGATGTTTGCCCTAAATGTTTGGCAGAGCTAGAGACAGTGGTTCAATGCTTCATCTCATGCCCATTCTCAAATCGAATATAGGAGAAAGTGAACCTCCAAGCTCAACTCAGATCCGGCGAAGACCGTCTGTTCTCGCAGTGGTGGACGGAGATGGTGGAAGGTCTTCAACGGACACCTTCCGATGCTCTCTCGATCAATCTTTGCTTCTTTCATCATATGGAGAATGGGGACAGCTAGAAACAAGAAGGATTTTGAGGGGAAAGACACTAACCCTCATTTAATCTTAGAAAGTACTAACATGGAAACCTGGATGATATCGAATTGAATTGAATTCCGTGGAATTGAATTAAATACTTATATATGAAATGAATCGATAAATTAAAGAATTGAATTCGATTTCTTGATTTGAAATAGGTCTAAAAATGAATTAATTTAATTATTTTTACAATTTTATCCTTCAATAATATATTAAAAATAAAATATTATATTCAATTAAGGTTATTTTAGTATTTTCATTTGTATTTCTCACTTCAAATCACACCTATTTGAGTCTAATTTTGATTCCTTAGTTTTCTTTGGATTCTAATTTCTATATAATTTCAATTTCTTTATTTAAGTTACTTATAAAATATGAAATTTAATTAATTCAATGATAGAATTGAATTCAAACCTTAAAACTCTTCATGATGAATTTAGTATAATTTTTTTTTGGTCAAACACATGCACACCTTCACAGGGAAGGGGGAAAGGTTCATCCACCACAACCAGGCTCTGCCTAGTTTGAACTCGGGTGCAGTTCCTAAGAGACACATTGGTCTACCATTAAAGCAATGCTCCAACTGCGATGAATTTAGTACGATAAACACCCTCATTTCTCCTCTTTCTTAAGATATTCAGTCACTAGTGCTCTATTGGGCCTGTCCTACTTGTTGTTTGCTGATGTCCTATTGGACGTACTTTTGTTCTTTTTCTTTTGGAAGTGGAATAAAATTACCGACCTTTGTCAAAAATAAAAAAAAATGTTCAATTATCAAAACCCAAATATTGCCCTTCTTATTTATCATTCACGTTGAATGATCTTAATGACAATAAAAAATCTAAATTAGAATATTTTAAGAAATCCAAATCAAAATATTTGATGATAAATATAATATAATAAACTATAAAATCAAAATATATTAATTTAAATATTTTATTGGTAATTATTACTAAATAATTTGCTCGATATAATTGACTTAATCATTTACTTTTCATGACAAAAAATTAAATGCATTGCTGAATGGCACATCATCTATTTTAGAATTATATGTAAATGGATCCTCACTCATTCATATATATATATATATATATATATATATGAAGATTTTCAAAATTGATCATTCTGTCTTTTATTATGAATTTCGTTTTAAACTTGCTCAGAGGTTGATTCTGCTTTTTGTTGTACGGCAATGACTTTAAAAACAAATTAAAACCTGCGTTCAATGTGAACAAACGGATGCAATATGCTCTCAAACCAAACAATTCTGTTTATTTTGCATCTAGTTTCTTTTAATTTACCCCTAAAATGGGGAATGAATCTTTATACTTGTTCCTCTATTCACATCAACATGTAACATGAAAAACTCACTGATAGTGTTTGGCATGATTAAATTCAGGAAATAATTTAATTTACTTTAAAATTATTTAAATTGATTTGATTTATAAGTTAAATATAATATTTGGGATGATTAAATAAAATAAGAATTAAATTGATTTAAAAATTAACTTTTATATTTAAAATACAATAGATTGTGTTTGAAATGATTAAGATAGGAATTGATTTGGTTTGATTAGTATTTAAGTTTTAAAATAAATTAATTCCACTCAAATACTATTAAATTTTATAGGATTTAAAAAATAAAAGAAGCAATCTCATGAGTTTGCAAATGAAAACATTTCTTTTTTTTTTTTTTTAAGATTCAAACACAAGATTTGATTTATAAATTAAAATCATTCCTATTTGGCTTAAATATGTTTTTGGTCCTACAAATATATGTCATTTTATTTTAGTCACTTTTAAATTAATCTTTCGTTTTTTATCTGCCTTTTTCTAATGTTATGTTTTTGCTCCTTGTACTTTATATGTAGATCCCTAAAACAAGTTCAGAACATACATTTAATCCTTATAAATATTGAAAATTGTGCTTTTGTATCCTCATAAATATATTTAAAATATTCATTTGATCATTATAAATATCTCCACTTATTTATATAAACTAACAGTAGGGACCAAAAATGTAATATTAGAAAAATAAAAATCTAAAAACTAATAAAAAAATTTAGAGAAACTAAAATCAAAACGTCCTTTATTTAAAGGATTGAAAACATATTTAAACATTTCTATTTTTTTTTATCATTCCAAAATTATTACGGTGGTGAGATGTGTTGATTGCCAAACTAATCAAACAAGTGGGAACCTGGCAGAGTTGAGACGGTGTAGGGTTTATTTTCATATTATAAGAAGTGTTATTCTATTATCAAAAAATGAGTGTTTACTAAAATATCTATTTTTTAATTATTAGATATAATAAATGTATTGAATAAATACGGACCATCATCATATAGTAATTTTTAGAATTGGTTTCTATTTTCTAAAACTCAAAAAGTAATATGAACTTATTTTAATTAATGACATTACATGTAAAATTATTTTCTTTAACATTTATATTCATCATTCTCCGAGAGATTGGAGAGTCGTAAATGGACATGAGAAAATAGTGATGCTTACCCTCTTCTAAACTTTTTACTGCCAAAAAAGAGAAAAAATAAAAAAGTGTCGGTATCGAGGCTTGCTGGCCATTCACAATCTTACTGTGTTATGAGGATGTTTGTAGAATAATATATTTCAAGACACTCTCAAATGGAATAATATTTTTCTTCCATAAAAAATATTGACAAAATCTCTGAATTCATCCATCTTAAATTTTGTAACCAGAATAATTGATCTCTCTATAACAAAAATATCTAATATAGAATTAATTTGAAATCTTCATATTCTTAATAGACTAACTTTCTCTATTTTTTTACGGAGAAACTAATTTATCCAATGTTTTTAATCGATAAAAATTTCTTTGGAAACTTTCTTTTCCAGAAAGGTCAATATATTCTGCTTAAAATTTAAGAGGCGGGATTGGGGGGTTTTGCCAAATATTTCTGTACCCCTCAAACTTACTTTAATACCTTAAACCAAATCAGAGGACCTTGTGCCATACTGGCATTGATACTCAAATAGTAACAGTCCTCTTTTGAAAAGAAAAACACTTATCCCAAGGGAATCAAGAATTGTTCGTCAAGTAAGAAGACACAATATAGATATTTACACATGAGTAGGAAACCCGGTAGCATTTTGTTTTGTGGTAAAAATTCAGTGCATATAAGAAAACAATGAGCTTTTTATTATGGGCTTGATAAAAATAATGAATTACAAACACTAAAAACATACGTGAAGAGATGAAAGCTGCAAACAAAAATAAAAAAGCTGAACTACCACAAAACAAAGCTGGTCGTTCTTGGATTTTCTGATGTTGTCCATGTTCTAGTGATTCCAACTTGTTTTTCTGAACAAAAGGGAGGGAGCCCTTGGATATGCAGATGCTGCATCGGCTTCAGAATCCATGCTGGAGAGTCGATTCTAAGATTCACCAAAAAGATTGAGAAACACTAAAGTTGTATGCTTTACATTAAATTAATAAATGTAACAAATCAAATTCCCCCTAAATAAAATATTACTATCTGAATATTCTGAGGCTAAGATTCATGTATTTACAGATGAAGCTAACTTGCAAACTCTAAGAGCTTCAGCCTACCTATATTGTATACTCCGGATGCAGTCAAGGAGACACATCCAAATGAATGATTGAACTCCTAGTCATTCCCTTGCATGTTCAGTAAGGATTGATTCAAAAGGAACTGCAATAGCATCAGATAAAGGAAGCTAATTCACAGATATAACAAATGTAAAGTTATCTGATCCAGTGCTGAATACCACTTCCATCCAATTGTTGATTCCTCTCATCTCAGAGCTGTTTGTAGCAGCTGTAGGCGATAGCAACTGATGCAGCCGCACATACAACAGCAAAAGCAGCAAAAGTATCTTCTTGCTCCCAGCAGTCAAGCCATGTTGGCATGGAACGAAGCTTGCACAATGCTCCTTTGCCGTTATTTATCCAAGATATCACATTCTTATAGAACTTATCATCGACCGGGACCATCGCCTCTGGTTCAATGGCACAGGGGGTCTTGTTCTTTTCCACCAACACTTGGTTCTGACAGCAAGAAATATACTCATTTTCTTGGTAACAGCTCACTCCATTTGATTGGCAGCTGCCTACAAACTTGTCTTGTGATCGACACACAGCAGTGCTTATTGGTTGATGCTGCATATGCATGAAAACTTCTGTGCTTTCTTCTAAGTTTTTTACACCATTTAGATGAATCCTTTGTTCATGCTTTTTCTTCTGTTCATCTTCTGTTAAACCCATCTGGCCCCTGATGGCAATATTGAAAAATGTTTCAAAAAAAAAATGAACAAATCCAAATCAGTAATTTTTCAGGACTACCGTCAAAGCTTTTCAAGACCCAGCAGCCAGCTACATGCGATTATTTTGACTGTGTATAGACTTTCAGCATGCTATAATCAGGTTTGAGGAGGGAATGTGTCACATGACAAATCAAATTATAATACATCATTCATAATGTTATGGTAGAGCTTAGGTTTTCTAAAAATTCAATGGAGGTGAAAGCAATATTGCTAGAGGAGTTATTCATTATGGCTACATCCTTCTAGTAAGAGTTTAAATTGGAAGAGCTAAATCCTTGGCTGGAAGAACACCCTATATGCTTTCAGAAATGGTTCATGTTACTTAAAGTTGGATGGAGCAAAGATCACATAACCTGATAACCAACTGAAAAAGGGTAGAACATGTGCCTTGCTGCTTTTCACCACAATTTCAGTTTGAAACTATGGAAACCAAAGTTCTGTAGGCTATGTTCCCAGTTCCATGATAAAATAACAAAGAAAATATCAAATCGTTGATGAAAAAGGGAATTTAGTCATGCTCTGGGTGTTAAAGAATCTCGATTAGTGCTAATGCTAATTTCTCATAAGCCTTTAAATTTTGCAAGTAGCTCTCCTGGATATCTCACTCACATATGACAATAAACCTCAGGATCATAGCTAAAATCTGGCCTCAGGAGCTGGCCTAATCAAACGAACTTATAAAATTAACTTACGACCCCACAGGACAGCCCCTGCCCTCAAAAGCCAACAAGAGTTAGGACCCCAACTGTTGTATTCTAGAGGATGGAAACAAAAATTACAAACAACTTCATAAGTAAAATGCTTGGAAAAAAAAAACAAAAGCAGCACAGTAGATAACTACCTCCATAGTGAGTCTAAAATTTCTCCTTTTATTATATGCTGTTGAAGTAATAAAGGTACATCTTCAGGAGTAATATATCCATACCTACATAATCAAGTTGAAAATGAATACTATTCAGCTCAATATTGAAAATAATTCTAATTTCTATCGGAAGCATGAGTTATAATGGCCAGAGGAGTCTCTTCCTTACCAGTGGCCAGTGACTTCTCCATTGATGCTTGATCCCAATATAATGACATTTCCTGCATAACTATGCCCCCCAATGTGAGAGCATGGGCTGACAAACACTTTACCATGAAGACCATGTAACTCTATCTCTTCTCTGAATCTACTGACCAAGATAGGTCCACAAACGCCACATCTACGATCACGGGATCCATGTGAACACACAAAAACATATGAAGCCTCTAAGGCTTCAGGGTTTCCAGGAAGCCATTCTCCATCATTGACAAGAACTTCTTCAACAAATGTTTCGACATCAAAATGTGTTAATCTCCTGCAATGTCACTAAAATTGTTGTTTGTCATAAATTAGGGGGAAACAACATGGAACCGTTTTGTAATGGAATCAAAAGTTACAAAATGTTAGATATAAAACCATTCGTATACAAGCTTTTGGGGGAGATAGTTTCATAACATGGTATCAAAGTGGTGGCATCATTCGTAACCTATACCACTCTTTTCAGCTACCAAGTTCCATACTCAAGGAGTTCCAATTTTTAGGTAAGAACTTGGCAGCAGAAAAGGGCAGTACAAGTTGTGGATGATGGTGCCGCTCTGATACCATCTTATGAACTTATCTCTCCCAAAAGTTTAAGTTGATGGATAGAGGTATATGAATGATTTTATATCCAACACAAATCAAAAGTTAAACTAACCTATATCTTATCATGTCTGGAAAGATTAATACATCGCCATTAGACGTTTCAGTCCCATCACGCCCCTCGCATAATGTTAGGTAGGTCTGGCAAAGAAGTAACTCCAAGACAGTCAGCCACAGTCGTTAAAATACAAATATTGTTTAATTGCCATAAGATTGAACCAAGTTAACTATAATCAAAGACATATAACAGAAGTAAGCACTAAAATTTTGCTTTAGAACAAAACTCCAATTCCACCATCAGTGCCAATTCACTATTATCTCAGCCAAAAAAGCTGCACTTTCCATCATATATTTAACATTCTCCTCAAAATAGACCCTAAAGTCAAAGCCAAACCCTCTATGAAATGAAGAAACATCGCTGGAAATTGACAGCATCTTTACAGCATAATTAGGCCAGTTTCAATAACAAAATCCTTATATAATGTAATTTGCATAGGGTTAGGCAACAATATTTATAGAGGAAAAAGAAAACTAAGTACCAAATAAACTTCACTTTAAGCATTCTCCTCAAATTTATACCCTATGTAATGAGTAAACATCACTAGAACCTCACACCAATTTTCCTGAATTACTAGGGCCATCTTCCGTTACCAAAATCCATATATAATGTAATTTGGACACAAGTAGTCAACGAAAATCCATTAAAATACCCCAAAGTACTAAAAAGTTGGGACTTTCATTTTTTTTTTTTAAAAAAGGCATCTTAACTTAAATCAAATCACCCCTGCCTTAAAAACACCACTCCATCAATCGGGTGCACTTTAGAGGCTAAGTGGTCAATCTCAATCATTAACCATTTAAGACTTGATATTAATTTTTGTTCACTCCTAGACTTTGATAGACTTAACATACCGTTTTAAGAAATTTCAAGTAAATAAAGTTATACTCTTGCTAAGGCTTATAGCTTTTAGCCTAGTGGTAGGAACTTAATCCTACATTTTGATGCAATATCCTCATACGTGAAGCATTTTTGCTTAGGCGACAATACAAGATTGAGAATACACGTGTCTTTTGCAATTGGAGTGTATCAAAATTAAATTTTTAAAATTTTGAGATTTTATAAGATATAAGTTACAGACACGAACCTCCAAATCCCATTTCAAGAACATGAATTCACCAAGAAGAGAGAGAAAAAAAAGCCACCAAAACATTTAAAAAAAAAAAACTCACGCACAAAAATCATGAAACAGTGAGAGAAATAGTAGCAGTACCTCCTTGTTCATGTGACCCTTCCTGGCGGCAATGGCGGCGTGGAGTAACCTCGGCAACCGGTCAAACTCCGCGGCGTCGATGCGCGGCGGCCATACGGCGGGGCTCTTGTAGCAAAGGAACACGTGACGGCTGTAGAACTCCACGGTGCCGGCCAGTTGCCGCTGTCGGAATTCGGGTCTAAAGAACCCCAACTCGACATCGCCGTCATTGTTCTTCTTGTTGTTGTTCGGGAATGTTCTAGAAGAACGGTCGAGGAGGTAGGTGTCCATGGAGAAAGAAGAAGAAGAAGATAAAGAAGAAGATGATGACGACGACGACGACGACGACGACGATGATGATGATGGGTTCTTGAAGGCCATAAGGAAGTTGTTGTGTTCTCGGTCGCTGCTGGTGGTGAAGGTGCTGTTTGTTCTGCGGAGCAACATTGTTGTTGTCTTCGGAACAACGTTGGAATTCGAAGTTTTTGAGGTTAACGATGATGAGACCAATAGTGTTACGAGGAAGTGGTGGGTGCAATGCAGTGACAAGTGCCGTGTGTGTGTTGCTGTGTTTCTCTTTCTTGTTTCTTCTTTTTCGACGATTGCACCTTTTTCGTTTGTGGGGAGAGGAAAGTGTGAAGTGGCGTGGGGTGTAGAATGCTTTTGTGTGGGGGTTGAACGAGGTCTGACGTTGGATCTGGATGATGTGATTGTTCAGGACACCCTTGAAACCAATTTTGAGCTTTCAACTTCGAAAGTGTTTTGAAATGATTAAGGTTGAGAGTTTGATTTATAAGTCTGAATTTTATATTTTAAATGATTCCTTCAGATAATTGTGTAAGATATGGCATGATTTGAATTGATTTGGAATAAAATTTTACATTTAAAATAATAATGTTTTGAATAATTTAAAATCGGAATTAATTTGGTTTGTATTTAAATTTCAAAATGAAATTAATTCTTATTAAATACTATCAGATTTAACGGAGTTTACGCGAACTCAAAGTAATTAATTAAACATATGAGAATTAAAAAAATAAAGCTATTATTTTAAAATATTCAAACATAATAACACAAAAAAGAAAATCAAACACAAGATTTATATAAATGAAATTCTCTCTCTCTCTCTCTCTCTCTCTCTCTCTCTCTCTCTCTCTCCCCTATTCTAAGCCCTCTTTGAGCTATGAAGGTACATCCATTACTATATGGTCTCCGTTTAAAAGGTAAGAAATAAGAGAATAATTTCCATAGATTGATGGCTATCCAATAAAAAATCAAAAGAATTGTCAACATAGTTTTTAAGTGATTACCACTTATGACAGAATAATTTTCACCATTCAATTATAATATAAATTATTTTATAAATTTAATTTTCATACACTGATCATATAAGAGAGTTTTACAGTGTTATCCAATTAAATTTCTATTTTTACATGATATTTTAAATAATAGAAATAAAAATTAATTATATTTATTTATGTAATATTATATAATTAAATAATTATATAACTTTTTTACACTAAAATTAAATCCTTATTTTATAATCTCATTCATAAAAAGTAGTCTCTATAAGTAACTAATAAAGATATATATGTTATACATATGTGGCCATAACAAGACGTATTAAAGCATAGCGAGTAAAGAAACAAAGATAGCGTTTGGTAAGGAGAACGGGGACATAAATATAGGGACAGCTTATCCTTGTATGCTGTTTGGCAAGGGGGATGGGGTATGAGGATGAAAAATTTTTTCGCTCTAAAACAAAAATTTCTCAGATTGCCTTTTTCAAAAAGTGAGAAAAGGACACAGAGACATAAATTTTCAGTGGTGATCAGGCTACCAATCAACGGCGGTCAATGGTCTTCGACGGTAATCAATGATTGACCGACAATGGTCAATACCAGTCAACGAAAAGTCAACGTCCGTCCACGCCTCTACAACTAAACATAATATAAAGACTATTTTTTGTCTGTCTCTACTGTCCATATATTTCTGTCCCCATCCTTCGTCTCCCTTACCAAACACTATCAAAGTGCATTTATTTCATATTATTTTAATAGAAAAATGATTTATTTAGACAAAAATTACTTTTCATAAAAATCATCTATACTAATTTCTATTTAAAAATTAGAATAACTTTTGAACATAAACTGATGCAGATAATTTTTATAAAAATAATTTATATAAAAAAAGGTAGGAAAAAATCGTTTCTGAAGAAACGGACATGAGGGCACGACTGATTTTAATTTTCAACTTTTAAAATTTTATAAAAGAAAAACTAAAAATAATTACTGAAATTTAAAATTTATAATTTTTCATAAGTATTTTCTCCATAAAATCGTTAAAATTAAAAAAAAAAAACTGAAATTAAAAAATTAAAATTGAAAACTGAAATTAATTGCACTTTAAATGCATCACCAATCACCTAAGCATGCATGCAAATTTAATAATCATTATATATTGCGTCCCGTGAAAGAGTTGCTACTACCAAACATGAAAGCTCAATAGAAGCAACATAATACCAATAGATTTATAATCTACTTAGTTCCATTTACATGACGCATCCCTGCATCTGTCACCAAACTATTAACACTTCCTCAATCCTTCCCTTCAAACAGACTAAAACGGCAAGATATGATCACATTCCTCAACTACACACAAATAATTCTTGTTTCTCTCACATTCAAGAGCTGCACAAACTACTACAAATTTCAAATTTCATGCAAGATTCTCCTCACCAGGCAGATAAGAAGGAGATCCACCCTCAACCTGGTTTTTCTTCCTGTGGAAAATACCACTAATATTAGGCACTAGAACTTTCTTTGAAACTGAAACCTTCTCTTTTTCTAGCTTTCTCACCTCGACTGCTTTATGAGGGGGAGGGTTCTGCTTTTGAATCCTATAGTGCTGAGGAGATGCCTCTGATGACATCTGTGTTTCAGCCAATATTCGAGATGCGGCTTCTGCCGCCTTCTTCTGCTCTCGCTCGCGCCACCTCCGAAGCTCACTCTCCACTGCCTTCTTTGCCGCTTCAGCCATGTCAGCCTTTTTCAAGGCCTCCTGTGTCGCAGTCTTCATATCCTCAATCTCCTTCTGAATCTTCTCTAACCTTTTGAGAGACTCATTTTCACTAGCCTTCACAGCCTCAACCTGTGCCTTTGCAGCGGCCACTTTCATGTCCGCTAATTTATCGGACTCCTCAACTTTCCGACTTAGTGACTCAAATTCCTCCTTTGAGATGGTAATTTTAGCACCAGATTCAGATGTTGATGCTCGTGCTGCACTCGTCCTCTCAGTTAACACTGTAATCTGGTCAAGAGCACTTGCCTCCGCTGCTTTTGCTGCTTCTGCTTCTTCCAGCGCTACTTTGAGCTTTTTCTCTGCATCTTCTAATGCAAGCTTAGCAACTTCAGCTTCCTTCTTCAACTCTGCTGCCTTGTTCTTCATATCTTCGGCTTCCCGCCGTGCATTTTCAGCTTCAGATGACAGCTGGTTCAGAGTTGAGATCATTTCCTCAGATGCACCTCTAACTTTAGATTCCTCTGCCAAGCAGGCTTCAAGCTCAGACCTACATTTTCGGAGCTTGACATGCAGATTCCCAACAATGGATTCAGTTTCAGATTCTTTCCCCTTCAATTCTGTATGTTCCCTCTTTACATTCTCTAGTTCCACCTTAAGAGTTTCCACTGAGTTCCTAAGAGCGCTTTCCTCATCTGCTACTTTCTGCAGTGACTCCTTAGCACCATCAAGTTCCAAAGTGACACTTTTCACCGAGTCCAGGTCTGACATCCTTTTACTTTCCATTTCCTTTTGCAGAGCCTCGATTTCACCCAATGTCTCAGCAAGCTGCACTTCAAGATTTTTGGTGAGCTCAGGATTGAATTCCTTCTTTAAAGCAAGCAATTTCTTTTCAGACTGTTCAAGGGTGGCTTTATATGATTGTCTTAGAACATCTTTCTCAGCTAATGTCATTGCTTGCTGTCTATGTGCTTCAACAGATGCTTGCTTCATTTGTTCAATTGATTCCTTTACAGCTGAAATTTCTTTAGACAGCTCAGACGCTCTTTCCGAGTTGTCCTTCATTGCATTTTCAGCTTCTTCGGCTTGCTTGAAAGCAGACACTCTTGCATCCAAGGATGAATCATACTCCTGACGTATCTTGCTCAGCTCTTGCTTTGCAGCGTCGAGTTCTGTAATGACGGATGCATACCTTTTAACTGCAGCTTCTAACTCTTCTTTCCAAGCACCATTTGTTCCATCAGGGTAGCCATACTTTTCTTCTTTGAGCTGTTTTGCCTGACCCTCTGCAGCTTCTGTTGTCTTGATCGCTAGCTCCCTGGATTCATTGACAACATTTAGCTTTTCTGTCAGATCCTCAACTGTCCTTTTAGCCCTTTCAAGCTCAACAAGAGCTTGAGCCTTAGTAGTTTCAGCATTCTTCACTTGTTCCCTTAACTTGTTCAGCTCTTTCTGGGCTACATGAAGTTGTGTCTCTTTGGCCAGAACTCTCTAGTGAAAGAACAAAGCTTTTAAATTGAAAAATGCAAAAGATAAAGTACACTCACAACTAACTTTGAATGGAGGAAAAAAACTCTTAACCAGATAACCTACTCTAGCGGACAGAAAAGGCTGAGTAATAGGAAAACTCAGGGCCTATTTGGCTGCAGAAAATATTCTGTTTCCATTTTTTCAATATTGATTACAAAACTTCTGCTTTATTTTCAAGAATTTATGAAGGAAACAATGAAAACTATAAAATCTTGTTTTCACCATTTTCTTCACAGTATCATAAATTAGAAAACAAATGAAAACAAGGTGACAGTTTTGTAATTAATGTTTAAAACAGGAAATGAAATCAGAAAACATCTTACAAACCAAACAGACCATTAAATTTGTGGTGTCCAATTAAACAAAGATACCTTCGGGAATTCATTATCTAATATGCAGAGATAGTTTTACATAGTGTAACAGGAAAGATATACAATGTTTCACAAGAACATGGTTAAGACACCCCAGAAATCTGCCTTTTGATTCTCATAATCAATTTTGCACAAAGTATAGACCATTTTAGGAATTCCATCTATTCTCCAAACCATTTACAACTTCCAAATAGCCAAACTATGAATCATCATTGTTTAAATGCTTAAATACATTGAAAATGCTATAGGAAGACTCAAAGTAGTTAAAAGTTAGAAGTTAAAGTTGTCAGTAATAAGGTAAGGTTTACATTCAGAATGTGTATATAAACGGAAAAAGTATATGTACTCTCAAAAGGAATAATAGATTGAATCTTCAAAAAGAAACACAAGGTCTTGCACACATAAAGCATGCTTACAACAGTGTTTAAAAAAAAAAAAAAAGGAAGTTCAATATAATTTATTATATTCATGATTTCAAAATAAGCACAATATATCTGACATTGTCCTGGGGTCAGAAAGCTTCCTTGCAAATGGTGAGAGACTTAATGCAACAGAATAGTGTAAAACTTTCATTAAATAAAACTAAATATAACTATATGCTCCTAAGCATACTACAGATCCTCCTTAAAGTTAAAAAAAGAAATGGGGAAAAAAATACTGACCCCATACATTGAGGGTCATGTGCACTTTAGTTCTGAATTAAAAAAAGTGCAACATGATCCCTAAACTTTCTTGAATGTGCACTTTAGTCCATCTATTGATTTTTCTGTTTATTGGTTAACGAAAGTAGTCAAGACTTCATGTGCTGCGCACAAGATTACTTTTACAGTAAATTGCCCCCTGACAATTTCTGTCAATTTTAATCATAACCTTAACCCTGTTTGTGTAACAATTTCCCCCATGGCTGATTCAACCCAGAGGTTTTAGGTCTTCTATCTCACAAACTCTATTACTGTATAAGCACCTTCCTTTCCTTCTCTTTGCTCCACAATTGAGAATTGCATAGGGAATTCAATTGGACCCAATTCCTTTAGGCTGTTCTTGTCTCCTTTGCCTGGCACTTTGATGCTCAGCAAACATTCATAAGCATCTACACAGATGCAAAGCCACCATGGTACTACACTGAACACGGTAGCAAGTTCTGCAACACAGACACCACCACTTCCAATAATATCTGTGACCTTTGTAAGGATTCATGGGCATGGGATGGGCACACACATGCCTCCATCATATCTGAATGGGGGTTGAAGTGTGAGAACTCCATCATCATCAGCCTTCCAGATTCCTTGTTCTCAATAGGTTGCTTCAGATGGGATTGTATCAGCCACACTAGCAGACTCCTCCCTTAGTCGCAAAAACATGCTCTTCTTCTTACGTCTCTTGATGTCTCTTTCATGTTTGCTTGCAGCCTTCTTTGCCAACATTTGGATCAACTCAGCACTCAAACTTCTATGTGGGTTTGGTTGAGCCAGCAGTGTTATCTTGACTCTTGTCCTAGCTTCTGAGCTCGATTAAAAATGGTGGCAATTTTAAGATTGAATTTTGGGTGTTAGATTAATTAGTTGGGGCAATTCTGACTTAAAAGTAGACGTGTGCAAATTAGGTAACCACTAATTTTTTTAAGTTCAAGGACTAAAATGCATATCACCGATAGTTAGGGACTTGTTATGAAACCACTTGTCCCAAAAGCTTAAGTTCTTGGGTGGAGGCACATGAATGATTTTTATATCTAATATGCCTCCCTCATGCAAATGCCTCGTTTGGGCCTGAAGTGTAGATAGTCACAAACCCACCTTTACCTTGTGTTGAAATTTAATTATATTTATTTTGAAGAATGGAGGCAACAAAGATCAAAATCTAGACCACTTGGTCATAGAGGCTCAAATACTATGTCGTGAAACCACTTGTTCCGATAAGCTCTTGAGTTGAGGCATATGAATGATTTTTATATCTAATAGGGGAAAGGTTGTATATGGCGATTTTCAAAAAAAAAAAAGTTGTTAATAGCGGATGGCGATGAGGCAAAAATATGCCATAAATATGGCGGAAACCATGGCGGACTAAAAACCATACAATATATATAGAAAAAATATGTGGAACTTTTTATTTATTTTTTTTATTGGTCAGAAGTTTTAATTTTAATGAAACAAAAACAGTGAATTACCCAAAAAGACACTAGCCCACACCCAAAAAAAAAAAAAAACCCAAGAAAACCCATACAACTAAACCATGCCCGTGACTAAAAAAACAACCCACGTTGCACATGACTCCAAAGGCTGAACCACACTCCACACTCACAAAAATAACCCACACACGTGTCAAAGATCCACTCACCAATCCAACACAAGTAAAACCCAAAGAGAGAGAAATAAAATCAGATCTGACTATCAGACCCCCAAATAAAAAGAAGCAGAGACAAAGAAGAGCGAACAGGGGCAGATTGCGAGGCAAATGCAAACGGTGGAGACCAGCGACCAGAGGTTGCACGATGGCCAGCAGAGGCTTGGGCCAAGGCAGATCGGCGGCAGTGCATAGACAGGGAGCTCCTGTGTGAGGGAGAGAGTGAGATTGAGAAGTCGAGACTGGTGACAGGAGGGGGATCACGTGGGCCATGACAGAGGAGCGTGCTCTTGACAACCAGTGGCTGCCACTGCTGCTGATGTGGACTGCGCGTCGCTGCCACTGCGGCCACCGGTGTGGTGCGTCGCTGCCACCACTGGCCAAGAGCACCTGAGACACTGAAGCACGCAAGAAAAGGAAGCAGAGAAGCACATGAAACACAGAGATATGGAAAGAGGATCAGGTTTCATTAGGTTTTCATGAGGGAAACCTAAAAACCCAAAAGTACCCTCTAAAAAAACCCCAAAAAAAGGGTTTTTGGTGAAATTTACCCCACGTCCGCCACCAGGCCGCCATGGCGCCACTGCCATTTTGGCCGCCATGCCCGCCCCGCCATTCCGCCACGCCATCCAGTTTTCCATGGCAGCGGGGTCGATTTCCACCACGCCATGGCCGATATTTAATAACACTAAATAGGGGTAATATGCATTTTTCCAAAATTCTTGGTAGATTTTGTTTTTTGGTAAATTAAATCAACCATTCTCTGTAAAAATTAATATTTTTTTTCAGAGGATTAAGTAGACAAACTATCTTGAACATCATACCAGGTTTATACTGCAGTTGCTACTACGTTAAGTTTGCAGGATAAACTTTAATGATATGCAATTTTCAGACATAGTTTTGTTTACCACAAGGGACTTGTAATTTGGAAGACACAAAAATACCAACAAAAGAGAATTACCTCAGCAGAATAGGGTTTTGCCTTCTTAAGAAAAGGTTTTTCACCAGAGAAAGCACCTTCACCAAATAGAGAGACAGCATCTTTAACAGACTGAAAAGGTGGACTGGTGTCGATCTCTCCAACCTCTGGTTTTGGACTTGGATTAGGAGAGTCAGTAGCACTTTGCCGGATTTTTGCTACCATTGTGTGTTGTATATCTTGAATATTATGTACTACAAACCTGTTAAAAACAATACATTACAAGAAAGAAATCAAAATAAAATTACCATCATCATAAACAGGTAAACTATGCATATCAACCTCAAAACAATCCCATATTTCAAAAACCTAATTTCAAACCTACAGGAAGACCACCACCAATTAAGTTAAACAAAACTCCGGATACCAAATACCCTTTCACAATGACATTGTGGAAGACAGAGGATCACTTTCCCATCGCCTAATCATGCAATGTCAAGATAGTTAAGACCCTAACATCAGTAATACTACATGCCCTTCAATCCATTAAGACTTAAGATTCATTCACAAAGTGATTTGACCTATCAACTGGAATATTTTCCCACTGTCTCCTCCAAGATTCTGGAATATCTTCCACCAAGCAAGCAAGAGCCTTTTAGAAAACAACAAATTCCTCACAAAATGGGAAGCTTCTGTCCCTACAATAACACTCTCAAAGCATAAACCCACATAAACCCACCAAATAACAGACAAATAATGTATCTTACTGAGTCCATTCAAAAAACCCATTCTTTGAAAATGAATAAAGAAGTTAAAAAATTGCAGGGACTACAACATTTTGCTTGCTAAAAAAGTAACCAAAACAACTCAAATCTTCACCAGAGTTAACTGCAGGACTTTCATTGAGTCACAAACAAAAAGCAGCTCAAATCCACACTCAGATTTGATTCCAAAGCCTTTTCAGTTCCAAGAACTATCTAAAAAACGGAACACCGAACTATTTTTTTTAAAAGTTGAATTTTGTACTAAAAGTTTAATAGATTTTTTTTTTTTCATATACTCACAAGTCACGAACTACACGGCAGAGTAAAGAACACAGCAAAATTCGAAGCCACTCAGTCAAAAAATGACCTGAAAACGACAGAAACATCGTCAAACACGGCAAACAGAAGCTCGAATTTGAAACGACAACCAACAAAGCAGAACGACGACAAAGGAACCTGAAAAAAACAGCATGTTCAGACAGTCCAAAGTTCAAACAAAAACCCCTACAAAGGTTCAAAAGAAAAAATACTCCAAAACCCAGAATCCCAAAACCAATAAAGTTTTCAACTTTCACTTATTAATCCCCAAATAAAATTCATCAGAACAAACCAAAAAAATAAAATAAAATAAATAAATTACCTTTCAAAGCTGATTATTGAACAATTTTTGAGATACTAAAACGAGGATCAATATGTAGAGAGAGAAAAAGAGAGAGTGTGTGTCTTAGAGAGAGAGAAAGTGATTGGGGAGTCTGAAGAATCCGAAAGCTGTCGAAGACAAAAATTTCTGTATCAGCGCAAGTCAGGTCGAGAAAATGAATGAGAGAGAGTGCAAAGGGTGCACAATCCTGTGCGGGCGTTTCGATTTTGAAAATACCTGCTCCTGCTTTGATGGATTGTCTCTACGGTCTATGATGCTGTTTCATTCTGATGGAATGACGATTTTGCCCTTAAAATAGTTCATTGCACATTTGCTTGTGCAATCTCAAATTATAGGTGCGGCGTAGCGTAAGGAAAGTTTGAATTAGGGAGGGGGTGGCCACGTCATCAGTTGCACCGATGAAGGAAGCTCTCGTGGGTGACCATGTCGATGACCATAATAAACAGGGAAATGAAAGGAAGAGATGGTGATAGGAATAGTTGTTAGACAGCAAAAAGGTAAGTCCCCTTCCCTTTTTTTTTTCTCCTTATATCTCTAAGTTTGTCTTCCAATAATTGAGAAAAACAAAATATTTTAGTACAGGTAAAATGGAAAGTACGACAAAATTAAATAAATAATGCACTCTATTCAAAATCAAAAATTAAAATTTTATATGTTATAAATTATAAATATAATTTTAATGCATTGTCAATAAATTATATATTTATATTTGTAAGACTTTTAAGTGAGTGAATAATTGAATATAACTATTTTGCTTATATTATAATTGAATGTTTATATAAAATTATTTTACATTAACAATATATATAAACTAAAGAGGTTCTCTAATATCTTTATAAAATTGAAGGGTATCAATAGAGCCTCCATATCCTGTGAGAGTTGCTCCATTAGTTTTCGTTTTCCTTTTGGGCCTTTGGCCCCTAAGCTCACCAAAAATTAATAATAAGAATATCGATATATTTAATTATTTATGGTTAAGGATAATTCATATGTCCTACTAATTCAAGTTTTTAAAATCCATTATATCAAATCACAACCATTATACCCTTTCGACATTGAAGAAAAAAATCCAGATTAAATGTTTGGATTATAGATATAATTACATTACAATTTTGTTTCAATAATATTAGTGTAAAGAATTTTACACAAATATGATTGTTGACTCAATCACCTACTATTTTATGAATAGAAGCGTATGATTAAATAATAATATAAAATTATTTCACTCTTACAACAAAAGTAATAAATAACATTTGCATGATTATTTATAGTTATTTAATATATTTTACAATTATTAAAAACTCTTTAAATTGATCCCAATGAAAAACATCATATGACGAATCCGTCTCAAACCAACGAAAAATTTAAAATTAGTTCCTAAAATTTAAAAAGATAAATTAAATTAATCCCTTTCGTGAATAAATTAATATATATATATATATATATATATTTATTAAATATCTCAATCTTTAAGAAAATATTAATTTGAGTCACCTAAAAATCGAATTTAATATATTTTGTTTATTTGTAAAAGTTAAATTTGTCACATGATGTGTGATAGCAACTAATTTGGAGTTTTGTCAAATTATTATTTACTTAACTATCCTCACACACCCTCACATTAACGCACGATTGAATTTTCCATCTATGTGGAAGTCGTGAGTTTGATTTTCCTTTCTCATCTTATAATTTGCCCACAAAAATTTATATACACATAATGAACTAAAATTTACTGTAGTAAAAAAAATCTTACATTGTGAAGATGCTAACTATATAAGATTTTTCTTTTTCATGAAGCTTGTTAGGAATCAAATTCCTGAAATATTCTTAATAAGCTCAATTTTATCAGGCCTTATGATTGGAGAAAATTAATTTTAATATATAGTTACTATGAAATATGTTTTCATTGTTGATTAATTATAACTTACTATATGTGTGACTTTAGAATAATTATTGTAAAAGTAAACCTAAAAATATCATGATAAAATATGATTAAATGATTATATAAAAAATTCTACTAATATTATACTAAAATTAAATACATATATAAAGTTAATTTCTATGTGAAGTGTGATATTTTAATTGTTTTATAAAAGTAGACAAAATGAGCATTGTCGAGTGGGTGAACAACCCGCAAGGACTTCGTTATGGATTGCATCCTCGTAATCTTTTTCATTTTGGGGCTCTCTGGAGCCCAAAGCTCACAGAATAGCACGTATGTACAATTATGCATCGCTTTCCAATCTTTGATGGCGCTAACGTGGGGTTTGGATAGGGTCAGCTTGACCTACGATTGGACTCTTGACTTTAAGAGGGGCGTTGGACCCTATACTATATGTTAACGTTTACAGTGTTCAAATATAAAGTAATTCATGTGATTCTATCTATTAGTTAATCTTGAGATAGAAATTGTTTTTTTTTTACATTATATTAGAGTCCATGATTAAATTATTAGGAGTTTAGGAGTTTGATTCTTGTAATAAAACATGATTTCCCAAAATCTGAAAACGGTGATGGGCTGCTGGTATTGGCCATAATTATTGGAGTTAGTTAGTTAAGTTGTCTTAATATTGAAATTACAGAGAAGTTAGTTATTCATAGTACACATACACTTGTGTATAAACTCATCACATCCTCAATAATAATTACCCATGTTATTCTTTAATTGTTCCTATGATAATAATTTCCCATAAATATTCAAAATGGTTTCTATGGATGAAAATGCACTAGCATTGAAATTCATAAAGTTGAGAAAATTATACTGACCTCTGGTGAGAATAGGTTAAATTTAAACTGATTTTGTTCTATTTATAAGATTTGATTAGGCCTTAGTATCTTAAATCATCAAATTGTTTTCTCCTATCAAATCATTGCCTCATTCTGCCCTCTATTGTGCTTTATAATATGTTCAAAGATATCAATATCACCTAAACTAACAAAAAAAAGTTATAGTGAATTTGAAAGTAATTTGCCAATGTTGATTGCTCTCTCTTCAAAATTGGGGCTACCTCCTCTTTCATCTGAATAGTATTATTTATTTTCATAGAGTGTAAGATACTGTATCGTCTTACACTATATCTATTATTAAATGAAATATAAACCTTATTAAAATAAGATTCACAATGATCAATAGAATATAAAGTATGACACAAGGTCTCATACCTTATTATTGCAAATAATATTTTTTCCTTTCATTTTATTCATCAACCAAGGACCGTGGTTAAAGAGTGAAGCTAGCAAGAGGCTGCAAGATGGACACGTAAATTTCGGAGACACACGTCGGCGAACATGAGTGGGAAAACAGCGTGCGATTGGCATTTGGCGCACCACACCACCACGGGGCCAACCATGACTCCATGAAAAGTCAAAGTTGGTAGCGTTAGTATAGCAAACAATTATGTGATGACGTCATGATAATGGTGGTAATTGGCTCTGCTCATTATGATGGGGAAAAAGGCGGGGCATGAAATTTGAGTGTAGCCATCATTCTCATTCTAAGATTTGCTAACAAAAAGTGAGATCCAATTGGAATGACTATATTCAACAAATGCTTTTAAAATCGATCCTACTACTCTGTTGAACTTACTGGACAACGAATTGATTATATATTTAGTTGAAATGTAATCAGTTTAATTTTTATGTACTGATATATTAAAATTTTTTATACTATTATTAAATTATGTATTATCATATTAATAAAAGTGGTTAAGTCTCTCACCTTTGAAATGTGAGTGCTTCTAAATGGCTATCGTATTCATATCAAATACTTAACCAATACTGGTACTTATTTGATACTCATAGGTACAAGTTATTCAAGCGTTACAATTAAATTATTTGATTTTTTAACATGAAATAACCTATTATTTCTTCCTATTAAAAACTAAGCGCTCAAAGAAAATACTCAATAACTGAAGCAAAACAATCTATGTATATTTTTTGCATGTACAAATAGGGTTGCCTATTTATAGGCATGGTGAAATAAATAAAAAGAATCAATCTAAGCCTAATCATAATCGTTTACAAATCATATAAAATCAACTATACTCTCAAAATATTGTAACATCCCCCCCCCCCCAGCCCCTTCAAAACCCCCCTCAAACTCAAGTGAGTGATGATGAAACCAACTTGAATTTGGAAAGCACAGAAGCGACCAAGATGATAGGCTTTGGTGAATAAGTCAACTAGTTGGTCAAGCATCCCAATGGAGATGAGATGAAGAGAACCACAAATAATGTGTTGGTAAATAAAGTGACAATCAATCTCAATGTGTTTAGTGTGATCATGAAAGACATTATTATGTGTAATCTGAATAGCACTTTGATTGTCACAATAAAGATTAGTAGGGGAGGATTGAGTGAGACCTAAATCATCAAGGGGCCAATGAATCCAAAGAACCTCTTAAGTAGTGTCAACAACAGACTGATACTTAGCTTTAGTATTGGAGTGAGCAACCAAAATTTGTTTTTTTTGCTATGACAAGGGATAAGAAAGTCTCTGAGAAAGATACAGTAATATAAGAGAGTCTCTAAGAGAGGATAAAAAGGATCTCCACCCTAATCAGCATCAGAGTGAGCACAAAGAACCAGGGGAGAATGAGCATAGAAGTGAAGTCCATGAAACAATGTTCTCTTGACATAGCAAAGGATGCGAAGGATAGCATCATAATGATTAGAGCATGCAGCATACATAAACTGACTAACCAAGTGAACAACATAGGAAATGTCAAGCCATGTAATTTTCAGATAGATCAATCTCCAAACTAACTGTCTATAAAGAGTAGGATTATCTAGGACAGTGTTATCCATAAGAGTGAAGCGCACATTAGACTCAAGAGGTGTGGATTTCATGCGGTTATCTGGATCCAACTCTGGAGATAAGATAAAAAAAAAAACATACTTGGCTCGTGACAAATAGAGGCCAACATTAGAAAAGAGAACTTCAAGACCCAAGAAATAACTGAGGGGATCAAGATCCTTCATCTCAAATTGATGGCAAAGGGAAGCCTTGAGATATGTGATGTTAGAGGTGTCATCGCTTGTAATGATCATGTCATCGACATAAAGTAACAATAGTAGGTGTTGCAATTAGTCCAACGAATAAAGAGAGCAGAGTCATGAGGATTGGATGAGAACCTAAGTTGACGAACAATGGAGTTGGACTTGTCAAACTATGCACGAGAAGCCTGCTTAAGGCCATATAATGACTTAAAAAGGAGAAAAACCTCTTTCAATTGCATATAAACTTTATTTATGTGATTTAATGTAAGGTTATTTTTTATCTTTTCATAAAATTTATAAAGATATATTTGAAATTCAAGTAATTTTAAAATTCAAATAACATTTTCTTCTACTGTTTTTGATTATATCATAAGCAAGTTCCTATATACTTATAGAAAAAATGATTATTTTTTGCTTCTACTTTTCATGAGAAGCATAAACAAACATACAACAAAATTCTAGAAGCACTTTTTCTGAACATTTTTTTTTAAATATTTTTTTCCTCCCACAAATTTATCAAACTAGCTCTAAAAGTAATTTTTTTTTTCTTCTCGTTAAACTTTGGTTTGAGGGAAAATATATGATGAATTATTGCAATATTGAATTCATCCGAACCTCGTTCATGTAATCCAAACCCCCGTTTGATTTTGCTTACCTAAACAGACCAGCAGAGTAATATATATTTTCTAATTATTCTTTTCAGGTTATGTCTTCTGTATGAGCTGAATTTGAATGAAATTACTAATTATTAAGACTCAAGTTTATGAAAGCCTTAACTCAAACATTTAATTTATTAGATGAAAGAAAGAGTCTCTTTTTTTAACTCAACAAAGAAGGGTCTCTCAAATGAATGATACCTTAATTTTTTTCTTGTTTTGGTCTGATTAATTTTGTTTTAGGTCAAAACAATTTCTTTTCCTTTTTTTTTTTGGTCGAAAAGTTTTTTCTTTTCTTAGATGGGTGATATAGCAGCAGTCATCCTCTCTATAAGGCTTTTACTTTTATGGGCTAGAATCCTTTAAGGTTTATGCCTATAGTGGGAGGTGTTTGTTTTGTTTTTGGTCGTATAGTGGAGTTCTCTTGGTCTACCCTTGTTTTTGGTCATGTCCTTGGTCTTCACGGGAAACCTCCGAAGCCCAACCAAGACAATGTTAACTCTCATCTTTCGGGCTATAATGGGCGCTGTTTTGTTTTTGTTTTTCTTTTCCTAACAATCCACCCCTATTGCAATCTTCCAGTTAATGCTGACCCCAGACCAAAAATAAAAAAAAGTTAGTGCTCACCCAAAATTTGTATAAGCATGAATACTAGTAATCATAGAAGTAGATAATTACCAACGTTTTGATAACCAAAGTGACTCACTTCAATGATTTATAATTAGATCCCTAAACTTACCAAACATCTTGTCCAACATCCGTTCCAAAATGAGTCACTTATTATTATTTTTTTTTGTTACAAAAGTGAGTCACTTCTATGATTGCCGGTATCCATGCTCATCAGACCGCAAAAAAAAAAAGTATTCATGCTCTTATTATACTAGTATATAATTGAGACAGCAAAATTTTTCTGTGTATATGATGTTCATAAAACACCTAATTACATAGTCGACGCTCTTAGCACATGAGAAATAAATAATTACATTCAACATTTCTTAGTTTATCATGATTATTTCGAATAGTGGAACAATGCTTTATGCTTAAGTCAAATATCATTATTCCCTTTCTCTGTTCCATGAGCTATTTCAATCCGGAGGATATATTTGGATAAGGGGGAAAAATTTATGAATGAATTTTATATATAATTTTATATTTAGATCTTATCTATAAAAATATTTTCCTCAATTTTACTTCTCAACCAAATGTACCCTAAAAATATAAGTTTTGGTGAAAGGTGAGAACTACAAATATATGCGTCCTTGTTGTGGCTAAATTGTAAGTATCCTAAGCTCACTCTGAGCCCCATTAAATTTTCATGCTCAGCCATGTATATACGTGTCGCTAATTTGCTTTCGAACCTTTCCTTTATCTTATAAAGAGAGCTCAATAGTCTTCATTATAAGTTGGCTGAAATATTAGCATCCCCTCCACCCAATTTTTTTATTACAAAAAATATTTCGATTGAGATGAAGATTTGTCCTAGTCCAGGGTAAGATATGACTCCAGAATTATTGGGTATTTATAGATATACTTACAGATCCTTTACAACCCAAAATCAATCTATAATCGAATTCAAATTATAATAATAGATGAGCAGAAACCAACCAATGAATAAACTCATGTTCAGCCCCCTTATCCCTGTTTAGCTTGTATTTTTTGTCGACAAATAAATGAAACTCGACAAGCTTTGCTTTATGATTTCAATTTGAGGAGCAAAAGCAGTCCCTCTTTATGAATTCTCAAGTTCTTAAAGATCAAGTGTCAATTAGACTTTTTCTATGAACTTGACGTTGACAAAGGCAATGCAAAAGAATGTAAATTGCTCAAGATTCAAGTGTTTTATAATTAGAGCAAGTTAAGAACAATGATTTTTTTTTTTAGTTAATGATTGTCAAAGTACAAGAGATTGCAGTAAATGAACAAGAAATAAAACAAAGTACAAGAAAAGAAAAGATCGTAAGCAAACTGAAAGGAGATGAGTGAGTCAGTTAGAGAATCGTTACTCTTGTCTCCTTGTTCTTAGCATCAAAGTGACTTTGAACTAGAGAGAGTGTGAGTGTGTGACCAGAAACCAGCAACCCAAAAATGAGGCTCATGTGTCCTTTAAAAGAATCTGAATTGGTCATTTATTCACATACCAAACTTGGCTTTTAAATAGATACAGGAGGAGATTTAAATGTAAACTGCATTCCTACATCTAAGGGAGCCTTGAATCATAGGAATTGAATTCAAGCTCTCAACTGCTAACAAACCAAAAAAGGAGGAAGTTGTTGCAACTGTTATAGCATGTCAATCCTATCTAAACATTCTAGAAACTGATTGCATTCTTATCTATTATCCTTAAGGTAGTGTTTGGTTTGGGAGATGGAGACACAAATACAGGGATAGTCTATTCTGTATGCTATTTGGTAAGGGGCACGGGGTACGGAGACGGAAAAATTTTCGGTCCCAGAGACAAAAATTTCCTGTATATCTGTCCCTCTAAAAAGTGAGGACGGGATACGGGGACACAAATTTCCAGTGGTGGTCTGGCCACCGACCACCGCTGGCTATCGCCGATCAACGCCCGATCAAATGGTGGTCAACGCCGGTCAACGATGGTCAATGCTAGTCAACGAAAAGTCAATGTCTATCCCCGTCTCTACAACCAAATATGGTATAGAGACAATATTTTTTATATCTCCTTCTCCACTGTTTTGTATTTCTATCCCCGCCCCTCCCGTCTCCCTTACCAAACGCTACCTAATAGTTACTTGCGCTTTCGATGATGTTGACACATGTTCTAGTGGGTATTTGTATTTCCTAACACTAATGTGTCATTATGTCCACGTTTCTCGGATTAGCCATATTGTCAACACTTATAACCAAAATGCCTTTGTGTGCATAGGAATCATCACTAGAATTTTTCTAAGTCCCCAATAAATGAGATTTTCCTTGAGACTCCTACTGGCCATGGGTGTTAATATCGACCAATTCTCAACAATTGCAGTTGGACATGCCAACCTCAAAATCACGATCTCCATTACTTTCTATTCAAATCTCCATATGCGTTTTGTCGAGATCACATCTGTCAAGCATGCCTCGATGTCGACAGTACCTTAGGAATATTTTGTACGAACACCCCCAATTTAAACTATATTTATTATTGTTGAAATTAATTGAAATAAAATCATTTTGGACTAAATCTCATATGGCCTAGATTTGCAAATGGGATAGGAAGGTGGCTAATAATTTGGTCCCCAAGTGTTCTAGATATTCACATACTCCTAAGTTAATTACAAGAAAATTACTAAGTTAACCATATTTTAATTTTTAATTCCTTCAGCATCACTTTTGCCCTTGCCTGCATCGCCACTTCTCCCACCCTGCTAGTGCGACGACCACTGCCATTCACTCTGCATCTCCACCTCCTTCAACCTCGGCTTTGCCTTAACCCTCTGTTCTTTTTTACATATATTTTTCTTTCTTTTACTCGACTTGATTAGGGAGAGATGATACTAGGCAATCGTGGTGGAGGTGTTACAGGAGTGCACAACATGGCTAGCTCATCCTTGATAGCCTTCCCTCTACTACTTCTCGCCCCAAGAAGATTCAAGCCATGCTTTTGCATCAGTCTATTAGCTCTCTTTGAGTATTAATTATTCTTATGAAATTTTGTAGATTCTTTGTTGAGGTTGTCAAAATTTTAGCTTTGTTGTAGTAATTATTAATTCATGTCTTGTTTTACCTAGACTCCTTCCTCCTTATTCCAAATGCAGACCATTTTGGCTTATTGCTACAATTGTTTTATGTGCTTGTGTTCATTCCAACCATGTGTGACTTCTTTTTTGGCGGAAAAAGTTAAAGCGCTCCTTTAAAATTACCACTTTCCAGTTGATTATAGTGAAGCATTAGAAGAATGATTTAAGCAATTAACCAACAAAAACAGTGGTCCATAGTCTTCCTTGGCAAGATAGTCTTCCTTGGCAAGATCCACATCAGTGGTGTGGTGGTTGTCACAGTGTAGAGAGGTGGATGGCGATTGGAGGTTCCAATTTACCTTCAAGAGAGTACTTTCTCGCCGTAGTAGTGAGAAGGGAGAAGGGAGAAGGGAGAAGGGAGAAAGAAGTGTCGAAACAACCGAGGGAAAAACAAAGGGGTTTAGGATATTTTAGTACTTTTAAACATCTTTAATAAATTATCTATGATATTTATAATTACTAGTCTTAACCATTGAGTCAATTTTTTTTTTATCTAATGGTTAAACATAGGACCATCACAAACTCCAAAACTAATGCGAGACCAAATTATTCCCTATCAGATAGGAAAATCAAGTCAATATATGGCCTCAATTTCTTTGTTTCAACTTACAACAATCAACAACATTTTAATTTGTAACTCTCTTATTTTCTCTAAGCTTTTATCTCATAGAATTGTAAAAATATAAATCAAATAGAGTAAATATTCAAATTGCTCCCTCCCCTCAGACTCAGAAATATGTGAGGGATAAATTAGTTTATTTTTTTATAAATTTGAGGGATCAATTTGGAACTTTTAAAGTCTAAGGGACTAATTTGTAACCCAATACATTCTGATTAATCAATTTGAGTATTTTGTCAATAATTTTTATTTCATTAAATTATGGTTGTTATAAATTAAATTATTTAGATTGATTTAATTTTTCACTCAAATCAAATCAAGAGTGGGATGTGAATACCTATGAACCTCCAAAGTTGTAGGATGATCCAAGCCGACACTATAGCGTGTTGTCCCGTTCTGTCATTGCCAACAAATCCCACAATCTAGTGCAATTTTATATTGCGTCATAGTGGCCAAACTTGGTGCTGTCGTCCACAATGTTAATTCGTGTGTCCAACAAATTTTATTTTTTTTAAAAAAAGTCAATTTGTGTGTGTTTTATTGTTTGAAAAAAATATTTTACTTATTATTTAAAATTTAATAACTATTTAACCTTTTTTTGTTTGGAATAATATTTATAAATATTTATTAACTTTAATCAAACGAAATAATGACTATATTTATTTTAATATTTTAAGTTATTTTTTACTGTGTACAAAAATTTCGAATTGGTAATCTTTTTCCTAATTTTTCCAAAATATTAGCACAATCTTATTTATATTTTGGTAACTCTATTTCTGCCAAAGACATCCTGTATTGAATAAGACCTCAATTTATTATGTTAACTGATGTATATTTATATATAAAAAAAAGTTATATGTTACATACTAATATCAGGAATGAGCACACGTTGACTGCTATTTTTGAAAATTAAAAAAAGAATAATTATAGAAGATGAAAAGTTAATAAGGATGTATTAAAAGAAAAGAAAAATCAAAATAAAATAAATTTAAATAAACAAATAGTAATAAAAATATGTCTGAGAAATATCACATGCTAATTATAATGGAAGAACATTAATTGAAGGAACAGAAATCGATGAATAATTATGGTTTAAAAGGATTTACAGATTTTTTTTGGTGCAAAAGGATTTACAAATTTCAAATTAAGAAAATATGTTGCCATTGACCGTAAATATTTAATATTTTGAATATTTTATTTATTGATTAGATAATTCGTATCTATATTTGTTAAGTAATTTATTTTTAGTGTAAAATAAAGTAAGTATATCTAAATATACTTATGATTTTGTAATGCATGAAAAGAAGACTCATATTTATAATTACTAGTCGTTGGATCCGTGCGATATACGGGGAGATAATAAAAAATAGTTTGTTGGTCATTATAAAAAATAAATGATAATTTATTAAAATATATTTTATTAAAAATTGAGCATATAAATTTTTCTTCAAAGTAAGTTAATATTTAAATAATTAAATAAGTGAATAAAATATAAATGTGTCATTCTATTTTTTATCTTATTTTGAATATTATTTTATAAGGTTGAAAAAATCTCGATAAATAACCTATAACTAACAATAAAGAGTCTATTTTATGAAAAATTTTATCCATTTCGAAAGTTAAAATTATTGAATAAAGAAAGAGAATAAATGAATAATTTTACTATATCATGAGCCACTTATAGGGAGGACAATGAGTATACATGAAAAATGGGATACGTTCCATGCCTCCCGTCACTATTTAGAATTTTGTCTCTTATCTTCATTCCCATCTCCCTTATGAGTCCCTAATTCTCATTTCCTGTAAGAATTTTGAATTCCTATGATATTCAGGGGTTTACTAACAAATTTCAAAAAGAGAAAAACTTTAAAAATATTTTATAATTTGAAAAATAAATATCTATAATAACAAATACTATTAATGAAACATAATCTAAATTAAAATTAGAATGCATAAATAATAAAAATACGATAAAAATTATTAAAAAAATGAAGGTGTGATATCCCTGTCACTATCCCATTTAACAAATGGGGACTTAGCACCATTGATTGTTCCTATGAAGATAAAATATGTTTCAACTCCCGTTCGCATTGTGGGTAATTCCCACATGTATCCACTTTTAATTTTTTTATCATCCATAAACGTTTATATCTTTTTAGTAAATTAAAATATTTAATTTATAAAAATATAAAAATATATTTTCTAATTAAAAAAATAATGAATAAATTTTATTTATAAGATTTCAATTACACGTCTTTTCCTTGTACATCCTTTTGATAAATTAAAATATCAATTTTAAAATATATGTTATAATTAATATGTAATAATTAGTAAAAAATATATAATTATAATTTATATAATCTCAATTATAAGAGTAGTATATCAATTATAATATTATTTTGAATAAAAAAGTAATATAATTATTTAATTTTTTAAATTAATAAATATTTAGTATTATTATCAAAGAAGTGTAAATTGTGGAATTAATTTTTTTAAAAATATTTTAGTGTCAAAAAATTAAAGGGTTTTTTTCAAAAAAATTAGTATGAAAAAAATTATGGAATTAATAGATTAGAATATTCAAGTTGCAAAAAATTAAATCGAATATAGTGATATAGGTATATAGATAATTTTTTATTATAATTTTTAAAAGTGCTAAATTTGAAGTTAGAAAATTTTCTCATAATCTCATCCTCATTTAAAATTTTGCCTCCATTCTCATCCACATCCCTATAATAGGTCTCCATTCCTTATTCCACATAAAGATTTGAATCCCTATTGACATTTATGGCTTTATTAAAAAAAACTTAAAATACTTTGAACTTTAAAATATAAATATCCATAATAGCAAATACTACTAATGCAACATAAATACAATAGCTTTATTATCATTAATACTATAATTATATATATAATTTTTATGGTATAATATATTGAATTATAATTTTTTTTATGTTATTTTTTATTTTTTATATTACTTTTGTTAGTGGTAGAAAGATATAAAGGTATTATTGGAAAAAATAATTGATAATTAGAAGGTAAATTAAATTCAAAAACTTACTTTAAGTATTAAGATTATGAAATGATGGAGTATAATTTTTATATGAATAACGCATGGAAACTTTTTTATGTTATGAGTCTTAAATATTATTATTATATAATTGTTATCATATTTGATTAAAAATAAATTATTATATTTGTATTATAATGAGTCTTTAATATTTGATTAAGAATAAATTTGGTAGAAATTGAATTTTGAATTATTATCATATCAAAATTAATTAATCAGTAATTCGTTAACAAATTGACCTATCCATTTTCTTTAGAAAAAAAATATTAATTTTAAAGGTTATTTATTTTGAAAATATTTCCTTTATAATTTTTTTATATTACCTTCATAATGTAAGATTATTAATGGTTCTTAATTTAATTGTACATCATAATTATATTGACATGAGTTTTTTCTAGTGGAAATTATAATTTTTAATGATTGTAATATTTGATTTTATTTCATATAAAAATAATTAATAAGTAAATTATATATTAATTTTTAAAAAAATCTTTAGATATAAAGATAGAGAAAGGTGTGGCCTAAATCACTATATGAATGATAGGTGAAGCCTAAATCACCATATGAATGACACCTGTAATAGTTTCTATAAAATGAGTCTGAAATATTAGGATAATAGATTTATAATAATAATATAATTTTCATATAATATATAATATTGTGTATATTGTTCAATTGATATATATTATTATATAAATAAATGTCCGGCTTCAAAAAAGAAAGTAAAAGACTGGGTTTGTTATTTTTACAAATATGCAAGTCACAAAGGACACCTTATATTTTTTGAGGTGGCTATTTACTTTGTTTAATTTTAGAAATGACAAATGCTTGCTTTCATTTCAATCTGAAATAAATTGATAGAAAAAAAATGCTCCTCTATAAAATTATGAGACAAATTCATCTTTTCTATGATCAGCCTAACAAAATCCTTCATTAAGTATTAGGTAAATTAAAATAGATAATCACGAATTGATTCATTACCTTTTATTTTAGCCAAATGAATCCATTTGTTAGTTTGTTAGACTTGTTAATTATTAGTAGTGTGATCCAAATGCAATTAACAAATTTTTACTTTACACCTAAATCAGTGATTAAATATATATAGGGATTGAATGAGCAATAATAGTGGTCATGTCTTGCTTTATTCGATGTTACGGTTACATGATAGATCAAGAAATCCCGTGAATATAACAAAATTAAATCTAATAACAATGGCTAAAAAATAAAACATAAAGATTTTCCATTAAAAGATCTTGCACGGCATAATCGCACGGCAAATAGGAGACTTTGTGTTGATCTGATCAAGCATATCACATGATTTTTTTTATTATAATAGAGACTTTTTTGTTGATCTGATTAAGCCATTCCCTTTTTTTATTATTTTCATATCACACGATTTTTTTTGTAATGGTCCCATTAATATTTTAATCACCCCAATACATTTATATCTAATCCATTTTTCAATGATTTTTAATTCTATATTTGTTTTCCATTCTTAGTGATTATTAATTTTAACTGTAAATCATAATTTTAATTATTTGTAATCCTATGAATATATCTTAATGATTCTAATTTTATTGATTCACGTAATCTTTAATTATAGTAGATTTGATTTTATTAATAATTAATAATTTAATTATAAATTAAGTAAAAAGATCTATAGACACAAATGTTGAGAAAAGTAGGCCCTAAATCACTATATGAATGACATGTGTACCCTAAAACTCTGTATAAAAGACACTTATAATATTTTCCATGAAATAACTCTCAAATATTATAATAGTAGATTACATCATTTTGTTTAATTGTTAACAGTAATAATTTAATACCTTTTTTAAACTTGGTATACGTATATTAATAAAAATGAAAATATCAATATGATATTGAAAACTTTATTTTCTTTTATTGATAACCTTTCATTTTGAAAAATATATTTAATTTTATTCTCAATTTTAATTGTACGTTACGATAATTTTCAATTAAAACTAAGCCCTATCATCAAAATTATTTGAATTTAATAATGTAGACATTATCATCATTGATTTTCTCACTGAATACAATCTTAGGAAATAAAAACATAAAGTTTGCCAAAAAAGAGGAGTTAGTTGAAACATCAAGGGTAGAAGTATAAAAGGACAACAAAGGAAAAATAAAATAAAATTATAAGCACAAATTTAAAATTATCAAAATTTATAAATAAATGTTATATGACAATATGAGTGAAAGGACATTAAAATATGCTATAAGATTTGTGCAGAATACCGATGGGTTTATCGACAACTATACTGACAAGTTTTAATTTTACCAATAGGTTTATAAAGGGACACAAGATGTCATTTTTTTGTTTGTCCTAAGATTATTTCCGATAGGGCTATAGATGGGTAAAAAATAAAAAATAGTCACTAAACATGTAAAAAAAAGGCATCAATATGGTCGTAGGGAAATTAATATTACCAACGAGTTATGAAAATAAAAAATGTTATTTTATTAATTTATTATCGATTGGTGTACTGATAGATATATATTATTCATTTTTTAATAAAATAATCTAGTTATTTTCGATAGGTTTACTCATCAGTAATTTTTTTTAACAAATTAAATTGCTATGTGTGAAACATTTATACCACTTTACCGATAGGTACGGGTCATCGATTTTTAGTTTGTTGATAGAATATTACCGACATGTGCTATTATCAGTCGGTAAATGTTGACAAGCATATTGACAGGACAAAAAGTAAAAGCAATCAGTGCAGTGTATAACAGGCGTAACTGAGATCATCAAGGAAATAATATTATTGATGTGTATTTTTATTTGTATCAACAACTTTTGGAAAAAAATATTTTATTTATTTATTACCAATGGGTTTGTTATTTGTACCGATGGGTTTTGGAAATAAAAGACTATTTTATTTATTTATTATTGATGGGTTTCAATATTTATTTTATTTTTTATTTTAAAGAATACATTGATTACCAATGGGTATACCCATTAGTAATCTGTTTTTATTTTTTGAAGATTGATTGCATTTATTCATTTATTTTTATTTTTATAATAATTGAATTACCAATTAAAATGATATGAAATAAAAAAAGTAATGAAATGATATTTAAATAAATAAAGTAATGAAGTAATGGACTAAATAAACATAGTAATGAAGTAAATAAACAAAGTATCAGAATAAAATAAATACAAAATGTGATAAATATAAAAAAAGTATCCAAGCATGCAGCCTTTCAAAAAGAAGTCAATTTTTATTTCTTTTAATCCAAGTTTAGAAACTAATTTTTTAGCTTGATAAATATCTTTTGAAATTACATTGAGATTCAGACTTAACCGATTAACCAGTGCAACACATTGATCAAAAGAACTTTGTCTTTAGATCCCTTCGTACTTAATACTCAACACCCGAACTATTAACAACAACTTAGAGCGCACACAATCCTCCGATAAAGGTTGATTTGCAGCCTTTAGCAGGCTATAAAATCTAGCAGCATCTTGGTTAGGCTCCTCAATTGAAGGTTGAGAATAATGCGCTGCAAATTCGAGACTAGCAACATAAAAAACCATCTCTTAATGTCTACATAGATTGTCTTCCTACAACACATTACCTACATCGTGCTAAGTTACATGGACCCACCAGAACTACTTCCAATCTGAAATATACCCATTTGATTTCCTACATTAACTACCTCCCGATGCTCAGTCCAAATCCAATAGTTAGGCATGAATCTTCACTTGTGTAAATGAACCCTTATAGTATTATAATCTAAATACTTCCTACATTGGCACTTGTTACATGGACACCTAACTTTTGCCTCATCAAAGAATTATTGTGTTTGACATGTTATCTTCATAAATTCTTTAACACTATTATAAAATTCTGATTTAATCCCCCTTCATTAGGATACAATCTATCATACATGCACGATTGATTTGAAGGAAATATTGCACGAGTGAGTAACCCTAAACTCTACAATTTTTTAAAGACATCACATTATTACTTTGAAACACATTCAATTTGTCTTTAAATATTATTAATTCAATTATTTTTAATTTTATTTGCCAATCGAAAATTTCACAAAATTTCGACAGTATATCCGCGTAAATTAAGAGCTTCTATCATCAATTAATTAAGTGCATCTAACAATCAGATAAATTAATAAATGTTAAGAACATAACAAATATATTTAAACAATTACATCTAAAAAATTACATATAGTTCACATAAGCCTAAAGACCATTCTAAAGCACACACCTTATAACTCCACAACGTAACATGCATATCCTGCGATCTCTGAAAATACAAACAAACTCCACAACAAACAATACAAACAAGTAAGGGAATGACCTCTATGCGCTTCCCCCTGGTCATGCAATTCCCATTTCCTATAATTTTATCCTAAAAATTATAAGTCTCTATCCTACCTATATATTAAAGCATATAAATAACACAAATTTTGTTACTAACCACTAGTGTAGTGCAAAAATAAATAAATAAATAAAAACTACCAGCACGCAATGCAATCCAATCTTGGAATTTGGAAATGAACAAATAATTAATTTTATAGAGTTATAAATGTTGAAAAATGAAAATACACAATAAAAATAGGAAAAAAAAAGCTTCTATAAGAAACACAGTTAGTGCTCCCTCCAATAGGACTCCTACACTAACAAAATAATAACAACAATCACTCTCCTAATGCCTTAAAACCCAACACTTTGAGCGATGAAAATTAACAGGAAAACTAAGCCAACTCAAAATACTGAACCGATTAAAATGCACATAAACACACCAATATTGTAATGGTGGCCTTGGTTTTGCAATTGGAGCTCCTGTGGTGGCAAATTGCGGCGGCTAAGAGAGAGATAGGGAAGAGAGAGAGATCGAGGGCACGCATTGTAGAATTAGGAAGAAGAGGTTTCTAATTTCAAACATTTGTGGGCTACTAGGTAAACCCATGGATAACCATTAAATGAAATGATGCATTTCAGGGCCTATAATTACCAACAGGTACAGGGAATCATAGGAGACGTGTACCAACGTCCCAAAAATTTAAAAACCCTTCATTATACTCGTCAATAATGTAAACAAACTAATCTAATTTAATAAAAACCTGTCAAAAACATGTTGGTAATGTGTTTAAAAAAATTTAATTTAGTATAAATTTATCGCTATACTCGTTGGTAATGTGAATTAGAAAAATAAAATTTATTTTAGTATAAACTTGTCGGATACCAGTATGAAATTTACATCTTAAGAAAAAATAACAAGTTAAAAAATATATCTACCGGTACACTATTCGTGCCATGTGGTGCGTTACCCTATACAAACGGGCTTAGAATAAATATCCACCTTGTCGATATACCCCTTGAAGATTGCGCATGCCATATGGCACATGATAGCGCCAATCACTACCTACAAGTATACTGACGAGTTGTAATATAATTTTCTTTTATAAAAAACTAAATAATAAAAAAACATTTCAACTGGTTGGTACATCTATTGGTAGTTACCAACAAATTTAATTATACCCATCGGTAATATCCGTTGGTATCCTACGAATTTCTAGTAGTGATATAAATTATCTAATTATTTGATAATTATTCATTTATTTTTTATTTATATGATTATTTAATTATAAACTAAAATAATATGAAATAAGGAAGTAATGAAATGGTAAATAAACAAACTATTAATGAAATAAACAATAATGGTAGTAAGGTATCATAATAAAATAATACAAATAAAAAGTGTGATCCCCATTTTTTATAATTCTATCTTAGATATCATAAGTCTCTATTCTACATATATATTAAAGCGTATGAATAACACATATTTCATTACTAACCTACACAGTAGTGTAGGAACAAATAATCAAAAGATCCCTGCATGCATCCAAATTCAATCTTGTAAAATATAAAATGAACAGGCAATTAATTTTACATAGTTATAAAAATTAAAAAAATAAAATACACACTGAAAATAAGAAAAAAGTAAAGCAAAAGCTCTCATCACCAATATTGTTAATGCTCCCTCTAATATAACTCCTATATTAACAAAATAGCACAAAAAATGACTCTCCAATACATTAAAACTCAACATTTTAGGCAACAGAAATGATCAAAAACACTAAGTCAAATAAACTAAATAAACCAATGAAAATGCTCATAAACGTACATAAATTGGAATGGTGGTCTTGGTTTTGCGAATGGAGCTCCGACGATGGTGAACGGCAGTGAGGAAGGGTGGTGGCAACGAGAGAGAGGGAAGAGAGAGAGAAGTTACATAATGTGGAAGAAGAGGTGTTATGGGAATCCTAAAAGATGCTCATTAATGTCCCAAAAATTCAAAATCTCTTCGGCGTACTTGTTGCTAATTAATAATAAAAAAATAAAATAATAAGTAACAAAATAACCTATAAGAAACCCATTGGTAAATGATTAAAAAATTAAAAATAATTTAATTTATACCCGTCGGTATACATGTCGAAAATGATAAATTTTTTGAAAATAAAAATTTAAACTACAAAATAACCCATCAAAAACCCATTGGTAATATAATTAAAAAATAAAAAATAATTTAATTTATACCCATTGGCATGCCACATGCCATGGAACCATATACCGACTGGTTCCCAACAGGCTTCGAATAAATATCCACACAATCGATCTTCTCATCAGTTCATATGATGAGTGATGATGCCAAGCACTTACAACAGATTTATCAATGAGTTGTTGTCTATTTTTTTAAATAACGTGTTAAAAAAATGAGTCATCACGTCGATGTGCCTGTAGGTATTTCCTTGTTGATAACCTCTGTCGATATACCACAGATTTCTAGTAATGATGTATTATAGATTATATACAGATGGAAATAGTGATCGATAGATTTTAATGTTTGATAGTGGTTGATAAAAAATAAATGTGAATATTTATTTATTAATTGTGATTATTCAATTTTGTATGTGTATATTTACAAGTTTTAACGTGTATCTAAAACTATTTAAACAAAATAACTCTTAAAACTAAATATTATCATAAAATACTGTACATTATACATGTTTTAATTTAGTTAATAATTTTTATTTTTAATTCATTTAGAACTTATATATGCAATTAGGATACACCTTCAAACAACTATAGTAATTATTTATGAGAATAATATGTTATTGGTTTAAATGTTCTATATTTCAATGAATTTTATCTGACATCGTCATACGTGATTAGTGCATTCGTGACGGCCTTTTCTCTTTGACCTTAGCGTCTTTTCAACAACCACCATCGATGACCAAAGCATCATTATTAAATCTTTGAAGGGCATGACACACTAACTCCAGACAAAAGAATTAATTCCCTCGTGCAATAGCAAAATATTTTCTTCTTCCACAACCATTCATTTTTACTGGATCCCACCACTTTATATCTCTCCTTATTTATTTTTTCAGTAGTCTAAGATTAGCGTGAAGGAAGAGGAGGGCATAAGATAAATTCTCTATTATGTGTTTGATATCTATGATAGAATAGAGTTATTCCACGTACTTATTTTTATCTAAAGGTTATAAGATATATAGATAGATATATTAGGTCTAACACTACCTTATACCTGATAAGGCTATTTTCTTTTATTGGATTGAATAAAAATAATTTAATTTTCAAAATTCTCTTTAATATTCATGATAGCTTTAAGGACAGAATCAACATATTTTCCGTTTATATTTTTATTTGTTGCTTCCTCCGTTTCATAATAACTATTATTTTTAATTTTTAAATTTTTTAAAATATCTGTTCATTTAGACTATCTGGATAGCATTAGTTTTTTTCTTCGATTAATATCCTTAGTGTCAACGTGTTACTTGAGTAATCAACACATTTATCAAGATAAGTAATAATGATTATACATAGATAATTTTTTCAACTTGTATAATTCTTGAGGGGATTTCTCCGGTATCCTATACAGTTCATGAGTATTGATATTTTCTAGATAATTTGTGACTGAAAATTTACCATGTGTCTCATTAACTAAATTTATTAATATTTTAAATATTCATAATTAAATTACAATCTTTGAATCTAAAAAGATACTCATACGCTTAGGGTACCATAACAAAAACCAATTTTTTATATTTACTAAGATTTTTTTATTTTCCTTATTATTTATATTGTTTGACTTTTTACGGTTGCTGTGAAACAAAGAAAGTAGAAAGTAGCACACATTGTTCAATTTTAGCCACAAATTTTAGCACAAGGAAGGTACATGTATCGTTATAAAAGTCGCGGGTATACTGAAGAATTTTACTTAATTTTAAGGTCAATTCAATTTTTCCATAATAAGTGTATTTATTAATTATAATTATTATAAAAATTTATATATGATAAAATTATACATTCATATGCAGCATAGTAACTGTTAAATAATATAAAAATTTATAAACTAGAGGTAATCTATTATGTTATAAATGATATACTAAAATTCTCTTCGTCTTTTTCTTGGGTAACATAAAGTCAAATCTCTTGATTAGTTTAGATAATTTACTACTTATTTTTTAAAAATAAAATTTTATGTGTAAATTTTATGAGTGAAGAATTATTACTAAAAAACTTTATCTTGACTCGAACCAACCAGTTAAATTTAACCTGTCCTTTCATTCCGAAATAACTTTCAACTTTTAAATGTACATAAAAATTAAGAAAATAATTGAAAATATTGGATATTACTCTTTCTAGTGGAAAATTGTGAACACCCAATTTTGTTCGGCCCAAAATAAATTTTTTTTAACGTATTTGATCTTACTTTTCTTTATGATATTTTTATTTTAAGACCACTTTGTAAAAAAAAAAAAAAAAAGTAAACCCATTTTGTTTTGAATTTAAAAAAACAACATTGTTATCAGCCCACGTCATTGTTGCTCGTTATTATCATCATTATTATTTTAAAAAAAAATAAAAAATAAAAAATAAAAAAAATTTTTGTTTTCAGCCCATTGCATTGTTAGCCAAAAAAAATCAATCAATCTCTCCGTGCCTAATCAAGTTAAAGAAAAATAAAATAAAAAAATAATAAAAATGAATAAAAAGAGTCAAAAGGTGCACAGCTGCATTTGATACTTTAGTGGTGCATTTAATGCTTAGAGTTGACAATTACATCCCAAGAATCAAGGCATTTAATGCCTTAACAGATAACATATCAGATCACGGAATTGTCAGACAAGAGCATTTAATTTCGCAGTATGTATAAATAAAAAGAAAACAGAGGAAAGTGAGGAGATTTTTGGATTGGATATTGCCACTAAAAAAAAAAAGGGGGTTGTTGTCGTTTGAGAGAGGGTGGAGGAATTCAGCAAGATACAGGGGATCTTTGACAATCTTCACTTTCAAAATAAGAAAGCAGAGAGAGCTTTTTAATTGGGGATTTCAACCGAGTCAGGAAGAAGTGGAGGAATTCAGCAAGACAGACGCAAAGATCAAGAAGAAGAAATTTTTTTAGCAAGAGACATCAATCACTAGCATCAATACTTGCTTGCCGGTGCTATTTTTATCTAGAAGAGTGATCTAATTTTAGAGACTCTTAATAGAAGTAGCAGCAGAGGGGAATCCAAGTCTTGATCCTAAACCAAAATTTTTCATCCAAAAGCATCTTGACAGAAAGCGCAGAGAAAAGAAAAATCAGGAAGATAGAACCACAGGTAAATTATTCGTAAACCATTAATTTATTTTTGGAATCCATTTTCTATTCTCAAATAAAATCATTTTTCCCTGTAAGTACCCTTGTAAATAAACCAGACAAACCTCTCCATTTTCTTACTCAAGCAAGACAACATCCACAATATCACAAACAAACATCATACATGCTGACCATCATTCATAGCCCATCAACCTGAACAATTTACACTCTTAAAATCAAAATAAAAAGTGGATCTAGATTTTTCTAAGCTAAAAAAAAAGGGGAATAGATAGCTGAAACAAAAAGCAAAACAGTGAGGCTTCATCATCACCATGGACCGCCGCCGCCTTCCTTCTTCTCCATGCTTTTCCTTGAGCAGATCGGCCCCTGCAAGCCCAGAATGACCACGATCCTGACCACCATGCATCGCGCCAAGATCGACCAACTGCGCAAGACTTCACTTCTTTCTCTGCCGTACGCGAATGCTTCCTTCCCCCTCCACGATGCAGCTGCCGCGCCTCTCCTTCTTTCCCATGAGTTCTGCAAGCTATTCTCCTTCATCACGCAAGCTTAGTCATCAACGATCCACAGCCAGACCCATGGTGATCGGTCAACAATCGCATGTGGCTGGCTCTCGTCCTCTCCCTTGGCCGTGGCTCCCTTTCCCTCACATGCAAGATCTGTTTCTCTCTCATCCTCTCTCTCTCTCTGTGATTCATAGAAACATACCCAAGTGAAAACCAAAACCCAAAAGATGTCCCAGCCCACTTTACGTTTCGGAGCTAATTCTTATTTGTATTTCTTTTCATTTTTTTTATTTCATGTATTAATATTGTCTTCTGATGGTATGGGGATACGTTGGACTCATTGGATTATTAAGAGTAAGTCTTGCTCCATGTTTTGGGCTGATGTGTTTTTAATTCAGGTTTTACAATTTTTCTTTCCTAGTTAGTCAGAGTCATTTCTTTTGTATGTCTCTATGGGCCTTTTTGCTTATTTTAATTGCTTTGTGTTCGAAGAAAGAAATAAAAAAATAAATCTTGGATTGAGTGTCCCGTTTTGAAAATTGATAAAAAAAAATTTGGTAATATGTTATTAATTTGTTTAGCCATTTGAGAAGAAATAGTTTAGAAAGTAATTATTTATTTTGGTTTTAGTGAATTTTGTTCTAAATTTTTTTTTTAAAAAACAAAAAGGTGCTGAAAATAAATAAAGTAAATTCGTTTTTCTTTCCTGTAAATAGATTATGTCCTTAAGTAAATTTGTTTCAATCATTTGAAAAGAAATAAATAGTTTTGGGAGTTTTTTTTAGTTATTCAGCTGGTCTAGTGAATCACGTGCTAAAAGTTTCAATACACATATATATATGACCTTTATTTATATTATTTTTGTTATTACTTTATTTGTCTTGATATTTCGTATAGGTTAATCACAGATTTGTTATTTTTTAGCTTTGTCAATATTGAAATTAGTGTAAAAAAATAAAATAAAATAAATGTGTTCCTTTCCTGTAAATAAAACTTCTTTTTTTTTTCTAAAAAAATAATTTCTCATGCAATGGTCAATAAAGGTGATTGAGTAGCAAATGTTATCTTCACCGTTGTTGAATCATAAAGATTTATTGAGTAGTCAAGTGCTAACTTAAATCCTACAATAATTTTTTTTTTACAAAAAAAAAAATTAATTAATTAAAATGAATTAACACACAAACATTTTCTATAGAACTACGTGACTTTGAGTTCCTCATTGCACCAGAGGATACGTAGGAGCAGGTTATTATTTCCTGTCAAGCCAAAATTAATTTTTCTTAATTTATTTGTCAAATTGTAAATATTTTGTGTAAATTATTTATTAGTTGTTAAGATTGTAAATATATTTTCTAAAACTAATTTTTCTTAATGTATTTATTTAATTTTTAAATATACTTGCCAAAATTAAATTTTTTTAATTTAATTTATTCATCAAGTCGTAAATATTTTGTATAAATTATTTATTAGTTGTATTTTCCAAAATTAATTCTTCTTAATGTACTTTTTTTTAAAAAATTTTGAATATACTTGCCAAAATTAATTTTCTTAATTTATTTATTAAATTGTAAATATTTTGAGTAAATCATTTTTTTATTTATGTGTTAAAATTGTAAATATATTTGTCAAAATTAATTTTTCTTAATTAATGTGTTTAAATTGTAAATATTTTGCTAAATTAATTTTCATTGATTCGTGTGTTTAAATTATAATTTTTAGCTTCCTTATTTGAAATTTTTAGAGGGTTATTATTTAATTTGCACAATTTACTAAGGTACCGTTTAAATACGGGTGTACTAGGGGTGCTGTAGGATTAAGTTCCTATCCTTCCCTATGCATAACCGACTCCCGAGCCCATATTTGGTTTACGAAGACTATTTTCTAAAATAAAATGGGTTTTTCCATGTTTTCCCAATTCAAATAAATCTGGTGGCGACTCCAATTTTCAAATGATTATTTCTCGCCGTCCCGTCGCGATCTCGGTTGCGACAGATGGTGACTCCACTGGGGACCATCAGTAAGAGAGTCAGGCCTATATAGTTAATTGAGCAAATTATATATAACCCCGTTGATTCTTGTTTTCTTTTTATTTTGTACAGTATTTCTTTTATTTTTCTTTTACAAGATTTAGTGTTCATATATTTGCTTTATTTACTAAAACCTTAGGATAGATGATTATTGTATTTTGTATATATCTGTTGTTTGAATTCTGTTTGTATTTTTCTCATTGTTTTGTATAGTGTTTCTTTATTTTTCTTTTTTCGAACAATTTAAATATTCCTTCTGTTTAAATACAATGTTTAATTAATTTGCTAAAACCTTAGGTTAGAAGACTTTTGTTATTTTGTATATATGTATTCTTTGAATTTTGTTTTGCGGGAGTATATAGTGTTAGGATTGAAAGGTTTGTATGCTCCCTGCACACACATCACAATCACTTCACACCTTGTGTTTTGGACTCTATACCCGAGCCCGTGCGAGCTAAGGATTAGGGGGTTTCCTGACATTGCCATGAGGGGCTTCATGCCCACTTGGTAGTTGTTGGGACACCACTCGGATTGTTACTGCTTTATGGATCAATCATATTGAGAGGGTTCATCCCTACTTGTGGTTGGTTCAAAAGTCAGATTCTTGTCCTGTGGGCAGGGGGCAATCTGAGGACCATGGTCGATGAAGTCTAGACCCACCATGAATGTGTGCACAAATAGTTGAACATAGCAACCTCCCAAATAGGGTTTTTGGCCTTAGAACTTCCCATCCGTTAAGCTTTACCCTGTTAGGACAGAGGGAGCATGCTTCTTTCATCTCTTTACACTATACTCCTTTATGTTTTACTTTTTGTTGTTTTGCATTACCACATTGTATTTAAGTTAACTAGCTTATTGTCTCATGCTATACATTCTCATCATTCATAACATAGACAAGCATTGTGTTCATTATAGCATGTATTTCATTTTCTCATGTCTTTCTTAACACAACATACTCTTAGCATTCACATGTATTTTCTTGTTTATTTGATCATGTAGGATTGTGCATTTCATAAAAGAATATTCTTAATAAGAGCATGCATTTTTTTTTTTCATTTTACTCAATTATTTCATTTGTGCTCACATTGGTTTTTAATTGATAATAAAACAAAGTCATCATTAGTTCAGATCAAATGGAAACAACACAGATGAACACTAGCAATGCACATGACTGGAAAAGAAACATCAAAGTTACAGTGACAAACAGCGAGTTAGAGAAAGTGAAAGAATTAATTCAATTGATGCCTCGTGAAGTCTTATCTTCTTTCAAGGATATGTATGGGCGCATATTGGATTTGTTGCTCATCCCTGTAGAAGCTCCAGCTTTGAGTGCTCTCTCACAATTTTGGAATCTTTCTCTTTGCTGTTTCGAATTGCCTGATCTTGATGCAACACCAACTATAGAAGAATATATAGTCATGTTAAAGCTACCAATTCGAGAAGAATCTGGTGTATACCACTACCAAGGACATTATGTTAGCAAAGAAAAGATTGCCAGAATAATTGGAGTTGATCCAAACCAGATGAGAATGGAAGTAAGGGGATCTACTCAAGGAATCAGAAAGAGTTTTTTAGAAACCCATATGCAGATGTTGGCTCAACAAGGAAGTTGGGATTTCTTCAATCGTACACTAGCACTGACAATTTATGGATTGATCTTATTCCCATTCACACCAGATGTTGTTGACCAGGCTGCTATGGATGTGTTTTTCAAATTTGAGACGTGTGGCATGAATCCTATCCCAGCTATCTTGGCAGATACATTCCTTTCCTTGGGAGTTTGCATTCAGAAAAATGGAGGAAGATTGCGTTGTTGTTTGCCTATGTTGTATGTCTGGTTCATGACTCATGCATATGCTGATAATCGCATGGGCCTCTTTCCTAATCCATTAGGAGACTTCTATCGCATACAGATAAATCATCAAGAGGCAAAAATGTGGAAAAGGGAGTTCTCACAGATACAATCTAGTACTTTCAAATGGGTTTGTCCTTGGTATCATGGAGAAAGTGTTATCTATAGTTGTGACGATTTTCACAACGTTCCTTTAATGGGTCCAAGGGGATGCATTGCCTATACACCCGCATTGGTGCTCAGACAACTTCACTGGACCCAAACAAAGCCAGAAGAGGAGCAACTAAAGGGGTTCAGCTTCTTGTATCAGAAAGATAAAAACACCATGGAACAAGAAAGGAAGATCAAAATGGCATGGAATGATATCAAAATCCTAGGGAAAAGGGAACTCGGCCAACAACGTTTAACCTCTTCTCAAGAATACAGGGAATGGAGGAAAACAAGAATTGGCAGAGATAACTGTTCAAAGGATATTCTAAGCAATTTCATTCCTATGCAAACATTAAAAGTACCTCAATGGACATCCCAAGTAGAATCAATGAAGGCACAAATGCGATGCTTGGAAGAAGAAAAGGAGGCAGCTGACCTAAAAGCTAACATTCTGCAACACCAATGTGAGAAAATGACTAAGGAGATTGAGACCCTGAAAGATGAGTGCGCCGAAGCTGCAGAAATTGCAAAGTCCAGAAAAGACAAAGAGAAGATCTCAACCACTCATTTGGCCAAGATCAAAGAGCTTGAAGAAAAACTCCACACGTCCATGAAAGAAAGGAGCAAGTTAGAGCAAAAGGTTAATAAGAAGAGCCGCCTGGTGGGAAGAATGGAACAAGAAATCAACAGTAGGGATAATAATGTTTGCAACTTAAAAATAGAGATCAATAAAGAGAAAGATGTGCGAAAGAAGTTGGAAGAACAAGTGAAATATCTGTCAACAGTGTTGGCACAAACTGAACAAAATGCCACTCGAGGGTGGGCAGCAGCAAATCATTATCACGATTTGTTTGTTGACGCAGTGGAATTTGGAAAGTCATGGAGAGAAAAGGCTTTGGAGTGGGAAGAAAAGTATGGAAAACTCAATAGTGAATTGAGTCATTATATCCCCAACTTCATATACCGATTTGAGCAAGCCAATGAACAAACTAGCAAGATGCCACCATTCAGATTACCTCGAGAAGTGACAGAGTTTATGGACGTATGTGAAAGCATCACTAAAGACCTCAGAAGAAAAAAGATGAAGTTTTTGATGTAGTAATTTGTATAAAGGGTTGCTGATGTAGTAATTTTCTATGTTATCAATTTCGAAAAGGCTTGTACTCGGAACTTCACCTGGGAATTAATGAAATTCTCAATGTTTGTGCTACTGTGAATTTCTCTAACTCATTAGATACTTTTTATAGAGGAATAAATGTTCCCTTAGAAAGTAATCAATCACATTTTTACCTTGAGATGGTTCATCCTTGTGCAAAAACGTGAGAAGCTTAGTCATCAGGAAAACAATTGCATTGCTAGTGTTCATCAGATAGCACCTACAGAGGAGTGGATTCTCCCTGTAGATTTGTTATCAACCACACCTTGACTTATAAGGTAACATACCCATACGAATAGGTGTGGGGTATCCTTACTATTGAAAAGAACTTTTGATGATTGTTGTTCGATTTTTGTTTTACATAAAAAACAAATAGGAGATCTTTAACCCTTCTGGTTATTGTTATACACAGAGTGTGCGTGAGTGTGCACGTGTAACTCGTAACCATTGGGCGCCCAAGGAAAGAGGATACCGATCTAACTCGTGTTCATAACACCAGAGCTCGAACCAAGATGGCAGGAGGTAATGGTGATTCAGGAAGAATCATCACAGCTGTAGCTAATTCTGAACCAGGGAGGAATCTGAGTATAGAAGTTGACGAAATGAGGGGACAGTTGAATGCAATGACGGATACTCAGGCCAGGATGGAAGAAATGATGCGAACCATGAAAGAATCACTCGACTTATTGGGAGCTAATCAAAATCGAGATAGAGTGAGTATGCCAGTAAGTGTGCAACCCAGTGCTGCAATGATAACCATACCTGTGGTATCAGATGCAACTCTAAATGTTACACAATGGATGAATGACATGGGAGGGACACTAGGTAATCCTCATGAACAACCACCACCGACAATGCCAATTACCCTCCCCATTGGAGAAGGTTATCATGCCATAGAAAACACACATACTGAAGGACACGGGCATGCTACCCATACTTGGGAGCAACCTCGTGTTGCTGTTCAAAGACAATTATCTTCCTCGGGGAATAATCGTGCGGAGACAGAAAAGGATAAGTTCAAAGAAGAATGGATGAAGAAGATTCAGGATCAAATTAAGGCCATCCAAGGACCTACCACCTATGGTTATGTGGAGGTTGAACAACTGTACCCTCCCGTTGACCTGATAGTTCCCAAGGACTTCAAAGTTCCTGATTTCTCAAAATATGATGGGACCGGTAACCCTTTGTTCCACTTGAAGAGTTATTGTACCAAAATGGCAATATGGTCCAAAGATGAAAGGTTTCTTGTTAGCTTTTTCCATGAAAGCTTGACTGGACCAGCCTTAGAATGGTACATTCAACTGGATCATTCGAAGATCACAAGCTGGAGAGAATTAGTTGATCTGTTCATGAGCCAATACAAGTTTAACCTTGAAGTGGCACCGACAAGAGAGCAACTAAGCACAATGCAGAAAAAGAAAGATGAAACATTTAAACAGTATGCTCAAAGATGGAGAACATTAGCTGCTCAAGTCCAACCACCTCTCATCTCAACAGAAATGTGTTCATACTTTTTGGGAACCTTAGGATCGCCTTATATTGGAGCTATGGCAGGAGCAGCGTACAAAGATTTCTCTGAGTTGATCATTGCTGGAGAAAGGATTGAGAATCTTGCTAAAGCTGGCAAGCTTCCAGTAACTAGTGAAGACACAAGAAAAGGTTTTCCGTCCAGGAAGAAGGAGACTGATGTGAATTATGTGCAGAGTCAACAACCCTTTATCCCAAGATACACACCAATGCACCCAAGACCCCAAACACCACCATACCAAACCTCAGCCACTGCTTACCCAATTTACCAAACCTCACAAACCACAAATGCCATCCCATATCCCCAGCCTCAGGTTAATAACATTCACATACGACCATACCAACCAGCACGTCCTACATATCCAACCACATATCACCAGAACTACCAAAACACCTCAACAATCAGACCCAATTTCCAAAACCAAAATCGCAATCGATTCCCAAACCTTCCACCATTCCCAAAGTTATCCATTTCAAATGCTGACCTTTTTCAAAAGTTATTTGAGGCTCACCTGATCTCACCGTGTCCCGTGCGTCCATTAGAACCACCATTCCCAACATGGTACAATCCAAACTTAACTTGTAAATATCACATGGATATAGTGGGGCATTCAATTGAAGATTGTGAAAGTTTCAAGACGGCGGTAAAAAAACTAATTGCTTGTGGACGATTGGACCTTCAAGAAGAGTCAAAACCAGATATTGTCCATAACCCAATGCCAAATCATGAAGGAGGAAGTCGGGTTAATGCTTTAGAGGAAGAAGAACCGCTAGTCAAGAAGGTTTTGAGTCTCCGTACACCGATGGAGAAAGTGTTTAATGCTTTGAAGGAGACTAACTATAACATCACAGCACCCGCTTCGATGATGAAAGAAGAGGAGAAATATGATATGGAATCAAGATGTGCATACCATTGTGGAAGCCTTGGACATGATATTGAGAATTGTTGGGATTTCAAAGTTCGTGTACAAGAACTACTCACTTTAGGTGTGATACAAGCAAAAAAGAAGCAGAATTCCATTGAAGAGGTGGATGTAATCGAACCCTTTGTGCTTCGAGTGCCTCCACTTAACCCAACTCCGAAACCAGAAAAAGTGATAATTACTGTGAGGAAACCAACACCTTTCAGTTATGAGGACACACATGCTATACCTTGGAATTATGGGACTGAGGTGGAAATAGGAGAAACCTCAAAGGCCCAATCAAATAAAGAAGAGGCTGGTATCATGGAAATAAAGGGGATTACAAGAAGTGGAAGGATTTATGGGCCTGGAGAGCTGGCAAAAGGAAAATTTGTTGACGATAGAAATGTTGAAAAAAGTTCAGATGTAGGAAGAAAAGAAGAAGATGATGATGAGGAATTCCTAAAGATCATGAAGCAAAGTGAGTATGATATTTTAGAGCAACTGAAGAAGACTCCCGCTAGAATATCTCTTTTGTCATTAATCTTATCATCTGAACCTCATCAAAAGGCAGTACTAAAAGTCTTAAAAGAGGCTTATGTCAAACCTGATACTTCATTACAGAACATGGTGAATATGGTGGATCCAGTGAAACGTGTCAACATGATCACATTCTCAGGCGAAGAAATAGTGTCACAATCCAACCCACGAGCATTGTATATAACCCTCAAATGTAAAGGTTATATAGTACCCAGAGTTCTCATTGATGGAGGTTCAGGATTGAATGTCTTATCTGTGTCGACCTTAAACTATTTGTCGATAAGTAAGGATGATATACTGCCACAAATAATGGTAGTAAAAGCTTTCAATGGAGCTAAGAAGAGTATCCTTGGGGAGATGGTGTTGTTGCTAGAGATTGGCCCAAGTAAATTTGAGGTGTTATTCCAGGTAATGGAGATTGAGTCCGACTACAATATACTACTTGGAAGGCCATGGATAAACAGCGTTGGTGCTGTCCCTTCAACCTTGCATCAAAAGGTTAAGTACATTGAAAATGGTTCAGTCGTTACAATCCATGGGGAGAAAGAAATCATAGTATCCAAACCAGTGGCATTGCCATATGTTGAAAATGTAGAGCTAGTGGAGAGCAGTTTATGGCACAACCTGGAGGTGGTAGGGTTGAGACAGGAACAGGAAAAGACCCCAATACAAAATCAAGTAGTGGCTCATATCATGACCAAGAGTGGGTATCTGGAAGGTAAAGGATTGGGACCGTGGTTGCAAGGCACCTGAACACCTATATTGGTCCCAGAGAAGTTCAACCGATTTGGTCTAGGGTACGAGATCCCAGTGGACGAAAAGATGAGTGCTTTGAGTTTGGAGCAGAAAAAGCAAAAAGGACGAATGAAACAGATCCCTCACCTGAAGGAGACATTTCCTAGTCCAGCTGAAGTAATTATAACCGAGGAAGTTCAATTCCCTTGCTACCGCCTCGCCATCAATACCTTGGATGTCGAAACAATTCAAGAAGACAATAAGTTTCTTGCTGCCAGCAATGATGAGATGCTGATGAACTGGACAACGGAACCAATGCTTGATGTTATTGCTGAAAAGTAATTATTTGGGTTGTACTATTCAAGAATTGTTTATGCTTTTGTTTATGCTACTCAGAGACATCATCTAAATGAACTTGCATGATTTTTCAATAATCTTTCTTTATATGTTCCTTTTGCCTCGTTTCTGTTTCTGTTCTTTAATCTCTCCTTTCTTTTATTTCTTTCCTTTACCACTCTCGCTCGTTAACTTGTGGTTGTTCCATGTCGTTTATGTTTTATGATCCACCATTTGTTTTAAGCATTCCAACCCACCACAATTGCTTTCCAGGAATTTGAATGTCATAGAAATTTTGCCACATGAAAAGGAATTTGGGAACTTATCAATCGATTCTCTTGCTGTAATTGACTATGATAACCATGAATCTGAAGATGATGAAGAAGATGTTGAGCAGTTTTCAAACCTCTTTGAATTTGCTCGGAAAAGGATTTGACCTAGACAATGAGGTGATTGAGGTGGTTAACATGGGCACTGAAGAAGAAAAGCAGGAGTTGAAAATAGTGGATAATCCGGAACGCTCAGAGATGATTGCATTGTTTAAAGAATTCCTTGATGTTTTTGCATGGTCTTATCATGATATGCCAGGATTAGACCCGGAGATTGCTTCACACAAAATTCCTTTGTATCCCGAAGTTGAACCGAAAAAGCAAAAATTGAGGAGAATGCGACCAGATATGTCATTAAAAATAAAAGAAGAAGTGACTAAACAGCTGGAGGCTGGGTTTTTGGAAGTATCAAGACACACTGATTGGGTGGCTAACATTGTTCCTGTGCCTAAAAAGGATGGGAAGGTTAGAATGTGTGTAGACTATCGGGATTTAAATAAGGCTAGCCCGAAAGATGATTTTCCTTTACCCCATATTGATGTCCTTGTTGATAATACAGCCGGAAATCATCGATTTTCCTTTATGGATGGATACTCTGGGTATAATCAGATCCCCATGGATATTCATGACAAAGGAAAAACTACTTTCATAACCCCGTGGGGAACATTTTGCTATACAGTCATGCCGTTCGGATTGAAGAATGCAGGTGCTACCTACCAACGTGCTATGGTTGCATTATTCCATGACATGATGCATAAGGAGATTGAAGTGTACGTGGATGATATGGTTGCCAAGTCCAAGGAAGGGGAAAGTCATGTAGCTGTTCTACGGAAGTTGTTCGAAAGGCTCAGGAAATATAAACTCCGATTGAACCCGAATAAATGCATTTTTGGAGCTTCTACAGGGAAGTTACTTGGGTTCATTGTCAGCAGAGAAGGGATAAAGGTGGATCCTGACAAAGTGAAGGCGATACAAGAGATGCCAGCCCCTCGAACTGAAAAGGAAGTGAGAAGTTTTCTTGGGAGGCTCAACTACATTGCTAGATTTATTGCCAATTTGACTAGTACTTGTGAGCCTATATTCAAGTTCTCACAAAACGCGTCAACCTGAAGAATGGAATGAAGAATGCCAAGAAGCCTTTGACAAGATAAAAACTTATTTAATGAAGCCTCCAATTCTGACCCCACCTGTGCCAGGCCATCCTTTAATATTGTATCTCACAGTGTTGCCCACCTCACTTGGGGCAATGTTGGGACAATATGACGTGTCTGGAAAGAAGGAACAAGCAATTTATTATCTGAGCAAGAAGTTTAATGACTGTGAATCCCGCTATCTGGCAATTGAAAAGACTTGTTGTGCGTTAGTGTGGACTTCCAAGAGATTGAGGCAGTATATGTTATACTACACCACCTGGTTAATATCTCGAATGGATCCATTGAAATACATATTCGATAGTCCTCATGTGTCTTTAAGAATGTCAAAATGGCAAGTGATGCTATCTGAATTTGATATCAAATATGTAACTCAAAAGTCCATCAAGGGAAGTGCAATTGCTGATCATCTAGCCGAGAATCCACTTGAGGATAGACAGCCCACCACGTCTGAATTCCCTGACAGTGAGGTGTTGTCAGTAGAAAAAGAAGGTGAAGGAGAGGAGAATGTGTGGAAAATGTACTTTGATGGGGCTGTCAATATGAATGGATGTGGAATAGGAGCTGTAGTGGTGTCACCAGCTGGGAAGCAGTATCCAGTTTCCATCAAACTAGACTTTGAATGTACCAACAATATTGCAGAATATGAAGCGTGTGCAAATGGATTACAAGTTGCAATAAACTTGGGAATCAAGGAATTGAAAGTTTTTGGAGATTCTGCACTCATCATTTATCAGGTCAATGGACAATGGCGAACCAAGGATCCAAAATTGGTGCCTTATCAGAAGTATTTGTCTCGACTAATTGAACGATTTGACGATGTGTCGTTCTCCCACTTAACTCGAGATCATAACCAATTTGCGGATGCCTTGGCGACTTTGGCCGCAATGACCAAGTTGGAATTCCACACCAATGTTCAACCCGTCCATATAGAGGTGCAAAGTGAACCGATATACTGTGACAATGTAGAGATTGAGCCAGATGGCCAACCGTGGTATCATGATATCAAGCAGTATATTCAAAAAGGAGAATACCCAGATGGAGCAAATGAGGTGAATAGAAAGACAATTCGTCGACTGGCTATGGCATTTTTCTTGAATGGTGAAGTCCTCTATAAAAGGAATTATGATGGTACCCTCCTAAGATGCGTAGATGCTCATGAAGCCCGTGTAATCATGACAGAAATTCATGAGGGGATTTGTGGAACTCATGCTAATGGGCACATGATGGCATGAAAAATTTTAAGGAGTGGTTATTATTGGTCCACCATGGAAAGTGATTGCATCAGTTATGTTCGAAAGTGTCACAAATGTCAAATTTATGCAGACTGAGTTAATACTCCTCCAGTTCCATTGCACAACATGGTATCTCCTTGGCCTTTCTCAAAGTGGGGCATGGATGTCATTGGCCCAATTAATCCCAAGGCATCAAATGGTCATCGTTTCATTTTGGTTGCAATCGACTATTTCACAAAGTGGGTGGAAGCTGTTTCATATGCCAGCATCACACAGAAGGTGTTCATCAGATTCATCAAAAGAGACATTATCTGTAGGTATGGGATTCCAGAAAGAATTATCACGGATAATGCTCCTAACCTCAATGGTGCAGAAGTTCAGAAGTTCTTGGAGACTTTCAAAATCAAGCATCACAACTCAGCTCCTTATAGGTCTCAAATGAATGGTGCGGTTGAAGCTGCAAATAAGAACATCAAGAAAATCATCGCCAAAATGGTGGTGAATTATAAAGATTGGCATGAAATGCTACCATATGCTTTACACGCATATCGTACCAACATTCGGTCAAGCACAGGAACAACTCCCTTCTCGTTGGTATATGGAATGGAAGCGGTATCTCCTATTGAAGTAGAAATCCCATCGTTAAGGGTTTTAATGGAGGCTGAATTGGAAGAATCTGAATGGGTAAAGGCTCGATATGAACAGTTAAACATGATAGAAGAAAAAAGATTGGCAGCTATTTGTCATGGCCAGTTGTATCAAAGCAGAATGGCTAAGACTTTTAACAAGAGAGTCCGCCCTAGAGATTTTCATCCAGGGGATTTGGTTTTGAAGAAAATTCTCCCTAATCAAGAGGATCTTGTGGGGAAAGTGGGCCCCAAGCTATGAAGGTCCTTACATTGTCAAGCAAGCATTTTCAGGTGGAGCGTTGATTTTGCAAAACATGGACGGACAAGAATTTCCCAAACCAATCAATACTGATGCAGTCAAAAAGTTTTATGCTTGAAAAGATTAAAAAAAAAAAAGAAAGAGGGAGGCCCGTTAGGTCAAAAACTCAAAAAAGTGACCTAAGCAAAAGTTAGGGACAAAATAATAAACAAATAAAAAAAAAAAAAGAAAGAGAAGAAGAGCTCGTTAGGTTGAAAACTCGAAAGAGCAAACTAGGCAAAAGTTAGAGCAAAAAGATAAGCATCATCTCAAGTAACCTACACTGGGGCAATTTTTTGGGTGTTGAATTTGTCCATCGGATCAAGCAAACCAAGACTAAAATTGGGGCAACTTTTGGAAAGAAAGAGTTTGGAGACATATCATCAAAGATCATGGCTATAGTGTTCAACTTGTTTCAAGAAGTCGATTGAGCGTGCCACAAAGAACCTAAACTGGGGCAAGATTTCATGTTTTTCACAATTCTATCTTTCACTTTTGTGTTTTGCCTTTTCTCAGACATTTTGTCACCCAAAACACCAAGCAATAAATATTCTTATTCAGCTAATTCTTCCATTTTCTCTTCGAATGCATGTTTATTTATGATGTCTCGAGTAAGCACAAATTTAAGTTTAAAGCTATACAACCCGACAATGCTACAGCAATACATTAATAGCTAGCATCTCAACAAGAGAATTTAGAAGTTTCAGCAAAGTTTATTGGAAAAGTAATCATCAGCCCATAAAAAGGGAGAGAAAAAGAATGGACAATGAATGAAGCAAAGGAAGCTACAGAAGAAAAGGAAAACCTCATATGTGCTAGAAGGCTCAACACATGAGATACGAGTTTGATCGGTTGAAGTCTTCCTTGAGGTTTGCTTGATTTGGTTACGGTTTGTTTTCAAGAATGTGTTTGAAATAAACTGAAAATGCATGATGAATTCTTGATTTTTTGCAAATAAAAAAAAAAGAGAAAAAAAATGTGTGAAAATTATTGTTTTCTGTGCCAATTTACTGTTCCAGTTGGCCTCAGATCGCTACTTTACTTTTCTGTCAGTTTTAGATTGCCAATTTACTTTTTCTGCTAGCCCCCGTTGGCTTTTAAATTTCTTGCCAGCCCCCGTCGGCTTTTAAATTTCTGTCAGCCCCCGTCGGCTTTTAAATTTCTGCTAGCCCCCGTCGGCTTTTAAATTTCGGCCAGCCCCCGTCGGCTTTTAATTTTCTGTCAGCCCCCAGTCGGCTTTTAAATTTCTGTCAGCCCCCGTCGGCTTTTAAATTTCTGTCAGCCCCCGTCGGCTTTTAAATTCTAGCTTGACCCTCGGCTTTTTAAATTTCGATCGGCCAGTCGACTTTTAAATTTCTGTCGGCCCAGTCGATTTTAAATTCTGTCGACCCATTGGTTATTTTAAATTCGGCCGACCAAATCGACTTTTAAATTTCAGCCACAGTCGACTTTTAATTTTCTGTCACCCCAGTCGACTTTTAAATTCTGTCGGCCAGTCGCTTTTAAATTCTATTGACCCGTCGGTTTTTAAATTCTAGCCAGCCCCCATCGGCTTTTAAATTTCCAGTCAGCCCCCGTCGGCTTTTAAATTTCTGTCAGCCCCTGTCGGTTTTTAAATTTCTGTCAGCCCCCGTCGGTTTTTAAATTTCTGTTAGCCCTCGTCGGCTTTTAAATTTCCAGTCAGTCCCCGTCGGCTTTTAACTTTTTGTCGGCCAAATGCCTTTTAAATTTCATCGGCCACTGCCGGATTTTAAATTTACGCCAGTCGGCTTTTAAATTTCTGACCGGCCAGTCATTTTAAATTTCTGTCGACCCACAATCGGCTTTTAAATTTCAGTTAGCCCCCATCAAATTTCCAATTTTAGTCAGTCTTTGTCAGTTTTTCAATTTCTGTTAGCCTCTTTCAATTTTTAAATTTCTGTTAGTCACTGTCAACTTTCTAAAATATCTGTCAAACCCAATTGGGTTTTGAATTCCCGTCAATTCTCGTTAGCTTTTTGCTTGTACAAATAAATTTCACTTCTTGTCGCTCATACATCTTGGTTTTTGAATCGCATCATTGCATAGCATATGTCTTTCCTGAGCATCTAGTTTCTTTTACTTCTAATTTCAAGTTTCCTTATATTTTCGATTTCACGCATCACCGTACAAAATTGATGTTCATATCTTTACTCATTTCTTATAATGACAATATGAAGAATTCAGGTTTTTCATATTCTCTTATAAGAAATAAGTAAAGAACAGCTAATGAACACCCAATTTTGTTATTAAAAATAAAATTTTTTTAACGTATTTGATCTTACTTTTCTTTATGATATTTTTATTTTAAGACCACTTTGTAAAAAAAAAAAAAAAAAAAGTAAACCCATTTTGTTTTGAATTTAAAAAAACAACATTGTTATCAGCCCACGTCATTGTTGCTCGTTATTATCATCATTATTATTTTTTAAAAAAATAAAAAATAATTTTGTTTTCAGCCCATTGCATTGTTAGCCAAAAAAAATCAATCATTCTCTCCGTGCCTAATCAAGTTAAAGAAAAATAAAATAAAAAAATAATAAAAATGAATAAAAAGAGTCAAAAGGTGCACAGCTGCATTTGATACTTTAGTGGTGCATTTAATGCTTAGAGTTGACAATTACATCCCAAGAATCAAGGCATTTAATGCCTTAACAGATAACATATCAGATCACGGAATTGTCAGACAAGAGCATTTAATTTCGCAGTATGTATAAATAAAAAGAAAACAGAGGAAAGTGAGGAGATTTTTGGATTGGATATTGCCACTAAAAAAAAAAAGGGGGTTGTTGTGGTTTGAGAGAGGGTGGAGGAATTCAGCAAGATACAGGGGATCTTTGACAATCTTCACTTTCAAAATAAGAAAGCAGAGAGAGCTTTTTAATTGGGGATTTCAATCGAGTCAGGAAGAAGTGGAGGAATTCAGCAAAGGCGACATAAAGATCAAGAAGAAGAAATTTTTTTAGCAAGAGATATCAATCACTAGCATCAATACTTGCTTGCCGGTGCTATTTTTATCTATAAGAGTGATCTAATTTTAGAGACTCTTAATAGAAGTAGCAGCAGAGGGGAATCCAAGTCTTGATCCTAAACCAAATTTTTTCATCCAAAAGCATCTTGACAGAAAGCGCAGAGAAAAGAAAAATCAGGAAGATAGAACCACAGGTAAATTATTCGTAAACCATTAATTTATTTTTGGAATCCATTTTCTATTCTCAAATAAAATCATTTTTCCCTGTAAGTACCCTTGTAAATAAACCAGACAAACCTCTCCATTTTCTTACTCAAGCAAGACAACATCCACAATATCACAAACAAACATCATACATGCTCACCATCATTCATAGCCCATCAACCTGAACAATTTACACTCTTAAAATCAAAATAAAAAGTGGATCTAGATTTTTCTAAGCTAAAAAAAAAAAGGGGAATAGATAGCTGAAACAAAAAGCAAAACAGTGAGGCTTCATCATCACCATGGACCGCCTCCGCCTTCCTTCTTCTCCATGCTTTTCCTCGAGCAGATCGGCCCCTGCAAGCCCAGAATGACCACGATCCACAGCCACCATGCATCGCGCAAGATCAGCCACCGCGCAAGACTTCACTTCTTTCTCTGCCGTACGCGAATGCTTCCTTCCCCCTCCACGATGCAGCTGCCGCGCCTCTCCTTCTTTCCCATGAGTTCTGCAAGCTATTCTCCTTCATCACGCAAGCTTAGTCATCAACGATCCACAGCCAGCCCCGCAGCTGATCGGCCAACAACCGCGCGGTGGCTGGCTCTCGTCCTCTCCCTTGGCCGTGGCTCCCTTTCCCTCACATACAAGATCTGTTTCTCTCTCATCCTCTCTCTCTCTGTGATTCATAGAAACATACCCAAGTGAAAACCAAAACCCAAAAGATGTCCCAGCCCACTTTACGTTTCGTAGCTAATTCTTATTTGTATTTCTTTTCATTTTTTTTTATTTCATGTATTAATATTGTCTTCTGATGGTATGGGGATACGTTGGACTCATTGGATTATTAAGAGTAAGTCTTGCTCCATGTTTTGGGCTGATGTGTTTTTAATTCAGGTTTTACAATTTTTCTTTCCTAGTTAGTCAGAGTCATTTCTTTTGTATGTCTCTATGGGCCTTTTTGCTTATTTTAATTGCTTTGTGTTCGAAGAAAGAAATAAAAAAATAAATCTTGGATTGAGTCTCCCGTTTTGAAAATTGATAAAAAAAAATTTGGTAATATGTTATTAATTTGTTTAGCCATTTGAGAAGAAATAGTTTAGAAAGTAATTATTTATTTTGGTTTTAGTGAATTTTGTTCTAAATTTTTTTTTTAAAAAAAACAAAAAGGTGCTGAAAATAAATAAAGTAAATTCGTTTTTCTTTCCTGTAAATAGATTATGTCCTTAAGTAAATTTGTTTCAATCATTTGAAAAGAAATAAATAGTTTTGGGAGTTTTTTTTAGTTATTCAGCTGGTCTAGTGAATCACGTGCTAAAAGTTTCAATACATATATATATATATATGACCTTTATTTATATTATTTTTGTTATTACTTTATTTGTCTTGATATTTCGTATAGGTTAATCACATATTTGTTATTTTTTAGCTTTGTCAATATTAAAATTAGTGTAAAAAAAAAATAAAATAAATGTGTTCCTTTCCTGTGAATAAAACTTCTTTTTTTTTTTTCTAAAAAAATAATTTCTCATGCAATGGTCAATAAAGGTGATTGAGTAGCAAATGTTATCTTCACCGTTGTTGAATCATAAGGATTTATTGAGTAGTCAAGTGCTAACTTAAATCCTACAATAATTTTTTTTTAACAAAAAAAAAATTAATTAATTAAAATGAATTAACACACAAACATTTTCTATAGAACTGCGTGACTTTGAGTTCCTCGTTGCACTAGAGGATACGTAGGAGCAGGTTATTATTTCCTGTCAAGCCAAAATTAATTTTTCTTAATTTATTTGTCAAATTGTAAATATTTTGTGTAAATTATTTATTAGTTGTTAAGATTGTAAATATATTTTCTAAAACTAATTTTTCTTAATGTATTTATTTAATTTTTAAATATACTTGCCAAAATTAAATTTTTTTAATTTAATTTATTCATCAAGTCATAAATATTTTGTATAAATTATTTATTAGTTGTATTTTCCAAAATTAATTCTTCTTAATGTACTTTTTTAAAAAAAATTTTGAATATACTTGCCAAAATTAATTTTCTTAATTTATTTATTAAATTGTAAATATTTTGAGTAAATCATTTTTTTATTTATGTGTTAAAATTGTAAATATATTTGTCAAAATTAATTTTTCTTAATTAATGTGTTTAAATTGTAAATATTTTGCTAAATTAATTTTCATTGATTCGTGTGTTTAAATTATAATTTTTAGCTTCCTTATTTGAAATTTTTAGAGGGTTATTATTTAATTTGCACAATTTACTAAGGTACCATTTAAATACGGGTGTACTAGGGGTGCTGTAGGATTAAGTTCCTATCCTTCCCTATGCATAACCGACTCCCGAGCCCATATTTGGTTTACGAAGACTATTTTCTAAAATAAAATGGGTTTTTCCATGTTTTCCCAATTCAAATAAATCTGGTGGCGACTCCAATTTTCAAATGATTATTTCTCGCCGTCCCGTCGCGATCTCGGTTGCGACAAAAATAAATGTTTAATTTTAAATTAAATTTTTGATAAATAACTGGCAATATGGAAATAGGATATTATTTATTATTTTCTTCAGTTATTACCCTTCATTAAATACAAAAGAGAGTAAATGAGAAAAAATAATTAAAGAAAAGAGATAATGCTCCTTTCATCTTTGAGTAATTGTCCAGTTTTAAATACAAAGTAGAATTAAGAAAATAATAAAAAATATCAACATTAAAAAAATTAAGAATAATTTATTAAATTATCCTTCCTCAACTAATTTCTGTTTCCTCTTTTAGTAGCAGTGAATACTCTCTTCATTCTTGAATAATTGTTCATTTCTAATATTTCCTTTATTTAAAAATAATTGTCCATATAAAAATTTAAGTGATATTAATTAATTATTTTTAATAATATCCTTATTAAATACTATTAACTCATTAATAAAGAAGGAGAGAGAATGTTAGAGTATTTTACAGCAACAACGACAATTTATTAAATTATTCACAACTTTTACTAATATTAATATTTTACTAATTATTTTTTTAATTCTAGTGAGCATTTAAAATTTGACAATTATTTAAGGATGAAGAGAGTAGTATTTAATAGGGATATTATTAAAAACAAATAATTAATATTACTAAAATTTTGGAAATAGATAATTATTTCTAAACATTAAAAGTTTTTAAAATGGACAATTATTCAATGATAGAGAGAGTAAATATTAAGGATAGTATTATAAAAAGAAGTTAGTATTGAGACATTTCAATCATTTCCATAATTCTGTTCACATTTAAAACAAAATAGTTATTTTCAATAAGAGGGAGTAACATCATTTAGATGTATTTTACAATATTCTTATTAATACTAATTACTTCTATTCTTTAAGTATTTCTTTCTACTTACTCTCTCCCGGTTCTTCTATTAAAAAGATATCACTAAAGTAAATAAATAAATATTGTCTAAACTCCCTAAATAATCATTTATTTGTGAACTAAAATTCTAAAATTAGACAATTATTTTCAAATATGGAAGAAAAAAGATGGGGCTTGAAAGACAGAAAAATGTTATGAAAAAACAAAATCACACAACAAATATACACTAATCGTGATAAGGAGTGTGATGTATATTTATTATGCAATTTTATTGGTCCAATGACATTACACTAAAAGGTAACATTGGAATTGGGAACTTTCATATGTAAGTCAATGTCTTTGCATCTATAAATATTGGCTATAGCTGCATTTAGGGCCTTAAAGGAACAATAAACAGGTTGGGCAGACCAAGGGAGACTTTGGCAGGAATGGGCAGGGGTAGTGAATACTCTCCATTGTTTGAAACAAGGAAGGGAAGAGGAAGGCTCCTCTATAGGCTTTTTGCAATCTCATTGTTTGTGGCCATATGCTTCATCTAGGTTTACAGATTCAGCCACATACCCATAAAGGTTGAAGATGGCAAGTGGGCATGGCTGGGTTTGCTTGCTGCAGACCTGTGGTTTGGCCTTTACTGGATCCTCACTCAAGCCCTCCGATGGAATCTTGTCTTCAGGAAACCATTCAAGAACAGACTGTCTCAAAGGTCCTATTTATGTGAATACACATGCTATATATGTTTCAGCTTTTAATTGTGATCATGTTATAACTTTGTATCTTATAGTGATTTAGCTAAATCACCTATATGGGTAATGCATATGACAAAGTTTCATTGTGGTCTGCTGAAATTTGGCGGATACAATACTATTTAATTTATGCATGTCTCTCAAATTAGTCCTTTATGTCATCAATTGATTGATCAGTTCGATCTTTGTCACCTCTATCTTTTTTAAAGAAATATTAAAATTTCAAATGATGCATGGTAGGTTTAAAATAGTTAAAATAGTTGTATATACTTTATTGATTTTTAAGATGATGTTTCTTATATTTTACATATTTTAAATTTGTTTTATATCGTATATTCTTATTGTACTTGTGTTGCACGGAGTGCTCATACCAATTTCCAGGTAACATAATGAGAGATAAAAGAGGGTTTGTATATTTTTCACATACGTCAAATTCAATGGACATTTGCAAGAGGGGAAGTATTATAATTGTTGGGTACCAGAGTTACTGGAAACAGATCAACGCAGCTAAAATAGAGTTGAGAGAATTGGAACTGACACACAATATTTACGTGGAAAACCCCCTAATGATGAGGGAAAAACCACGGGCAAGACCAAGAAAGATTTTTACTATGTGGAAGATAAAATTACACCTCTCTCTAAATATAAGGAGAGAACAATAACACTCTCTCTTATACTAGGAGAATACACCTCTCCCTATAAAAATAGGAGAAACTCTCAGAATACACTATATATATTTTTCTCTCTCTCTGTGCTCTCTCTGTTTCTGCTTGTTGTTATGATGCCTTAAGAGCCTTCAGTAGCTCACTTTTTATAGAAGCTTAGAAGTTACTGTGCATTGAATGTACAGTAACTTCACATGCATTTCCGTTTGGTGCACCTAACCCTTTACATGTGTACAGTAACTTTTTTACTGTGCACGTTTGAAATTTTCATCAATCAGCATGCATGCACAGTAGAAATTCTACTGTGGCTTTACACGTTCACAATCTCCCACTTAAAGCCACTTTTGGTGAGCTTTCAAAACCTTTTCTCATCTCGCCAATTCCATGCTGCCTACGTTTCTGATAGGCCATAGGAAGATCTACACCATTTAAACTTGTCAGTGTTGATCGGCTTTGTCATGACATCTGCTAGGTTATCTTTCGTATGAATCTTCTGCATGTCCATATTTCCTTCTTCCACTACTTCTCGAACAAAGTCATATTGAACTCCTATGTGCTTTGTCCTGGAATGAAAAATTGGATTCCTTGCAATGTGCAAGGCACTCTGACTGTCACAATATACAGTAATTTTTGACTGCTTGTGCCCGAGTTCCTCCATTAACCTTTGAATCCAAATAGCTTCCTTGCAAGCTTGTGTAGCTGCCAAATATTCAACTTCTGTAGTAGATAGAGCTACAACAGTCTGTAACTTGGATAACTAGCTCACAACTCCGCCTGCAAGTGTAAACACATAGCCTGTAGTAGATTTTCTTTTATCAAGATCACTTGCAAAATCTAAATCAACATATCCTCTGACAACGAACTTTGATCCTCCAAAACATAGTGCAACACCTGAGGTTCCTCTAATATATCTCAGGATCCTCTTCACAGCATTCTAATGCTCATTTCCTGGATCTGCCATAAACTGACTGACCAAACCAATTGCTTGAGCAATATCTAGCCTGGTACAAATCATGGTGTACATAAGACTTCCCACCGCTGATGCATACGGTACTCGAGACATTTCCATCCTCTCTGCTTCACTGCTAGGACACATACCTGAGGATAATTTGTAATTTACAGGAAGTGGGGTTGAGACTAGCTTACAATCTTGCATGTTGAAGCGTCGCAAGATTTTCATCAAGTAATTCTTCTGTGAAAGCCAGATCTTCCTATCCTTTCTATCTCGGTGAATTTGCATCCCTAAAATCTTGTTTGCGGGTCCCAAGTCCTTCATATCGAACTCCCTAGCTAACTGTGCCTTCAATTCTTGGATTCGATCTTTGTTAGGGCCTACTACCAACATGTCATCCACATACAACAACAGAATGATGAAAATATTGTTATCAAACCTCTTGTAGTATGTACAATGGTCTGAACTTAGTCTGTTGTATCCAAGACGAATTATGAAGGAATTAAATCTCTTGTACCAACACCTTGGTGCCTGCTTTAGACCGTACAGAGATTTGGTCAACCTACAAACCAAGTTTTCTTTTCCTTTTTCCTCAAAGCCTTCTGGTTGGAGCATATATATTTCTTCTTCAAGTTCTCCGTGAAGAAAAGCAGTTTTTACATCTAACTGCTCAAGATGTAAATCAAATACAGCACACATAGCCAATACTACTCTGATAGTGGTAAGTCTAACAACTGGAGAAAATATCTCATTGAAATCAATACCTTTCTTCTGAGCAAATCCTTTCACCACCAGTCTTGCACGATATCGTTCCACTCGATCATTGCCATCTCGTTTGATCTTGTAGACCCATTTGTTGCTGATGGCTTTTCGACCTTTTGGAAGTGCAACAAGTTCCCATGTTTTATTCCTATGCAAGGCCTCCATTTCTTCCTGCATTGCTGCCATCCACAGAGAAGCATCTGGACTATTCAAAGCCTCCTGAAAGTTTGATGGCTCTCCTTCTTCTGTTAGAAGACAAAATGCATCGTGGCTTGCCATAACATAGTCTGAATGCCATGAAGGTGGCTTTGTCTGGCGTGTTGATCGCCTAACTTCTGTATCATTGGCCTCTACTAGTACTTGTTCATCATGCTCTGGTTCTGCTTTAGAATCTCTTTCTTCAGTTTTCTCATCTATTTGAATAGTAATGGTCTCCTTAACAGTGTTGTCATTTCTTTCTTCACTTTGTAGTTCATTTTCTGCAAATATAACATCCCTACTGACAATAACCTTGCGGGCAGTGGGATCCCACAAGCGATACCCCTTCACACCGTCAGCATAGCCCAAGAATATACATTTCCTAGACTTCGAGTCCAACTTTGTTCTTTCTTGGGAGTTGTACATCACATATGCCGGACATCCAAACACTTTTAGAGAAGAATAATTTGCCAGCTTGCCATTCCATATCTCCATTGGTGTCTTTAAACCAATTGCAGTTGATGGCGACCGATTGATCATATAACAGGCAGTTTTGACTGCTTCTGCCTAGAAAAACTTAGCTAAACCTGCTGTTCTGCATTGTTCTTGTTCTTTCTAGGAGAGTCCTATTCATCCGCTCTGCTACACCATTTTGCTGAGGTGTATGTGCAACTGTAAATTGCCTTTGAATACCCTCATGCTTGCAAAATGCTAGAAAATATCCATCTGTGTATTCTCCTCCATTGTCTGTCCTCAAACATTTGATCCTTTTTCCGGATTCAAGTTCTACTCTTGCTTTGAAGTCTTTGAATATTTGAAACACATCTGAATTCCTCTTGATTGGGTACACCCATAGTCTCCTGGAGTAATCATCAATGAATGACACAAAATATTTTGCACCTCCTAAGGACATTTCTAGTGACTCCCATACATCAGAATGAATTAAGTCTAGAATGTGCTTACTCCGAGCAGTTGATCTATCAAACTTCAATCTATGCTGCTTGCTTGTAACACAGTGCTCACAAAACGGTAGGTTCACCGATTTGAGCCCGGGAATGAGATTACGTTCCGCAAGAACCTTCAAACCTCGTTCCGACATGTGGCCTAGTTTGCGATACCACATCATTGTCGTTTCTTCTTGACTTGCTGATGCAACTGATGCATTTGCCTCCTGCAACGTATCTCCTTGAAGTCTGTATAGATTTGTTGTGGTCTTTTCTACTTTCATCAACACAAGAGCACCTTTAACAACTTTCAAGATTCCCCCTTCAGTACAGGTCTTGCACCCGAGACCATCCAGTTGCCCAATAGATAATATATTCTTCCTCAATCCTTTCATGTGTCGCACTCCTTGAATTGTTCGAATAGAACCATCAAACAATTTTATTTTAACAGTACCAACACCAGCAATTTCTAAGGCATGATCATCTTCCATGAATACAGATCCTTCCGAGACAGGTTCATAACTATAAAACCAGTCACGGTGTGGAGTCATGTGCCATGATGCTCCTGTATCCATTATCCAAATATCAATGAGCCTTTTATTGCCTCTAGAACCAATTGCTGCCTCGCTACATATGATTTCTCCATCCTCAGAGGTACTTGCAACACATCCTTGAGAGGTTGATGCTTCTGGGGCTTTATCTGCATTCTTCTTGTTATTTTGACAATCTTTTTTCAAGTGCCCTCTCATGCCACAATGGTAGCATTTGAAGTTCTTCCTTCTTCTTGACTTTGATCTACTCCGACCATGACTCCCACTAGAATCACGCTCCATTGATCTCCCTCTCATCACCAACAACGCCTCTCCATGCTTTGAGCTCTCCAATCTATCTTCCTTATTCCTGCGCCTGGACTCTTCTTCAAGAATAGCACCAGTGACATCATCAAAGGATAGATAGTCAACAATATTATTATTTGTGATGTTGATAATGAGTTGATCATATGAGTCAGGTAGACTTTGAAGTAGAAGCTCCGCACGTTCATTCTCCACTATTTTATAATCTGATGCTGTAAGCTTGGAGAATAATGTGTTCAGATTGTTGATGTGGTTTGTTATCGACATGGACTCACTCATCCTAAGAGTATATAGCTTCCTCTTTAGAAATATCCTATTGTGAAGTGACTTGACCTCGTACAATTTGACAAGAGCATCCCAGATCTCCTTTGCTGTCTTCTTTTCTGCAATACTGGACAATACTAAATCTGCCATTGCAAGATGCAGATTGGCAACAGCATTATCATCCATCTCCTTCCATTTTTCATCAGTAACTTCGGCTGGTCTGCATTCAATTGCTGGTAAGCAATTGTCCTTCCTCAAGATTGCCTTTATCTTCAGTTTCCACAGGGAAAAATTATTCCCATTGAACTTCTCAAACTCAAATTTTGTTGCCATAATGTTTATCGGGATTTATTTCTCTACTAGACTAGTCACTTTTTTTACTGTGAATAGTGCCATATACGTGAATAGTGCCATATACGTGAATGGTGCCTTATACGTGAACAGTATTGTATATTTATACCATATATGGAACAAATCAAGTATACATTAACAATACTATAAAAGTATACAACTACACGTATAAACAGTGACCAAGAATAGTAACCCGCAACGTGAACTATAACTAATGGCTTTGATAAGTACCAGGTAAAAAATTCTTTTCTGATCTGGAAGATCAGCCAAAGCTGCAACCACAGAGCATACTAAGAATAAATACCACCAAACCAAAGCTCTGATACCACTGTTGGGTACCAGAGTTACTGGAAATAGATCAACGCAGCTAAAATAGAGTTGAGAGAATTGGAACTGACACACAATATTTACGTGGAAAACCCCTTAATGATGAGGGAAAAACCACGGGCAAGACCAAGAAAGATTTTTACTATATGGAAGATAAAATTACACCTCTCTTTAAATATAAGGAGAGAACAATAACATTCTCTCTTATACTAGGAGAATACACCTCTCTATAAAAATAAGAGAAACTCTCATAATACACTATATATATTTTTCTCTCTCTCTCTGTACTCTCTCCGTTTTTGCTTGTTGTTATGATGCCTTAAGAGCCTTCAGTAGCTCGCTATTTATAGAGGCTTAGAAGTTACTGTGCATTGAATGCACAGTAACTTCACATGTATTTCCGTTTGGTGCACCTAACCCTTTACATGTGCACAGTAACTTTTTTACTGTGCACGTTTGAAATGTTCGTCAATCAGCATGCATGCACAGTAAAAATTTTACTGTGCACTTTGAAAATTTCTTTTGGTTGGTGGCAGCCACTGAATGTGGCTTTACACGTTCACAATAATACCATTCACAAAAAACACAAATATATATATAAAATACTATTAGCATATCTCTTTCTAACCGCTTAAGTTTCTGGGATTTGATCGAAATTGATGACAAAATCTGATGTGCATGTTTTGCAGCAGATATGAGGACAAGCTTCCAGGGGTGGACATCTTTGTGTGCACAGCAGATCCGGAGATTGAGCCACCCATGATGGTCGTTAACACAGTGCTATCAGTCATGGCTTATGACTATCCAACCGAAAAGCTCAATGTGTACCTTTCAGATGATGCTGGGTCAGAAACCACGTTCTATGCACTCTTAGAGGCATCTAGTTTTGCAAAGCATTGGCTTCCATTCTGCAAGAGGAACAAGGTGGAACCCAGGTCGCCTAAGGCGTATTTTAATAGCATTAACTCAGCAGCCCTTCGACATGACTTTGATCACCCCATAGAGTTGGAAGCTGTGAAGGTATTGCTAAAGTTGCCAATTATTTCATACGAATAATTTTTGAGTTAATGATCGTAAGAGTGAAACACCTTTATTATAATATGATAGTTCATAATCGAATAATTTTATAAAAGACTTCTATATTGATACTAAATTTAAATAGTAATTATACAGAAAAATTTAGACGCCCCTTTTCGGTTGAGTTAATGCTTGGCCAATTCAATAATTTTATGTGTATATATTGTCAATATAAAGTGGGCAAATTACATTAATCTCTCTTTAGATTTAGTAAAATTCAATTCAACTCTCCTTTATTTATAAAATTTACTTTTGGAAACCTGAATATTTATGAAATCATTATATGACCTCCTCTATTGTACATTGAACAACACGTTTAGGAGAAATCAATATCATCTGAATATATAGATGGATGTTGGGTTGAATTTTATCAAATCTAAGGGAAAATTAGTATAATTTACCCATTTAAAATTCAAAGATTTCTCTTTATATATATATATATGATTTTGCTTCTTTTGCTATTTGGATAATCTTAGTCCTCTTGTTCATTTCCTTCCCACAATAAAATTATTGCATGTTGTAGAAATTTTACGACGAAATGGAAAGACGAATCGAAGATGCAGCCAAGATGGGTAGAGTGCCCACAGAAGCACGTTTAAAGCATAAGGGATTTTCTCTATGGGATTCATATTCTTCTAGACGTGACCATGACACAATTCTTCAAGTAAACCGCTCTTTTTCTTAAGCATTTTCAATTCAGTTGATCAGTGCAATAGTGTTGTCATCGTTCCTTTGACCTTTTTCACTCTCATGTTTTGAATTTCTTAATTACTAGATAATACTTCATAAAAGAGACCCAGATAATTCGAAGGATGTAGATGGGTTTGTTTTGACAACCCTGGTGTATTTGGCTCGGGAGAAGAGGCCTCATTATCCTCACCGCTTCAAAGCTGGAGCTCTGAATTCGTTGGTATTGTATTATAAAATTCTCATGATTTTCTATGAATAAATTTTAAGAAAGCGTAATTAATTAATGCTGTATAGCTGTACACAGACACATAATGTTTGTTCACATTAAAGTGTGTACACTGCATAGGTGCTATTAGATCACTCTTGCAATAGAAAATATTTTATTTCACACATTACCAATAAGAAAGTAATTTTGGTCCATTGATAACACAAAATATTTTATTCTGTTAAGCTAAGTAATTATATGTTTGTTTTATTTCACACATAAATATTTTTTATGACATCACTAATCATAATTAATTAAATAAAATGGATAGATGCTCCTTTCCCTTCACCAGTGGTATTGGGTTCAAACCTTGGGTTGGAAAAATTGATGTTGGGAGACTCGTCCCCTCAATGAGATTTCAAAGGCTTAAAAATTAAACTCGTATCAAAATAACATCCTTTCATTAATCTAATCACCCAAACCATGAGTTGCTTATATACTTGTTGATAATATATCGATACAATTTCATAAAATTCAATTAGGATATGATAATAACATTGAAAGATATATAATTATTAGAGAAGTCTAAGTAATGAGACTATTTATTTATCCAAAAAGTTAATGATGATATTCATAACTCAATCTGACAAAAGTTCATAAAATAAATTTCTTACCTCAATGTTTTCCATTAACTTACGATTTTTCTTTGGTCCCAAATGCAGCTGAGGGTGTCTTCGAGTATCAGCAACGGGAAAATTGTTCTGAATGTAGATTGTGATATGTACTCAAACAATTCACAATCCGTGAGAGATGCTCTCAGTTTTTTCATGGATGAAGAGAAAGGGCATGAAATTGCTTTTGTGCAGTTTCCACAGAATTTTGAGAATGTGACCAAGAATGATTTATATGGGAGTGCTCTACGAGCAATTTCCGACGTGAGTTAACTTGTGAAATTAAACAAATTTAGCTAAATGTTAAATTCTATTCGCCCGCGGTAAGAGTAACAGTATAATTTTCTTTTGGTACAAAGAAACAGTATAATTCTATTTGTATAATATCATTGACGAAGTATAACATGGTTTAATGCTAAAATTTTATTGGTTACTTGACATAACTGGCGTTATGTTATTATCATAACTTGATATAATTCGAATTTTGTAATTTTGTACATGAAGGTGGAGTTCCATGGTACGGACGGTCATGGTGGCCCTTTGTACATAGGAACTGGTTGTTTTCACATGAGAGACGCTCTTTGTGGAAGGAAGTTCAGTGATCAACACAGGAATATCTGGACAACTGAAAATGATGACCAAATCATAGAAGAAAGCTTGCAGGAACTGGAAGAAAGATCAAAGGCTCTTGCAAGCTGCACATACGAGGAAAACACACTATGGGGAAAAGAGGTGCCTCCTTTCTCTTTCCGCCTCACTCACAAATACATACGCTAAAACCAAGACAGGAAAAAAAAAAATTGCTCTAATCCATTTATTAATTGATATATAAGTTTTGCGGGTCATTATTATCTTTCACTTCTTCTGTATTTTTAATACAATAGCTGATTTATCAATTTCACATTGATTAATAAGGAGCAAGATAATTGGGTTGATAAGTGAAAATAATGTCATTCCAATTCCCAAATCATATATAAGTGAATTGCCTACTTATTTATTGCCCAAAGAGCAATGGATAACATCATTTTCACTTGCCGATATAGGCTTTCTTATTCTTCATTAATCAGCATAAAATCACTGCCTGTTGACCCATATACCCTCCTCTACATCGATGGACGTATACATCATAGTCATTGAGTATCTACTAACCCTTTTGTTCCCCCTTAATTGCAGATGGGTTTAAGATATGGGTGTCCAGTGGAGGATGTAATAACAGGATTGGCTATACAGAGCCAAGGATGGAAATCAGTGTACTGCAACCCACCAAGAAAAGCCTTCTTAGGTGTAGCTCCAACCACCTTGCCTCAGACACTTGTTCAACATAAGAGGTGGTCTGAAGGTGACTTTCAAATTTTGCTTTCCAGGTACAGTCCTGCCTGGTAAGCACATGGAAGGATCAGTCTGGGCCTCCAAATGGGATATTGTACTTATTGCTTATGGGCACCTAACTGTTTGGCAACACTATATTACTCAATCATCCCTTCACTCTACCTCCGTCAAGGCATTCCCCTGTTTCCAAAGGTAACGCTACCCCAAATTCATTGGTGCTTAGTTAAATATAAAGGGGATACTTATTTATGTACTCTCAATTTTTCAGAGAGGTGCTAGAAAAGCTGACCCTGAAGAAAAGTTGTAAAGTAAGAAAGTAAATAATTAATTATCATTAGATTATTTGCTAGGATTCACTATCAATGGTAGTTATTGAACCAAAGATGATTAATCGCTTACTTTCTCACTTTACAGCTATCCTCACTTTAAAGTATTCAATCGTTCTTTTTCTACATTTTGTTTTTCAAATTCTTAGATGAGCACAAGTCTAATATCTCATATTTATATATACTTATAACAAAGTTGGTGGGATTCATAAACAAGTGAGTGTATCTTAAGAGATATTCTTGAGTGAATACAAGTTTATCATATCATCTTTCCATACAATCACAATAAAGGTTAGTCTTATTAGTTTTATACAATATATATATTCTCTTATCTGCAGACCCCCAACAACTTTATTGTGAGTGTATGCAAAAGTAAAAGGATAAACTTGTACTCATAAAAGAATATTTTATATCTTAAATAAAGTTTGTAAGACTCATTTTTATTGTAAGTGTTTAAAAACTTTAGGTGTTAAATCTTTTTTTTTTCTACCTATTGTTACGTTAGTTTTCTATTTTTGCCCCCGAAGTGGGGATTTCAGGATGTGATTGATGTCTGATCTCAAGGAACTAACTCCGTTTTTCCCAGTCATAATGTACCTACAAAATGACTTGTACTCAGGCTTAGTTAACGTGTATGCGTATATATATCTGCATAAATATGTATTTACGCATGAAAAACTGTTATTTGTACTCATTCTATGTGGGATACCGTGTCGACTCACACTTCTCTCACCATGGGATATGGACCCTACTTGAACGAGGTCCATGTCCTATCCAATAGTGGATGGGATGTGAATCGACACACTGTCCCACACACAATGAGTACAAATAATACAACTCTTATGCATGTGATTTGTCTAAGCAAATGCAGAGTTTGTACTAAGCATACATGTGTTTAATTGGTTGTTGGATTTATCAGATGTCAAGTCCGTGGTTCATACCTTTCGCATATGTAATACTTGCGGAAACAACTTACAGTTTAGTCGTGTTTTTGTTCACTGGTGGTTCATTTCAAGGTTGGTGGAATGATCTAAGGATTTGGCTATACAAGAGAACAAGTTCGTACCTATTTGCATTCATTGACACCATCTTGAAGCTTTTTGGGTTCTCAGCTTCAGCCTTCACAATCACACCAAAGGTTTCAGAAGAAGATGTGTCCAAAAGATATGAAGAAGAAATTATGGAGTTTGGAACCTCCTCCCCAATGTTCACTATACTAGCAACACTAGCTTTGCTCAATTTGTCTTGTCTTCTAAGTGTGATGAAGGATGCAGTCCTAAAGGAAAGTGGGCTTGGTGCTTATGAGAAAATGGTGTTGCAAGTTATATTATGTGGCTTTTTGGTTCTCATCAATTTGCCTTTATACCAAGGCCTTTTCTTTAGAAGGGACAAGGGCAGACTTCAAAGCCCTCTTGCCATTAAATCAACAACATTGACTCTGAGTCTAATTATTTCCTTCAAAGCCTTCCATGATTACAAGAATTACATCTAGTTTAATTTTCTGTTTTACTTGGAAGAATTATTATCTTACATGTGGCGTATGGCGTTTGTTTTGTATTATTTTTATTTGTAGTGAACTAATATTTAATTTTGGCCTCATTTTTAAGAAAGATAAGAAAGAAAAAATTTATTGTTTCTTTTTTAAAACATAATTTTCATTGATTTAAAAAAAATGTACAATACAATGTCAAGGAAAGTAGCATGGAAGGTTTGAAAAAGAAAAGAATTCCAATTATTGTCTATATTCAAATGATCAAAGATATATACAACCGGGTCTCAACTAGTGTGCGAACACAAAGGTATAATAACATAGGATTTTTTCAATAACTATAGGATTGCACCAAAGGATAATTATCATTTTTGTTGAATAATTTGATCTAGTAACTAACAATAGAGGGTTCATGATAGACTTAAAAATAAAAGGCCCCACCGTTCATGGAATATAAGTTCACTAAGAAGTGAGAATTGAGGAAGACATCACATCACAAGTCACATATCAGGTATCTTGAATCCAGTATACAAAATAATGGGAAAATAAATGCAAAAAAAAAAAAATTCAATCTTCAAGGGTGGATGAAATAAAGGAGTACTTCATGTATTCTTTAGTTGAGATAAAAAGAGTACTCCTCAATCATAAGGAAAACTTTATATAGTAATAATATTATTTATGTTATATGGGACTGAATATTGAATGGTAAAAAATTAATAAGAGAATAAGCTTATGCATATATTACATTGGATGAGTGGGCACACTAAAAAAGATAGGACTATGAGGTAGCACCTATGGTGGAGGATATCCAAAAATCTCGTCTTAAATAATTTGGATATATATGAAGAAGAATTGTAAATGTTCTAGTAAGAAGAGTAGATAAAATGAATAGTAATCCTATAGCTATAAATAGATGAAGACATACAAAAAACATATGTGAAACTATAAAAAAAGATCTAGATTTTAATTGCTTAAAAGTAAACATCATATATAATAAAGTACTATAGTGTCATTTAGCGCATATAATAGACCTCACCTAACGAGACATTGAATAGTAATTTTTTAATATCATAACAATTCTTTTTTTGTTTTTTAATGATAACCAATGTTCGAAAAATCGGACCAGAGTTAGGGGAAAAAGCTAGTATAAGAAACCTACTTGGATCAGAGTGCCCATGTGGTGGTCAGGCAATTTGGTGAAGAACAAAAATTGCAGCCCAATACCGACCATTCAAGGTAGAGGACACCAATCACAGATTTGTTGTCTATGTTGGTGGGAATGAGCGACCATGGCAACCCCTTGCTCCTGCTGTCGTTGGTTTTCAAGAAAGCTGCCACAATTTCTTTGTTATTGCCGCACCGGTTCATTGGCATTAGCAACATCATTTTATTGTTTATAAAATAAATAAAGTTTTACTAGTTTACTACTTGATTTTACATAATCAATTGTCTCCTTATCATGAGAAGTAAATAGAAAGCTGCTTTTTGTTTTTTTAAAAAAAAAAACAGAAGAAGCAAAAGCGGTGGAGAAGAAAGAAGAGTAATAGACGCACTCAATAAATAGTCGGGCCATGAATCTTCACTTGTGTAAATGAACTCTTATAGTATTAGCATCTAAATACTTCCTACATTTGTACTTATTACATGAACACCTAACTTTTGCCTTATCAAAGAATTGTTGTGTTTGACATGCTATCTTCATAAATTCTTCAACATTATTTTAAAATTTTGATTTAATCCCACTCTATTAGGATACAATCTATCATACATTCATGATCGGTTTGAAGAAAATATTGCACGTGTGAGTAACCCTAAACCCTACAATTTTTTAAAGACATCACATTATTACTTTTAAACACATTCAATTTGTCTTTAAATGTTTTTAATTCAATTATTTTTAATTTTATTTGCCTACTGAAAATTTCACAAAATTTCGACAGTATCTTCGCGTATATTAAGATCTCCTATCATCAATTAATTAAGTGCATCCAACAATCAAATAAATTATTAAATGTTAAGAACATAACAGATATATTTAAACAATTACATCTTAAAAATTACACATAGTTCACATAAGCCTAAAGACCATTCTATAGCACACCCCTTATAACTCCACAACATGCAGATCTTGCCATCTCCGGAAATACAAACAAGTCAAGAAAGGACTTCTATGTGCTTCCCCTGGTCATGCAATTCCCATTCACTATAATTCTATTCAAGAAATTATAAGTCTCTATCCTACCTACATATTAAAGCATATAAATAACAAAGATTTTGTTACTAACCACCAGTGTAGTGTAAAAAAAAAAAAAAAACTCCTAGCATGCAATGCAATCCAGTCCTGGGATTTGGAAATGAACAAATAATTAATTTTATAGAGTTATAAAAGTTGAAAAACGAAAATACACAACAAAAATAGGAACAAAAAAAACCAAAATCTTCCATAACAAATACCTTTAGTGCTCCCTCCAATAAGACTCCTACACTAACAAAATAATAACAACAATCACTCTCCTAATGCCTTAAAACCTAACACTTTGAGCAACGAAAATTAATAGGAAAACTAAGCCAAGTCAAAATACTGAACCGATTAAAATGCTCAGAAACCCACCTAGATTGTAATGGTGGCCTTGGTTTTGTGATTGGAGCTCCAGTGGTGGCGAATTATGGCGAGGAAGGGTCATGGCGGCTAAGAGAGAGATAGGGAAGAGAGAGGAGAGAGTGTGTGCATTGCAGAATAAGGAAGAAAAGGTTTCTAGTTTGAAACATTTGAGAGCTATCGGGTAAACCCATTGATAAACATTGAGTGAAATGATGCGTTTTGGGGTCCACTAATTATCGACAGGTACAGGGAATCATAGGAGATGTGCGCCAACGTCCCAAAAATTCAAAAACCCTTCATTATACTTATCGGTAATGTAAACAAATTAATCTTATTTAATAAAAACCTGTTGGTAATGTGGTTAAAAAAATTTAATTTAGTATAAATCTATTGGTATACCTGTCGGTAATGTGAATTAAAAAAATAAAATTTATTTTAGTATAAACTTGTCGGTATACCAGTCTGAAATTTACATCTTAAGAAAAAATAACAAATTAAAAAATATATCTATCGGTACACCATTCGCACCATGTGGCATGTTAGCTTATACAAATGGGCATAGAATAAATATCCACCCTGTCGGTATACCCCTTGAAGATTGGGCATGCCATATGGCACATGATGACACCAAGCACTACCTAGAGGTATACTGATGGGTTGTAATATAATTTTTTTTAATAAAAAACTAAATAATAAAAAAACATGTCAACTAGTCGGTATATCCATTAGTAGTTACCGACAGATTTAATTATACCCATCAGTAATATCCATTGGTATCCTCCGGATTTCTTGTAGTGATATAAATTATCCAATTATTTGACAATTAGTCATTTATTTTTTATTTGTATGATTATTTAATTATAAACTAAAATTATATGAAATAAGGAAGTAATGAAACGGTAAATAAACAAACTAATAATGAAATAAACAATAATGGTAGTAAGGTATCAAAATAAAATAATACAAATAAAAAGTGTGATTCCCATTTTTTTCAATTCTATCATAAAAATCATAAGTCTCTATTCTATATACATATTAAAGTGTACGAATAACACATATTTTGTTACTAACCTATATAGTAGTGTAGAAACAAATAATCAAAAGATCCCTGCACAATCTGGTAAAATATAAAATGAACAAGCAATTAATTTTACATAGTTATAAAAATTTAAAAAATAAAATACACAATAAAAATAAGAAAAAAATTAAAGCAAAAGCTCTCATAACCAACAATATTAGTGCTCCCTCCAACATAACTCCTATATTAACAAACTAGCAACAAAAATGACTCTCCAATACATTAAAACTCAACACTTTAGGCAACAAAAATGAACGGAAACACTAATTCAAATAAAATAAATAAACCAATCAAAATGCTCATAAACATATGGAAATTGCAATGGTGGCTTTGATTTTGCGAATGGAACTCTGGCGATGGTGAACGATAGTGAGGGAAAATGGTGGTGGCGAGAGAGAGAGAGAGAGCGAAGAGAGAGAGAAATTACGGAATGTGGAAGAAGAGGTATTATGTGAAATACTTGGGTTCCCGAGGCGATGGGAATCCTAAAAGATGCTCGTCAATGTCCCAAAAATTCAAAATCTCTTCCGCATACTTGGCACTAATTAATAATTAAAAAACAAAATAATAAATAACAAAATAACCTATTAGAAACCTATTGGTAAATGATTAAAAAATAAAAATAATTTAATTTATACTCGTCAGTATACCTATCGGAATGATAAATATTTTAAAAAATAAAAATTTAAATTACAAAATAACCTATCGAAAACCCGTTGGTAATATAATTAAAAAATAAAAAATAAATTAATTTATACCCATTAGTGTGCCACATGTCATGGAACCATATATTGACTGGTTCCCAACAGGCTTTGAATAAATATACACACAATCGGTATTCTCGTCGGTATGCCCCTAGAATTGGTGTGCGTCATATGATGAGTGATGATGACAAGCACTTCCGATGGATTTATCAATGGATTGTTGTCTATTTTGTTTTTAAATAACGTGTAAAAAAATGAGTCATCATGTCAATATGTCTGTTGGTATTTCCCTGTTGATAAGAGACATTTATGCCACTTATCTTACTTCTAATTCTTAGCTTTTTACATGAGTTTTTCTATGTTATTGATGTGATTAATAAGATATTTGATTTATTCCTCATTGTGTGCTTTTGTATTGATTTTAGGAATAATTTGTAATTACAAGCTGTTGCGTTTAACTTGTCTCTTTGAGTATGGTTTTATGCACAGGAGCTTTGGATCAAGTGCAAATGTCAAGAACAAGGGATCAGATTGAGACGAAAAAGGATGTTTTGGAAAGCTCAAGAAGGCTTCTATAACTTTTATGTTTAGCTCAAAACCCAGTTCTGAGAGTATCTTGGTGAAAATCAAGTTGCGAGATTAAAGGTTGCTAATGTTCTCATGCTGTCAAACTTGACCTCTAGTCAGTATTTTTGCAATATCTGGAGCTATAGATCTCCGATTGAGGTGATTTTGGTGGCGTTGGAAAGCTTATTCAAAGGGCTACAATCATTATTTCTGGTGTCGAGGGAAAATTCTATACTTTCTACCGCTGCAGCGCTATTTAGCGCTGCAGCGCTCAACAGCACTCGGAAAATTGACTGTCATCAGCATTGCTCACTGGTGAGCGCCGCAGCGCTCTTAGCGCTGCAGCTGCGTCTTGATGACGCAAGACCTTATTTTATCTGTTTTTGGGCCCACTTTGGCCTATTTTTAGAAGGCAGTATATATAGGAATGTTACAGACTTTTACCCTAGTTTTTGAGTTTTGAGTTTTCAGAGTTTTTTAGTTTTTAGTTTTGGAGTTTCAGTTTGGAGAACTCTCTCTCTCTCTGCATCTTTCTCCATCTTCTCTCTACATCTTCTTCTTCTCTATTCTTCTCTCTCTTAGGATTTCATTCGTGAAGGTGACTTGTCTTGGAGATCGTGGCGATGATCATTGCTATTATTTCCAGGTTCTTTTATCTTTATTGTTGTAATCCTCCAGAGATGGAGGAGTAGATTTCTTTACTAGTGTAAGGGTTTCCGGATGGATTGGGATGATGTTTGAGACCTCTTTTGATATTAAATGCATTGGTTTTCTTAATGTTCTGCAGTTTCTATTCCTATAATTATTGTGGTGATTGCTATAATCTTTATTGGGATAACTAAATTGGCGATCGTCATTTAGGGAAACCCTTTGGGTATAAATTGATAGATCTATTGGTTTATGTTTGAAGGAGAACATTAGAATTAACTTTCCGATTGGCAGTTAGGCTAGAGCAATTGGTTTATTAAATTGATGTGATTTCTAAATAAATTGGCGATTGTCGTTTATTTGTTATTTGCATTGATTAAATTCTAGAGGTCGATTGATCACTAGTAGAATTGCCAGTAATTTATTACTAATAGCCACCAATGGGTTTAATATTTGGTCAATGATAATTAATTTCCAATCCTAGGAATACCTTGCACTAGTGCTTTCTTTATTGTTGCTATTACCTTGTTGCTATTATCTTTTAATTTAAATTGCTTTAATCTTAATTCTCCAAACCCCTAATTTCTAATTGACTAGTAACACTTCCTTGTGAGACGACCTGAGTTGTGCCCTTTACTACATTTTTGGTGCAACTTAGCACTTTTATAAATTTTAATTTGTTGTGAGTAGCGACAGCTCGCATCAAATTTTTGGCCAGATTCTTGGGAAGTGGTGCTATTTGATTCTTTTGCTTTTCATATATATTTTTTTTTTATTTTCGTATTTTGTTTTAATTTTGTTTTAATTATTTTTCTTTTAGTTTTAGTTGTTGCCCTTTTTTTATTATTATTTAAAAAAAATTAATTTAATTTTAATTTTGTTCATTTGTTCTTTTGTTTCCTGGTGTATTTGATTGTTGCTATAATTAAATTGTATGACCCGTTCCCTTCCTAATTTTCCCATACTACCAATTAATCCAGAGATTGAGAAAACTGCCAAAAGGCTTAGGAAGGTCGCGAGGGAGGGAATTAATTTATTAGGCAACCCCTCTTCTTCTGATATAACCAGGGAATTTGATAATTCTATTTATTTTTCTCCTGAACTTTCTGATCCTGCTGCTAGTGTTTCAGGAAACATGGCTGATAACAACAGGACCTTGAAGGAGCTCGCTTCCCAAGACTTAAACTACCAACCATTGGGAATCATTTACCCCGATCAGGGAGCTGACTTTGAGCTCAAATCGGGATTCCTACACCACTTGCCCAAATTCCATGGGTTATCTGGGGAAGACCCACACAAACACCTCAAGCAATTTCATGTGATTTGTGTGACGATGAAGCCGCAGGGGGTAACGGAGGACCAAATCAAGCTAAGGGCCTTCCCATTTTCCCTTGAAGGAACTGCCAAGGACTGGTTCTTCTACATCCCCCATGGAACAGTTGTGATTGGGTGGCATGAAACGCAGCGTCTTCCTAGAAAAATTCTTCCCAGCTTCTAGAGCGGCCATCGTAAAAGATATTTGTGGCATCCTAAGGCCTGCAGGTGAATCCCTCTATGAGTATTGGGAGAGGTTCAAGAGATTATGTGCCAGCTGCCCCCAACATCAGATTTCAGAGCAGCTGCTCATTCAGTATTTCTATGAGGGACTGCTAGTTATGGAGAGGAGCATGATTGACGCTGCCAGTGGGGGTGCATTAGTTGACAAGACTCCTGCTGCAGCTAGACTTCTGATTGAGAATATGGCAGAAAACTCTCAGCAATTTGGGTCAAGAGTTGGTAGTAATACCCATCATGTGGGTGAAGTCTCTTCAGTTGAGAGCAGTAGAGTAGAGAAGAAGTTGGATGAACTGACAGAGTTTCTCAAACAGATAGCCTTGAATCAGTTGAGCCAGGCTCCTTCACCTCAGACAGCTTGTGGTATTTGTTCCTGTAATACCCATACCACTGATGTATGTCCACAGCTACAGGAGGACCCCACTTTAGTTGCTGCTAGCAATGTGTTTCCTGGTAGACCTCAAAATCAGAACAACCAGCAGGGGTATGATCCTTACAGCAGCACATATAATCCAGGTTGGAGAGATCACCCCAACCTTAGGTGGAACAACTCATCACAGCAACAGCAAAAGTATGTTCCACCCCAACAAAGGCAGCAGAGCAACCCCCATGTCTACCAACAACCACCTGTCCCACAGCTTCCTAGCCCTCAGCAGCCTCTAGCACTACCTGCCCCTCCTGCTTCTTCAGATGCACCATGGCAAGAGATGATGAAGATGATGATAGAAACACAAAGGAAACAGGAACAAGCCATGCAAGAGATGAGAAATGCAGTTGTGAAGCTTGAGAATTCCCAATCTCAGCAGGGAAGTGCATCTACCATTCCTTCTCAGACTGTTCCTAACCCCAAGGGGAACGTTTCTGCTCTTACTCTGAGGTCTGGTACTATTTTACCTGAGGTTGCTAGTCCTTCAGAACAGGTTGTGGTTGAGAGTCAGGAGGGAAAGACAATTCAGTCAGAGGAGCAGCAAGATAAGCTTGCATCCAAGCAAAAGGAAGCAGAAGAGCAGGTAACAAGACCCATTCCATTGCCCTTTCCATAGAGAGTTACAAGACCCAAGAGGTCCAATGAGTTGGAGCTAGAAAAAGACCTCTTGGAGACCTTTCGAAAGGTAGAAGTCAACATTCCTCTGTTGGATGCAATTAGGCAGATTCCCAAGTATGCCAAGTTCTTGAAAGATTTATGCACCAACAGAAGGAGACCACAGGGTAATGAAAAGGAGAAGGTGACTATGGGGGTGAATGCTTCCTCCATCATCAAGCCAGGCAATTTGCCGCCTAAGTGTAAGGATCCAGGCATATTCAATGTTCCCTGCACCATTGGGAACCTGCAAATCAAGCAAGCCATGGCTGATCTCGGGGCTAGCATTAATGTTATGCCAAAATCACTCTATAGGTCCTTACACTTTGGGGAGCTCAAGCCCACCGGGTTGACAATCCAGCTTGCTAATCGCAGTATCACAAAGCCAGAGGGGGTACTAGAAGATGTCTTGGTCAAGGTAAATGATTTAATATTCCCTGCTGATTTTTATGTGCTTGAGATGGAAAATGACACTAATGCCAACCAGCATACATTAATCTTGGGTAGACCCTTCTTGAAAACTGCTAAAACCAAAATTGATGTTTATGCTGGTACATTATCCATGGAGTGTGGGGATTTGAAAGCCCAATTTTGTTTGTCTGATGCCATGAAATTCCCCCTAGAGGAACACTCTGTGTTTGGCATTGATGTCATTGACTCCCTAGTGGAAGATGCATGTGGTACTTTTCTTTGTAAGAATTCAGATCCTCCCTTCTCTACTTTTTCTTCTTCCATGGGATATGATGCACCTGTTGTTTTAGAATGTCCTAAGTTTTCAGATACAGGTACACCTCCCAGCCAACAATCATCAGTTTGCCAGGTATTCCATGACCAACCCATGTTGGGTAAGAAGCCCTGTAAGGGACAGTGGATCTTGCTGCATGAACCCCGAGCAAAACTGATGGCTGGAGAGCCAAAGTCTAGATGGAAGGGACCTTTCTTGGTCAACCATGTGCACCCTGATGGTGCAGTTGAGCTAAAAAACTCTAGGATGGTTCGGTGCACCATTGATGAGCATAAGCTGATGTACCTTCATGAGCCCCCAACAGATTTAAGGGCTCAGTTGGCCTATCTTTGGGTTGAAGCTGCGCACCCTCCATGAGGTTCCTGACCGTCCAACTTAGGGACATTAAAGCAAAGTGCTAGGTGGGAGACAACCCACTATGAGGTTTTTCTTTACTTTCCCTTTTATTTTTCTGAATTTTATTTATTTTCATTTTAATTTTGAGTCTTGCATTTTATTCATTTTTATTTGTGTCCTACACCATTCCTTTGGAACCTTAGAGATCACATGAATAGGCTTACACCACATGCACCTTATTGACTTGCTTGGCATTGATTTTATCTTCTATTGCATGCTTGGTGGATTCATTGTTGTTTGGATTAAGTACATGCACTTTTACCTGTGAGATTTTGAGCCTCTTGATTGGACTATCATGTGCCATACTTATTTGTTCATGTGTGTTTCCCTCTTTGGATTTGGATTCTAGAACTTGCTTAGGGTCTTATTTGAAAATATGTTCCCATATGCATGCTTGAATATGATTGAGGCATTTTTCTTGTTTTTAGCCACTTGCCCATATAGCCACCTTTTGCATGTTACCATTGTTTAGCCCCTTTGAGCCTTATTGTCCATTCTTTTGTTTTAGCACATCCTTAGCCAAAAGTGAAAAACCATGAAAATTCCCAACCTTTTAGGCTTAGGAGAGCATTTGTGCAAATTCATATATGTGCTTGAGCATAAGTGTGGGGGAGAGCATGAGGACATGCTCCAATTTAAGTGTGGGGGAGGAATAATGTGTACACAATAAATTTAGCAAGTGGCACACTAAAAAAAAAAAAAAACTGAAAAAAAAAGCAAGAAAAAAAAATCTGACAAAAAGTTTGGTTGAAGGTGTGCCACAAAGAAATTTAAGGCCTGTAATTGTGATTAAAATGGACAAAGTGTACCCTTAAGCACTTGTGCTCTTAGTGTATGTATTTACTCTCCTTTGACTTGAGGTTTAGCTTATTGGCCTATATATTTATCCACCTTCACCAAAGCCCCATTACAACCAAAGGTAAGTCCTCTTGATTCAATATGCATGTGTGTGTGACAAAATGGAGAATGAGACCCGTAGCAAGCATATGGTAATGCATTTTCATTTGGGGTAATTTGAGTATACATCTTATCCCAAGTGAATGAGTGGCAAACACTAATCTTGGGAGGATTTTTGTACTTGATTCATTCATCATGTATGTTGATTCTACCTTGTGTGCTATGTTTTTGCTCATGCCTTGCTTGTTGAGATCATCTTTGATTGTTGGTGTAAAAGCCTAATGCTTGTATCTCTTGGTTCATTGGATTGGTGTATTGTCATTTAATTTCATGCATCATGCATTTTTAGATTTAGGAGTCTAGTGTAGTCCTTGTATACTGCTTCTCATCCATACGTTGGTTTGATCTTAATTCACATGAGGACATGTGAAAGCTTAAGTGTGGGGGAGTTTGATAAGAGACATTTATGCCACTTATCTTACTTCTAATTCTTAGCTTTTTACATGAGTTTTTCTATGTTATTGATGTGATTAATAAGATATTTGATTTATTCCTCATTGTGTGCTTTTGTATTGATTTTAGGAATAATTTGTAATTACAAGCTGTTGCGTTTAACTTGTCTCTTTGAGTATGGTTTTATGCACAGGAGCTTTGGATCAAGTGCAAAATGTCAAGAACAAGGGATCAGATTGAGACGAAAAAGGATGTTTTGGAAAGCTCAAGAAGGCTTCTATAACTTTTATGTTTAGCTCAAAACCCAGTTCTGAGAGTATCTTGGTGAAAATCAAGTTGCGAGATTAAAGGTTGCTAATGTTCTCATGCTGTCAAACTTGACCTCTAGTCAGTATTTTTGCAATATCTGGAGCTATAGATCTCCGATTGAGGTGATTTTGGTGGCGTTGGAAAGCTTATTCAAAGGGCTACAATCATTATTTCTGGTGTCGAGGGAAAATTCTATACTGTCTACCGCTGCAGCGCTATTTAGCGCTGCAGCGCTCAACAAAGACTTTCGGAAAATTGATCATCAAGCATTGCTCATCGGTGAGCGCTTGCAGCGCTCTTAGCGCTGCAGCGCTGCGTCTTGATGACGCAAGACCTTATTTTATCTGTTTTTGGGCCCACTTTGGCCTATTTTTAGAAGGCAGTATATATAGGAATGTTCTGCACTTTTACCCTAGTTTTTGAGTTTTGAGTTTTCAGAGTTTTTTAGTTTTTAGTTTTGGAGTTTCAGTTTGGAGAACTCTCTCTCTCTCTGCATCTTTCTCCATCTTCTCTCTACATCTTCTTCTTCTCTATTCTTCTCTCTCTTAGGATTTCATTCGTGAAGGTGACTTGTCTTGGAGATCGTGGCGATGATCATTGCTATTATTTCCAGGTTCTTTTATCTTTATTGTTGTAATCCTCCAGAGATGGAGGAGTAGATTTCTTTACTAGTGTAAGGGTTTCCGGATGGATTGGGATGATGTTTGAGACCTCTTTTGATATTAAATGCATTGGTTTTCTTAATGTACTGCAGTTTCTATTCCTATAATTATTGTGGTGATTGCTATAATCTTTATTGGGATAACTAAATTGGCGATCGTCATTTAGGGAAACCCTTTGGGTATAAATTGATAGATCTATTGGTTTATGTTTGAAGGAGAACATTAGAATTAACTTTCCGATTGGCAGTTAGGCTAGAGCAATTGGTTTATTAAATTGATGTGATTTCTAAATAAATTGGCGATTGTCGTTTATTTGTTATTTGCATTGATTAAATTCTAGAGGTCGATTGATCACTAGTAGAATTGCCAGTAATTTATTACTAATAGCCACCAATGGGTTTAATATTTGGTCAATGATAATTAATTTCCAATCATAGGAATACCTTGCACTAGTGCTTTCTTTATTGTTGCTATTACCTTGTTGCTATTATCTTTTAATTTAAATTGCTTTAATCTTAATTCTCCAAACCCCTAATTTCTAATTGACTAGTAACACTTCCTTGTGAGACGACCTGAGTTGTGCCCTTTACTACATTTTTGGTGCAACTTAGCACTTTTATAAATTTTAATTTGTTGTGAGTCGCGACAGCTCCCATCACCTGTCGATAACCTTTGTCGGTATACCATAGATTTCTAGTAGTGATATATTATAGAATATATATAGATGGAAAGAGTGATCGATAGATTTTGCTGTTTGATAGTGGTTGATAAAAAAATAAACGCAAATATTTATTTATTAATTGTGATTATGCAATTTTGTATGAATATATTTACAAGTTTTAACATGCATCTTAAACTAAAAAAAAAAAACTGTTAAAACTAAATATTATCACAAAAAACTGTACATTATACATGTTTTAATTTAGTTAATAATTTTTATTTTTAATTCATTTAGAACTTATATATGCAATTAGGATACACTTTCAAACAACTATAGTAATTATTTATGAGAATAATATGTTATTGGTTCAAATGTTCTATATTTTAATGAATTTTATCCGACATCGTCATACCTGATTAGTGCATTCACGGCTTTTTCTCTTTGACCTTAGCGTCTTTTCAACAACTACTATCGATGACCAAAGCATCATTCTTAAATCTTTGAAGGGCAAGACACACTAACTCTAAGTGAACGTAACAAAAGAATTAATAACATTTGTTTGTTATGTTGTAAGCAAAATATTTTCTTCTTCCACAACCATTCATTTTTACTAAATCCGACCACTTGATATCTCTCTTTATTTATTTTTTCAGTAGTGTAAGACTAGCGTGAAGGAAGAGGAGGGTATAAGATAAATTCTTTATTATGTGTTTCATATCTATGATAGAATAGAGTTATTCCACGTACTTATTTTTATCTAAAGGTTATAAGATATATAGATAGATTTATTAGGTCTAACAGTACCTTATATCTGATAAGGCTATTTACTTTTATTGGATTGAATAAAAATAATTTAATTTTCAAAATTTTCTTTAATATTCATGATAGCTTTAAGGATAGAATCAACATGTTTTTCGTTTATATTTTTATTTGTTACTCCCTCTGTTATATAATAATAATAATTTTTAATTTTTGAATATTTTAAAATATCTGTTCATTCGGACTATCTAGATAGCATTAGTTTTTTTTCTTCCGTTAATACCCTTAGTGTTAATGTGTTACTTGAGTAATCAATAAATTTATCAAGATAAATAATAATGACGACACATAGATAATTTTGTCAACTTATATAATTCTTGAGGGAGTAAACCCCCAAGTTAGTCCTTGACAATTTCATCGTCGGACAAGGTGATCCTTAACAACTGGAAAGTGTCTACCTGGTCTTTAACAATGTCAAAAGTCGGACAACCGTTAGTCCCTAAACGAAAACCGTGATCTCTGCCTTACGTGGCAAGCTGACATGGCTATTTAGCAAACTCTACGTCGTTTCGTGTAAGTATGTAATGGTCATCTTCCTCATTGATTTGAAACCCTAAAAACCTGTCATCGCTATTCATATTGACTTCTTCTTATGCTTCTCATTCATCTGCATTATAGATTCCTATCATTTTGTGAATCAGTTGGGAAAAAATGAGTGGGAGTGGGTCACATTTTGTTAATCGAAGAGGGCAGAGGATGGAAGATGGTGGTTGGACCGAGAGTGCATCTAGTGGTAGCGTTTCACAAGGTCGATGCAATGGTATGACATGCCAATGTGGGAGGAATGCAATGGTGTATATCTCAAAGACTCGAAAGAATCCAAACAAGCCATTTCTAGGATGCCCTTATTACAGAGTTAATGAATTTGCAAAATATTCACTCATGCCTTACATTTCTATTATGCCTAGGTTTGGTACAATGACCATGTCTAATTTTTGCAGCAGAATCAGCCTTACTATAGCTTCTTCATGTAGCTGGATGAATTTGAAGAGGACAAGTTCATTGAGCTAGAAAAGAAGATGACCATTGAGTTTGCTAAGCTAGAGAGGAGGATTTGGGTTTTACTAATTTGTTTTGGTCTGTCTGTTGTTATGTTGATTAGAATGATGGGATATTTGTACACTTTCAAGTAACATATAGTGTCTTCAATATGAATATGCTAGGATGAAGAAGTTTATTAGAGTTTAGAGAGTTGTTTAGGTCTATTGGGGGATATTTTGTGTGGAATGATTGTAATTTTGGCATCAATATAGTGGTTATTTGGAAGCCACCACTTTCAATGTAGTTTTGGATGGAAAGTTGAATGAAGACACAACTTTGCTATGAATTTTTTTTGCTATGAATTTTAAGCTTTCTGAACCTAGTATATGAATTAAGAATTGAAACTTAACTCATCTTTAATACAATATTTCATATATGAAAATTGATAAACTCAACTGATGTAGCCTCAGCAATGCAATAAAGAGTGAAGTAGAAATTTCATCAGTTGTCATTAATAATTCATATGATCAACCAGTATAAACCAATTGGCTACAAAAGAAGACCATACGTTTGATAAACATGTACATATATCATCTAAGAGGTTACAATAAACCGGGAATCTAATCCACAAAGACAGTAAACTTGAATTAACAAAATGAACATTACATACGTCAATGATGCTAAACACCACAATGACCAAAAAATAGCAAAAAAAAAAAAAAAACACTTCTTGAAGTTGCTCATTTCTTGGATGGAAGATTTTTGTGAAGGCTTGGAGTTGGCATGAAATCGAGGACCCTTAACCTTGTTCCTATGCTTGTTGCAGCAGCAATTTCCTTAGAGACTCCTTGACTTGAGCTAGTAGTTGGTGGGTTGTTAGGGGGAGGGTTCTTCTTCCTGCCCTAGCAACAACCAAATGGACAAACAATAGCAATTTCAGTCAAGTTTAAAAGGAGGTGTAATGAACAAACAACAAGATGGAGGCTTACTGTTGTTAGAGGTCTAGGTGGTGGAGGCCTAACGAGTGGGGGCCTTATTAGTGGTTCCATAACAGGTGCTGGAGCTTGATAAGTGGGCCTTTGTTGTGGTGGCATATTGGGTGGCCTGATTGCAGGAGGCATGACATAGTCATCAAGCTGTGGAATTGTCTCATCTTTTCTCTTTCTTTTGGGCCTACTAGGGCCACTATCATCTGGGATAGCAGAATGTGGAGCTTCAGTATTTGGGGCTTCAGCAATTGGGGCTTCGGCATCTTGTTGGCTTTACAAATAAGCACAAAATATGAATTCATAAATTGGGGCTTTAGCATCTTGTTAGAGTCCATAAACTGACATTGTATTCATAAATTGAGAAATTACATAATCTATACCTGGGAGTCATTCTCTGGCTGAGGATGTGATTGTGTTTGGGGGATTTTAGTTTGATCTTCACCCGTCCTCTTCCTTTTGGGCCATCTTGGTTTTGCATAAGGCAAAAATGGTCCCTTGAAAGTTTTAGGGTAATGTCCTGTCTTGCCACACTTCCAGCATGTAACCTCATAAGTCTTCTTCAACTTGTGGCTACTCCTAGAGGGCACCTATTCTCTAACCTCCTTTTTCCTATGCTTTTTTGGGCAACCAATTGGATTCTTGATCTTTGGTGGAATAGGATAGGGGATGTCAGTTTTTGTCCAGTACTGCTGTCCTTTAACTGGTTATATGTGGTGGTCATAAGTTGCCTTAAATGCATCCATTGTTAGCCAGTGATGTACATGGTCTTCAGGGGGCTGTTCTTGTGTGCCATTGCAGAAATGGCATGTTGACAAGGGAGTCCTGTCAGTTGCCAGAGGTTGCATGAACAATATTTGAGGTTCAAATCCACCTTGACTTTGTTCCCATATCTAGATACCTCATATATTGCTCCATCCTTATCACCTGACCACTGAGAAGTCTATTTATTGCTAGCCTCCTTGAATATCTCCAGTCTTTGCATCTGTATAGGAGCCAGCTTGCCAAGGTACCTCTCCAAAGCCTTATTATGTCCAACATGTTTCTTCATTATGTAGCACCTTATTTCCTCACACATGGTCAGTATAGGCTTGTTCCTATACTTCAGAATCTTTGTATTCCAGACTTCGCAGTTGTTGTTGGTGATGCTGTCAACTTTCGGCCAAGGACTATAATAGGCTTTCACCCATGCTCTAGGGTCAAGCTTGTCCAGGTATGACCATGCATTAATGTTTAGCTTCTCAGCTTCTCCATATTTACCTTGAACTCAGGTTCAGTCAATGATTTGGCACATTCCCAAACAATTCCTCTTGTCTCTTTATTCTTTCATCTATTGATGAAGTTCTTCCATATATGCATAACACAGTTTCTATGAATTGCCCCAGGCATGACCTCTTGTAAAGTTGGAAGCAAACCCTGTCACAAGCAACACAAAAGAGCAATGCATTACCAAGGACCAATGTGTCCCTCAATATACAAATTGTTAGGGATCAATGAGAGTAATTTATCAATTGTTAGGGAGGACTCTGAGTTAGTTTTAAGTTGTCAAGGATCGATGTAGTGGAAAACATATAAGAAAGGAAGGCCGCGATTTTATCAGAAAAGCATACCTTTTGTTGGTCAGAGATAAAGTTCCACCCATGCCTCTGGTAGTCACCCAAATCTTCATGGAGGAGAGTCAGGAACCATTTCCAATTATCCTTAGTTTCACTGTCAACCACTGCATATGCAATCACATAAAAGTGATTATTAGCATCTTGGCCAATTGCAGATAGCAACTGACCTCCATAATAGCCTTTCAAAAAGCAACCATCCAAGCCAATGAATGGTCTACAACCAGCTTTAAACCCTTTCTTGCATGCTTCCAGACAAATGTACATTCTTTGGTATTGGGGTGGTCTTTCAAGATGGGAAATCACTTCCATTTTCGTCGAGCTACTAGGGTTACTTTTCAGAACCTCATGTAAATAATCCCATAGCCTTGCATATTGTTCCTTCTCAGTCCCTTCAATCAATTCTCTTGCTTTTTTCAGAGCCCTGTAAATTTTCTTATCATTGCAGTGGACACCATAGTCCTCCTTCCTGAAGTCAAAAGCCTCAGCATGCCTCAAACCAGGATGTGTCCTTAGTCTCTTAACAAGTTTTTTAATCACCCAATTCCTGTTAGCTTTTCTGATCTGAAATTGCCTAGAACAAGTGTGATTTTTTATATAACTCTTCACTTGGAAAGTTTTTGACTTGGAGTTCCATCCACAATATATCATCCAATTACAGCCAGCAGTAGAACACACCGCCCTTGCCCTCAATTTATCATTTTTCTTCCATGCAAACATCCTACCTAAGTGGATATTGAAATCTTTCACAACATTCTTGAACTGCTCAAGATTGACAAATTCCATTCCGATTTCAAATTGAATATGACCATACCTGCACCCTCATTAAACGTTGGGTAAACAGGAAGAGTACCTTTATCATCTGAGGGTAAAGGAGAGTGGGGATCTTCAGACATATAGCCATACTCCAAATCATTATCAACAACAGGTTCTTCATCCTCACTAAGGTCCTCTATTTGTAGCACCTTCTTTGAATTTCCCTTCCTAGTCCTCACGACTTTTTTCTTCTCAACAACCTTCACTTTCCCCTTATCAGCAGCCTCCCATTTCCCCTCATTAACAGACTCCCTTTTCCTTTTCTCTTTAACCTTCTTCCCCTTAGCTTTCCTTCCAGCATCACTCTTGATTTTATTACCTAAATTCGAGTTTGACTTTGAACCTATCTCTCTGGGATCTGGCTTATAAAGTGCATTCTCTACACATTCATAATCATCAGAGCTGTCATCATTACTCTCATCACTGCCCTCATAACTCATCTCATCATTACCTGCATCACTTCCATCATCACTACCCTCAACACTAATGTCCTCACTACCAACATGTTCTTCCACACCAGCCCCATTTTTAACTTCTTCGTTGTCCCCTTTTCCATCCTGCACATTTACCCCATCCTGCACATTTACTTCATTATCTTCATTATCCTCATCTACATCATGAACACCAACCCTACTTAGCACTTCCACTTCATTGATTTCAACTACATCTACCACACTAATGGGGTGTTCAAAGTACAAGTGGGCGTCTTGTTCCTTAGCTTCCAAAACAGCATTACACATATCAATAATATCAGCATCCCCGTTTAAAGACCTTAGACCTATGTCAAGGTTTTTACTACCAGGCTTCAACCACCATATAGCCTTACAGGTCAAATACCCCAAGTCTTTGAACAATGCTTGTATGTCAAACAAATTCATCAAGTCTACATCAATCTTAAGGAAATGATGCACTAATCCATCAACATACTCTAAAACAATATTATTGTTCCTGTTAAACGAACCCCGGTGGTGAAAAACTAGCCTAATATATTGGCTTATCTGCAAAAGACATACAAAATTCATAAAACACTCTTTTAATGCTAAAGCCTACCTCACATGGACCACAACAATATTTTATACACACACACAAACAGAGAGTAACGTACACACACACATATTCGCATAAGAAGCAAAAAGAAAGCTTTTGGAACCACAAAGTAAGAATATTTTGAAAAGAGTGAAAGCCCAACTTACAGTGTCAGGGGAATCTTCAACCACGTTACACAGGAGCTCGATTTACTGATACTTTACCCGCAATTACCACGTCACTCCTAGTTTAGGGAAATCAACGATGAAGATGTAAGGTGAGGGATGAGAGGTTAAAACAGGTTTTCACTCTGTGCACCCTTACAATTCTTGCATTTATAGCAAGTGGGAGGAATATAAATGTTAGGGTTTGCGATGGGTAATTGGGGGTGGGTGATTAGGGTAATTAGGGTTTGGAAGTAATTGCATTAATTTGTATGATTTAGAGTTTGATTAGGTTTGTAATTAAGATTGTAAATGGTTGATTAGTTTAATTTCACCATCATGAACGAGATCCTATGGCTTAACTTAGAGTTGGGCCTTAGTTGCTAGATCATCAAGCACAATCATTATTCCAATGTGCCACGTAAGGCAGAGATCACGGTTTCCGGTTAGGAACTAATGGTTGTTCGACTTCTGACATTGTCTAGGACCAGGTTGACACTTTCTAGTTGTTAGGGACCACCTTGTCCTACGATGAAATTGTTAAGGACTAACTTGGGGGTTTACTCTTCTTGAGGGGATTTCTCCGGTATCTTGTACAGTTCATGAGTACCGATACTTTCTAGATAATTTGTGACTAAAAATTTACCACATATCATATTAATTAAATTTATTAATATTTTAAATATTCATGATTAAATTATAATCCTTGAATTCAAAAAAGTACTGGTACCTTAAGGTACCATAACAAAAACCAAGTTTTTACATTTACCAAGATTTTTTTTTATTTTCCTTATTATTTATATTGTTTGATTTTTTACTGTTGTTATGAAACAAAGAAAGTAGAAAGTAGCACACTTTGTTCAATTTTAGCCACAAATTATTACAAGCAAGGTACATGTATCGTTATAAAAGTTATGGGTATACCGAAGAATTTTACTTAATTTTAAGGTCAATTCAATTTTTCTATAATAAGTGTATTTATTAATTATAATTATTAAAAAAATTTATATATGATAAAATTATACATTCGTATGCAGCATGGTAACTGTTAAATAATATAAAAATTTATAAACTAGAAGTAATCTATTATGTTATAAATGATATGCTAAAACAGAGCATGTTTGATTTACACATTTTTCATTTTCATTTTCAATGAAAACAGAAAATGAACACAAAAATATATTTGGTACGATTTTAGTGAAAATGTTTTCTGAAAATATTTCCAACAACATTCACAAAGTTGAAAGTGCCATTTTCTTGTTTTTTCCATTTTCAGTGTGAGTTGTTGAAAAATATGGAAATGGTGAAAACACAGTGGCACTCTCATAATATTAATGAAATATGCTTTTTTCTTTCAATCTTTCTCTTTTACCCATCTCCAATAGAGTAACAGCTTAACAAGCATCGCACTCAAGTGGAGCCATTATCAACCAGCCACTGCCTCCACTCACTACAAGAAATTTATACCTAAAAGAACACTTAGTTTTAGGTACATCTAAAAAGTGTTGTTTATGCACACATAGACAACACTTTTTTAAATATGTTACTTTTGATATAGCAAAGGCTACACTTTTTTAAGTTAAGGCATTACTTTTTGAAAAGTTGCTATATCACATGTGGCCAATTGTCAAAGGCAGTATTTTTTTAACAAAAGGATACATTTTTATGCTAATGAATCACTTTTCATAGTGTTGCTATATCAAGTGTGGTTAATTGTTTAAGGCAACACTTTTGAGTAGAGAAGATAATACATTTAAAAAAAGTGTTGTCTATATATACAAAAAGCAATATTTTTTAAATGTTCTAAAAAATAAGTGTTGTTTTGATTGTCACCACCAACCAAACCGCAACCTTTCCCAACCTTACTACCCTTTCACAAACACCGCTTAGCTCTCGCCATTCTGGTCCAAACCACCACCTTCGACCCATAATTAACCCACCGTGAAACAACTACTCTTGTTTAGCATAAATCTTGAAAGGCATCAACTCTCTTAACCACTATTACACTATCGCGTCCCACCTCGTGATACTGCGGCATGCCTTTTCCTCACCCACGGTTGGTCGTGTACTATGTCATTTGAGGCACTCAGCCATTCCCCCCCCCCCACACTCTCTCTTTTTCATTTGCACCTACAGCTATTTACTGTTATTGTCTCTATTTTTTCACTAAAGCTATTTTGGTTTTCTGGGCCTTTTTGGTCCTAATTATTGTCCTAATAGCATTTTTAGTGAGAAGTTTGATTAAATTAACTCACTTTGACTTCCACAAAAAAAAGTCTTGCTTTAAAAAAAAAAGAGAAGGAATTAAAAATATTTTTAGCTTCGAAAGTTTCATTTTGAAAATGGTAAAACCAAACACATTTTCTTTGTTTTCTCTAATTGAAAATATAATCTACTTTTACAAACCAAACACATTTTCTAAAGTTTGAAAATCTAAAAAATGAAAATCATTTTTAGAAAATGAAAATAGGAAAAATTTTCATAAACCAAATGCGCTCCAAATTCTCATTGTTTTTTTTCTTGGGTAACATAAAGTCACATCTCTTGATTAGTTTAGGTAATTTAGTACTTATTTTTTTAAAATAAAATTTTATGTGTAAATTTTATGAGTGAAGAATTATTACTACAAATCTTTATCTTGACTTAAACCAGTTACATTTTCCTCGTCCTTTCATTCAGAAATAACTTTCGACTTTTAAATGTACATAAAAATTAAGAAAATAATTGAAAATATATGAATATTACTCCTTCTAGTTGAAAATAAATGTTTAATTTTAAATTTAATTTTTGATAAATAACCGTCAATATAGTTATTTGTTATTTTTTCAGTTATTACCCCTCATTAAATACAAAAGAGAGTAAATGAGAAAAAATAATTAAAGAAAAGAGATAATGCTCCTTTTATCTTTGAGTAATTGTCTAGTTTTAAATACTAAGTAAAATTAAGAAAATAATCAAAAAACATAAACATTAAAAAAATTAAGAATAATTTATTAAATTATCCTTCCTCAACTAATTTCTATCTCCTCCTTCACTAATGAGTGAATACTCTCTTCATTCTTGAATAATTGTTCATTTATAATATTTCCTTTATTTAAAAATAATTGTCCATATAAAAAATTTAAGTGGTATTAATTAATTATTTTTTTAATAATATCCTTATTAAATATTATTGACTCATTAGTAAAGAAGACAAAGGATGTTAGAGTGTTTTACAGCAACATGGACAATTTATTAAATTGTTCACAACTTTTACTAATATTAATATTTTACTAATCATTTTCTTAATTCTAGTGAGCATTTAAAATTTGACAATTATTTAAGGATGAAGAGAGTAGTATTTAATAGGGATATTATTAAAAATAAATAATCAATATTACTTAAATTTTGGAAATAGATAATTATTTCTAGACAATAAAAGTTTTTTAAATGGACAATGATTCAATGAGAGAGAGAGTAAATATTAAGAATAGAATTGCAAAAAGAAGTTAATATTGAGACATTTCAATCATTTCCATAAATAAATTTTACAATATTCTTATTAATACTAATTATTTCTATTCTTTAAGTATTTCTTTCTATTTACTCTCTCTCTGTTCTTCTATTAAAAAGATATCACTAAAATAAATAAATAAATAAATTTTGTCTAAACTCCCTAAATAAACATTTATTTGTGAAAAACTAAATTCTAAAATTGGACAATTATTTTCAAATATAGAAGAAAAAAATAGGGCGCGAAAGACAGAGAAATGTTATGGGAAAACAAAATCACACAATAAATGTACACCAATCATGATAAGGAGTGTAATATGTTTTTATTTTGCAATTTTATTGTTTTGATGACATTACACTAAAAGGTGACGTTGGAACTTGGGAGCTTTCATATGTAAGTCAATGTCTTTGCATCTATAAATATTGGCTATAGCTGCATTTAAGGCCATAAAAGATCAATAAACAAGTCGCGCAGACCAAGGGAGACTTTGGCAGGAATGGGTAGGGGCAGTGAATACTCTCCATTGTTTGAAACAAGGAAGAGAAGAGGAAGGCTCCTTTATAGGCTCTTTGCAATCTCATTTTTTGTGGCCATATGCTTCATCTGGGTTTACAGATTCAGCCACATACCCATAAAGGTTGAAGATGGCAAGTGGGCATGGCTGTGTTTACTTGTTGCAGACTTGTGGTTTGGCCTTTACTGGGTCCTTACTCAAGCCCTCCGATGGAATCTTGTCTTCAGGCAACCGTTCTAGAGCACACCCCTCCACAACATGCATATCGTGCGATCTCCGGAAATACAAACAAACTCCACAGCAAATAATACAAACAAGTCAAGGAAGGAACTCTATGCGCTTCCCCCTGGTCATGCAATTCTCATTTCCTATAATTCTATCCTAGAAATTATAAGTCTCTATCCTACCTATATATTGAAGCATATAAATAACAAAGATTTTGTTACTAACCACTAGTGTAGTGCAAAAAATAAAATAAAATAAAAACTCCGAGCACGCAATGCAATCCAATCTTGGAATTCGGAAATGAACAAATAATTGATTTTATAGAGTTATAAATGTTGAAAAATGAAAATACACAATAAAAATAGGAACAAAAAAAATCTTCCATAAGAAACACCATTAGTGCTCCCTCCAATATGACTCCTACACTAACAAAATAATAACAACAATTACTCTGCTAATGCCTTAAAACCCAACACTTTGAGCAACGAAAATTAACAGGAAAACTAAGCCAACTCAAAATACTGAACCGATTAAAATGCTTAGAAACGCACCAAGATTGTAATGGTGGCCTTGGTTTTGTGATTGGAGCTCTTGTGGTGGCGAATTGTGGTGAGGAAGGGTTGTGGCGGCTAAGAGAGAGAGAGAAAGAGAGAGTGCGCGCATTGTAGAATTAGGAAGAAGAGGTTTCTAGTTTCAAACATTTGCGGGCAACTGAGTAAACCCATTGATAACCATTAAATGAAATTATGCATTTTAGGGCCCACTAATTAACAACAAGTACAATAACAACAGGTACAGGGAATCATAGGAGACATGCGCCAACGTCCCAAAAATTTAAAAACCCTTCATTATACTCACCAGTAATGTAAACAAATTAATCTAATTTAATTAAAACCTGTCAAAAACATGTTGGTAATGTGTTTAAAAAAATTTAATTTAGTATAAATCTATCGCTATACTTGCAATAATGTGAATTAAGAAAATCAAATTTATTTCAGTATAAACTTGTTGGATACCAGTCTGCAATTTACATCTTAAGAAAAAATAACAAGTTAAAAAATATATCTACTGGTACACCATTTGTGCCGTGTGGCGCATTAGCCTATACAAACGGGCATAGAATAAATATCCACCTTGTCGGTATATCCCTTGAAGATTGTGCATGCCACATGGCACATGATAGCACCAATCACTACCTACAAGTATACTAACGAGTTGTAATATAATTTTCTTTTATAAAAAACTAAATAATAAAAAAACATTTGAACTGGTCCGTACATCCGTCGGTATTTACCGACAAATTTAATTATACCCATCGGTAATATCCATTGGTATCCTGCGAATTTCTAGTAGTGATATAAATTATCCAATTATTTGACAATTATTCATTTATTTTTTTATTTATATGATTATTTAATTATAAACTAAGATGATATGAACTAAGGAAGTAATGAAATGGTAAATAAACAAACTAATAATGAAATAAACAATAATGGTAGTAAGGTATCATAATAAAATAATACAAATAAAAAGTGTGATTCCCATTTTTTACAATTATATCCTAGAAATCATAAGTCTCTATTCTACATGCATATTAAAGTGTATGAACAACACATATTTCATTACTAACCTACACAGTAGTGTAGAAACAAATAATCAAAAGATCACTCCACCCACCCAAATCCAATCTTGCAAAATATAAAATGAATAGGCAATTAATTTTACATAGTTATAAAAATTAAAAAATAAAATACACAGTGAAAATAAGAAAAAAAGTAAATTAAAGTAAAAGCTCTCATAACCAACACTATTAGTGCTCCCTCTAATATAACTCCTATATTAACAAAATAGCAACAAAAATGACTCTCTAATACATTAAAACACAACATCTTAGGCAATAGAAATGAACGAAAGCACTAAGTCAAGTAAACTAAATAAACAATCAAAATGCTCATAAATGTACGTAAATTGGAATGGTGGCCTTGGTTTTGCGAATGGAGCTCCAGCCATGGTGAACAACAGTGAGGAAGGGTGGTGGCAATGAGAGAGAGGGAAGAGAGAGAGAAGTTACAAAATGTGGAAGAAGAGGCATTATGTGAAAGACGTATACCTGGGTTACCGATAGGCAATGAGAATCCTAAAAGACGCTCGTTAATGTCCTAAAAATTCAGAATCTCTTCAGCATGCTTGTTGCTAATTAATAATAAAAAATAAAATAACAAAATAACCTATAAAAAACCCATTGGTAAATCATTAAAAAATAAAAAATTTAATTTATACCTGTTGATATACACGTCGAAATGATAAATATTTTAAAAAATAAAAATTTAAATTACAGAATAACCATCAAAAACCCGTTGGTAATATAATTAAAAAATAAAAAATAATTTAATTTATACCCGTTGACGTGCCACATGCCATGGAACCATATACCAACTGGTTCCCAACAGGCTTTGAATAAATATCCACACAACCGGTATTCTTGTCAGTATACTCCTAGAATTGGTGTGCAACATATGACGAGTAATGATACCAAGCACTTCCAATGGATTTATCAATGGGTTGTTGTCTATTTTTTTAAATAACGTGTAAAAAATGAGTCATCAAGTCGATATGTCTGTTGGTATTTCCCTGTTGATAACCTCTCAGTATATCACAGATTTCTAGTAGTGATATATTATAGATTATATATAGATAGAAAGAGTGATCGATAGATTTTGCTGTTTGATAGTGGTTGATAAAAGAAAAAATGCAAATATTTATTTGTTAATTGTGATTATGCAAGTTTTAACGTCTATCTAAAACTATTAAACAAAATAACTCTTAAAACTAAATATTATCACAAAATACTGTACATTGTACATGTTTTAATTTAGTTAATAAATTTTATTTTTAATTCATTTAGAACTTATATATGCAATTAGGATACACCTTCAAACAACTGTAGTAATTATTTATGAGAATAATATGTTATTGGTTTAAATGTTCTATATTTCAATGAATTTTATCCGACATCGTCATACGTGATTAGTGCACTCGTGACGGCCTTTTCTCTTTGACCTTAGCGTCTTTTCAACATTCACAATCGACGACCAAAGCATCATTATTAAATCTTTGAAAGGGACACACTAACTCCAAGTAAACGTAACAAAAGAATTAATTCCCTCGTGCAATAGCAAAATGTTTTCTTCTTCCACAACCATTCATTTTTACTGGATCCCACCAGTTGATATCTCTCTTTATTTATTTTTTCAGTAGTGTAAGGTTAGCGTGAAGGAAGAGGTGGGTATCAGATAAATTCTTTATTATTTGTTCGACATCTATGATAGAGTAGAGTTATTCCACGTACTTATTTTTATCTAAAGGTTATAAGATACAAAGATAGATTTATTAGGTCTAACAGTACCTTATACCTGACAAGGCTGTTTTCTTTTATTGGATTGAATAAAAATAATTTAATTTTCAAAATTTTCTTTAATATTCATGATAGCTTTAAGGATAGAATCCCGGTATTTTTAAACATGTTTTTTTTTCATATTTTTTATTTGTTATCTCCTCCGTTTTATAATAACAATTATTTTTAATTTTTGAATATTTTAAAATATCTACTCATTTAGACTATCTAGATAGTATTAGTTTTTTCCTTCCATTAATAGCCTTAGTGTTAATATGTTACTTGAGTAATCAACACATTTATCAAGATAAATAATAATGACTATACACGGATAATTTTGTCAACTTACATAATTCTTTAAGTGATTTCTCTGATATCCTATAAAGTTTATGGATACCAATACTTTTTAAATAACTTGTGGTTGAAAATTTACCATGTGTCCCATTAACTTAATTTATTAATATTTTAAATATTTATTATTAAATCATAATCTTTGAATTCAAAAAGGTACTGGTACTCTTAGGATACCAAAATAAAAACCAATTTTTTATATTTGCCAAGATTTTTTTTTATTTTCCTTATTATCTATATTGTTTATTTTTTACCGTTGTTGTAAAACAAAGAAAGTAAAAAGCAGCACACATTGTTCAATTTTAGCCACAAATTATTACAAGCAAGGTACATGTATCGTTATAAAAGTTGCGGGTATACCGAAGAATTTTACTTAATTTTAAGGTCAATTCAAATTTTCTATAATAAGTGTATTTATTAATTATAATTATTATAGAAATTTATATACGATAAAATTATACATTCGTATGCGGCATAGTAACTGTTAAATAATATAAAAATTTATAAACTAGAAATAACCTATTGTTATAAATGATATGCTAAAAAGTCTAAATTCTCATCGTTTTTTTCTTGGGTAACATAAAGTCACATCTCTTGATTAGTTTAGGTAATTTAATACTTATTTTTTTAAAATAATATTTTATGTGTAAATTTTATGAGTGAAGAATTATTACTAAAAAACTTTTTCTTGACTCGAACCAACCAGTTAAATTTTACCCATCCTTTCATTTGGAAATAATTTTCAACTTTTAAATGTGATTAAAAATTAAGAAAATAATTGAAAATAGCTGAATATTACTCCTAGTTGAAAATAAATATTTAATTTTAAATTTAATTTTTGATAAATAACTGTCAATATAGAAATAAGATATTATTTATTATTTTTTTTAGTTATTACCCTTCATTAAATACAAAAGAGAGTAAATGAGAAAAAATAATTAAAGAAAAGAGATAATGCTCCTTTTATCTTTGAATAATTGTTTAGTTTTAAATGCTTAGTAAAATTAAGAAAATAATCGAAAAACATCAATATTAAAAAATTAATAATAATTTATTAAATTATCCTTCCTCAACTAATTAAAAATAAATAATTAATACTACTTAAAATTTAAAAATAGACAATTATTTTTAGGCAATAAAAGTTTTTAAAATGGACAATTATTCAATGACAGAGAAAGTAAATATTAAGGATAGTATTACAAAAGTTAATATTAAGACATTTCAATCATTTCCATAATTCTGTTCACATTTAAAACAAAATAGTTATTTTCGATAAGAGGGAGTAACAACATTTAGATGTATTTTACAATATTCTTATTAATACTAATTATTTCTATTCTTTAAATATTTCTTTCTATTTACTCTCTGTCGGTTCTTCAATTAAAAGGATATCACTGAAACAAATAAATAAATAGCTGGATTTAAGGCCATAAAAGAACAATAAACAAGTTGCGCAGGCCAAGGGAGACTTTGGCAGGAATGGGCAGGGGCAGTGAATACTCTCCATTGTTTGAAACAAGGAAGAGAAGAGGAAGGCTCCTCTATAGGCTCTTTGCAATCTCATTGTTTGTGGCCATCTGCTTCATCTGGGTTTACAGATTCAGCCACATACCCATAAAGGTTGAAGATGGCAAGTGGGCATGGCTGGGTTTGCTTGCTGCAGATCTGTGGTTTGGCCTTTACTGGGTCCTCACTCAAGCCCTCCGATGGAATCTTGTCTTCAGGCAACCATTCAAGAACAGACTCTCTCAAAGGTCCTATTTATGTGACTGTACATGCTATATGTTTCAGCTTTTAATTATGATCATGTTATAACTTTGTATCTAATAGTGATTTAGCTAAAACACCCATATGGGTATTGCATATGATAAAGTTTCATAGTGGTGTGCTAAAATTTGTCGGATACAATCTATTTAATTTATGCATGTCCGTCAAATTAGTTTTTTTTGTCATCAAGTGATTGAGCAGTCCTTTCAAATGATGCATGGTAAGTTCAAAATAATTAAAACATTTGTATATACTTTATTATTTTTTTGGACTATGTTTCTGATATTTTATATATTTTAAATTTGATTTATATTGCATATTCTTATTGTATTCGTGTTGTAGCGGGTGCTCATATCAATTTCCAGATAACATAAATGAAAGATAAAAGAGGGTTTGTATATTCTCACATGTGTCAAATTCAATGGACATTTGCAAGAGGCGAAATATTATAATACCATTCACAAAAAACACTATATATGAGGCGAAATATTAGCATATCTCTATCTAACCGCTTAAGTTTTTGGATTGAAATTGATGGCCAAATCTGATGTGCATGTTTTGGAGCAGATATGAGGACAAGCTGCCAGGGGTGGACATCTTTGTGTGCACAGCAGATCCGGAGATTGAGCCACCCATGATGGTGGTTAACACAGTGCTATCAGTCATGGCTTATGACTATCCAACCGAAAAGCTCAATGTGTACCTTTCAGATGATGCTGGGTCACAAACCACCTTCTATGCACTCTTAGAGGCATCTAGTTTTGCAAAGCATTGGCTTCCATTCTGCAAGAGGAATAAGGTGGAACCCAGGTCGCCTAAGGCGTATTTTAATAGCATTTTCTCAGCAGCCCATCAACATGACTTTGATCACCCCATGGAGTTGGCAGCTGTAAAGGTATTATTAAAGTTGCCAATTATTTCACATGAATAATTTTTTTGAGTTAATGATCGTAAGAGTGAAATACTTTTATTATAATATGATAATTCATAATCGGATAATTTTAGAAAAGACTTTTACATTGATACTAAATTTAAATAATAATTATACATAAAATTTAAACACCCCTTTTTCGATTGAATTAATGCTTGCACAGTTCAATAATTTTATGTGTATGTATTATCAATATAAAGTGAGCAAAAATTGCCTTAACCTCTCTTTTAATGTTTAGTAAAATTCAATTCAACTCTTCTTTATTGATAAAATTTGTGTTGGAAGCCTGTATATTTATGAAATCATTATATGACTTCTTCTATTGTAAATTGAACAATACGTTTAAGGGAAATTAATATCACCTACATATATAGATGAAAGTTGGGTTGAATTTTATTAAATCTATGGGAAAATTAGTATAATTTGCCCATTTAAAATTCAAAGATTTCTCTTTATATATATATATATATATATATGATTTTGCTTCTTATGCTATTTGGATAATCATAGTCCTCTTGTTCATTTCCTTCCCACATTAAAATTATTGCGTGTTGTAGAAATTATACGACGAAATGGAAAGACGAATCGAAGATGCAGCCAAGATGGGCAGAGTGCCCACAGAAGCACGTTTAAAGCATAAGGGATTTTCTCTATGGGATTCATATTCTTGTAGACGTGACCATGACACAATTCTTCAAGTAAACTGCTTTCTTTCTTAAGCATTTTCAATTCAGTTGATCAGTGCAATAGTGTTGTCATCGTTCCTTTGACGTTGTTCGCTCTCATGTTTTGAATTTCTTAATTACTAGATAATACTTCATAAAAGAGACCCAGATAATTCAAAGGATGTAGATGGGTTTGTTTTGCCAACCCTGGTGTATTTGGCTCGGGAGAAGAGGCCTCATTATCCTCACAACTTCAAAGCTGGAGCTATGAATTCGTTGGTATTGTATTATAAAATTCTCATGATTTTCTATGAATAAATTTTAAGAAAGCGTAATTAATTAATGCTGTGTAGTTGTACACAGACACATAATGTTTGTTCACATTGAATTGTGTAGATCACTCTCGCAATATAAAATATTTTATTTGACACATTATCAATAAGAAAGTAATTTTGATCTATTAATAACGCAAAATATCTTATTCTGTTAAGCTAAGTAATTATATCTTCTTTTTTTTTTTTTATATAACTTTTTAGACAATTATATTAAAAGTTAAATATTTTTTATGTCATGACTATTCATAATTAATTAAATAATTGTGTAACCAATACATGGTCAGTTGAAGTGGCTAGATGCTCCTTTCGCCTAACCAGTGATATCGGGTTCAAACCTTGGGTTGGAAAAATTGATGTTGGGAGAGTCATCCCCTCAATGAGATTTCAAAGGCTTAAAAATTAAACTCATATATCAAAATGACATCCTTTCAATAATCTAATCACCCACACCATGAGTTGCTTATATACTTGGTGATAATATATCGATACAATTTCACAAAATTCAATTAGGATATGATAATAACATTGAAAGATATATAATTATTAGAGAAGTCTAAGTAATGAGACTATTTATTTATCCAAAAAGTTAATGATATTCATAACTCATTCTGACAAAAATTCATAAAACAAATTTCTTACCTCATAATGTTTTCCATTATTAACTTACAATTTTTCTTTGGTCCTAAATGCAGCTGAGGGTGTCTTCGAGTATCAGCAACGGGAAAATTGTTCTGAATGTAGATTGTGATATGTACTCAAACAATTCACAATCCGTGAGAGATGCTCTCTGTTTTTTCATGGATGAAGAGAAAGGACATGAAATTGCTTTCGTGCAGTTTCCACAAAATTTTGATAATGTGACCAAGAATGATTTATATGGGAGTGCTCTACGAGCAATTTCCGACGTGAGTTAAATTGTGAAATTAAACAAATTTAGCTAAATGTTAAATTCTATTCGCCCGCGGTAAGAGGAACGGTATAATTTTCTTTTGGTACAAAGAAACAGTATAATTCTATTTGTATAATATCATTGACGAAGTATAACATGGTTTAATGCTAAAATTTTATTGGTTACTTGATATAACTGGTGTTATGTTATTATCATAACTTGATATAATTCGAATTTTGTAATTTTGTACACGAAGGTGGAGTTCCATGGTATGGACGGTCATGGTTGCCCTTTGTACATAGGAACTGGTTGTTTTCACATGAGAGACGCTCTTTGTGGAAGGAAGTTCAGTGATCAACACAGGAATATCTGGACAACTGAAAATGATGACCAAATCATAGAAGTAAGCTTGCAGGAACTGGAAGAAAGATCAAAGGCTCTTGCAAGCTGCACATATGAGGAAAATACACTATGGGGAAAAGAGGTGCCTCCTTTCTCTTTCCGCCTCACACAAATACACACGCTATAACCAAGACAGAAAGAAAAACAAAATTCCTCTAATCCATTTATTAATTGACATATAAGTTTTGCGAGTCATTATTGTCTCTCACTTCTTCTGTATTTTTAATGCAATAGTTGATTTGTCAATTTCACATTGATTAATAAGGAATAAAATAATTGGGATGATAAGTGAAAATAATGTCATTCCAATTCCCAAATTATATAAGTGAATTCCCTACTTATTTATTGCACAAAAAGCAATGGATAACATCATTGTCACTTACCGATATAGGCTTTCTTATTCTTCATTAATCAGCATAAAATCACTGCCTGTTGACCCATATACCCTCCTCTACATCGATGGACGTATACATCATATATAGTCATTGAGTATCTACTAACCCTTTTGTTCCCCCTTAATTGCAGATGGGTTTAAGATATGGGTGTCCAGTGGAGGATGTGATAACAGGATTGGCTATACAGAGCCAAGGATGGAAATCAGTGTACTGCAACCCACCAAGAAAAGCCTTCTTAGGTGTAGCTCCAACCACCTTGCCTCAGACACTTGTTCAACATAAGAGGTGGTCTGAAGGTGACTTTCAAATTTTGCTTTCCAGGTACAGTCCTGCCTGGTATGCACATGGAAGGATCAGTCTGGGCCTCCAAATGGGATATTGTACTTGTTGCTTATGGGCACCTACCTCTTTGGCAACACTGTATTACTCAATCATCCCTTCACTCTACCTCCCTAAAGGCATTCCCCTGTTTCCAAAGTTAACACTACCCTCAATTCATTGGTGCTTAATTAAATATAAAGGGCATACTTATTTATTTACTCTCAATTTTTCAGAAAAGTGTTACAAAAGCTGGCAATGATGCAGTCCTTCTGGACAAGAATCCTCTTAGGTGAAGAAAGTGGTAAAATAATTAATCATTATTAGATTATTTAGTAGGATCTACTATCAATGATAATTATTGAACTAAAGATGATTAATCTCTTACTTTCTCACTTTACCGCTATTCTCACTTTAAAGGATTCTATCCTTCTTTTTCTGCATTTTTTTCACTAAATTCTTAGATGAGCACAAGTCTAATATCTCATATTATACACACTTATAATAAAGTTGGTGGGACTCATAAATAAGTGAATGTCTGTGAACACAAGTTTATCATGACATCTTTCCATGCACTCATAGAAAAGTGAGTCCTATTAGTTTTATACAAAATATATTTTCTCTTATTTGTAGACCCAACAAGTTTATTGTGATCATGTGCAAAGATAACCTGGTAAATTTGTATTCATAAAAGAATATTTGATATCTTAAATAAAGTTTGTGGGACTCATTTTTATCCTAATGGTGCATAAAAAGATTAGGTGTTAATTTTATTGGTACATTAGTTCTGTTTCCCTTTTTTTTTTTTTTTCCAATTGGGGATTTCAAGATGTGATTGATTTGTGATCTGAATGAACTAACTACTTTTTTCCCAGTCATATAATGTACCTACAAAATGACTTTTAGTCAGGCTTAGTTAACGTGTATGTGTATATGTACGTATATAAATATGTATTTATGCATGTGGTTTGTCTAAGCAAATGCAGAGTTTGTACTAAGCATACATGTTTTTAATTGGTTGTTGGATTTATCAGATGTCAAGTCCGTGGTTCATGCCTTTCGCATATGTAATACTTGGGGAAACAACTTACAGTTTGGTCGAGTTTTTGTTCACTGGTGGTACATTTCAAGGTTGGTGGAATGATCTAAGGATTTGGCTATACAAGAGAACAAGTTCGTACCTATTTGCATTCATTGACACCATCTTGAAGCCTTTTGGGTTCTCAGCTTCAGCCTTCACAATCACACCAAAGGTTTCAGGAGAAGATGTGTCCAAAAGATATGAAGAAGAAATTATGGAGTTTGGAACCTCCTCCCCAATGTTCACTATACTAGCAACACTAGCTTTGCTCAATCTGTTTTGTCTTCTAAGTGTGCTGAAGGATGCAGTCCTAAAGGAAAGTGGGCTTGGTGCTTATGACAAAATGGTGTTGCAAGTTATATTATGTGGCTTTTTGGTTCTCATCAATTTGCCTTTATACCAAGGCCTTTTCTTTAGAAGGGACAAGGGCAGACTTCCAAGCCCTCTTGCCATTAAATCAACAGCATTGACTCTGAGTCTAATTATTTCCTTCAAAGCCTTCCATGATTACAAGAATTACATCTAGTTTAATTTTCTGTTTTACTTGGAAGAATTATTATCTTACATGTGGCGTATGGCGTTTGTTTTGTATTATTTTTATTTGTAGTGAACTAATATTTAATTTTGGCGTCATTTTTAAGAAGGATAAGAAAGAAAAAATTTATTGTTTCTTTTTTAAAACATAATTTTCATTGATTTTAAAAAAATGTACAATACAATGTCAAGGAAAGTAGCATGGAAGGTTTGAAAAAGAAAAGAATTCCAATTATTTTCTATATTCAAGCCATCAAAGATATATACAACCGGGTCTCAACTAGTGTGCGAACACAAAGGTATAATAACATAGGATTTTTTCAATAACTATAGGATTGCACCAAAGGATAATTACCATTTTTGTTGAATAATTTGATCTAGTAACTAACAATAGAGAGTCCATGATAGACCTAAAAATAAAAGGTCCTACCATTCATGGAAAATAAGTTCACTAGGAAGTGAGAATTGAGGAAGACATCGCATCACAAGTCACATATCAGGTATCTTGAATCAAGTATACAAAATAATGGGAAAATAAATGCGAAAAAAAATTCAATCTTCAAGGGTGGATGAAATAAAGGAGTACTTCATTTATTCTTTAGTTGAGATAAAAAGAGTACTCCTCAATCATAAGGAAAACTTTATATAGTAATAATATTAGTTATGTTATATGGGACTGAATATTGAATGGTAAAAAATTAATAAGAGAATAAACTTATGCATATATTACATTGGATGAGTGGGCACACTAAAAAAGATAGGACTATGAGGTAGCCCCTATGGTGGAGGATATCCAAAAATCTCGTCTTAGATAATTTGGATATATATGAAGAAGAATTGTAAATGTTCTAGTAAGAAGAGTAGATAAAATGAATAGTAATCCTATAGCTATAAATAGATGAGGACATACAAAAAACATATGTGAAACTATAAAAAAAGATCTAGATTTTAATTGCTTAAAAGTAAACATCATATATGATAAAGTACTATAGTGTCATTTAGCGTATATAATAGACCTCACCTAATGAGACATTGAGTTGTAATTTTTTAATATCATAACAATTTTTTTTTGTTTTTTAATGATAACCAATGTTCGAAAAATCGGACCGAAGTTAGGGGAAAAAGCTAGTATAAGAAACCTATTTGGATCAGAGTGCCCATGTGGTGGTCAGGCAATTTGGTGAAGAACAAAAATTGCAGCCCAATACCGACCATTCAAGGTAGAGGACACCAATCACAGATTTGTTGGGAATGAGCGACCATGGCAACCCCTTGCTCCTGCTGTCGTTGGTTTTCAAGAAAGCTGCCACAATTTCTTTGTTGTTGCCGCACCGGGTCATTGGCATTAGCAACCTCATTTTATTGTTTATAAAATAAATAAAGTTTTACTAGTTTACTAGTTGATTTTACATAATCAATTGTCTCCTTATCATGAGAAGTAAATAGAAAGCTGCTTTTTGTTTTTTTAAAAAAAAAACAGAAGAAGCAAAAGCGGTGGAGAAGAAAGAAGAGTAATAGACCCACTCAATAAACAGTCGGGCCATGAATCTTCACTTGTGTAAATGAACTCTTATAGTATTAGCATCTAAATACTTCTTACATTTGTACTTGTTACATGAACACCTAACTTTTGCCTCATCAAAGAATTGTTGTGTTTGACATGCTATCTTCATAAATTCTCCAACATTATTTTAAAATTTTGATTTAATCCCACTCTATTAGGATACAATCTATCATACATTCATGATCGGTTTGAAGAAAATATTGTACGTGTGAGTAACCCTAAATCCTACAATTTTTTAAAGACATCACATTATTACTTTTAAACACATTCAATTCGTCTTTAAATGTTTTTAATTCAATTATTTTTAATTTTATTTGCCTACCGAAAATTTCACAAAATTTCGACGGTATCTCCACGTAGATTAAGATCTCCTATCATCAATTAATTAAGTGCATCCAACAATCAAATAAATTATTAAATGTTAAGAACATAACAGATATATTTAAACAATTACATCTTAAAAATTACACATAGTTCACATAAGCCTAAAGACCATTCTATAGCACACCCCTTATAACTCCACAACATGCATATCTTGCCATCTCCGGAAATACAAACAAACTCCACAGCAAATAATACAAACAAGTCAAGAAAGGACTTCTATGCGCTTCCCCTGGTCATGCAATTCCCATTCGCTATAATTCTATTCAAGAAATTATAAGTCTCTATCCTACCTACATATTAAAGCATATAAATAACAAAGATTTTGTTACTAACCACCAGTGTAGTGTAAAAAAAAAAAAAAAACTCCTAGCATGCAATGCAATCTAGTCCTGGGATTTGGAAATGAACAAATAATTAATTTTATAGAGTTATAAAAGTTGAAAAATGAAAATACACAATAAAAATAGGAACAAGAAAAACCAAAATCTTCCATAACAAATACCTTTAGTGCTCCCTCCAATAAGACTCCTACACTAACAAAATAATAACAACAATCACTCTCCTAATGCCTTAAAACCTAACACTTTGAGCAACGAAAATTAATAGGAAAACTAAGCCAAGTCAAAATACTGAACCGATTAAAATGCTCAGAAACCCACCTAGATTGTAATGGTGGCCTTGGTTTTGTGATTGGAGCTCCAGTGGTGGCGAATTATAGCGAGGAAGGGTCATGGCGGCTAAGAGAGAGATAGGGAAGAGAGAGGAGAGAGTGTGTGCATTGCAGAATGAGGAAGAAGAGGTTTCTAGTTTGAAACATTTAAGAGCTATCAGGTAAACCCATTGATAAACATTGAGTGAAATGATGCATTTTGGGGTCCACTAATTATCGACAGGTACAGGGAATCATAGGAGATGTGCGCCAACGTCCCAAAAATTCAAAAACCCTTCATTAGACTTATCGGTAATGTAAACAAATTAATCTTATTTAATAAAAACATGTTGGTAATGTGGTTAAAAAAATTTAATTTAGTATAAATCTATCAGTATACCTGTCGGTAATGTGAATTAAAAAAATAAAATTTATTTTAGTATAAACTTGTCGGTATACCAGTCTGAAATTTACATCTTAAGAAAAAAATAACAAATTAAAAAATATATCTATTGGTACACCATTCGCGCCATGTGGCATGTTAGCTTATACAAATGGGCATAGAATAAATATCCACCCTGTCGGTATACCCCTTGAAGATTGGGCATGCCATATGGCACATGATGACACCAAGCACTACCTAGAGGTATACTGACGGGTTGTAATATAATTTTTTTTAATAAAAAACTAAATAATAAAAAAACATGTCAACTAGTCGGTATATCCATTAGTAGTTACCGACAGATTTAATTATACCCATCAGTAATATCCGTTGGTATCCTCCGGATTTCTTGTAGTGATATAAATTATCCAATTATTTGACAATTAGTCATTTATTTTTTATTTATATGATTATTTAATTATAAACTAAAATTATATGAAATAAGGAAGTAATGAAATGGTAAATAAACAAACTAATAATGAAATAAACAATTATGGTAGTAAGGTATCAAAATAAAATAATACAAATAAAAAGTGTGATTCCCATTTTTTTCAATTCTATCATAAAAATCATAAGTCTCTATTCTATATACATATTAAAGTGTATGAATAACACATATTTTGTTACTAACCTATATAGTAGTGTAGAAATAAATAATCAAAAGATCCCTGCACGCATCCAAATCCAATCTGGTAAAATATAAAATGAACAAGCAATTAATTTTACATAGTTATAAAAATTTTAAAAATAAAATACACAATAAAAATAAGAAAAAAATTAAAGCAAAAGCTCTCATAACCAACAATATTAGTGCTCCCTCCAACATAACTCCTATATTAACAAACTAGCAACAAAAATGACTCTCCAATACATTAAAACTCAACACTTTAGGCAACAAAAATGAACGGAAACACTAATTCAAATAAAATAAATAAACCAATCAAAATGCTCATAAACGTATGGAAATTGCAATGGTGGCTTTGATTTTGCGAATGGAACTCCAGCGATGGTGAACGATAGTGAGGGAAAATGGTGGTGGCGAGAGAGTGACAGGGAAGAGAGAGAGAAGTTACAGAATGTGGAAGAAGAGGTATCATGTGAAATACATATACTTGGGTTCCCGAGGCGATGGGAATCCTAAAAGACGGTCGTCAATGTCCCAAAAATTCAAAATCTCTTCCACATACTTGGCACTAATTAATAATTAAAAAACAAAATAATAAATAACAAAATAACCTATTGGTAAATGATTAAAAAATAAAAATAATTTAATTTATACTCGTCAGTATACCTATCAGAATGATAAATATTTTAAAAAATAAAAATTTAAATTACAAAATAACCTATTGAAAACCCGTTGGTAATATAATTAAAAAATAAAAAATAATTTAATTTATACCCATTAGTGTGCCACATGTTATGGAACCATATATTGACTGGTTCCCAACAGGCTTTGAATAAATATACACACAATTGGTATTCTCGTCAGTATACCCTTAGAATTGGTGTGCGTCATATGAAGAGTGATGATGCCAAGCACTTCCGATGGATTTATCAATGGGTTGTTGTCTATTTTGTTTTTAAATAACGTGTAAAAAAATGAGTCATCATGTCAATATGTCTGTTGGTATTTCCCTGTCGATAACCTTTGTCGGTATACCATAGATTTCTAGTAGTGATATATTATAGAATATATATAGATGGAAAGAGTGATCGATAGATTTTGCTGTTTGATAGTGGTTGATAAAAAAATAAATGAAAATATTTATTTATTAATTGTGATTATGCAATTTTGTATGAATATATTTACAAGTTTTAACGTGCATCTTAAACTATAAAAAAAATAACTGTTAAAACTAAATATTATCACAAAAAACTGTACATTATACATGTTTTAATTTAGTTAATAATTTTTATTTTTAATTCATTTAGAACTTATATATGCAATTAGGATACACTTTCAAACAACTATAGTAATTATTTACGAGAATAATATGTTATTGGTTCAAATGTTCTATATTTTAATGAATTTTATCCGACATCGTCATACCTGATTAGTGCATTCACGGCCTTTTCTCTTTGACCTTAGCGTCTTTTCAACAACCACTATCGGTGACCAAAGCATCATTCTTAAATCTTTGAAAGGCAAGACACACTAACTCTAAGTGAACGTAACAAAAGAATTAATAACATTTGTTTGTTATGTTGTAAGCAAAATATTTTCTTCTTCCACAACCATTCATTTTTACTAAATCCCACCACTTGATATCTCTCTTTATTTATTTTTTCAGTAGTGCAAGATTAGCGTGAAGGAAGAGGAGGGTATAAGATAAATTCTTTATTATGTGTTTCATATCTATGATAGAATAGAGTTATTCCACGTACTTATTTTTATCTAAAGGTTATAAGATATATAGATAGAGTTATTAGGTCTAACAGTACCTTATATCTGATAAGGCTATTTACTTTTATTGGATTGAATAAAAATAATTTAATTTTCAAAATTTTCTTTAATATTCATGATAGCTTTAAGGATAGAATCAACATGTTTTTCGTTTATATTTTTATTTGTTACTCCCTTCGTTATATAATAATAATAATAATTTTTAATTTTTGAATATTTTAAAATATCTATTCATCCGGACTATCTAGATAGCATTAGTTTTTTTTCTTCCATTAATACCCTTAGTGTTAATGTGTTACTTGAGTAATCAACAAATTTATCAAGATAAACAATAATGACTACACATAGATAATTTTGTCAACTTATATAATTCTTGAGGGAGTAAACCCCCAAGTTAATCCTTGACAATTTCATCGTCGAACAAGGTGATCCTTAACAACTGGAAAGTGTCAACCTGGTCCTTGACAATGTCAAAAGTCGGACAACCGTTAGTCCCTAAACGAAAACCGTGATCTCTGCCTTACGTGGCAAGCTGACATGGCTATTTAGCAAAACCTACGTCGTTTTGTGTAGTATGTAATGGTCATCTTCCTCATTGATTTGAAACCCTAAAACCTGTCATCGCTATTCATATTGACTTCTTCTTATGCTTCTCATTCATCTGCATTATAGATTCCTATCATTTTGTGAATCAGTTGGGAAAAAAATGAGTGGGAATGGGTCACATTTTGTTAATCAAAGAGGGCAGAGGATGGGAGATGGTGGTTGGACCAAGAGTGCATCTTTTGGTAGCGTTTCACAAGGTCAATGCAATGGTATGACATGCCAATGTGGGAGGAATGCAATGGTGTATATCTCAAAGACTCGAAAGAATCCAAACAGGCCATTTCTAGGATGCCCTTATTACAGAGTTAATGAATTTGCAAAATATTCACTCATGCCTTACATTTCTATTATGCCTAGGTTTGGTACAATGACCATGTCTAATTTTTGCAATAGAATCAGCCTTACTGTAGCTTCTTCACGTGGCTGGATGAATTTGAAGGGGACAAGGTCATTGAGCTAGAAAAGAAGATGACCATTGAGTTTGCTAGGCTAGAGAGGATGATTTGGGTTTTACTAATTTGTTTTTGTCTGTCTGTTGTTATGTTGATTAGAAGGATGGGATATTTGTACACTTTCAAGTAACATATAGTGTCTTCAATATAAGTATGCTAGGATGAAGAAGTTGATTAGGGTTTAGAGAGTTGTTTAGGTCTATTAGGGGATATTTTGTGTGGAATGATTGTAATTTTGGCATCAATATAGTGGTTATTTGGAAGCCACCACTTTCAATGTAGTTTTGGATGGAAAGTTGAATGAAGACACAACTTTGCTATGAATTTTAAGCTTTCTAAACCTAGTATATGAATTAAGAATTGAAACTTAACTCATCTTTAATACAATATTTCATATATGAAAATTGATAAACTCAACTCATGTAGCCTCAGCAATGCAATAAAGAGTGAAGTAGAAATTTCATCAGTTGTCATTAATAATTCATATGATCAACCAGTATAAACCAACTGGCTACAAAAGAAGACCATACGTTTGATAAACATGTACATATATCATCTAAGAGGTTACAATAAACTGGGAATCTAATCCACAAAGACAGTAAACTTAAATTAACAAAATGAACATTACATACGTCAATGATGCTAAACACCACAATGACCAAAAAACAGCAAAAAAAAAAAAACACACTTCTTGAAGTTGCTCATTTCTTGGATGGAAGATTTCTGTGAAGGCTTGGAGTTGGCATGAAATTGAGGACCCTTGACCTTGTTCCCATGCTTGTTGTAGCAACAATTTCCTTAGAGACTCCTTGACTTGAGCTAGTAGTTGGTGGGTTGTTAGGGGGAGGGCTTCTTCTTCCTGCCCTAGCAACAACCTAATGGACAAACAATAGCAATTTCAATCAAGTTTAAAAGGAGGTGTAATGAACAAACAACAAGATGGAGGCTTACTATTGTTAGAGGTCTAGGTGGTGGAGGCCTAACGAGTGGGGGCCTTATTAGTGGTTCCATAACAGGTGCTGGAGCTTAATGAGTGGGCCTTTGTTGTGGTGGCATATTGGGTGGCCTAATTGCAGGGGGCATGACATAGTCATTAGGCTGTGGAATTGTCTCATCTTTTCTCTTTCTTTTGGGCCTACTAGGGCCACTATCATCTAGGGTAGCAGAATGTGGAGCTTCAGAATTTGGGGCTTTAGCAATTGGGGCTTCGGCATCTTGTTGGCTTTACAAATAAGCACAAAATATGAATTCATAAATTGGGGCTTTAGCATCTTGTTAGAGTCCATAAACTGACATTGTATTCATAAATTGAGAAATTACATAATCTATACCTGGGAGTCATTCTCTGGCTAAGGATGTGATTGTGTTTGGGGGATTTTAGTTTGATCTTCACCCGTCCTCTTCCTTTTGGGCCATCTTGGTTTTGCATAAGGCAAAAATGGTCCCTTGCAAGTTTTAGGGTAATGTCCTGTCTTGCCACACTTCGAGCATGTAACCTCATAAGTCCTCTTCAACTTGTGGCTACTCCTAGAGGGCACCTATTCTCTAACCTCCTTTTTCCTATGCTTTTTTGGGCAACCAATTGGTTTCTTGATCTTTGGTGGAATAGGATAGGGGATGTTAGTTTTTGTCGAGTACTGCTGTCCTTTAACTGGTTATATGTGGTGGTCATAAGTTGCCCTAAATGCATCCATTGTTAGCCAGTGATGTAGATGGTCTTTAGGGGGCTAATTCTTATGTGCCATTGTAGAAATGGCATGTTGACAAGGGAGTCCTGTCAGTTGCCAGAGGTTGCATGAACAATATTTGAGGTTCAAATCCACCTTGACTTTGTTCCCATATCTAGATACCTCATATATTGCTCCATCCTTATCACCTGACCACTAAGAAGTCTATTTATTGCTAGCCTCCTTGAATATCTCCAGTCTTTGCATCTGTATAGGAGCCAGCTTGCCAAGGTACCTCTCCAAAGCCTTATTATGTCCAACATGTTTCTTCATTATGTAGCACCTTATTTCCTCACACATGGTCAGTATAGGCTTGTTCCTATACTTCAGAATCTTTGTATTCCAGACTTCGCAGTTGTTGTTGGTGATGCTGTCAACTTTCGGCCAAGGACTATAATAGGCTTTCACCCATACTCTAGGGTCAAGCTTGTCCAGGTATGACCATGCATTAATGTTTAGCTTCTCAGCTTCTCCATATTTACCTTTTCTTATGTTCAGGCAATGATTTGGCACATTCCCAAACAATTCCTCTTGTCTCTTTATTCTTTCATCTATTGATGAAGTTCTTCCATATATGCATAACACAGTTTCTATGAATTGCCCCAGGCATGACCTCTTGTAAAGCTGGAAGCAAACCCTGTCACAAGCAACACAAAAGAGCAATGCATTACCAAGAACCAATGTGTCCCTCAATATACAAATTGTTAGGGATCAATGTGAGTTATTTATCAATTGTTAGGGAGGACTCTGAGTTAGTTTTAAGTTGTCAGGGACCGATGTAGTGGAAAACATATAAGAAAGGAAAGCCGCGATTTTATCATAAGAGCATACCTTTTGTTGGTCAGAGATAAAGTTCCACCCATGCCTCTGGTAGTCACCCAAATCTTCATGGAGGAGAGTCAGGAACCATTTCCAATTATCCTTGGTTTCACTGTCAACCACTGCATATGCAATCACATAAAAGTGATTATTAGCATCTTGGCCAATTGCAGATAGCAACTGATCTCCATAATAGCCTTTCAAAAAGCAACCATCCAAGCCAATGAATGGTCTACAGCTAGCTTTAAACCCTTTCTTGCATGCTTCCAGACAAATGTACATTCTTTGGTATTGGGGTGGTCTTTCAAGATGGGAAATCACTTCCATTTTCGCCGAGCTACTAGGGTTACTTTTCAGAACCTCATGTAAATAATCCCATAGCCTTGCATATTGTTCCTTCTCAGTCCCTTCAATCAATTCTCTTGCTTTTTTCAGAGCCCTGTAAATTTTCTTATCATTGTAGTGGACACCATAGTCCTTCTTCATGAAGTCAAAAGCCTCAGCATGCCTCAAACCAGGATGTGTCCTAAGTCTCTTAACAAGTTTCTTAATCACCCAATTCCTGTTAGCTTTTCTGATCTGAAATTGCCTAGAACAAGTGTGATTTTTTATATAACTCTTCACTTGGAAAGTTTTTGACTTGGAGTTCTATCCACAATATATCATCCAATTACAGCCAGCAGTAGAACACACCGCCCTTGCCCTCAATTTATCATTTTTCTTCCATGCAAACATCCTACCTAAGTGGATATTGAAATCTTTCACAGCATTCTTGAACTGCTCAAGATTGACAAATTCCATTCCGATTTCAAATTGAATATGACCATACATTGCACCCTCATTAAACGTTGGGTAAACAGGAAGAGTACCTTTATCATCTTAGGGTAAAGGAGAGTGGGGATCTTCAGACATATAGCCATACTCCAAATCACTATCAACAATAGGTTCTTCATCCTTACTAAGGTCCTCTATTTGTAGCACCTTCTTTGAATTTCCCTTCCTAGTCCTCACGAATTTTTTCTTCTCAGTAGCCTTCATTTTCCCCTTATCAGCAACCTCCCATTTCCCCTCCTTAACAGACTCCCTTTTCCTTTTCTCTTTAACCTTCTTTCCCTTAGCTTTCCTTCCAGCATCATTCTTGATTTTATCACCTAAATTCGAGTCTGACTTTGAACCTATCTCTCTGGGATCTGGCTTATAAAGTGCATTCTCTACACTTTCATAATCATCAGAGCTGTCATCATTACTCTCATCACTGCCCTCATAACTCATCTCATTACTACCCGAATCACTTCCATCATCACTACCCTCAACACTAATGTCCTCACTACCAACATGTTCTTCCACACCAGCCCCATTTTTAACTTCTTCGTTGTCCCCTTTTCCATCATGCACACCCTTTTCCATCCTGCACATTCACCCCATCCTGCACATTTACTTCATTATCTTCATTATCCTCATCTACATCATGAACATCAACCCTACTTAGCACTTCCACTTCATTGATTTCAACTACATCTGCCACACTAATGGGGTGTTCAAAGTATAAGTGGGCGTCTTGTTCCTTAGCTTCCAAAACAGCATTACACATATCAATAATATCAGCATCCCCATTTAAAGGCCTTAGACCTATGTCAAGGTTTTTACTACCAGGCTTCAACCACCATACAGCCTTACAGGTCAAATACCCCAAGTCTTTGAACAATGCTTGTATGTCAAACAAATTCATCAAGTCTACATCAATCTTAAGGAAATGATGCACTAATCCATCAACATACTCTAAAACAATATTATTGTTCCTGTTAAATGAACCCCGATGGTGAAAAACTAGCCTAATATACTGGCTTATCTGCAAAAGACATACAAAATTCATAAAACACTCTTTTAATGCTAAAGCCTACCTCACATGGACCACAACAATATTTTATACACACACACAAATAGAGAGTAACGTACACACACACATTCGCATAAGAAGCAAAAAGAAAGCTTTTGGAACCACAAAGTAAGAATATTTTGAAGAGAGTGAAAGCCCAACTTACAGTGTCAGGGGAATCTTCAACCACGTTACACAGGAGCTCGATTTACTGATACTTTACCCGCGATCACCACGTCACTCCTAGTTTAGGGAAATCAACGATGAAGATGTAAGGTGAGGGATGAGAGGTTAAAACAAGTTTTCACTCTGTGCACCCTTATAATTCTTGCATTTATAGCAAGTGGGAGGAATATAAATGTTAGGGTTTGCGATGGGTAATTGGGGGTGGGTGATTAGGGTAATTAGGGTTTGGAAGTAATTGCGTTAATTTGTATGATTTAGTGTTTGATTAGGTCTGTAATTAAGATTGTAAATGGGTTGATTAGTTTAATTTCACCATCATGAACGAGATCCTATGGCTTAACTTAGAGTTGGGCCTTAGTTGCTAGATCATCAAGCACAATAATTATTCCAATGTGTCACGTAAGGCAGAGATCATGGTTTTCGGTTAGGAACTAACGGTTGTTCGACTTCTGACATTGTCTAGAACTAGGTTGACACTTTCTAGTTGTTAGGGACCACCTTGTCCTACGATGAAATTGTCAAGGACTAACTTGGGGGTTTGCTCTTCTTGAGGGGATTTCTCCGGTATCCTGTACAGTTCTTGAGTACCGATACTTTCTAGATAATTTGTGACTAAAAATTTACCACATGTCATATTAATTAAATTTATTAATATTTTAAATATTCATGATTAAATTATAATCCTTGAATTCAAAAAAGTACTGGTACCCTTAAGGTACCATAACAAAAACCAAGTTTTTACATTTACCAAGATTTTTTTTATTTTCCTTATTATTTATATTGTTTGATTTTTTATGGTTGTTATGAAACAAAGAAAGTAGAAAGTAGCACACTTTGTTCAATTTTAGCCACAAATTATTACAAGCAAGGTACATGTATCGTTATAAAAGTTGCGGGTATACCGAAGAATTTTACTTAATTTTAAGGTCAATTCAATTTTTCTATAATAAGTGTATTTATTAATTATAATTATTATAAAAATTTATATACGATAAAATTATACATTCGTATGTAGCATGGTAACTGTTAAATAATATAAAAATTTATAAACTAGAAGTAATCTATTATGTTATAAATGATATGCTAAAACAGAGCATGTTTGATTTACACATTTTTCATTTTCATTTTCAATGAAAACAGAAAATGAACACAAAAATATGTTTGGTATGATTTTAGTGAAAATGTTTTCTGAAAATATTTCCAACAACATTCACAAAGTTGAAAGTGCCATTTTCTTGTTTTCTCCATTTTCAGTGTGAGTTGTTGAAAAATATGGAAATGGCGAAAACACAGTGGCACTCTCATAATATTAATGAAATATGCTTTTTTCTTTCAATCTTTCTCTTTTACCCATCCCCAATAGAGTAACAGCTTAACAAGCATCGCACTCAAGTGGAGCCATCATCAACCAGCCACTGCCTCCACTCACTACAAGAAATTTATACCTAAAAGAACACTTAGTTTTAGGTACATCTAAAAAGTGTTGTTTATGCACACATAGGCAACACTTTTTTTAAATATGTTACTTTTGATATAGCAAAGGCTACACTTTTTTAAGTTAAGGCATCACTTTTTGAAAAGTTCCTATATCACATGTGGCCAATTGTCAAAGGCAGTATTTTTTTAACAAAAGGATACATTTTTAAGCTAATGAATCACTTTTCATAGTGTTGCTATATCAAGTGTGGCTAATTGTTTAAGGCAACACTTTTGAGTAGATAAGATAATACATTTAAAAAAAGTGTTGTCTATATGTGTAAAAAGCAATATTTTTTAAATGTTCTAAAAAATAAGTGTTGTTTTGATTGTCACCACCAACCAAACCGCAACCTTTCCCAACCTTACTACCCTTTCACAAACACCGCTTAGCTTTCGCCATTCTGGTCCAAGCCACCACCTTCGACCCATAATTAACCCACCGTGAAACAACTACTCTTGTTTAGCATAAATCTCGAAAGGCATCAACTCTCTTAACCACTATTGCACTATCGCATCCCACCTCGTGATACTGCGGCATGCCTTTTCCTCACCCATGGTTGGTCGTGTACTATGTCATTTGAGCCACTCAGCCATTCCCCCCCCCCCACTCTCTCTTTTTCATTTGCACCTACAGCTATTTACTGTTATTGTCTCTATTTTTTCACTAAAGCTATTTTGGTTTTCTAGGCCTTTTTGGTCCTAATTATTGTCCTAATAGCATTTTTAGTGAGAAGTTTGATTAAATTAACTCACCTTAACTTCCACAAAAAAAAGTCTTGCTTTAAAAAAAAAAAAGAGAAGGAATTAAAAACATTTTTAGCTTCGAAATTTTCATTTTGAAAATGGTAAAACCAAACACATTTTCTTGTTTTCTCTAATTGAAAATATAATCTACTTTTACAAACCAAACACATTTTCTAAAGTTTGAAAATCTAAAAAATGAAAATCATTTTTAGAAAATGAAAATAGGAGAAATTTTCATAAACCAAATGCGCTCCAAATTCTCATTGTTTTTTTCTTGGGTAACATAAAGTCACATCTCTTGATTAGTTTACGTAATTTAGTACTTATTTTTTTAAAATAAAATTTTATGTGTAAATTTTATGAGTGAAGAATTATTACTACAAATCTTTATCTTGACTTAAACTAGTTACATTTTCCTCGTCCTTTCATTCAGAAATAACTTTCGACTTTTAAATGTACATAAAAATTAAGAAAATAATTGAAAATATATGAATATTACTCCTTCTAGTTGAAAATAAATGTTTAATTTTAAATTTAATTTTTGATAAATAACTGTCAATATAGAAATAAGATGTTATTTGTTATTTTTTCAGTTATTACCCCTCATTAAATACAAAAGAGAGTAAATGAGAAAAAATAATTAAAGAAAAGAGATAATGCTCCTTTTATCTTTGAGTAATTGTCTAGTTTTAAATACTAAGTAAAATTAAGAAAATAATCGAAAAACATAAACATTAAAAAAATTAAGAATAATTGATTAAATTATCCTTCCTCAACTAATTTCTATCTCCTCCTTCACTAATGAGTGAATACTCTCTTCATTCTTGAATAATTGTTCATTTATAATATTTTCTTTATTTAAAAATAATTGTCCATATAAAAAATTTAAGTGGTATTAATTAATTATTTTTTTCAATAATATCCTTATTAAATATTATTGACTCATTAGTAAAGAAGGCAAAGAATGTTAGAGTGTTTTACAACAACATGGACAATTTATTAAATTGTTCACAACTTTTACTAATATTAATATTTTACTAATCATTTTGTTAATTCTAGTGAGCATTTAAAATTTGACAATTATTTAAGGATGAAGAGAGTAGTATTTAATAGGGATATTATTAAAAATAAATAATCAATATTACTTAAATTTTGGAAATAGATAATTATTTCTAGACAATAAAAGTTTTTTAAATGGACAATGATTCAATGACAAAGAGAGTAAATATTAAGAATAGAATTGCAAAAAGAAGTTAATATTAAGACATTTCAATCATTTCCATAAATAAATTTTACAATATTCTTATTAATACTAATTATTTCTATTCTTTAAGTATTTCTTTCTATTTACTCTCTCTCGGTTCTTCTATTAAAAAGAAATCACTAAAATAAATAAATAAATAAATTTTGTCTAAACTCCCTAAATAAACATTTATTTGTGAAAAAATAAATTCTAAAATTGGACAATTATTTTCAAATATAGAAGAAAAAATAGGGCGTGAAAGACAGAGAAATGTTATGGGAAAACAAAATCACACAATAAATGTACACCAATCATGATAAGGAGTGTAATATGTTTTTATTTTGCAATTTTATTGTTTTGATGACATTACACTAAAAGGTGACGTTGGAACTTGGGAGCTTTCATATGTAAGTCAATGTCTTTGCATCTATAAATATTGGCTATAGCTGCATTTAAGGCCATAAAAGATCAATAAACAAGTTGCGCAGACCAAGGGAGACTTTGGCAGGAATGGGTAGGGGCAGTGAATACTCTCCATTGTTTGAAACAAGGAAGAGAAGAGAAAGGCTCCTCTATAGGCTCTTTGCAATCTCATTTTTTGTGGCCATATGCTTCATCTGGGTTTACAGATTCAACCACATACCCATAAAGGTTGAAGATGGCAAGTGGGCATGGTTGTGTTTGCTTGTTGCAGACTTGTGGTTTGGCCTTTACTGGGTCCTTACTCAAGCCCTCCGATGGAATCTTGTCTTTAGGCAACCATTCTAGAGCACACCCCTCCACAACATGCATATCATGCGATATCCGGAAATACAAACAAACTCCACAGCAAACAATACAAACAAGTCAAGGAAGGAATTCTATGCGCTTCCCCCTGGTCATGCAATTCTCATTTCCTATAATTCTATCCTAGAAATTATAAGTCTCTATCCTACCTATATATTGAAGCATATAAATAACAAAGATTTTGTTACTAACCACTAGTGTAGTGCAAAAAATAAAATAAAATAAAAACTCTGAGCACGCAATGCAATCCAATCTTGGAATTTGGAAATGAACAAATAATTGATTTTATAGAGTTATAAATGTTGAAAAATGAAAATACACAATAAAAATAGGAAAAAAAAAATCTTCCATAAGAAACACTGTTAGTGCTCCCTCCAATAGGACTCCTACACTAACAAAATAATAACAACAATTACTCTCCTAATGCCTTAAAACCCAACACTTTGAGCAACGAAAATTAACAGGAAAACTAAGCCAACTCAAAATACTGAACCAATTAAAATGCTTAGAAATGCACCGAGATTGTAATGGTGACCTTGGTTTTGCGATTGGAGCTCCTGTGGTGGCGAATTGTGGTGAGGAAGGGTGGCGGCGGCTAAGAGAGAGAGAGAAAGAGAGAGTGCGCGCATTGTAGAATTTGGAAGAAGATGTTTCTAGTTTCAAACATTTGCGGGCAACTGAGTAAACCCCATTGATAACCATTAAATGAAATTATGCATTTTAGGGCCCACTAATTAACAACAAGTACAATAACAACAGGTACAGGGAATCATAGGAGACATGCGCCAACGTCCCAAAAATTTAAAAACCCTTCATTATACTCGCCAGTAATGTAAACAAATTAATCTAATTTAATTAAAACCTGTCAAAAACATGTTGGTAATGTGTTTTAAAAAATTTAATTTAGTATAAATCTATCGCTATACTTGTCGATAATGTGAATTAAGAAAATAAAATTTATTTCAGTATAAACTTGTTGGATACCAATCTGCAATTTACATCTTAAGAAAAAATAACAAGTTAAAAAATATATCTACTGGTACACCATTTGCGCCGTGTGGCGCATTAGCCTATACAAACGGGCATAGAATAAATATCCACCTTGTCGGTATATCCCTTGAAGATTGCGCATGCCACATGGCACATGATGGCACCAATCACTACCTACAGGTATACTGACGAGTTATAATATAATTTTCTTTTATAAAAAACTAAATAATAAAAAAACATTTGAACTGGTCCGTACATCCATCGGTATTTACCGACAAATTTAATTATACCCATCGGTAATATCCATTGGTATCCAGCAAATTTCTAGTAGTGATATAAATTATCCAATTATTTGACAATTATTCATTTATTTTTTTATTTATATGATTATTTAATTATAAACTAAAATTATATGAAATAAGGAAGTAATGAAATGGTAAATAAACAAACTAATAATGAAATAAACAATAATGGTAGTAAGGTATCATAATAAAATAATACAAATAAAAAGTGTGATCCCCATATTTTACAATTCTATCCTAGAAATCATAAGTCTTTATTCTACATACATATTAAAGTGTATGAACAACACATATTTTGTTACTAACCTACACAGTAGTGTAGAAACAAATAATCAAAAGATCACTCCACCCATCCAAATCCAATCTTGCAAAATATAAAATGAATAGGAAATTAATTTTACATAGTTATAAAAATTAAAAAATAAAATACACAGTGAAAATAAGAAAAAAAGTAAATTAAAGTAAAAGCTCTCATAACCAACAATGTTAGTGCTCCCTCTAATATAACTCCTATATTAACAAAATAGCAACAAAAATGACTCTCTAATACATTAAAACACAACATCTTAGGCAATAGAAATGAACGAAAGCACTAAGTCAAGTAACTAAATAAACAATCAAAATGCTCATAAACGTACATAAATTGGAATGGTGGCCTTGGTTTTGCGAATGGAGCTCCGGCCATGGTGAACAATAGTGAGGAAGGGTGGTGGCAATGAGAGAGAGGGAAGAGAGAGAGAAGTTACAAAATGTGGAAGAAGAGGCATTATGTGAAAGACGTATACCTGGGTTACCAATAGGCAATGAGAATCCTAAAAGACGCTCGTTAATGTCCTAAAAATTCAAAATCTCTTCAGCATGCTTGTTGCTAATTAATAATAAAAAATAAAATAACAAAATAACCTATAAGAAACCCATTGGTAAATGATTAAAAAATAAAAATAATTTAATTTATACCTGTCGATATACACGTCGAAATGATAAATATTTTAAAAAATAAAAATTTAAATCACAGAATAACCATAAAAAACCCGTTGGTAATATAATTAAAAAATAAAAAATAATTTAATTTATACCCGTTGGCGTGCCACATGCCATGGAACCATATACCAACTGGTTCCCAACAGGCTTTGAATAAATATCCACACAACCGGTATTCTCGTCAATATACTCCTAGAATTGGTGTGCATCATACGATGAGTAATGATACCAAGCACTTCCAATGGATTTATCAATGGGTTGTTGTCTATTTTTTTAAATAACATGTAAAAAATGAGTCATCAAGTTGATATGTCTGTTAGTATTTCCCTGTTGATAACCTTTGTCGGTATATAACAGATTTCTAGTAGTGATATATTATAGATTATATATAGATAGAAAGAGTGATCGATAGATTTTGCTGTTTGATAGTGGTTGATAAAAGAAAAAATGCAAATATTTATTTGTTAATTGTGATTATGCAAGTTTTAACGTCTATCTAAAACTATTAAACAAGATAACTCTTAAAACTAAATATTATCACAAAATACTGTACATTGTACATGTTTTAATTTAGTTAATAAATTTTATTTTTAATTCTTTTAGAACTTATATATGCAATTAGGATACACCTTCAAACAACTGTAGTAATTATTTATGAGAATAATATGTTATTGGTTTAAATGTTCTATATTTCAATGAATTTTATCCGACATCGTCATACGTGATTAGTGCACTCGTGACGGCCTTTTCTCTTTGACTTTAGCGTCTTTTCAACAACCACAAGCGATGACCAAAGCATCATTATTAAATCTTTGAAAGGGACACACTAACTCCAAGTAAACGTAATAAAAGAATTAATTCCCTCGTGCAATATCAAAATATTTTCTTCTTCCACAACCATTCATTTTTACTGGATCCCACCACTTGATATCTCTCTTTATTTATTTTTTCAGTAGTGTAAGATTAGCGTGAAGGAAGAGGTGGTCTGAAGGTGACTTTCAAATTTTGCTTTCCAGGTACAGTCCTGCCTGGTATGCACATGGAAGGATCAGTCTGGGCCTCCAAATGGGATATTGTACTTGTTGCTTATGGGCACCTACCTCTTTGGCAACACTGTATTACTCAATCATCCCTTCACTCGACCTCCCGAAAGGCATTCCCCTGTTTCCAAAGTTAACACTACCCTCAATTCATTGGTGCTTAATTAAATATAAAGGGCATACTTATTTATTTACTCTCAATTTTTCAGAAAAGTGTTACAAAAGCTGGCAATGATGCAGTCCTTCTGGACAAGAATCCTCTTAGGTGAAGATAGTGGTAAAATAATTAATCATTATTAGATCATTTAGTAGGATCTACTATCATTGATAATTATTGAACTAAAGATGATTAATCTCTTACTTTCTCACTTTACTGCTATTCTCACTTTAAAGGATTCTATCCTTCTTTTTCTGCATTTTTTTCACTAAATTCTTAGATGAGCACAAGTCTAATATCTCATATTATACACACTTATAATAAAGTTGGTGGGACTCATAAATAAGTGAATGTATATTCTTGTGTGAACACAAGTTTATCATGACATCTTTCCATGCATTCATAGAAAAGTGAGTCTTATTAGTTTTATACAAAATATATTTTCTCTTATTTGTAGACCCAACAAGTTTATTGTGATCATGTGCAAAGATAACATGGTAAATTTGTATTCATAAAAGAATATTTTATATCTTAAATAAAGTTTGTGGGACTCATTTTTATCCTAATGGTGCATAAAAAGATTAGGTGTTAATTTTATTGGTACATTAGTTCTGTTTCCCTTTTTTTTTTTTATCCAATTGGGGATTTCAAGATGTGATTGATTTGTGATCTGAATGAACTAACTACTTTTTTCCCAGTCATATAATGTACCTACAAAATGACTTTTAGTCAGGCTTAGTTAACGTGTATGTGTATATGTACGTATATAAATATGTATTTACGCATGTGGTTTGTCTAAGCAAATGCAGAGTTTGTACTAAGCATACATGTTTTTAATTGGTTGTTGGATTTATCAGATGTCAAGTCCGTGGTTCATGCCTTTCGCATATGTAATACTTGGGGAAACAACTTACAGTTTGGTCGAGTGTTTGTTCACTGGTGGTACATTTCAAGGTTGGTGGAATGATCTAAGGATTTGGCTATACAAGAGAACAAGTTCGTACCTATTTGCATTCATTGACACCATCTTGAAGCCTTTTGGGTTCTCAGCTTCAGCCTTCACAATCACACCAAAGGTTTCAGAAGAAGATGTGTCCAAAAGATATGAAGAAGAAATTATGGAGTTTGGAACCTCCTCCCAAATGTTCACTATACTAGCAACACTAGCTTTGCTCAATCTGTTTTGTCTTCTAAGTGTGCTGAAGGATGCAGTCCTAAAGGAAAGTGGGCTTGGTGCTTATGACAAAATGGTGTTGCAAGTTATATTATGTGGCTTTTTGGTTCTCATCAATTTGCCTTTATACCAAGGCCTTTTCTTTAGAAGGGACAAGGGCAGACTTCCAAGCCCTCTTGCCATTTGACTCTGAGTCTAATTATTTCCTTCAAAGCCTTCCATGATTACAAGAATTACATCTAGTTTAATTTTCTGTTTTACTTGGAAGAATTATTATCTTACATGTGGCGTATGGCGTTTGTTTTGTATTATTTTTATTTGTAGTGAACTAATATTTAATTTTGGCGTCATTTTTAACAAGGATAAGAAAGAAAAAATTTATTGTTTCTTTTTTAAAACATAATTTTCATTGATTTAAAAAAAATGTACAATACAATGTCAAGGAAAGTAGCATGGAAGGTTTGAAAAAGAAAAGAATTCCAATTATTGTCTATATTCAAGCGATCAAAGATATATACAACCGGGTCTCAACTAGTGTGCAAACACAAAGGCATAATAACATAGGATTTTTCAATAACTATAGGATTGCACCAAAGGATAATTACCATTTTTGTTGAATAATTTTATCCTCTAACTAACAATAGAGGGTCCATGATAGACCAAAAAAATAAAAGGTCCCACCGTTCATGGAATATAAGTTCACTAAGAAGTGAGAATTGAGGAAGACATCGCATCAAAATCACATATCAAGTATCTTGAATCTAGTATACAAAATAATGGGAAAATAAATGCGGAAAAAATTCAATCTTCAAGGGTGGGTGAAATAGAGGAGTACTTCATGTATTCTTTAGTTGAGATAAAAAGAGTACTCCTCAATCATAAGGAAAACTTTGTATAGTAATAATATTATTTATGTTATATGGGACTGAGTATTGAGTGGTAAAAAATTAATAAGAGAATAAACTTATGCATATATTACATTGGATGAGTGGGCACACTAAGAAAGATAGGACTATGAGGTAGCACCTCTGGTGGAGGATATCCAAAAATCTCGTCTTAGATAATTCGGATATATATGAAGAAGAATTGTAAATGTTCTAGTAAGAAGAGTAGATAAAATGAATAGTAATCCTATAGCAATAAATAGATGAAGACATACAAAAAACATATGTGAAACTATAAAAAAAGATCTAGATTTTAATTGCTTAAAAGTAAACATCATATATGGTAAAGCACTATAGTGTCATTTAGCGTATATAATAGACCTCAACTAATGAGACATTGAGTTGTAATTTTTTAATATCATAACAATTCTTTTTTTGTTTTTTAATGATAACCAATGTTCGAAAAATCGTACCGAAGTTAGGGGAAAAAGCTAGTATAAGAAACATACTTGGATCAGAGTGCCCATGTGGTGGTCAGGCAATTTGGTGAAGAACAAAAATTGTAGCCCAACACCGACCATTCAAGGTAGAGGACACCAATCATAGATTTGTTGTCTGTGTTGGTGGGAATGAGCGACCATGGCAACCCCTTGCTCCTGCTGTCGTTGGTTTTCAAGAAAGCTGCCACAATTTCTTTGTTATTGCCGCACCGGGTCATTGGCATTAGCAACCTCATTTTATTGTTTATAAAATAAATAAATTTTTACTAGTTAATTTTACATAATCAATTGTCTCCTTATCACGAGAAGTAAATAGAAAGCTGCTTTTTGTTTTAAAAAAAAAAAAACAGATGAAGCAAAAGCCGTGGAGAAGAAAGAAGAGTAATAGACGCACACAATAAATAGTCGGGCATGAATCTTCACTTGTGTAAATGAACTCGTATAGTATTAGCATCTAAATACTTCCTACATTTGTACTTGTTACATGAACATCTAACTTTTGCCTCATCAAAGAATTGTTGTGTTTGACATGCTATCTTCATAAATTCTTCAACATTATTATAAAATTTTGATTTAATCCCCCTCTATTAGGATACAATCTATCATACATTCATGATCGGTTTGAAGAAAATATTGTATGTGTGAGTAACCCTAAACCCTACAATTTTTTAAAGACATCACATTATTACTTTTAAACACATTCAATTTGTCTTTAAATGTTTTTAATTCAATTATTTTTAATTTTATTTGCCTATCGAAAATTTCACAAAATTTCGACAGTATCTCCGTGTAGATTAAGATCTCCTATCATCAATTAATTAAAGTGCATCCAACAATCAAATAAATTATTAAATGTTAAGAACATAACAGATACATTTAAACAATTACATCTTAAAAATTACACATAGTTGACATAAACCTAAAGACCATTCTATAGCACACCCCTTATAACTCCACAACATGCATATCTTGCGATCTCCGGAAATACAAACAAACTCCACAGCAAATAATACAAACAAGTCAAGAAAGGACTTCTATGCGCTTCCCCTGGTCATGCAATTCCCATTCCTTATAATTCTATTCGAGAAATTATAAGTCTCTAACCTACATATTAAAGCATATAACTAACAAAGATTTTGTTACTAACCACTAGTGTAGTGTAAAAAAAAAAAAAAAAACTCAGCATGCAATGCAATCCAATCCTAGGATTTGGAAATGAACAAATAATTAATTTTATAGAGTCATAAAAGTTGAAAAACGAAAATACACAACACAAATTGGAACAAAAAAAACCAAAAGCTTCCAAAACAAATACCGTTAGTGCTCCCTCCAATAGGACTCCTACACTAACAAAATAATAACAACAATCACTCTCCTAATGCCGTAAAACCCAACACTTTGAGCAACGAAAATTAACAGGAAAACTAAGCCAACTCAAAATACTGAACCGATTAAAATGCTCAGAAACCCACCTAGATTGTAATGGTGGCCTGGTTTTGTGATTGGAGCTCCAGTGGTGGCGAATTATGGCGAGGAAGGGTCGTGGCTGCTAAGAGAGAGATAGGGAAGAGAGAGGAGAGAGTGTGCGCATTGCAGAATGAGGAAGAAGAGGTTTCTAGTTTGAAACATTTGAGAGCTATCGGGTAAACCCATTGATAACCATTGAGTGAAATGATACGTTTTGGGGTCCACTAATTATCGATAGGTACAGGGAATCATAGGAGACGTGCGCCAACGTCCCAAAAATTCAAAAACCCTTCATTAGACTTATCAGTATAAATCTTATTTAATTAAAACCTATTGGTAATGTGGTAAAAAAAATTAATTTAGTATAAATCTATCAGTATACCTATCGGTAATGTGAATTAAAAAAATAAAATTTATTTTAGTATAAACTTGTCAGTATACCAGTTTGAAATTTACATCTTAAGAAAAAATAACAAATTACAAAATATATCTATCGGTACACCATTCGCGCCATGTGGCATGTTAGCTTATACAAATGGGCATAGAATAAATATCCACCCTGTCGGTATACCCCTTGAAGATTGGGCATGCCATATGGCACATGATGGTACCAAGCACTACCTAGAGGTATACTGACGGGTTGTAATATAATTTTTTTAATAAAAAACTAAATAATAAAAAAACATTTCAACTAGTCGGTATATCTATTAGTAGTTACCGACAGATTTAATTATACCCATTAGTAATATCTGTCGGTATCCTACGAATTTCTTGTAGTGATATAAATTATCCAATTATTTGACAATTAGTCATTTATTTTTTATTTATATGATTATTTAATTATAAACTAAAATTATGTGAAATAAGGAAGTAACGAAATGGTAAATAAACAAACTAATAATGAAATAAACAATAATGGTGGTAAGGTATCATAATAAAATAATACAAATAAAAAGTGTGATTCCCATTTTTTTCAATTCTATCATAGAAATCATAAGTCTCTATTCTATATACATATTAAAGTGTATGAATAACACATATTTTGTTACTAACCTATATAGTAGTGTAGAAACAAATAATCAAAAGATCCCTGCACGCATCCAAATCCAATCTAGTAAAATATAAAATGAACAAGCAATTAATTTTACATAGTTATAAAAATTTTAAAAATAAAATACACAATAAAAATAAGAAAAAATTAAAGCAAAAGCTCTCATAACCAACAATATTAGTGCTCCCTCCAACATAACTCCTATATTAACAAACTAGCAATAAAAATGACTCTCCAATACATTAAACCTCAACACTTTAGGCAACAAAAATGAACGGAAGCACTAGTTCAAATAAAATAAATAAACCAATCAAAATGCTCATAAACGTATGTAAATTGCAATGGTGGCTTTGATTTTGCAAATGGAACTCCGGCGATGGTGAACGACAATGAGGAAAGATGGTGGTGGCGAGAGAGAGAGGGAAGAGAGAGAGAAGTTACGGAATATGGAAGAAGAGGTATTATGTGAAAGACATATACTTGGGTTACCAAGGCGATGGGAATCCTAAAAGACGCTCGTCAATGTCCCAAAAATTCAAAATCTCTTCCGCATACTTGGCACTAATTAATAATTAAATAACAAAATAATAAATAACAAAATAACCTATTAGAAACCTATTAGTAAATGATTAAAAAATAAAAACAATTTAATTTATACTCATCAATATACCTATCGGAATGATAAATATTTTAAAAAATAAAAATTTAAATTACAAAATAACCTATCGAAAACCAGTTGGTAATATAATTAAAAAATAAAAAATAATTTAATTTATACCCATTAGTGTGCCACACGTCATGGAACCATATATTGACTAGTTCCCAACATGCTTCAAATAAATATACACACAATCGGTATTCTCATCGGTATACCCCTAGAATTGGGGTGCGTCATATGATGAGTGATGATGCCAAGCACTTCCGATGGATTTATCAATGGGTTGTTGTCTATTTTGTTTTTAAATAACGTGTAAAAAAATGAGTCATCATGTCAATATGTCTGTTGGTATTTCCCTGTCGATAACCTCTGTCGGTATACCATAGATTTCTAGTGGTCATATATTATAGAATATATATAGATGGAAAGAGTGATCGATAGATTTTGCTGTTTGATAGTGGTTGATAAAAAAATAAATGCAAATATTTATTTATTAATTGTGATTATGCAATTTTGTATGAATATATTTACAAGTTTTAACGTGCATCTTAAACTATAAAACAAAATAACTATTAAAACTAAATATTATCACAAAATACTGTACATTATACATGTTTTAATTTAGTTAATAATTTTTATTTTTAATTCATTTAGAACTTATATATGCAATTAGGATACACCTTCAAACAACGATAGTAATTATTTATGAGAATAATACGTTATTGGTTCAAATGTTCTATATTTTAATGAATTTTATCCGACATCGTCGTACCTGATTAGGGCATTCACGGCCTTTTCTCTTTGACCTTACCGTCTTTTCAACAACCACTATCGATGACCAAAGCATCATTATTAAATCTTTGAAAGGCAAGACACACTAACTCTAAGTGAACGTAACAAAAGAATTAATAACATTTGTTTGTTAAGTTGTACGCAAAATATTTTCTTCTTCCACAACCATGCATTTTTACTGGATCACACCACTTTATACCTCTATTTATTTTTCAGTAATGTAAGATTAGCGTGAAGGAAGAGGAGGGTATAAGATAAATTCTTTATTATGTGTTTGATATCTATGATAGAATAGAGTTATTCCACGTACTTATTTTTATCTAAAGGTTAAAAGATATATAGATAGATTTATTAGGTCTAACACTACCTTATACTTGATAAGGCTATTTTCTTTTATTGGATTGAATAAAAATAATTTAATTTTCAAAATTTTCTTTAATATTCATGATAGCTATAAGGATAGAATCAACATGTTTTTCGTTTATATTTTTATTTGTTACTCCCTCCGTTATATAATAATAATATTTTTTAATTTTTAAATATTTTAAAATATCTGTTCATTCGGACTATCTAGATAGCATTAGTTTTATTTCTTCCGTTAAGACCCTTAGTGTTAATGTGTTACTTGAGTAATCAACGCATTTATCAAGATAAGCAATAATGACTACACATAGATAATTTTGTCAACTTATATAATTCTTGAGGGAGTAAACCCCCAAGTTAGTCCTTGACAATTTCATCGTCGGACAAGGTGGTCCTTAACAACTAGAAAGTGTCAACCTGGTCCTTGACAATGTCAAAAGTCGGACAACCATTGGTCCCTAAACGAAAACCATGATCTCTGCCTTGCGTGGCAAGATGACATGGCTATTTAGCAAAACCTACGTCGTTTCGTGTAAGTATGTAATGGTCATCTTCCTCATTGATTTGAAACCCTAAAAACCTGTCATCGCTATTCATATTGACTTCTTCTTATGCTTCTCATTCATCTGCATTATAGATTCCTATCATTTTGTGAATCAGTTGGGAAAAAATGAGTGGGAGTGGGTCACATTTTGTCAATTGAAGAGGACAGAGGATGGGAGATGGTGGTTGGACCGAGAGTGCATCTAGTGGTAGCTTTTCACAAGGTCGATGCAATGGTATGACATGCCAATGTGGGAGGAAGGCAATGGTGTATATCTCAAAGACTCGAAAGAATCCAAACATGCCATTTCTAGGATGCCCCTATTACAGAGTTAATGAATTTGTAAAATATTCACTCATGCCTTACATTTCTATTATGCCTAGGTTTGGTACAATGACCATATCTAATTTTTGCAGGAGAATCAGTCTTACTGTAGATTCTTCATGTGGCTAGATGAATTTGAAAGGGACAAGTTCATTGAGCTAGAAAAGAAGATGACCATTGAGTTTGCTAGGCTAGAGAGGATGATTTGGGTTTTACTAATTTGTTTTGGTTTGTCTGTTGTTATGTTGATTGGAATGATGGGATATTTGTACACTTTCAAGTAACATATAGTGTCTTCAATATGAGTATGCTAGGATGAAGAAGTTGATTAGGGTTTTGAGAGTTGTTTAGGTCTATTAGGGGATATTTTGTGTGGAATGATTGTAATTTTGGCATCAATACAGTGGTTATTTGGAAGCCACCACTTTCAATGTAGTTTTGGACGTAAAGTTGAATGAAGACACAACTTTGTTATGATTTTTTTTTGCTATGAATTTTAAGCTTTCTAAACCTAGTATATGAATTAAGAATTGAGACTTAACTCATCTTTAATACAATATTTCATATATGAAAATTGATAAACTCAACTCATGTAGCCTCAGCAATGCAATAAAGAGTGAAGTAGAAATTTCATCAGTTGTCATTAATAATTCATATGATCAACCAGTATAAACCAACTAGCTACAAAAGAAGACCATAGGTTTGATAAACATGTACATATATCATCCAAGAGGTTACAATAAGTTGGGAATCTAATCCACAAAGATAGTGAACTTAAATTAACAAAATGAACATTACATACGTCAATGATGCTAAACACCACAATGACCAAAAAACAGCAAAAAAAAAAAAAAACACTTCTTGAAGTTGCTCATTTCTTGGATGGAAGATTTTCGTGAAGGCTTGGAGTTGGCATGAAATTGAGGACCCTTGACCTTGTTCCTATGCTTGTTGCAGCAGCAATTTCCTTAGAGACTCCTTGACTTGAGCTAGTAGTTGGTGGGTTGTTAGGGGGAGGGCTTCTTCTTCCTGCCCTAGCAACAACCTAATGGACAAACAATAGCAATTTCAGTCAAGTTTAAAAGGAGGTGTAATGAACAAACAACAAGATGGAGGCTTACTGTTGTTAGAGGTCTAGGTGGTGGAGGCCTAACAAGTGGGGGCCTCATTAGTGGTTCCATAGCAGGTGCTGGAGCTTGATGAGTGGGCCTTTGTTGTGGTGGCATATTGGGTGGCCTAATTGGAGGTGGCCTAATTACAGGGGGCATGACATAGTCATTAGGCTGTGGAATTGTCTCATCTTTTCTCTTTCTTTTGGGCCTACTAGGGCCACTATCATTTGGGGCAGCAGAATGTGGAGCTTTAGAATTTGGGGCTTCGGCATCTTGTTGGCTTTACAAATAAGCACAAAATATGAATTCATAAATTGGGGCTTTAGCATCTTGTTAGAGTCCATAAACTGACATTGTATTCATAAATTGAGAAATTACATAATCTATACCTGGGAGTCATTCTCTAGCTGAGGATGTGATTGTGTTTGGGGGATTTCAATTTGATCTTCACCCGTCCTCTTCCTTTTGGGCCATCTTGGTTTTGCATCAGGCAAAAATGGTCCCTTGCAAGTTTTAGGGTAATGTCCTGCCTTGCCACACCTCCAGCATGTAACCTCATAAGTCCTCTTCAACTTGTGGCTACTCCTAGAGGGCACCTCTTTTCTAACCTCCTTTTTCCTATGCTTTTTTGGGCGACCAATTGGTTTCTTGATCTTTGGTGGAATAGGATGGGGGATGTCAGTTTTTTTTCTAGTACTGCTGTTCTTTAACTGGTTGTATGTGGTGGTCGTAAGTTGCCCTAAATGCATCCATTGTTAGCCAGTGATGTACATGGTCTTCAGGGGGCTGATTCTTGTGTGCCATTGTAGAAATGACATGTTGACAAGGGAGTCCTGTCAGTTGCCAGAGGTTGCATGAACAATATTTGAGGTTCAAATCCACCTTGACTTTGTTCCCATATCTAGATACCTCATATATTGCTCCATCCTTATCACCTGACCACTGAGGAGTCTATTTATTGCTAGCCTCCTTGAATATCTCTAGTCTTTGCATCTGCACAGGAGCCAGCTTGCCAAGGTACCTCTCCAAAGCCTTATTATGTCCGACATGTTTCTTCATTATGTAGCACCTTATTTCCTCACACATGGTCAGTATAGGCTTGTTCCTATACTTCAGAATCTTTGTATTCCAGACTTCGTAGTTGTTGTTGGTGATGCTGTTAACTTTCGGCCAAGGACTATAATAGGCTTTCACCCATGCTCTAGGGTCAAGCTTGTCCAGGTATGACCATGCATTAATGTTTAGCTTCTTCAGCTTCTCCATATTTACCTTGAACTCAGGTTCAGTCAATGATTTGGCACATTCCCAAACAATTCCTCTTGTCTCTTTATTCTTCCATCTATTGATGAAGTTCTTCCATATATGCATAACACAGTTTCTATGAATTGGCCCAGGGATGACCTCTTGTAAAGCTGGAAGCAAACCCTGTCACAAGCAACACAAAAGAGCAATGCATTACCATGGACCAATGTGTCCCTCAATATACAAATTGTTAGGGATCAATGTGAGTTATTTATCAATTGTTAGGGATGACTCTGAGTTAGTTTTAAGTTGTCAGGGATCGATGTAGTGGAAAACATATAAGAAAGGAAGGCCACGATTTTATCAAAAGAGCATACCTTTTGTTGGTCAGAGACAAAGTTCCACCCATGCCTCTGGTAGTCACCCAAATCTTCATGGAGGAGAGTCAGGAACCCTTTCCAATTGTCCTTGGTTTCACTATCAACCACTGCATATGCAATCACATAAAAGTGATTATTAGCATCTTGGCCAATTGCAGATAGCAACTGACCTCCATAATAGCCTTTCAAGAAGCAACCATCCAAGCCAATGAATGGTCTACAACCAGCTTTAAACCCTTTCTTGCATGCTTCCAGACAAATGTACATTCTTTGGTATTGGGGTGGTCTTTCAAGATGGGAAATCACTTCCATCTTTGCCGAGCTAGCAGGGTTACTTTTTAGAACCTCATGTAAATAATCCCATAGCCTTGCATATTGTTTCTTCTCAGTCCCTTCAACCAATTCTCTTGCTTTTTTCAGTGCCCTGTAAATTTTCTTATCATTACAGTGGACACCATAGTCCTCCTTCATGAAGTTAAAAGCCTCAGCATGCCTCAAACCAGGATGTGTCCTAAGTCTCTTAACAAGTTTCTTAATCACCCAATTCCTGTTAGCTTTTCTGATCTGAAATTGCCTAGAACAAATGTGATTTTTTATATAACTCTTCACTTAGAAAGTTTTTGACTTGGAGTTCCATCCACAATATATCATCCAATTACAGCCAGCAGTAGAACACACCGCCCTTGCCCTCAATTTATCATTTTTCTTCCATGCAAACATCCTACCTAAGTGGATATTGAAATCTTTCACAGCATTCTTGAACTGCTCAAGATTGACAAATTCCATTCCAATTTCAAATTGAATATGACCATACACTGCACCCTCATTAAACGTTGGGTAAACAGGAAGAGCGCCTTCATCATCTGAGGGTAAAGGAGAGTAGGGATCTTCAGACATATAGCCATACTCCAAATCACTATCAACAACAGGTTCTTCATCCTCACTAAGGTCCTCTATTTGTAGCACCTTCTTTGAATTTCCCTTCCTAGTCCTCACGACTTTTTTCTTTTCAGCAGCCTTCCCTTTCCCCTTATCAGCAGCCTCCCATTTCCCTTCCTTAACAGACTCCCTTTTTCCTTTCTCTTTAACCTTCTTCCCCTTAGCTTTCTTTCCAACATCACTCTCGATTTTATCATCTAAATTCGAGTCTGACTTTGAACCTATCTCTCTGGGATTTGGCTTATAAAGTGCATCCTCTGCACTTTCATAATCATCAGAGCTGTCATCATTACTTTCATCAATGCCCTCATAACTCATCTCATCACTAACCGCATCACTTCCATCATCACTACCCTCAACACTAATGTCCTCACTACCAACATGTTCTTCAATACCAGTCCCATTTTTAACTTCTTCGTTGTCCCTTTTTCCACCATGCACATTTACTTCATTATCTTCATTATCCTCATTATCCTCATCTATATCATGAACATCAACCCTACTTGGCGCTTCCACTTCATTGATTTCAACTACATCTGCCACACTAATGGGGTGTTCAAAGTACAAGTGGGCATCTTGTTCCTTAGCTTCCAAAACAGCATTACACATATCAATAATATTAGCATCCCCATTTAAAGGCCTTAGACCTATGTCAAGGTTTTTACTACCAGGCTTCAACCACCATACAGCCTTATAGGTCAAATACCCCAAGCCTTTGAACGATGTTTGTATGTCAAACAAATTCATCAAGTCTACATCAATCTTAAGGAAATGATGCACCAATCCATCAACATACTCTAAAACAATATTATTGTTCTTGTTAAACGAACCCCGATGGTGAAAAACTAGCCTAATATACTGGCTCATCTGCAAAAGACATACAAAATTCATAAAACACTCTTTTAATGCTAAAGCCTACCTCACATGAACCACAACAATATTTTATACACGCACACAAACAGAGAGTAACGTACACACACACACACATTTGCATAAGAAGCAAAAAGAAAGCTTTTGGGACCACAAAGTAAGAATATTTTGAAGAGAGTGAAAGCCCAACTTACAGTGTTATGGGAATCTTCAACCATGTTACACAGGAGCTTGATTTACTGATACTTCACCCACGATCACCACGTCACTCCTGGTTTAGGGAAATCAACGATGAAGATGTAAGGTGAGGGATGAGAGGTTAAAACAGGTTTTCACTCTGTGCACCCTTACAATTCTTGCATTTATAGCAAGTGGGAGGAATATAAATGTTAGGGTTTGCGATGGGTAATTGGGGGTGGGTGATTAGGGTAATTAGGGTTTGGAAGTAATTGCGTTAATTTGTATGATTTAGAGTCTGATTAGGTTTGTAATTAAGATTGCAAATGGGTTGATTAGTTTAATTTCACCATCATGAACGAGATCCTATGGCTTAACTTAGAGTTAGGTCTTAGTTGCTAGATCATCAAGCACAATCATTATTCCAATGTGCCATGTAAGGCAGAGATCACGGTTTCCAGTTAGGGACTAATGGTTGTCCGACTTTTGACATTGTCAAGGACCAGGTTGACACTTTCCAGTTGTTAGGGACCACCTTGTCCCAAGATGAAATTGTCAAGGACTAACTTGGGCGTTTACTCTTCTTGAGGGGATTTCTCCGGTATCCTGTACAGTTCATGAGTATCGATAGTTTCTAGATAATTTGAGACTAAAAATTTACCACATGTCCTATTAATTAAATTTATTAATATTTTAAATATTCATGATTAAATTATAATCCTTGAATTCAAAAAAATACTAGTACCCTTAGGGTACCATAACAAAAACCAAGTTTTTACATTTACCAAGATTTTTTTTATTTTCCTTATTATTTATATTGTTTGATTTTTTATGGTTGTTATGAAACAAAGAAAGTAGAAAGTAGCACACATTGTTCAATTTTAGCCACAAATTATTACAAGCAAGGTACATGTATCGTTATAAAAGTTGTGGGTATACCGAAGAATTTTACTTAATTTTAAGGTCAATTCAATTTTTCTATAATAAGTGTATTTATTAATTATAATTATTATAAAAATTTATATATGATAAAATTATACATTCGTATGCAGCATGATAACTGTTAAATAATATAAAAATTTATAAACTAGAAGTAATCTATTATGTTATAAATGATATGCTAAAACATAGCGTGTTTGATTTACACATTTTTCATTTTCATTTTCAATGAAAACAGAAAATGAACACAAAAATATGTTTGGTATGATTTTAGTGAAAATATTTTTTGAAAATATTTCCAACAACATTCGCAAAGTTGAAAACGCCATTTTCTTGTTTTCTCCATTTTCGGTGTGAGTTGTTGAAAAATATGGAAATGGTGAAAACATGGTGGCACTCTCATAATATTAGTGAAATATGTTTTCTTCTTTCAATCTTTCTCTTTTACCCATCTTCAATAGAGTAACAGCCTAACAAGCATCGCACTTAAGTGGAGCCATCATCAACCAGCCACTGCCTCCACCCACTACAAGAAATTTATTCCTAAAAGAACACTTAGTTTTAGGTACATCTAAAAAATGTTGTTTATGCACACATAGTTAACATTATTTTTAAATATGTTACTTTTGATATAGCAAATGCTACACTTTTTTAAGTTAAGACATCACTTTTTGAAGAGTTGCTATATCACATGTGGCCAATTGTCAAAGACAGTATTTTTTTAACAAAAGGCTACATTTTTTAAGCTAATGCATCACTTTTCAGAGTGTTGCTATATCAAGTATGGTTAATTGTTTAAGGCAACACTTTTGATTAGAGAAGACAATACATTTAAAAAAAATGTTGCCTCTATGTCCAAAAAGCAATACTTTTTAAATGTTCTAAAAAATAAGTGTTGTTTTGATTGTCACAACTAACCAAACCGCAACCTTTCCCAACCTTACTACCCTTTCACAAACACCGCTTAGCTCTCGCCATTCTGGTCCAAGCCACCACCTTCGACCCATAATTAACCCACCGTGAAACAACTACTCTTGTTTAGCATAAATCTCAAAAGGCATCAACTCTCTTAACCACTATTGCACTATCGCGTCCCACCTCGTGATACTGCCGCATGCCTTTTCCTCACCCATGGTTGGTCGTGTGCTATGTCATTTGAGCCACTCAGCCATTCCCCTCTCTCTCTCTTTTTCGTTTGCACCTACAGCTATTTACTGTTATTGTGTCTATTTTTTCACTAAAGCTATTTTGGTTTTCTGGGCCTTTTTGGTCCTAATTATTGTCCTAATATAATTTTTAGTGAGAAGTTTGATTAAATTAACTCACTTTAACTTCCACAAAAAAAAGTCTTGCTTGAAAAAAAAAGGGAAGGAATTAAAAACATTTTTAGCTTCGAAAGTTTCATTTTGAAAATGGTAAAACCAAACACATTTTCTTGTTTTCTCTAATTAAAAATAGAATATACTTTTACAAACTTAACACATTTTCTAAAGTTTGAAAATCTAAAAATGATTAATCTAAAAATGAAAATCATTTTTAAAAAATGAAAATAGGAAAAATTTTCATAAACCAAATGCGCTCCAAATTCTCATTGTTTTTTTCTTGGGCAACATAAAGTCACATCTCTTGATTAGTTTAGGTAATTTAATACTTATTTTTTTAAAATAATATTTTATGTGTAAATTTTATGAGTGAAGAATTATTACTAAAAATCTTTATCTTGACTTGAACCAATTACATTTTCCTCGTCCTTTCATTCAGAAATAACTTTCGACTTTTAAATGTACATAAAAATTAAAAAAATAATTTAAAATATTTGAATTTTACTCCTTCTTGTTGAAAATAAATGTTTAATTTTAAATTTAATTTTTGATAAATAACTGTCAATATAGAAATAAGATAATGTTATTTGTTATTTTTTCAGTTATTACCCTTCATTAAATACAAAAGAGAGTAAGTGAGAAAAAATAATTAACGAAAAGAGATAATGCTCCTTTTATCTTTGAGTAATTGTCTAGTTTTAAATACTAAGTAAACTTAAGAAAATAATCGAAAAACATAAACATTAAAAAAATTAAGAATAATTTACTAAATTATCCTTCCTCAACTGATTTCTATCTCCTCCTTCACTAATGAGTGAATACTCTCTTCATTCTTGAATAATTGTTCATTTCTAATATTTCCTTTATTTAAAAATAATTGTCCATATAAAAAATTTAAGTGGTATTAATTAATTATTTTTTCAATACTATCCTTATTAAATACTATTGACTCGTTAGTAAAGAAGGCAGAAAATGTTAGAGTGTTTTACGGCAACATGGACAAATTATTAAATTTTTCACAACTTTTACTAATATTAATATTTTGCTAATCATTTCTTAATTCTAGTGAGCATTTAAAATTTGACAATTATTTAAGGACGAAGAGAGTAGTATTTAATAGGGATATTATTAAAAATAAATAATCAATATTACTTAAATTTTGGAAATAGATAATTATTTCTAGACAATAAAATTTTTTAAAATAGACAATGATTCAATGACAGAGAGAGTAAATATTAAGAATAGAATTGCAAAAAGAAGTTAATATTGAGACATTTCAATCATTTCCATAAATAAATTTTGCAATATTCTTATTAATACTAATTATCTCTATTCTTTAAGTATTTCTTTCTATTTACTCTCTCTCGATTCTTCTATTAAAAAGATATCACTAAAATAAATAAATAAATAAATTTTGTCTAAACTCCCTAAATAAACATTTATTTGTGAAAAACTAAAATTCTAAAATTGGACAATTATTTTCAAATATAGAAGAAAAAAATGGGGCTCGAAAGACAGAGAAATGTTATGGGAAAACAAAATCACACAATAAATGTACACCAATCATGATAAGGAGTGAAATATGTTTTTATTCTGGAATTTTATTGTTTTGATGACATTACACCAAAAGGTGACGTTGGAACTTGGGAGCTTTCATATGTAAGTCAATGTCTCTGCATATATAAATATTGGCTATAGCTGGATTTAAGGCCATAAAAGAACAATAAACAAGTTGCGCAGGCCAAGGGAGACTTTGGCAGGAATGGGCAGGGGCAGTGAATACTCTCCATTGTTTGAAATAAGGAAGAGAAGAGGAAGGCTCCTCTATAGGCTCTTTGCAATCTCATTGTTTGTGGCCATATGCTTCATCTGGGTTTATAGATTCAGCCACATACCCATAAAGGTCGAAGATGGCAAGTGGGCATGGCTGGGTTTGCTTGCTGCAGACCTGTGGTTTGGCCTTTACTAGGTCCTCACTCAAGCCCTCCGATGGAATCTTGTCTTCAGGCAACCATTCAAGAACAGACTCTCTCAAAGGTCCTATTTATGTGAATATACATGCTATATGTTTCATCTTTTAATTATGATCATGTTATAACTTTGTATCTTATAGTGATTTAGCTAAATCACCTATATGGGTAATGCATATGATAAAGTTTCATAGTGGTCTACTAAAATTTGTTGGATACAATACAATTAAGAGCTTCTATCATCAATTAAAGTGCATCTAACAATCAGATAAATTATTAAATGTTAAGAACATAACATATATATTTAAACAATTACATTTTAAAAATTACATATAGTTCACATAAGCCTAAAGACCATTCTAGAGCACACCCCTCCACAACATACATATCGTGCGATCTCCGGAAATACAAACAAACTCCACAGCAAACAATACAAACAAGTCAGGGAAGGAACTCTATGCGCTTCCCCCTGGTCATGCAATTCTCATTTCCTATAATTCTATCCTAGAAATTATAAGTCTATATCCTACCTATATATTGAAGCATATAAATAACAAAGATTTTGTTACTAACCACTAGTGTAGTGCAAAAAATAAAATAAAATAAAAACTCCCAGCACGAAATGCAATCCAATCTTGGAATTTGGAAATGAACAAATAATTGATTTTATAGAGTTATAAATGTTGAAAAACGAAATACACAATAAAAATAGGAAAAAAAAAAGCTTCCATAAGAAACACCGTTAGTGCTCCCTCCAATAGGACTCCTACACTAACAAAATAATAACCACAATTACTCTCCTAATGCCTTAAAACCCAACACTTTGAGCAACGAAATTAACAAATTATGCATTTTAGGGCCCACTAATTAACAACAAGTACAGTAACAACAGGTACAGGGAATCATAGAAGACATGCGCCAACGTCCCAAAAATTTAAAAACCCTTCGTTATACTCGTCAGTAATATAAACAAATTAATCTAATTTAATTAAAACCTGTCAAAAACATGTTGGTAATGTGTTTAAAAAAATTTAATTTAGTATAAATCTATCGCTATACTCGTCGATAATGTGAATTAAGAAAATAAAATTTATTTCAGTATAAACTTGTCGGATACCGGTCTGCAATTTACATCTTAAGAAAAAATAACAAGTTAAAAAATATATCTATTGGTACACCATTTGCGCCGTGTGGCGCATTAGCCTATACAAACAGGCATAGAATAAATATCCACCTTGTCGGTATATCCCTTGAAGATTGCACATGCTATATGGCACATGATGGCGCCAATCACTACCTACAAGTATATTGACGAGTTGTAATATAATTTTCTTTTATAAAAAACTAAATAATAAAAAAACATTTGAACTGGTCAGTACATCCACCGGTATTTACCGACAAATTTAATTATACCCATCGGTAATATCCATTGGTATCCCCCGAATTTCTAGTAGTTATATAAATTATCCAATTATTTGACAATTATTCATTTATTTTTTTATTTATATGATTATTTAATTATAAACTAAAATTATATGAAATAAGGAAGTAATGAAATGGTAAATAAACAAACTAATAATGAAATAAACAATAATGGTAGTAAGGTATCATAATAAAATAATACAAATAAAAAGTGTGATTCCTATTTTTTACAATTATATCCTAGAAATCATAAGTGTCTATTCTACATACATATTAAAGTGTATGAATAACACATATTTCGTTACTAACCTACACAGTAGTGTAGAAACAAATAATCAAAAGATCACTGCACCCATCCAAATCCAATCTTGCAAAATATAAAATGAATAGGCAATTAATTTTACATAGTTATAAAAATTAAAAAATAAAATACACAGTGAAAATAAGAAAAAATGTAAATTAAAGTAAAAGCTCTCATAACCAACACTGTTAGTGCTCCCTCTAATATAACTCCTATATTAACAAAATAGCAACAAAAATGACTCTCTAATACATTAAAACTCAACATCTTAGGCAACAGAAATGAACGAAAACACTAAGTCAAGTAAACTAAATAAACAATCAAAATGCTCATAAACGTACGTAAATTGGAATGGTGGCCTTGGTTTTGCGAATGGAGCTCCGGCCATGGTGAACAACCTTGAGGAAGGGTGGTGGCAATGAGAGAGAGGGAAGAGAGAGTGAAGTTACAAAATGTGGAAGAAGAGGCGTTATGTGAAAGACATATACTGGGTTACCGACAGGCAATGAGAATCCTAAAAGACGCTCGTTAATGTCCTAAAAATTCAAAATCTCTTCAGCATGCTTGTTGCTAATTAATAATAAAAAAATAAAATAACAAAATAACCTATAAGAAACCCATTGGTAAATGATTAAAAAATAAAAATAATTTAAATTATACCCGTCGATATACACGTCGGAATGATAAATATTTTAAAAAATAAAAATTTAAATTACAGAATAACCATAAAAAACCCATTGGTAATATAATTAAAAAATAAAAAATAATTTAATTTATAACTGTTGGCGTGCCACATGCCGTGGAACCATATACCAACTAGTTCCCAACAGGCTTTGAATAAATATCCACACAACCGGTATTCTCGTCAGTATACTCCTAGAATTGGTGTGCATCATATGATGAGTGATGATACCAAGCACTTCCAATGGATTTATCAATGGGTTGTTGTCTATTTTTTTAAATAACGTGTAAAAAATGAGTCATCAAGTCTATATGTCTGTTGGTATTTCCCTGTTGATAACCTCTGTCGGTATATCACAGATTTCTAGTAGTGATATATTATAGATTATATATAGATAGAAAGAGTGATCGATAGATTTTGCTGTTTGACAGTGGTTGATGAAAGAAAAAATGCAAATATTTATTTGTTAATTGTGATTATACAAGTTTTAACGTCTATCTAAAACTATTAAACAAAATAACTCTTAAAACTAAATATTATCACAAAATACTGTACATTGTACATGTTTTAATTTAGTTAATAAATTTTATTTTTAATTCATTTAGAACTTATATATGCAATTAGGATACACCTTCAAACAACTGTAGTAATTATTTATGAGAATAATATGTTATTGGTTTAAATGTTCTATATTTCAATGAATTTTATCCGACATCGTCATACGTGATTAGTGCACTCGTGACGGCCTTTTCTCTTTTACCTTAGCGTCTTTTCAACATTCACAATCGACGACCAAAGCATCATTATTAAATCTTTGAAAGGGACACACTAACTCCAGGTAAACGTAACAAAATAATTAATTCCCTCGTGCAATAGCAAAATGTTTTCTTCTTCCACAACCATTCATTTTTACTGGATCCCACCACTTGATATCTCTCTTTATTTATTTTTTCGGTAGTGTAAGGTTAGCGTGAAGGAAGAGGTGGGTATCAGATAAATTCTTTATTATTTGTTCGACATCTATGATAGAGTAGAGTTATTCCACGTACTTATTTTTATCTAAAGGTTATAAGATACATAGATAGATTTATTAGGTCTAACAGTATCTTATACCTGACAAGGCTGTTTTCTTTTATTGGATTGAATAAAAATAATTTAATTTTCAAAATTTTCTTTAATATTCATGATAGCTTTAAGGATAGAATCCCGGTATTTTTAAACATGTTTTTTTTTTCATATTTTTTATTTGTTATCTCCTCCGTTTTATAATAACAATTATTTTTAATTTTTGAATATTTTAAAATATCTGCTCATTTAGACTATCTAGATAGTATTAGTTTTTTCCTTCCATTAATAGCCTTAGTGTTAATGTGTTACTTGAGTAATCTAACACATTTATCAAGATAAATAATAATGACTATACACAGATAATTTTGTCAACTTACATAATTCTTTAAGTGATTTCTCTGATATCCTATAAAGTTTATGGATACCAATACTTTTTAGATAACTTGTGGTTGAAAATTTACCACTTGTCCCATTAACTTAATTTATTAATATTTTAAATATTTATAATTAAATCATAATCTTTGAATTAAAAAAGGTACTGGTACTCTTAGGGTACCAAAATAAAAACCAATTTTTTATATTTACCAAGATTTTTTTTTATTTTCCTTATTATCTATATTGTTTGATTTTTTACTGTTGTTGTAAAACAAAGAAAGTAAAAAGCAGCACACATTGTTCAAATTTAGCCACAAATTATTACAAGCAAGGTACATGTATCGTTATAAAAGTTGCGGGTATACCGAAGAATTTTACTTAATTTTAAGGTCAATTCAAATTTTCTATAATAAGTGTATTTATTAATTATAATTATTATAGAAATTTATATACGATAAAATTATACATTCGTATGCGGCATAGTAACTGTAAAATAATATAAAAATTTATAAACTAGAAATAACCTATTGTTATAAATGATATGCTAAAAAGTCTAAATTCTCATCGTTTTTTTCTTGGGTAACATAAAGTCACATCTCTTGATTAGTTTAGGTAATTTAATACTTATTTTTTTAAAATAATATTTTATGTGTAAATTTTATGAGTGAAGAATTATTACTAAAAAACTTTTTCTTGACTCGAACCAACCAGTTAAATTTTACCCATCCTTTCATTTGGAAATAATTTTCAACTTTTAAATGTGCATAAAAATTAAGAAAATAATTGAAAATAGCTGAATATTACTCCTAGTTGAAAATAAATAATTAATTTTAAATTTAATTTTTGATAAATAACTGTCAATATAGAAATAAGATATTATTTATTATTTTTTTCAGTTATTACCCTTCATTAAATACAAAAGAGAGTAAATGAGAAAAAATAATTAAAGAAAAGAGATAATGCTCCTTTTATCTTTGAATAATTGTTTAGTTTTAAATGCTAAGTAAAATTAAGAAAATAATCGAAAAACATCAATATTAAAAAATTAATAATAATTTATTAAATTATCCTTCCTCAACTAATTTCTATCTCCTCCTTCACTAATGGGTGAATACTCTCTCCATTGTTGAATAATTGTTCATTTCTAAAATTTCTTTTATTTAAAAATAATTGTCCATATAAAAAATTTAAGTAGTATTAATTAATTATTCTTTTCAATAATATCCTTATTAAATACTATTGACTCATTAATGAAGAATGAGAGAGAATGTTAGAGTATTTTACAGCAATAAGGACAATTTATTAAATTATTCACAACTTTTACTAATATTAATGTTTTACTAATCATTTTCTTAATTCTAGTGAGCATTTAAAATTTGACAATTTATTAAGGACGAATGGAGTAGTATTTAATAGGAATATTATTAAAAATAAATAATCAATACTACTTAAATTTTAAAAATAGACAATTATTTCTAGACAATAAAAGTTTTTAAAATAGAAAATTATTTAATGATAGAGAAAGTAAATATTAAGGATAGTATTGTAAAAGTTAATATTAAGACATTTCAATCATTTCCATAATTCTGTTCACATTTAAAACAAAATAGTTATTTTCGATAAGAGGGAGTAACATTTAGATGTATTTTACAATATTCTTATTAATACTAATTATATCTATTCTTTAAATATTTCTTTCTTTTTGCTCTCTCTGGGTTCTTCTATTAAAAAGATATCACTGAAACAAATAAATAAATAGCTGGATTTAAGGCCACAAAAGAACAATAAACAAGTTGCGCAGGCCAAGGGAGACTTTGGCAGGAATGGGCAGGGGCAGTGAATACTCTCCATTGTTTGAAACAAGGAAGAGAAGAGGAAGGCTCCTCTATAGGCTCTTTGCAATCTCATTGTTTGTGGCCATATGCTTCATCTGGGTTTACAGATTCAGCCACATACCCATAAAGGTTGAAGATGGCAAGTGGGCATGGCTGGGTTTGCTTGCTGCAGATCTGTGGTTTGGCCTTTACTGGGTCCTCACTCAAGCCCTCCGATGGAATCTTGTCTTCAGGCAACCATTCAAGAACAGACTCTCTCAAAGGTCCTATTTATGTGACTGTACATGCTATATGTTTCAGCTTTTAATTATGATCATGTTATAACTTTGTATCTAATAGTGATTTAGCTAAAACACCCATATGGGTAATGCATATGATAAAGTTTCATAGTGGTGTGCTGAAATTTGTCGGATACAATCTATTTAATTTATGCATGTCCGTCAAATTAGTTTTTTTTGTCATCAAGTGATTGAGCAGTCCTTTCAAATGATGCATGGTAAGTTCAAAATAATTAAAACATTTGTATATACTTTATTATTTTTTTGGACTATGTTTCTTATATTTTAAATTTGATTTATATTGCATATTCTTATTGTATTCGTGTTGTACCGGGTGCTCATATCAATTTCCAGATAACATAAATGAAAGATAAAAGAGGGTTTGTATATTTTCACATGTGTCAAATTCAATGGACATTTGCAAAAGGCGAAATATTATAATACCATTCACAAAAAACACTATATATATATTAGCATATCTCTATCTAACCGCTTAAGTTTTTGGGATTGAAATTGGTGGCCAAATCTGATGTGCATGTTTTGGAGCAGATATGAGGACAAGCTGCCAGGGGTGGACATCTTTGTGTGCACAGCAGATCCGGAGATTGAGCCACCCATGATGGTGGTTAACACAGTGCTATCAGTCATGGCTTATGACTATCCAACCGAAAAGCTCAATGTGTACCTTTCAGATGATGCTGGGTCACAAACCACCTTCTATGCACTCTTAGTGGCATCTAGTTTTGCAAAGCATTGGCTTCCATTCTGCAAGAGGAATAAGGTGGAACCCAGGTCGCCTAAGGCGTATTTTAATAGCATTTTCTCAGCAGCCCATCAACATGACTTTGATCACCCCATGGAGTTGGCAGCTGTAAAGGTATTATTAAAGTTGCCAATTATTTCACATGAATAATTTTTTTGAGTTAATGATCGTAAGAGTGAAATACTTTTATTATAATATGATAATTCATATTCGGATAATTTTATAAAAGACTTTTACATTGATACTAAATTTAAATAATAATTATACATAAAATTTAAACACCCCTTTTTCGATTGAATTAATGCTTGCACAGTTCAATAATTTTATGTGTATGTATTATCAATATAAAGTGAGCAAAAATTACCTTAACCTCTCTTTTAATGTTTAGTAAAATTCAATTAAACTCTTCTTTATTGGTAAAATTTGTGTTGGAAGCCCGTATATTTATGAAATCATTATATGACCTCTTCTATTGTACATTGAACAATATGTTTAAGGGAAATTAATATCACCTACATATATAGATGAAAGTTGGGTTGAATTTTATTAAATCTATGGGAAAATTAGTATAATTTGCCCATTTAAAATTCAAAGATTTCTCTTTATATATATATATATATATATATATATATATGATTTTGCTTCTTATGCTATTTGGATAATCATAGTCCTCTTGTTCATTTCCTTCCCACATTAAAATTATTGCGTGTTGTAGAAATTATACGACGAAATGGAAAGACGAATCGAAGATGCAGCCAAGATGGGCAGAGTGCCCACAGAAGCACGTTTAAAGCATAAGGGATTTTCTCTATGGGATTCATATTCTTCTAGACGTGACCATGACACAATTCTTCAAGTAAACTGCTTTCTTTCTTAAGCATTTTCAATTCAGTTGATCAGTGCAATAGTGTTGTCATCGTTCCTTTGACGTTGTTGGCTCTCATGTTTTGAATTTCTTAATTACTAGATAATACTTCATAAAAGAGACCCAGATAATTCGAAGGATGTAGATGGGTTTGTTTTGCCAACCCTGGTGTATTTGGCTCGGGAGAAGAGGCCTCATTATCCTCACAACTTCAAAGCTGGAGCTATGAATTCGTTGGTATTGTATTATAAAATTCTCATGATTTTCTATGAATAAATTTTAAGAAAGCGTAATCAATAAATGCTGCGCAGTTGTATGCAGACACATAATGTTTGTTCACATTGCATTGTGTACACTGCATAGGTGCTATTAGATCACTCTTGCAAGAAAATATTTTATTTGACACATTATCAATAAGAAAGTAATTTTGATCTATTAATAACGCAAAATATCTTATTCTGTTAAGCTAAGTAATTATATCTTTTTTTTTTTTTTATATAACTTTTTAGACAATTATATTAAAAGTTAAATATTTTTTATGTCATGACTATTCATAATTAATTAAATAATTGTGTAACCAATACATGGTCAGTTGAAGTAGCTAGATGCTCCTTTCGCCTAACCAGTGATATCGGGTTCAAACCTTGGGTTGGAAAAATTGATGTTGGGAGAGTCATCCCCTCAATGAGATTTCAAAGGCTTAAAAATTAAACTCATATATCAAAATGACATCCTTTCAATAATCTAATCACCCACACCATGAGTTGCTTATATACTTGGTGATAATATATCAATACAATTTCACAAAATTCAATTAGGATATGATAATAACATTGAAAGATATATAATTATTAGAGAAGTCTAAGTAATGAGACTATTTATTTATCCAAAAAGTTAATGATATTCATAACTCATTCTGACAAAAATTCATAAAACAAATTTCTTACCTCATAATGTTTTCCATTATTAACTTACAATTTTTCTTTGGTCCTAAATGCAGCTGAGGGTGTCTTCGAGTATCAGCAACGGGAAAATAGTTCTGAATGTAGATTGTGATATGTACTCAAACAATTCACAATCCGTGAGAGATGCTCTCTGTTTTTTCCTGGATGAAGAGAAAGGACATGAAATTGCTTTCGTGCAGTTTCCACAGAATTTTGATAATGTGACCAAGAATGATTTATATGGGAGTGCTCTACGAGCAATTTCCGACGTGAGTTAACTTGTGAAATTAAACAAATTTAGCTAAATGTTAAATTCTATTCGCCCGCGGTAAGAGGAACGGTATAATTTTCTTTTGGTACAATGAAACAGTATAATTCTATTTGTATAATATCATTGACGAAGTATAACATGGTTTAATGCTAAACTTTTATTGGTTACTTGATATAACTGGCGTTATGTCATTATCATAACCTGATATAATTCGAATTTTGTAATTTTGTATACGAAGGTGGAGTTCCATGGTATGGACGGTCATGGTGGCCCTTTGTACATAGGAACTGGTTGTTTTCACATGAGAGACGCTCTTTGTGGAAGGAAGTTCAGTGCTCAACACAGGAATATCTGGACAACTGAAAATGATGACCAAATCATAGAAGAAAGCTTGCAGGAACTGGAAGAAAGATCAAAGGCTCTTGCAAGCTGCACATACGAGGAAAACACACTATGGGGAAAAGAGGTGCCTCCTTTCTCTTTCCGCCTCACTCACAAATACACACGCTATAACCAAGACAGGAAAAAAAAAAAAATTGCTCTAACCCATTTATTAATTGACATATAAGTTTTGCGGGTCATTATTATCTTTCACTTCTTCTGTATTTTTAATACAATAGCTGATTTGTCAATTTCACATTGATTAATAAGGAATAAGATAATTGGGTTGATAAGTGAAAATAATGTCATTCCAATTCCCAAATCATATATAAGTGAATTCCCTACTTATTTATTGCACAAAGAGCAATGGATAACATAATTTTCACTTACCGATATAGGCTTTCTTATTCTTCATTAATCAGCATAAAATCACTGCCTGTTGACCCATATACCCTCCTCTACATCGATGGACGTATACATCATAGTCATTGAGTATCTACTAACCCATTTGTTCCCCCTTAATTGCAGATGGGTTTAAGATATGGGTGTCCAGTGGAGGATGTAATAACAGGATTGGCTATACAGAGCCAAGGATGGAAATCAGTGTACTGCAACCCACCAAGAAAAGCCTTCTTAGGTGTAGCTCCAACCACCTTGCCTCAGACACTTGTTCAACACAAGAGGTGGTCTGAAGGTGACTTTCAAATTTTGCTTTCCAGGTACAGTCCTGCCTGGTATGCACATGGAAGGATCAGTCTGGGCCTCCAAATGGGATATTGTACTTGTTGCTTATGGGCACCTACCTCTTTGGCAACACTGTATTACTCAATCATCCCTTCACTCTACCTCCCTAAAGGCATTCCCCTGTTTCCAAAGGTAACACTACCCTCAATTCATTGGTGCTTAATTAAATATAAAGGGCATACTTATTTATTTACTCTCAATTTTTCAGAAAAGTGTTAGAAAAGCTGGCAATGATGCCGTCCTTATGGACAAGAATCCTCTTAAATGAAGATAGTAGTAAAATAATTAATCATCATTAGATTATTTAGTAGAATCTACTATCAATGATAATTATTGAACTAAAGATGATTAATCTCTTACTTTCTCACTTTACTGCTATCCTCACTTGAAAGGATTATATCCTTCTTTTTCTGCATTTTTTTCCCTAAATTCTTAGATGAGCACAGGTCTAATATCTCATATTATACACACTTATAATAAAGTTGGTGGGACTCATAAATAAGTGAATGTAAATTCTTGTGTGAACACAAGCTTATCATGACATCTTTCCATGCACTCATAGAAAAGTGAGTCCTATTAGTTTTATACAAAATATATTTTCTCTTATTTGCAGACCCGACAAGTTTATTGTGAGAATGTGCAAAGATAACATGGTAAATTTGTATTCATAAAAGAATATTTTATATCTTAAATAAAGTTTGTGGGACTCATTTTTAATCCTAATGGTGCGTAAAAAGATTAGGTGTTAATTTTATTGGTACATTAGTTCTGTTTCCCTTTTTTTTTTTTTTTACCAATTGGGGATTTCAAGATGTGATTGATTTGTGATCTGAATGAACTAACTCCTTTTTTCCCAGTCATATAATGTACCTACAAAATGACTTTTACTCAGGCTTAGTTAACGTGTATGTGTATATGTACGTACATAAATATGTATTTATGCTTGTGGTTTGTCTAAGCAAATGCAGAGTTTGTACTAAGCATACATGCTTTTAATTGGTTGTTGGATTTATCAGATGTCAAGTCCGTGGTTCATGCCTTTCGCATATGTAATACTTGGGGAAACAACTTACAGTTTGGTCGAGTTTTTGTTCACTGGTGGTACATTTCAAGGTTGGTGGAATGATCTAAGGATTTGGCTATACAAGAGAACAAGTTCGTACCTATTTGCATTCATTGACACCATCTTGAAGCCTTTTGGGTTCTCAGCTTCAGCCTTCACAATCACACCAAAGGTTTCAGAAGAAGATGTGTCCAAAAGATATGAAGAAGAAATTATGGAGTTTGGAACCTCCTCCCCAATGTTCACTATACTAGCAACACTAGCTTTGCTCAATTTGTTTTGTCTTCTAAGTGTGCTGAAGGATGCAGTCCTAAAGGAAAGTGGGCTTGGTGCTTATGAGAAAATGGTGTTGCAAGTTATATTATGTGGCCTTTTGGTTCTCATCAATTTGCCTTTATACCAAGGTCTTTTCTTTCGAAGGGACAAGGGCAGACTTCCAAGCTCTCTTGCCATTAAATCAACAGCATTGACTCTGAGTCTAATTATTTCCTTCAAAGCCTTCCATGATTACAAGAATTACATCTAGTATAATTTTCTGTTTTACTTGGAAGAATTATTATCTTACATGTGGCGTTTGTTTTGTATTATTTTTATCTTGTAGTGAACTAATATTTAATTTTGGCTTCATTTTTAACAAGGATAAGAAAGAAAAAAAATTCATTGTTTCATTTTTTAAACATAGTTTCCATTGATTTAAAAAAAGTGTACAATACAATGTCAAGGAAAGTAGCATGGAAGGTTTGAAAAAGAAAAGAATTCCAATTATTGTCTATATTCAAGCGATCAAAGATATATATGATCGGGTCTCAACTAGTGTGCGAACACAAAGGTATAGTAACATAGGATTTTTCAATAACTATAGGATCGCACCAAAGGATAATTACCATTTTTGTTGGATGATTTGATCCAATAATTAATAATAGGGGGGTCCATGATAGACCAAAAAATAAAAGGTCCCACCATACATGGAATATAAGTTCACTAAGAAGTGAGAATTGAGGAAGACATCGCATCACAAGTCACATATCAAGTATCTTGAATCCAGTATACAAAATAATGGGAAAATAAATGCAAAACAAATTCAATCTTCAAGGGTGGATGAAATGGAGGAGTACTTCATGCATTCTTTAGTTGAGATAAAAAGAGTACTCCTCAATCAAAAGGAAAACTTTCTATAGTAATAATACTATTTATGTTGTATGAGATTGAATATTGGGTGGTAAAAAATTAATAAGAGAATAAATTTATGCATATATTACATTGGATGAGTGGACACACTAAAAAAGATAAGAATATATGGGGTAGCAACTATTGTGGAGGAGATCCAAAAATCTCATCTTAGATAGTTCGAAGATTTATGGAGAAGAATTGTAAATGTCCTAATAAGAAGAGTAGATAAGATGAATGATAATCCTATAGCTATAAATAGGTGAAGATATACAAAAAACATATGTGAAACTATAAGAAAAGATCTAGATTTTAATGGCTTAAAAGTAAACAAGATATACGGCAAAGCACTATAATGTCATTTACTGCATGTAATCGACCTCACCTAATGAGACATTAATTATAGTCGTAAATTTTTAATATCATAACAATTCTTTTTTTTCTTTTTTAATGATGACCAATGCTCGAAAAATCGAACCAAACTTGGGGGGAAAAAGCTAGTATGAGAAACACACTTGGACCAGAGCGCCCATGTGGTGGTTTGGTGAAGAACAAAAATGCAGCCCAATACCGACCACTCAATAGAGAGGACGCCAATCACAGATTTGTTGTTTGTGTTGGTGGGAATGAGCGGCCATGGCAAACCCTCGCTCCTGCTGTCGTTGGTTTTCAAGAAAGCTGTCACAATTTCTCTTTGTTATTGCCGCACCGGGTCATTGACATTAACAACCGCATTTTTATTGTTTATAAAATAAATAAATTTTTAATGAATCTGGATTAGTCAGTCTTTTGGATAAAAAATCAGGTGGGAGACAAAATAAATAAATAAATAAAGAAATAAATTTTTACTAGTTTACTAGTTGATTTTACATAACCAATTTTATCCTTATCATGATAAGTAAACAGAAAGCTGCTTTGAAAAAAAAAAAAGAAAAAACAGAAGCCGTGGAGAGGAGAGAAGAGTAATAAACGGGGAAATTTTTTTATGATGATCTTTGCATTTGTGTTTTGATGTAATATGGTGTTTACGTGAGATTTGGACTGCTATGGTGTTTTTTACACTCAAATCGCTAATTAGCAATTTGTTAGAGACAAACCGGTACTGACTTGAAGTGATGAGACTCGTGGGAATCCTGCAAAACTCAAATCGCAAGTTAGCGATTTGTGTATGATGACAAAAAATTGACAAGTGAGCATGTATGGTTGACAAGTGGCACTTTTTTTCAATCATAAATCGCTATGTAGCGATTTGTGATTGAAAAAATACTAATTTTTTAGTCACCTACTGTAACTTGCTACTGCCGCCCGCTAAAGTCCCATGTCCATGAATGAGTGTATCACTCAATGAAGTGAAATAAGTTATTTTTTTAATTGTAGAATTATATTATGTTATAAAAAAATAAACGTTTATATATATATATATATATATATATATTTATTATTATTATTATTATTATTACTATTATTATCTTAACATTTATTTTTATTTTGTCTAATTGTAGAATTATATTATGTTATAAAAAAATAAATGTTTATTTTTGTATTGTTGTTATTATTATTATTATTATTATGTTAACATTCGAGAAAGCTATTATATGTTAACATTTATTTGTGTTTTTTCTAATTGTAGAATTATATTATGTTATAAAAAAATAAACATTTTTTTATTGATGTTGTTATTATTATTATTATGTTAACATTCGGGAAAGCTATTATATGTTAACATTTATTTTTATCAGCAAGTAATTTCCATTGATTATTAATTTTTTCGTTGACTAGCTAATTTTAAATATAAAAATAGCATCATGAATCACAACACGAGTTATACAATAATGAAAACTATTAAAGCCAACACTTAATTGAAAAGCAATAATAACATCAAATATAACAACATAAGACAAGCAATAAAACCAACATGAGTCATCACTGTCTACTTGAGCTTGGAATATGTGGACAGCGGCTGCAACTATGACCCTCACCTTGGCAAAGACTGCATTGCCGTGGTCCTCGCATCTCACGTGCATGGGCTGAGCTATGTCCGCGCAATCGCTGGTAGTGATAGTATAATTCATGCTCAGTTCTCGAATACCCTGCACAAGTACATATCATTAATTAATTCATTTGCTATGAATAGCATTATCGGTAAATAATTTCGAAAATATAACTGAAGCAAATTGTTTTTACCCATGGTCACAACAAGTTTGTGCATGTTGGGCACCTTGAATCTTCGCAAGAAATTGGCAGCAATATGTTTGATGCAATACAGATGAAATGCTCTCGAAGGTTCCCACTAGCCATTGCTCTGGGCTATTGCTGCTTTAATTAACTCTTGACGATAAAAAATAATGCCAATCTCATCTCGCGTTACTACATATCTGTGTAGATGGTCAAGGAAAGAAATGTCATGCATTTGCAGTCTCACCTTCTACGATGGCAAAACCAATTGGCACTATATTCTGATTACCATCTTGTGCAATTGCAACAAGTAGAGGAAGATGGGGGTAGAAGAAGACGAGGGCGATGACAATGACAAGGGGCTAGAAGAAGACGGGGACTCAAGGTGAAAATAGTTGATTTCGTTGAGAGTAAATTAAAGAAAAAGAAACCAGTGCCTCCTGAAAGGTTTAGTCTGTCACCATTTCAGAAAGATAAAGGGAAGGGCAAAGGGAAGGGAAAAGGGAAAGGAATATGATGTATCTTTGTAAGTGTTAAATTCTTATTATGTAGTTGTATTAGTAGCTTTGTAATCAAACAAATATTCTTTGTTAATAGACTTTTTATTACCATGTACTATTTATTAGCATGTGTAATCCGAAAAAAGCTATAGTTATTAACATAATTGATTATTAATTTTTATTAGCAAGTAATTTCCATTGATTATTAATTTTTCATTGATTAGTTAAATTTAAATATAAAAATAACATCACGAATCACAACAAGAGTCATTATTAATAAAATACAATAACGAAAACTATTAAAGGCAACACTTAATTGAAAAGCAATAATACCAATATGAGGCATCACTAATAAAATACAATAACAAAGTCAAACATAACAACATAAGACAAGCAATAAAACCAACATGAATCATCATTATCTACTTGAGCTTGGAATATGTGGACAACGGCTGCGACTATGACCTTCACCTTGGCAAAGACTACACCGATGTGGTCCTCGCATCTTGCTCGCATCCATCTTATTCAGATAACGAGTTGATTTGGGTCGCCCTTTCATTGTGCGCTTTAAAACGGGTTTCGGATGAATCACAGGACCTCTATAAATGGGCCATGTACTCTGGTGCCCCACAACCCCAAACTCCCTCCAGTAACTTTGCAAATCTTGCTCATCCTGTACACATCATCAACATACCCTCGCCAGTCAAAGTTTTGACTATTAAGAGCAGCCATCACATGACAACAAGGATATCGATCTATCTGTAAATCACCACAATCACAATATCTGTGCCTCAAATCAACCTTATATTCTTGTCTACTAGATTCTTCTCTGACAAGGAAGGCCTCATTTTGCCTATCAAAGTCCATGACTATCATATTTCTGGTCGTTTGCTGGATCTGTTGCAATCGTGTTGTGATGGCTTCCGAGAATTCCTGGCCTGTACTTCTCCGCGCATATGCTTTCCGACCTTTCTGAGCAAATAATGTAGCCAATAAAAAATATGTTGCTCTAATCAATGTCGTGATCGAAAGACTGCGAGCCCCCTTTAACACAGAATTCATACACTCCACAAGGTTTGTAATCATGTGCCCCCATCGATGTCTGGTGGAATCCTCTCCAAGCTACAAGTATATGGTCCATTATACTTTCTGATTTCCCAAAAACCTTTATTCGTCCTCAAACTGGCCCTAACAAGCCATTTGCAACCACTTTCATGGTATACACACTTGCAATAAAATGTCTTTGGTTCTGACTCCCACACTTCATAATCTACTCCTTTATCTATGCTATATGCCTTAATTACTCCTATAACAGCCTCCTTATCATTGAAAATCATTCCAACAAAGAACTCACCATTCGCAAAAGATGCACCTATGAAAAAATCATAATAAATAGAGAAAAATAGTAAAAAAAAATTTAGTGTTTATATAATACAAATTTATAATGACCCAATATATGTTTCTCTAATTTATCTAATAAAAACTAAATTAAAAATTTCTTAATTAGTGCTACGCACTTGTATTTGCATACTCTGGGAACTCAAGTGTATCCATAGCTTTCAAATCTAAAGCACGCATAAAAGATGGCTCTTCATTCAGATGATGTTGGACAGCCATTGTGTTTGATACAACATCCATATTCACATCATCATCGCCGCTTTCATATTCACCTTCATACTCTCCTTCATCACTTTCTTCCCATTCTACATTTTCTTCATTTTGACCAAGAGTAGTTTCTTCAAAATCAACATACAACTCAATAGCAGGAACTCGCGGTTGATGCAGCTGATATATCCTGAACATTTGTGGTCATCGTCATTCCTTATCGAAGTTGCTTGGTATTGTATGAAATTGCCGAAAAGTGAGATAGGACACCTATATCTAATTGCCACAACTGTCTTTGGAGCCTTACTATTTATAGAGTGACAAAGTGCATCTTCTAACTGCGCATATGAAAAAGTAAAGGGAATATAGAAACAAACTGGCCTCTCACACACAAACGTGACACCCTCACTTGTAGTTGTGAACACATTACCATCAAAATAAACTACTATATTAACAGTGCTATTCATTTTTTCCCTCTTTTTGAGCACTAGTTTTTCTTTTTCACATACTCTGCTCTAACAAAACAAAACCGTTTGTAACAAAACCGTGTTCTAACAAAACAAAACCATGCTTGAAAATGAGCATGGAAGAGAGTTTATATAGGCAAACAATTATTTTTTTAATTGAATATCAACAAAAATCGCTACCTAGTGATTTAAGATATTATTCTTTTATACAAATCGCTATATAGCAATTTAGCACTGTTGGTGATTAAAAAATAGTATTTTTTCAATCACAGCGATTTGTGTATTTCTAAGATGCACAAATCGCTAAATAGTGATTTGTGATTGAAAAAATACTAATTTTTTAATTGCCGACCGTGCTAAATCGCTAAGTAGCAATTTGTATTAAAAAAACCCATATTTTTCTTAAACTTCAAAAATTCCAATAAAACACTTAAATCACCACCCATCATCCATATCCAAAATAATGCCCCTAATAAACGCACTCAATTAATACAAAATGACCTTTCGTTCTAAAAAACACTACTACCATCCTCTCTTCCCTCTCTCTTTTTTTTAAAAAATTTATATTCTTAATTGTAACTTTATAAAAACACTTACATATATATATATATATATATATATATATATATATATATATATATATATATATATATATATATATATATATATATATATGTCACATCATGTCAACAACTTAATAACTTTTGATCATGATAAAAAGTATTTATATAACTACATTCGAATGTTCATAAAAAAAAAATCTACTTCTACTTTTCACTTTTGATTTTGCTTTTGAAAAGATACTTCTTTTTTTTTTTATAAATTTTTTCCGGAACCTTAACCAATTAGGCCTGCATTCAAACAACTTTAAGAACTTCTAATTACGATAAAAAAGAAAGGTACTTTTATAATTGTATCGACATGGGAAAAAAAAAACTACCTCTACTTCTAGTTCTAGTTCTACTTTTGAGAAAATACCCTTTTTTTTTTGTTTTCCAGAAAACTTGGTATAAGACATATATAATGGTGCATTATATAAATTAAAATTACAACATATAAATAATGTTGTTATGTAATTATTATAAAAAATTAATTATTAGTAGTATAAATTTTTTATAGCATTTATGACTTTTGAGGTGCTTATTATAAAAGTGAATTTTGAATGATATGATAATACATAATTAGTTATGTATGAAAAGCTTTAAGATGATACATAGCAAATTAAATAAAATTAATAAATTCTATCAAACTAAAATGAATCTACAACTTGTACTTTTTTTTTTGTAGGGTTACAAACCATATTGTGGCTCAGTATAGATAAATTAGAATAAATTTTCAGTTATAAATGTAATAAATATCAAATAAAGATTAATTAATTGCAAGGGTGAATTTTACTTATATATATATATATAGACAATTACGGATCAGAATTATTTGGATTTTTTTTCTAAATAACTCTATGTATTCACAACATATTCCTAAGGAAATAAATATTCTTATGTCAAATTTTCATATGGCCTTAATTATCACGTGTGATATGTTACTATTGATTTTAAAGGTAAAACTCATACATTATATATATGACATAACAAAACTAATAGTTAGAGATTATATATGATAAGGTTATGTGAAAATCAAACACAAAAATTAAAAAAATCCATTTTCTTTTTTTTTTTATGAACTCAATTTCCTATTATTAATTATCTGATCACGTATTGTCTCTAGCACATGAATTTTTAAATCTTTATGAAAACTATTATTTATATATAAGTTGCATGTGATATTGAGATTATTTACATCGTATCTATCATTAGATGAGGCGTGAACCTTATTCAAATAGCGTCTATATCCAATCAAATAATAAATGGGATTTTGAGTCGACAAAATAGCATATGTGAACTATGCATAATATAAACTCTTTCATTATGGAATAGATTCATTCCAATGTCTCATCATCAAAAGAGTATCATATTTGACGTTATGTGTGGAGAGAATTTTATATTCAAAAATAAAATCTATGTTTATAGATTTTATGTCTCGAAATGATTAGGTATTGCAGGAGTTCATATACAGGAGAGTATCATAGCGTCACCTTAGCATCTTCGTTACCCAAATGAATGTAGTTTTGTCAAAGGTTACCCGATTGACAACCAATCAAATTATTGCGGTGAAAGACTATTTTAGTGTTTTCCCATTCTTAGTTTATTAGAGGCTGTTTGGCAATAGTTTTTTAAATTTGTTTTGTGTTTTTTTTTTAAAAAGTCCAATAAATCTTGTTTGTTAACTTGTTTTCCAAAATTTGATTTTAAAAACAAAAAACACAAGTTAGGTTTTAAAAACAAAAGTCCAAGAACAACTTTGAGTTGTTTTTTAAAAGCATGCGGTGGCAAACTTGTAATTAGATAGAATTTTGGTTCTTTGCCTTCCTTCGACTCTCAGGTGTTGCTCTTCATCATTTTTTTTCTTATTTTCTTGGACACTCACATATTGCATCCAAGGGAAGAGCTTTCCCCCAATCACCGACAACCAGTACCAGATTCGCCACTCACCCAGCACACAGGTCTGCCGGCAAGGTGCGTGAACTAGTCCCAAAGCTCCTCCGGGAAGCGACCAAGGCCACCCGCAAACCAAGATCCTCTGTGATCAAGCTCATCGACGACCAAGCTCCTCAGCAACAAGCTCCTCCACCACCAAGCTCCTCCGATCCGCGACCTAGCCCTGGCCACCAAGACCCCACGACCCAGCTTCGAAGTCAAGCTCCGCTGCCACTGACCCACCATTCGTAGGTGGAGGCGAGCTGCTCCACCGTTCAAGATCAAGCTCAAGTCACCCTAGCGACCTGCTTCCGACCCAGATCGGAGACCCAGCGCCAGTGACCCAGGCCCTGCGAAGCTCATCTGCGACCAAGAAATGGCGACCCAGTCCCTCGATCTGTTGTGCTCCGAGGTTTGTTCGTGGTGGTTCTCATCTTTTTTTTTTGGAATGTTGTTGACGATGAAGGGTTTGGGGTTGAGGTTGGGTTTGTGTTTCTGATATTGGATTATGGTTGATAAACTATTGATGATGATGATGATGAATGTTGTGGTTGATGATGAATTATTGATGATGATGATGATGATGAATTGTTGTTGTTGTGGTCTTGGTTTTAATGTAGTTTGTCAAACAATTTTTGAGATTGATTTGGTTTTATTAATTTCAAACGTTGTTTTTTAAAAAAATTATCCAAACAGATTTATTTGTTTTTCACCATTATAAAACTGTTTTTAGGATTAAATTGTCAAACAAGTTTTTCTGTTATTTTGTTTTTAAAAACTAAACTTACAATTATTTTTTAAAACAGTTTTCAAAAACAAAAACAAAAAAACTTCCAAACAGCCCCTTAGGTTTTTTTTATTTTGGTGTTTATTTTACGTTATGATTACGTAGCCTTTAGATGCAAATCAGGAACCAACCCTTTCATTTTTCGTTCTTCAATATATTTTTTATGGTTTTTCTAATTAATATCTTAAAAGTACTAGCTACCTAATTAAGAATAGAAAAATTTTAAAATTAATACATTCAATAATATATTAAAATTAAAAACTGAAAGCCGAAAACCAAATACTATATCCTTACTATTATTATTATTATTATTATTTTTAAAGTACATCTAACTGTGTTTGTATTTTGATCGGCACCTTAATTGAAGTATAACTTCACCCTAATTACTCTTTAAAATTTTGTTATTATTATAATAGAACCTTCTATTAAATAACTACTAGTTTATTACGTGCGATAATAGTAAAAAATATATATATTAAATATTAAATTTATTTTCATATTTTTTCAAACAGTATACTCCATATATATATATATATTATGTAATAAAAAAAGGTTATTTCACCTTTAAATAAATATATTAATTTCTATAAAAAATATAATATAAAATAAATAATTAGAAAAAAGTAAAATACAAAAGTAAATAGATATTTTTTCCAATATTATCCATGTAGCATAGATGTTATAAATAAAAAAAGAACCATAACTAATAATCAACTTTACAATGATAATAAACTATAATATTATAATATCATCCCTTCATATTGTACAAAATAGTAATATATTTAAATATTAGTTAATTATACATATGATATAATTTTAATACATATAAGATGTAGATAACAATATATTGACTAAATTGGAGTTAAACATACTTGAGAAATAATTGTGTCTCAATATAATTGTTTCATGCATTACCATTTTATGGACAAAGAATAGATGTTTTAGTTGGATGACATATCAACTCTTCTTGTTTCTCCAAAACTCAATTATGATGTGTTACGACCCGACTTGGGCATATTATCGACATGTAAGAAATTCGGTTCTCATGTAAGCCTTGTGACATAGGTTTTTCTATATACACAGTTGATTATAAAATTATTTAAAATAAAAACTTCTTTTTCTACGTACAAATTACATGTTCCTCAAATCCAAAATAATCAAAATCATCAAAATCATCAAAATAATCAAGTCTGCGGTTTCACAGTCTATCTCTAAGGTCTAAAGTCATAATACAACATATGAATATAGATTGCTTTGTGTCAAAATGTCCATGAACTTAGTACAATTAAGTCATTGAGTATAAAAAAACAAATAGACTATTATAACATGCAAAATGCAAAACATAACTTAAGGTTCAGGATCCTGCCTGCGATGCATTGGAACACTCTAAACCAAAACATTAGACATTATCACCTAGGAAACTCAGCAATGGGAACCAAATGCTGCTGGGAAAATGGTGGTTGTGTGGTATTTTCAGCAGTTGCTGTATTTGTAAATAGAAAAGGAAGAGAGTGGTGAGTTTTGTTTTCAAAACCCAGTGAGTGAGTCCTCACCTGGAACCCCCTTTCCTGAGACATCAAGAAAAGATTGTATAAAATCATAATGGCAATAACAAATAAACAAATTTTGAAATAGTTCCATATACATTTATACACATAATATTTAAAACAATCTTAACTACTTTGAATCATAAGAAAGAGTACTCAGAACATAATAAATATATACACATGAAGCTATGATAATTATTTGTAGATATCCACACTCTCTATGGGCACCTCACTAGTTTGCCTCCACAGCAGCTTGGCATACAACCTCCATGGCAACCAGGTATGCCAAGGTTGAAGTTTAAGGGAGTGCCTCCATGGTTGCTTAAGGAATTGCCTCTGTGGCTATTAGATATACCATGATTTACATTCCATAAGACTGCCTCTATGGCCGCTTCGTACATTGTCTCCTTGGCAGTTAGATGTACCAAGGTTACTATTCTCTAAACATGAATCATATGTACTTCAACTAAGAAGGGATAGAATTAACAATAAACTCTTAGTATTTTGAGAGCATCTGACTCCTTGAAACTCTGATAGTCTGACCTTAGCATAACTGTGACTATGGAATCATATCTAGAGGATCACCTTTTTGTAGACATTGTGATTTCAAAAGCTCACAGAATATGTAGCCATCAACTGTCATAAACCAAAGGATATCCAAGCTCTCAATTTTTCAAACTAAAATTCCCAAACCATATCTTAAGTTAATCTATCTTTCTTTTAATTTTTGCAAAGGTTTCTCTATCTTGGGGTTCAAAGCTCCAACATACAACAATGTTCAGCATTAAAACCCATACAACCATCATCATAATAGCTCTAAACAATGAAAATCACAATTCAATTCTTTATAAACTCATTTTAACAACAATAGTACCATGGTGTTGCATAGAACATATGCTTCATACTATTTTGAAAGTACAATATTATAAACCAACAAAAGTCACAAATATTTAAATAGCTATCTCTAAAATTAAGTAGAAAGGCAGGTTTTGATGAAAATAACTATAATAACAGACATAGATGTCATAGGCGTGATCCCACTTACCTGGAAGGGGGAAACAGTGAAGAATTCACATCAACCAAACCCTGGGACGTAGAAATAACACCAATATCTAGCATAGGAGCAAAAGAACTCTAAATCAAACTTTAAATAAATTGAGGGAAAAAAGAAGTAAAATCACTAAAATAACACACCTTAAAGCCTTAAAAGTGAATGATTAAAATTTAAATGAGAAAAATGTGAAAGAAATGGAGTTTGGGGAATGAAAACCTTGTCTCTGGGCGTGGAGAGTCATATTTGGGGATGGGGGAGTCAAAAATATGTCTAGAAACCCGAAAACAGGGGTTTTTATTAAAATTTTGAGTGCTACAGCACTTATTAAAGCGCATGATTTTCCTGACTGACACCACCTTACTGTTCTAGGACCGTTGTAGTGCTCACCATAATGGTTTTTCTTAGATCTTTGAGCAATAATTCAAGTATTGGTATGTATTAGATTGGGTTATCTTAGTACTCACTTATTTACATTTCTTAATTTTAAGTTAACTTTGAAACATAAATGTAAATAAGAAAATACCCCTCCATTTGGATTCAAATAAAATATAAGAAAAATTAAAATCCCAACAAATCAAAATTCAAATTTTGGATTTTAGCTCAAACTCGAGAATTCTCATGGTTTTATAAACTTGTGGGGTTAAAAACGGAGTATTTAAAGGTTTCATAAAATTTATTAAAAATAACTCTTTAACTTATTTTTCTCTAGAGAATAATTACCGGGACTTTTGGTCCCAAGAAAAATGGCTCTATTATATAGCCCTCCAAAGACATGTAGGGTTCAAGCTTAGTGAAATTCAAGACTCAGAATGACAGATAAGGGTAACTGGCACCCTTCCTGGTTCGAAAACAATTTCTAATATTTTTATTTAAAACTAGGTGTGAACACCACATTTTGTCCAAACATGTTCATTTAATAATTTATTTCATTTCATTTCATCATTTTTTTTTTATTTATTTTTTCTTTTCCTTCTCTGTGTCAGCCCAATCTTGTTCTAGTTAATATAAGTCTTTAGTTTAACCCATTTTAGTTTCTTTTGAAACCCAAACTCGGTTAGCCCATAAAAAATTTTTTTTTCTTTTTGTAGTCTTTTCCAGATTATGAACATATGCAGCAAACCATTTGGTTATTCAGTGTCTTTCTCCGTGTCCAATCAAATCAAAGGAAAGGAGTGAATAAACAAAAAAAATAAAAATAAAAAGGTGCACATCACGGCATTAAATGATCAAGCAGCATATTTTGACAATTGCATCACACTAAAACTCATTTCAAAGATTTCAGCAAAGATGAAGACAAATAATACAGCCTGAAACCTTGACCTTGGATCGATGTATTTAATACTGATTGTTTTGTTCAAAGATCCAACAGTGAAAGAAATTAAAGCATCTGACATTTGTGTCAGATCAAATTGCTAAGGATCCCCAGGAATTCAGGAACCGAAAATTAAGACAGGGATTCATCATTTGTCAAGATCAAGAACGGCAAGGGATAAAAAGAGAGAAGTGAAGGAGGGTTTTGGGGGGGGTGCAATCAAGGAGAGAACTGAGAGTGGAGCTAACTTTCAACAAAGATCACACACACACACACACAGAGAAAATGAATTCTCAAAGCAGGAATCAAAGAGACTGAGGGGGAGCTAATTTTTGTAGTAAGAGACACAAGAAGGAGAGAGAGAGAGAGAGCTAACTTCCAGCAAACACAGAGAGAACGGAGAGAAGTTCATTCACAGTTTTCCCTTCCACCCACAACATAGAAACTCACATATCAATGACACAACCCCCTCTATCCCATATACGTACCATTAACTCATCATCTTCATAACCCATTTCCATCATCATCATCCTATTCATCAACAACCACCACAAACCATCATCTTCTCATCAAATCATTATCATCATCCTCAAATCACCATCACCCTTTCAAACTCAGCATCAATCTTTACAAGCCAAGATAAAAAAATAAAAAAAAAAACAACAAAAATCACAACCCCTGCCACAGCCACATCCTAACCAGAACAATAACCAAATCAACTAACAAAATCATAATCAAAATCAAAACCTCAATATCAGAAAGTAAACACAAATAAAAGAGAAGAACACGAAGATTTCCACTCCCTCCTCCGTGCCGTCGGACAACCCCCATCGCCGCCACAAATCACGAACCAGAACCTCTCCTGTTCGTCACAGAAGGCTGTGCGCCACTGCCTCCCCTTGCTCATCACAGCCAGCCTCCCCAGCATCGCGACTGCACAATCGCGACCTCACAGCCCGCGCCAGATCACCTTTTGTTGGACCAGATCGCGAAGTTTCCACTGCCTCCCCTTGCTCATCACAACGGCCTCCCAAAGATCGCGACGGACAACCAGCGACCTCCACACCAGCGCCAGATCACCCTTTGTTGAACCAGATCGCGAAGCTTCCCCTGCCTGACGCCATCGCGAGTTCCGCGCGCGGAAGTCGCCGCTGCAGCCTCCTCAATCGGTCGCGAACCACCGCGATCATCCAGCCCAGCATCGCGGGACATCACCGAGAAACTCTGCCTCCAACCATCACCCTCGTGAGCCGCCACGCGAACCAGGTTAGAAGCTCTGCCGCATCCGCCGTTAATATTCCTTTGATCTCTGTTCGGTCAGCTCCACCGTCACCTTATCCCTCTGCTACACTGTTCTTTTTCCTTTGCTCCTTACGTTGTTATGAGGTTCAGCTACTAAGTCACATAGTATATTGGTTATTTTGAGTTAGAGTCCATGATTGTCTGTAGGTTCTTGGGTCTTAAGAGTTAGTTTTTTGGGTCTTAGGATTTTGGTCTTTGGGTTCAATTTATTCCTTTTGGTGTTATTATTTCCGTTGGGTTTTGAAGTACAGGATTTTTTTTTTTAGAATATTGAGGTCCATCTTATGTATTGGGTCAAAGTTTGAGTTTTTTTTTTGTTTTTGGTCAGTTCCTAGGCTTATCATTACATTTTAGCCTCAGAACTCCTTTATTTACTATTATTATTTTTATTTTTAATATTTTTTTTTTTTTGGTTTCTGGTTTGGTTCTATTCTATATTTTTATATTTTTTTTGGGATTTTAAGCTACAGATCATTTTTGGGTTAAAATGCATCTGGGATAGGATTTATTTTTAGTTTTTCAGCTTGGGTTATTATGTCTTTTTCAAAAATAAAAATAAATACCTTCTTCTTTAGGCTTATTAAAAAATAACGAAATTTGCTTTAAAAAAATTGTGCAGCAGATTATAATAATTTATTGATCAAAGTTTTTTTTTGTCACAAATAAAATCAATCAAACACACACTTATTTTCTACAGAACGACGTGACTTTGAGTTCCTCATTGCACCAGAGGATACGTCGGCGTAGCCAACAACTATCAAGTCAAAATTAATTTTTCATAAAATTAGTTCCTTAATTTTTGTTTTAATTTTAGCTTTATTCCTGTAAATATATAATTTTTAACTTTAGCTTTATTTTTATAAATATATGATTACTAATCTTAGCTTTATTTTTATAAATATATAATTATTAATCTTAGCTTTATTTATATAAATATATAATTATTCATTTTATCTTTATTTTTGTAGATATGTAATTATTAATTTCATCTTTATTTTTGTAGAAATATAATTACTAATTTTAGTTTCATTTTTGTAAATATATAATTACATTTTTGGAAAAAATAAATATATTAAAATTATAATTAATTTGCATAATAAACTCTAAGGTAACCGTATTTATACGGACGTATTAGGGGTGCAGTGGGATTAAGTTTCCACCCTTCCTTAATCGTAATCAGACTCCCGAACCTGAAAATCTCTTTCAAATGACTAGTTTACTAAAATAGTTTTCCAATTTTAGCTATAATTAAAATTGGTGGCGACTCCCATTATTTTAAACTATTTGTCATTCTCGTCGTGGCGCCCTCCGGGTATGTTGTGACAGTTTGGCGACTCCACTGGGGACCTAGAGAGTTAAGCCTGTTAGAGTTGATTATGCAAATAATTATAACTTTATTATGTTTATTTTTCCCCTCATGAGATATTTCTTTTATTGTTGTAAATATTTTATTCCTTTTTGTAAGTATTGATCTACTTATATTTGTGCTACTTTCGTGAATATTTTATTTAGCTCTTTATTTTTAATAATGATTTATTTTACTAGTAAAATTTCAAAACCTTTTTGTAAATATCGGTTTATTTACCTTTGTTTTTTTTGTAAATATTTTATTCTCCTTTTTATAAATATTGATTTATTTAACTTTGGTTCGCTTGTAAATATTTCTTATTTGAATATTAGGATAGAAGACTCTTATTTTCGCATATATTTTGAACATTAGGATAGAAAACTTTTATTTCTGATTATATTGGGAACCTTAGGATAGATGACTTTAGTATATATATGCAGTTTTGATTTTATTTTGCAGGGCTGTGTATAGTATATAAGGTTTAAAAGGTTGGTATGCTCCCTACACACACTCTCACTAACACTGTCCTCACACATTATTTGGGCTCTATACCCGAGCCTTGGAAAACCATAGGACAAGAAGGGGTTTTGACGTTGTTATTGTGAGGCTTATGCTTCCCTGACAGTCGTTGACTCACCGCTCAGGTTGTTACTGGAACTATGGGTTGCCATATTGTGACTTTCATGTCCCTGTGGTTTGACTCATAGAACTAGGTCTTTATCTTATTGATAAAGGCAACCTGGGGACCATAATCCTTTAGGGGTCTAGATCCATCCAAAAGCTGTGCACTACTAGAGACCTTAGTTGGCTAACCTCAAATAGGGTCGACCATAGAACCATCAAACATTAAGTACCACCCTGTTAGGACACAAGGGAGCATATATATATATGTATATATATATTTTGTTTCCCCTCTTTTATCATGCATCATGCATTATAGTATCTTGCAACTTTCAACATAGACATTATAACATGCAAAAAAAAATTTATGCATATTATAATCATGCATAGCACATGCATTTTTTTTCTCATCGAGCATATTTACTTTTCAAACATGGAAAATAACAATCACATTTTAATTGCACTTATTCATGTCACATGCATTCTCTTCATCCAGCATGCATAGTTATTTTTATTTATGACATACATCTCATTCATTTTTCTTCTTTCATAAAAAAATCTGTCGATGGTAGAGGAATAACATCATATTTGATAATAGATGATGGAAGGAGCACAACATACTAGCAATGTATCCAGCTCAAAGAGGCACTTCAGTGTGATAGGAAATACCCTCCGAGAAGTTGTATCAGTTGAGCCAATTGTTACCTAATGAAGATAGAAGAGCTTTCTCAAATAAGTATGGGTCTATTCTGGATTTGTTACTCATATCAGTGGAAACTTCTGCCCTCAATATTCTAGCTCAATATTGGAGTCCCACCTTAAGATGTTTTGAATTGCCAAACATGGACATCACTCCTACTATTGAAGAGTATGCCTGCTTGTTAAAATTACCAATGAAGAAAAGCACTTCTATTTATTTTCATCTGGAACAACCCTCTTCAGATGTAAAGATAGTAGAGCAATTTGGAGAATTACTAGGGGTGCCGATGACTCGAGTGAAGCTAACAGGGCATACAGATTCAAAAGGGGTGACTAAAACATTCATGGAGGATCGTTTAAAAGACTTGGGGCATGAAAAAGAATGGGCTACTTTTTCAAGAGTATTGGCATTTGCTATCTATGGGTTGGTATTATTTCCTTCTGCTCCAGATATAATTGATCAAGCTGCTATGGATGTTTTCTTTCTTTGTAGAAAATAAACAAAGAAATCCAGTTCTCTTGTGTTAGCTGAAACATTCTTGACCTTAAACTTACAACGAAACAAAAAGTGAAGCTACGATGTTGTCTACATCTCTTATATGTGTGGATTATTACACACATGTATGCAAGGAATCACATCAGAAATATCTCAGACCCACTAAGAAGCTTTCATCGTATCCCAACCAAGCCAAGAGGAGCCCATGAATGGAAGACGGAATTTGACAGTATAAAGGAACAGTCATTTAAATGGGTTTGTCCATGGTATGAACATGAAAGAGGTGACATCATTCTTAGCTGTGGAAAATTTCATAATGTACCATTGATGGGTCCTAGAGGTTGCATATCATACACACCAGCAATAGTACTTAGACAACTTTGTTGGACACAAAAGAAACCATGGGAAGAGCAACTTGGAGGACTTTATTTCTGGTATAAGGAAGGCGAACACACTAAAATGTTATCACAACAAGTCAAAGAAGCATGGAGAAATGTTCACATGGTTGGAAGAAATGAGTTAGGAAAACCACTTGTGATTAGTACTCATGAGTATGTCACATGGAGAGAAGCAAGAAAGGTACATCAAAGTGGTCCTAGCTTTCCTATTGAAAAAGGGAATGATCCTCAGTTGTCTGAACAGATAGAAGTCATGAAAGCACAGATGAAGCTCTTAGAACAGCAAAAACAAGCAGCGGAACTAGAAGTTGTTATTACACGAAGTCAATGTGAGAAGAAGGGAAAGCTGATTGAGCAATTGAAAGATGAACTTGCTGATGTTCCTAGTCAAGAAAGAGAAAGACAGATGATCCATGATCTTCAAAAGGAGGTCCGAATGATGGCTATTGAAAAGAATAGGTTTTTGAAGCATATTAGCCTATTGAATAAAGCAAACGAAGGATTGAAGACAAAGCTTAGCCAACAAAGACAAATGAAAGAAGAATTGGAAGATGAAATGCAAAAGCAAAAAGAAGAATTGGAGTTAAAAATAGAAAAGTTAAATGCAAGTCTATCACAGGCTAAAGATGAATGTGACCAGGAATGGGCCCGTTTCATGCAATGTCGAAATCGGCTTCTCCATACGTAAGATGCGTGTAGATTCTGGAAGAAACAAGTCGGGTATTTGGGCAATGAAGGCTGAGATGTGGAAAGAAAAACATGCAAGATTAACTGAGGAATTGGGTCATCATATTCCAAAGTTTATCTATCATTTTGAAAGGGCAGAGAAGGAAGTTCTACACAATCTCAAGCTTCATTTACCTAGGGAAATGAATGACTTCATGGATATGAGTAGGGGTATAGCTAGGGGTTTTAAGAGAAAGAAATTGTCCATTCTTGACTCAACTATGATGTAATAGTACCCTTTAAATGAATGAATGAAATGAATTCGTCCTTAGACTTTCCTCCACTTCTCTTCAAAATAAATGCGCAAGACTATATCCATTGCGAAGTAAAATTTCCTTTGGATATTTTGTCAATTACATTTCTACCTTATAGGAAATTTTCCTTCTCGTAGAATGTAAGAAAGAAGATCAAGTTTTACATTGCTAGTATGCTCTTAACAAAGTATATTGTGGACTAATAGCCCCTGTACTTTGGTCCATCACATACCCTGTCTTATGGACGAAAAACGCCCTCCTCGAACAGATATGAGTTAAGTCTGTTACCATCAAATATAGATTTTATTCCTTGCTATCAAAGAGTTTTTAAGTTTTACTTTTCATTTACTCATCATCTGTTTTTGTGAGACAGGTTATCAAACATTGCTCCTTCAAAGAAAGCTTTGTCTGACAGTAGTGCGTCGGCTAGAGAGCCGTAGGAACTTCGATCCAGGGTTGAGAAGAAAAAGGCCAAAGATAAGGAACAGACCATGGCTACAGAAGATAATAACCAAGGAAGGAATCTGAGTCAAGAAATTGATGAGCTTAAGGCCATGATGAAATCCATGTTTGGACCAGAATTCAAGAAGTTCATTGTGGACACTGTGAATATGGCCAAAGAAAACGAGGAAAATGTTGAGCGACCAGGATATGACTCGGATGGGAACGACAACAACAGAATTCCACACAACAATGTAGCCTCCCATAACAGTGTGGATAATGAGGCAGAAAGATTGAAACTCAAACAGGAACTGCAAGAAAGCATGCAAGAGCAGTTCCGAATGCTACGTGGACCTAGCCCATATGGTTCAATGAGTATTAGCGATCTGTGTTTAGCGTCGAGTGTGATTATTCCCAAAGACTTCAAGATGCCCGAACTCATCAAGTTTGATGGAAGCACCAATCCCCTTATGCATTTACGGATGTACTGCACAAAGATGGGAATGTGGTCCAAGGATGAGAACTTCCTGATCAGCTTTTTCCCTGAGAGCTTGGAAGGCGCTGCATGGGAGTGGTATATGCAGATGGATCGAACACAGATTCGGTGTTGGGAAGATTTAGCTCAAGCTTTCACTAACCAATATAAGTTTAATCTAAATGCTGCACCTACCAGAGATCAATTGAAGGGAATGAGGAAGAAGGAGAATGAGTCTTTCAAGGAATATGCTCAAAGATGGAGGACTATGGCTGGAAGGGTTGTTCCACCGATGTTAGAGCAAGAAATGTGCTCTTACTTCATCCGTACTTTGGAAGGTCCTTTTTTCAAGAACATGCTTGGGACTCATGTGAAAGAGTTCGTGGATTTGGTCGAGATAGGAGAAAGAATCGAAACCAATATCCAAGAAGGGAAGGTGGAGCTAGCAACAGGAGAAACAAGTGAATCAAAAAAAGGCTCCCATTTTAAGAAGAAAGAAAATGCTGTCAATTACATCCACTCCCAACCTTATCAATCCACTCCTCGGCCAAACCATTACCCATCTTATTCACACCAACAATATCCACCTCCAAGAATCATCCCAACCCAAGCCCAATATACACATCAACCGCACCAGATTAACCATGTCTCCCAACCACGACCGTATACACCAATAACACCTAGACCCCACCAAATAGTACCCTTGACCCACCAGAAAACCAATTCTTCCACAACAACCCCATTATTCAACACCAATAATAGACCCCCAATGGAAAATCGACCATTACCTGATTTCCATATGAACAATGCTGAGTTGTTCAAGCATTTGTGTGGAGACAACCTGCTAGCTCCACGTCCTGGAAAAACCTTGGTGCCGCCATATCCTCGGTGGTACAATCCAAATCAAACATGCGATTACCATTCCAACTCTCCTGGACATTCTGTTGAAGATTGTTATGGTTTTAGGAGTGCAGTATGGCGATTAATTGATCGCGGTGCCATTAAGCTGGAAGAAGAACCAAGGCCACACATAAGGAATAATCCATTCCCTAATCATGGTGGAGGACAGGTAAATTCCATTTGTAATGGGAAGCATGCAAATCAGGGAGTGGAGAATGTTAAACTCCCAATGAATGAGATCCTGGAAGCCCTGAGGAAAGCAGGCTATGAGATGGAAGTCGAAGGAAGGAAAGGAAAGAGAACAGTGAAGGTAAATGAAAGTGATTTATTTTGTGAATGTTCCGGAAAGAAGCATCACATAGGAGAGTGTCCAGAGCTAAAGTTCTTTGTTGAAAGAATGGTCAAACTAGGGGTGCTCGAGATACCAAAAGGCATCAAACAGAGCATCAATATGGTCCATCAAGCTCCCCCTGTTTTCAAGGTTTATAAACCTGAGCCGGCACTTGTTTTCAAGATACCTAGGCCATTTTCCTATGAGAGCAATCACACAGTTCCGTGGAAATATGAAATCGCCATAGAATCTCATTCTGCGATGTCCGAGAAATAACCCCTAAACAAGGGGCGCCTCGCCTTCAAAGTGTCTAGATTGCCTTCTCATCTCGCAATCCATGCAAAGCCTGATCAATCGGAAGTAATTGAAGAGCCTAATGGTGAAGTATGCTTAGAACCCTCTGCATCAGAATCCATAACAAATGTCACAGGAATAGGAGGGATCACTCGGAGTGGTAGGTGTTATACTCCTGGAAAACTATTAAAAGACCCTCAAGTGATACCTGAAAGCAAAGGAAAATGCCATGAAGACGAAGAAGAAGAATTTCTGAAAATAATGAAACAAAGTGAGTATGATGTAGTGGATCAGTTGAAGAAAACACCGGCAAAGATCTCACTTTATTCACTGATCTTATCTTCAGAGGCTCATCGCAATGCGATCAAAAGAGTATTGGATCAAGCATATGTACCTAAAGATGTAACCCCAGATAAGATTGAAGGGATTGTGGGTGCGATCAAAACTGCGAATACCATCATCTTTAAGGAGGAAGAGGTATTTCCTCATGCAGTGGGACGCCCGAAGGCGCTCCACATAACCCTAAAATGCCAGGGTTGCAACATCGCGAAAGTATTGATTGATGGAGGATCAGCTTTCAACGTGCTCCCTTACTCCACTCTGCAGCAGTTACCAATCGACCCTTCTATAATTGAACCAAGCGAGACAATCGTCAAAGCATTTGATGGATCAGTGAGAGAAATCACGGGTACCATCGACCTCCAGCTAGAAATTGGGCCGACAATGTTCCTGACTAAGTTCCAGGTGATGGACATTGAACCTGGATACACAATGTTGTTAGGAAGACCCTGGATCCATGAAGCAGGTGCTGTCCCCTCTACTCTTCATCAGAGGGTGAAATTCATAGATTCCGGAAAGCTAATTACAGTAAAAGGAGAAGAGGAGTCATGGTGACTAAACCAGTGGCGGTGCCATACATCGACAGTGCTGAAGACACTCTCGAGGTTTCGTTTCAAAATCTCGAGATAGTTGAACCAAAGAGAGCGAAGAGGTGACAAGATTCCAGAGCTACTAGAATAATGCGTAAGAATGGATTCGAGGAAGGGAAGGGGTTAGGGAAGACAGTTGCAAGGAATCAAGGATCCAATCTCCCTCCAAGACAATCCCGGGAAATTTGGCCTGGGGTATGAAGTCACGGGAGAACGACCATCTTTGAGTCTGTAGCGTAAGATCCCGCACATCAGGGACACATTTCCTACACCCGCAGCAGTAGTAATGATTGAAGGAGTTGGAGTTGCTAGTACTCTAGAAGGAGTCAAAGAAATGCCTCAGCTAGTCTACCCAAGTCATGAGCCATTGAATAATTGGGATTCTGTGCCCCTAGATGATTTGTTGTATCTTGAGTAATGAACAATTTTAGTCATCTTTGTTGTACTTCAATTAAATAATTATGCATGGTTTTTCTTTTCCATTCTCTTTTCGTAATTTTCTTCTTTTCATTTATTGTTTTCCTCTTATTTATTTTGAGTCTCGTATCAATTCCAGGGACTCATCTCTTTCAGAATCTATATCTCGTGCAAATGATTGTGAAAATCCATTAACTGATTATTGTGTTACAACGGATTTGAATGAAAATGAACAAGATGAAGATCCTGAGTTGTGCCAGCAGTTTGCCCAAATCATAGATCCAATGGAAAGAGGGATAAACCCACATGATGAGATTGTCGAGACTGTAAATCTGGGTACTGATGAGGATAAGAAAGAGGTGAAAATAGTTAACAATCCAGAAAGAGAAGAGATGATTGCACTGTTCCGTGAATTCCTAGATGTTTTTGCCTGGTCTTACAAAGATATGCCTGGTTTGGACCCAGATATAGTGGCTCATAAAATCCCATTGATTGAAGGGATAGAACCTAAGCGACAGAAGTTGCGAAGGATGAGTCCAGAAATGTCACTTAAGATAAAAGAGGAAGTCAAGAAGCAACTTGATGCAGGCTTCCTAGAAGTCCCACTATATCCAAAATGGATAGCCAATATAGTACCGGTGCCGAAGAAAGATGGAAAAGTCAGAATGTGTGTGGACTATCGGGATTTGAACAAAGCAAGTCCAAAAGACAATTTTCCTCTTCCCCATATAGATGTCCTAGTCGATAGCACGGCAAGAAGTCACCGATTCTCCTTCATGGATGGTTATTCAGGATACAATCAGATCCTGATGGCAGAAGAGGACAAGGAGAAGACATCCTTCATCACTTTCGCTGGGAGTGTTTTGTTATCGAGTGATGCCGCTTTGGGTTAAAGAATGCTGGAGCGACATACCAGCGAGCAATGGTAACCCTTTTCCATGACATGATCCACAAGGAACTAGAGGTGTATGTGGATGATATGGTAGCAAAGTCACAAGAAGGAGAAAGTCATGTTGCCGTGCTTCGAAAATTGTTCGAGAGGTTGAGGATTTACAAGCTTCGATTGAATCCAGCAAAATGCACATTCGGAGCATCGACTGGAAAGTTGTTGGGGTTCATCGTTAGCAAGAAAGGTATTGAGGTTGACCCAGACAAAATTAAAGCTATCCGAAGCATGTCAGTGCCCAAGACAGAAAAGGAAGTTCGAGGTTTCTTAGGTCGTTTGAATTATATAGCAAGATTCATCTCTAATTTGACCAATACCTGTGACCCGATATTCAAACTATTGAGGAAGGATAATCTGAGTAGATGGGACGACAGATGTCAAGAAGCCTTTGACAAAATCAAGAACTACTTGTCAAATCCACCTCTCCTGGTTCCTCCCACACCAGGACGACCGTTGATACTCTACCTCACGGTGTTGCACGGGTCTATGGGAGCAATGTTAGGACAACATGATGAGTCTGGTCGGAAAGAACAAGCCATTTACTACTTGAGCAAGAAGTTTAATGATTGCGAATCTAGGTATCTGGCTATTGAAAAGACTTGTTGTGCACTAGTATGGACAGCAAAGAGGTTACGACAATACATGCTCCATTATACAACTTTGCTTATATCACGGATGGACCCCATGAAATACATTTTTGAAAGCCCACATATCTCCATAAAAATGTCCAAATGGCAAGTGGCTCTAGCAGAATTTGACATCAAGTATGTGACCAGAAAGTCCATAAAAGGAAGCGTGATAGCGGCACCACCTAGCCGAGAATCCACTTGAAGAATATCAACCAATGGAGTTCAATTTCACGATGAAGAGGTCCTAGCAGCTATAGAAGAGGATACCAGAAATGAGGAAGAAGGAGACCTAATGTGGAAAATGTACTTTGATGGTGCTGTCAACATTCACGGGAATGGAGTTGGAGCAGTCTTAGTGTCCCCCGATGGAAAGCAATTCCCAGTCGCTGTTAAATTGGCATTTGATTGTACCAACAACACAATGAGTATGAAGCGTGTATAACGTGTCTAAAGGCAGCAATATCCCTGAGTGGAATACCTAGAGGTCTATGGGGATTCGGCCTTAATCATTTTTCAGGTTAATGGGGAATGGCGAGTTAAGGATCACAAATTGCTGTCATATTATGAAAATCTCATGAGTTTGAAAGATGAATTCAAGGATGTTAGTTTCCATTACTTACCCCGTGAGCAGAATCAGTTTGCAGATGCTTTAGCTACCTTGGCTGTGATGACTAAGCTTGATCTGGAAATGGAAGTACGACCTTTGCAGGTGGTTGTCAGAAAAGAGCCAAAGATACATCGCTCTAATATTGAAGAAGGGCCTGACGGCCGGCCATGGTTCTACGACATCAAAAGGATCATTAAAGAGAAAGAATATCCAAAGAAGAAGAAATGAAAATGACAGAAAGACAATCAGACGACTGTCAATGTCGTTCTTCCTCTCAAGTGATGTGTTGTATAAAAGAAACTATGATGGAGTCTTATTAAGGTGTGTGGATGCTGTGGAAGCTAACTCCATCATATCAGAAGTCCATGAAGGTGTTTGTGGAACCCATGCAAACGGACACATGTTATCCCGATGCATCCTCAGACAGGGGTACTATTGGCTCACTATGGAGAAAGATTGCATAGATTTTGTCAAAAAGTGCCACAAATGTCAAATTTATGCTGATCGAATCCATTCTCCTCCTGTGCCATTACATACTCTAACATCACCTTGGCCATTTGCAATGTGGGGCATGGATGTCATAGGACCGATTAGCCCGAAAGCTTCTAATGGGCATCGATTTATTCTGGTCGCCATTGATTATTTCACCAAATGGGTAGAGGCAGTATCATACGCCAATGTAACACGGAAAGTAGTGGTGAAATTCCTGAAGAATAATATCATTTGCAGATACGGGTTGCCAGAAAAGCTCATAACAGATAATGCAACTAATTTCAACAATGCAGAAGTAAGAAAATTGTGTGAACAATTCAAGATCAAACATCACAACTCAGCTCCCTATCGGCCAAAGATGAACGGGGCTGTGGAAGCAGCAAATAAAAACATCAAGAAAATCTTGGGGAAAATGGTGGTCACCTACAAGGACTGGAGTGATATGCTGCCGTATGCATTACATGCCTACCGTACCTGTGTTAGATCATCAACTGGGGCAACTCCGTATTCACCTGTACTAATGGAAGCAGTGACACCCGTTGAAGTGGAAATTCCATCTTTAAGAGTCTTGATAGAAGCTGAACTGGAGGAAGCTGAGTGGGTCAATATGAGATATGAACAATTGAACATGCTTGAAGAAAAACGGTTAACTGCAGTTTGCCATGGTCAGTTATACCAGAAAAGGATGGCTAAAGCATTCAATAAGAATGTTCGTCCTCGAATTTTTCAACCAGGGGATCTTGTTTTGAAAAAGATTTTGCCAAATCAAGAAGATAATAGAGGCAAATGGGCACCCACACATGAAGGGCCTTACATTGTCAAAGATGCTTTTTCTGGAGGAGCTTTGATCTTGACTGATATGGAAGGCCAAGTACTTGCTAAGCCGGTTAATTCAGATGCTGTGAAGAAATATTTTGCTTGAAGATTAAAATGCTCGCTAGGTTAAAAACCCGGAAGGGTTACCTAGGCAAAAAATTAGAGCACAAAAAAAGAAAAAAGAGAAAAGAAAATGCTCGCTAGGTTGAAAACCTGGAAAGGCAACCTGGGCAAAAGTTAGAGCAATTTTTTAAGTGCTAGATTGAAAACCTGAAAGGGCGGCCTATGCTATGGTGAAAACTGGACCAATAACCAAGGAGCTGTAAGGAAACCGAAACAGGGGCAATTTAAATGCTAGTGGATCATGGCATATTTGTGAAAATGCAATAAAGGATTGCACGTGCTATCATAGATTTCAAGTCTGGTGTAGCCAATTGATCAGTGAAGTAGGTTAATCACATGAAAGCAGCACTACTAGTCTTGTCTTTATTCCTTTCGTTCTTTATTTCTTCCGTATCTCTTGATAATTGTTGAAATACTATAAGTACTCTCCAGTTTCAAGTCCAATAAAATTATTTTTCACTTCTTCTATGTCGTTGTTTATCTCATATTTTCTTTTATTACCATGCATAATCATGATATTATAATTGAAGTACAATCAAGGGACTGGTCTGCTCACAAAACTCAGGATTGATAAGTCAAAAAAGGAGCTTGAGGATTAAGATAGGCTCACAAAGGAAAAGTGATAGAGGTCAGAACAACAGATGGAGTAATGAAGAAAACTATGGCAATAAGGAGAAGTCAGAACAACAGATGGAGTAATGAAGAAAACTATGGCAATAAGGAGAGGTCAGAACAACAGATGGAGTAATGAAGAAAACTGGGGCAATAAGGAGAAGTTAGAACAACAGATGGACTAACAAAGAAAACTAGGGCAATAAGGAGTGGTTGAACTGTCATCAAATGAAGGTGTTTGAAAATTACAGTAAAGTGGTTCACGAAATAACCCATCTGAGTAGACGACTCATTATGAGAGACAAAAGCTTTCTTAAGGACAATGTGAAGACATCCCAAACTGGGGCAATTTTAGTTTTAAGGAATATTTTTATCTTTACATCAGTTTTACAGTAATTCCATCGTCATTCATCATTATACCAGTCTGGTGCCATTCATCATACCATCATTACATCAGTTTTACAATAATTCCTTCACCATCTAGGCATCATTCATCATATCATCACATCAGCTTTACATCATAGCCTCATTACATCAATCTTGCACCATCAATCATTGGCATTATTCATTCTCACAAGTCTTTTAAATTTTACAATTTTACAAGCTGTTGATTCTATAAGCTTTTACATTTATTTACTTTTACAAACTTTTTTGGCCTTCACAGACTTTTACATGTTTTCATAGATATTTATTGCTTTCACAAACATTTATTGCTTTTACAGACTTTTATTGATCTCACAGATTTTTACAGCTTTCACAGACTTTTATTGCTAGCTTTCACAGGCTTTTACCGCTTTCACATACTTTTACTTGCTTTCACAGATATTTACAGCTTTCACAGACATTTTACCGCTTTCACATACTTTTACTTGCTTTCACAGATATTTACAGCTTTCACAGGCTTTTACCGCTTTCACATACTTTTACTTGCTTTCACAGATGTTTACAGCTTTCACGGGCTTTTACCGCTTTCACATACTTTTACTTGCTTTCACAGATATTTACAGCTTTCACAGACTTTTACATGCTTTCACAGATATTTATTGCTTTTACAGATATTTATTGCTTTCACAAACATTTATTGCTGTCACAGACTTTTACATGCTTTTATAGATATTTATTGCTTTCATAGACATTTACTTGCTTTCATAGACATTTACTGTTTTCACGGACATTTAATTGCTTTTACAGATCTTTACTTGCTTTCACAAACTTTTACTTGCTTTCACATTTACTACTTTCACACTTACAACTTTCGCATTTACAAGCTTTCACATTCACAGATTTTCACAGATTTTAAATTTTCACATTTTACAGGCTATCACTGCTTTCACACTCACCTTCACTACCTTCACATTCACTTTCTCATTTTCGTGTACTTCACATCTCACACCCATTCCACATTCACAAGCTTTTGAATTTTTCATTCTCTTTTAGTTTCCATCAGATTTTGCATACATCTAATGTTCATTCCCTACTTGACATTAGCAATGCGTATTCATCATGAGATCATCTAGCATTATTCACTGTCATTATGCATCATGCAATCAGAATATCTTATTATACATCCATTTTGTTGTGCATCCATTATTGAAATCATGCATTAGGTCCTTCTGCAACATCCGTCAGATTTTCTTTGCATCGTTACTATGCATTTATTCACATCATACAATCACCATTATGCATCGTGCATTTGGACAAGATGTGTGTTCATATCTTTACTTGTTCCTTACAGCAAAACATCCAAGTCACAGACTTTATATTTTTCAATAAGGAACAAGTAAAGAGGGGCAACTGTGAACACCACATTTTGTCCAAACATGTTCATTTAATAATTTATTTCATTTCATTTCATCATTTTTTTTTTATTTATTTTTTCTTTTCCTTCTCTGTGTCAGCCCAATCTTGTTCTAGTTAATATAAGTCTTTAGTTTAACCCATTTTAGTTTCTTTTGAAACCCAAACTCGGTTAGCCCATAAAAAATTTTTTTTTCTTTTTGTAGTCTTTTCCAGATTATGAACATATGCAGCAAACCATTTGGTTATTCAGTGTCTTTCTCCGTGTCCAATCAAATCAAAGGAAAGGAGTGAATAAACAAAAAAAATAAAAATAAAAAGGTGCACATCACGGCATTAAATGATCAAGCAGCATATTTTGACAATTGCATCACACTAAATCTCATTTCAGCATTTCAGCAGTAAGAAGACAAATAATACAGCCTGAAACCTTGACCTTGGATCGATGTATTTAATACTGATTGTTTTGTTCAAAGATCCAACAGTGAAAGAAATTAAAGCATCTGACATTTGTGTCAGATCAAATTGCTAAGGATCCCCAGGAATTCAGGAACCGAAAATTAAGACAGGGATTCATCATTTGTCAAGATCAAGAACGGCAAGGGATAAAAAGAGAGAAGTGAAGGAGGGTTTTGGGGGGGGTGCAATCAAGGAGAGAACTGAGAGTGGAGCTAACTTTCAACAAAGATCACACACACACACACACAGAGAAAATGAATTCTCAAAGCAGGAATCAAAGAGACGAGGGGAGCTAATTTTGTAGTAAGAGACACAAGAAGGAGAGAGAGAGAGAGCTAACTTCCAAAGAAACAGAGAGAACGGAGAGAAGTTCATTCACAGTTTTCCCTTCCACCCACAACATAGAAACTCACATATCAATGACACAACCCCCTCTATCCCATATACGTACCATTAACTCATCATCTTCATAACCCATTTCCATCATCATCATCCTATTCATCAACAACCACCACAAACCATCATCTTCTCATCAAATCATTATCATCATCCTCAAATCACCATCACCCTTTCAAACTCAGCATCAATCTTTACAAGCCAAGATAAAAAAATAAAAAAAAAAACAACAAAAATCACAACCCCTGCCACAGCCACATCCTAACCAGAACAATAACCAAATCAACTAACAAAATCATAATCAAAATCAAAACCTCAATATCAGAAAGTAAACACAAATAAAAGAGAAGAACACGAAGATTTCCACTCCCTCCTCCGTGCCGTCGGACAACCCCCATCGCCGCCACAAATCACGAACCAGAACCTCTCCTGCTCAGTCACGGTCATGCGCCATCGCCTCCCTTGCTCATCACACCAGCCTCCCGGCAAAGATCGCTGTCAGCGACCTCACAGCCCGCGCCAGATCACCTTTTGTTGGACCAGATCGCGAAGTTTCCACTGCCTCCCCTTGCTCATCACAGCCAGCCTCCCCAGCATCGCGACAGCACAACCGCGACCTCACAGCCCGCGCCAGATCACCCTTTGTTGAACCAGATCGCGAAGCTTCCCCTGCCTGACGCCATCGCGAGTTCCGCTAAAGTCGCGAAGCCTCCTCAATCGATCGGTCGCGAACCACCACGCGATCATCCAAATTTCAGCATCGCGGGACATCACCGAGAAACTCTGCCTCCAACCATCACCCTCGTGAGCCGCCACGCGAACCAGGTTAGAAGCTCTGCCGCATCCGCCGTTAATATTCCTTTGATCTCTGTTCGGTCAGCTCCACCGTCACCTTATCCCTCTGCTACACTGTTCTTTTTCCTTTGCTCCTTACGTTGTTATGAGGTTCAGCTACTAAGTCACATAGTATATTGGTTATTTTGAGTTAGAGTCCATGATTGTCTGTAGGTTCTTGGGTCTTAAGAGTTAGTTTTTTGGGTCTTAGGATTTTGGTCTTTGGGTTCAATTTATTCCTTTTGGTGTTATTATTTCCGTTGGGTTTTGAAGTACAGGATTTTTTTTTTTAGAATATTGAGGTCCATCTTATGTATTGGGTCAAAGTTTGAGTTTTTTTGTTTTTGGTCGGTTCCTAGGCTTATCATTACATTTTAGCCTCGTAACTCCTTTATTTACTATTATTATTTTTATTTTTAATATTTTTTTTTTTTTGGTTTCTGGTTTGGTTCTATTCTATATTTTTATATTTTTTTTGGGATTTTAAGCTACAGATCATTTTTGGGTTAAAATGCATCTGGGATAGGATTTATTTTTAGTTTTTCAGCTTGGGTTATTATGTCTTTTTCAAAAATAAAAATAAATACCTTCTTCTTTAGGCTTATTAAAAATAACGAAATTTGCTTTAAAAAAATTGTGCAGCAGATTATAATAATTTATTGATCAAAGTTTTTTTTTGTCACAAATAAAATCAATCAAACACACACTTATTTTCTACAGAACGACGTGACTTTGAGTTCCTCATTGCACCAGAGGATACGTCGGCGTAGCCAACAACTATCAAGTCAAAATTAATTTTTCATAAAATTAGTTCCTTAATTTTTGTTTTAATTTTAGCTTTATTCCTGTAAATATATAATTTTTAACTTTAGCTTTATTTTTATAAATATATGATTACTAATCTTAGCTTTATTTTTATAAATATATAATTATTAATCTTAGCTTTATTTATATAAATATATAATTATTCATTTTATCTTTATTTTTGTAGATATGTAATTATTAATTTCATCTTTATTTTTGTAGAAATATAATTACTAATTTTAGTTTCATTTTTGTAAATATATAATTACATTTTTGGAAAAAATAAATATATTAAAATTATAATTAATTTGCATAATAAACTCTAAGGTAACCGTATTTATACGGACGTATTAGGGGTGCAGTGGGATTAAGTTTCCACCCTTCCTTAATCGTAATCAGACTCCCGAACCTGAAAATCTCTTTCAAATGACTAGTTTACTAAAATAGTTTTTCCAATTTTAGCTATAATTAAAATTGGTGGCGACTCCCATTATTTTAAACTATTTGTCATTCTCGTCGTGGCGCCCTCCGGGTATGTTGTGACACTAGGGTATTATATGATACATACCTATTGATCATATTTTAAATACTAATATTTAAAATAAATATCTAATTTGAAAAAAAATAGTATACCTAATTTAACCGAAAATCAAGAGTCAAGATTGATAACAAACCGGAACCAATTATAGTAAGTTATATTTACTATTATAATTAGTATATTCCCTACCTAAATAAGCTAAGAGACAATTACTAATCAAATTGAAGTGATATATTGAAATTAATTATAATTAATCATATTTATTATAGTAATTATACTAATTGACATTACATTACATATAAATATATTGTTGACAAAAAAATTATTATTCATATCAAAATAAACAACATGAACAAAGAATAGTAATGAAAAATTGTTTATTTTATATAAATTATAATTAATCATACTTATTATAGAAATAACTTATTATTTTTTGGTGCATTGAACAATTCATGTATTAATATAGGTAAATATAATTGATTAAGAAAATAACGTTATATTATCTAAAAATACATTTAATAAAAAATTATGAATAATGATTGGTAATATAATATACTAAATTATATTTATTACAATAATTGTTATAGTCAACATTATTTCATTGAATCAATTTGTATTCTAAACTAAAATCCCAATTCATTCCCTCATATTTATAGTGGGGAATAAATTAGTTCATCTTATTTCAAAAATCATATATTAGTCTCTCAAACTTCACAAATATGGACAAGTTAGTCCCTCTATAAAATTGTTATTTGATTTGCGTTCAGTTAACTTATTTACATGTGCTGTTAACTTCTTCATATATATTATTAATTTTTATGGTGAGTCCTAACTTGTCTCATTCCTCTAAATGAAATCATTTAGACATTCTTCTTCATCTGTTCTCTCACCATAGTTCTCTTTTTAGAAAAAAGATTTTGACATGAAGTTGTCATTTGTTCTGTATAGAATAGAAAAGTAAGACAAGTTAGGACTCACCTTAAAAATTAATCGTATACGTAAGCAAGTTAATAGAACACGTGGACATTTTTGTTAACAATTCATATGACAATTTGATGGAGGAACTAACTTGTCTCCATTTATGAAATTTGAGAGACTAGTATAAGTTTTTTCAAATCCGAGGAATTAAATTGGATATTTAGTCTTTATTCTATTTGAATTGACTTTGGTTTAATATACAATCAATCAATTCTTTAATTAATTAAAGATCAATATTTAATTAATTTCAATATATAAATAATTTCAATCAATTAAAATTTTCTAATCAGTTTTCTTGTTTGATACTATTTCAATCAAATCAAATAAAAAAAAATTCTAGAATTAAAAAAACATTGATGACAAATTTCATTTTAAAATCAACATGGTGCAAGATATTTTAAAGAAATCAGTTTTTGAATTTTTAATTTCAAACGGAGATATGATATCTTAATATTGTGAAAAATGAATATAACATTTTTTATTTTAAAATATATATAATTTTAAAGATTAAGAATCATTTTAAATAATTAATTACATAATATTATGAAACAGATATAATCTTAAAGAATCATTTAAAAATGGACATATGATGTAATTTTAAATAATATTTATTTTCAATAATAACATAAAGAAATTGATATCAAATAATAATAACGATAACGAAATTTCTGACCAACCATCAACAAATCAATTAAAATCAATATAGTATGAAAGATAAAAAAGAAATGTATTTTTTATTTTTAATTTAAAATGGATATATGATATCCCAATATTTTGAAAAATAGATGTAATGTTAAGCATTAAGGATCATTTAAAATAATTAGTAACCCAATATACCATGGATATGATATTCAAGAATAATTTCAAAATTGATATATGATATAATTTTAAATAATGTTATTATTGTAATAAAGTAATCTTTAAAATTTAGTTAAAAGAACGTATTACTAATGATTAATTTTGATTTTAAATCAATATATTATTAAATATTAAGAAAATATTTATTATTTAAAGTTATATGTAGACATACAAAATAAAAATACATAATTTAAAAAATTACATATAATGTAATATTGATTTTAATATTAGATATAGATATGAATTCATTATTTAATTCATGTAATATTTATGATAGAAAAGCATTTAATATTTTATCTATATATTTATAAATAATAATTGATTAATAAAATCATTGAAAACATTATTATTAAGACTTGATAAAAAAAAATTAGGCGGAAAATGAATTCATCACGTGGAAAAGACACAAAACTCTTTTATAAAATATCAAATATTATTCCTTATGATAAATATGAAATATGAACTATATTTATTACAATTATTATAATTAATACAATCTTTGAAAAAATAATCAAAATAAAAATATCTGATTGAATCCTTTTTAATCCTATATCAAATATTTTTAGCGTAAATCCCCAAAATAGTTCCTACAAATTTTTAAATTAGACAAAATGGTCTATAAGGAGTAAAGATAGACAAATCAATCTCTCACCTTTCAAAAAACTGGACAAAATGGTCTATGAGAAATAAAAATAGACAAATTAGTTCCTCACATTTTCAAAAACGGGACAAAATGGTCCTTCCATCAAGATGAAGATGAAAATTTGTGTGAGAATGTATGCCATATAGTTTAGTTTGATAGAAATAATTAAGGGTACTATGTCATCCACTTAACAAATTATTAATAAAAAAATTTGACAAAAGGGCCATTTTGCCTGGTTTTTAAAAAGATGAGGGACTGATTTGTCTACTTTTATTCCTTAGGGGCCATTTTGTCCGATTTAAAAATTCTTATGAACTATTTTGGGAGTTTACTCATATTTTATTGTGTGAAAAAATTACAATTTCATGTGTATAATTAATCCCATGAAATATAAGCCTTGGATATAGATATCAATAATGAATCATATGAAATAAAAACTAAACAATCTATAACATTGGTAGGAAAAAAACCTTGTCCATCAAAATATTGTATCAAAATCCAAACTTGTCCATCAACAACTAACAATAAGCTAAGCTCATTGATTAAAAAAAATGAAAAAAAAGCTTTCTAAATAACAAAATAAAGTTAAAAAGAATTCATTTCTATTGCACCAAAAAAGATAAACCAAAAAGAAAAGCGCTTCAAAATAAAAAGTAGTAACAATAACAAATGTCAACTGCAACTTGAAAATATTTCATGTTATCACCAATCACAATAAAAGTGCAAATATCTCCTTTCTTTAATGAGCTCAATTTAAAGAATATCATCCATCCCAAGTCATGATTGCTTGAAATGGGAATGAAGAAAATCAAAGAAAATACATAGAATAATCAGAAGTAAGAAATTGTTACAAATTAACTCAATTACTAAGACAAATAAAATGAGAAGACTAATATAGAGTTAATTGAATGCAGAGGAAAAAAAGGAAACACATGGATAATTGAAAGAATAAAATCAAAATTAGCACAAATACCAAGACCAATAGAGTGTGATGATTGATATAGGGTGCAACAATACCATATATTCTATAGTTCGTTCACATATTTATAGCCTACCTCATTGAATGATCTTAATGACAATAAGAAATATAAATAAGAATATTTAATAATAAATCTAATATAATAAATTATAAAATTAAATTACATCAATTCAAAATATTTTATTGAAAATTATTTTTGAATAAATGATTTGATATAATTGGCCTAATCATTGACTTTTCATAAGCGAAAAGCCAAATGCATAGCTTAATAACACTTCATCCATTTCCTTTTTTGCAAAACTCGATTTTAGAATCATATATATGAATATAATATTTGATATGATTACTTACTATCAGAGAATTAACCTGAACCAATTGATTAAATCACAACTTTTGATTAGTTTTTCTGAAAAAAAAAATGTTATCTAATTCTTGAAACCATTTAATTGGAAAAAAAAATAATAAAATAATTTTTCATCTATACAACATAATTGAGACTTAGTAACACTTTAAATCATATAAAAAATGTTAGTCAAACTCTTTAGTGACATGTATAGACTATATATTATACATGTAAAAATGTTACTAAAGTGTTTTAATAACACTTTTTATATTTTTAGTAACACTTTTTAGATATTACTAAAAGGTTTTAACGAAATCTCTTATTAATAAATGTTACTAAAAGTTAAATATGGTGTACTAACTTCTTTCTGGAAACAGGCGGTTTACCATCTACCTTCCAAGAAATGGTAGCTTGTTAGACGTTGATACCATGTAGTCAAAACATGATGGCATGCCTGTTGTCGTGGCATTCATTACGTTACCATTTGCCTCCATCTAGTCCGATTTAGCATCTCTATTTTTTCTCTATTTAGATTTGAGACTTTGATTGAAGTCAGATATGGTAACTTCTTCAGCGAGTCTCATTTTTGCAAAAAATGGTTGATTGTAAGTTTCTTCTCCAACTTGTTTAACCTTTACTGCTAATTACTAGTTTCTACAATTGTTGCTAGTTGTTTAACCTTCTCAATCATGATTGCTAGTTCCTGAAAATATTGCCTTTCCAGAAATTCTAGTATAATAAATAAGGATTTCGATTCTCTCACTTTAAAGGGTAAAGCAAAAGGATCTAACAACACAATAGATGATGTGACATTCATAAAAGGATTTGTTTTCTAGCTCGTGAACTAGTAGTTGAAAGACTAAGCACCACATGATAAATGTGTTAATTTGAGCAGGTTAGAATTAGTTATTCTGTTAGCTTTTAGTTAAGTGCTTAGCTAGAAAATCAAGAAAGTTCATCTACTTCCATAGCTTTTGCTGGCACAATGAGTTTTGCACCAAATTTGTTTGCAAGCTCCATTGTTGACAAGCTAAATGAAGAAAATTTTCTTCCCCGAAGGCATGAAGCTTTGGCTTCCATAAAGGGTCATAAGCTTCAAAAACACCTTGAAAAATCCAAGGTTCCTATAAGATTCGACTCAGAAGAGGATCGTGAAATAGAAAGAGAAATTGAAGAATATGCTAATTGGGAGCAGCAAGATAGCCGTCAATGTCAACTATGTGGGAAAATCGAGCACATAGTTTGGCAATGTTATCATAGATTTGATCAACATTTCACCAATCCAAATTAGAACAAGTCAAATGCTCCTCCTCCTCGTCCACGTGCTGGATTTCGTGCTACCAAAGCTTATCTTGCCATAGTAGCCTCAATCAGTTATCCTTCTTGGTATCCAAACATAGGAGCAACACATCATCTCACATATAATGCTAGAAATCTATTAACTAGTTTAGAGTTTGATGGTGCCGACCAGGTTATCATTGGAGATGGTTTAGATATGTATATTGTTAGCATTGGTAGCTCTTTCTTGCATTCAAATCTGTCAAATTCTTCGTTCAAATTGGATGATCTGTTATATATGTCAAACCTCACCAAAAATCTCATAAGTGTTGCAAAATTTTTGTCAAAATAATCATGTGTTTTCTAAGTTTCACACTCACTTATGTCTTGTTAAATTTCAGAAAACTTGAGAGAGAGATCCTTCTCATAGGCAGTCTTGAAAATAATCTCTACAATTTTAATGGCATAAAAGTTCCTTCCAGGTCTCCTTCCTCAAATTCTTTACATTTGTTACATGCTTCTTATACTGTATCTTGCAATTTTAGTCCCCTTAGAGCAAATGTTTATGATAAAAATTATTTTTCTTTAGCCAATAAATGTTGTAATAGTTTAGATACACAAAAGTACACTTTGTGGCATAAAAGATTAGGCCCCCATGTAACACCCTAAATCTTAACCCAAGACTACTAGTATGTACTTAGGTTAATCTTTAGAATATTACCTCTTGGTCTCATCTTTTACTTAGAAAGTACTTAGCGGAAATATGGGTAAAATTTTTCTTTTTGGAATTTAAAATCAAAGTGAGAGCCACGCACGAATCTTTAAGAGGAAGCATAGCGAAACATATAAGCAAAGCATAAAGAAGCACATCATATTATGGAGACATCAACTGAAACATAGATATATATATATATACTGTGCCTACCCAAAGGGCAGGACTATTCAATACATCGGGAAGCGGAATATAACTGAAATGCAATACAAGGAAATCATAAAAAGTAAATACAAGAGAAACAACACCCATACCCATGTGCACCTAGAGTAGACAACCTCATATACAAAAGAAGGTTTGTCCTCAACTATGTGGCGTGTGTGCACTAACTACTACTCCTCCTATGTCTACTCCTGCTGGTCCGACTACTGTGGGGTCGAGTCGATCCACTGACGAATCTCGGCGGGAGTGGTCGAGTGCATCATCGGGGCGTGTCCACCGCGGCGAGGGCGCATAGATGGCCGACGTGCCAACCTCGGCTGGACCATCGTCTCCTCACTCCCTGCTCTCATCGGTGGGGGAGCGGGACTGGAGCTCCAACTGTACATGTGTGATGGCAGGTCCTCGGATAGATCCGTCTCCGAGTACTGGGTGCGAGGCACGTACTCCGGGTAGTCGCGTACGGCTGATGTCTCAGGCTCCATGCGGAGAATCTGCTCATCACGTGGTCTAGCTCGCTCAAAAATCCCGTTATGACGGTAAGGAGCAGTCGGGGTGAAACGGTAGCTCGGGACGGGGTGTGCGAAGGGTCGTCCCATGAACATGAATACTTTGACAGTGCAGCGACCCTCAAAATGGTATGACTTGAGTGCCGAGTCATGGTGCAGCTACCATACCGGGGTGTCGATGAAGAGTACGAATGTCACCATCTGAAGATATGATGGAAGAAAAGAGGGAGGGAATGAGAATCTTTCTAAAAGAATTCTCAGTAAGGTTATCCCTACCTAGGTGACATCATCATATCCTCAGGAACCTTGGGTTTATTTCTAAAAGGTGTGTATGCATATAAATTCCTTTTAAGTTAGTTTTCTAAAGTGTTATTTATCCAAGGTCCGTCGTATTTTATAATGTATCTTATAACTTAAGCAGAAAATATACTAATGATATGAATGCATCATAAAGGTAAACCAAACAATAGAATAGCTAAGAAGCATTATAACATTTGGCATAAGGATAGTATATGTGACATTGTTAACTTTAACTTTCATCTCATGGGGCCGCCCTAAAACATCTCTAGGTTATGAGCCCATATCTTAACTAGTCATCACTAGTTCTTACTTATCCTATGATAAGCGTAACATACATAATTCCCGACTTAAAGTATGGGCTAGGGGGCAATTAAGGATCACCTCCCTTAGGGTCATTTCCTCTTTGAAACGCTCTACTAGCAACTAGTGCATCATAGTATTGTCCGCTTTGGCAAGCTCTATGTCAATACCCTCACGGATTTGTTTTCTTGGGGGTGCTCGGCTAAACCGGTGTCACCCAAGAAGGCGTCTCAGTGTTGTGTCACATTTAAGTTCTCATAAAGTGTTAATTCATAGATACATCATTATTCATTGCATAAATCTTTTTCATAGCATATACATCATTACAAGAAAATTTTTCATAGTGTATACATAAAACCATAGCATACACATTATCACATAATTACACTTTAGACAATCATTCATACAAACTCCCAAGCTTATTATGTGATAAACCTATAGTATGTTATGCTTTGGTTCTTTTGAGTTTTAAACTTGTAAGCTAATGGTTTTAGTATTATTCTTAACCTCTTATACACCTATAGGTTCACAACTAATAAGTTTTACTAATTTTTTTATGCTCAAGGACCTATCCAAACAGCACTATGCAGATTTAGACAACTTTATATTTGTGTAATTACGGAGTTCTAGGGATTACGGTTTAGATCCTTAAAGTCCTTAACTCACGTTCTAAGTTATCAAAACCTAGTCTCTTGGGAACCTATGAGGTTATAACTAAGTATTTCTCACCTCACACTATGGTCAAGAACATCTCTAAACCTCAAGGATGCAGAATTTGAAATCCTAACTTTACGGGTACCTAGAAGTCACAACAATGACCCTTTCTATGTTTAGTTTGCTCCTAAGGCTTCAAGATTAAGTCCTAAACCAATTATGAGTCATTCATAAACATTTAAACTAATTTAAAACCATGATTATTAAATTTAAACCTTGCTGGACAGAATCCAGAAAATTACATAATTAAAGGATCTAGAATTCTCAATTTAATTCTTTTCTAGTTCCTAACTTATCCTATCTTTTACATATGAGTCTTAACATTATTTTTACTCAAACATAGACACATTATCATCATCAAGACGGCACATACAGTGGCAGCAAAGAGTAAGGAAGAACCGAAAATATACTTATCCATAAAAGGCATAAAACATAATTTCTAAAGCACATAAAATACTAGTTTCTCTTGGAACTCTTTTTAAACTCTCAAAGCTCATTTATAAACAATTTTAGCATCTAAAATCATAAGAATATCTAAGAGGGCAGTGACCAATTCATCTTTGTCTCAAGAGGTTCTAAATTCTCAACACTTGGTTCTATGCATTCCTTAAACTCACTTAAGCTTGGAAAAATTATAAGACATAGTCTCAAATACTTGGAGACCTCAAGACCTCTTAGGGCTGAAATATGAACCCAAGAAAAACACATATTGTTAGACCTTTGTTGAGACAACAATGGGCAAGTCTTTGAGCTCTAGATTCATTTAGGTGATGACATAAAAATAAACATGCTCATGCACTTATTTTAGGTTCCATTAGAAAGTAAAGTGATAGCACAAAGTAAACATGAATGCAACTTATTATTATCTTGGTATTAAGTGAGAACTTGAAATATAAACATGATAATGCATAGTTTGAAATATAAACATGATAATGCAAGTTCATTCATTATTTTGGTATTTAGTGATAGCAAGGAAATAAACATGATATGCAAAGCATAAAGTAAACATGATGCAAGGTTCATTTTATGATTAACTAGAGCTCATTCAAGACTTTAACAAGATAACAACCCAATACAATATCTCAAAGATCTCAAACCGAAAGTCATATAAAAGAGAAAGAAAGTAAAACTACATCAAGTTCTTTATTAAATACCCAAAACCCCTATCTAGAGAAAAATCTCTAGAATGTGCCAGCCAACTTTAAGGTTGACAAGGGTAGGCTTGGGCTTTTAGAAATCCTTAGATTAATTTTCTTAAGTTGAAAAATCATGTGAGTTAGATATCATATAGATGAAGTCATAAGAAAAGGAAAACTCAAGCTTTAGAGGTTTCTTTGAGATGAACACAATGTCATCATCTAGAAACTCTCATCATCAAGCTATCATGCTCATAATCAAGGCCTCATGGCCGAAATGAAAAGAAAGAAAAAACAAAGGAAAGTTCAAAAAGAATCCAAGAGGAAACTAGAGAAAAACACTTTCTTGAGCAAAACAAAGTTTGAAAACAAATCCCTACCTTGTGATGAAGGTAAAAGCTTGGATTTGAAGATGGAAATGAGATGAGCAACACCTCCTAGGATGGTGATGATGATTCGGCCTTGATGAAAGAAAAAAGTAAGGAAATGTGTTTCAAGTGAAGTTGTGTTTGAGGTGTGGTGTTTGAGAGGTTTGATGATGGTTCAAAGCTTTGGGGTGGTGTTTGATGGTTAAGAGATGATGATGAGATGAAGAGATGAAGAAGATAAAGATGAAAAGAAAGGAAGAACACTCTTGAAACTTTGAGAGAAAAAGAAAGAACTAGCAAGACAACTCTAAAACTCTAAACTTAGCAAATGCTTCAAGGTGCAACAAGGCTATCACAAACATCCTATTTATAGAAAAACAAAACCATGGAGGAGTGAGGGGAGGGGGCTGGCCGTGTGGTTTGAGAGAGGAAGGAAGAGAAAATATCTCTTACACAAGGTCATTCAAGCATGGTTTGAAGTATGGAAGCTATGCTACAAAGTATGGTTTGATGTGAGTTAATTTCCTATCAAATTTTTATGAAATTAGGCTTCTAGAAACTTGACATGGCTGGAACTTTTCCAGCCACAAATAAATGGGGAAAATGGGTTGTTTTAATTATTTATTCATGTGGAAATTCAAGCTTGATTGAAAGTTATGACAAGGTATAGTGTATGTGACTTGAGGTATGGCCTTGGAGTGTTGAAAAATTGAACATGTGATGCACAATGGGGAAGGAAGCTCACGGCCAGGTCTGGTACAGCAGGGAGGAGGTGAGTTTTGACCATTTAATTGTGTGTTAATGGTAGGTTTAGATGTGTATTAGCTTAGGTACAATGTTAGGAATGATTAAGCTTAAGTTTAGGTAACTAAGAATGTGATTTAGGGAGTTTATGACAAGTTTAGGAGTGCTCATACATCATTAGAGAATTTTAAACTTATTTTTGAATAAATAATGTGTAACACAATTCCATGATTTAAGGAATTGGAAAGAGAAAATATTATTCAAGATTCTATGACTAGGTGTCTTGAAATTAAAATATGATTTTAGGTTGTAATTAAGTACTTTTTGATTCTAATCTACTTTAATAAATTATTTTGACTCAAGATTAATTAAGAAAATTAATTAACCTTCGATTAGAGCCTAATATTGCTTAGGTTTGCTTAATCACGCGATTAAGCGTAAAAACACGAAACTAGGGGCAAAACCGTAATTTTGCACTAATTTTGCCCGGGACTTCTAAAATTAAAACTGAGGTCATAGAATACATAAAACGCCTTTTAAACCATCTGGAGAAGTTTCGGGTTCATCCGGCACTTGCAAATGGGTAAAACACCGCAGGGGCGTTTTGGTCATTTTGACCCGAAAACTCGAAAAATGAGATTTTCGACCCCGGGAAGGTACACAGGTTATCTAATCCCCTTCCAACATTGAGTTTGCCCTTCGAGTACTGCCGAACCGGCTTTCCTCGAATTCCGGGCTGAAAATGACCTCAGGGGCATTTTGGTCATTTTCACTCTAACAGAAAAATCGGGGCGTTACACCCCATGCCCCTAAAATTGTATCTCAAGCACTGTCTCAATGTAATATTTCCCTCCAAGTTAATAAAAGTTCTTCAAATTTCTCTCTCTATAATGCTTGCTATTCTACTAAAATTCGTCAACTCCCTTACTATCCTTCCAAGCATCAGTATACCACACCTCTTGAAGTGGTATTCATTGATGTTTGGGGGCCCACTAGTCACTATTAGTTCAGGAATTTGATGTTATATTAGTTTTATTGATGCCTTTACTAGTTATTCTTGCATTTACGTCTTAGAAACAAAATCCCCAAGCACTTGTCCAATATACAACCATGATGGAAAATCTCACTTGAAATAAAATCAAATATTTGTAATTAGATAATGCAAAGGAATTCCAACCCAAATCCTTCGAGTCTTTCCTCACCACTCATGGAATTAGCCATAGATTTAGTTGCCTCTCTAACCATAAACAAAATTGTGAAGTTGAAAGGAAGCATAGGCATATCACTAAAATCAGTTTATCTTTTCTAGCCATAGCCTCACTCCCTCTTCATTTTTGGCTTGATGCCTTCATATAGCAGTTTATCTCATCAACCATGTGCCTTCACCTGTTACAAATCATGTCTCTCCTTCTGAGTTTCTCGCCAAACACAAACCAGACTATTCTTTTCTCAAAGTATTTAGGTGTGCATGCTATCCCAATTTAAGACCCTACAGTAAAAATAAACTTAGCCTTAGGTCTCACGTGCACATTTCTTGGCTATGACTCTAAATACAAAGGCTACAAGTGTCTCTCACCTATTGGTAAAATATACATAAATAGAAATGTGTTATTTGATGAATTTTTGTTCCCTTATCAATCTCTTACTTCAAATCAAGTGTCCCTATCCCTTTCAATCTCTAATAATTCATCAAACAGCGCCTCTGTCCCTATAATTCTTATAGTCCCTCAACTCCCTATTGCTCGAGCTACCATTGCTACACAATGTGCATCTCAAACTATTTCCACTTCTTTATTTGCTAGCCCTTCACCCTCTAAATCAAGTGTTTCAGGTTTAGCTTCACATGATACTATAGGTAAACTTGAAATTGTTTTGCCCCTGAACCCCACTATCAGCTTAGGTTCTATACCACATCCTCCACAAAAGCAATGACCTATAGTAACTCACAATGACATAACATGATCACCAGATCTAACAATGGGTTTTTAGAATAAAAAGAAATCCAAATGGCTCAATCCAAAAGTACAAAGCCCGCCTTGTAGAAAAAGGCTTTCATCAAAGGGAAGGCCTTGACTATGAAGAAATTTTCAATCCAATTCTTAAGCCAACCACTATGAAAGTCATGTTGTCATTGGCTCTATCTAAAGGCTGGAACATTCGTCAATTTGACTTCAACAATGCGTTTCTAAATGGGGATCTTCATGAGGATGTTTACATAGTCCAACTTGAAGGTTTCTCTTCCAATGAACATCATGTATGCAAGCTTAACAAAGACCTATATGGACTCAAGCAAGCACCGAGGGCTTAGTTCATAAAGCTTAGCTCAGCCCTGTACATATTCGACTTTCATAACACAAAATCTGATTCCTCTCTTTTTGTCAGATTCTCTCCCTCTCCCATATATCATAGTATATGTGGATGACATATTTTATTAGTAACTGAACCTGATCCCCTTGCCATCTTTACTCTCATCACTTAATTGAATAATGTTTTTGCACTAAAAGATCTAGGTGAAATGCATTATTTCCTAGGCATTGAGGCCACTAACCCACTTTAGGAACTATCCATCTTAGTCTGGCTAAATATGTGAATGATTACTCAAAAAGGCTAGGATGATTGACTCTAAACCTATGCCAACTCCTATGATCAACAATTTCAAACTTTCAGCTCATGGAGGTAGAGCTTTTGCAGGTCTAAGTCTTTATCGGTGTATAGTTGGAAAGCTACAATATGCAACTATAACAAGACCAGACATCTCCTTTCCTGGGAACAAAGTGTCTCAGTTCATGCATAACCCATTAGATATGGATGAACGCAAGTCAACTACTCGATATTGTGTGTTTTTAGGAAATAGTCTTATTTCCAAGGTCCAGCAAGAAGCAACAAGTTGTTTCTCACTCCAGAACAAAAGCTGAATTCAGGAGTTTAGTTGCAGTGATGACTGAAATTGGGTGGCTTCTGTCACTTTTCATCTAAGAAGCACGGATACTCCAAAAATGCTGCCGTACTCGTGTCGGACACTTTTGCAACATCGACACTTTGGTGATACTCGGACACCCATGTCTAAGGGGTGTCTTGGTGTGGCACTCCATCTCTCGATATCGAGAGCCCTTGACACAGTTCTAACTCAAGCAAACATGGCAACAAACTCCATTTTCATTATGTAAACATTTATTCATTATTTTTTATGGATAAAGACTTGTGTAGATTTTTTTATTCTTGTTATTTTTTTTGGTCAATTCTTAGTTATGAGATTTTTTTTAACCATAAGAGTGCTTAGATTTGGGTTTTCTCATCATAACCTATTATTTTTATATTTTATTATATCACTTATCCTCATCATGTCGTATCCTATATTTTGTAAAATCACCATGTCCTTGTGTCCATGTCATGTCGTATCCATATTGCATGTTGTATCGGTGTTTCCTTGCTTTTCACAGAGTTTCAGTTTGTTTAAAAAGTAAACTTAATAATAAATTAATGATAGAAATTGAAGGGTGGTTTGTAACCACAATTTCAATGAGTGACGTTGATAAGTTTTAGATATTTTTATTATTAGATAAAACCATTCATTATTTGGAAATGGTATATTTAGGATGCTTTATATCATTATATAAACCTCTGTATTATATGCAAGACAAGAAAACACGTAAAGCATAAATACAAAAGTTTGCAGCTTCTTTCTATATCTTTCTTCTTCCTTCTTGTGTCTGTGTGTGCATATATTACTATATTTCCGACAAAGTGGTATCAGAGATACTTATGAAAAATGTCTTCAAAGGGGACCACCACTATATCTTTCCAATATTGACAACTATCTAAGCCCAATTATGACAATTGGGCAGCTCGAATGAAGGCTATACATGGTGCTCAAGTTGTGTGGGAAATTTTTGAGAAAGGCTACGTAGAACCAAAAAATGAGGAGAACCTAGAAGCAGCTTAGAAGGAGGAATTGAAGAATAAAAGACAGAAAGATCAATGTGCACTTACCATAATCAATCAAGGCTTAGATGATGAGATGTTTGAGAAGATTGTTGATGAAACCAATGCCAAGAAAGCTTGGGATACTCTCCAAAATTCCATCATGGGAGTTGAAAAGGTTAAGAAGGTGCGTCTTCAAACTCTAAGGACTGAGTCTGAGTCTCTAATGATAAAGGAAACAAAATCCATTTCGGATTATTTCACTAAAGTTCTGGCGATAGTGCACCAAATGAAAAGGCTTGGAGAAAAGTTCGAAGATGTTTGTTTTATTGAGAAAATCCTGTGTTCTTTCAACTCAAAGTTCAACCATGTGGTAGTAGCCATTGAAGAATCTGAAGATTTGGAGATAATGTCCATTGATCAGTTAAATGGTTCCTTACGACCCATGAAGAAAGGATGGACAAAGGAATACAAGAACATGTGGAGCATGTCTTGCATGCAAAACTTTCATGGAATGCTAAAGAAGAAGCCAACGAAAGTTGAAGATGAAGCCGAGGACGAGAACGTGGTCGAGGCTATGGACAAGGACGTAGTTATGGAAAAGGATGAGCTGAGAAAAATTATTCTTAGGAGAGAAGAAATCAAAATTTTTCTCAAGGTCGTGGAAAAGGAATAGCAGTTGACAAAAGACACATTGAATGCTATTCATGTGCGAAGGATAGTCATTATTCTTGAAAGTGTCATACGTCAAAAGAAGAAGAGAAAAAATGCATTGTACACAATGAAGATGTTGGAGAACGAACACTATTTCTTATGCTCAAGGAAGATCAAAATTCCGAAGATAGTACGTGGTATCTCCACAATGGAGCTAGCAACCATATGACAGGTGACAAAAGTAAATTTGTTGCACTTGACACCAATGTGATAGGCCATGTCCGTTTTGGTGATGAATAAAAAATAGAGATCAAGGCTAAAGGGACGATTCTATTTGATCTGAAGAATGGAAGCCATAAGATTCTTCCTAAAATGTTATCTACATCCCAAAGATGAAGAATAACATTCTGAGTATCAGGCAACTTGTGGAGAATGGTTGCAAAATAATCATGGAAGGTGGTTATCTTTGGCTCAAAGATAAAGAAGGAAGCCTTATTGTTAAGGTTTCTATGACAAGAAATCACATGTTCTTATTAAACATGAGAACTGCTAGAGCTATGTGTTTGAAATCTTGTATTGAAGATACATCATGGATTTGGCACATGAGATATGGACATCAAAACTTTGGAAGGCTCAAATAATTGGGAGCAAAGAAGATGGTCAAAAGTATTCCAGCAATAGAATATCCTCACTAGTTATGTGAAGCTCGCTTACTTGGAAAACATTCAAGAAAGAGTTTTCCAAAGCAATGCAAATTAAGAGCTACCAAGCCACTTCAGTTGATCCCTGTAGATGTTGGTAGGCCAATTAAGCCTCTATCACTTAGTAAAAGTGCTTACTTTTTGCTTTTAATTGATGATTATTCATGAAAAATATAGGTTTATTTCTTCAAGCAAATGAGTGAAGCATTTGAACCATTCAAAAGGTTCAAAGCTTGTGTAGAAAAAGAAGTAGTTATGAGATCAAATCTCTAAGAACTGATAGAGGTGGAGAGTTCACTTCAAATGAATTCAAGACCTTTTGTTAGAATCATGGTATTTGACGCCCCTTGACAATTCCCAAATCACCTCAGCAAGATGGAGTTGCTGAAAGAAAGAACAAAACAATTTTAAATATGGCAAGAACGATGTTGAAGAGCAAGTCATTGGCAAAAGATTTATGGGGAGAAGCAGTTGCATGTGCAGTTTATCTCTCAAACCGCTCACCCACCAAAAGTTTGAAAGATGTTACACCTCAAAAAATATGTAGCGGCTTAAAGCCAGATGTATCACATTTGAGAGTTTTTGGATCTATTGCATATGTTCAAGTTCCTAAGCAAGAAAGATCAAAGCTTGATGATAGGAGCCAGAAGGTTGTGTTTATTGGCTATGAGGAGAACTCAAAAGGGTATAAGTTCTTCAATCCTAACAATAATAAAGTAATAATTAGTAGAGATGTTGAATTTGAAGAAAGTGCAACTTGGGACTGGAATACACAAGCTAAAGCTGCTTATGATTTTCTACCCTACTTTGACAAGGAGGAAACTTCAATACAAGGAGTGCAAGGTGACATTGAAACCCTAATAGATTCATCCCCAATAGCATCATCATCATCATCATCTCCATCTTCTAGCACAAGCAAAGGCCCTCGTAGATACCGAAGTCTCACTGATCTTTATGAGCAAACTAAAATGCTAGACGATGAGAATTTATTGTGTCTGATCTCTAATGATGAGCCTTTGAGTTTTAAAGAAGTTGTGCAGGATAAGAAGTGGATATAATCTATAGAGGAGGAAATTCAAGCAATTGAGAAAAACAACACTTGGGAACTTGCTTTACTTCCAAGAGGTCATCAAGCTATTGGAGTCAAATGGGTTTATAAAGTTAAGAAGAACTTTAAGGGTGATATAGAAAGGAACATGGCAAGACTAGTTGTAAAAGGGTATAAACAAAAATATGGAGTTAATTATGATGAGGTTTTTGCTCCCGTTACTCGCTTGGAGACAATAAGGCTATGCTATTATTGTCGCTTGCAAAAAAAAACCATTGGAAGATCCATCAAATGGATGTGAGGTCTGCCTTTTTGAATGGTAACCTTGTGGAAGATGTTTATATTGAACAACCTTTAGGTTTTGTTGTTAAAGGTTGCAAAGATAAGGTGTTAAGGCTTAAAAAGGCCGTATATGGATTGAAGCAAGCTCCAAGAGCTTGGAATAATTATTTTGATAATTATTTTCAAAAAAATGGTGTCACTAAATGCATTCATGAATATGTACTCTATATGAAAAAGGAAAATTTTGATCTGTTATTTGTTTGTGTATATGTGGATGATCTTATATTCACAGGTAACAATCAAATCATGTTTGAAGATTTCAAGAAAGTGATGGCTCAAGAAATTTAAGATGAGTGATATGGGGCTCATGTCTTATTATCTAGGAATTGAAGTAAAACAAATGGAGGATGGAATTTTCATCTCACAATAAGCTTATGCAAGAGAACTGTTTAAGAAACTCAACATGTCTGATTGTAATCCTACCAATATACCTATGGAGTGTGGAGTTAAACTTTCTAAAGAGGAAGAAGGTATACAAAAGATTGATCAAACATTGTTTAGAAGTCTCATAGGAGGTCTAAGGTATTTGACTTGTACCAAACCTAACACTTTATTTTCGATTGGTTTAGTCAGTCGCTATATGGAGAATTCATCTGAAAACTATATGAAGGCAGCAAAGAGAATTCTATGCTATCTCAAAGGCACTCTTGAGTATGATATATTTTATTCAGTTTCAAATGAATTTAAGTTGACAGGCTATTGTGATAATGATTATGCGGGAGATATTGATGATAGGAAGAACACTACTGGGTTTGCTTTCTTTCTGGGAAATAATGCAATTTCCTAGTGTTCAAAGAAACAACCCATAGTCACTCTTTCAACTTGTGAAGCTGAGTATATTATTGCCACTGCTTGTGCATGTCATATGATTTAGCTGAAAATATTATTGAAAGAGTTTTACTTTGAACAAATTGAAGCTACCAAGATCATGATGGACAACAAATTGGCTATTGCTCTAACAAAGAACCCAATGTTTCATGACAGAAGTAAGCATATAGAGACAATGTATCATTTTATTCGACAATACATTGTGAACATGCATGTGGAGGTTGAATATGTGAAGTCACTTGATCAAATTGCTGACATTTTCACAAAGCCTCTCAAGTATGATACTTTTCAAAAGTTGAGAAAGATGATTGGAGTTGGAAAAATATCAAGTTTAAGGGGGAGTGTTGAAAAAGTAAACTTGATAATAAATTAATGATAAAAATTGAAGGGTGGTTTGTGACCACAATTTCAATGAGTGACATTGACAAGTTTTAGATTTTTTTATTATTAGATAAAACCATTCATTATTTGAAAATGGTAAATTTAGGATGCTTTGTATCATTATAGAAACCTCTAAATTGTAGCTATTATATGCAAGACAAGAAAACACGTAAAGCATAAATACAAAAGTTTATAACTTCTTTCTGTATCTTTCTTCTTTCTTCTTGTGTTTGTGTCTGCGTATACTACCATATTTCCAACACAGTTGACCTGCTTTTCTCCTTCCATTTACCGTGATAATTCTAGTGCAGTTCAACTTGTAGCAAATCCTATCTTGCATAATCACACAAAGCATTTTCAGCTTGATCTTCATTTTGTTTAGGACACAAAGTCATTCAAAAGGCTTTGTTCATATCTCATATTCCATCTAAAGATCAAGTAGCGGATGCACTCACCAAACTTGTGTCTACAACATCTTTTTAGAAACACAAAGTCAAACTCAAGGTTACGGTTTCCTCACCCATGAGTTTGCGGCGGGATGATAGACTAAGCACCATGTGATAAATGTGTTAATTGAACAAGTTAGAATTAGTTATTTTATTAGCTTTCAGTTAAATGCTTAGCTAGAAAATTAGTTAGTTTGAGTAACACTTCTACAAGTGCCTTTATATTCAACCTCTATAACTGTAATCAATTCACCCGATTCAATTCATTCTTTCATTGAAAAAGATAACATTACTCTTCTCCTTCCTTTCACTTCTCTTGTTCTTCATTCCTCTACATCTCTATTACTCTGATACCCAGCAGTAATGAATATAACAATCATTCTGATACAATGGTTTAGTGTTAATTTTGATACATTAATTTAAATTTTCCTAATAATATTGCCTTCCATAAATAAACCTCTTTTGATAGCACCATTTGATACACTAGCATAGAATATTCTACGACATTCACACCCTCTACACCCTTTTAACCAAATGCCAATGTAATAACAGAGTTATTAAATTATCAGTGCCAATCCCTTCTCTAGTTATTATTATTATTATTATTATTATTATTATTATTATTATTTTATCGAAATTAAGATATCCACCCTTGACAACAATGACTAATTATCCCCTCGCCATGGGACCCTCTAGTTATTCTTTCCGTTACTTACCTTTTTCTCGATTTGGTCCAATTTCAAGCCTTAGAGCAAATATTAATATCGCATTTTATATTTCAGTGATGAAGAAACCCTTGCTGCTTTTGAATGATCCACCACATATATGTGACCGATTTGTGCTTTCAGAAGGCATGCTAGTTGTACTCTTTGGTAGAATCATTTCCTTTTGTCAGTTTGATATTGTGGGTTAAGGAACTTAAGGTGCTTTACTTTCATTAGTATGTCGTTCTCTTTTGATAACAGATAATGCTATTCACCATGATTTTTTTCTTCTTCTCATGATTGTGGCTAATATTTTCCACATCTATTTAAAAACGGATGGCTTCTTTTAATTTTCAAGGTCATCGTCAACCCGGTCCCTTGAATATTTGATATTGAATATAAAATTGAGAAATATATATGATATTGAATTAAATTGAGAAAACATGATATTGAGAAATATATTCAATTTAATTCAGAAATATATTTAATTTTAGCATATAAAAAATCAAGAAATAAGATATTTAATATTAAATGAATCCCACAACACCCAATACACAAAAATATATGGACTTACCACTTCATTTTTTGCTCAATGTTATTCTAATTCTAACACTATGGGTGTGTTTGGTTAGAGAGTAAAAATGGAGGTAAAAATTTCCTGAATGAGTATCATGTGTAATTTTACACATGAAACTCATATAGGAAAATTTTACGCTTACTTTTACTTTCCAACCAAACATACCATAGATATTTAATTGGAACACTCACTATTTAGGTATTAAAATAATATTTTTTATCTTTTTTCCCTCCAAATTCTCTCTCCAGCTCCTCTATTTTATTATCTTGATGTCATGTCTCCAATAAAATATGGTTCAAATTAAATATCATTTTCATACTAATATTTTACTTTGACAACCAAATATACCCATCTATGCAATTTGAGATATAGTTATTCGTTTTTAATGATGTAAAACACATTAATATAAAACATTGAACAAAATATTAAATAACAAATTAATATAACTCTGATATTTTTATTTAAAAATTATGGCAGTTATCATTTATGACTAATAATTAGTTATGAAGCAATATCATAATCAAACAATTATTCACGTGCTAAATTACAAATTAATTAAGTATAAATTATTATTATCATATGTATCAAAAGAAAATTCACAATTATCATTTATGCCATATCAACAATATGGAATTGATCCTGATGGTAGGTACCTTAATCCTTTAATTAGAGGTCTCGAATTCGAATATTCAAGAATTGAAAAGTTCCCTGTTGGGGATCCCTACTCTCTGACGGGACCTCCATCAAATTGGGTGGTATTGCTTGAATTCCTAGAGATAGTGATAGTGATAGGGCATAGATACGAGTGGTTCCATGACAGAATTCTAACTCATGAAGTATTATTCCTTGGCTTATCAAATCAACACATTTTGTGGCCGTATAAACCATAAACCTTTGACCACTTAGCTCAAAAAACAGTAGCAGAAGGAAGAACATATGGCCGATGAGGGGTATCATCCTTTGTTTGAGACAAGGAGAGCCAGAGGAAGGCTCATCTATAAAATATTCTCTTTCTCAATGTTTGTGGGCATTTGCTTCATCTGGGTTTACAGAGTGAGCTGCATACCCACAAAAGGTGAAGATGGGAAACTGGCTTGGCTTGGCATGCTTTTTGCTGAGCTATGGTTTGGTCTTTACTGGATCCTCCGGCTTGCACTCAGATGGAGACCTGTGTTCAGGCAACCCTTCAATCAAAGACTCTCTCAAAGGTACCACAAATTAAGATTAGTTTATATATTTTTAAAATATCTTTGTGTTAAAGTGACCGTTAATTTTTCTAAATTAGATGAGATGTTATGAAATTGATTTACCGAATGAATAATACTGACTATCCTATATATGGTTGTGTTAGATATAAATTCAATTATGAGCCTCTATCTAATAGTTTAAGTTATTAAATTCATAATAATATGGTAATAGAGATTTTATGATCAAGAGATTTAGAATTTACCCAAAAATTACTCTTATTTAAGGGGCATACATGTTAGATATTAAACCATTTATATACTTCTATTTAACAACTCATTAAGCTTTCAAGACAAAAGGATATCTATTTACAAAAACTATTTAGTTATATTTATTATTGAGTCAAGATTTACAAAAATAATTAGTAGATGACTACTCATATTTAATTTATATTTTTTTTCTTTTCAATATGCTTATAAGTAAAAGAGGGTGAGCCTTGTGAAATAGGTCACCCCTTTTTGAAAAAGAGGGTGAATTTCAATATAATAGTAAGATTGCTACTTTATGATCTAGAGATCATTGGTTTAAGTCTTGGGAACAGTTTTTCCACAGTGTGAAAGTAAAGCTACGAACATCTAGTAATACTAGTTCCTTTGAGATATTTCTAGTTATGAAAATTTTGTACTGTAGTATCTTTTAGAGAAATATTTTACATGTTATTTATTCATTGATAACTAAACTTATAGTTTATGGTAGAAACACACATAGCAAATTAGAAATATCTAATTGAAATTCTCAAGCACCAAAACTAAATATTTATAATTTACAATTTACAATTTGACTTTGTGAATATATTTTATTATTGGTTGCCGACTATTTAATATATATATATATATATATATATATATATATATATATATATATATATATATATATATATATATATATTAAAAAATTATTTTTTTATATAATTATAATTCAATGTTTTTGGCCCTCCTTGAATGATTTTTGGCCCCACCAAGTGGGAGTACCTTTATGCTCATGGCTAAAAGCTTTATTTGAATATTTTGAAACAGATATGATGAGAGTAAAAGATTGTTTTGAATATTTTGAGACAGATATGATGAGAGGATGTTGCCAAGAGTGGACATATTTGTGTGCACAGCAGACCCAGCGATAGAGCCACCCATGATGGTGATGAATACAGTGCTATCTGTTATGGCATATGACTATCCAAGTGAGAAGCTCAGTGTGTATATTTCAGATGATGCTGGATCAGATATTACCTTGTATGCTCTCATAGAGGCATCCAACTTTGCCAAGCATTGGTTGCCATTCTGCAAGAGGTTCAAAGTGGAACCAAGGTCACCGGCTGCTTATTTCAAGAGTATTATTACCTTAGCTTCTTATCCAAATAATAATTCTGCCTTATATGCCAAAGAGCTGGTCACCATCAAGGTAACGTTATATATTTGGCTCCTCCATTATCTATTTGACTATTTTGCCTTGTCTTGTTTTAAATAATAAAGTTACTAATTCGAAGAAGAACGATATCATTCTAGAGTTCAAGTCGTAAACGTTATTGATTCTTCGTGTCAAGATAATGTCAAAATGTCCGTTTTGAAATATCATTTACAATTTTAATAGAAATATTAATTATTTTATGAGCTTAATTTTAGTACACGTATAATACAAAGAACTTTTTACATTGCCATTCGAATCATATCTTTTGTGTACATAGCTTTTTAAATAGTAGGTAAAAGAGTGAATTATTATGGTTAATAAGATAATACATGATTGAATGATAATGTTAATATATGAGAATTAAATTCTTATTTTTTTTGTGTGTTGATAAACCAGGCCATTTTGGTTTATTTTATTATCAATTATAATCTTATTTCTTTTATCATTTCCTTTGTTAACTAACTATATATACTTCTTATTTTTAGATTAATCTAACTTAATTAATATTTGTAATTTCTTCAACAAATTGAAGAATGATTTAGTTTTTGTCAGTTATTTTGGAAAAATAAATTACGACTATTAAACTTTTTTTTTATCTTAATATTATTGCCTCAAATGACAATTATTATAAAATAGAGGAAGTTTTTCAGTTTCAAGTAAATACCTTGCTCCATACTAGTCAGTTAAAATAACTCACCTTATAATTTTATTCTTGACATTTTGGTACTTTACTAAGGATCATTCAGTTTCCATAATACTTTTCTTTCAGAATAATTCTCATAATACTATTAATTCATCAGTGTAATCTTTTTAAGAAGCATGAAAGTGGCCAATTTGATGAAAATATGGTTAATTATGCGTCCATCATTAGACTAATAGGATATACATATATTCTTGTTTTTCTTTATTAATATTTGGAGGACGGATGTACAAGTAGTTATTGTTAGTATATATTGAAATCACTAGTAAAATTTATGTAAAATAATTTGAAAAATATTATATCATCTCGCAACTAAAGAGTTCATATGCAAATAATTAGAAATTTTACACACATAATAACTAGGTATTTAGGCAACATAGTTCTATTATTTACGCTATAATTTTTAAAATTTTTAAATCATGAACATAAATTTTTTTACTAAAAACTAAACTTAGTTCCTCAAATTTATAGTGAAGGATAAATCAGTCCTTTAAATTTAAAAAATCTCATACTAGTTACTCAAATTTCATAAATAGGAACAGATAAGTCTCTCTGTAAAACTGGCACATGAGTTGTGTCCTGTTAGTTTACTTACGTGTACTATTAACTTATTTACATGTACTGTTAATTTATATAAGAGAAATATTTTGTTATATATTTTTAAATTTAATAGTTTATTGAATTGATATATAATATTAAAATTTTGAAGCTTATTAAATAAATTACATTTAATGTGAATTTACTTTTAAATATTAAAACTGGTGAATCATTATATATATATATTCAAATAATAAATATGTAAATAGTAATATTTATTTTAAATTTATTAATAAATAATTGATAAAATTTATTATTTGATTATAATTTTATCTTTTTCATAAATGTTTACTTAAAATTCATTTGTAATAGCAAGAGAAGTACATAGTATATCATATAATACAACATCTTTTATAATGTAATATCAAATCCTTTATATATAATATTAAAATCATAATAGACCTAATATACTATCATATCTTATATACTATTAGGTATACAAAATGTGGCCTCATTCTATTAATATTACACTACATGAATTGATTATTGGTTTGATTATTGAGTTTGGTGATGCTCTTAGGATGAGTGCTCTAGCTTTTAAAAAATAAAAACTATTTTTTTTTCTATTTGATAAATTAAAAACTTGAGGTGCTTTTGTTCCCAGCTTTTAAAAGCCGATGATGCTTTTAAGAGCACCTCATGATGTGCTTTAAAAACTTGGCTTCTATTATGTAAAATTTAAAAGAATAATATGACCTTATTCTAACTAATGACAATAAATATAAAAATTATCCTATTTAATATCAATATTCATTAATTATTGTCATCTTGAATTTTTTGAGCATATTTAGTTTACCAAGTACAACTATTGTGACTTTTAGTTATTGAGAGTAACCTCTATATTATTTACTAAAAAATACTATTATGCATTTTAAAGAGTAACTTTTTCACAGGAAAGAGCTCAATAGCTTTCAATAAGCCACGATAACATCAAACCAAACCTTAGAATGTTATGAGAGATAAAACTGAAAAGTTAATAATAATAAATATTTATTAATATGTTAGAATGACAAATATTACGGTTTATGTCACGATCCAACTTAGGCTGCGACCGGCGCATAGGGACTATATTCCCTAGCAAGTCTTATACGTAGATTTTCCAGAAAAATGGACATGGTTTCCTTTCAAAACCGGGCTTTTCCCACATTACAAATTCACTTGTTCATAAACATTGTGTATATCTATATAACCTAGACTACTACTATCATGGCAATATTTCAAAATATCTTTACAGGTCCAACAAGTGATAAGAAATCCATAAGGTTCAAAATATAAAACTTACTAATATGAGTAATTAAGTTTTCATGAACTCCCAAATAACTAAAAACATATGCAATTATAACATTACTTAAAAACCATTTCATTCAATCCAAAAACCAATAAATGTCATATCATATCAAACTTCCAACTCTGCCTGTGACACATTGGAGCTACAATTCTAAACACATGAACCACAGGCCAAAAAGTGGCTCATCAAATAATAAATAGAAGTTGCTAGGCTGGAGAAGGTACAACTAGGATTGAAACCTATATTTGAAAAAGATGAGGGAAAATAGAGTGAGTTGAACAACTCAATGGGTAGATAAAGTATCCATAGCCCATGTGAGATAATAACTAAAGCAAAACAACAACCTTAGAAAATCATACAATAACATAAGAAAATAAATTTAAAAACCAAAGTACACAGTTAAACAGGAAGTGGCCTTAAATAAGAAATTTCATCAGGATCACACACTTGAGCAGCCATTCCCTCGTGTGATCTCGCCTTCCATTAGGAGCCACACACAAATGGGTCTACATTCATCTATCATGTACCCTTTTCATATGGTTATGTAACACTCTTATCAGTTAAGGTGCACCCTAGCTAATGCCACCTGCTGTTAGTTGCAGATCCTTTCTCAGGCATTCCCAAAACAATTTATAAAAGAATTAATCATTATCATTTACTCAAAAGCTTTTCCAAATATTTTCATCAAAAACTATACATAGCCCATTAATTCCTTGAGTCATCCCAACTCCAATAATTTTTCAGGTGTTAATACAATTGGGACTCATTTGGTAATTGCTACACATTTATTTTTCAATCAACAACAATGAATAAATATCTTAAATACTTAAACCATGTGAATTTCAGGGAACAATAGGTATTATATGCAATTCATAAATAATTTATAGGGATAAATGCATTTTACACCCCTGAATTTTAAGTCATGTGCAATTTAACCCCTGACTTTTCAAAATGTGCATCGCGACCCCCTGAACTTTCGAAACTGTGCAAAACACCCCTTAGTATAATTTTACCAACTATAAAGATAAGATTATGTGCACTTAACCCCCTTGAAGTTACTAATTTGTGTAATCCGACACCTTGTTCGTGAATAATATGTGCAATTAACCCCCCTGACTTTTTAAGTGTGTGCAACCCGACACCGGGGTTTTTTGCACAATTTGAAAAGTTCAGGGGGTTTTTTGCACATTTTGAACAATAGGGGGTTTTTTGCACAATTTGGAAGTTCAAGGGGTCACGTTGCATATTTTGAAAAGTCATGGGGTAAATTGCACATGACCTAAAGTTCAGGGGGGTAAAATGCATTTAACCCTAATTTATATTAGAGGAATATAAGTACAAATACTAAATCTACTCACAATAATGGTTCCCAAGGAATCGAAGACTACCCTCAAGCTATCGAAAATCTCCCGTTGACGTATGTTTGTTTTATAACTCTAGAAACAAGACAACAATAACATATATAAGCTAATAATGCTATTAATAAATGTAAATTAGTTCCAGATTTCAAAACCCCTAATTATTCTAAACCTAGGGTTCCGAAAACCCCCAAATCCTCCATAACAATTCATAGGAAGCTCAAATAGACTAATAAAAAGGTATTGAAACTGACCCACACCACCAAAGGAAGAAAAAGGGAGGCACCACCTCAACCTTTGAGGTTGCAACAGTTTCCCTCCTTTAGAGAGAGAAATCGCAATAAACAGAGGGGAGAGAGAGAGAGAGAGAGATGAGAACAAAGGAGAGGGCCCAAGCAATGGCTGTTGGCAGTGTCCTCATGGTGGCTGCGATGGTGGCTGGATGAGGTGGTGGCTAGTTGGGCAGCATAGGGAAGATGTGAGAGAAAGAGAAAGTGTGTGCGTAGATAGAGGAAGAAAAGGAGAAGAAGAAGAAGTGAAGGGCGTCCATGAAACCAAAGGAAATAAAATGGGGAGGGAAAAAGAAAGAAAAGAAAAGAGAAAGGAAAAGAAATAAGGCAGCGGGTTCCATCTATTATTGTTGGGTTATTGACACCATTGCATTTGAATGCAAGTCAAAACCAGGTTCCTTTTATTTTATTTTATTTTTCATACTTCCTATTATTTTTAATATATGAATTAATTTAAAATTACGGGTCATCAAAAATTAAGAATTTTTCTTGGAAGTACGACAATATAAAATGGATAAAGTATTTAACTTAATTTATTAATTGTTTTCTATGTGAATATATATTTTATTTATAAAGCGATTAGGAGTGAAATAATAGTGGCTAGTGCGTTACTTGGATTGAGATCATAAGTTCAATCTTGTCACTAATATACCCAAAAAAATATTTTAAAATGTTGTCTGTTGCCTATTTTTTCGATGTGGTACATATCAATAGATTATTACTACAATACACATACATTAATTGAATTTAATAAATTCAGTTCATTTACAACTAATACACTGCCTAATACATTGGATTAGATTCATATCTGTTTAAACTTTATTAATAATAAGCTCATATATAATTTTGACACCACAAGCATTCATTATGTTGCGTTAAATCTTTGCAGAATTAATACCCTAAATGAAATCACTAACATATAGAATGGAAAATTTTATGTATTATATGGTGCAGAAATTGTACCAAGATATGGAAAGTAGAATCGAAAATGCAGTCAAGCTGGATCAAGTGCCAGAGGAAGTACGGTCCAAGTATGAGGGATTTTCTCAGTGGGATACATATTCTTCTCGACGTGACCATGATGCAATTATTCAAGTATGCCCCTTCTTCTTAACCACTTGCAAATCAAAATCTTACTATATTCTTTATGCTTTTCCAATATCTACACATCAATACATAAATCCGGATTTTTCTCATATATAGGGGGATTTCATCTATACAAGTCCAGCACAAATACTAAAATGTGTGCATGAAAATAGTGCAAAATGAGTTTTGATATGTATTATATTCTGCCGTAGAACTATATACATTGTTATGTCTATTGTATATAGATGAAAGAAAAATTCTTATATGATTCGGGAAGAGAAAAAGTTTGCTTTACATGATTCATCACTTGATACATGAGTTTTTGGGATCATTATTATCTTTTCTCTTTATAATTTAAATACAATAATTAATGTGTCAAGTAATAAATGATACATACCAAAAAACTTTTATCATCAATATCAAAGAATTTCTCTATGTGAAGCAGTATTTACCCTTTTCTTTAAAGCAGTACAAAAAAAAAAAGTGAAAGAGATATTTATTTTGAAATGAGAGTATATAGTATAAATTAGTTTCTTTGTAGATCTTACTTCATGGAATGGACTTGAGTGCCAAAGATGTAGATGGGATCGTTTTACCAGCCTTGATATATTTAGCTCGCGAGAAGAGACCCCATGTTGCACATAACTTCAAAGCTGGAGCCATGAATTCACTGGTAGTGTACATGCAAAGATCAGGTTTAATTTGTTCATGTTCCTATAAATTTGATAGTTGGTTGTATTAATTTATTGTTGGTCTTAATTGCTAAACGCAGATAAGGGTATCATCAATTATTAGCAATGCGAAAGTAATTCTTAATGTAGACTGCGACATGTACTCGAACAATTCCCAATCTCTAAGGGATGCACTCTGCTTCTTCATGGATGAAGAGAAAGGCCATGAAATCGCTTTTGTGCAGACTCCACAGGGTTTTGAAAATGTGACAAAGAATGATTTATATGGCGGTGCTTTAAGAGTTATTTATGAGGTAAATTAGTTGATTTTCATAAAATCAAACTTTTACAAAGATATTAAAATTGCAAATTTGGATCATCTAAAGATGTGATAGTTATAAAATGAGAAAATGATAATAGAATAATTACCCTTATTTAATGGAACACACACAATAGTAGTTATTGATTTATGACTCGTTAAAACCTCTTTTTTTTTTCACTTTAGAGATCCTAATCCTTAATTTCCAATTCTTTCATCTCTTTCACAGCTAGATAGCAATTTTTTACCATCGATTAATTTCCTAATATTTTTGTTATGGGCTTGAATACATGAAGCGGGAATTCCCCGGCATGGATGGATTTGGTGGGCCTATGTATATTGGATCCGGGTGCTTTCACAGGAGGGATATACTCTGCGGAAGAAAGTTCAATGATAAAGACAAAAACGATTGGAAGAGTGAGAATAAGAGTAATGATCAAATGATAGAAGCAAGCTTGCAGGAATTGGAAGAGAAGTCAAAGGCTACTGCAAGTTGCACCTGTGAGGAAAACACACAATGGGGAAAAGAGGTCACACTCTTTCTCACTAACCCTCCTAAAATAAGAATAGAATAAATTATCAACTTGGTGATTCAAAAATACACATAAGATCAGTTTAATTCTTTGATTTCTTTTTTTACATTAACTTAGTCTTTAAAAGATACATATGATAAATATCAATTTAGTCCATAAAAAATTTTGGCATTAGTTTAATCACTGAAACATATATTTGACATCATTTTAATTGGTTTTTAAAATATGTGTGTGACATCAAAAGTTCATGAATTCATAGAAAATAGGAGATCGAATACATGTCATGCATTTTTTAGGGATAAAAGTGATGTAAAATGTATCTTTTAGAGACTAAACTAATATAAACAAAAACTTGTCAAGAACTAAACTCATGAAAAAAAAATCTTTTAATGACTAAATTGATATTATGTGTATATTTGAGTGATCAAATTTATAGTTGAGTAGTAGTAGTAGTAATAATAATAATAATAAATTTAATTTTAATGTACTGACTATGTAAAAGCTGTTTATATTGTCATCCACTTAAATCATTTTATTTACGTGCTCTTTTGAGTAGTGGATGTAAAAGTCAATTTTGGATGCTAACATGGCAATATATAATTGGATAATAATGTAAATTTTTTTATGCAAATTAGTATGTTAAAATTAAACCCTTAATTTCACAATTGAAAACGTAGTTATTAGTGAATCACAAATGCATGATACATATTTGATTGCAGAAGGGACTACTATATGGTTGTTCAGTGGAGGATGTGATAACAGGATTATCGATACAGTGCCGAGGATGGAAATCAGTGTACTATAATCCACCAAGGAAAGCTTTCTTAGGAGTATCTCCAACCACTTTGCCAGAAACACTAGTTCAGCGTAAGAGATGGTGTGAAGGACATTTTCAACTTTTGCTTTCTAAGTACAGTGCTGCATGGCATGCTTATGGATTGATCAGCCCAGGCCTTCAAATGGCATATTGTTTCTACAATCTATGGGCGTTTAATTGCTGGCCAATCCTGTATTACTCCATCATCCCTTCACTTTGTCTCCTCAAAGGCATTCCCTTGTTTCCACAGGTATGAATGTGATGTAATAAGAAATTTAATTAGTAAAATACACAAATAATCATCCAATAATCAAGAACTTGAACAATAAATTTAACTCTAATTATGACAAGTGCAATAATGATAATCATACATGTGAAATAATGATAATCATAACTAGTCACCTATCTAGTGTTGAGTTCAAATCTATTTTTTTTGTTGGTAATCTAATGGACCAAGCCTTCTCACTATAGCAAACCTATATATGCAAGGACCCATTAACATACTCACCATGAATAATGTTTAATGACAATTAACGCAATAACTATTGATCATAAATTTTGAGTTTAGAAATCATACTCTAATTATTTCCACATCTAATTAATCGGAATCACCACAAAATATGAATTATGACTCATGTTAGTCCACACAAATTTTTTCAATATGTGTGATTCTTTCAGCGTCGTAAGTATAGATGTCAAGGGCCAAATTTCTTAGAGGTTTAAGCCTATGCTTAAGGCCACTTGTATCCGTATATTTGTGATCTTTAATTCGCATCATATGAGAACTTTATTGACCTCATATCAGCAATGAGTAATGTTACATATGGTCAGAAAATTTAAAATCCAACAAGCTTGCCTCGTCATTCTGTAGACAAAACTTTGACAAAGTTTACAATTATCGAATATTTTTCATCATGAATTTGATCCTTTCCACTTTCATTCTTAGTACATTTTGTTATTCTTTTCCGGGCAACTCATTTTTAATACTTGAAGTTCAATTTCTAACACTAGGGGTACTTAAGCATTGTTTATACTTAAGCCCCAAGGATTCTTGATCTAGAAGGCCTTGTTATAGATATATTACAATTCATATGCCACCTCATAATATACCGAGCTTTTATGAGAGTTGATCCTTGTTATTAGAAAACCCAGTGCTTTCAAGTTTCAACATTTAAATCCATCAAAAGAAGCACCTCCCTTTTGTGGTTAGAGAAATATCTTTAAGGCTATGCTTAGGAGTTTTACAAGTGATGGAAGAAACTGCTCATAATGAAAAGGAGGGAGAGGTAAAGAGTAGCAAGGCATCCTCTTGTTTGGCTATTCAAAAATATTAATGAGAGAATAAAAGTGGAATGAAGTTTATTCCCTCCTTGATCCCTCAATTTGGAGGGATAAAAAATAGGGAGTTTGAATACCAAGGGTTGGACATGTTGTCCCTCTTTTGTCATTCCACTCTCTCCTCTAAAATGAATTTCAATCATACTTTTAACTTAATAAGTCTCTCCTTTCCTTACCACTCTCGATCCCTCGATCACCCTGCATTAAGACATAACCTAAGAGCTTAAGTTTTTCACCTTCGGGCTAAGTTTTCTGATTTCTGATTATGTACTTTCCTAACTTATGTTTCTTTTTCATTTTTCTTTTTGGATTCATCAGATGTCAAGCCCATGGTTCATACCTTTCGCATATGTCATACTTGGGGAAACAACTGAATGCTTGTTAGAATTTTTGTGGTCGGGAGGCACAGTCAAAGGTTGGTGGAACGAACAGAGATTATGGCTTTACCAGAGAACAAGCTCTTTCTTATTTGCTTTTGTTGATACCATCTTGAAGTCTCTGGGGTTTTCAGAATCAGCCTTTGTAATCTCAGCTAAGGTAGCCGAAGAAAACGTTTCTCAAAGATATGAGAAAGGGGTTATGGAGTTTGGGAACTCATCCCCAATGCTCAGTTTACTGGCAACGCTAGCATTGCTCAATTTGTTTTGTCTTGTTGGTGCCTTATTGAAGGAGGTAGTCACAAAAGGTGAAGGTCTTGGAATTTGTGAGCCATTGGCATTGCAAATTCTGCTATGTGGGGTGTTGGTTCTCATCAATGTACCTGTGTACCAAGGCCTCTTCCTGAGGAAGGACAAAGGAAGATTTCCAAGCTCTGTTGCATTTAAAGCAACGGCAGTGGCTCTAGGTGCATGTGTCCTCTTTACTGCCTTCACTAAGACGGTATACTCTTTTCATTAACAAAAAAAAAAAAATGGTGTTATTTTAACACCTAAAAAGTGGGTGTTCATAGATACCCATTTAAATCTAAAGGTAAAAAATTAAAGTTTGTATTTTTAAATAGTGACCGCATAAAATTTAAATATGATAGATTTGATATTGGCACGGTATCTAAGATATGAGTGATTAAAAAAATATCTCCAAAAAATAAATGTTTTACTGTTTTAGTAAACGATAATGTTATTTGTACATTCAACTATGGACAAATGCAGGTTATGAGCCGAGGGGTGATATGCCCCAATAAACATTTTTTGTTTAAGTGTGTGTATTTGTCCCCATTATTTAATTAATAACTTTGACCCTGTACTAACTTTAAATTAGTCAAAATAACAAATTATAACATAGTTCACTTCTTATTATATTTATGCATTATTTTTTAATTTTTTTTCATTATTTTTATAACTTTCTTCGACTCTCTCTGTATCAAGGGTATTTTAGGAAGTACAAATTTTAGATACCAAAATGTAGTTAAAAGAGATTATTCCCTTTATATATAGTAAATTGATATAATTAATTGTATTTATTTGTTTTGATTAATTTTATTTATTTATTTATTTATATTTTGTAAGAGAGGCAATCTTATCCACTTTCACAACTTTCCATTATTATTACAATTCATTTATTGTTTGCCTAATATATGCCTTTCTCTTTTACAAATAGAGTGCAATGGATGGAATAATATATAACAAGTTTTATTGGGATTAAAATAATATGAATTTAAAATTTGTATTTACATTAATATTTTTTAGTATTTAAAGCACTTTTTTGGGGTCATGTTTGTTTTTTTGGGGGTCAAAGGGTCATATATCTCAAACAGTTTATAGGTGAATTTTTGAAAATTACTCAAACTAAACATAGTTTAAGCCCATTTATTTTAACCTTTAGGCCCAAGGTATTTGCGTTTTCTTCCAAACTGACACATCAAGCTCTTGCGTAAACAACTAAACATCAAACTTCACGAACTGGTCATTCGAAACACTACAACACAACACGGCTAACCTTTTTCATTTTAAGAATCCTTACTCTCTTTCCCTTTTAGGAGCAATATCTGTTATTAAAAAAGGTAACATTCTTTGTTCGATTGTTGCATGCAAGTTGATACGTCCGTAATTATGCGATCCACTGACTGCCTCAACTCCTGATTTGAATATCATTTATTTTGCATAATGTACGACACTCATCAGGTCAGTTATGAATCTCATGTCTTGTGAATGTCTATTTTTGTTCCTTGATGGAATATTTCTTCTTTATAATATCATTTCAAGAAGATGACATATTAATGGGAAAATTGGTGAAACAACAGTTTTTTTTTTTTTCGAGGAAAATACCAGACAACCACAAACTTTGTCAACAATTTTGTATTCGGAATGTTGTCTCGTAATTTTTAGCTTTTAGATGGATTATTAATAGAGCATACATTTTATTTCATCTAACAATCACTATAATTTCTATTAAAGATTCTATACATTTTTTTTTTATATAAATTTGTAACATTACTCTTTTTTCAGATAGTTTACAAAACTGTTTGATTAGTGTCCAGCCCTATATGAAATTTTGTGGAAAATTATGCTAGAAAAGTTCTTAGTAACAAGGAAAAGTAAAAATTCCTATGCACTCTTTCATTATTTGAGCTGTAGCATTAAAAAATGCAGGAAAAAGTTTACCTATAACATTAAAAATGCGGGAAAAATAAGAGATAAATATGACTCAAAACTAATATGCTAAGTAATAAATGGTCTAGGATAAATGTATTTGTTTATTTTTTATCCGAAAACATTTAAGGATTTCTCCATGCTATTAGTAGTAGACATGGGGTCAACTCATAAAGGAAAGGAAGTTTTTAGCGTGCTGACTTGAGTCTTGTTGAATGTGTCAATGAAGATATACAGGGATGAAGTTGGGGCTGCCCAATTTCGCCATTGTAGTGGCAATCTTATCCAGCCTGAATGCTGTCCTTGGGATTAGATTCGTGATTGACAGAGAAGAATGCTTCTCTCATGATGTGAAGTATGAAGAGGATACAGTCCATGCTTCATTTGTTGTGATCAAGATATCGGATTGGCAATTTACACAAGACGGTGTAGACCTTGTGGTAAGCACTGTGAAACATATTTCATAACCTTTTGTGCAAAATTGCTTTTCTGAACTTGGAGATCCCTTGTTATAAATTTATGTGTAACTCTTGCAACAAAGGGTCTTTATGGTTTGAATGGCGCATTGGCAAAGTGCTAAAAAATGTTAGCAAGTATTGTGACATCATATGCTTTAAGATGGTTTGAAAGAATATAGATAGAGGCATCTTTAGTGCCAAATAAAAGCTTACTTTCCATGTGCGAATAGATGTAGGTCTTCTAAACCCACGAGCACTCGCTTTTTGTGTAGGTAATGCTACATAGCCATAATAATATAACCGGAAGTTTTGACATAATACAAGATGGTGAATGAATTAAATATAATGGTACGACCCACCTACTCATCCAAAGGTTATCAATTATGCCACGTCATTTTGACATTTATATTCGGCAAAAATTCTTGATGTTTTGTATTTTCCTTTCATTGTGGAAGACATAATAATGATCATGGCCGAAGAAAAAAAGAAATATTGAAATTCCATTCCTTCAACTGTTGAAGAAATAATGATTACTACTCTCCTTGTTTTTTAAATCACATTTATGTTACATTAGAATGTTTCAGAAAACTATTGATTAGTTTTGTTGGAATAATTAGGTGATGGGACCCTTCGATGATCATATTCAAGATTTTCATGACAAGGTAAGCGAAAAATTTGAATTTCAGGCTACAAATAAAGGAATCCATCGTTTTTGCTTTACCAACAAGTCACCCTATCATGAAACAATTGATTTCGATGTGCATTCCAACCACTTTGCATACCTTGATCAGCATGTGAAAGATGGTGAGCTATTCTTGAACTAATTAATTTGGTTACAGTTTAGGTTGTGATGGTCCAGTTTGCAATTGTGAAGCCTTTCTGGATTGGTGAGAGTTACTTTTGATATCTTCATGTCTTTGTAGAGCATTTTAATCCTTGTTAGAACAAATATCAAAGTTAGAGGAAGCTCTTTACAACATTCAGTTTGAGCAGCACTGGCTTGAAGCTCAGACAAAACGCCATGTAGTAGGTACATATTATCAACATATTACCAACACTTTCAAATCTACTAGTGCTTCCATGTTGCCAACTTTAACTTCGCATGATCTATACACTGTCTGAATAAGGATAGGCTTTCCCAAAGGTACCCAAACTAAAAATGGCTCGCCAAGATCTTCAGGGGATCTCCCAAACCGTACAACAAAGAACTAGGACACATAAGAGTAGGTGGTCCCCGAGTTAAACAATGTCATGGTATCAAAAGAACATACTATCGTAATACTTGTCATCACTTCATTTGAAGCCTACACATCTTGACGGGTTATCGCGAACTAATGGGGCTGTCCCCTATTAACTGAACCTCTAGTGCTTGCTCCTTTACCGCCTACACCTCTGCCACCAGGGCTCCTGCTCCCGACTCCACGGCGTGCCGAAGCAATGAAACTGCCCTAGGCTGTCAATTAGAGAGGCTGAAATGACATGGAGGGGTTAGTTGACCCCTGACTAGGAGCTCTCTGAAATATCAGGCATTCTCCGCTCTTGTGGCCAGGCTGGCCACACCCGTAATATGTTGAAGAGACAAATAAACACTGAACCTAATGTCTCTTCTCTCCAGTCGAGCATACTGGATATGATTGTCATGAACCCTGTCCACTAGGGGTGTTCATAACCCGTCCCGGCCCTGTCCAAAACTTATTGGGACGGGTTCGAGTCATGAAATTTGACCCGGTACACATTTCGGGCCGGGTTTGGGTCATACGTCGGGTTGGCCCAACCCGGCCCGAAGTCAAATAATCCTTTAAGAAATATATATTTTTATAATAATTTATGAAAAATATAAGATTTTAAAGTTGAATTAATATATTTTACATAACTTGATATTATTTCTACATTGATATGCTTTATTTTGAAACCTATATCGTAAAATATCTCTAAAATTTTGTTTCTTATTTGTAAAATTTTATAACTTTACTATATATAATATCTAAATTCTCATATATTGTTCGAACGTCGGGTTGACCCGGTATGACTCAGGACATAATCGAGTCATTATCGGGTCGGGTTCGGATTTAAAAAATTGACCCAGTCTAAAAATCGAGTCGGGTTCAGGTCTTGTCTAATCCGACCCAACCCGTCCCTTGTACACCCCTACTGTTCACTGTGCTGACTACTCCCTCTACTCAGAGTCTGTGATGTAGTTGGGTGTGCCGGGATGGGCTTTGAGAAGGTGGCCCTACCTGACTGACCATTCTGTTGTCCCTGTTGATGGTGACCCTTGCTCGAACCTGCTCTGTTTGAGAAAGAGGCATGAACCCTGGCTTTCTTGTTGGCCTCTGACATTGCCCTATGCTCTGTTAGACCATTCTCTAGACCAATCACTGTGTCTACCACCTAAGCATAGTCCATGGTCCCGACGTGAGGCTGCAAACTGAGGAACATATCTCTGGGCAGACCCTGAACAAATCATCTCACCCTAGTTATCTATGTTGGTATCATGCTAGAGGCTGCTTGTGCTAGATAAGTGAAATACTCGTCATACTCTATAACCGTCATACTTGGACTTAAACGAAATTGCAAAAACTCCTCAATCATTTGTGCTTGCTAGTTCTCTAATATGAACATTCGCATGAAGGCTTCCTTGAATCGTTCCCAAGATAGAGAGCTAGCAGTCTCATGCCTCTGTCAGAACTCCTGATACCATAACTCTGCTTGGCCTCCCAGCTGGAAGCCAGCTAACTCCACCGCTCTCTCTGAAGAACAATGAATGACACCAACTATCTTCTCTACCTGCCTAAGGAATTCCTAAGGATCCTCTGTTGTCAGATGCTTGTTAAAAGTGGGCGGGTCCATTCTCTTGAAATGCTCTAAGGCTAAGTCATTTGGATCTCTGACTGGAGACGGCTGTGTAGTCGCCTTTAGCTGCCTAGTCATCACATTTGTCAAGTTTGCTATTATCTGTTCAAAAGTTCTATGTCGAGCACTATCACTGGAGGGTCGCTCCTACTGTGACGACGAAGGTGCGAAGGGTGTACAGGTGGCATGGTCACACTTGTGAAAGGGAAGGAATATGACAAGATCATGACTGCCAAGAAAGATAAACTATTACTAAACCTAGACATGACTGACTCTTTTCTAAAGGCCTCAAATAGCACCACATCAATGCAAATGGGCATGCTTCCATTTACGTAGATGCCATGCTATTTGTAGACACTTGCTCCAATAATATGTAGGGAAACTTACGCTCTGATACCACTTTGTCACGACCCACCTAGAGAACGTGACTAGCACGTGAGAGATTGGATCCCCATGGAAGCCTCTGATCATGTGACTGGCTAATATGCATATATAAATTGCAAATATTCAAAATATTTCAAATTCAACTAAAACTCCATAATCTAAAAATGTTCTTAAACATAAATTTTGAACATAAAACTGCAAGAAATCCATAATATGAGCCAAAGCCAAATGTAATTCAATAATGATTGAAATTATGAAAATAATCAAAACAATATAATGTATGTCCTGAATCTTGCCTACACAATTATTGGAGCACTACTAAACTAACATAACCAATAATAAGCTTCACTCCAAAGGGAAGCTCACCAAGGAAGCTGTAGCACTATTAGGGAGGATTCTGTAGTATAACTAAACATGTAGCTGTATTTGTAGGGAAAGGAAATGAGAGAGATAAGTTAATCAAAACTCAGTGAGTGAGCCTCCACTCACAACCCACATGGGACAACAATAAAAATACATAACATATACATACAATTGATGCAAAAGATTTATATACAATTACATATAACTGTACTGAAAACAATAGGTTTATTGAATCCATGGCAATAACTAGTAGAGAAATAGTAATGATTTTATACATAAATATCTAAGTTTGATAGCTGAATCTAAGCCAATAGCTAATTTGATGGGCATCTAACTAGGTCCCATGAATGGACACCACGCTGAATTCCTTTTGTGGGTGAGCTAGTCCTCTAGCGGACCATTTGGTACTAAGGTTAACAATCAATCCTACAATCGTTAACTTGCTAATATGTTTCTCATTATTTGTTGGCTAACAACAAAATTCACTATTCTTATTATTCATACAAAATTGGGATTCATGAAATTTTCTAGCAGATAAAATAAATTTAAATCATACATACAATAAACATGGTCCCATGAGTTTTCTAAAATAATAATTTGTCATAATAACTACAAAACAATAATTTTCTAAAATTTCTATAATCCATAACAACATATTTCTTGATATAAATCATTCTAAAATTTCATAAATAATTTATATAATATAGGAAAATAATAGTAATGACCAAAAGTATGACCATGAGTTTAAACTCACTCACAGTTGGTAGCCAAGAGTGTGCTTCCACTAACAATTTGACTCTAGGAAGCTGGAATAGCACTGATAGCTGCCAAACAAAATAATGAAAATATAAACAATTTGACTTTTATCACCCAAACTGAGTTTGGGATAGTAGGGAGGAAAAATGTTGAGAGAAAATTATGCTTAATAGTATCCAAATTCACAGATTATATAAAAAGGGGAAGAAACTGACTAAATTCCATGAATATCGCTTACTGGAAGAAATTAATCGAAGAAAATTGAGAGGGATCACATTTCTCTCTCGAGAAAAATTCCTTCGAAGGCTAGGGTCCTTAAAAAAAATTGGAAATATTATTATGTACTTAAAACATATTAGAAGTATAAAATACTCCACGTGACACTGGTCCACGTTCGCTTCACTTAGCACTACACTCAAGCTATTCTCCTCCCATAGTGATTGCCATAGGTACATATATATACACGCATTGAACCTATTCCATATTTGTTGCAATGGCTTTAATATATAAATATATATCCACTAACTATAATGCATATACTAACTATAATACATGCAGCACTACTAACTATAATGTATACAATAACTATAATGCACGCAGCACTACTAACTACAATGCATATAATAACTATAACATGATAGCAATCATGCTTACCTAACCGTGCATTACATACATATAATATAGTAATATCAACATGCTACCTATATATAATAATATATATAACATGATAACAATCATACTTACCTAACCGTGCATTATATATATATAGTAATATCAACACGCCACTTATATATAATAATATTAATGATAATAATAAGTATTAATAATCCTAACGGTAATAATAATAATAATAATAATAATTTATATAACACTAATTATCGTACTTGGGATATCACAATTTCAATGTCTTATCATCAAGAGAGTATCATATCTCTGACATTATGTGTGGAGAGAATTTCATTTTCAAAAATAAGATCATGTCCATAAATTTTGTCTCGAAATTATTAATCATTACATCTTAAAAGGAGTTCATACACAGGAGAGTATCACAGCGTCACCGCAGCATCTTCATTACCCAAATGGATGTGGTCTTGTCAAAGGCTACCCAATTGACAACCAATCAAATTATTGCGGTGAAAGACTGTTTTTCCATTCTTAGTTTCTTAGCTTTTTTATTTTGGTGTTTATTTTAACAGAAACTTGATTTGTACGCAAAGGGTGTTGCGACTCACAAGTTGAGAATCGTCAGATTGAATGATAAAGTATTTTTTAATATTTAAAACATAAAATTGGATACTTTTAACGATGGATTGATGTGTATGTCGACCAAAAGATGTTGATGGGTGCGTTCGTGTATCATAACTCTTATTTTACATTATGAGTATGTAACCGATAGATGCAAATCAGGAACCAACCCTTTCATTTTCATTCTTCAATATATTTTTTATGGTTTTTCTAATTAATATCAAAAAGTACTAGGTGCCAAATTAAGAATAGAAAAATTTTAAAATTAATACATTCAATGATATATTGAAATTAAAAACTGAAAGCGGAAACCAAATACCATATCCTTACTCTTATTATTATTTTGAAAGTACATCCAACCATGTTTGTATTTTGATTGGCACCATAATTGAACTATAACTTCACCCTAATTACTCCTTAAACTTTTGTTATTATTATTATAATGGAACCTTCTATTAAATAACTACTAGTTTATTACGGTGATAGTAAAAAATATATACTAAATATTAAATTTATTTACATATTTTTTTAAAAAGGTATATATATATATATATATATATATAGACACACACATACATGTCTGTGTGCGTATAAACACCACATTTTTATTCAAATATTTTTTTTTAATCATTTCATTTCTTTTTTGTTATAAATCATTTTATTATTTCACTTCATTATTTTAATTTCTTTCATCCCAATCTTTTTATCCCCTTTTAATTTAGAGCCTAGCCCATGCTTTGTGTGCCTGTTATCTTTTACTCGTAAAATTATTAACCACTTTTTTTTGTCCAATCTATGCTCCATTGTCGAAGTTGAGAAATTGTGCTAATCTTGATAATCAATATCAAAAGAGTCAAGATAGGATCAGAGCAATTAATGCAATATTGAAACAAAATCAAATGTGGGTCCAGTATATTTAATCCTCAAGTGGTGCATTTAATGCCTCAATCAGCATCAACTCAACAAATTACATCCTGAAAAAATCTGTCAAAGATCCACGCATGGCAATACATTTAATGCTTCAGTAGTATAAATTGACAATCACATTCCAAGAATCAAGGCATTTTTTATGCCTCAGCAGCCAAGAATCAAAACAAGAATTCCTCGGGCATATAAATGAAGAAAATTTTGGAGGATCAGGGGGGAGGTGGGCTAATTTTGAGAGCAAGAAATATAGAGAGGACAGATACAGATAGAAATTAGCAAAAATTAGAGAGATTGAGAGAGCTGCCATATTCATTCACATAATTTAGCCACCATTATCGTCCTCAAACCACCATTTCAAAACATCACCACTAACTCTTCAAACTCAGCCAAAAAAAAAAAAAACCAATCTCCATCAAGATAAACCCAGGCCACACAATCCATAACAATTTTCAAAACTTCAATCAACAAATAATTAAAAAAAAAGAAAGAGAGGAAGAAGGAGGAGGCCGTGGCCGCGGCCGCCGTTGCCACACCCCCACCTGCGAAACGCCGCTGCGCCAGCACCCTCGACACCCAGCCTCCACTCCGCCCAGATCAGCCGCGCCAACCTCCGTATCTCCGCTGCTAGCCGCGCCAACTCCGCCGCTCCAGCCCCACTGTCAGCGCCCCGCGAACAGTCTCAAGCCACTGTGAAGTCATCGCGAAAAGCCATCGTCCGCCGGCGAGAAATCGTGACGCAAGTGGCAGAGAGCCCAGCCGCGCGCGTCTCGCTCGCGCCTCACAACCCAGCACTGCGACAGTGCCACCGTGACCATTCTCCGCATCGCGATCCTTCCCCCGCTAGCAGCGAAGCTCCGCCCTGTGCCTCCATCCGCCGCGAGCTCTCCCCCCTCCATTACTGCCTTTCGCGCAAAAGCAGCACCTCGAAGCCCAAAGCCCAGACCGCACCGCTGCTCGGTCCACTGTCAGGCACCCACCCGCGAAGCTACTCCACAGTGAACTTCGTCTCAGGTTGCTCTGGTTTGCCACAGCCACCTATCTCCACTTTGTGTTATTTTTCTTTTGTGATTTAGGATAGTTCTGGTGATTAGCTTTTGGTTATTGCTTTTAAGAAAAAATTGTGGGTCAGATTCTGTTTTTGGGGGCTGAAACTAATCTTTGTTTTTTTTTTTATTGGGTTTGGGTTTTTTTTTTCATTTTATTAGGATTGATGTTTGTTTGTGTTAGACTCTTTCTTTTTTCTTTTTAAAAATGTTATTTTCCTTTTTTTTGAAAAAAAAATAAAAAACAAAAATAGAAATGTTTTGGTCTATACAAATTAAAAATGTTTAGGGATGTTGGGTTGGTAGGGGTTTAGGCTTTAATCTTTAATTTCTTTTCCTTTCTTAAGTGTGGGCTGGATTTCATTCCCTTTTGAATATGAGGGTTTAGTTATTTGTTTGTGTTAAATTTTTTTTTAGTCAAGTGCCTTAGTTTATTCTGTTTAGAATTTTGGGCTTTGTTTATTTAATGGTAGGAATTTGAGACTAACACTCTTTACAAACATGGTCTTAAATGTTATTTTTTAACTTTGTTTATTTTATTTAAAAAATGAAAGAAAAATAAAATGTTTGTGATCAATCTATACAGCAATCAAGAGTCATGATTGAAGGTGGATACCTCATTCATGTACTGTTCAATTGTAAGGATTTATTAAGTAGTCAAGCGCTAACTTGAATCCTCTGCAAAACTGATCTCCTCTTTTAATAAGCCGTCAATCAAAAATCCATTTCATAATTAAAATCATTCAATCGACCTCTGCAAAACTGATCTCCTCTTTTAATAAGCTATCAATCCAAAATCCATTTTCATAATTAAAATCAATCAACACATAATCATTTTCTATAGAACGATGTGGCTTTGAGTTCCTCATTGTACCAGAGGATACGTCAGCGTAGTCAACAACTATCAATCTAAGATTAATTTTTCATTAAATTGGGTTCCCATTTAATTTAATATTCTTTTATTTTATTTTCACATGATTATGAATTTTTGGGGAAAATAAATATTATTAAAATTATAATTAATTTGCATAATGAGCTCTAGGATAGCCGTATTTATATGGATGTATTAGGGGTGCAGTGGAATTAAGTTTTCACCTTTCTCTAATCATAATCAGACTCCTGGACTCAAATCTTTTCAAAAGACTAATTTTACAACTAAAATGGATCTCCAATTTTAGCCAGGTGGCGACTCCCGTTATCTTAAACTTGTTGTCATTCTCGTCGTGGCGCCCTCCAAGTACGTTGTGACAATATATATATAATAAAAAAGGTTATTGCACCTTTAAATAAATAATTAGAAAAAAGTGGAATACAAAAGTAAATAGATATTTTGTCCAATATTATCCATGTAGCATAGCTATTATAAAGAAAAAAAATCATAACTAATGACCAACTTTACAATGATAATAAACTATATTATCATAATATCATCTCATCATATTGTACAAAATAGTAATATATTTAAATATTAGTTAATTATACATACGATATTATTTTAATACATATAAGATGTTGATAACAATATATTGACTAAATTGGAGTTAAACATATTTGAGAAATAATTGTGTCTCAATATAATATGGACGAAAAATAGATGTTTTAGTTCAATGACACATCAACTCTTCTTGTTTCTCCAAAACTTAATTTTCACATACACACACACACAGATATATATATATATATAATTTTCAACAATGAAAATTAATTGTACTTATTACTATAATTATGATATCAACCTGATTGGAATAATTTATTTTAAATTGCAATGTAATTTTCAACAATGAATATAGAGATTATTACATTTTTTAAAAATATTAATTTTTTATAGATCCTATTTTAAATACTAATCTTTAAAATAAATATCTAATTTGAAAAATTTAGTATACCTAATTTAACCAAAAATCAGGAGTCAAGATTGATAAACAAACCAGAACCAATTATAATAAGTTATATTATTATTATAATAAGTATATTCCCTACCAAAATAAGCTAAGAGACATTTACTAATCAAATTGAAGTAATATATTGAAATTAATTATATTTGTTATAGTAATTATTACAATTGACATTACATTAAATATAAATATATTGTTGACAAAAAAAATTATTATTCATATCAAAATAAACAACATGAACAAAGAATATAATGAAAAAATTATTATATTATCTAAAAATATATTTAATAAAAAATATGAATAATGATTGGTAATATGATATACTAAATTATATTTATTACAATCATTATTACAACCAACCTTATTTCATTCAATCAATTTGTATTCTAAACTAAAATCCCAATTCATTCCCTTATATTTATAATGGGGGACAAATTAGTCCATTAGATTTGAAAAATCCTATATTAGTCTCTCAAATTTCACAAATATGGACAAGTTAATCCCTCTATGAAATTGTTATTTGAGTTGCGTTCTATGAACTTACTTACATGTATTGTTAACTTGTTTACGTGTATTCACCATGAAAATTAATAGCACACGTAAGCAAGTTAACAGAACACATGAATATTTTTGTTAATAATTCATATGACAATTTGATAGAGGAATTAACTTGTCCCCATTTATGACATTTGAGGGACTAATATAAGATTTCTCAAATTTGAGGAATTAAATTGGATATTTAGTCTTTATTCCATTTGAATTGATTTTGGTTTAATATATAATCAATCAATTCTCTAATTAATTAAAGATCAATATTTGACTAATTTCAATATATAAATAATTTCAATCAATTAAAATTTTCTAATCTGTTTCCTTATTTGATACTGTTTCAATCACATCAAATTAAAAAAAAAAGTCTAGAATCAAAACAACATTGATGACAAATTTCATTTTAAAATCAACATAGTGCAAGATATTTTAAAGAAATCAGTTTTTGAATTTTAATTTCAACCGGAGATATGATATCTTAATATTGTGAAAAATGAATATAACATTTTTTATTTTAAAATATATATATAATTTTAAAGATTAAAAATCATTGTAAATAATTAACTACGTAATATTATGAAACAGATGTAATATTAAAGAATCATTTAAAAATGGACATAGGATGTAATTTTAAATAATATTAATTTGCAATAATAGCATAAAGAAATTGATATCAAATAATAATAACGATAATGAAATTTCTGACCAACCATCAAGAAATCAATTAAAATCAATATAGTATAAAAGATTAAAAAGAAATGTATTTTTTATTTTTAATTTAAAGTGGATATATGATATCCCAATATTTTGAAAAACAGATGTAATGTTAAGCATTAAGGATCATTCAAAATAATTAGTAACCCAATATAACATGGATATGATATTCAAGAATAATTTCAAAATTGATATATGATATAATTTTAAATAATGTTACTATTGTAATAAAGTAATCTTTAAAATTTAGTTAAAAGAACGTACCACTAATGATTAATTTTGATTTTAAATCAATATATTATTAAATATTAAGAAAATTTTTATTATTTAAACTTATATGTAGACATGCAAAATAAAAATACATAATTTAAAAATTATATATAATGTAATATTGGTTTTAATATTAGATATAGATATGAATTCATTATTTAATTCATTTAATATTTATGATAGAAAAGCATTTAATATTTTATCTATATATTTATAAATAATAATTGATTAATAAAATCATTGAAAACATTATTATTAAGACTTGATAAAAAAAAATTGGTGATTTTTTTAGGCAGAAAATGAATTCACCACGTGGAAAAGACACAAAAATATTTTATAAAATATCAAATATTATTCCTTATAATAAATGTGAAATATTAACTATATTTATTACAATTATTATAATTAATACAATCTTTGAAAAAATAATTAGAATAAAAATATCTGATTGAATCCTTTTTAATCCTATATCAAATATTTTTAGAGTTAACCCTCAAAATAGTCTCTGTGGATTTTTAAATCAGACAAAATAGTCTATAAAAAATAAAGATGGACAAATTAGTCTCTCACATTTCCAAAATCTAGACAAAATGGTCCCTTAAGAATAAAAATAGACAAATCAGTCTCTCATTTTTTCAAAAATTGGATAAAATAGTCCTTCCATCAAGATAAAGATAAAGATTTGTGAAGGAATGTATGACATATAGTTTAGTTTGATAGGAATAATTAAGGGTGTTATGTCATTCATTTAACAAATCATTAACAGAAAAATTTGATGGAAGGACCATTTTGTCTCCTTTTTAAAAAGGTGAGAGATTAATTTGTCTGCTTTTATTCCTTAGGGACCATTTTGTCCGATTTAAAAATCATTATGGACTATTTTGGTAGTTTACTTGTATTTTTATGGTGTAAAAAAATTACAATTTCATGTGTATAATTAATCCCATGAAATAGAAGCCTTGGATATAGATATCAGTAATGAATCATATGAAATAAAAACTAAACAATCTATAACATCGGTAAGGAAAAAAAACCTTGTCCGTCAAAATATTGTATCAAAATCCGAACTTGTCTATCAACAGCTAACAATAAGTTAAGCTCGTCAATTAAAAAAAAATGAAAAAAATAACCTTCCAAATAACAAAATGAAGTTAAAAAGAATTCATTTCTATTGCACCAAAAAAGATAAACTAAAAAGAAAAGCGCTTCAAAATAAAAAGTAGCAACAATAACAAATGTCAACTGCAACTTGAAAATTTTCCATGCTATCAGAAATCACAATAAAAGTGCAAACATCTCCTTTCTTTAATGAGCTCAATTTGCATAATATCATCCATCTTGAAATGGGAATGAAGAAAATCAAAGAAAATACATAGAATAATCATAAGTAAGAAATTGTTACAAATTAACACAATTACTAAGATAAATAAAATGAGAAGATTGATATAGAGTTCATGGAATGAAGATGATAAAAGGAAACACATGGATAATTGAAAGAATAAAATCAAAATTAACATAGTTATCAAGACCAACAAAATGTGATGACTGATATAGAGTGTAACATACCATACATTCTATAGTTCGTTCACATATATATAGCCTACCTCATTGAATGATCTTAATGACAGTAAGAAATCTAAATCAGAATATTTAATAATAAATCTAATATAAAAAATTATAAAATTCAATTACATTAATTCAAAATATTTTATTGACAATTATTTTTGAATAAATGATTTGATATAATTGACTTAATCATTGACTTTTCATAAGTGAAAAGCCAAATACATAGCTGAATAACACTTCATCCATTTCCTTTTTTGCAAAACCCGATTTTAGAATCATATATATGAATACGATAGATGATATGATTACTTACTATTGGAGAATTAACCTGAACCAATTGATTAAATCACAACTTTTGTTTAGTTTTTCTGAAAAAAAAAATATGTTATCTAATTCTTAAAACCTTTTAATTGAAATAAAAATAAAAACTGAAATAATTTTTCATCTATACAGCATAATTGAGACTTAGTAACACTTTAAATCATATAAAAATGTTAGTAAAACCCTTTAGTAACATGTATAGACTATATATTATGCATGTAAAAATGTTATTAAAGAGTTTTAATAACACTTTTTAGATATTACTAAAAGGTTTTAACAAAACTTCTTATTAATAAATGTTACTAAAAGTTAAATATGGTGTACTGACTTCTTTCTTCAAACAGGCGGTTCACCATCTACCTTCCAAGAAATATTGCCTTCCAGAAATTCTAGTATAATAAATAAGGATTTGGATGATCTCACTTAGTAAGAGGATCTAACTAAACAATAGATGATGTGATATTCATAAAAGAATTTGTTTTCTACCTCGTGAACTGGTAATTGAAAGACTAAGCACCACGTGATAAATGTGCTAATTGAGGAGGTTAGAATTAGTTATTCTGTTAGCTTTCAGTTAAGTGCTTAGCTGGAAAATTAGTTAGTCTCAGTAACACTTTTACAAGTGCCTTTATACTCAGCCTCTATAATTGTAATCAATTCACCTGATTCAATTCTATTTTTTCATTCAAAGAGATAACATTACTCTTCTCTTTCCTTTCATTTATGTTATTCTTCGTTCCACTACATCTCTGTTACTCTGATACCGAGCATGGTATCAAAGCTAGCGGATCCAAGGAGAATCAAGAAAGTTCATCTACTTCCACAGCTTCTGCTGGCAAAATGAGTTTTGCACCAAATTTGTTTGCATGCTCCATTGCTAACAAGCTAAATGAAGAAAATTTTATTCCTCGGAGGGATGAGGCTTGGGCTTCCATAAAGGGTCATAAGCTTCAAAAACACCTTGAAAAATCCAAGGTTCCTACAAGATTCAACTCAGAAGAGGATCGTGAAGCAGAAAGAGAAATTGAAGAATATGCTAATTGGGACCAGTAAGATAGCCGTCAATGTCAACTTTGTGGGAAAATCGGGCACATAGTTTGGTAGTGTTATCATAGATTTGATCAACACTTCACCAATCCAAATCAGAACAAGTCAAATGCTCCTCCTCCTCCTCCACCTACTGGATTTTGTGCTGCCAAAGCTTATTTTTCCATAGTAGCTTCAATCAGTGATCCTTCTTGGTATCCAAACACATGACCAACACATCATCTTATATTTGATGCTAGAAATCTGTTAACTAGTTTAGAGTTTGATGGTGTTGACCAGGTTATCATTGGAGATGGTTTAGATATGTATATTGTTAGCATTGGTAGCTCTCTCTTGCATTCAAATCTGTCAAATTCTTATTTCAAATTGGATGATCTGTTTTATGTGTCAAACCTCACCAAAAATCTCATAAGTGTTGCATAATTTTGTCAAGATAATCATGTGTATTTTGAGTTTCACACTCACTTATGTCTTGTTAAATTTCAGAAAACTTGAGAGATCCTTCTCATAGGTAGTCTTGAAAATAATCTCTACAAGTTTAATGGCATAAAAGTTCCTTCCAAGTCTCCTTCCTCAAATTCTTTACATTCTTTACATACTTCTTGTATTGTATCTTGCAGTTTTAGTCGCCTTTGAGCAAATGTTTGTGATAAAAATTATGTTTCTTCAACCAATAAATGTTGTAATAGTTTAGATACACAAAAGTACACTTTGTGGCATAGAAGATTAGGCCCCCATGCCCCTAAAATTGTATCTTAAGCACTGTCTCAATGTAATATTTCCCTCCAAGTTAATAAAAGTTCTTCAAATTTATCTCTCTATAATGCTTGCTATTCTACTAAAATTCATCAACTCCCTTACTATCCCTCCAAGCATCAGTATACCACACCTCTTGAAGTGGTATTCATTGATGTTTGGGGCCCCACTAGTCACTATTAGTTCAGGAATTCGATATTATATCAGTTTTATTGATGCCTCTAATAGTTATAGTTGCATTTACCTCTTAGAAACAAAATCCCAGGTTTTTCAAGCACTTGTCCAATATACAACCATGATGGAAAATCTCACTGGAAATAAAATCAAATGTTTGTAATCAGATAATGGAAAGGAATTCCAACACACATCCTTTGAGTCTTTCCTCACCACTCATGGAATTAGCCATAGATTAATTGCCCCTCTGACCATAAACAAAATGGTAAAGTTGAAAGGAAGCATAGGCATATCACTAAAATTAGTTTATCTCTTTTAGCCATAGCTCCACTCCCTCTTCATTTTTGGCCTGATGTCTTCATATAGCAGTTTATCTCATCAACCGCATGCCTTCACTTGTTACAAATCATGTTTCTCCTTCTAAACTTCTCACCAAACACAAACCAGACTATTCTTTTCTCAAAGTATTTAGGTGTGCATGCTATCTCAATTTAAGACCCTACAGCAAAAATAAACTCAGCCTTAGGTCTCACATGCACATTTCTTGGCTATGACTCTAAATACAAAGGCTACAAGTGTCTCTCACCTACTGGTAAAATGTACATAACTAGAAATGTGTTATTTGATGAATTTTTGTTCCCTTATCAATCTCTTACTTCAAATCAAGTGTCCTTGTCCTCTTCAATCTCTAATAATTCATCAAACAACACCTCTGTCCCTATAATTCCTATAGTCCCTCAACCCCCTATTGCTCTAGCTACCATTGCTACACAATGTGCATCTCAAACTGTTTCCACTTCTTTATCTGCTAGCCCTTCACCCTCTAAATCAAGTGTTTCAGGTTTAGCTCCATGTGATACTATAGGTACCTTTGAAATTGTTTTGCCCCTGAACACCACTATCAGCTTAGGTTCTATACCACATCCTCCATAAAAGCAACCTATAGTAACTCACAATGACATAACATGATCACCAGATCTAATAATGGGTTTTCAGAATAAAAAGGAATCCAAATGACTCAATCCAAAAGTACAAAGCCCGCCTTATAGCAAAGGGCTTTCATCAAAGGGTAGCCCTTGACTATGAAGAAATTTTCAGTCCAATTCTTAAGCCACCCGCTATCAGAGTCATGTTGTCATTGGCTTTATCCAAAGACTGGAACATTCGTCAATTTGACTTCAACAATGCATTTCTAAATGGGGAGGATATTTACATGGTGCAACCTGAAGGTTTCTCTGCTAACGAACATCATGCATGCAAGATTAACAAAGACCTATATGGACTCAAGCAAGCACCGAGGGCTTGGTTCATAAAGCTTAGCTCATCCCTGTACATATTTGGCTTTCACAACACGAAATCTGATCCCTCTCTCTTTGTCAGATTCGCTCCCTCTCCCATATATCTTAGTATATGTGGATGACTTATTAGTAACTGGACTTGATCCCCTTGCCATCTCCACTCTCATCACTCACCTGAATAATGCTTTTACACTAAAGGATCTAGGTGAAATGCATTATTTCCACTAAGCCCACTTTAGGAACTATCCATCTTAGTTAGGCTAAATATGTGAAGGATTACTGAAAAAGGCTGGGATGATTGACTCTAAACCTATGCCAACTCCTATCAGCAATCTCAAACTTTCAGCTCATGGAGGTAGAGCATTTGGATATCTAAGTCTTTATCGGTGTATAGTTGGAGGGCTACAATATGCAACCATAATAAGACCAGACATCTCCTTTCTTGTGAACAAAGTGTCTCAGTTCATGCATAAGCCATTAGATGTGGATGAACGCAAGTCAACCGCTCGATATCGTGTGTTTTTAGGAAACAATCTTATTTCCTGGGTCCAGCAAGAAGCAACAAGTTGTTTCTCGCTCCAGAACAAAAGTTGAATTTAGGAGTTTAGCTGCAGTGATGGCTGAAATTGTGCGGCTTCAGTCACTTTTCACAGAGTTTCAGTTGACCCGCTCTACTTCTCCTTCCATTTACCATGATAATTCTAGTGCAGTTCAACTTGTAGCAAATCCTATCTTGCATAATCGTACAAAGCATTTTGAGCTTGATATTCATTTTGTTTAGGACACAAAGTCATTCAAAAGGTTGTGTTCATATCTCAGGTTCCATCAGAAGATCAAGTAGCGGATGCACTCACCAAACTTGTGTCTGCAACATCTTTTTAGAAACACAAAGTCAAACTCAGGGTTGCGGTTTCCTCACCCATGAGTTTGCAGCAGGATGATAGACTAAGCACCATGTGATAAATGTGTTAATTGAACAAGTTAGAATTAGTTATTTTATTAGCTTTCAGTTAAATGCTTAGCTAGAAAATTAGTTAGTTTGAGCAATATATCTACAACTGCCTTTATAGTCAGCCACTGTAATTGTAATCAATTCACCCGATTCAATTCATTCTTTAATTGAAAGAGATAACATTAATTTTCTCCTTCCTTTCACTTCTCTTGTTCTTCATTCCTCTACATCTCTGTTACTCTGATACCCAGCAATAATGACTATAACAATCTTAAATTTTCTCGATAATATTGCCTTCCATAAATAAACCTCTTTTGATAACACCATTTGATACACTAGCATAGAATATTCTATGACATTCGCACCCTCCGTACCCCTTAATCAAATGCCAATGTAATAACGGAATTATTAAATTATCGGTGCCAATCCCTCCTCTAGTTATTCTTTCCGTTACTTACCTATTTCTCGATTTGGTTCGATTTCAAGCCTTAGAGTAAATATTAATATCGCATTTTATATCTCAGTGATGAAGAAACCCTTGCTGCTTATGAATGATCCACCAAATATATGTGACCGATTTGTGCTTTCAGAAGGCATGCTAGTTGTGCTCTTTGGGAGAGTCATTTCCTTTTGTCGGTTTTGATGTTGTGGGTTAAGGAAGTTACGGTGCTTTACTTTCGTTAGTATGTCGTTCTCTTTTGATAACAAATAATGCTATTCACCATGATTTCTTTTTTTTCTTCTCATGATTATGGCTAATATTTTCCACATCTATTTAAAAAGGCTTCTTTTAATTTTCAAGGTCATCGTCAACCCGGCTCGTTGAATATTTGATATTGAATATAAAATTGAGAAATATATATGATATTGAATTAAATTGAGAAAACATGATATTGAGAAATATAATCAATTTAATTTAGAAATATATTTAATTTTAGCATATAAAATTGAGAAATGAGATATTTAAATTGAATTAAATATATTGATTTAATTATTTTCCTTAAGTGAAATAAGATACTTAATATTAAATGAAGGGAAAAAAAGCAAATTACTCCCTGAACTTTTGGTCATGTGCAATTTAGATCCTGAGTTTTAAAAATGTGCAATGCGATCACTTTTACTTACCAGATGGTGCAAAAAGAACCTTCTGTGTAACAGACGCTATCGTTAAGTATGCATGTGCTCATCACGTGCACCACCAATTTTACAAAAATACCCTTTGCTCTCTTAAGTCACTTTTCCTCTTGATTTTTTTTCACTAAGCTCTCACTAAATGCACGCCCCCAACCCCTTGGTTGAAACCCTCTTTCCTGATTCCCCCCTTACGCCTCCCCCTCTCAAACACACTCATCCCCTTCCTCTTTGCCTGAAACTCTTCATCCCATTGGTCCTGCACTGAACGCACGCCCCCCTCCATCGTGGTTATCCAACATTGAAATCCTTTACCTTCTTGAAACATAAACCATCAAATTAACTCCTTCACCATAAAACCATTTGTCCTAACCATCACCTTCAAACCTCTCAAATGCACCATTTGAAACCAAATAAAAGCCCAAATTCAAACCCTAATTCGAATCAAAGCCCCAAATTGAATCTGAACTCGAAGCCCCAAATTGAATCTGAACTCAAAGCCTCAAATCCGAACCCTAATTCGAACCAAAGCCCTAAATCGAATCTGAACTCTAAGCCCCAATTCAAACTGAATCTGAACCAATTTTTCTTGAAGAGGAAGAATCCCAATGAAGAGGAAAGACCCAATGAAGAAGAAGATAAAGAGTGATGGATCAAGTGGAAGGGTTGGCGACCATGGCTGGGCTGTCGACAGCAATGAAAGGGAAAGGAGCGGCTTCGCGGTTTTAGTGATTGAGTTTGCCTGCATGGTGGTTGGAGGAAAGGTGGAAGTTCTATCGCCACCGATTGACGGGAGGAGGAAAAGTGGAAATGGTTCTGGCTGAGGCTCGACGGAGGATGGTGGTGGTTCATGGTGGAGCGCCGCGGTGTGGCTGCCATGTTTGGTACCGCCACCTCTTCCTTCTCACATTTTGTTAGATGTTGTTGTTTTTATACTTTTATTGTAACATTTTTTTTTTGGCCGTGGATGATTGAGTTTTGCATGGTTGGATCTTTTGATTTTCGATTTAGGATGATGGGTTTGAGTGTATTTCTGATGGTGTATTTATGTTGTTCAAGGGATTTTTGTGGCTAAAGGGGATGGGTCATTAGATCTCTATGTCTTTGTGTGTGTGTTTTAAAGGGATTTATGTGTGTGAAGCATAATCTTGCAACAAAGGAAGGAGAAGAGAACACAATATCTTCCAGAGTGTTGATTTAACATGGGATTAGGATTTGGGAAATTTGATAAAAGGGTGGGGGTATTTTTGTCCATTAAATAAGTCATGTGAGTAGCATATGACCATTTAACAGTGGTATTGGATGGATAGTTAATGAAAGGGCCTTTTTGCATAGTCTATAAAAACCAAAATGTCGAATTGCACGGATTTAAAACTCAGGATCTAAATTGCACACGATCAAATTTTTTTTTTGGGGGGGGGAGGTAAATTGCTTTTTTCCCTTAAATGAATCCCATAACACCTAATACACAAAAATATATAGACTTACCGCTCCATTTTTTGCTCAATGTTATTCTAACACTAGATATTCAATTGGAACACTCACTTTTTAGGTATTAGAATAATATTTTTGTCTTTTTTTTTCCTCTAACTTCTCTGTCCAGCTCCTCTATTTTATTTTCTTGATGTCTAGATGTCTCCAATAAAATAGGGTTCAAATTAAGTATCATTTTTCATACTAATATTTTACTTTGATAACCAAATATAACCATCTATGCAATTTGAGATAGTTGTTAGTTTTTAATGATGTAAAACACATTAATATAAAACACTGAACAAAATATTAAATCACAAATTAATATAACTATGATATTTTTATGTAAAAATTAAGGCAAAATTATGGCAGTTATCATTTACGAGTAATAATTATTTCTGAAGCAATATCATAATCAAACAATTATTCACGTGCTAAATTACAAATTAATAAAGTATAAATTATTATTATCATATGTCTCAAAAGAGAATGTACAATTATCATGTATGCTATATCAACAACGTGGAATTGATCTTGAATTGGCACCTTAATCCTTTAATTAGAGGTCTCGGATTCAAATATTAGGAATAGAAAAATTCCTTGTTGGGGATCTCTACTCTTTGACAGGACCTCCATCAAATCGGGTGGTATTGCTTGAATTCCTAGAGATGGTGAAAATGATAGGGCATAGATACGAGTGTGAGTTCTTAGTTGGGGACTTTTGAGTTTACAAGCATATGATCACTTAATCTCAGCTTCAACAGTCAAAATCAATAGAAATTAAGTTATGTATACTTTTGTTTTAATATTTATAAAAATGATTTTGTAATTGATTTTCCATTTTGCCCTTTTTCATTTCCCCTCTCTCTCTCCCTCAACCTCCATTATTGTGCCACCACCTTCGAGTAGTTGCCTCTGCTGCAACACAGTGGCAAGGACTTTCATTGCATCATGACGATGAGCACACCTACACAATGACAGCCAATGGCGGAGCTTCTCAGGGACAATGGGGGGCCATGGCCCCCCCAAATTTTTTTTCAAAAAATTATATATATAACAAATTTAAATTTAAATGTAATAAAAATATAAGAAACTTATATAATATCATTCAATTATATCTTTCTATACATGTATAATTTTTCAAATAGTTAGTATGAGAGTTAAATATATATAATAAATAAAAAAGTGTGATATGTTATACTATATAGATTATGTTATTCTATATAAATGAGTTTTATCAACTTAAAATCCATTAACTTATCTTTTAATTAAAAAGAAAAGGATCACATCATAATTAAGTATCATTTTAGTTTTTTTAATACATTAAATAAGCAATTATAAGAACAAATTCAATGTAAACAATAAATTTGCTAACTTTGTACTTTATTTAGATGCTTAAGGATGCTTATAAAAAAATTTTATGTTTGGGAATATAGTGTAAAAAGAAAAGGCTATTTTTTTTAATCTAAATTTGAAATGAATTTACATGTTTGAATAAAAAATAAACTAATTTTCATTTTGAAATTCACTTATAAGTGAAAACAGGTTTTTTAATTTTTTTATTATAACAAAAAATGATTACTTGAGCATTTTAATGCTATTATTAAAATAATCCTAAGCTGCAAATATTATAAAATGTAGAAAATCATTTGATACTTTTTTAGTAATTTGTCATATAAAATTTATTATTTCAGATAATTCAAATGAAAAAACACCCCTTAAAAATAACTTTTGAGTAGTACAACTAAACAGAAAATTAATTTTGAAATAATCAATTACAAAAAAAATTCAATTATAAATACATTGAATTATTGAAATAATTTTAATCTCACAATTAATCTAAATATGCATAAGTATTTATCATGTTAGTTATTTGCTATAAAATTTATATATATGGATGTACAATTAACTTTAATTTGATTTGATTCTTATAATTTAATTATGTGAAATATTTTGGCCCTCAAAATTTTTCTTTAAGCTGTGCCACCGACCACATGAACTTCCAATATTCTCGCAACAAACTTCTAAATCTGCTCCACCGCGTAGCAAACTATGGGCAACGTCGTTGACGGTGAGACTGTGTGTGCCACCGCCATAGTCCCCAACTGCAGCCACAAAGTCAAAGCGGCTTCCTCAAAAGTTGGGAATGTCATTTGAGCAACATCCCTCAAAACTCAAAAAGTAATTTCCCTGTTTGCAGGAGGGCGCAGAGGATGGCCAGGTGCACTCGAACTCTTATTTGCAACAGGGAATTAGCATCAGTAATGTCGTTCCTTTACTCAAAAGAGGAGGGGGCAGAGGATGGAGGAGAGGCAGAGTTCAGGGGAGGGCATACTGGTGGAAAGAAAAGTTGGGGTAAAAATGTCCATTCATTATTATTTTTTATTAAAATATTATAAGTGACCACATGGCCACAAATATAACCTTTCCCGCATCACAATCTGCCTAGATACGAGATGGTTCCGTGACACAGAATTCAAACTCGTGTGGTATTATCAAATATTTAGCCGGAAAAATACTGTACCGATTGCGACGTGCGTGTATAATTAAAAATCTGCATTTATTCCTTGGCTTATCAAATCAACACATTTTGTGGCCATATGCAGCATAAACCTTTGACCACATAGCTCAAAAAACAGTTGCAGAAGGAAGAACATATGGCCGATGAGGGGTATCATCCTTTGTTTGAGACAAGGGGAGCCAGAGGAAGGCTCATCTATAGAATATTCTCTTTCTCAATGTTTGTGGGCATTTGCTTCATCTGGGTTTACAGAGTGAGCTGCATACCCACAAAAGGTGAAGATGGGAAACTGGCTTGGCTTGGCATGCTTTTTGCTGAGCTATGGTTTGGTCTTTACTGGATCCTCCGGCTTGCAGTCAGTTGGAGACCTGTGTTCAGGCAACCCTTCAACCACAGACTCTCTCAAAGGTACCACAGATTAACATTAGTTTATATATTTTTAAAATATCTTTACGTTAAATTGACCGTTAATTTTTCTAGATTAGATGTGATGTTATGAAATTGATTTACCGAATAAATAATATTGTCTATCCTATATATGGTTGTGTTAGATCTAAATTCAATTTATGTGGCTCTATCTAGTAGTTTAAGTTATTGAATTCATAATAATATGTTAATAGAGATTTTATGATGAAGAGATTTAGAGTTTACCCAAAAATGACTCTTATTTAAGGGGCATAGTAGATATTAAACTATTTATGGATTTCTATTTAACAACTCATTAAGCTTTTAACACAAAAGATTATCCATTTACAAAAACTATTTAGTTATACTTATTATTGGTCAAGATTTACTAAAATAATTAGTAGATGATTGCTCATATTGAATTTATATTTTTTTTTCTTTTCATTATGCTTATAAGTAAAAGAGGATGGGTCTCGCGAAATAGGCCATCCCTTTTTGGAAAAAGAGGGTGAATCTCAATGTAATAGTAAGATTGTTACTTTGTGATGTAAAGATCATTAGTTTAAGTCTTAGAAACAGCCTATCCGCAACGTGGAGGTATAAGGCTACGAACATCTAGTATTACTAGTTTCTTTGAGATATATTATTTAGTTTATGAAATAAAATTTCAAAAGTTGTTATGAAAATTTTGTACTATAGTATCTTTGAGAGGAATATTTCACACGTTATTTTTTCATTGATAACTAAATTTATAGTCAGTTTATGGTAGAAACATACATGACAAATTAGAAACATCTAATTGAAATTCTCAAGCACCAAAACCAAATATTTATAATTTACAATTCACAATTTGACATTGCGAATATATTTTATTATTGGTTACTAAGTAATAGGTTTATATATATATTAAAAAAATATTTTATAACATAATTATAATTCAATGCTTATGGCCCCTCCTTTGAATGTTTTCTGCCGAATTCCATCAAGTCGGAGCCTCATGTAGTGAGCTGACCTTTACACTTATGAGTAAAAGGTTGCATTTGAATATTTTAGAACAGATATGATTAGAGTAAAAGGTTGTTTTGAATATTTTGAGACAGATATGATGATAGGATGTTGCCAAAAGTGGACATATTTGTGTGCACAGCAGACCCAGGAATAGAGCCACCCATGATGGTGATGAATACAGTGCTATCTGTTATGGCATATGACTATCCAAGTGAGAAGCTCAGTGTGTATCTTTCAGATGATGCTGGATCAGATATTACCTTGTATGCTCTCATAGAGGCATCCAACTTTGCCAAGCATTGGTTGCCATTCTGCAGGAGGTTCAAGGTGGAACCAAGGTCACCGGCTGCTTATTTCAAGAGTATTACCTCATCAGCCTCTTATACAAATAATAATTCTGCCTTATATGCCAAAGAGCTGGTCACCATCAAGGTAACGTTATATATTTGGCTCCTCCATTATCTATTTGACTATTTTGCCTTGTCTTCTTTTAAATAATAAAGTTACTAATTTAGAAGAAAGGTATCGTTCTAGAGTTCAAGTCGTAAACGTTATTGGTTCTTCGTGTCAAGATTATGTCAAAATGTCCGTTTTCAAACATCATTTACAATTTCAATAGAAATATTACTTATTTTATGAGCTTAATTTTGATACACCTATAATATAAAATATTTTTACATTGTTATTCGAATCAAATATTTTGTGTATATAGCTTTTTAAATAGTGGGTAAAAGAGTGAATTATTATGGTTAATAAGACAGTACATAATTAAATGACAATATCAATATATAATAATTAAATATTTATTTTATATTTTTTTTTGTGTGGATAAACCAGGCCAGTTTGGTTTATTTTATTGTCAATTATAATCTCATCTCTCTGATCTTATCATCTCCTTTGTTAAGTAGCTATAGTTCTTATTTTTAAATTAATATAACTTAATTAATATTTTTATTTTCTTCAATAAATTGAAGAATGATTTAGTTTTTGTTAGTTATTTTTCAAAAATAAATCAGGACTATTAAATTATTTTTTGATCTTAATATTATTGCCTCAAATGATAATTATTATAAAATAGAGGAAGTATTTCAGTTTCAAGTAAATACCTTGCTCCATACTAGTCAGTTAAAATAACTCACCTTAGAGTTTTATTCTTGACATTTTGGTACTTTAATAAGGATCATTCACTTTTCATAATACTATTCTTTCAGAATAATTCTCATAATACTATTAATTGAGTGTAATCTTGTTCAAATGCATGAAAGTGGTCAATTTGATGAAAATGTTTGATTATGCATCCATTATGAGACTAATAACATATATATATATATATAGAATCTCATATGAGAAAGATGATTTATTGTGAGAGTGAGAAGAGTTAATCTTAACTTTAAATCTTATATGAACGGTCAAAATTAAAATATAAAGTGATGTGACTATTATTCTTTCTTTATTAATATTTGGAAGGATGGATGTAAAAGTAGTAATTGATAGTATATATTGGAATTACTAGTAAAATTTATGTAAAATAATTTGAAAAATATTATATCATCTCGCAACTAAAGAGTTCATACGCAAATAATTAGAAATTTTACACACACATAATAAGTAGGTATTTAGTCAAAATAGTTCTATTATTTACGGCTATAATTTTTAAAATTTTTAAGTCATGAACATAATTTTTTTTTACTAGAACCCCAACTTTGTCTATCAAATTTATAGTGAAATATAAATCAGTCCTTTAAATTTAGAAAATTTGATACTAGTTCCTCAAATTTTATAAATAAGAATAGATCTGTCTCTCTATAAAATTGTCATCTGAGTTGTATCATGTTAGTTTACTTAGATGTACTATTAACTTGTTTAGATATATTGTTAATTTTTATGGTTATTCTAACTTGTTTCACTCCTCTAAACGAAGTGACTATACTTTTTTCTTCATCTTCTCTCTCACCATATATAGCTCTCTCCTCAAAAAAAAGATTTTGGCATTAAGTTGTCATTTATTCTACACATAACAAAGGAGTGAGATAAGTTAGGGTCTACCATGAAAATTAACAGTACAAGTAAATAAATTAGCAGAACACATGGATATTTGTGTTAATAGTTTAGACAACAATTTGATGGAGAGACTAATATGTCCCAATTTATAAAATTTGAGGGATTAATATAAATTTTTTTAAAAATTTAAAGGGTTAATTTAACACCCACTATAAATTTGAGAGACTAAATTGGGTATTTAATTTAAAATATTTTACCCATCTACATGTGAATTTTAAATATTGATGGTCACACTAAACGAGCAACAATGGGACCAGTAGGTTTGATATCTACAACTCCTATAATTTATATACAAATATCATTTCTTGCCTGGAAACTCTGGAGACATTGAGTTGTGTATTTTATTTTTGGATTTGTCTAAGTTGTCCCCCTAAGTAATTGATTAAGGATTCCAATGAAAGTAAATTTTGAAAACTTCTGAGTGGTTCTTATAAGAAAAATTAATTTGAGTTAATGTATTGTCGGAATTGGAGGTACGGGAAGATTAAGTGATTAATTAGTGCACTGTCGGTGCCAAAACCCTAAACCCTAAACGTTTAGGTTTATGAAGTGTGACACCCTTTATATCTTAATCATTCAGTTTAATGTTAATGGCTGAGATTATATGTGGAACACTTATATACCCTTTGATGGTGGTGCACACTAGAAGCTAGCACCCCTTATCTTTTGCGGTCTCCGTTCATCACCTCCCACCGTCAAACCATACCTGGCCACCATCCCAGCTTTGGTCCCCAGCCAACTTCAGCCACCATCCCGACCATGAGCACTACTCCTATGTTGGAGCTGCCACCACCACCGCTTAGACCAACCATCATCATAGTCCTTGCAACCCATGACTCCATTTTGTTTTTTCCTTTCCTCTTCTAGACTTTCACCGTCAACATGCCATACTATTCTCCCACCACTAACCCATCATTTCATCGGCCCTCCTATGGCTCCAGCTCCTTCATCATCTCCGCCTGCGTCATCTTCAGCTTCTGTTTACGACAATACTCCTTGTAGTCGATGGGCTAGTTGGTGCGGCGCATCGTCAAGGAGCACCACCGATGGCAGCACGGCAGGGATTGAAGGGTTCTAGGGGAGGGTTTGGGTTTGTTGTGGGATTAGAGGAGGGTTTAGGGAGGGTTGAAAATGGAGGGAAGAGTGTGGGTGGTGGTGGTCCATGGATAGTCTTGCCGAAGGGAATTATGAGGTGGTTCAAGTGTAGGTGTTTTGTACTTTGTAGGGAGCACTATTGCCTTTGGTGCCAATTTTTGGAAAGGATCAAATAGATTTGGTCCCAAAATAAAAAAAAAGGGAGAAAATGGTTGCATAGATTTTGGGTTGTATACAAAAGAGTAAATATCAAAGTTGATCAATAATTTCAGCATCAGACAAGTTGATTTCAGATAATTGAAAGATGTCAACTTGATTCTTGACAATTTCAAATGTTAGACACTTAGTGGTTATAAGATGAAAACGTTAACCGTGTTAGTGTGTTCAAGTAAAATGATATCGTTTTGCTCCATCAGTACAAAAAAATAAAAGAAAAAGAAAACCCCCGTCTCATTATCATCACCTTTTTTCCTCACCCTCTCCATTCTCACTACCACCATCATATACCACAAGCAAAACAGCCCCATAATTAATAGCTACAACAACAGTTAGAATGTTACCAAAACAACCACAACTCAATCATCAACAACTCATCCTAATCCCAAACCACAACAAACCTAAGCCAAATCCTCAACCAAATCTAAATATCAAAACAAAAAAGATAATAATAAAAAAAGAAGAAAGAAGAACTGTCAATTTTTTAGTGGTTGACTGTGTAAAATATCTTTGCATTGTCCATGTATTCTCTATATTGTAAATATATTGAAAACATTAAAATCTATTTTGCCATTTTCATTTTCTATTTTTAATATTTTCTTCACAAAATTATGAAAACAAAAACCACCAAAATTTTATTTTTCTCAACGATGACAAGTGAAAAACTAAGGGCCTATTTGATTTGAGTTTCTTTTTTTCAGTTTTCCATTTTTTGTTAAGGAAATACTGAAAATTTTAAAAACTATAAATTCCAATTCTCGATTTTCATTTTAGTTTTTAGTATTTCCTTTACAAAACTTGAAAGACTGGAAAACTAAAAACTCAAACCAAACAAGCCTTAGGGGGTTTGTTTTGGATAACAATTTTTATTTTTAGTTTTTGATTCATTTATTATTTTTAGGATTTTATGAAGGAAATAATAAAAATACATCGAAATGAAAGCAAAATAGGAAAAATCAAGCCAAACATGCATTCAAAATCTCAATTTTCAGTTTTCATTTTAATTTTCACTATTTCCTTAAAGACATCTTGAAAATAGAAATTGATTAAGAATTGAAATGAAAATTGTTTTTCGAAGGTAAATAGACCCTAATTTTCTAAAGTATGACTAGGTGCCTAACCAAAGAATTCAACATCTAATTAATTCATATTGTGTTTGGTATATTATATAATGCATGAATGACATGATAAGCTAATACTATAGGTTAGGATCTTATGCATTATTTGATGCACAAATTATATTATATAAATTTATCCATCATAGCCTCCTTATATATTAAAATGGTGCATAAATCTATCTAGTCTCAGGAGACCATGTTAACTTTGAACCTACAAGGTATCTTTCATTTCTTTTTCACATTTTTATATTAAAATTAAAATAATTCTTAAATAAATAATACTAAATGAAAATAATATAAATAAAAAAATACTTTCATATTAAATAAGTACTTTTAAAAAATAATGCATGTAATATAAATTTAATTATGTATAATAAAAATAAATTAATCAAAATTGATGACATAAATTTTTATTATAATATTTGATTTTAAATTAAAATTTGATGGACTAGTAAACGTTATTATTTTCATATAATTCTCTTCATTTTATAGTTTATGATAAAAAGTTCAAGTCAGAAATATTAAAATATATAAGAGAAATAGTTTGTTATATATTTTTAAATTTAATATTTTATTAAATTGATACATAATATTAAAAATGAAGCTTATTAAATAAATTACATTTAATGTAAATTTTACTTTTAAATATTAAAACTGGTGAATCATTAATATATATATATATATATATATATATATATATATATATATATATATATATATATTCAAATAATAAATATTTAAATATTTATTTGAAATTTATTAATAAATAATTGATAAAACTTATTATTTGATTATAATTTTATTTTTTTCATAAATGTTTACTTAAAATTCATTTGTAATAGTGAGAGAAGTACGTAGTATATCATATAATATAACATCTTTTATAATATAACATCAAATCCTTTATATATAATATTAAAATCATAATAGACCTAGTATACTATCATATTAGGTCTCATTAGATATACAAAATGTGGCCTCATTCTATTAATATTACACTACATGACTCAATTATTGGTTTGATAATTGAGTTTGGTGATGCTCTTAGGATGAGTGCTCTAGCTTTTAAAAAACAAAAACTAATTTTTTTTTTCTATTTGGTAAATCAAAAACTTGAGGTGCTTTTGTTCCCAGCTTTTAAAAGCCAAGGATACTTTTAAGAGCACCTCATGATGTGCTTTAAAAACTTGACTTTTATTATGTAAAATTTAAAAGAATAATATGACCTCATTCTAACCAATGACAATAAATATAGAAATTACCCTCTTTAATATCAATATTCATTAATTATTGTCATTTTGAATTTTTTGAGCATATTTAATTTATCAAGTACAACTACTGTGACTTTTAGTCATTGAGAGCAACTTCTATATTATTTTACTAAAAAAAAATACTATTATGCATTTTAAAGAGTAACTTTTTGAGAGGAAAAAACTCAATAGCTTTCAATAAGCCACAACAACATCAAACCAAACCTTAAAATATTATGAGATATAAAATTGAAAAGTTAATAATAATAAATATTTATTAATATGCGAGAATGAAAAATATTATGGTTTGTCACAACCCAACTCAGGCCACGATCGGCGTATAGGTAAATGTTCCCTAGCAAGCCTTAAACGTAGATTTTCCAGAAAAATGGATAGGGTTTCCTTTCAAAACCGGGCTTTTCCCACATTACAAATTCACTTGTTCATAAACATTGTATATATCCATATAACCTAGACTACTATCATGGCAATATTTCAAAATATCTTTACGAATCCAACAAGTGATAAGAAATCCATAAGGTTCAAAATATAAAACTTACTAATATGAGTAATTAATTTTTTATGAACTTCCAAATAACTAAAAACATATGCAATTATAACATTACTTAAAAACCATTTCATTCAATCCAAAAACAAATAAATTTCATATCATATTAAACTTCCAACCCTGCCTGTGATACATTGGAGCTACAATCCTAAACACATGAACCACAAGCCAAAAAGTGCCTCACAACATAACAGATAGAGATCGCTAGGCTGGAGAAGGTACAAAGCTAGGATCGATACCCGTATCTGAAAAAGATGAGGGAAAACCATTGTTAAGAGAACCGGACTGGACCGGGCCGGTCTGACCGGGTTAACTGGGAACCGGTCGCTTGGACAGTCTGGTTGAGTTGTCAGAACTGGTCAAGAACCAGTCAAAACCGGGAATCGGATAGGTAGGACCAGTTCGAAGCTTTTGAAATTTTTTTTTTGTTTCAAAGCTTAAATACTAATATCTTGTGGCAGTCACAAAGCAAAAATAAAAAAGGGGTTATGTTTATTTTATATATGAAAAAAATATTGATATCCGCAGGCTGCTCACCATAAAACTCGCTAGTCACCAACAAATATTGTTTTCAAATACTTTTGTAACCATGTTGTGAGGCTGAGACTAGAGAAATTTTATATAGATTATGTTTATTTTTATAAACCTATGAATATATATATTGTTTTGTGTTGATTATGTTAATGTTAATGATTTAATATGTTTTTTATATTCTAATTAATCATACGTACATATATATATATTATGTTCTGATTGAACCTGTTGGAGCTCTAAACCTTTGACCCAGTACCTTGATTGGTTCGATACCCAGTCCGATTTTCTCTTCCTTGGGGAAAACAGAGTGAGTTGAACAACTCAATGAGTAAATAAATCATCCATAGCCCACGTGAGACAATAACTAAAGCAAAACAACAACCTTAGAAAATCGTACAATAACATAAGAAAATAAATTTATAACCAAAGTACATAGCTAAGCGGGAAGTGGGCTTAAATAGAAAATTTCATCAATCACACACTCGGGCAGCCATTCCCTTGTGTGATCTCACCTTCTATTAGGAGCCACACTCAAATGAGCCTACTCTCATCCATCATGTAGCATTTTCATATAGTCATATAACACTCTCATCAGTTAAGATGCACCCTGGCTAATTAACGCCATCTACCGTTAGTTGCAGATCCTATCTCAAGCATTCCTAAAAAAATTTATAAAAGAACTAATTAGTATCATTACTCAAAAGCTTTTTGAAATATTTTCATCAAAAACTATACATAGCCCATTAATTCCATGAGTCATCCCAACTCCAATAATTTTTCAGTTGTTAATACAATTGGGACTCATGTGGTAATTGCTACACATTTATTTTTCAATCAACAACAATGAATAAATATCTTAAATACTTAAACCATGTGAATTTCAAAGAACAATAGGTATTATATACAATTCATAAATAATTTATATTAGAGGAATATGAGTACAGATACTAAATCTATTCACAATAATGGTTACCAAGGAACCGAAGACTACCCTCAAGCTATCGAAAATCTCCAGTTGACGTATGTTTGTTTTATAACTCTAGAAACAAGAGAACAATAAATGTAAATTAGCTCTAGATTTCAAAACTTCCAATTATTCTAAACCTAGGGTTCCAAAAAGCCCCCAAATTCTCCATAACAATTCATAGGAAGCTCAAATAGACTAATAAAAAGGTATTGAAACTGACTCACACTGCCAAAGGAAGCAAAAGGGAAGTACTACCTCAATCTTTGAGGTTGCAACGGTTTCCCTCCTTCAGAGAGAGAAATCGCAGTAAACAGAGGAGAGAGAGACATATGAGAACAAAGAAAATGGATCAAGCAATGGCTGCTGGTGGTGTCCTCATGGTGACCGCGACAGTGGCTAGATGAGGCGGTGGTGGCTGGTTGGATAGTAGAGGGAATATGTGAGAGAAAGAGAGAGGGTGTGCGTTGAGAGAGAAAGAAAAGAAGAAGAAGAGGAAGTGTTCGTGAAATGAAAGGAAACAAAATGGGGAGGGAAAAAGAAAGAAAAGAAAAGAGAAAGGGATAGAAATAAGGCCGTGGTTTCATCTACTATTGTTGGGTTATTGACACCGTTGCATCTGAAGGCAAATCAAAACCATGTTCCTTTTATTTTATTTTATTTTTTTCATACTCCCTATTATTTTTAAGATATGAATTAATTTAAAATTATGGGTCATCAAAAATTAAGAATTTTTCTCGGAAGTACGGAGAATATAAAATGGATAAAGTATTTAACTTAATTTATTAATTGTTTTTTATGTGAATGTATATTTTATTTATAAAGCATTTAGGAGTGAAATAATAGTGGCTAGTGCGTTACTTGGATTGAGATCATAAGTTCAATCTTGTCACTAATATACCCAAAAAAATATTTTAAAATTAAATGTTGTCTGTTGCCTTTTTTTCGAAGTGGTACATATCAATAGATTATAACTACAATACACATACATGAATTGAATTTAATAAATTCAGTTAATTTACAACTAATACACTACCTAATACATTGGATTAGATTTACATCTGTTTAAACTTTATTAATAATAAGTTCATATATAATTTTGACACCACAAGCATTCATTATGTTGCGTTAAATCTTTGCAGAATTATGCAACCAAAAAAAAAATCTTTGCAGAATTAATACCCTAAATGAAATCACTAACATATAGAATGGAAAATTTTATGTATTACATGGTGCAGAAATTGTACCAAGATGTGGAAAGTAAAATCGAAAATGCAGCCAAGGTGGATCAAGTGCCAGAAGAAGTACGGTCCAAGTATAAGGGATTTTCGCAGTGGGATACATATTCTTCTCGAAGTGACCATGATGCAATTATTCAAGTATGCCCCTTCTTCTTAAGCACTTGCAAATCAAAATCTTAATATATTCTTTATGCTTTTCTAATATCTACACATCAATACATGAATCCGGATTTTTCTCATATATAGGGGGATTTCATCTATACAAGTCCAGCACAAATACTAAAATGTGTAAACGAAAATAGTGCAAAATGAGTTTTGATATGTATTATATTCTGCCGTAGAACTATATACATTGTTTTGTCTATTATATACAGATGAAAGAAAGATTCTTATATGATTCGAGGAGAGAAAAAGTTTGCTTTACATCATTCATCACTTGATACATGAGAGTTTTAGGTTATTATTGTCTTTTATTTTTATAATTTAAATACAATAATTAATGTGTTAAGTGATGAATGATATATAGAAAAACTTTTATCATAAATATCAAAGAATTTCTCTATGTGAAGCAGTATTTTCCCTTTTTTTTTAAAGCAATACCAAAAAGTGAGAGAGATATTTATTTTAAGACAAAAGGAGTATACACTATAAATTAATTTCTTTGTAGATCTTACTTCATGGAATGGACTTGAGTGCCAAAGATGTAGATGGGATCGTTTTACCAGCCTTGATATATTTAGCTCGTGAGAAGAGACCCCATGTTGCACATAACTTCAAAGCTGGAGCCATGAATTCACTGGTAGTGTACATGTAAAGATCAGGTTTAATTTGTTCATGTTCCTATAAATTTGATAGTTGGTTGTATTAATTTATTGTTGGTCTTAATTGCTAAACGCAGATAAGGGTATCATCAATTATTAGCAATGCGAAAGTAATTCTTAATGTCGACTGCGACATGTACTCGAACAATTCCCAATCTCTAAGGGATGCACTCTGCTTCTTCATGGATGAAGAGAAAGGCCATGAAATCGCTTTTGTGCAGACTCCACAGGGCTTTGAAAATTTGACAAAGAATGATTTATACGGCGGTGCTCTACGAGTCATTTATGAGGTAAATTAGTTGATTTTCATAAAATCAAACTTTTACAAAGATATTAAAATTGCGGATTTGGATTGTCTAAAGATATGATGGTTATAAAATGAGAAAGTGATGATAGGATAATTACCCTTATTTAATGAGACGCACACAATAGTAGTTAGACTATTTTATGTGATTCACACGCAATAGTAGTTATTGATTCGCGACCCATTAAGACCTCATTTTTTTTTTTTAATTACATTCACTTTAGAGATCCTAATCCTTAATTTCCAATGCGTTCATCACTTTCACAGCTAGATAGCAATTTATTACCATAGATTAATTTCCTAATAATTTTGTGATGGGCTTGAATATATGAAGCGGGAATTCCCTGGCATGGATGGATTTGGTGGGCCTATGTATATTGGATCCGGGTGCTTTCACAGGAGGGATATACTCTGCGGAAGAAAGTTCAATGATCAAGACAAAAACGATTGGAAGAGTGAGAATAAGAGTAATGATCAAATGATAGAAGCAAGCTTGCAGGAATTGGAAGAGAGGTCAAAGGCTGCTGCAAGTTGCACCTGTGAGGAAAACACACAATGGGGAAAAGAGGTGACATTCTTTCTCACTAGCCCTCCTTAAATAATGATAGAACAAATTATCAAATTGGTGATTCACATATACATATGACATCGGTTTAATTCTTTGATTTCTTTTTTTACATTAATTTAGTCTTTAAAAGATACATATGATTAATATTGATTTAGTCCACAATATTTTTTGGCATTAGTTAAATCATTGAAAGATATATTTGACATCATTTTGGTTTTTAAAATATGCGTGTGACATCAAAAAATTCATGAATTTATAGAAAATAGGAGATCAAATACATGTCACGCATTTTTTAGGGATAAAAGTGATGTAAAATGTATCTTTTAGGGACTAAATTAAAAAAAAAATTCAAGAACTAAGCTCGTGAAAAAAAAATCTTTTAATGAATAAATTGATATTATGTGCATATTTGAGCGATCAAATTTATAGTTCAGTAATAATAATAATAATAATAATAATAATAATAATAATAAGTTTAATTTTAATGTATTGACTGTGTAAAAGTTGTTTATACTATTATCCAATTAAATCATTTTATTTACGTGATCTTTTGAGTAGTGGATGTAAAAATCAATTTTGAATGTTAACATGATAATATATAATTGGATAATAATGTAAATCTTTTTATGCTAATTAGTATGTTAAAATTAAACCCAATTAATTTCACTACTGAAAATGTAGTTACAAGTGAATCACAAATGCATGATACATATTTGATTGCAGAAGGGACTACTATATGGTTGTTCAGTGGAGGATGTGATAACAGGATTATCGATACAGTGCCGAGGATGGAAATCAGTGTACTATAATCCACCACGGAAAGCTTTCTTAGGAGTATCTCCAAGCACTTTGCCAGAAACACTAGTTCAACATAAGAGATGGTCTGAAGGAGGCTTTCAGATTTTGCTTTCTAAGTACAGTGCTGCATGGTATGCTCATGGATTGATCAGCCCAGGCCTTCAAATGGCATATTGTTTCTACAATCTATGGGTGTTTAATTGCTGGCCAATCCTGTATTACTCCATCATCCCTTCACTTTGTCTCCTCAAAGGCATTCCCTTGTTTCCACAGGTATGAATGTGATGTAATAAGAAATTTAATTAGTAAAATACACAAATAATCATCCAATAATCAAGAACTTGAACAATAAATTTAACTCTAATTATGACAAGTGAAATAATGATAATCATACATGTGAAATAATGATAATCATAATTAGTCACCTATCTAGTGTTGAGTTCAAATCTATTTTTTCTGTTGGTAATCCAATGGACCAAGCCTTCTCACTATAGCAAACCTATATATACAAGGACCCATTAACTTACCACAAAAAATGTTTAATGACAATTAACGCAATAACTACTGATCATAAATTTTGAGTTTAGAAATCATACTCTAATTATTTCCACATAATCTGAATCACCATGAAATATGAATTATGACTCATGTTAGTCCACCAAATTTTTTTCAATATGTGTGATCCTTTTAGCACCATAAGTATAGATGTCAAGGACCAAATTTCTTAAAGGTTTAAGCTTATGCTCAAAGCCACTTGTATCAGTATATTTGTGATCTTTAATTGGCATGATATGAGAACTTTTTGGCCTCATATCAGCAATGAGTACTGTTACATATGGTCAGAAAATTTAAAGTCCAACAATCTTGCCTCGTCATTCTGTAAACAAAATTTTGTACAAAGTTTCTAATTATCGAATATTTTTCATCATGAATTTTATCCTTTCCACTTTCATTCTTAGTACTTTTTGCTATTCTTTTCCGGGCAACTCATTTTTTATATTTGAAGTTAAATTTCTAACGCAGGGTACTTAAGCATTGTTTATACTTAAGCCCCAAGGATTCATGATCTAGAAGGCCACGCTAGAGATATACTACAATTCATATGCCACCTCATAATATACAGAGCTATTAGGAGAGTTGATCCTTGTTATTAGAAAATCCAATGCTTTCAAGTTTCAACATTTAAATCCATCAAAAGAAGCACCTCCCTTTTGTAGTTACAGAAACATATCTTTAAGGCTATGCATAGAAGTTTTATAAGTGATGTAACGAAACTGCTCGTAATGAGAGGCAGGGACAGGTAAAGAGTAGAGTGAAATAAAACCTGGCATTTTCTTATTTGGGTATTCAAAAAGTTTAACAAGAGAGTGAAGGTGGAATGAAGTTTATTTACTCCCTGACCCCTCAATTTGGAGACATAAAAAATAGGGAGTTTGAGTGGCAAGGGTTGGACGCATTGTTCCTCTACTATCATCTCATTCTATTCCTTAAAATTGGTTCCAAACACACTTTTAACTTAATAAATCGCTTCATTCCTTACCTCTATCGCCGTCCCTCCATCACTCTGCATCTAGAAATAATCTAATAGCGTAAGTTTTCCACCTTGGGGCTAACTTTTCTAGTTTCTGATGATGTACTTTCCTAACTTATGTTTGTTTTTCTTTTCTCTTTTTGGATTCATCAGATGTCAAGCCCATGGTTCATACCTTTCGCATATGTCATACTTGGGGAAACTACTCAATGCTTGTTAGAATTTTTGTGGTCAGGAGGCACAGTCAAAGGCTGGTGGAATGAACAGAGAATATGGCTTTACAAGAGAACAAGCTCTTACTTATTTGCTTTCGTTGATACCATCTTGAAGTCTCTGGGGTTTTCAGAATCAGCCTTTGTAATCTCAGCTAAGGTAGCCGAAGAAAACGTTTCTCAAAGATATGAGAAAGGGGTTATGGAGTTTGGGAACTCATCCCCAATGCTCACTTTGCTGGCAACACTAGCATTGCTCAATTTGTTTTGTCTTGTTGGTGCCTTATTGAAGGAGGTAGTCACAAAAGGTGAAGGTCTTGGAATTTGTGAGCCATTGGCATTGCAAATTCTGCTATGTGGGGTGTTGGTTCTCATCAATGTACCTGTGTACCAAGGCCTCTTCCTGAGGAAGGACAAAGGAAGATTTCCAAGCTCTGTTGCATTTAAATCAACAGCAGTGGCTCTAGGTGCATGTGTCCTCTTTACTGCCTTCACTAAGAAGGTCAATTCTTTTCATTAGATAAAAAAGGTGGTGTTGTTTCAAAACCCAAAAAGTGGCTGTACATAGACACTAATTCAAATCTAAAGGTGAAAAATCAAAGTTTATATTTCTAAGTAGTGATCATACAAAATTTAAAAATGATAGATTGGGTGTTGGCACAATGTCCAAGATATGAGTGGTTGAAAAAAAATCTCTCAAAATAAAATGTTTTACTGTTTTAGTGAATGATAATGTTATTTGTACATTCAACTATGGACAAATGCAGGTTATGAGTTGAGGGGTCATATGCCTCAATAAATATTTTTATTATTTTAAGTATGTATATATTTGCCCCCATTATTTAATTAATAACTTTGATCCTATACTAACTCTATATTAGTCAAAATAACAAAATATAACATAGTTAACTTCTTATTATATTTATGTATTATTTTTTAACTTTTTTCATTATTTTCAAAATAATCCCAACTACATGTGTATTAATGGTATTTTAGGAAGTAGAAATTTAGACATCAAAATATAGTTGAAATAGACTATTCCCTTTATATACAACAAATTGATATAATTAATTGTATTTTATTTATTTTGGTTAATTTTATTTATTTATTTTTATTTTTTAAGAGAGGCAATCTTATCCACTTTCACAACTTTCCATTGTTATAACAATTGATTTATTGTTTGCCTAATATATGTCTTTCTCTTTTACAAATAGAGTGCAACGGATGGAATAATATATAACAAGTATTATTAGGATTAAAATAATTTGGGATTAAAATTTGTATTTACATTTATATTTTTTAGTATTTAAAACAATTTTTTGGAATAATATCTTTTTTATTTGTATTTGTTTTTTGGGGTCATATATTTCAAACAGTTTATAGGTGAACATAGTTTTGAAAATTACTCAAACTAAACGTAGGTTTAGCCCATTTATTTTCACCTTTAGGCCCAAGGTAGTTGTGTTTTCTTCCAAACTGACACATCAAGCTCTTGCGTAAACAACTAAACATCAAACTTCACGAACTGGTCATTCGAAACACTACAACACAACACGTCTCACCTTTTTCATTTTAAGAATCCTTACTCTCTTCCCCTTTTAGGAGCAATATCTGTTATTAAAAAAGGTAACATTCTTTGTTCGATTCTTGCATGCACGTTGATACGTCCGTAATTATGCGATCCATTGATTGCCTCAATTCCTGATTTGAATATCATTTATTTTGCATAATGTACGACACTCATCAGATCAGTTATGACTTATGAATCTCATGTCTTGTGAATGTAATATATTTTTGTTCCTTGATGGAATATTTTCTTCTTTATAATATCATTTCAAGAAGATGACAAATTAATGGGAAAATTGATAAAATTACAATTTTTTTATTTTCCGTGGAAAATACCTCAGAAACTTTGTCAAGAATTTTGTATTCAGAATGTTGTCTCGTAATTTTTAGCTTTTAGATGGATTATTAATGGAGCATACATTTTGTTTCATCTAATAATCACTATGATTTCTGTACATATGTTTTTTTTTTTAATTTGTAATATTACTCCTTTCTCAGATAGTTTACAAAACTATTTGATTAGTGTCCAGCCCTATAAGAAATTTTGTGGAAAATGATGCTAGAAAAGTTCTTAGTAACAAGGAAAAGTAAAAATTGCTATGTACTCTTTTATTATTTGACCTGTAGCATTAAAAAATGCATGAAAAAGTTTACCTATAACATTTAAAATGCGGAGAAAATGAGAGATAAATATGACTGAAAGCTAATATGCTAACTAGTAAATGGTGCAGAACAAATGTATTTATTTATTTTTTTCTCCAAACATTTAAGAATTTCTCCATGCTATTAGTAGTAGACATGGGGTCAACTCATAAAGGAAAGGAAGTTTTTAGCATACTGACTTGAGTCTTGTTGAATGTGTCAATGAAGATATAGAGAGATGAAGTTGGGGCTCCCCAATTTCACCATTGCAGTGGCAATCTTATCCAGCCTGAATGCTGTTGTTGGGATTAGATTTGTGATTGACAGAGAAGAATGCTTCTCTCATGATGTGAAGTATGAAGGGGATACAGTCCATGCTTCATTTGTTGTGATCAAGATATCGGATTGGCAATTTACACAAGACGGTGTAGACCTTGTGGTAAGCACTGTGAAACATATTTCATAACCTTTTGTGCAAAATTGCTTTTCTGAACTTGGAGATCCCTTGTTATAAATTTATGTGTAACTCTTGCTACAAAGGGTCATTATGGTTTGAATGGCGCATTGGCAGAGTGCTAAAAAATGTTAGCAAGTATTGTGACATCATATGCTTTAAGATGGTTTGAAAGAATATAGATAGAGGCATCTCTAGTGCCAAATAAAAGCTTAATTGCCATGTGCGAATAAATGTAGGTCTTCTAAACCCATGAACACCCGCTTTTGTGTAGGCAATGCTACATAGCCATAATAATATAATCGGAAGTTTTGACATAATACAAGGTGGTGGTTGAATTAAATATAATGGTAGGATCCACCTACTCATCCAAAGATTATTAATTATGCCACGTCATTTTGACATTTATATTCGTCAAAAATTCTTGATGTTTTGTATTTTTCTTTCTTCGTGGAAGACATAATAATGATCATGGCCCAAAAAAAAATGAAAAATTGAAATTCCATCCCTTCAACTGTTGATGAAAAAATGATTACTGCTCTCCTTGTTTTAAATCACATTTATGTTACATTAGAATGTTTCAAAAAACTATTGATTAGTTTTGTTGGAATAATTAGGTGATGGGACCCTTCGGTGATCATATTCAAGATTTTCATGACAAGGTAAGCGAAAAATTTGAATTTCGGGCTACAAATAGAGGAGTCCATCGTTTCTGCTTCACCAACAAGTCACCCTATCATGAAACAATTGATTTCGATGTGCATTCCAACCACTTTGCATACCTTGATCAGCATGTGAAAGATGGTGAGCAATTCTTGAACTAATTAATTTGGTTACAGTTTAGGTTGTGATGGTCCAGTTTGCAGTTGTGAAGCCTTTCTGGATTGGTGAGAGTTACTTTTGATATCTTCATATCTTTGCAGAGCATTTTAATCCATTGTTAGAACAGATATCAAAGTTAGAGGAAGCTCTTTACAACATTCAGTTTGAGCAGCACTGGCTTGAAGCTCAGACAGAACGCCATGCAATAGGTACATATTATCAACAATTAGGTTCTGTTGGTTCAATTGCATGGGTTCAAATGTCTAAGTAGGACTACTAATGTTTAATTAAAATATAAATGTGGAAGCACTGTCATGGAGGAGGATGATGAAGGGGAAAAGTAAACTAATACTAGACTATTTAAGCTGCTTAGAGGATGATGAAGGGGGGAAAAACAAACCAAGAATAAACTATTTAAGCTGCTTGGTTTAGAAAAAAAGTTATTGTTTTTTTAATTATTATTATAATAGTTGATTAGCTTTATTTGAACTTGACCGGGCTTTGGGGCAAACATTGTTCATTTGTGTTCAAAAGATGACTTGTTAAGGGAAAGTACTAACCTGCTTGGTCTTAGAAAACTTAACAACTTCCAAAGAATCATGTCATTTTCAGTTTTTGGCCACTTCAAGTCTTGACTCTGCTTAAAACACTAGCCTTAGTCCTTTTCTAGCCTAATTGATGAAAGCGATGGAACGAGGTCTTGGAAGTTGAGTGCACCTTGATCCTGGTCTGACTGAAATTAAAAACCATTTGACAAAATTTTGCCGTTCTGCAGAATATATTCTATAAATAACATACCTGCAACACAAACAAGTTGTTTTCTTTTACATGAGATTTCAGACGTCATGTTTGTTGACCAACTTACCATCATATCTCAATGAATAATGCTACACTTTCTAAATTTATTATCAAAAGCTTTTGCATAGGTGATTGTTGGATAAAATAAAATAGTATAATCCACTTATCTATCCAAAGATTAACTTATATGTCAGCATTATTCTGGCAAATAAAACTTGCTAAAAGTTTTAGCAGTCAAGCATATTCCTATCTTAATTTGTAATGTCGTATTTGATGTGAATTTGATGAGTATATGTTAATAGCCTTTTCAAAATAGCCTTTTCAAAATAACTGCTTTCAAATGAAATACACAATTTTTCCTCTCCTGTATCCCTTTCATTGATATGTAGTTGGTAGAACAACTTGTATATGGGAAAATATTAATATAGATTTAAATTTATGATGAATCCTACACTTGACAGGATCTCAATAAGTATTTTTATAATATTTATATATTTTTACCTCTAAATTATGCTTTGAATGGTTAATATGTTATCGTGTATAGGTCACCATGAATTCAAGATCATATTATCATTACTTTTATATCTGACTTGTGTTTACTTTTGTAACTGCAGTAAATAATGCAATGTGCTCTAGAGCAATTCACAAGGCCATATTTGAATCAGCAGCACTAATCGGTGCAAGCATCCTCCAAGTTCATCTTCTGCAACGCCTCTTTGAGAGAAAGCATGGTGTAAGAGGAGTATAATAATCACATTGCAATGTACTAGAGATTTTGGAGGCAAACATCCAAGTACACTAAATTTTGTTTTCATTTCTGGGTTAAAGTTCATGCATAGGAATTACCGATTGAAAATTGATTTAGCAGAGTTATATGTAAACGGGCTCTTGACACTGAGGCACATTGGCATTCATTCTGGTCTCAGAGCTGTGCTACACAAAGAGGTAAGCCATGTTATCAATGCTGTCTCCCGACTCTTCATGCTTATGAAAAATGCTAAATTGATTTTTTGGCCATAGGAAATGAATCCCCAAATGTCAAAATTCAATATGACAAAGTTATGCATGATCTCTCACTATTGATTTCAAATATGAGACTAAGACAAGACATATGACATAAAATATTTATAGCCGAGAGAGTAAACATGACATTGTTATATGAAATTTTGACAAGAGAGAACTATTTCCTCACTTGTAATATACATTTAAGACACTTTCAGCTGCGTTCACTTGTAACATACATTTAAGACAAAAAAGATGTGGCATATATTGTCCGACAGATAATTTCTAATGCCATCTAAGCATTTAGTTGTGTTTATGTATTTATTATTAATCACAAGAACCCCTGTTTTCATAAACATTTGATACTTCAACGGACAAAAACTGAAACAAACAATATTTACATCATGAAACAAACTAGCAATATTTACATCATGTTACTCACTCCGATCGCGTTAGCGTAAATATTCTCAGCTCCATTTACATGCAAAATGCTCCTCAACACGCTTAACACACCTTTGAAGTTTTGAGAATATGGCATGCCATAAGAGTGAAATAAGTAAATAACCTTACAATTCATTCCCTGATTTTTCTATTTTTCTTTCCCAGTTTGTCTTTAATCCTTGTCATAAATATTCAATAAAATTAAAATTTGTGTATTGACTGCCGACGACCTAACACAACCCTCCTTTTATCCAGACTTAGGACTGACTATGAATACAGATTTTCAACAAAAGAAAAAAATCATAAATCTCTATGATGTAACTTGATCCATATAGCTGATCCCACTTAATAAGATAAGCCTTATTGTTTCTTTCCCGGTTTGAAGGAAGTGTTGGAACCGGGAAATAATAGCTAGCTTATAGTAACCAACAGTAAGGCACCTAGGAAATTGCAAGCTTTGTCCGGGCAACGAAATCAAAGGGATTAAATCAGTTCATAAAATAAGATTTGTATCACGATACAACAAGGAATACAGTGTGACGAGCAACGCCCTATAGCTCATAGCGCAAGACAAGGCAAAACAGGAAGCAACCTTGGCTCCTAACAATAAACCACAACACTAATACACACAAATACAAATAATAGTCTGTCTTCTTTGCTTTCCCGCAATGCAGCTCACTTTTACAGCACATAATCTAAATTCCAGCAGAATTCATTTATGGCTCTACAGCTCCTATCTTTGGGAAAATACCGTGAGCTAGTTACACAAACCTTGTTCTTCTGTTCAAGCTTTTCACAGGAGCAACCGTTGCTATGATTCAGCAGCAGGGCTCTGTATGCAGCAAAACCATTTTTTCTGAAAACCAAGTGGTAATTCATGAGTTAAAAAAGGCACATATATACATACAGCCCTACTCACAGTTTATTATTATACGGAATGCATATATTTTAATCTCGAATACAAGATACTATACTGGACATGATACTCATGGAAGATGGTAAATCTTTTTTTTTTTTTTTGTGGTGGTGGTGGTTTTTGTTTTGGTGGTTAATTTTTTTTGTGTGTGTGTGTGTGTGTTTTTTTTTTTTGTGTGGGGTGGGGGGGGGGGGGGAGTAGAACACAGCAGAGTTTATAATTTATGGTTTGAATTATCGTTTCAATATGTCTTTGATTTAGTTGGCCAAAGCCTCCTAGTCTACCATATCTTCTCAACATATATATTAGGTTGCATTCTCAATTAGTTAAAAGAAAAAGCCGACATAAATTGTCTACATAAAAATAAAAAATTCCAAATAACGCATAAGATAAACACACCACACTCATCATCTATACAACCTCAAAACTCTCCTCTCAAGATGGGACAAAATATCTAGTGTTCAAATTATATATAACATTAGTGTGTGTTACAGAGAGAGAGAGAGATTTAATAAAGACCATCTTACACTCTGAGCTTTGCCAGGATCTAATGCAGGTTTGGTATGAGGATCAGCAGCAGCCTTTCCTGGTGACTCAGGATTGCCACCAGTCTTTTTCTCAGCCTTAGCCTTGTTAAAAATTACTGTAAACCCCTCAGCTGAGGCTGGATCATTGACATCCCATTCACCAAATTTTGGTAGTGGCTGACCCTTCTCCTGTGGGATAATCACATTAGCTAATGTAAAATGTAAGACTCAATTTTTAAAATTTCCTTATTATGCTTATGAACTTGATGATTTAAAGCCTCTAGAGCTAATTATATTTAAAAAGGAAAGCTGATAAGAATCCCTACAGATTACATAGATTCAATACAATTAGAAAGAAAACAAAATGTTGGGTGCAAGATACCATTAAGCACAGAAGGAAAGCTGATAACAGAATAGAATCCCTACAGATTAAATATATTTAAACCACACATAATACTGATTGCTAAAAATGTTTTGATTTGATTATTGAATTCCTTGTTGCTAGTGCAGAACTCAAAATCAAAGATGATCATAGGAATATTTCTTTAGATTCGTCCGGGGTCTATTCATATAAATTGTTCTGAATTCTTATTCAAACTCCACTTTCCAAAAAGTGGTGTCTCACAAATTGTGACCCCCTAACCCCCCATGTTTTGCATACCCGTAAGTCAAGCCATAATTTGAACTACAGTACTTGATATAACTAATACAAATGATATACTGCACTTTCACAAACCACACATGGTTCTGTTCTCATGCTTCTGTGTTTTTTATTTTACTCTAACTAGTAGTCATTTATTCCTATGCTGTCCACCAGGTACATATTATCCAAGTTCCATGGGGAATGTTGGAGCTGTCCTGCCACTTTGAAACAACTCTACCATTTCATATATTTTGGAAGGAGCAAGCAGGGCAAAGCAGTTATTGCCTTTCCTTAGTTGATTTGTCTTTGACATGAACCTCATACTCATGGAGCAATAATGAACTAGAATGGAACAATTATAAAGAAATATATTCTGGAATCAACTCAACACTGCAATATCAGTGTGCTATTGAGCTTGAAGGAATGAATTACAAGATGAAAAGTAGCAAGAAATAGCAAAATAGGTATAGCACTTCGAGAGGTCAAATCTCTCCCAAGGTAGCTTTCAGAGAGGCCACCACTCTCCCAGCACTTTCCCACTAATTTCCTGAATGATTCCCTCCACACCCCCTCTCCCTACAAATAACCTGCTCTAACAGAATCCCACAAAATCCTCACTTCCTTCCACTTTCTTTCTACCAACTCAGCAGTTGGTTATACAAGAGTGAGCCCCTTTATTCTCTCTTATCTCAATACTCACTAATTACAATAAGGCCCAATCCATAATTGTTTAGGTACTTAATAGTCTTCTATTTATTTATTCTTTTGATAGAATTCTTTGAATTAAGTAGTGAGCATTTTAGCATTCTTTAGCAACAGCCTTCACTATTTTAAAGTTACTAGGACAGAGAACAAAGGCCCAAAAACTGCACAGGGCATTCCAAGAAAGAGAAATTTAGGGCATGTTTGGTTACTATTTCCATTAACTGATTTCAATTTCTGTATTTTTTTTCTTTTCAAAATTTTGAGAAGGAAATACATGAAAACAATAAATCCTGTTTTCAATTTTCATTCCCTATTTTCACTATTTCTTTCACAAAATTTTGAAAATGGAAAACACAGGAAATGAAAACAAAAAATGAAAATTGAAACCAAGCATACCTTTAAAATTTTCATATTTAAACCAACCTCCTTTGACCCTAAATCCCCACATAAGGCAAACTAGAAATGAACTAACACATCCAACTCATTTATTTGACTTCTAGACATGCTAAAGAGGAACATGCTAAGACTACTTTGTTATTTTCACTTTACATTTGAGGATCAAATCACAATGCTAAGAAACTCTACCAAACAATAAAAGCATTGTTATCACTTAGCAATAATGGAACTCACTAATCAGTAGAAATCAAGAAGAGTTTAATATCCATGCAGAGTGTAAAACTAGTTTACCCTGTCATCAAATCAAATCATCTCATTTGCATGATTTTTCAAAAAATAGGTATGAGACATGACCACTTCTATTGATGTGACAATACATGATTCGATGACAATGTAAACGATCAACGATGCATAGAAATCAAAGTAAATCAATAATCTATCACATTATTGCATTCCAGAAACTCCTACCATTATTGCATTCCAGAAACTCCTACCACAATCACTTCCTCATGCAAATCAACACATCGATTGTTTCATATCCAAATTTCAAATTCACCGCATCAAATAAATAAATTGATCAAAGACATGAACCCAAAAGGCAAACAATAGAAAAAGGAGGATCACAGTACCAAAGTCCAGTGGAACAAATTTATGAAAGAAATAAATTTAAAAAAATCACCAAAAAAAAAAAGAAACGCCAATCAACGATTGAATAATCGGATACAACATAGCCATACAATGATCAGAAAAAGACAATCACATCAACTCAAAACGAAACAAATTCAAATTATTACCCCATAAACAAAGTAGCTAAAAATAAATTGAGGTAGAGAAAACACATACCGACATCAATACTTTGAGGGAAGCTTTTCCGGGAAAGGAAAATGAGAGAGAAAACGTTAATAAATAAAAGGAATCGGAAAAAAAAGGAGAAAATTTCCGAGAAAGAAGAAGAGAGAGAGAGAGAGAGAGAGGGAGAGAGAGAGAGAAAGAGAGGGAGTGTTTCTGTGTTAGAGAGAGAATGTGCTTTTGTGTGCTTGGTGGTGAAGACCTTTGAGGTGAAGTGTGTGAGTTGGGCCGAAGTGGGCCTAACGGAAGCGGCGAACATTTTAACGGTGATTATGCGAGCGCCGTTACGTGTTACTGGAACGGGAACGATGTGCCGTTGGATTTAGCGTCACCCGTGACGTGGAGTGCGAGATCGATCGACTAAAGGTTTGGGGAAAGTAATGGAATGGTGAGCTGGCAAACGGTAACGTCGTGAAGTGCTGGATTGCTTTAGTGGTACCACTTTTCTTTTTCATTTTTTGTTAGCTTTCTTCGAAGGAACAAGGAAGCGACTTGGTTGTGGGTTGGTCTCACTTTTGAAAAATGGCTTTTCATATCTCAAAATATCTAAGTTTATTTGAGCGCATATAGCTATTCTTTTCCTCTTTTAACAAAATACATGCATAGAAAGTGATGAGCTTTTGGGAAACCGAATGCTGTGATATCAAAAATTCAATATAACACGATAATGTGTGATCTCTTTATTATGTTACATATTTTTATTTGACTCTCATCACACTTAACTTTGTTATGTTGAATTTTAATGTGAGATGATTCATTATTGGCTTTTAAGCATGTCCATGTATGGCTCCAACTTAAATTCCACTTTTAACCATATTATTTGACACACCATTAGCACATCATAAAAATTAAAGTGAAATTTATATTTATATTTATTCCTGCAATAAAAAATAGCAACTTATGATAAAAAAATATCATCATATCTATTGAATATTTTATTATAAATATATAATTTTGTTATTAGATTGAATAGAAAATGTAAAGTAGGAATTTTCGAGTAAAGTTATTTTTTTATTATTGCTTTTTAAAATAAAATTGGGAATAAAAATTTTGCACCCTAATTGAAAGCAATCCATTGATGGCAATCCAAAACTATTTGAAAGCAATCGTTGAAACTATCGATTGTAAGCAATCGATTGAGACTATTTGAAAGCTGTCCAAAAAGTTTACACATTTATTTTTAAAGTTGAAAATTCAAAACAATTGATTGTAAGCATATATTATCGATTGGAACTATTTGAAATGAGAATTTAATTTATATGTAATATTATCCAATCAAATCATTCTATTTTTATGACTTTGTAAGTAATAAGTATAAGATTCAATCACTTTTACTAATATGATAGTATATGATTAGATAACAGCATAAAATTTTTATATATTGTCAATACATAACAATTAAACTCTTCAATCAATTGATAGCATTATCGATCAATTGACACATGTTATGTATTGAGTAGCCAATACTGAAAATGGGATTATCCCTATTAAATGGGACGCATCCCATTTTCTCTCCTCCCTCAAATGGCAAATAAAAACATTGGGACGATTCACTTATAGTGTAATGTTATAATGGGATGCTAATTTCTCTTATTAGATCTTATTTCTGTTCTCTAGTAATCATATTATTTGTCACATCAATAATATGTCACAAAAAAGTGAAATGAGGTCAAAGTTGAGATCTTCTCTTCAATAAAAAGTCTTAGTTTTGATCTCAATATTTTTAAAATTTAAAAAATATGTTACAAATAATCAGTCAACAACATTAACTACATACTTTTGTTTTTTTAAAAAAATGAATTTCAAGGAATTTGGGATGTCCCTGCTCAGTGAGACACATCCAACCTGATTCCTTTGCTCCAATAAGTGCAACATGGTCTCATTCCCATTTGGTGGGTCATCTTCTGAAAGTGGGATCTTGAAATTTGCCAACAAGAGATGCTCTTAATGTTGAGGTTTGTGTTTGAATTAAGGCCATAATGATTGTATTTGTATTGGATTTTTTTTAAGAGGAAATATATTCTTTTTCATAAAAGTGTTGTTATATAATTTTTAGACCGTTTGGCATTTTTTTTGAAAAAAAAATTGTAATTTGAAAAATAGTTTTACTAGTTATTACTTTGTTTAGGCTACTAATTCGCAGTTTCTAAACAAATAAGAGTAGAAGTAATTTTTAATAAAATTATTTTAGTTCCAAAAGATCATACCGGATACTGCTAACAAAATAACCTTTGAAAGAAATGATGTTTGCTTATGGCTTTCTAAAGATCCAAGTCATTTCACAAAATCACCAACGTTAACTGACCTTTATTTTTGTTAACGAAAATGATTCTTTCAAAGGTTATTTTGTCAAAAATATAATATTTGATTAGGTTAAAAGAGAGGTTCTACAATGCTAATTTGCCATAAAATATATTATTTTATTATAAATAAGATCTTTTTAGACTAAAGTTGTAGTTCTAAGTGCCAACTTGGCATAAAACGTAAAATGTAATCACTTCTATTGATGAAAATGGAGGTTGATTGATGTTTGTGTGAATTTGTTAAACGAGATAAATATTTCAAGTGCCACAAGCAGATATAATTTCTTTTTAGAGCTATTTTGTCGCTATATAATCTTCCAAGAGCTAAAATGGTAATTCTCCCTAAAATTATTTTCCAAAACTACCTCATGTTGTCATTCATAGAGCAAGAGACACAGAACACATATCACTCAGAAGATACAGGGAGCATCCGCACCCGTATCCAATCACTAGCCTGACATTTATTCCTTAGGCTTCATTGTCTTTTCAATAAGGGTGTTCAAAACTGATCAAAACCGAAACAAATCAATTTGAACTTGTTCTTATTTGTGAAAAATGATTGGTTTGGTTCGGTTTTCAATTCTTATTTCCAAAATCAAACCAAATTACTAGTCCATATCTATATTTCTATAAATATATATAGTTCAATTACCTTTGAGATGTCCCACATCTAGGGCCTCTAGTGACGGAGAGCGACTTGTATATGTAAACCAAACAAATCCATATATGGGCTCAACCAAGACTTTGAACAATGGTTTGCAAAATTTTCTTCAGCCTTTTTAAACATTGATTTCATCCAGTCCAAAAGTGATTGTTCTTTATTTCATAAATAGACTAAATATTCTTTTGTGGTGTTATTACCATATGTAGATTATAAAAGTCTTGCAAGTTCAGAAATTTTGCTCTTTCTAGAGTTCACTATGACTAGCAATCTTTGTTCAAACTCAAGGATCTTGGTTCATTAAAATACTTTCTGGGTGGAGATAGCTAAATCCTTCGTAGGCATTTTCCTCTCAAGATATTTGGCTTGTAAACCTGCTAGCCTTCCCATGAATCCCAATCTCAAAATCAATCAAGATGATGATAGCCTACTTCCCAACGTCACAAAATATTGAAGAAACATTGGCATACTCTCCTATCTTATTCTTACTAGACCTAACATAACATTCACAGTAAACAAGTTCAATTAATTTGTGGTGAAACCAACTTCCACATGCTCAAATGTTGTCCATCATCTCTTGAGGCACCTGAAGAATTCTCCAAGACAAGACTTGTTCTTCTATCCTCAGTCTTCTCTTTCCATAACTAAATATGCTAATGTAGATTAGGGTCATTGCCCAAATATAGGAAAATTGACATCAGGGTACTGTATATTCCTTGGAGATAACTTAGTATCTTGGAAGTAAAAGCAAGGCTCGTGTTAACATGGTCTCGCATAAGTTTTGGACCATGTCATGGTCCTTTTTCAAAATTATGAAACCACACCCTGCCTCCATTAATTAATATTGCAAAAAAGGGCTTAGAGATTTCATTTTCAGAAAATTGCACATCAAAGGCGAAATTTGTTGAATACAAGTTGTAGTTCTTCAACTGGTGCTCATTAAGTGTCAACACATTCTTCATACAAGGTCATAGTTCGATCCAAGTCTTGGAATTGAGGCTAAGCAAGTCAGTTCGAGTAGATCCATGAGCATGATACATCTTTCGATCCTTGAACAGGGACAAGGAGGTGGTGGTGAAGAAGGTATTAATCCATGCCAAAGGAATAAACTTTCTCATGTTCATTAATGTTTATGTGCTTTCATATTTTAATTTTTTTTTAATTGTAACCATTGTTTTTTGATCTCTAATTTCTCATAAAACAAAAAAATAGAAATAAGAAAGTCCTAAAATCTTCTTGCTTGGAAGTGTTAATATCAAAATCAATCACAAATATTGTCACTACAATGACTAAAAAGGTCATAGGTCCCGTTTGAGTAAAGAGCTTATTTAAACACTTATACAAAATTAACTTTTGAAAAGTAACTTATGAATAACTTATGAGTAAGTTATTTCATATTCAAATACATAATAATAAAAATACTTGTTTTTAGTGTTTTAGAAAATACTTCTTAAGAAGTTAGTTATTTTAACTTTTAAAAAATCACTAAGAATAAATTTTATAAAAGTAATAAACTGTTTAGCCAAACAAGATAAAAAGTTAAAAAAAAACTTTTGACTTCTAAAAAGTTAAAAAAATCATAAGATGTAATATCCAAATGGATCCATAGAATATAATGGCTCAAAACCAAGTTTTGGAAAATGTGTTGTTCAACACTTCAACCTTCCTCCTTGCCCACACTAAAGCAATTTTTGAAATATCTCAACAAGCTCTAATTACAACCACCACGATGATGTATTTCTAGAAAGCGTATGGCCAACCCAATTTTCTTGTTTTCATGGCAATGGATACCATGTCATGCTTACTTTGGGGGCACACATTCGTAGGACTCCACTGTTAGAGACTTGTTCCATACAATCTATCCAATTGGATGGTAATGATGGAGGGCCAAGAGTAATACCAAAAACAAAATAATACAGGAGGAATCCTAGCCGTTCGATTTTAATGAACCTTAATCTAAAGGTTAAAAGAAAAGGACCATGACATGATCCAAAACTAGTGTTAGACCATGTTAACATGACTAATAAAAGAAACACCCTTTGCTAGATCTTCTACAAAGGCTAAGTATAGAGAGCCATGGCAAATGTGGCAAGTGAAATTGATTGCCTAGCAAAATTGCTTCAAGATTTATGTACCAAAAAAGTAATGCTTGAAGATTTCAAGGTTTTCACAGGATCTGTTAAAGATGCTTTGTAGCAAGCAACGTGCTCTCCACATTGCATCCGACCCAACCTTTCATGAAAGGACAAAATAGAATGACATTGATTGCATTTTGTAAAAGAAAAGAGTTCAATTGGGCATGCTCATGTTGATCCATGTCAGATATCAACATCAACTTGACATCATGACATGACTTAAACCTTTGGTTTCTACCCCTTTCAAATTCATCACATCCAAGCTGGGAACTAAAGATGTTTACTTCCCACTTTGAGGGAGTGTTAGGATCAGGATATTAGTTAGTGTGTGCTTGGTTTAGAGTTTGCGAAATTAATTTTAGATGAAATTGACTTTGATCATAAGTGAATTAATATCAATGTGATTTATGTTTAGAAACTTTTGTATCAAAAGTGAGTTTGATAAAATGAATGTTGTTTGGATGATATAGATCAAAATCATTTTTGCTTGTAAAATTACCAAAAGGATACATATTATAATATTAATGTTGTCTTTTTATTTTATTTTGTTTTTTTAAAAATATAATGTTTTAATAAATTACATAAATGTTATTATATACTTTAAAAATATTAATTAAATACGTTGTGATTGTTTGGTAATGTGAGAGTTTTGATGCTCCTTTGTGCTAGTCTCGCACTAGGTAACCCCAGTAGAACTAGATTTAACCTAGTGGTTTTCTTTTATATATTTTGATGATGGCAAATGCAATGCAAAATAGTTTTTTATGTTGGATCATATGTGGTTGTGTATACTCTAAATTAAGGTATTTAACTCACAAACCATACACTAATATTTAAGCAATACAATATATATCAAATGGCTCTCTATAAGTGCTTTAATAAGCTAGTGTTGGACATATTATTATGTCAACAAATTTATGCATGAAGCATATTACAATGTTATATTTTAAGAAACCATGCATATTAAACAAAGACTAATAATTGATAATTGATAATATTATGCATGATTGGGTTAATAACGTTTCATATTTATGATGCATGCATATTGAGATATCTTATATTGGACTAACCATGCTTTTCAAGTGAATTGTTTTCTGTTAGACAGTTCAAGTACAAGAAACAAACACTTGAACAAACACACCCCTATTCTGTTGGAGTTAGTTATGTAACGAATCATCATTAGCCTAGTATTAGTTATAAGTTTTTTTTTTCAATTTTTGGTAAATTTAGTTATAAGTTTTTATTCCCTGCATATTTCGAGTTTCGATGCACCACTTGTACTGTCTCTATAGTCCTTATATCTGTGTTCTGTTCTAGTAAAGAAACAACCCACTATCCTCCTGTTTTCACTTGCTCAAATGGCTAAGTGTTAATACTACTTTCTTTTGAATACTCTTTTACATTATGGGTTACCTATTATTTTGTTTATTATGAGCTGCCTTAAAAGACTAAGGTGTTCCAGTGTTTCCATTGTTATTGATATGATATTAATCTTTTTTGAGCATTGTCACAACAATTTTTCTTTTCTAGCAATTGAATTTTCTTTTTTGAGCATTGATATGATATCTTAAAATGAAATATTATCTTCTGATTCTATAGCATAAGAAATAATATCTAAATAGTATAAAAATATGTTTATGTTTATGCATCGACTAATAAGTAAATTCGGACAGTCCCTTGATTACATTTACTTCAAATACAACTACTACAACAACACTAACAATAACAATTATGTCTTACTACATAGGATCAACTAAAGAGTGGCGATACCATACTCAAAAGAAAAAACAATTACTAATTGAAAAGAGTACAATCTTCCATCAAATTGAAGCATAATCTTAGATATTAGAAAACGAAAACCACCTATCGATCAATTGATAAACTTCCTTCGGTTTATATATGTGGGCCACATGTCCAGCTCCCTACATTTTATTAGAAACACATTAGACATATAATCTAGTTTATTAACAAAGAACAACTAAACAAATTAAAAGTTCCCTTATAGAGAAATGAAATTGCTGATTGCATACTAATATTGTTATCAAAAGAAAATTTCTGATTAAATGAACGAAAATAACTTAGAATAACATTATAAAGTTAAGAACTTGACTTGCCTTCACAATCACGTATGTTAAGTAGTGGTCTTGAGTCATTTGATATACTTCTGTGAATCTGTATGGAACATATTAAATGAAGCATATAATTGATGTAAGGACACACAAAATTACTTTATTCAACTAAAAGGAAGATGCATAATTCTGAGTTATGAAGAATTGATTAAGAGTTTGACCATAACTTATTATTTGAGGAATTAGAGTATGAATAAAAATAAAGCTAATACGATAACCAAGAATAAATTTATGTAGTCCTAAACATATTTTCATGCATTAAACTGAACTTAAAATCATTTGTTCATATATATATATAGAGTAGGGATTTGTTTACACCAAGCATAAGTGTTGTACCGTTACACCATTTCAATAATTTTTCATAGAAGTTGAATTAATTTATCCGACCGTTGAATTATGTGAAATTATATTAATGATCAAGCATGTAAAATTTCAACAAAAAAAAAAGACAACAGTAGGCATGTATTCTAATAATTGATATTTATTTCTATTTTAAAAATATACTATCTATCAAAATAAAGCAATATGATAAAATATAAAATTATTTTTAAATTGTTCAAAATTTAATATATTTGAGATGAGTATTTTACTATGAGAGTGATACGAGTGAGAATGTGGGCTGTTGGATCTTACATTAATTATCAAGATTAAACACAAAATCACATAATATTTTTGAATGATCACTTCATCATTAATTATCATTAATAACTTTCAATTCTGATCATCCATAATTTATATATGGTTATATGGTCCAGATATGCTTATCTCACTCTTATAATAAATCATTCCTCTCACTAAAATCATCCCACATAATAATAATAATAATAATAATACAATTAGAAATCCATTTTCAGAAAAATTTTGACGAGTCAAATTATCCTTCATTGCGAATTATTCTACAATGAAAAATTAAAACATAATTATTTTTTGAAAAAAGTGAATGTCATATCAATTTATTATATTATTCTATGAAATCTATTCATTATGACATAATATTATCATAATTAATAAATCAAATAACAGAAATATCAAATAATCATAATTAGATAATTCTTTGAAAGATACGCATTATTTTTCTATGGTTGATTTGACATATATATACATGTGTAATGCATCCCATTATTATCTCTTTTTCTTTCGATTTATTGTTCCCACCATAGGCTCAAATTCACTCTAATAAGGTGATTTTCTTTTCTGTTGTTCTTGTGTTTAAGATTTTTAATTATGTCTTATTGTTAATTGTATTCTTGCATTCTATAACGATTGTTCTAAATTTTGTAATTTAGTGTGATAGTATCTTCATCTAAATCATCAACTGGATTAAAGCTCTGATAATTATTCCATATATACCTAGGCCCAAATATAAGTGATTTTGATTCACTACTCCCCACTTTTGTTTTGTTTTATTAAATATATGATTATATTATCTCATTTTATTCTTATTTGATAATAAGATTATCAGCAATATATGTTTAATATGTGTTTTTCATTCATATTTTCATTTTATTATGATATATATTACTTCTCTTTATCTTCTTCAATTTAATTTTTATTAGTTGCAGATAAAAGTGACTCTATATATATTGTCTTAGCAATGCTAATAACATGTGTAATTTGAAATGCAATGAGTGAAGGAATGAACTTTTGCTTGAGATTCTACATACAATGGTTGCCAATAATTGAAATTTTGTTATTTTATTATGATTTTCCTTATTAGAAAATTCTCTTGGGCCAATTTATCTTTAACATTTTAGGTTTAGGTGTTTGTTTCTAACACAAATAGTTTATGTTGATACTATAACACAATTAAATAATTGTAATTATTTTATCTATTGCCACATTTATCATTCTTTAAAATAAGGATGATTAGTAAAATTTAATTCAAAATAAAAATTATTTATAGTAATCACTTAAACAAAATTTGAAGAAAAATACGAAGAATAAATGTAACACTTTTTTTTAGTAATTTCAATGAAAACAAATGATATATATTAATATAATTTAGAATATATGGCTGAAAAAGTTAATATATAATTTTTATTTATTTATTTCTTCAATGCTTCTTTCTCTTGATTTCCAATAATGACCATAAATTTGAAGAAAATATGAGGGATAAATGTAATTCTTGGAATAACTTCAAGCAAAACATACGATGGATAATAATATAATTTGGAATATGTTATTTTTTAGGATATATAGATATTAATATAAAATTTAGAATATTTGACTAAAAAAATTAATATGTGAATTTTTTACTTTTAATTCTCAAATTCTTATCTTTCTAGATTTCCAATAATTACATAAATTTAAAGAAAGTACAAGGGATAAATGTAATTACTCTTTGATTAACTTCGAGCAAAACATATAATAGACATTAATATAATTGGATCTGTATTTGACATAGATTTATCCATATAAAATTTTATTAGCGCAATATTTAGTGGGTGAACCCACTTTTCTACTCTTTCATCTCCTTTCATTTTTTTGTTTCTTTTTTTTTTCCTTTCTCCTTCTCTTTTCATGGGCAAACTCCCGCCTTATTCTTTCTTCTTCTTCTCCTTCACCTTTTTCTTTCTCTCTTCTCCTTCTTTCCCCTCTTCTTTCTCGGTTCTCTCACCCTCCCACATATAACACCACTAGTTGCACCACCACCTCTATCTTCACGCCATCCTCGTCATCATCATCACCATCACTACCATTTTCTCTCTCTATCTCTCCTTCTTTCTCTTCAATGCTGTCTCTTTCTCTTTAAGAAAAGCCAATTAGAGCTGTGAGTTTTGGACTATTCTCTAGCTCTAATATTCCTCGTAGAGTAGCGAGTAAATGTCAATCTTACTCTAGTTATCTTATTAAGCTCTCTACATAATTATTCATAGTAGATTAGGGTTTTTGGAACCCTAGGTGTATAAATTTGGGGTTTTTTGCTATGTGGGGCTAATTGGTGTTAATTAATAGCATTATCAGCTTACTAATATTGTATTTATATTGTTCCTAGAGTTATAGAGCAATTGAGTATCAATCACTAGATTGGTGGCACTTGGAAGTTGGTCTTCGATTTTTTAGAACCAGTTTGTAAGTAGACATTATGTCTATAATTATTTTTATTTATGCTAAATTAGCTATAAATATATTTTAGTAATTTAAAAACTAAAAAATAATTATTTGACTGTGTTATATAAATTTAATTAAATTACATTTGTTATGTCAGCTTATGTTTTATTAAAAAAAAATTGACATATAAGATGATATGATATTGATTTGGAAAATTTGTATTGAATCAAAAAAAAATGTTGGAACTCATGAATTTGGAATAATGGAAAAATTATTTTATCTCTATTATGGATTTGAGGAAATGACCTGAGAAATTGTGGTTATAGCTCATTTGTGGGATTATTGAAAATTGATTTAGTATGATATGTAAAATTTTATTATGTGTTTTATTGTGAATTTCTGATAGGATCTATAGCTAACGATAGTAGGCATTAACCTTGATGCACCTTGACTATTTCCTCTTCTTTTCCAAATACTACTTCTGCTTTATATTCCAATCTCATGGCTCCTTAGTAGCCGACTGTTTGAGTTGGTGAGCCTTCCTGGTAAGGCCCTGTTTGCATATTGGAATTTTGGCATGTTAAAATTGTTTTTAACACTCCATATGTCACAAGCAAGGCCCTCAAATTATGTTTATGTTTATGTATGTGAATTAAAGACTTAGTTATATAAATTATATTATAGAAAGGATTTGTAAACTTATATTTATATTTATATTTTAAACTACCCTTTTAGTTATGGTTGGGCATAAGTTATGGTTATTAATTTACATTTGAAACTAGTTTGAAAACTAAATTGACTTCAAGTTTGATTTTAGGATTGGCTTTGATTTAAATTATACATTAGAAGTTGGATTGGAATTTATATGTTGAGATGATGCTCGGAATTATGTCGAATTAGTTGCTATGTTACTGGGGGCACATTTTGAGAATGCTTAAAGCCTAATTTTGTATTTTATCTTTGTTTTCATACAGGTTATATTTTTAAATTTGGGGATATCTGAAAAATAGAGAAAATTCTATCTATTTTTTTTATTATAAAATTTTGTATGTTAAAGCTTGCGAGAGAACATGTTTCTACGTCCTAGTCACGGCCTAAATTAGGTCGTGACAACAATTTAGACTATTTGACTCAAAAAAAATTAATTTAGGGTTTTATAATTTTTTACTCAAATATTACTTTATAATTTTTTTACTTTAATCCAAAAATACTTCTCTCTCTTGATTTTCAATAATTACTATATTAATTGTCAAGTAATATTTGAATGTTTTTCTCTCATACATTTTATGCCATCATCCAGACTGTTTTTTATATGGATCATCTAGATTTTATTTAGATCAATATTGTACATATTTTAATTATATATACCTACATATAATTATTTATTGATTTTGTTTCTTTTAGTAGAAGAATTTCTATATATACAATATTTGAAATCTAAATTTTGATTTATATATCTATGAAGATAAAATTTTATTTGATAAATTAATAAGTGATTTTTTTTCTTTTATTGTATCTCTTAAATGATTTTCCCATTCAATTTCTAATAACATATTCACAATGACATTTTAAAATTTTATCTCTCATAATTTCTATTCTATTATCTATATATTTTTGTTTATAAGGATTATCCAAATTCTAGTCACACCAAAATTGTACATATCTGTTCATCAATTTGAAATGGATGAGTTTCAAATATAATACACAAGCATAAATCAAATTTATACAATTTATAATACTAATAAAATAGAAGAAATAACATATGAAATTTTACATATGTAGCAACCAAATGAATTTTACATTAAATGCATTCATCTGGAAATAAAATATAGATACAAAATCTTTTTAAAAAGATAAAAAAACATAATGCATTTATTTATCTTTTCTACGAACCACCACGAAAATAATTAATTAATCTAAAATTTTAAAATTCATTTCTCCCATTTAACTCATTGATTAAATTCTTCAGTATGTTACTTATAAAAATTATTCATTTTGCTTAATTCATTTTTTTTTCATTTAAAATTCTCCCAAAAAACTGCCATTTAAAAAGTAATTATTTCTAACAACTTCCATGACAACATTCAATATAATGCACATTTTTTTTCCTCATCTACGATAACAAATAAGAAAAGTTATGTCAACATTTTGTAGAAAATATCTAATCTAAAAGTAGAGGATTAAAAAATATTTTAAAAAAATTGTAATGTAGAATTATTTTTTTTTGAAATTTTTTACCAAATGTGCTCAATTTTTTGCCATTGTGATGAGTTTTACGTTCTTTTAATAATTTTTTCTTTTTATTTTCTTTAAATATTTGACCAGGCCAGTTGTATGTTTGTAGATGTGTTTTGCTTTTCTTGAATTCTTTTTATTTGTATAAAGTGGGAACCGTAAGTGAGGTTAAATAGTTTATGTTAGAATGAATAGGTAAGAAGGTCACATAGTTTGAATGGATAGATAACTATGACCATAGATGCTAAATTCAATCAATTGTTATTGACTTTATATTAAATTTATTAATTTATCAAATCATATTTATATATTGTCAGCTTCAACAATTATTTTCAATTAACATAATTTTTAAACATATAGATAATAAAATCTAAGCAATTTTAATTGTTATTAGTCATTTTTTTAATTGTATGTCACTAAAAAAAAACACAACATAGTGTTTGTTTTAGAAAGTAATCACATACTTATGATAAAAAATTAATAACTTAATAATTTAATTAAACAAATCATGATGTCTTATAGAAGTAAAAAATGGATGAGTATTTTGTTAACAATATTTTAAATATTTTTATCATTGCAAAATGATATTAAATTGATTTAATATATTTGTCATCTTTATATTTAACTTATTTAATTGTTCTGTGCGATGCACATATACTACACTATATATATACTACACTATATATATATATATGGGGGGTTATGATCAAGTTATATTGGTGTAACTTTAAACAACTATTATGTAACATCCCCTGCTGCTTTATGGATTGACGATCGTCTCATAAACCAACACGGTCTTTTTCAAGATGCTTTGTCCTCACTCGCACGCTTCCTGGGAAAACTTCCCAGGAGGTCACCCATCCCAAAATTACCCCAGGTCAAGCACACTTAACTATGGAGTTCTTTCAGTTTAGGCTACCGAAAAGAAGATGCATCTTGTTGGTATAGGTAGTGCGAATCAATTCATATAAGCCCTCCTCAATTGTATAGTCCCATACCTATACAGTCTCAGGATCCCTCTCATTCGGGTGTGTAATCGGTTCATTCATGTACCCTCCGCTAGAGGACCTTGCGAGGAGCCGCCTTGTCCGTGCCCTCTTTGCACCGCGATCACTCGCCCTCGCCCCCCAAGCGTTACATGCCCACCGGCTCACGGTTCGTCCCTCGAACCACACCGTCTTGGGAGAGGTGCAAGCTCGATACCATTTGTAACATCCCCTGCCGCTTTATGGATTGACGATCGTCCCCACAAACCAACACGGTCTTTTCAAAGATGCTTTGTCCTCACTCGCACGCTTCCTGGGAAAACTTCCCAGGAGGTCACCCATCCCAAAATTACCCCAGGTCAAGCACACTTAACTATGGAGTTCTTTCAGTTTAGGCTACCGAAAAGAAGATGCATCTTGTTGGTATAGGTAGTGCGAATCAATTCATATAAGCCCTCCTCAACTGTATAGTCCCATACCTATACAGCCTCAGATCCTCTCATTCGGGTGTGTAATCGGTTCATTCATGTACCCCTCCGCTTAGAGGACCTTGCGAGGAGCCGCTCCTTGTCCGTGCCCTCTTTGCACCGGCGATCACTCATCGTCCTCGTCCCCGGGCGTTACATATTACACCATTGAATAACTTTTTATTGGATTAAAAATTTAACGAAACCCACCATCGTATTAGAAGTCCATGTCATATAGATCATGCCTATAAAATCGTTTGACATGATTTTTATGTATATCAAAATCAATGTAATATATATACTTAAAAAGAACAAGAACAATAGTCTTATGATTACATTCTTATTGATGCTTAATTTTTATAAAATTTGGGACAAATAATTTTTATGATATGTAATTATAACCCAATGGTTGAATCTATAAAAACGTTATTTTATAAAAAGTTATTAAGGATGTAAAACTTGGATTGACAGGAGTGGTTTCTTATAGAGAGAGAGGAGTAAATCTAGATCGTAAAACCGTATATATATATATGGTTAACATTGAAAGTTAATTAATGATAATCAATCGTTACAAACACATTTGAAAAAGTCATATGCCTTTATCATTCATATAAAATCAAATGGTCAAGATTAACTTTTCTTACTTTCATAACAAACTCTTGTATAATTATCATGTTATGTGATTCTCAGTCCAATTCAAAATAGTTTAGATGCCCAAGTGGATTTTTCACACTTCTAAAATATACTAAAAAAAACGATTATTTACCAAAGGACGGTGATAACATTATTTACAAGTATCATTTTGGTTTTATTACTATAAACTTGTTGGAACTTCCAACCATTTCAAGGATTAAATTTATCTGAAATCATCAAAATCTTCAACGATTTCAATTTTTTGACAATTTATCTATACGCATTAAATGTGTCCAAAATCTATGTGTCCAAAATCTATTTAAATTGAAATCATTAGAACTTCCAACGATTTCAAGTAATAAAACTAAATCGGTGCAAATTCAATAGTTAATGTTCTCCCCATTTTATTTCCGCAATTAATAATTTTTTGTATTTTAGAAAGGTAAAGATCCGCACACATGTATGTAGGTCCTACTTTAAGTGAAAATCATACATGTAGAAATCGACCTACTCCACACATGCATGTATCCACCACTTGACATTTTACTCTCAAAAAATTACAACTTACTTACCCGGCCACTTGTCCATCAACAAACCACGCATGCCACTTGTCATGCATGCTCAAGTTCAGCGACTTTATCCAATATTGTGTACCCAAATATGGTATCGACATGTCAAGATCAGCACTGCAATCATCAGCTCAAAATCATCATCAGCTCAAAATTAACGGTGATAAACTAACAGATACTCTGTGTGTGTGTGTGTGTGTGTATAAATGAGTTTCAATAGGTTTCAATAATCATACTAGTAAGTGACACTTGCATGAAAAAAAATACAATTAATAAGTAACACACACATACCAAGAAATTAAATCTCCATTTGTACACAATAAATAAATAAAAGTTTAGGAAGTTTACCAGTAAATGAGAGCTTGGATGTTGGCCTTTGTCAAATTCCGATAATATTCTACAACGTTGGTTAGTTGGTATCTGTATGCCAAAGACCTGTTACATCTAAGGATGTCTCCAACAGTTCCCTGTTAGATAGAATGGTTGAATGAATGCTTAGTGCCATGAGCAACTTCAGTTAATTTCATTAAGCAATCCTTAAAACACATCAATGACCCAAAGTAGCATTACCTCTCTTATATGAAGGGCGTTCCTCACGTTTTCATCATTTGCCCATGTGCCAATGAGGATGTTATCATAATACTAATAAATGGCAATTGATATAATCAAGTTAGCTCTGCCATTAAATCTTAATTACGAATGAGGATGTTATAATAGCTCTTAGCTCAGCTATTAAATCTTAGAAAAAATACTAGTCATTTAGAATTTATTTTACAAAAAATAAATGTTAGAATGACATAATATAGTTGATAATCTTTAAATGAGTAGGTGGGTCCTACTATCATATTTAATTCAACCACCACTATAGATTATGTATAAAATTCTGGTTATACTATTATGAATATATAGCAATACTCTAAATCTTAATATAGTGTGGCTATGAATATGATTATGCATTTGATTGAATACGCATATATTCACAAACCTGAATAAAAGACTAGCTAGCAAAAGGTTTCATGAAATAAAAACTATTTACTCTAAAAATTTTGAAAATGAAAATATTTTCTTGAAAAAAACACGTTCTCTCATCTTTCTCTTTAAAATATGACATCCATAATCATCTCCTATTCTTCTATTTCTAAAAGAGCCATAAGCATCTCCTATTCTTCTATTTCTAAAAGAGCTCGACTTACAAACAAATTGAGAGAAATTGATAAGCTTACTTAACTCTACACAAGAATTTTGAATAGCCTTGAACTGGCTGTAAAATTCGTTGGTTCACACCGGCCGTAACACAAAGGGGTTCCATAATTTGTTGTGGGTTTATATATCGAGTGAGCTGCAAATCAACGAAATACTCCATAAATTTTCAGCTCATGCAAAGGTTAGTATGGGGAGGCCGAATATATGGTCAATTAAAATTCCAGTAATATGCTAACCTCAGTGTAAGCTTCATGATCAGAGACACACTTTGTGTTTTCTGGATCTATGTCTACATAATTACCATCACAATTTTCTTTTATCGACTGCAAAAATGCTTTCAGGCATATTTAGTTAGTTACATATAAAATAGGGTTAAATGCATTTTACCTTCCTGGACTTTATGCTCTGTGCAATTTAAACCCTAACTTTTTAAAATGCTCAACGCAACCCCCTATAGTTTCTAAACTATGCAAAATAGCCCTTCTATTAAACAAACATCCATTTGATCTGTTAAGTGCCCATGTGCCAGTCATGTGATATCATTTTTGGACAAAATTGCCCATGCCAAATTCCCTATACCCATTCCCAGTAAGAACCCAGAACCCAAGCCGCCCATTCACGACCCCATTCCCATTCACATCGGAGCTACACCAGCCATCACAAGCAGAGGAGGACTTCGGTTGTTGACAGAGTAAAGGACCCGGCCGCGTGCTTGAGAGCTACTGCCACGCAAAGCACGGCCAACATCACACTGGGACCTAACGCGGTTGTTGCCGCTGCAAGGAGTTCCATCGTGGTCACCTCCTCCTCCGCGCAAGGGAGCTGCGCGATCACCATCTCCATTGCGTGTGCAGCTTGAACTATCATCCACCTCAAGTCTCCGTTGCAGTGATGTCATCACCATCCTCCTCCTTCCCTCTTGTGCCACCACTGGTTGGTGCGCAGGTTGGGGTTCTAGCTCGGAGACATTCAGATCTCCATCGCAGCTTCTCAAATCTGGTGGCCATGACTCAGATCTGGCGGTGTTTTGTGTAAAAGCCGCCGCACAAGCCACCAACCACCATTGCTTGAAGTGCCATCCACCACTTTTGACTCCGCCTCTCCTTTTGTATCTGATCTTTTCGGTGAATCCGGATCTGCTTCATGAAAGCATAGATCTTGTTGTTTGATTTGTTGTTGATTCTTGTTAAATCTGGATATGTGAATTTTTTTTGTTTCAAATGTTTGATTTGTTGTTGATTCTTGTTGAATCTGGATTTATGAATTTTTTTTTGTGTCTCTAATTTTTGATTTGTTATTGATTCTTGTTGAATCTGAATCGGGAGTTTTTTGGAATGGGGAATGGGATTACAAAATTTGGCAAGGACAATTTTTTTCTAGAAATGATATCACATGATTGGCACATGGGCACTTAACAAATCAAATGGATGTATGATTAACAGAAGGGCTATTTTGCATAGTTTAGGAACTATAGGGGGTCGCGTTGCACATTTTAAAAAGTCAGGGTCTAAATTGCACAAAGCATAAAGTCCAGGGGGTAAAATGCATTTAACCCTATAAAATATGAAGGAAAATTAATAACTGAATAAGAACATAGAAGCTTTTTTTGTTTTTTTTGGTCATGAGAAAACTACAAGGTTAGTTGAGTTGTAAAAATATTAGAGGCGTCAAATGAACTACGTGGGTTAGGGGCTCACGTGGGCTAGGAGCAAAATACCCATGGCATCAAAATACCCGCACTTGTCAAAAGGCCAATAGCCCACTTACAAAAAATTATAAATCGTTTAAATTTTTTTAATGGGTTAGCCTTAGTCCCTGCTCACATATGGGCTACTTTAGTCCACCTAAGGTTATTCCTAGTCCATCTAGGTAGGCCAATAGTAATTCATAGGTAAATCAAGGCTAGGACTAGTAGTCTATTAAAAAATTATAAAATATTTATTTTTGGTTGAAAAATATAAATATTTTTGTAAGTGGGGGCTAGTCCAGAGGCTAATTGTGGGCTTAAGGTGGGGTAGTGGGCTAGCCCATGGATAGTCATAGTGTGGTTGAAATTGACACCTCTAAAAGATATTGATTAACTAGATGATTATGGCAAAATAACCTCATAGAGTTCTTTTGGTATAAGGGTCTTATGATATGCATATAAGACTCCCATGTTTTTCTCCAGATTTAGGTTAGCAGCTGGGCTTGCAATTAGATAACCCTGATGAGACATTCGAAGACATAAAAGTTTATATAATATGTCAGTGAAAAAATCTAAGATAAGGGGGAAAAAAACTCTAACAATTGAAGTTACTGTGATCTTTTGTACTTTAAAGTTCATGAGTGGCAGACGTCTTGCCATGTGACCTGCCATGTGATAATGCAATGAAGAAATTCAAAACAAGATTTTGGGTTTAAGGCCAAATTTAGGCTGTTAAATTAAAACTATTTACAATTCACTATTTACCTTCGTAAACCTTTTGAATAAGAGGGGCAACAGGTAATCCGGAATATGAGCCACCACCAATGTAAAATGGATTTGACCCAAACTTTGGATGATCAATAAACCACTGCAAAAATAACAAATATATTAAATGATCCCTTAATTTTTAGATGCCAAATGGTCACAATTTTGGTCCAAAATAAATATACCAAAATTTGGGGTAGAGTGAAAATTTGCAGGGAAAAGTAATTACCTAGACTTCATTATACATTGTTATGTTTTATTTTCTTATTTTGAACTATACATTATCTCTCGAACCTAGAGCACAAATAATCTCTAGATAATGAAAAACCAATGCATTCGTCAAATGTAATTCAAAGTGAAATCATTTTTTTTTTTTATCGAAATCAAGATATCCACCGCCATTAGCAGTGACTAATCCCCCTCGCCGCGGGAGCTCTCCAAAGAGGTAAACGGCTAGCCATGAAATGCGTCTCCATTCCCATGGGCAAGGATCGAACCTCCAACCACATGGTTAAGGAACAAGATGAGCTACCACTACGCCACACCCCATGGTTATTCAAAGTGAAATCATGAAGACTATAAACTATATATAGAATCAGATAAATGGTTTACCTTTTGTAAAAAAGCATACGTGTGCTCCACCCATAATATGTCACTGCTATAGTAGCCATCTTGCGTTTCAGAGTATGAAAATCCGGTACCAACTGGTATATCTAGGTATATCACATTTAACATACGTGTCCACGCATATGGGTTCAATTCGAGTTTAGGAATGTTCCCACTGTCACTGTGATCCATTGTTAAAGGGCCTGGAAATGGTTAACCAACAAACAAATTAGATCCAACATAAAATGTTACTTTTTTCTTAATTGCATTTTCCTTTGTTTTAATGTTTAACAAAAAAGTTCATAATTTTTTCATATTTATTGATAAATTATTAGAAAATAATTTTCTACGACATGATATGATCTTAGTATTTTTTATAAGAATAATTTTTACAAGAATGAATTCTGATTATAACTAATAGAATGATTGATGCATACTAGTCTCCTTTTGGGTGTAAGCAATGGCTTATACGATCAATACTTTGAGCTTGAATTCATCGATAAAACTCTAATTTTTGCAAAATGGCTTCAACTCCCATTCATTCAACCTCCACAGCTTAGGGGATGAAGGAGATGAAGAACACTCACAACACAATGTTACCATCTTTACCTTTAACTACCACCGTCACCACCACCGCCACTGCTAGAGGACTGTTGACGACATTGAACCGCAGCCATCAATGCAGAACCACCATCGATGGTTGTTGGACCATTGAGCCCGATACCAGATCATCACCTCTGGTTGCTGGACCACCACCACCGTCACTACCATTTTGTTGGAATTAGTTTTAAAAAATACCCAATATTTTTAAGAATGTCATTATTAACCAAACACGTACGTAGGTGATTTATTCCTATATACAATTTACAAAATTCCAAAGATATCAATGCACATACCGAACATGCCGAAATGTCTAGAACGTGATCCTTAGGAATAATATTCCCCGTAATGCTATTTCTAGAAATGAAAAATCAATCCGTCTACCGTATGTCCCATAATTTTCATGACACTAGCCAGAACTCAGAATTCAAAAATCAATGATTAAAGAAAAGAAATATTTATCATTTCAACCAATCATGTATTAGTTCCCCGATCTAATTCTTATGAGGCTATTGTAATTAGCATTGAGCGATCACAGTCTCACCTGCATTTGGTTTTGATAGTTCTTCTGTGAGAAATTGTGCCATTATAGGTATTAGATAAGTTAGATCTTTAATCCCTTGGGGCTGGGGCTTATCATCCACGCACCCAACACACGTGAACCATGATTATAGGACAGAACAAAAGAATAAGTTTCGACAAAAAATAAAATAAAATAGTGAATAACATTAACACTTTGGAAGCTTGGGTAGTATTATCTATATCGTATAGACTATAGATAAGCTGATTTAATTATATAAAATCGAAAAAAAAATCATATGATTCACTTTTTATTAAAAAAACATTAATTTGTTTTCTCAAAATGAGTACTTTGAGTATTTTTAAACATAGTTGGATGCGATCTAAAAGAAAAAGTTGAAAAGAAATAAGATATTTACCATTTTCTAAAAAGAAGGCAGAAAGGGCTGAACAACCTGGACCTCCAACGAACCAAATTAAAAGTGGATCAATGGAAGGCTTGCTTTGTGACTCCACAAAAAAGTAAAATAGTTGCACCTCTTCGTCCTCTCCCACTGCTATGTACCTACACAATAAAATTTAATAAGTTTAAACATTCGATTGTTCTGGCATCTCCTATAAATTAAAATGCTTAAACTTCATCAATTTTTTAAAGGAATGATGTAAACAACTTACTAATACACTCAAAGATATTAATTATTAATTGTAAACAAAAAAACTAAAATATATTAATTTCACGTATGCATGTGATGCTACTACAATCATGTCTTTGCTAACCAAAAGGGATAAAATGCTACCATAAATAACGAAATTAGAGCCCGTTTAACATGTCTATACTTAAGAGTTTAAGAGCTGATAGAATAAAATTTAATAATATAAAATCTGATAAAATTTTAATATTATACAATGCATAGTTTAACATTATATAGGATACAATATTTTACATTATATAATATTATAATTTATTTGCAAATAATTCTAACCACACATAGATATTAAATTAAAATAAAATAATAATTTGATTAATGATTTAAATGCAATATTAAAATATATTATATGATCATTTGTTTGCAAATAACTCTAACTATAAATAAATATTGACTGAAAATTAAATGATAATTTTTGTTAATGATTTAAACATAATTTTACTAATATATATTATTATTTAAAGTTTTAATTTATAAAAAAATTTATTTATTATTTATTTTAATATTTTATAACAATTTACTATTTCAATAAATTATAAAAATGTAAAAATACTCTTTTTTTAATGCAATTTAATATTTTCCTAGTATTTCTATTAATAATTATTTAATTTTAATTTAATTTAATTTAATAGTAAATATTAAATTAATTTTTTTCGTTACTCATCATTACTTTTATATATCACAAGTTGTTTATTTATTTTATTAGAATATAATTTATACAATTTATAAATCATTAAGTATTTATTATTTACATATTAATATTTATTTATTTATTATTTTACATATTAATATTTATTTATTTATTATTTTAGATTTTATTTATGCTAAAAATTAATGAGACTTTATCCTATATATATCTTGATTCAATTAGGTTATCAATCGTTTTAATGTATAAGAGGGGACTTAATGTTTGAATTTATACAATACATTGTTCATATCAAATAACAGATAAAATCATTATTTTTTATATTAATTTATCCTATCTTACCTTATCCGGTGTCTCTTTCATGAAAATGTCATTTTCATGTATGTCTTTTCATATAATTATCAAGGTACTTCAAATTCTAAGTTTTCGAGCAAAAGTTTAATTAATCCAGTATTTGAAACTAGAAAATTCTAATTTCTTAGTCTCCAACCCTTTGAGTTCAACAATATTAAATTATTAGCTGAAAAGTTTATTTGTAACATTAAAAGATAACATGGCACACTGGCCTAGTAAAGTTTGTTAAATTACACCAATCTCTCTCTTGAGGTGTAGTGTAATTACACTCAACATTATTTTATTTTATAAAACTATCACTAATCTCTCCTACGATGTCCTAAAATTAGACTAGCCTTTTTTATAAATACTAATTTGTTAATTTAAATGACAAAAAAAATCTGATATATATGTAATTATTAATGATAAAGTTATATTATTTTAACATTATTTAACATATTAATTGACTAAAATATTCTTTTACCACATGAAAATGAAACTTATAATTATAACATGATAGAAAAAAGAGATAGTTTAGTTACTATATATGTCATATATTGTCAAAAGTTGATAATTTTGTTATTAATAATTATGTATATACCTCTTATTATCTTTCTTTGTCACGCAAATTAACGTACTAGTATCCGCAGCGGAGGTAATTGTAATTTTAATGAACCTCAGGTGAGGTCAATGAAATTAGTAATAGTTTTACAAAATAGAGAAATATGGAGTTTAATTACACTAAACCTCAGAGGAGGTGAGTATAAATTACACTTAAATGAAATAGGAAACCCATTCAAGTAGAATTCATATCTCATCTAAAAATACATAATATATGAGTCAACACAGACTCGGTGTTAACGTGAGTACAAATAATATTTTTCTAGTAAATAATAAAAGAAAAATAAACTCACCCGGTTTCAAGCTTGAATGGCAGATCACCATTATAACCCGGCAGGTTCTTGACAATAGAAGCAGGAGTAGCCATGGAGGGCATGCCCAGAAGCATTAAAGCAACTACGACGAAGCTGCTACATCTCCAATCCATGACTCTATACCAGAAGATTTGGGTGCTGCTTATTAGTCTTGAACCGTAATGCTAACAAAAAAAAACAAAACATTGAAAAGGGTATGCTAAGAGAATGTTTATTCCATGTTTTTGAAAAAATGAGTTTTTTGTCTTTAAAAACCACTTATTTGTTTAAAAGAAAAGCTCAAACAAGCACCGCTTACAACAATGATGCATTTGGTTCAGCCTTTTTTGGGGTAAAATAATTTCTTTTAAAAAAACACTTTTGTATATTTCAATAATTTCTTTAAAATAATCAAAATCACATAAAATATCTATCTTCAACTTTTCTTTCTATTTTTGTAAAAACTAAATCAGTTTCCAACTTTTCAATTTTATATATATATATATAAATTTTATAATATATTTTTTTTGAACTTTAAACAAACAATTGAAGGAGGGATATGTGAAGTGATTTTTTATTTTAAAATAATTTTATAAACAATTAAAAAACAAGACCTTGGCATTTGATCAAAATTGTGGGAATAAAATAGTCCCACATGATTTGAAACTCCCAAGTGGTTTCTCCCCACTTAGAAAGAGGGATATGCTAATATTTTGTTACCTCATTATTCTATCACTTAACATAGAAGCATAGAAAAGCATATATGACTCATTAAATTAATTATCCGACTCCGTTAAACTCCACAATAACATATTATTGATCAATCTTTCTCTTAGCGGAGGCAAATTGGAACCTTTCTTATGATTAAGAACGACTCGCTCAACCCCAAATTCAGAGGGAGCAAAAGAACGAAGAGCCGCAAGAAGTGGCATCATAACAAAACCAAATATGTTGCCAAAAAGTTCACGCCACAAAGGCCCAATATAACGAAGCATGGACCCGCAAACAAATAGACCAAAACAACAAAAATACTGGATAAGAAAAAAAAATGTTATATGGACACAATTTTAAGAATTTATTATTGGACACACTAAAAACCAAAAATTAAAAAAGTAGCAGAATTCATAGATGTGTGGTTTAATGTTACATATAGTTGATAAAACTTATTTTTATTTTAAGGGTGACTAAATATGATAGGTTAAACTTGTATCCATATAAAAATCTCTCCCAAAACAAACATGAAAAAAATCATCTACTGCCCAAAACTCCATAACCGCTCATCAAACAACAATCATGACAGCAGCAACACGAAAGAAAAACAGCATCAAAGTTAGGAAGGCAACAACAAAGGAAGGATGCCAAATAAGTATTGATCGACCCATATGTGTTTCTTCTCGTTAAATATTAAAATGATGAGTTATCAAAGGGATTGATGTATCTCTTTTTATATGATAAGAGATAACATGGACTTTTAACCTGAGATTGACTAATTTATCCTCTACAATTGTGATAGAAGACAAAAATAGAGTTCTAGCAAAAGTTAAAACAAACTTCTTTTTATTCAACAGTTCAGAAAGGCCCAAAATACTCTTCATAGCAGAGGAGCCAAAGATACAAACAACGGAACGTATCCAAGAACTCCAGGGAAAATAAAAATAAAAACAAAAACAAAAACTAAAAACTTAAGATAGAAAGGTGTATGCAGACACCCTTGTATAAACCCATTAAGACTATGACCACTTGAGCATTCACAGCATAAACTCAAATATCACACTATGTGTATGTTATTTCGTTTGCAAGACAGAATTTAATAATATGCAGCTCAAGATTTGGAAAGTAGCATGCCACTCAAGATGTTTTGGAGTTTGGCCCCATTTCATAAAACAAAAGCAAGGATTACACTCTAAATACAAAGAAAGATTTCAGCAACGGTGCCCTCATCCTTTCATCTAGTTTACTATGAATTTTCGGTCAAAATTGCAGATCCTTAAAATGAAAATGGAAATAGTAAATAAGATGGAGTTAGCGAAGAATGAAACACATACCAGTGAGGAGTCGTAAAGGATGATGATATTAGTCGGTCGAGCGGACCCCAGAAGAACAGAAAGTGACGAATGAGAGATCAACCGCCAGAGAGGAGGAGGAGATGATGCCACTGTGGAGAGAACTGTGTAGATGTTCTCTTATCTTTCGAGTCAATCGTTGAATCACTGTGTGTTTGACAAGTCATCATTTCATCTAGAATAATTTTGATTAAAGACGGTACACTCACTATGGAATGGACCTCGCTGCAGACCAAACATGAAATGACAAAACATCAACCACGTGATATAATCGCAAAGCACTTATAGCTTCTGCAGCCTTTAAATTCGTCATGTCCAAAATGAGCATAAAAGAAATTTCTTGAGTGGAGTATTAGGATAGTGGTTAGATTATAATTATTGGATTAGTAAGTTAGTTATTATAGATGTTCTAATTTATCAAAGTTAGTTATTAATTACTTTTTATAATTATGATTAGATATATCAGTTTTTTAATATATTAAAATAATATGATATTCTAGCATAATTATTATTAAGAATTGAGATAGTAATTATAAAGACAGCTGTAGTCCTGTCCCTCGTGTTTCATGCCTTGTATTATATGTACTTGTTTCCTCACCTCAATAACATCGCACTGTTATCATGCCCCACATGATAAAAAACCTTCTTACGGTAAAATAAAATTGTATTAAAATTAAGACTAAAAAGTACAAATCAATCTCTCGAATAAATTAGTTTCTCAAATTTAGAAAATTTTATATTAGTCTCTGAAATTTTATAAAAGGGAATAGGTTAGTTCCTCTGTAAAATTGTCGTACAAGTTGTGTCTTGTTAACTTACTTATGCGTATTGTTAACTTATTTATATATATTGTTAACTTTTATGGTAGATCCAAACTTATCTCACTCCTCTAAATGAAGTCATTTAAATATTTTCTTTCATCTGCTATTTCACCATAACTTTTTGCTGAGAAGGTAAATTTTGACTTTTGTTTTACGCAGAATAGAGAAATGAGGCAATTATGACTCACTGTGAAAATTAACAATGCACATAAGTAAATTAACAAAATACATAGACATTTCTATTAACAGGTCGGACAACAATTTGACGAAGGGACTAACTTATTTCCTTTTATAAAATTTAAGGGACTAATATGAGATTTCTAAATCTGAAGGACTAATTTGTTCTTCATTATAAACTTGAAGGACTGAACTGGGATTTTAGTCTAAAATTAATTTATATGCAATGTTATCCAATCAAATTATTCTATTTTTATGAATGTTCACGTAGTAAATGTGAGATTCAATCACTTTTACTGATATAATAATTTATGATTAGATGACAATGTAAAACTTTTATATTTTGTCAATGCATAGAAATTAAACTCTCAAATCAATCGATAGCATTATCGGTCAATTGATACATGCCATGTATTGAGTGGCCTTTACTGAAAATGGGATTGTCCCTATTAAATGGGACGCATCTCACTTTCTCTTCTCCCTCTAATGACAAATAAATAAATTGGGACTATTCACTTATAGCGCAATGTTATAATGGGATGCTAATTACTCTTATTAGATCTCATTTTTGTTCTCTACCACACAAAAAAAAAGATCCTATTTTTTATGATATTATTTTTCACATCAACATTGTGTCACAAAAAGTGAAATGAAATTTAAATTAAGATCTTCTCTTCAATGAAGAGTCTTATTTTTAATCCCAATATTTTTAAAATTTTAAAAATATGTTACAAATAACCATTCAACATTAACAAAATTTACATAATTTTGTTTTTCAACAAATGAATTTCAAGGAACTTGAGATGTCCCTACTTAGTGGGACACATCCCACCTGATTCCCTTGCTCTAATAAGTGCAACCTGGCCTCGTTCCCAATTGGAGGGTCATCTTCTGATAATGGGATAGTGAAATTTGGTAACAAGATATGCTCTTAATGTTAAGGTTTGTGTTTGAATTAAGGCCTTAATGATTGCATTTGTATTGGATTTTTTAAGGAAAAAAATGTACTTTTTTTTAAAAAAAAATTATATCTAATTTTTAGATTGTTCAGATTTTTTTATTAAAAAAAAAAAAGAAAACTTGTAATTAAAAAAATAGTTTTACTAGTTATCACATTGTTTAGGCTACTAATACTCACTTTCTAAACAAATAAGAGTAGAAGTGATTTTTAATAAAATTATGTTAGTCCCCAAAGAATCATACCACTGACAAAATAACCCTTGAAAGAAATTATGTTTTCTTGTGGCATTCTAGAAATCCAAGCTGTTAGTTTTGATTGAAATTGCTTTGGAAAAAGTCCTACATTGCTTATAATTGGAATAGAAAGGGATTGCTAAAGCTATAAAATGTGAGCCCAAGTTCTCTATTTCATTTTTGCGCTAGTCAGAAACACTTAAAGCTAGTATCTGACTTTTCTTTCTTCTTTTGTACTCTTTTCTTTGAGTGTTGTGAGGTGCAGTTTAGATATTCTCTTTGGAGAATGTGGGTGTACTGGGTGTGTAGGTGTTTAAGAGAAAAGTTTATATGTTATAATAATTTTCACGTAGTAATATTCTCTGGTTGTCGTTTGGCAGTGGTTGTAGTTTTTCTCCGATTTTGAAGTTTTCAACGTTAAATTCTTGTGTTGTGGTTCTGCTCCTGTTCTACTTCTCTGTTTAGGATTGTTCTCAAGAAGGGGAAGTGGCATTTTTCCTAACAAGTAGTATCAGAGCTTTGGTTTGGTGGGATTTATTCATAGTATGCTCTATGGTTGCAGCTTAGTCTAATCTTCCACATCAGAAAAAAAATTTCTCCCTGGTACTTGAGGATCATCCTTGGTTGTTGTTGCTAGAAGGCAGTGTGATACTGTGGGAGTGCAATTTGAAAAGGTTATGGCTAAGGAAAAACTTAGTATTTAAACGTGTCCATTGTGACCCACCTCTTTTTTTTTGGAATCATCTTGGTGCATTGTTTACAGTATATTTACACTATTCTAGTATATTGTTGCAACAATGTCAAGTTTTTCAAGTGCTATGAAGTTTGACATAAAGAAATTTAATTTGATGGAAGATTCAATTTTGGTTTGTGACAGATACAAGTCAAGGATGTGTTGATACAATCAGATTTACGCAAGGCATTGAAAGAAAAGATCCCGGATATGGATGATTGAAATTGCTTTGGGAAAAAGCCCCACATTGCTTAGAATTGGAATAAAAAGGAGTTGTCAATGCTATAAATATGAGTCCAAGTTCTCCATTTCATTTTATAGTAGTTGGAAACACTTTAAGCTTGTATCTGGCTTTTCTTTCTTCCTCTATACTCTTTTCTTTGAGTATTGTGAAGTGTAGTTTATATATTCGCTTTAGAGAGTATGGGTGTACTAAGGGTATAGGTGTTTAAGAGATAAGTTTATGTGTTATAATAATTTTTACACAGTGATATTCTCTAGTTGTTGTTTGGCAGCAGCCGTGATTTTTCTCCTATTTTGGATTTTTCCATGTTAAATTCTTGTATTGTGGGTGTGTTCCTGTTTTATTTCTCTATTTAGGGTGGTTATGGTCCTCTATTTTATTGTGGTGCACTCACTTGTTGTTGGAGTTAACTGTAAGAGGTAAAGTCCCACATTAGTTAAGAATGAACTAAGTAAATAGTATATAATATAGGATGAGCCATGACTGATTATATTAAGGTTTTAGGTCAAGATGTGACGTTTGATCCAGTGGTGTGGTGCACTCACTTAAATCATTGGTTGTAATTCCCCTCATTGGGCTCCACCACCTAATAGTGGTATCAGAGCCAAGGTTGGGCTTGGTTCCTGGAAAGGCAAGAATTGTAAATGGCAGGTGCTAGGAAAAGCTGTTGGCTAATGATGGAGCAATGTGGTGGGTCTCATACTTGAAGGGGAGATTGTTGAAGTTAAATATGAAAAGTGAAGTCCCACATCGGTTAAGACTGGACTAATTGAGTAGTATATAATATAGGAGGAGCCATGACTCATTGCTTTAAGGTTTTGGGTCAAAATGTGACGTTTGACCAAGTGACATGGTGCACTCACTTAATCCATTGGTTTTAACTCCCCCTATTGGGTCCCCTGCCTTAACACAAGCCATTTCACAAAATCACCCAACGCCAACTAACCTTTATTTTTGTTAGCAAAATTAATTCTTTCAGGTGTTATTTTGTCAAAAATATAATCTTTGATAGGTTAAAGTCATGGTTCTACAATGCTAACTTGCCATAAAATGTTATAACATGAAAAAAAAAAGGATAGACCACTCTAGACCTTCCATTTTCCTTCTTTTCTCCATTTTCTCTTCTTCCTTTCTAGAAACGTTCTCCTTCCTCTTCCTCCTTCTTTTTTTTTCCTTCTTCCTCCATTTCCTCCTAGTATCTCTTTCTCACACATTACCACCATCCCCGCAACATCTTAATTACCATCACCATCTTCTTTTCCTTTCTCCTTTTTATCATCACCACCACCACCATAAATCATGTCTCTCTCCCTCTAAATCACGGTTTCTATTTCTAAATGGAGGAACCGGTTAGATTTGTGAGTTTTTGGTCGTTCTCTACCTCTATTATTCCTCGTAGAGTAGTTGGTAAGTAACAATCTTACTCTATTTATCTTATTGAGGTCTCTATATAGTTGTTCATTTAGATTGTGGTTTTTGGGATCCTCAGTGTATAGATTCAGGGTTTTCTATATGTGGGGCTAATTAGTGTAACTTAATATTATTGTTAGATCACTAATATTATATTTATCTTGTTCCTAAAGTTATAGAGCATTTGAGTATCAACAGTTGGATTGGTGGCACTTAGGAGTTGATCTTCGATTCTTTTGAACCAGTTTGTAAGTAGATATTATGTCTATAATTATTTTTGTTTATGTTAAATTAACTCTAAACATATTTTAGAAATTTAGAAACTAAAACATAATTATTTGGTTGTGTTATGTAATTGTAATGAAATTACTTCCTTTATAGTAGCTTATGTTTTATTAAAATTGACACATGAGACGATATGATATTGATTTTGGAAAATTAGTTTATCTCTGTTATGGACTTAAGGAAAGAACTTGAAAAATTGTGATTATAGCCATTTGTAGATTTATTGAGAACTAATTTGATATGATATGTAAAATCTTTATTATATGTTTTGGAGAGAATCTCTGATAAGATCTATAGTTAATGACAGTAGGCATTAGCTTTGGTACACCTTGACTATATTTGATTAGGACTACATAGTGGATCCTTCTGATCTACAACGATTCACATGAGTAGGATTGTTTTGTTTTAGATCACACGAAGGATCGGTTGTCTGAGTGTGAATCCTTTTGTTTATCCTGAATTTGATAATTCCCTATTAGTTTATATAAAACTGGTTGTTTTCAAAAATCTTTTCTATAAATAAAAGAATTTGTTGAATTTATATGAACTATGTAGTTATCATTGTTTTCCTTATGAATTTTATATTGTCTTATGTGGGTTATAGATATTCTGTTTACCACTGAGTTGTAAAACCCACTCCATTTCCCCCCTCTTTTCAAGATACAGGTACAACTTCAGGTTCCAATCTTGTGGCTTTTCAATAGCCGAGCTTTGAGTTGGTGAGCCTTCTTGAGAAGGCCTATTTTGTACATCGGAACCTAATTTTCTTTTTGAGTATTTCCTGGTTAAAACCATCCATAATTCTTCATATGACACAGGCAGGGTTCTTGGATTAGCTTTTTGCTTATGTTTATGTGCATGAAGTTAGGCTATTGGTAAAAGAGTGCATGAGAAGGGAGAGTTGAATCGTGCTTTCTTAAGTCTTCATTTTAAATCTGAAACATTCGACATAAAACATACTATCAAGTATGAAGCTTGAAATGTAGCGAAATAGTGGTTAGATGTTTCAGAAAGAATGTTTCTGAAGCTTAATAATAGCTATGCATTTTAACGATACTTAATTAATAATTAACTCAAGGTGCATAACGTGAAAATAAAATATTAGGGAAGAAAAAGATGAACACAAGTATTTTTATACTGGTTTGGTCAATCTGCGTACATCCAGTACTCAACACGTGTTGAGATTTCATTAAACAACAACTTTCTCAAACTGAGAAAATAAACTGAATAGTCTTTACAATAGCCTTCTCAAGCTCTAACTTGCACAGTGGCCAACCACAACTGCAACTTAATTGAGTAGTTCTGAACCAGCCTCTCTAAGCTGAACCGTGACTTCCAGACAACTTCTACTACCACATTGTAAGTAGTCTTAAACCAGCCTCTCCAAGCTGAGCCGTGATGAGCAAATACCTTTGCTATCCCATTGCAAGTAGTTTTACCTTAGCCTCTCTAAGTTATGTCTTACATTGATCACTACCGAATCGAGGTTACAAAGGTTAAGTGTTTAGGTTGTGACTCAAACTAACCTACACTCTTGGTTTCTTAAGAATATTTGCTAATACAAACCTGGGAAACATAAGTGACTCCTTTCTCATATCTCTTCATGAGAAGAGCATACAAAAAGTTACAGAATAAGGAAAGAAGATTTTTACACTTCAAGATGATTGATTACATAATATGACGAACAACACAGGAAGTGTGAAGAGATTTTTCCAGCATTTATGCTATTATATCTTCAACTCTCTCATCTACATTTATGTATGGCATCTCTATTTATACAGGTCTATCTTCATGACCCGTGCCTTTGATCAGAGCTCCAAATGACACATGTAGATCATCAATTGTGTCTTGGAACATTACTCTAGAAAGGTAGGCTGACAGACTTGTCACATCGGTTACAGAAGCTGTTGTATTATTGAGGTTTCTGATGTCCTCATTTTTCCTTTTACTTTCTGACTATGGTTTCTGAACTTCTCCTTCTAGAAGATATGATCATGAATCAATTAGGAGGAAGAGATGACTTACCAGTTATAACATTGGGTCTAATTCAAGATTTAAATTTTGAAATTCGAATTTTTCCTCTATTTTCCTCAGCGTTTTGTGCTCCACAGTAAAGTGAGCTTTCTAATGGCATAATCAATCTCTTGAATTTTTCTTCGATCTTCCAATCTTTAATCTTGGTTATTTGATGATGATTTCTTTGCAATTGTATTGATTGATGACTAAGTAACACGTTGCTCTCGGATATGAACTGATTTCTTCATCTTAAGTGTACTTTCTAATGTCCCGTGCTACTTTTTGAAGATCCTCTCCTTGGTTTCTTGATCTCTGGCTTGAATTGCTTTAGTCCTCAGGCACTTACACTTTCTTTCCACCAAATAATATTCACATTTTTAAGCTTGATCTCCTTCTTGAGATAAATATGATTTCTAATGTGTGGTGAAATTATTCCCGATTTAAGTCTACTTTTATGCCTTTAGTCCGTAAACATAAATACGTTATTTGCTTGAAATAACATTCACTTTCTTTTCAACTTAATCTCTTCCCATGAGATAAATCATGCTTGCACATTCAAAGTGAAACATTATTCTTCATTTAAGTCTGTATTATGCTTTAATCTGTATACATGTTCTTTGTTTGACATAATATTCACTTTCTATTTAGATTAATCTCTATCCCTGAGATAAAACATGTTAAGTGAAATATTAATCTTACTTTAAGTCTGTGAGATACAAATCGGATTAACCTGTTATGCTTTGTCACGAAACTCAAGGTAGCCATCAGTCATTCTTCAAAGTATTTTCTTTAAACTGATTTTGTTGTCAATCAAAACATTTAAGCTTATACTTTCTGAAGGGTTTTGGAGTTTACAAAGACTACACACACATATATATATCGAAAAAACTGGTAAGCTGAATTTAGAATTATATTTTAAACTACATTCTTAGTTATGATTGGACATATACTCTGTGGTTATGAAATTACATTTGAAACTAGTTTGAAAACTAACTTGACTTCATGTTTGATTTTGGGATTAGGTTTGATTTCAATTACATAATAGAACTTGAATTGAAATTCATATGATGAAATGATTTTCTGAATTTTGTTGAGTTGGTTGTTCAGTTGTTGGGGGCAAATTTTGAGAATGCTTGAAGCTCGATTTTGTATTTTATCTTTATTTTCATACAGGTTGTATTTCTAAATTTGGGGATGACAAAAAAATAGAGGAAACTCTACCTGCTTTTCTGTAAAAGCTTGCATGTTAAGGCTTGCGAAGGAACATGTTCCCTACGCATCGATCATGGCCCAAGTTGGGTCGTGACAAAGTTACATCAGAGCTTTAGGTTTCCTTGTGTAATATGGAGAAAGTGTTCTTCAGTAAAGTGATGATTGTGTAAGTGGTAGACGGCGTATATTCACAAAGCATGGCCTTACTAGGGACCTTTTAGGAATGCCATCAATGTTTCTTATTTCATTAGTTATCTTGTATGTTCTCTTATGTCATACACCTGCTTAAGGTTGCATTCTAGGACTTATTGCTCCTTCTTATATGCAAATCTTAGTTCAGAGTTTAATTTTCATTATCAGCCATCTCTTTTATTTAATAAGTCTTAGTTATCTCTCATTCCTTTTTTGCTGTTGTGAGCAATGTGCACTTTTGCTATGAATCACAAAATTTGTTATTGTATGTAGGTTGATTGATTAGTTTTGTATTTAATTATTAACATTGTTCGTACTTCTTGAGTGATTGACTGCTACTTAAAGTTAGAGCTCAAAAGGAATTGCAAAATGGAGTGGTTAGAGAAATATAGGGTATATTACGATGAGTTAAAATGCGAAAAAAATTTGCATTCTTAATAAAAAGAAAAAGAAATAAATTATCTATAATTCTATTCCTTATAGCAGTTTATTTTTACAAGAGCCTTGAGGTTTGTCATGCTTAAAATAATGTGATTGAGACAATTTTGCATATTACAAGACTTGTATCATTTTATGTGGTTTTGAGTATGAGAGCTCAGAGTGATGGTATTAGTGTTAGTATGATGTTGTATGGCTCAAGGAAATTAAAAGATTTTATTTTAAATGCCTAGCCTATTTATATTGATTCTTTCATCTAAGATACCATGTGTACCTCTTTTATGCATGAGTTTGCTCCCTTTTTGCTTCTTCGATGAATATACACTTACAAGACATTATTTTTATTATGTATCTTTTTAAAATCAATTGCATCTGATCCTTAGTTATATTGTGTTTATTCATTGTTACAAGACAAATAAATTCCATAGACCACAATGCACTTCACATCTTCCAATCTATTTCTTTGTTGTATGTTGGTTGCTGCTACTTATCAGGTTACAAAAAAAAGAAAAGGAGATTTTCTATCTATCTTGTTTCCCTTGTTGTTTTTCTTTCTTTTGGTTTTTTTTTCAATGCTATGATTTCAAGCTTTAGTATTATGTTGATTGCTGGTTTTTGTGCTCGATCTGGGTTTGCTTAAGTTGGAACAACACAAAAAGACTTATGTGATGCTTTTTGTCATGGTGTAATTCATAAATTATTGGTTGTGACTATGTGAGGGGTCACAACAAACAGGGCATGCATAGGGAGGCTAGGAAATTTAACAACATATCAAGAAAGATATGGAGCCAGCATATAGTGTATTTATATATGAACTAATGACATGTATTATAGAAACAACATCTTTTGGACTCTAACTAGAGAATCAAAACAATCATGGAAGGAACAAGCTCACAAAAAGTTCAAAAAACACTCCTCCCTTAGCATTACTTTGCATGCATTTGCTTTCTTTGTTTTCCAGTACATACAAGATTGGTGATCATATTGTAGTTTGACTAGTATTTTACCATTATGAATGCAAAGTCTTTGGGCACTAGTTGCCTTCTTTCTAGGACATAACTATTGATTTCAATTTAATATGATGTGCTTTTTCTATATGTTTGTTGCAAGTGGATTAATGCTGTTAGGGAGTTGGTGATTTGAAATGAGCTAATTATTATTTCATAATACTTTTTTATGATCAATGTGAAATGACCAAATCACTTTCTGCTATTGAAAGGTTGTTTGCCATGGTTGAATTCATGTTCTAATCTTATTACAGTTATTATTATTATTTTAAGTCTTGTGTTTCACCTTTATAGGATCCATATGCTAGGATTTGACATGTTATTCTTCCTTTATAGCATATGGGCTATCTTTTAATTGCTAAAATTCCTTTACTCTGACCTACTTGTAGTGTATGGAAAAATACATTGTTAGCCATCACTTTGATCCTTTTCTACATTTAAGTGATCCAAGGATTTTGTGTTGGTTTAGGCACTTTCCTTGAACTGATTTATTATGAATAGTGTTTTATGTCTTCTGATTTTGTTGTGAATTATTATTATCTATCAATGGAGTTTATATTTTGGCACTTGGTGAAACCATAAAATGACTTATCTGCCTCTTATCCTTGTTGGGTTATGTATAATGATTGCAAGTGGGAATTTTTTTTTGCTTTTGTAATGGACTTGCACCTGATGCATGAAACCTTATAGTTCAAACATGTCAATTATATGCTTGTTACCTTAATATTTGCCCTTAAATAATGTGACAAAGTTTTATTCTCAATTTTGTTGCAAAATCGTGACGTTGTAGCATGCCTTCATGTATTTTAGTGTACTTAAAATAATGATGCGATACATAAGAATCTATATTAACGTGTTATGTGCTTGATTAGTTTGCTTGTATTTTAGATTTGATTCATGACTTGAAAGTTTGATTTAAAATTCTGCCCTGTTTCTATGCATAATACCAATAGTATTTTGATTAGTTAAAAAGGTGAAAAAAAATGACATGTTGATGTTTTAAAACCTATAAAAAAAAATACAAACTTGTGTGCCAATTCTACATGACAAAAGATCGAAACTATGCATAAAAATCCATGTGCTGTGCACCGCCTATTTTATTTTATTTTCCAACAAGTTTTATCCAATTGAAATGCTTAAAATTGATATATTGAAACCTTATAACCTATATTTTGATATGGTATGAGTATGTGCTTGATTATGTACATTAAAGAGTTGAAAATATGCATGGAAAGTTGACTATAGATGATGCACCTTTCCTTTCTTACTTGATTAATGATAATTGAAGATTGATTTTATGCTAAATGGAGGAGTTATTCATAGTTTGATTTTGGTTTTAATTTGTTCTTTAAAATTAACTTAAGTTCTCACCTTTATACTTGAACACACACAACACTTCCTTGTTCTTATGATTGCTTCTTCATTGGAATTATGTATTGGATAGGTGAGTTTATGCAACATGTCTTTTTTCGAGTCTCCTCAACGAAAGGGCTGGTAAGGTTTAGGGAAATAAGGAAAGCTCAATCCTCGTTAATTAGTCCTTTTGAGATTCTAGACAGGGTAGATGATGTAGCTTATTAGCTATCATTACCTCCAAAATTGTCCATGGTTCATCCAATGTTTCATATCTCTGTGCTTTGAAAGTATGTTTTCGATCCATCTCACGAATCTCTCCTCAAGTGATCTAATTGAAGGACAACTAGGTGAAAAAGCTTCAATCAAAGGAGGTGGTATCAATGAAGGTCATCTGGAATAACCATTTCAAAGAGGAAGCAATTAGGGAAATAGAGGAGGCTATGCGAGATAGATATCCTCACTTGTTTGACTCTTAGGTATGTGTTTTGCATCAAAGTTTATTTGAAGAGTTGGGGACCGAATTTCTTAAAGGGGAAGAATGTTATAACCTGAAGGAAAAAAAAATGGATACACCACATATGGGCCTTAAGTGGTGTAGATCACTCTACGCCGTCCCTTTTTCTTTCTTTTCTCTTTTTCTCTCCTTCCCTTCTAGAAATATTATCCTTGCTCTTCCTCCTTCTTTTTTTTTTCTTCCTCCATTTCCTCTTTATCTCTCTTTCTCATACACCATCACCACTACCTTTACACCACCTCAACTATCATCCCCCTCTTCTCATTCTGCTCCTCATCATCATCATCACCACTGCTATCAGCCATGCATTTTTCTTTCCTCTCTCTTTAACTCACGGTTTCTTTCTCTAAGTGGAGGAACTGATTAGAGCGGTGAGTTTTGGATCGTTCTCTATCTCTAATCTTCCTCCTAAAGTAGTTAGTAAGTGACAATCTTACTCTATTTATCTTATTAAGCTCTCTTTAGAGTTGTTCATTGTAGATTGGGGTTTTTGGGACTCTCAATGTATAGATTTGGGGTTTTATAATATGTGGGGCTAATTTGTGTAACTTAATGGTATTGTTAGCTCACTGATATTGTATTTATCTTGTTCCTAGAGTTATAGAGTATTTGAGAATCAAACGTTAGATTGGTGGCACTTGAGCGTTGATTTTCAGTTCTTTTGAACCAGTTTGTGAGTAGATATTATGTCTATAATTATTTTTGTTTATGTTAAGTTAGCTCTAAACATATTTTAGAAATTCAAAAATTGAAAAATAATTATTTGGTTGTATTACATAATTTTAACGAAATTACTTCCTTTATGTTAGCTTATGTTTTAGTAAAAATTGACACATGAGATTATATGATATTGATTTTGGAAAATTACTTTATCTCTATTATGGACTTGAGGAAAAGACTTGAGAAGTTATGGTTGTAGCCATTTGTAGCATTATTAAGAATTGATTTGATATGATATGTAAAATCTTTATTATATGTTTTAGGGAGAATCTTTGACAGTATGGCATTAGCCTTGGTATACCTTGACTATATTTGATTAGGACTACATAGTGGATCTTTTTGTTCTATGACTACTCACATGAGTAAGACCGTTCTATTTTAGGATCACTCAAATGAATGGCCGCCTGAGTATGAATCCCTCTGTTTATCCTGAATTTGACGTTTTCCTATTATTTTATATAATGCTAATCGTTTTCAAAAATCTTTTCTGTAAATAAAAGAATTTGTTGAATTTATATGAACTATGAAGTTATTACTGTTTTACTTATGGATTACATATTGTCTCATGTGGGTTATAGACATCTTGTCTACCACTAAATTGCAAAACTCATTCCGTTGTTTCCCTCTTTTTTCCAGATATAGGTGCAGCTTCGGTTTCCAATCTTGTGGCTCCTCAATAGTCGAGCTCTGAGTTTGTGAGCCTTCTTGAGAAAGGCTATTTTGTATATCGGAACCTAGTTTCTTTTTTAGTATTGCCTGGTTAAAACCGTCCATAATGCTCCATATGTCACATGCAGGGTCTTTAGATTAGCTTTATATTTATGTTTATGTTTATGCTTATATATGTGAAGTTAAGACTAGATATATATAGATTAGATTATGGAAAGGACTAGTAAACTGAATATAGAATTATACTTTGAACTATATTCCTAGTTATGGTTGGACATATACTCTGTGATTATGAAATTACATTTGAAACTAGTTTGGAAACTAACTTAACTTCATGTTTGATTTTGGGATTTGGTTTGATTTAAATTACATAACAGAACTTGAATTGAAATTCATATGCTAAGATGATTTTTTGAATTATGTTGAGTTGGTTACTCTATTGCTGGAGGCGCATACTGAGAATGCTTGAAGCCTGATTCTGTATTTTATCTTTATTTTCATACAATTTGTATTTCTAAATTTAGGGATGTCTGGAAAATAGAAAAAACTCTGCCCATATTTCTGTAAAAGTTTGCATTTTAAGGCTTGCAAGGGAATAGGTTCTCTATGCATCAGTCATGGCCAAATTAGGTCGTGACATAAAATATATTATTTTATTAGAAATATGATCTTTTAAGATTAAAGTTATAGTTCTACAATGCTAACTTGGCATAAAACATAAAATATAATCACTTTTATTAATGAAAATGGAGGCTGATTGATGTTTGGGTGAATTTGCCAAATGGGATAAATATTTGGAGGGCTACAAACAAATATAATTTCTCTTGAGGGCTTTTATCAGCCATATAATCTTTCAAAGGCTAAAATGATAATTGTCCCTAAAATTATCTTCCAAAACTACCTTTTGCTGTCATTCATAGAGCAAGAGACATAGAGTAGATATCACTCACAAGATACATGGAGCACCCGCACCAATGTCCAACCACTTACGTGACATTTATTGCTTGGGCTTCATTTGTCTTCTCAATAGGGGTGTTTAAAACTGATCAAAATTGAAATAAATCGATTTGAATTAGTTCTTATTTGTGAAAAATGATTGTTTGGTTTGGTTTTCGATTCATATTTCCGAAATCAAACCAAATTTCTCTCCATATCTATATTTTAGTAAATATATATATAGTTCAATTACCTTTGGGATATACCACTTCTAGGGCCTCTAGTAATGGAAAGCAACTTGCATATATAAACAAAACAAATCCATATATGGCCTCAACCAAGACCTAGGACAAAAGTTTGCAAAATTTTCTTCGACCTTTTTAAACATTGATTTCATCTAGCCCAAAAGTGATTATTCTTTATTCCATAAATGGACTAACCATTCTTTTGTAGTGTTATTACTGTATGTAGATGATACAGGTCCTGCAAGTTTAGAAATTTTGCTCTTTCTAGATTTCAACATGACTTGTAGTCTCTGTTCAAACTCAAGGATCTTGGTTCAGTAAAATACTTTATAGCTTTCGAGATAGCCAAATCCTCTGTAGGCATTTTCCTCTCAAGGTATTTTTCTTGTAAACCAGCTAGTCTTCCCATGAATCCCAATCTTAAAATCAATCAAGATGATAGTGGCTTGCTTCTGAATATCACATAATATTGAAGAACCATTGGCACATTTTCCTATCTTATTCTTACTCGACTTGACATAACTTTGACAGTGAACAAGTTTAGTTAGTTTCTGGCAAAACCAACTTCCACACACTTAAATGTTGTCCATCATTTCCTGGGGCACTTGAAGAATTCTCCAAGACAAGACTTGTTCTTCTCTCCTTAGTCTTCTCTTTCCATGACTGCATATGCTAATGTAGATTAGGATAATTGTCCAAATACTAGAAAATTGACATAGGAGTATTGCATATTCCTCGAAGAGAAGTTGGTATCTTGGAAATAAAAGCAAGGTTCGTGTTAACATGGTCTTGCATAAGTTTTGGACCATATCATAGTCCTTTTGGAAAATTATGAAACACACCTCTCCTCCATTAATTAATATTGCATGAAAGGGCTTAGAGTGTTCATTTTTAGAAAACTGTACATCAAAGGTGAAATTTATTGAATACAAGTTGTAGTACTTCAGCTGGGTGCTCATTTAGTGCCAACACATTCTTCATCCAAGGTCATAATTCGATCCAAGTCTTGGCATTGAGGCAAAGCAAGTTAGTTTGAGCAGATCCATGCGCATGATGCGCCTACCAATCCTTGGATAGGGACAAGGACGTGATGGTGAAAAAGGCATTAATGCATGCCAAAAGAACAAATTTCTCGTGTTCACTGATGTTTAAGTTCTTTCATAATTTTATTTTTTTTAATTATAACCATTGCTTTCTAATTTCTAGTTTTTCATAAAACCAAAAAAAATAGAAATAAGAAAGTCCAAAAATCCTCTTGCCTGAAAGTGTTAATATCAAAATCAATCACAAATATTGTCACTACAACGACTACAATAGGTCATTGATCTCATTTGGGTAAAAAACTTATTCAAACACTTATATAGAAGAAACTTTTGAAAATAACTTATGAATAATTTATTTTATATTTAAATACATAAAATAAAAGCGGTTGTTTTTAGTGTTTTAGAAAGTATTTCTTAAGAAGTTAGCTATTTTGACTTCTAAAAGTTAAAAAAAAATCAATAAGTTGTACTATTCAAACGGATCCATAAAATATAATGGCTCATAACCAAGTTTTGGAAAATGTGTTATTCAACACTTCAACATTCCTCCTTCCCACACTAAAGCAATCTTTGAAATATCTTAACAAGCTCTATTGCAACCACCACGATGATGTATTTCTAGGAAATGTACAACCAACCTAGATTTCTTGATTTCATTGCAATGGATGCCATGTCGTGCTTGCTTTGGGGGCACATATTCATAGGACTCCACTTCTAGAGACTTCTCCCATACAATATATCCAATTGGACTCTTTCAAAACTAAATGGTAATGATGAAGGCCAAAGAGTAATACCAAAACAAAATAATACAAGAGAAATCCTAGTCATTCGATTTTGATGAACCTTGATTTGAAAGTTAAAAGAAGAAGACCATGATATGATCCAAAACTAGTGTTAGACCATGTTTACATGATCGATAAAAGAAACACCCCTTTCTAGATCTTCTGCAAAGGCTAAGTATAGAGAGCCATGGCAATTGTGGCAAGTGAAATTGCTTGAAGATTTATGTACTTAAAAGTAATGTTTGAAGATTTCAAGGTTTCTGCAGGATCCGTTAAAGATGCTAAGCAAAGTGCCCTCCACATTGCATCTAACCTAACCTTTCATGAAAGGAGAAAACAGAATGACATTGATTGCATTTTGTAAAGGAAAAGAGTTCAACTAGGCATGCTCAAGTTGATCCATGTCAAATATCAACATCAACTTGCAGACATCATGACATGACTTAAACCTTTAGTTTCTACTTGTTTCAAATTCATCACATCCAAGCTGGGAACCAAAGATATTTACTTCCCATCTTGAGGGAGTGTTAGGATTAGGATATTAGTTAGTGTATGCTTTGGTTTAGAGCTTGCAAAATTAATTTCAGATGAAATTGATTTTACAAAATTGATTTTCATAAGAAACGCATTAATATCAATGTGATTTTTGTTTAGAAACTTTTGTATCAAAAGTGAGTTTGATAAAATGAATGTTGTATGGATGAAATATATCAAAATCACTTTTGCATATAAAATTACCAAAAAGATACATATTATAATCTTAATGTTGTCTTTATTTTATTTTGTTATTTTTAAAATATACTGCTTTAATAAATTACATAAATGTTATTATATACTTTAAAAATATTAATTAAATATGTTGTGATCATTTGGTAATATAAGAGTTTTGATGCTCCTTTGTGCTAGTCTCGCACTAGGTATCCCCAGTAGAACATGGATAAGGGGAGTCCCCATTTTAGTGTCCAACTTTTTCTAACATTTTTATCCTTACAAATAATTACTTTAACAATTCATTTTGGGGCCGACAATGTAATTGATATTGTAAATATTTTCCTATCAAAGTAGTTTTCTAAGTCAGTTACTTCATTGCTTTCACATTCCTTTCTCACATCCTCATTTTGTCCACTTTTCATGCCACTTCACGAACTTTCCATCTTGGCATTGATTCTTTTCATCCTCCATCATTTTGTTAAAGGATTTGTGTTGATACTATTAATTCATTCAATCCTCCATTATCATGCAAAAATTAGTTTGTCAGTTTTATTTTCAAGTGTCCATGTGGCTTGACGAGCCGTGAAGTATGTTTTCTAATTGTTTTCATTCTTTGATGTAGTTGGCTATTAGGCTTGCTTTGTCCAATTTGCATAAGAATTCTTAATAGGGGCAGCGACCTTAAGCGTGTTATATTTGCAGTGTCCCTTGCACGAGCTAAGGTGAAGCCGTCAAATGTGCTGTGGTTGAATTTTGTTATGTCTCTTATGGCTTATGGGGTTAATTGCAATGGAATGTTTAGGGATTGTGTCACTGAGGATGGGTTCACATAGGGAAGTGGGAATTTGGGAACAATTTTCATATTGGTGGGGCATTCTTAACCTTTTTTTTATACTTTCTTGTAATAAAAGTTCTTGCTTGAGGGCTTCACTGATCGTTGATGATGTCTATGAAATTATCATAAAGGTACCTTTCCTTCTCGATACTATTTCATATTTTGTATGCCAAGTGTTTGCATTATCTATGCTTAGATGTGGCCTTATGAAAATAAACACTCTAGCAGTAAACTAAATGTACATTCAAGTTTGCTTTATGTTTTTCTTCATATTCATCTAATTTATCTAATATTGATTGTGAAATCATAAGTTGTATGGTTTGTGAGGTAAATATCACAATCTAGAGTATGCACGACCACATATGATCCAATATAAGAAACCATTTTGCATTGTATTTGCCATCATCAAAGCATATAAAATAAAACCACTAGTTTAAATTTAGTTCTACTGGGGTTACCTAATGCGAGACTAGCACAAAGGAGCATCAAAACTCTCACATTACCAAATGATCACAACATATTTAATTAATATTTTTAAAGTATATAATAATATTTATGTAATTTATTAAAGCAGTATATTTTAAAAATAACAAAATAAAATAAAAAGACAACATTAATATTATAATATGTATCCTTTTGGTAATTTTACAAGAAAAAGTGATTCTAATCTATTTCATCCAAACAACATTCATTTTATCAAACTCACTTTTGATGCAAAATTTTCTAAACAAAAATCACATTCATATTAACTCACTTATGATCAAAATCAATTTTGTAAAATCAATTTCATCTACAGTTAATTTTGCAAACTTTAAACCAAGCACACACTAACTAATATCCTAATCCTAACACTCCCTTAAGATAGGAAGTAAATATCTTTAGTTCCTAGCTTGGATGTGATGAATTTGAACGAGGTAGAAACTAAATGTTTAAGTCATGTCATGACGTCTGCAAGTTGATGTTGATATTTGACATAGATTAACTTGAGCATGCCTAGTTGAACTCTTTTTCTTTACAAAATGCAATCAATGTCATTCTATTTTCTCCTTTCATGAAAGTTTGGGTTGGATGTAATGTGGAAGGCACTTTTCTTGTTGCAAAGCATCTTTAACGAATTCTATGAAAGCCTCGAAATCTTCAAGCACTATTTTTTTTGTACATAAATCTTCAAGTAATTTCACAAGCCAATCAGTTTCACTTGCCACAATTGCCATGGCTCTCTATACTTAGCCTTTGCAGAAGATCTAGCAACGGGTGTTTTCTTTTATCGATCGTATTAACATGGTCTAACACTAGTTTTGGATAATATCATAGCCTCTTCTTTTAACCTTTAGATCAAGGTTCATTAAAATCGAACGACTAGGATTCCTCTTGTATTATTTTGTTTCGGTATTACTCTTTGGGCCTCATCATTACCATTTAATTTTGAAAAAGAGTCCAATTGGATATATTGTATGGGTGAAGCCTCTAGCAATGGAGTCCTAAGAATGTGTGCCACCAAAGCAAGCATGACATGGCATCCATTGCCATGAAATCTAGTAAACTAGGTTGGTTGTATGCTTTCTAGAAATACATCATCGTGGTGATTGCAATCAAAACTTGTTGAGATATTTTAAATATTGCTTTAGTATGGACAAGGAGGAAGGTTAAAGTGTTGAACTACACTTTTTCCAAAATTTGGTTTTGAGCCATTATATTCCATCTTGAGGTACTTACTTTTGGTGTCCAATTTTGCCCTTCGAAATGTTTGTTCTTCCCCAATTACTCATTATCTCTCAACCACCCATATTTCATTTCTTGAAAAACAAAATTGCCCCAAAGAAATAACATATTTCTGTCCAACATAACCAACAATATTTCTCAATAAAAAAAACTATTTTCGCAATGCTCTCTGTCATTCTCATGTAAAGACAAAATATTCTTACCGCTCGACATCTTTCTCAAACACCAAATCCTTCCACTTTTCATCTTATGTCATGTTCACTTTTCAAACTACAATATATCATTTCATTATTTCCATACCAAATAGTTTTGTATGCACAGAACACAACTAACTTTGCATCAATCAAAGGTAAATAAAATTGGATATCATTTCATATAAGTTGTATCCATATGTAATGATTGATGTTTTGCCTTTTAAAAGTCATTGTCCATATACAAAAGATATATTGTCGTGACTATATATATTGTGATTCGAAATTCAAACCAAAATTAAAGAGGAAGGGAATGTTTTATATTTACCTAGCGTTTAATATTTCCCTGAATCATGTAGGAGGATGGGCACGACATTAAAAAAGAATATGTCCTACATACTTCTATTGTAAAATTAATGCCACTAGATATATCTTTTACAATGAAACATGTATTGGGTTTGTTTTAATTATAAACATATATATTGGGTTTTCATTTTTGTTATCATAGTTACCTGGGTTGTGGATTGCATAATCATGTGTGCATATGCCACTCTTTTATCATTTTCTTCTATCATTTTGTCATTTTTAAGCAAGTCATTTCAATTCCCATAATTTATTTTACTTTCTCCTTACACCAGGAATGAAGAATATTCAAAACTTACAACACATACACATGCAAGGGATGGTAAAGCAAAAGAACAATCACAATCTCAATCTCATGGACATGTGCGAATCACAATCATAATTAAGCAGGTCCTATATAGCCAATATGTGGGGTTTGAGTAACAATGAAAATGGCTCTTTATAAGTGCTTTAATAAGCTAATGTTGGACATATTATTATGTCAACAAATTTATGCTTGAAGTACATTATAGTGTTATATTCTAAGAAACCATACATATTAAGCAAAGATTAATAATTGATAATATTATGTATGATTCAGTTAATTACATTTCACATTTATGAATCATGCATATTAAGATATCTTACATTGGATTAACTATGTTTTTCAAGTGAATTCTTTTGTGTTAAATAGTTCAAGTATCAAGAAGAGTTTGAACAAACACACCCTTGTTGTGTTGGAGTTAGTTATGTAACGAATCATCATTAGTCTAGTATTAGTTACAAGTTTTTTTTTTGTTACGATTTTTGGTAAATTTAGTTTTATTAAGTTTATATTCCCTGCATATTTCGAGTTTCGATGCACCGCTTGTACTCTATATCTATAGTCCTTATATTTGTGTTCTATTCTAGTAAAGAAATGACCCTCTATTCTCATGTTTTCACTCGCTCAGACGGCTTAGTGTTAATACTGAATACTCTTTTACATTATGGGTTGCCTATCATTTTGTTTATTATGAGCTACCTTAAAAGACTAAGGTGTTTGTGTGTTCCCATTGTTATTGATATGATATTAATTTTTTTTACCATTGTGGCAGCAATTTTTTTTTCTAGCAATTGAATTTTCTAATGTTTAAACTTCTTAAAATGATAGCCTGCTTACTATCATAATGCTTTACTCATTTTGTGAATAGGATTTATAAATTTCTATGTGATAGACTAAAGTAGATATGCTAACATGTTTGAGGCATTTAAATTTGGAGAATTTTTTTAAAAAAATCTTCGTATGCATTCAATTTTCATTATAATTTGATATCCTAAAATGAAAATATTATCTTCTGATTCTACAGCATAAGAAATAATATCTAAATAATATTAAAAAAAATGTTTATGTTTATGCATCGATTAATAAGTAAATTCGAACAGTCCCTTGATTGCATTTACTTCAAATACCACTACTACTACTATAATAATAATAACAATTATGTCTTACCACCTAGGATCAACTAAATAGTGGCGATACCATACTCAAAAGACAAAACAATTACTAATTGAAAAGAGTAAAATCTTCCATAAAATTGAAACATAACATTAGATGCGAGAAAACGAAAACCACCTATCGATCAATTGATAAACTTCCTTCGGCTTATATATGTGGGCCACATGTCCAGCTCCCTGGATTTTATTAGAAACACATCAGATATACAATCAAGTTTATTAATAGAGAACTAAAATTGCTAATTATATACTAGTATTGTTATCAAAAGAAATTTTTTTATTAAATGAACAAAAATAACTTAGAATATCATCATAAAGTTAAGAATTTAACTTGCCTTCACAATCACGTATGTTAAGTAATGGTCTTGAGTCATTTGATATATTTCTGTGAATCTGTATGGAACATATTAAATGAAGCATATAATTGATGTAAGGACACATAATTACTTTATTCAACTAAAAGGAAGACGCATAATTCTGAGTTGTACAGAAATGATTAAGAGTTTGAGCATAACTTATTATTTGAGGAATTAGAGTATGAATAAAAATAAATTTATGTAATCCTAAAATTAAAATCGCTTGTTATATATATATATAGTGGATTCGTTTACATCAAGTGACAGTTATACTATTTCAATAAGTCTTCATATAAATTGAATTTACATTATCCAACTGTTAATGTGAAATTATATTGACAATCAAGCTTGTAAATTCAGAAAAATTAAATAACAATAAGCATATATTCTAATGATTGATTTTTACTTCTATTTTTTGAAAAATTCTATCTATCAAAATAAAGTAGCATGATAAAACATCAAATCATTTTAAAATTGTTTAAAATTTGATATATTTGATTTACTTGGTAAGAACTTTGAATTCAACGTTTAAAATGATGGAATTGTATACCCATAAAAAGTTATTGAATGGTGTAAGTATACCTAGACTTACACCATAAACGAATTTTGAAAACAAGAAAAATAAAATAAAATAGAAGTAAGGAACACTATGCACTTTAAGTGGTATAGACCGTTTTAGCCTCCTCACCTCTCTTTTTCTTCCATTCTCATTTTTCTTCTTCACTTTCTTTGCTCTTACTTTCTTCAATCATCACGACCACTACCACCTCCATCATCATCATCTTCTCCTCATCTTCATTATCATAAACCATGCTCTCTCTCTCCCCCCCTCTCTCTCTAAGTGGAGGAACCGATTAGAGCAATGAGTTTTGTATCGTTCTTTACCTCTAATGATCCCTCTAGAATAGTGGGTAAGTGACAATCTTGCTCTATTTATCTTAGTGAGCCCTTTATATAGCCATTCAATGTAGAATGAGATTTTTTTGGACCCTAAATGTATAAATTTGGGGTTTTCTAGTATGTGAGGCTAATTAGTGTAAATTAATGATATTATTAACTCACTAATATTGTATTAATTTTGTTTCTAGAGTTATAGAACATTTGAGCATCAACCGTTGGATTGGTGGCACTTGGGAATTGGTCTTTGGTTCTTTTAAAGCAGTTTGTGACTAGACATTATTCTATAAGTATTTTTATTTATGTTAAATAAGCTCTAAATATATTTTAGAAATTTAGAGGCTGAAAAATAATGATTTGATTGTGTTACATTATTTTATCTCTGTTATGAACTGGAGAAATGACTTAAGAAATTGTGGGTATAGCCATTTGTGGAGTTATTGAGAATTAATTTGATATGATATGTAAAATATTTATTATATGTTTTGAGGAGAATATCTGACAGGATCTGTAGCTAACAACAATAAGCGTTAGCCTTAGTACACCTTGACTATATTTGATTAGGACCATATAGTGAATCCTTCTGTTCTATGACTACTTGCATGGATAGGATTGTCTTGTTTTAGAATCACACAAAGGAATAGCCACCTGAGTGTGAATCCTTCTGTTTATCCTAAAATTGATGATTCCCTATTATTTTATATAAAGCTAGTTGTTTTCAAAAATATTTTCTATAAATAACAAATTTATTAAATTTATATGAACTATGAAGTTATTACTGTTTTACTTATGGATTATATATTGTCTCATGTGGGTTATAGACATCATGTCTACCATTGAGTTGCAAAACTCACTCTGCTGTTTCCCCTTCTTTTCTAGATACAGGTGTAGCTTTAGGTTCCATTCTTCCGGCTCTTCAATAGCTGAGCTCTGAGTTGGTGAGCCTTCTTGAGAAGACGTATTTTGTATATCGGAACCTAATTTCCTTTTTGAATATTGCCTGTTTAAAACTGCCCACAATGCCCCATATGTCACAGGCAGGGCCCTCGAATTAGATTTATGTTTTGTTTATGTTTATACTTATGTGTGTGTGTGTGTGTGTGTGTGTGTGTGTGTGTATTATGGAAAGGATTGGTAAAGTGAATTTAGAATTATATTTTGAACTATATTCCTAGTTATGGTTGGACATATACTCTATGGTTATGAAATTACATTTAAAAGTATTTTGAAAACTAAGTTGACTGCATGTTTGATTTTGGGATTTAGTTTGATTCAAATTACATAACAGAACTTGAATTGAAATTCATATGCTAAGATTCTGACTTATGTTGAGTTAGTTGTTCTATTGCTAGGGGCACATTCTGAGAATACTTTAAGCTTGATTATGTGTCTTATCTTTATTTTCATACAGGTTGTATTTCTAAATTTGGGGATGTCCAAAAAATAGAGGAAACTCTGTTCGTTTTTCTGTAAAAGCTTGCATGTTAAAGCTTGTGAGGGAACGTGTTCCCTACATATCGATCATGACTCAAGATGGGTCGTGGCAAAATTGGTATCAGAGCTTTAGGTTTCCTTCTGTAATATGAAGCAAGTGTTCTTTAGTAAAGTAACAATTATGTAAATGGTAGCCGGCCCATTTTCACACCTTTTAGGAATGTCACCGGTGTTCTTTGTTTTGTCAATTATATGGTACGTTCCCTTATGTCATGCACGTGCTTAAGGTTGCATTCTAGGAGTTATTGCTCCCTCTTACATACAAATCTTAGTCCAAAGCTGAATTTTCATTATTAGCTATCCCTTTTGTTTAATAAATCTTAGTTATCTCTCATTCCCTTTGCTATCGTGAGCAACGTGTACTTTTCCTACCAGATTATTGAATTAAGTTGCAAATCATAAAATTAGTTAGCGTATGTAAGTTGATTGATTAGTTTTGTATTTAATTATTAATGTTATTGATACTTCTTGAGTGATTGACTGCCACTTGAAATTAGAGCTCAAAATAAATTGCAAAATGGAATGGCTAGAGGAACATAGGGTATATTATAATGAGTTAAAATGCAGAGAAGAACTTGCATTCTTGATAAAAAAGAGAAAGAAATAAATTATTTATAATTCTATTCGTTGTAGCGGTTTATTTTTGTAGGATTTTCGAGGCTTGTCATGTTAATACAATGTGATTGAGACAATTTTGCATATTACACAAGACTTGCATCATTTTATGTGGTTTTGAACATGAGAGCTCATAGTGATGGTATTAGTGTTAGTATGATGTTGTACGGCTCAATGAAATTAAAAGAAAATTTTATTTTAAATGCCTAGTCTTTTAATATTGATTCTTTCATCTAAGGATACCATGTGCACCTCTTTTATGCCTGAGACTACTCCCTTTTTGCTTCTTCAATGGACATACACTTACAAGATTTTGTTTTTATTATATTTTTCTTATATTAAATTAGTTGCATCTAATCCTTAGTTATATTGTGTTTGTTCATTGTTACAAGACAAATAAATTCCATAGACGAAAATGCACTTCACCTCTTCCAATCTATCTCTTCGCTGCATATTGGTTGCTGCTACTTATGAGGTTATTAAAAGAAAAAGGAGTTTTGCTATCTATCTCGCTTCCCTTGCTATTTTTCTTTCTGTTGTTTTTTTTTTATATTGTTATTTCAAACTTTTGTCTAATGTTGATTGCTGGTTTTTGTGCTCAGTCTAGGTGTGCTTAAGTTGGAATAGCACAATAAGACTTATATTATGCTTTTTTATTATGCTGTAATTCATAGATTATTGGTTGTGACTATGTGAAGGTTCACAACAAACTAGGCTTGCATGGGGAGGCTAGGAAATTGAACAACATATCAAGAAGGAGCCAACATATAGTGTATTTATCTCTGAACTAATGACGTACATTATAGGAATAACACCTTTTTTACTTTAACTAGGGAAAAAAATCAAACAATCATGGAACGAACAAGCTCACAAAAAGTTCAAAACACTCATCCTTTAGCATGACTTTTCATGCATTTACTTTCTTTGTTTTCTGGTATACAAGTATGGTGATCCTATTATAGTTTGACTAGCATTTTACCATTATGAGCGCAAAGTCTTTAGGCACTAGTTGCCTTCTTTCTAGGACACAACTATTGATTTCAATTTAATAGGATGTACTTTTTCTGGATATCTGTTGTGAATAGGTTAATGCTATAAGGGAATTGGTGATTTGAAATGAGCTAGTTTTTATTTCAAAATATTTATTTATGATCAATGTAAAATGACTAGATCTATTTCTTCGACTGAAAGGTTGTTTGCCATAGCTGAATTCGTGTCCTAGTCTTGTTATAGTTATTATTATTATTTGAAGTCGTGTTTGACCTTCATAGGATCCATATGCTAGAATTTGACACGTTATCCTTCCTCTATGGCATATGGGATATCGCTCAATTGCTAAAATTCCTTTGATCATTGGATGCCACTTTGAGCCTTTTTCTGCATTTAAGTGATCTAAGGATTTTGTGTTGGTTTAGGCACTTTCCTTGAATTGATTTATTATGAATAGTGTTGTATGTCTTTTGGTTTTGTTGTGAGTTATTATTATCTATCATTGGAGCTTATATTTTGGCACGTAGTAAAACCATAAAAGGACTTATCTGCCTCTTATCCTTGGTGGGTTGTGTATAATGATTGCAAGTAGGATTTTTTTTTCTTTTGTAATGAACTTGCACCTAATGGATGAATCCTTTTAGTTGAAATATGTCAAATATATGCTTGTTACCTTAATATTTGCACTTGAATCATGTGATAAAGTTTTATTCTCAATTCTGTTCCTGCAAAATCATGATGTTATAGCATGTTTTCATGTATTTTAGTGTACTTAAAATGATGATGTGATACATAAGAATCCATATTAACATGTTATGTGCTTGATTAGTTTGGTTGTATTTTAAATGTGATTCATGACTTGAAAGTTTGATTTAAAATTTCGCCATGTTTCTATGCATAAAACCAATAGTGTTTTAATTAGTTAAAAAGGTGGAAAAAATGACATGTTGATGTTTTAAAACCTATAATAATAATAATAATAATAGTACAAACATGTGTGCCAATTTTACATGACAAAAGACCTAAAACTATGAATGAAAATCCAAGTGTTGTACAACCTGTTATATTTTTATTTTCCAGCATGTTTTATGCAATTTAAATGCATAAAATCGATATATTGAAACCTTATAACCTATATTTTGATATTGTATGAGTATGTGTTTGATTATGTGAATTAAAGAGCTGAAAATACACATGGAAAGTTTACTATAGATGCTGCACCTTTCCTTTGTTACTTGATTAATGATGATTGAAGATTGATTTAATGCTAAGTGGAAGAGTTATTCATAGCTTGATTGTGGTTTTAATTTGTTCTTTAAAAATTAACTTAAGTTCTCACCTCTATGCTTGAACACACACAACACTTTCTTGTTCTTATGATTGCTTCTCCGTTGGATTTATGTGTTGGGTAGGTGAGTTTGCGCAACACGCCTTTTTCCAAGTTTTCCCAGTGAAAGGGGTGGTAAGATTTGGAAAACAAGGAAAGCTCAATCCTCATTATATCGGTTCCTTCAAGATTCTAGATAGGGTAGACGTTGTAGCTTATCAACTAGCATTGCCCGCATAATTGTCCATGGTTCATGCAATATTTCATGTCTCTATGCTTCGAAAGTATGTTCTTGATCCGACTCATGTGATCTATCCTCAAGTGATCCAATTTGATGGAAAAATGGTCCTATGAGGAATAGTCGGAAGCCATTGCGGACTGCCAGGTGATAAAGCTTCGTTCAAAGGAAATGGTGTCAGTGGAAGTCGTTTGGAATAATAATTCTAGAGAGGAAGTGACTTGGGAAGTAGAAGAGACTATACGATTCAAATATTCGCATTTGTTTGATTCTTGAGGTAATTGTCTTATCTCTAAGTTGTTGGAAATTCAAGGACCAAATTTCTTAAAGGGGAAAGAATGTGAAAATTAAAAGAATAAAATAAAATAGAAGTGAGGATTACCATGCATCTTAAGTGGTATAGACCATTTTAGCCTTCTCGCCTTTCTTTTTCTTTCTTTTTCTTTCCTCTCCTTTTTACTCTCCTGTAACATCCCCCCATCTCTTCTTCCTCTTCACTTCTTTCTCTCTTCTCTTCTATTCTCATTTTTCTTATTCACTTTCTTTACTCTTACCTTCATTAATCATCACCACCACCTTCATCATCATCATCATCATAAACCACGCTCTCTCTCTCCCTCTTTTCTCTCCAACTCGTGGTTTCTCTCTCTAATTAGAGGAACCGTTAGAGTAGTGAGTTTCATACCATTCTCTACTGCTAATCATTCTCTTAGAGTAGTAGGTAAGTGACAATTTTGCTCTATTTATCTTATTGAGCTCTTTATATAGCCTTTCATTGTAGATTGGGATTTTTTGGGACCCTAAATATATAAATTTGATATTTTCTAGTATATGGGGCTAATTAGTGTAAATTAATGATATTATTAGCTCAGTAATATTGTATTACTTTTGTTCCTAGAGTTATTTGAGCATCAATCGTTGGATTAGTGGCACTTAGGAGTTGGTCTTTGGTTCTTTTGAACTAGTTTGTGACTATGCATTATTCTATAATTATTTTTTTTTATGTTAAATTAGCTCTAAATATATTTTGAAAATTTCAAGGCTGAAAAATAATTGTTTAGTTGTGTTATGTAATTTTAAAGAAATTACTTCCTTTATGTTAGCTTATGATTTATCAAAAATTGGCACATGAGATGATATGCCATTGATTTTGGAAAATTATTTTATCTCTGTTATGAACTGGAGAAAGGACTTGAGAAATTATGGTTATAGCCATTTGTGGAGTTATTGAGAATTAATTTGATATGAGATGTAAAATATGTATTATATATTTTGGGGAGAGTCTATGATAAGATCTGTAGCTAACAATAGTAGGCGTTAGCCTTAGTACACCTCGACTATATTTGATTAGGACCACACAGTGGATCTTTCTGTTCTACGGCTACTCACATGGGTAGGACCGTTTTGTTTTAGGATCACACGAAGGAATGGCCGCCCGAGTGTGAATCCTTCTGTTTATCCTGAATTTGGTGATTCCCTATTATTTTATATAAAGCTAGTTGTTTTCAAAAATATTTTCTGTAAATAAAAGAATTTATTGAATTTTTATGAACTATGAAGTTATTACTATTTTACTTGTGGATTATATATTGTCTCATGTGGGTTATAGACATCATATCTACCACTGAATTGCAAAATTCACTTCGTTATTTCCCCTATTTTCCATATACAAGTGCAGCTTCAGGTTCCAATCTTACAGCTCCTCAATAGCTGAGCTCTGAGTTGGTAAACCTTCTTGTGAAGGCCTATGTTCCATATCGGAACCTAATTTCCTTTTTTAATAGTTTGATTAAAACCGTCCATAATGCTCCATATGTCACATGCAGGACCCTTGGATTAGCTTTATGTTTTGTTTATATTTATGCTTATGTATGTGAAGTCAACACTTTGTGTGTGTGTGTGTGTGTGTTATGGAAAGGATCGGTAAACTAAATTTAGAATTATATTTTGAACTATATTCCTAGTTATAGTTGGACATATACTCTATGGTTATGAATATATATTTGAAACTAGTTTGAAAACTAACTTGACTTCATGTTTGATTTTGGGATTGAGTTTGATTTAAATTACATAATAGAACTTGAATTGAAATTCATATGCTAAGATGATTTTCTAAATTATGTTGTGTTGGTTGTTTTGTTGTTGAGAGCCCATTCTGAGAATATTTAAAGCCCGATTATGTATTTTATCTTTATTTTCATACAAGTTATATTTGTAAATTTGGGGATGTCGGAAAAACAAAGGAAACTTTGCCCGTTTTTCTGTAAAAGCTTGCATGTTAAGGCTTGTGAAGAAACATGTTCCCTACGCACCGGTCATGGCCCAAGTTAGGTCGTGACACGAATTCTCACTCATATATATAGCCCAAGTTAGGTCGTGACACGAATTCTCACTCATATATATATATATGGAATGACTTATGTGAGAAGGGTGTTTTATTATAAGAGTGAGAGGAGTGAATATGGGTCATTAGATCTTACATAAATAGTCAAGATTAAAATATAAAATCATATAATATTTTTGAATGATCACTTGATCATTAATTATCATTAATAATTTTAAATCTTGACCATCCACCATCTATGTATGGTAATACAACCGATATGTGCTCATCTCACTATCATAATAAACCATTCCTTTCACTAGATGATGATGATAATAATAATAATACAATTAGGAATCCATTTTCAAAAAATTTTTAACACATGTCGAATTCTCCTTCATTTCAAATTATTCTTTAATGAGAAATTAAAAACATAATTATTTTTGAAAAAACTGAATGTCATATCAATTATTATATTATTTTATGAAATCTGTTTATTATGACATAATATTATCATAATTAATAAATTGAATCATCGAAATAACAAATAATCATAATTAGATAAATCTTTGAAAGATATTGTATTATTTTTCTATGATTGATTTGACACATATATACTTATGTTGCTATTATAGGCTCAAATTTATTCTAACAAGGTGACTTTCTTTTCTGTTGTTCTTATGTTTAATATTTTTAATTATGTCTTACTGTTAATTGTATTCTTGTATTCTATAAATGAATGTTCTATATTTTGTAATTTAGTGTAATATCATCTTCATCTAAATCATCAATTGGATAAAAGCTTTGTTGATTATTCCATACGTTCTGAGGCCCAAATCTCAGTGATAATGATTCACCAATTCCCACTTTTGTTTTGTTTTATTGCATATATGATCATATGACCTCATTTTAATCTCATTTGATAATAAGGTTATAAGCAATATCTATTTAATATGAGTTTCTCATTCATATTTTCATTTTGTTATGATATATATTACTTCTCTTTATCGTATTCAATTTAATCTTTATTAGTTGCAGATAAAAGTGATCCTAAATTGTCTCAACAATGCTGATAACATGTGTAATTTGAAATGCAGTGAATGAAGGAATGAAATTCTGCTTGAGATTCCACATACAATGGTTGCCAATATTTGAAATTTTGTTATTTTATAATGGTTTCCTAATTAGAAAATTCTCTTGGGCCACTTTATCTCTAACATTTTAGGTTTACGTGTTTGTTTCTAACACAAATAGTTTATGTTGATATTGTAATAGTTTTTCTATATGACAAACACAATTAAATAATTGTAAATATTTTATATATTGCTCATTTATCATTCTTTCAAATAAGGATGATTAGTAAAATTTAATTCAAAATCAAGATTATTTATAATAATCACTTAAATAAAATTTGAAGAGAAATATGTCGAATAAATGTAATTCTTTTTTAAGTAATTTCGATGAAAACAAATGATAAATATTAATATAATTAAGAATATATGACTCAAAAAATTAATATATAATTTTTTTTACTTTATTTCTTTAATGCTTCTCTCCTTTTCTCTCTCCTCTTTTCTCTTTTTTCTCTTTTTTCACGAACAGAACTCCCTCCTTGTTCCTTCTTCTTCTTCTTCTTTTTCCCCTTTCTTTCTCTTTTCTCCTTCTTTCTCTTTTTTATCGGTTCTCTTTCCCTCCCATATACAACCCCACTAGGTGCACCACCACCTCCATCTTCATGCCTCCTAATCACAATCACTACCATTTTCTCTTTCTATCTCTCCTTCTCTCTTCAATGTTGTCTCTCTATCTCTAAGAGGAGCCAGTTAAAGCTAATAGTTTTGGACTGTTCTCTAGCTCTAATCTTCCTCCTAGAGTAGTGGGTAAGTGTCAACCTTACTCTATTTATCTTATTGAGCTCTCTATGTAATTATTAGCTTAGTAATATTATATTTACATTGTTCCTAGATTCATAAAGCAATTGAGCATCAATCATTGAATTGGTGTCATTTGGAAGTTAGTCTTTTATTCTTTGGAACAAGTTTGTGAGTAGACATTATGTCTATAATTGTTTTTATTTATGATAAATTAGTTATAAATATATTTTAGTAATTTAAAAAACTAAAAAATAATTACTTGATTTTATTATATAAATTTAATAAAATTACATCCGTTATGTTAGCTTATGTTTTATTAAAAAAAATGGCATATGAGATTATATGATATTGATCTTAAAATATATAATTTGATTCAAGAAATTAATATATAATTTAGTATTTATTTAGAATATATAGATATGAATAAAATTTACAACATAAGATTTGAAAAATTAATATATAATTTTTTGACTTTAATTCTTCAAATGTTTCCATCTTGATTTTCACCAATTGCAATATTAACTGTTAAATGATATTTTAAATATTTCTCGCTCCATCATCTAGGTTTTTTTTTTGGTGGGTACCCAAGATTTTATTTATTTAGAATATATAGATATGAATAAAATTTACAACATAAGATTTGAAAAATTAATATATAATTTTTTGACTTTAATTCTTCAATGTTTCCATCTTGATTTTCACCAATTGCAATATTAACTGTTAAATGATATTTTAAATATTTCTCGCTCCATCATCTAGGTTTTTTTTTGGTGGGTACCCAAGATTTTATTTAAGTCAATATTCTATACACACACACACACACACACACACACACATATATATATTATTTATATATTTTGATTTATTGATTTTGTTTCGTTTAGTAGAAGAATTTCTATATCTACAATATTAGAGATCTAAATTTTGATTTATGTATCTACAAAGATAAATTTTATTTGAAAAATTAATATATGATTTTTTTTTTCTGTTATTGTATCTCTTAAATGATTCTCTCACTCAATTTCATAATTTTCATATTAATAATGACATCTTAAAATTTTGTCTCTCATAATTTCTATGCTATTATACATATATTTTTGTTTATGAGGATTATCCAAATTCTATTCACTCCAATATTGTATATATTTGTTCATCAATTTGAAATGGATGAGTTTCAAATATACACATGAGTAAATCAAATTTATACTACTAATAAAATATAAGAAATGACATATGAAACTTTACACATGCCACAACCAAGTGAATTTTATATTAAATCCATTCATTTGAAAAGAAAATATAGATACAAAATCTTTTAACAAGGATAAAAAAAAAGGTAATAAATCTATTTATCTTTTCTACGAACCACCACAAAAATAATGAATTAATCCAAAATTTTAAAATTCATTTCTCAATTTAACTCATTCAGTCAATTCTTCAATAAGTTACTTATAAAAATTATTAATTTTGTTTAATTCATTTTTCATTTAAAATTCTCTAAAAAAATTCCATTTAAAAATTAATTATTTAGATTTTTAAAAAGTAATTATTTTTAACAGCTTTCATGACAACATTCAATGTATATTTTTTTCCTAATGTACAATAACAAATAAAGAAAGTTATATCAACATTTTGTAGAAAATATCTAATCTAAAACTAGAGCATTGAAATTTTTTGAAAAAAAACACATACTGTAATGTATAATTGTTTTTTTGAAATTTTTTTACCAAATGTGCTCAATTTTTTGCCTTTGTGATGAGTTTTTACCTTTCAATAATTTTTTCTTTACATTTTCTTTAAACATTTGACCAGGCCAGTTATGTGTTTGTGGACGTGTTTTGCTTTTTTTTTTTTTAATTCTTTTGATTTGTATAAAGTGGAAACCGTAAATGAAAAGCTTAAATAGTTTGAGTTAGAATCAATAGGGAGCAAGAAGGTTACATGGCTTGAATGGATAGATAAATAGGACCAGAGATGCTAAATTCACTCATTTGTTATTGATTTTATATTAAACTTATTAATTTAGCAAATAATATTATATATTGTTAGACTCAACAATTATTTTCAATGAACATAATTTCTAAACATATAGATAATAAAATCTAAGCAATTTTAATTGTTATTCGTCATTTTTTAAATATACGTCACTCACAAGATACACAGTGTATAGTATTTGTTTAGAAAGTAATCACATTTATTTATGATAAAAATAATAATTCAATAATTTAAATAAACAAATCATGATGACTTATAAAAGAAATTGATGAGTATTTTGTTAAAATTATTTTAAATATTTTTATTACTATTAAATAATATTAAATTGATTCAATATATTTATCATCTTTATATTTAACTTATTTAATTAATCTGTGTGATGCAAGGATACTACACTAGTGTATGTGTATGAGGGGGTTAGAATCAAGTTATATCGATGTAACTTCAAGCAACTATTACACCATTGAATAACTTTTTATTAGATTAATTTTTAATAAAACCCTCTATTGGATTAGAAGTTTATAAAATTTCAAGATAATCTAAAATCATTTGATATGATTTTTATGTATATTAAAATTAACGTAATATATATGCTTAAAAAGAACAAAAATAAGGGCCTCATGATTATATTCTTATTGACACTCAACTTTTATAAAATTTGGCACAAATAATTTTTATGATAGATAATTATAACTCAATAGTTGAATCAGCAAAAAAATTATTTTACAAAAAGTTATTGAGGGTGTAAAACTTGGATTGAGATCAGTGGTTTATTATAAAAGTGAGAGGAGTAAATCTGAAACTATACATGGATGGTCAATATTAAAAGTTAATTAATGATAATTAATCCTCATATATACATTTTAAAGAGTCATATGACAATAAACTACTTTTATATATATATAATCTTGTCATGTGAATCTCAATCCAATTCAATATAGTTCAGGGCAACGTGAATAGTTTACATGTTTAAAATATAAAAAATCATTATTTACCAAAATATGGTGATACATCATTTACAATATTTGTATCATTTTGGTTTTATTTTTGTAAAATTATTGGAACTCCCAACAATTTTAAGGATTAAATATATCTAAAATCGTCGAAACTTTCAACAATTTCAATTTTTCGATGATTTCAACTACACATATTAAATGTGTCTGAAATCTATTCAAACTGAAATCATCGAAACTTTTAACTACCTCAAGTAATAAAATTAAAATGACACAAATTCTATAATTAATGTTCTCACTATTTTATTTTCGTAATTAATGATTTTTTTGTATTTTAGAAGGGTGAAAAATCCGCACACAGGTATGTAGGTCCTTCTCTAAGTAAAAACCATACATGTTGAAACGGACCTACTCCATACAAGCATGTATCCACTACTTCACATTTCACTCTCAAAAAATTACATCTTACTTACCCGGCCACTTGTCCATCAACAAACCACGCATGCCACTTGTCACGCATGCTCAAGTTTAGCGACTTTATCCAATATTGTGTACCCAAATATGGTATCAACATGTCAAGATCAGCACTGCAATCATCAGCTCAAAATTAACAGTGATAAACTAACAGCTACTCTATGTGTGTGTATATATATGTAAAATAAATGAATTTCAATAGGTTTCAATAATCATACTAGTAAGTAGCACTTGCATGAAAAAAATACAATTAAGTAACACACACAGATACCAAGAAATTAAATTTCCCATTTGTACACAATAAATAAATACAAGTTTAGGAAGTTTACCAGTAAATGAGAGCTTGGATGTTGGCCTTTGTCAAATTCCGATAATATTCTACAACGTTGGTTAGTTGGTATGTGTATGCCAAAGACCTGTTACATCTAAAGACGTCTCCAACAGTTCCCTATTAGATAGAATAGTTGAATGAATGCTTAGTGCCATGATCAACTTCAATTAATTTCATTAAGCAATCCTTAAAACACATCAATGACCCAAAGTAGCATTACCTCTCTTATATGAAGGGCGTTCCTCACATTTTCATCGTTTGCCCATGTGTCGATGAGGATGTTATCATAATCCTAATAAAAGACATCAAGTTAGCTCTGCCATTAAATCTTAATTTCGAATGAGGATGTTATTATAGCTCGTAGCTCAGGTATTGAATCTTAGAAAAATACCAGTCATTTAGAAATTTTTGTCCGAAAAATAAATGTTAGAATAACATAATATGATTGATAACTTTTAAATGAGTAGGTGGGTTCTACTATCACATTTAATTCAACCACCACCACTATATATTATGTATAAAATTATGGTCATATTATTTTGAATATTATTTTAAATCTTAATAATGTATATGAATATGATTATGCATTTGATTGAATGTGTGTATATCCAAAGCTCCTAGTGTATTTTTTTTTTCTTTTGGGCTTTAATCTATCTTCTATCTTAAGGTACAACCGGATGAAGTGTTTTAGAGTGAAAAGAAAAGGAAATAATTTTTTTTTAATTTCTGAATTAAGAAATCTGTAAAATATTCACAATCCTAAGCAAAAGACTGGCTAGAAAAAGGTTTCATGAAATAAAAATTATTTACTCTAAAAATTTTGAAAATGAAAATATTTTCTTAAAAAGATACATTCTCTCATCTTTCTCTTTAAAATATGACATCCATAGTCATCTCCTATTCTTCTATTTCTAAAAGAGCTTTACTTTTAAACAAATTGAGAGAAGGATTGATAAATTTACTTAACTCTACACAAGAATTTTGAATAGCCTTGAACTGGCTGTAAAATTCCCTGGTTCACACCGGACGTAGCACAACGGGGTTCCATAATTTGTTGTGAGTTTATATATCGAGTTAGCTGCAAATCAATGCAATACTCGATAAATTTCCATCTCATGCAGAGCTTAGTATGAGGAGGCCAAATATATGGTCAATCAAAATTCCAATAATATGCTAACCTCAGTGTAAGCTTCATGATCAGAGACACACTTTGTGTTTTCTGGATCTATGTCTACATAATTACCACCACAACTTTCTTTTATGGACTGAAAAAAATGCTTTCAGGCATATTTAGTTAGTCACAAGTAAAATATGAAGGAAAATTAATAACTGAATAAGAACATAGGAAACTACAAGATTTTATCTTTTGTCATGAGAAAACTACAAGAGTAGTTGAGTTGAAAAAATATTAGAGGTGTCAAATAAGCTAAGTGGGTTAAGGGCTCACATGGGCTAGCAGCAAAAAGCCCATGGCACCAAAATACCCACACTTGAAAAATTCTGCAAGGCCAACAACCCACTTACAAAATTCTAAATCGTTTAAAGGTTTTTAATGGGTTAGCCTTAGTCCTAGCTCACATATGGACTACTCTAGTCCACCTCAGGTTATTCCTAGCCCAACTAGATAGGTCATAGTAATTCATATGTGAATCAAGACTAGGACTAGTCTATTGAAAAATTGTAAGATATAATATTTTTGGTTGAAAAATATAAATGTTTTGTAAGTGGGGGCTAGCCCATGGGCTAATTGTGGGGCTTAAGGTGGGGTAGTGAGCTAGCCCATGAATAGTCCAACTAGTGTGGTTCAAATTGACACCTGTAGAAGATAATGATTTAGGGTACAGCTTTACCTCAGTTGAACGGTACACCCGGGTTCGGGCCATCCAACAAAGTTGGAGGTTGCGAACCACCCCCCCCCAAAAAAAAAAGCCTCCCCTAGGCAAAACAAATTAAAAAAAAGATATTGATTGAACTTTGAAGAAACGGTTGAAATGTCCAGACCAAAAAAATTAAAAAAAAAACTTTGAACAAATGGGTAACTAGATGATTATGGCAAAATAACCTCATAGAGTTCTTTTGGTATAAGGGTCTTATGATATGCATATAAGACTCCCATGTTTTTCTCCAGCTTTGAGTTAGCAGCTGGGCTTGCAATTAGATAACCCTGATGAGACATTCGAAGACATAAAAGTTTATATAAAATAGGAGTCAGTGAAAATATAAAAGTTTATATAATATGTCAGTGAAAATATCTAAGACATGGATAAAAAATACTCTAAAACAATTGAAGTTACTGTGATCTTTTGTACTTTAAAGTTCATGAGTGGCACATGTCTTGCTATGTGACCTGCCATGTGATAATGCAATGAAGAAATTCAAAACAAGATTTTGGGTTTAAGGCCAAATTTAGGCTGTTAAATTAAAACTATTTATAATTCACTATTTACCTTCGTACACCTTCTGAATAAGAAGGGCAACAGGTAATCCGGAATATGAGCCACCACCAATGTAAAATGGATTTGACCCAAACTTTGGATGATCAATAAACCACTGCAAAAATCACAAATATATTAAATGATCCCTTAATTTTTAGATGCCAAATTGTCACAATTTTGATCCAAAACAAACATTCCAAAATTTGGGCAGAGTGAAAATTTGCAGGGAAAAGTAATTACTTAGACTTCATTATACATTGTTATGTTTTATTTTCTTATTTGGAACTATAAATTATCTCTCGAATGTAGAGCATAAATAATCTCTAGATAAAGAAAAACCAATGCGTTCGTCAAAATTAATTCAAAGTGAAATCATGAACACTATATATAGAATCAGATAAATGGTTTACCTTTTGTAAAAAAGCATACGTGTGCTCCACCCACAATATGTCACTGCTATAGTAGCCATCTTGCGTTTCAGAGTATGAAAATCCGGTACCAACTGGTATATCTAGGTATATCACATTTAACATATGTGTCCACGCATATGGGTTCAATTCGAGTTTAGGAATGTTCCCTTTGTCAGAGTGATCCATTCTTAACGGGCCTGGAAATGGTTAACCAACGAACAAATTAGATCTAAAATAAAGGGATTTCTCTTGTATTCTATAAAATTCATGGGATCAATATCTTTTAAATAATTTGTGACTAAAAATTTGTTATGTCCTATTAATTAAATTAATTAATAAATACTTATGATTAAATCACAATTCTTGGATTTAAAAGAGTATTGATACCCTCAGGATATCAAAACAAAATCCCTAAAATAAAATGTTACTTTTTTCTTAATTGCATTTTCCTTTGTTTTAATATTTAACAAAAAGGTTCATAATTTTTTCATATTTATTCATAAATTAATAGAAAATAATTTTCTACGACTTGATATGATCTTTGTGTTTTTTAGAATAATTATTTTTATACGAAAATTTTTACAAGAATAAATGATTGATGCAAACTAGTCTCCTTTCGGGTGTTAGCAATGGCTTATACGATGAATACTTTGAGCTTGAATTCATCGATAGAACTCTAATTTTTGCAAAATAGTACAATATGTATTTATTTTTATTCTTTAGTCTCTATTTCTTTGCCACCTAGCAACCATCGCAACCTTCAACTTCATTCATTCAACTTCCACAGCTTAGGGGATGAAGGAGATGAACAACACTCACAACACTCACAACACAGTTTTACCGTCTTCACCTTTAACTACCACCACCACCGATGCAACTGTTAGAGCACCGCTGATGCAGCCATCAATGCGGAACCACCATCGTTGGTTGTTGGACCATTGAGCCCGATACTATATCATCGCCTTTGGCCGTTGGACCACCACCACCGTCACTACCATTTTGTTGGAATTATTTTAAACGAATAACCAATATTTTTAAGAATGTCATTATCAACTAAACATGTAAATAATTTACTCCCATGTATAATTTACAAAATTTCAAAGATATCAATCTACATACCAAACACGTACGCCGAAACGTCTAGAATGTGATTCTTGATAATAACATTCCACGTAATGCTATTTCTAGAAATGAAGAACCAATCCATCTACCATATACCCCATAATTTTCATGACACTAGCCAGAGCCCAGAATTCAAAACTAATGATTAAAGAAAAGAAATATTTATCTTTTCAACCGATCATGTATTAGTTCCCCGATTCTAATTCTTATGACGCTACTGTAATTAGCATTGAGCGATCAGTCTCAGCTGCATTTGGTTTTGATAGTTCTTCTGTGAGAAATTGTGCCATTATAGGTTTTAGATAGGTTAGACCTTTAATCCCTTAGGGATTGGGCTTATCATCCATGGACCCAATACACGTGAACCATGATTATAGGACAGAACAAAAGAAAAAGTTTCGACAAAAAAGAAGAAGGAAATAGTGAGTAACATTAACACTTTGGAAGTTTGGATAGTATTAACTATATTGTATAGACTACAGATAAGCTGATTAGATTATCTAAAATGGAAAAAAAAAAAAAAATCATTTGATTGACTTTTTATTAAAAAAATCATTAATATGTTTTCTAAAAATGAGTACTTTGAGTATTTTTAAACATGGTTGGATGCGATCTAAAAGAAAAAATCGAAATGAAATAAGATATTTACCATTTTCTAAGAAGAATGCAGAAAGGGCTGAACAACCTGGACCTCCAACGAACCAAATTAAAAGTGGATCAATGGAAGGCTTGCTTTGTGACTCCACAAAAAAGTAAAATAGTTGCACCTCTTCGTCCTCTCCCACTGCTATGTATCTACACAATAAAATCTAGTAAGTTTAAACATTCGATTGATCTGGCATCTCCTATAAATTAAAATGCTTAAACTTCATCAATTTTTTAAAGGAATGATGTGAAAAACTTACTAATACACTCAAAGATATTAATTATTAATTGTAAACAAACAAACTAAAATATATTAATTTCACGTATGCATGTGATGCTACTGCAATCGTGCCTTTGCTAACCAAAAGGGATACAATGCTAGCATGCGGATAGAAATTAGAGCCCATTTGACATGTCTTGCAAGAGAAATTTTAATAGTTTAAGGTCTTATAGAATAAGATTTAATAGTATAAAATCTGATAAACTCTTAATACTATACAATACTTAGTGTGACATTATATAGGGTACAATATTTTACATTATATAATATTATCATTTATTAGCAAATAATTCTAACGATACATAGATATTAAATTAAAATGAAATAATAATTTGATTAATGATTTAAATACAATATTAAAATATATGATACGATCATTCATTTGCAAATAACTCTAACTATAAATAGATATTGACTAAAAATTAAATGATAATTTTTTTTAATTATTTAAACAAATTTTACTAATATATATTATTATTATTTAAATTTTTAATTTACATTAAATGTTATTTATTATTTATTTTAATATTTTATAACAATTTACTATTTCAATAAATTATAAAAATATACTCTATTTTTAATGCAATTTAATATTTTTCTAGTATTTCTATTAATAATTATTTAAATTTTAATTTAATAATAAATATTAAATTAAAATTTTTTCATTACTCATCATTACTTTTATATATCACAAGTTATTTATTTATTTTACTAGAATATAATTTATAATTTATTTTAAATGGTATTTATTATTTATAAGTCATTAAGTATTTTATTATTTTACTTATTAATATTTATTATGTTATTTATTATTATTTAATTATTTAATTAAATAATGAAAAAAAATCTTATATATGCTAAAAATTAATAAGACTTTATCCTATATATATCTCTTGATTCAATCAGATTATCAATTGTTTTAATGTATAAGAAGGGGTTTGATATTTGAATTTATACAATACATTGTTCATATCAAACAATAGCTAAAATCATTACATTTTATATTAATTTATCTTATCTTATCTTATACAATGTGCCTTTCATGAAAATGTCATTTCCATGTATGTCTTTTCATATAATTATCAACGTACTTAACATTCTAAGTTTTCGAGTAAAGTTTTAATTAATTTAGTATTTGAAACTAGAAAATTCTAATTTCTTAGCCTCCAACCATTTCCGCTCAACAATATTAAATTATAAGCTGAAAAGTTTATTTGTAACTTTAAAAGATATCATGGCACATTGGCCTAGTAAAGTTTGTTAAATTACATCAACTTATCTCTCTTGAGGTTTAGTGTAATTACACTCAATATTATTTTATTTTGTAAAACTATCACTAATCTCTCCTAACGTCCTCTAAAATTAGATTGGCCTTTTCTACATGTACTAATTCATTAATTTAAGTAACAAAAAAAAAAAAAATAATTGATATATACATAATTATTAATGATGAAATTATAATATTTTAGTATTATTTAACATATTAATTGACTAAAATATTCTTTTATCACATAAAAATTATAATTATAATTATAACATGATAGAAAAAAGAGATATTTTAGTTACTATATATGTCATATATTGTCAAAAGTTGATAATTTTGTTATTAATAATTATGTGTATACCTCATATTATCTTTCTTTGTCACGTAAATTAACATACTAGTATCCGTAGTGGGGGTCGGTGTAATTTTAATGAACCTCAGGTGAGGTCAGTAATAGTTTTGCAAAATAGAGGAATGTTGAGTTTAATTACACTAAACCTCAGGAAAAGTGAGTGTAAATTACACTTAAATAAAATAGGAACCCTATTTAAGTATAATTCATATCTCATATAAAAATAAATTATATATGAGTCAATATGGACTTAGTATCAACGTGAGTACAAATAATATTTTTTAATAAATAATAAAAGAAAAATAAACTCACCCGGTTTCAAGCTTGAATGGCAGATCACCATTATAACCCGGCAGGTTCTTGACAATAGAAGCAGGAGAAGCCATGGAGGGCATGCGCAGAAGCATTAAAACAACTACGACGAGGCTGCTACATCTCCAACCCATGACGCTATACCAGAAGATTTGGGTGCTTTTATTATATTCTTATTAGTCTTGAACCGTAATATTAACACACAAAATAATTAACTTTCGAAAAGGGTATGCTATTTAAATGGTCTTCAAATGGTTCTTGAGAGGGGCTTCAACAAGGTTAGTGTAGAAGCAGAATCTCTTATTGTGCAGATGCCTTTGCCAAGTATGGCCACCTATGCTCTATTGGGGTTACGTGTTTTGTTTCCCTCCCTCCTTTTGTTTCTCTTGCTTTTGCTGCTGATTTTGTTAGGACCATGCTCCCTAGATTTACTTCTTTGTAATTTTCTTTTGGGCTGATAAGCCCCTCAGTGAATAAAAAAAAAAGGGCATGCTATTTAAAAATTAACAGTAAGCCATAAAATTCGTTTCTTATAGATACAACATCAGATAACGTCAATTTCTACAAAAACTCTCATTATAATCTGAAAAATTAAAATTATCAGTTGTGTTAATCATTTTTTAATAATTAATTTACCAATAATTATGAATTAAAAAATTAATATAACAGACACTTTTAATTTTAAAATATTAAATTAAAAATTCAGTCCTTTTCTATATAAGAATTTTTTAATTAAAAATTATTACACTATTAATCTTAATTACTATGAAAAAAGAAGTAACTTTTAAGTAGAAACTAAGAGAATATTTGTTCCATTTTTTAAAAAAAAAAATTGTCTTAAAAAACCACTTATTTGTTTTAAAGAAAAGCTCAAACAAACACAGCTTACAATAAAGGTGCATTTGGTTGAGCCTTTTTTGGGATAAAATAATTTCTTTGAAAAAAACACTTTTGTATATTTAAATAATTTCTTAAAAATAATCAAAATCATAAAATATCAATTTTCAAATTTTGTTTTCCTTTTTGTAAAAACTAAAAGAAAATTATGAAAAAATTAATTTTCAGCTTTTTAATTATGTATATATAAAATTTAAATTTCATAATATATTTTCTTCAAACTTTAAACAAACAATTGAAGGAGGGATACGTAAAGTGACTTTTTATTTTAAAATAATTTTATAAAAAAATTGAAAAACAAAACCTCAATTTGGCATTTTGATCAAAATTGTCGGGATAGAATAGTCCCATACGATTTGAAACTCCCAGGTTGTTTCTCCGCACTTAGAAAGAGGGATACGCCAATATTTTGTTACCTCATCATTCTATCGCTTAATAGAAAAGCATATATGACTATATTAAATTAATGATGTGACTTAAACTCCACAATAACATATTATTGATTGATCTTCCTCTTAGCGGAGGCAAATTAGTACCTTTTATGATTAAGAACGACTTAACCCCAAATTTAGAGGGAGCAAAGAACAAATAGCCAAAACCAAATATGTTCCAAAACTCAAGGCTACACCACAAAGGCCCAATATAAAGAAGTATGGACCCAGAAACAAATAGCCAAAACAAGAAAAATTCTTATGATACACAATTTTAAGAATTTATTATTAGCCATATTAAAAAAAAAAAAAAACAGTGAAGCCCATAGGCGAGTGATTATATGTTAATGAAGTTGATAAAACCTAATTTTATTTTAAATGTACCTAAATATGAAGGGTTAAACCTGTACCCATATAAAAATCTCTCCCAAAACAAACATGAAAAAATCGCTCATCAGACAACAATCATGACAGCAGCAACACGAAAGATAAACAGCATCAAAGGTAGGAAAGCAACAACAAAGGGAGGATGCCAAATAAGTACTTGATCGACCCATATGTGTTTCTTCTCATTAAATATTAAAATGATGAGCTATACTGATCTGTCTCTTTTTTCAATGGTAAGAGATCACATGGACTTTTAACTTGCAGAGACTAATTTGTCCTCTACAATTGTCATAGAAGACCAAAATAGAGTTCTAGGAAAAGTGAAAACAAACTTTTTTTCATTCAACAGTTCAGAAAGGCCCAAAATACTCTCATAGCAGAGGAACCAAAGATGCAGACAGCTGAACGAATCCAAGAACTCTAGGAACCAAAAAAAAACACAAAAAAAGAAACTTAAGATAGAAGGGTGGGTGCAGCCACCCTTATATAAACCCCTTTAAACTATGACCACTAGAGCAATCACAGCATAAACTCAAATATCACTATGTCTATGTTATTTCGTTTTTAAGACAAAATTTAATAATATGTCAAATATTATTTTAATAATACACAACTCAAGATTTGGAAAGGAAAGTAACGCGCCACTCAAGATGTTTTCGAGTTTGGCCCCATTCGCATTTCATAAAACAAAAGTAATATGCAAGGATTTGAACTGTGCCCTCATTCTTTCACCTAGTTACTAAGAATTTTCATTCAAGATTGCAGAAGATATTTAAAATGAAAAAGGAAATAGAAAATAAAATGGAGTTAGCGACGAATGAAACACACACCAGTGAGGAGTCGTAAAGGATGATGATACTGGTAGGTTGAGCGGACCACAGAAGAACAGAAAGTGAAGAATGAGAGATCAACCGCCAGAGAGAAGGAGCAGATGCCGCTTTCCAGAATTGTGTGTGGATGTTCTCTTCTTAGCTTTGGAATCATTCATTGAATCACTGTGTCAGACAAATCAACATTTCGTATTTGAATTCTCTTCGGGGAGAATTTCAATTTAGAGAATTGTTCGAGACGATTTTATTGTTGGATCAGTAAAGATAAACGATTTAATTACTATATATTAAGTATGTAAAAAAAGTTTTATATCATTCATATATTACTATATAAAATATAATAGTTGACTCTTACAATCGTTACTTAAAAAGTCATTTAAATAAAATATTTTGATTGAACGATGGTGTAAAATATTTTTATACTGTTAATACATTAAAATTAAACTAAAAAATAAAAAGTAAGACTCCTTTTATTTTATTGATCTAAGAGTAAAACTTTTCACTTTATTTCCTAAGATGGAAATTTCACTTTAGATGATCCAAATTCAAATACTTTATCTAAAATAATTTTGATTGAAAAATGGATTTAATTGCTACGCACTGGCAGTGTAAAAAATTTTACACAATTATCCAATCATGTATTGCCACATAAGTTATGATAGTTGACTTTTACACTCATTACTTAAAAAGTCATCTAAACGAAATATTTTAATTTGACGATAGTGTAAAATATTTTTATACTATCAATTCATTAAAATTAAATTCATGAAAAATAGTATAAAACCTTCTTCCGCTAAAATAAAATTGTATTAAAATTAAACTTCTTGAATTTATTTTAATTTAAAATTTTATTCACATGTAATAAATAATTTTTAAAATATTGTATACATTCAATGGCGGAGCTCCAAAAATTGTTGTTTGGGTGGCTGGGTGGGTGATGGCGGAGCTCCAAGAGTCTAATAACCATGTGCTCTCACTGAATTATAAGTAAACTTCACACCTAACATTATAATTCTTTATATTTTAATCATTCAAGCTTTCACATAAATACATAAAACTATTTTAAAATAGCTATATTTTAAAATTATTTTCAAATCAATTCTAATTCAATTTTTAAAAAATTTAAATTAGATTTATTTGAAAATGGACCACATGGTAGCTTTTTATTGCTTAACAATATAAAAATAATGACACAATCAATGCATAATTATTAGACTTTTTTCAAGGGGAATTAAATATAATACACTGACAATATAAAAATATTTTACAATATCAATCAATGAGGTATTTATAAGTCACACTTTGTGTAATTTTTTAAAATTTGAATTAGACTTGATTTGAAAATGGATCACATTACAGCTTTTTATTGTTTGACAGTGTAACACAATTGGTGCATGGTAATTAGACTATTTCCAAATGGATTTAATTATAATGAATTGATAGTATAAAAATACTTTACATCGTCAACCAATCATATATTTATAACTCATATTTTGTGTAATTTTTTTAAATTTGAATTAGACTTATTTGAAAACGGATCACATGGCAGCTTTTTATTACTTGATAGTGTAAAAATAATTACATAGTTAGAGCATGGTAATTAGACTCTTTTCAAACGAAATTAGTTGTAATGTACTGATAATATAAAAATACTTTACACCATCAACCAATAAAGTATTTATAACTCACATACTTTGTGCAATTTTTAAAATTTGAATTAGACTTGATTTGAAAATGGACCACGTGGCAGCTTTTTATCACTTGATAATGTGAAAATAATTACATAATCCGTGCATGATAATTAATATTAGACTCTTCCCAAACATATACGAAATAATGAGAAAAAGTTTTCTAATCATTCTTATAAATTAAAACCGGAGGTTTAGACTTAACAACTTCATTGATAATTAAACTTGTTGCTATTAAACTCTCGTAATTTCTTATCTATTGTAATAAAAAAAAATCCACTCTAAAATAACGCTCAATTCAATTGTGATGTGATTTCTGTATTAAAATATGTGCTAATAGACTTTTTTACGTTAGAGAAGTTCATTGATATAGAGTAGTATATTTAGATTTAATATCCATTCATCACATAAATCTCTCTATGGGTCCGTTCGTTTTGAATTTTTGTCTATCAGAAAAAATGATTTATTTCAAGTTAAAAAACGAGATTCTCACCCACTTTCTTCTCGTTCCTGTCTTTTTCCCGTTTCATTGTTTAAATCCGTCATTCGTCTAATATTTTTTTCTAAAACAATAAAATCTGCATTTAATTAAAATACAATGACAATATGAAAAAAAATTCAATTATATAATAACATATTAATAAATGTAGTTATTTTTCATTTCACTATTTAAAAAATTATACAAGAAAAAATATTTAATTGAGTAATTTTTTATACTATTAGTACATTAAAGTTAAATTTATAAAATTTTAAAATGCTCTTCGGAGTTGTTGAGATAGCCTCAGAAGTTGAATTCCGACTTTTACGCGCCGCCCGCCCCAATAGTCAATACTGTTTTCTCCGTGGCCTGGCGTCATTGATACGGTAAGGTCCAAAGTCTCACCCAAAAAGTAAGGGGCGAAGACATTTTGTGTATTTCTGTCATCTACCTACCCGTGAAATGTAAAGGGCGAAAAGAAATTGTTGAATATATAATGAGGGAAAAACATTAAACACCTATCAAAATGTAACCTTAACTTTTATTGCTTTATAAAATTTACACTTTCATCTCATTTTAGGCAAAGGTTGTGGTGCTCCCTCAAAAGTTGGGACTTTCACGCACTTGAATCACATTAGAACTTGTCTCCGCTGGATCATGCATACATCATCCTCTCCAATCTTCTTCTAGCTACCAGTGACCACCACCCCGCGGCCATCCTCACTTGTTGCCACCAAATTCCTCTGCACATGGAGGTCGATGCCATCAACCAAAAGCTCACCAAAGCAAGCTAGGCGGTGGACAACACTTACCTCCTTTTCTCCATATACCTTGTCTTTGCCACGCAACTCGAGTCCACCATGTTCTGTGTAGGTTCTAGCCAAGCCAAGAACACCATGAACATGCTCGACGCTCGACTATGAAAAAAATCTTTTACTTTTCAAACAGTGTAAAACTTTAAGTCATAATAGAGGGTCAAATTGTACACAATATAAAAATCAAAGTGTCACAATGCACGTTTTGAGGAATTAGGGTGTAAATTACACATGATCTAAAATTCAAAAGGTGAAATACATTTATTTCTTAATTTTATATATAAAGATAAATCACGAAAAACATAAAAGAAAAATTTTGTAATGTTACAATAAAAATATACATTAATACTATAACTAATAGTTGAAAAAAATATAATTTGATGTTTAGAAATAACTATTACCAATTATTCTTACTATTAATCATTTTTACTTATTTGTTTTCTTAATATAAATAATAATTTAAAATTTATATATATAACTCAATATTGATATTATTATAAATTACATACATTTTATTTTATTAAAATGTACATGTATAAATTAATTAAGGGTATTTTAGTAAAATAAAATAAAATAATAAGCATGAGAAAATGAAGAATTAATAAAAAAAAATTGACAATGAATTAAAGTGTAGCTTATTTCAAATTTATAAGGGATTGTAGCTTATGTGTTTTAGAAATAGAGTAGATGGGAGTGTAATAATATTGTCTCACAAGAGAGGTTGTATTATACCCTAAAATATATAAGGGAGAGGAGTGTAATAAAGCCTTCTCTCAACGGAAAGAATTGTATTCTTCTCGTATATTTATGGAATACTTTGTTTATTATCTTGTACTATGCAGTTTTTTTTTTCAGTTTTGATAAAATTATAATTTTTTTTAATATTGTTGTTTAAAGCAAAATTTTAATAAATTAAATTGCAGAGAAATATATTGTACATGTTTCTTAAAAGTTAAAATGCAAACAAATGAAATAAATATTTTTGCAACTAAAACAAGTCTTCAATATATTTTTAGGATTTAATTATCATACACTGACAGCGTAAAGAAAATTTATATAGTCATCCAATCATGTATTGCCACATAAACCATAATAATTGACTTCTACACTCATTATTTAAAAAGTCATCTAAACAAATATTTTAATTAGACGATGATGTAAAACATTTTTACATTGTTAGTGTATCAAAATTAAACTCATATTTTTAATACATGACATGACTAACAACAACAATGCAAGATTAAAATATGACTAACAACATTGCGTAATAAAAAAGTATTAATAACTATAAGTTATATTTGACAGGTATTGTAGAATTGCCAGATATGTTTCACCGAATCTACTTATAGTACTTGATGTTTTGTTTATCATGAAGTTGGATATTGTTTTGGATATGCCTTTGTACAAAGTAAAAAAAATTTCACCTAGCTCTGGTTGTGATATGTCATTATCAATATCATCGTAAGAAAGGAGTTGGGCAAAATTTCTTGGATATGTGTCTCTTACATCTTCAACAATAATATTATGCAATACAATTATACTCTCATTAAATGTTCGATTTCTCTTAAAATTGTGTAGGGCCACATATAAATGTAAATCGAGCTTGTAGTACTCGAGCGTTTGGTAAGGAGGACAGGGACAGATTGTCCCTGTGTGCTGTCTAATAAGGTGGACGGGATACAGGGATGAATAAATTTTCTGTTCCAGAGACAAAAATTTTCTGTATTTCTGTCCTTCCAAAAAAGTGGGGACAGGACACAGAGACACAAATTTCTAATAATAGTCAAGTCACCGGTCAATGCCACTTGTCGCCAGTCAATGCCAGTCAACGGTCTTCGCATTATCAACAGCCTGCCAGTGGTGGTCAATGGTCTCCAGCGGTGGTCAACATCGGTCAACGTAGAGTCAATGTCTGTCCCTATCTCTACAACCAAACATAATACAGAGACAATATTTTTTATGTTTCGGTCTCCATTATCCCTATATTTTTGTCCTCGTTCCCCCCGGTCCCCGTTACCAAACGCTAAGATAGCATTTGGTAGGGGGACATGGACAAAAATAAAGGGACAATGGACAAAATGGAGACAGAGACATAAAAAACACTGTCTCTGTATCATATTTAATTGTGGAGGAGAAGACATGATAAATGTCTCCATATTTTGTTTGGAAACATTAGGACAATACAACAAATACACGATAAAAGATATAAGTACCGCCGCCAAACCGTGGTCGGCCAACCACCAGACCACTAGTGACCATCGCTGACTGGCCGCTGGACGACTCCTACACCACCGCCTTTTGTGAGGACATATTGGAAAATAATGAATAGACTAAAACCCCAAATTGATCCCTCAAGTTTGTATTGAGGGGACAAGTTAGTCTCTTATGTTTTGAAAATTTCAAATTAGTCGCTCATATTTTAAAAAAGGGGGACAAATTGGTCTCTCCGTACAGTTTCATACAGTTAAAAAAGGGACAAATTGATCTTTCTTTACACTGTACGGAACTCTACAGAGGACTAAACTGTCCCCCTTTTTAAAACTTGAGTTATCAATTTGGAATTTTCAAAGTTTGAGAGACTAACTTGTACCCTAATATAAACCTAAAGGACTTGTTTGGGTATTTGGTCTAGTAAATATGTATAGAGGTATTATAGGAAGAAAAAATATTGAATTTTTATTTCCGTATCTGGTCTCCACTTTTTGGAGGTACAGAAATTTTGTATTTTTTTTTTTATCCTAGGGACAGAAAAATTTTCTATTCCCTGTTCATGTCTCCACCACCAAGTAGGTTTGTGCCTTCGTGTTTCTGTTCCTGTATAACTAACCAAACGCTACCTAAATGCACGATTCACATCCTTTCATTGCTCTTCTTGATATTTTACAAGCATATTTTGCTTATCTCCTTGTGATTGGAATGCTTTTCACAAATATTGCCTATTCAAGGTAAATATAATATGTTAAATAATACCCCATGGTATGATTGTTTCCATTAATAGTATAATTTACCTCAAAAGTTCAACCATCTATATTTTCGATCAAACATCATTGAACGGTCTAAAACATTAATGTCGTTGTTTGAACCGACATCTCCAAAAAGTGCATGATATTTCCAAAGGTATAATTTCAAGTACTAGGGTTGCAACCCCATGATCATGTAATACCCCAAGTAAAGACATTTTGAAAAGATTGTGGAAAGAACTCTAACATTTTATTTAGGACTATATTATAGTTCTCATATATGCTAGTTGAAAATTAGAACATAAGTTTTGAAATACAACTCTACTCCCGTGTTGTCAAACTTGACCTTTGTAAAAGTAATTTGAAAATATCTTGAGCTAGAGATGTTTGATTGACAAGATTTTTATGTCAGCAGAAATCTAACTTAATTCTCTATAAGTGTTATTTCTATGTGTGAGGGCAAATTTCAACCTTATTTGGAGTTACATGCTAGTTAAGTTTCAGCACGCGTGGTGTAGGTGGTAAACACGCTTTGGCATGAATTTAGCCTTCTAAAAACCGTTCCTTAACATGCAAACACGCTATGGTGCACCCCGTTCACATCATGGCACATGTTGGGGTCCAGATCGGCCCAATACATGATTTTAAGATGTTTGTCCTCCCTGGTATAAATAGGCACGTGATAACATGCCAAAACATGCTTGCATGAACCCAAGTCGCCTTAAAGTCTTTCTCTTTCAAGAAAATGTGGGGTTGTTTGGAAGTGTTTTTGCTCTTAATTTTTTAAAAAATTATTTTAGAAAATAAGTTTAAGTTCAATTTTTAAAAACTAAAAAATATAAAAACTTGTTTGGAAATTTAACTAAAAAAACAGTTTTATAATGGTAAAAAATAGAAAACTTGCTTAGATAATTTTTTAAAAAAATAACTTTTAAAACTAATAAAATAAAAAGCTGTTTGGCGAATTGCATTACTATAAATGACAAATTTTAACTATTATATTTTATAGATAATATTTTCCATAAATACTTAATAAATAAAGTCTTAATAGAACTTCCTATTCTAAAAATAGTCTGAATACAATTTGATGTTAATTTATATTTATAAATCCATTTATAAGTTATACATAATTTTCTTGTAGTCACATTCAATTTGCAATTTGGTCATGATATCTTGTTATTTCCCTTGCAGCTTTATCAGTCAATCTTGTTTGTATTGTTCCTATTGTAATTCATATTTACATTTACATTCCCAGCTCCATAAAGCAAGTCATGATTTTTCTATAAACCTCCTAAGTAAACACAATCAAATCTTCTTCAGATTTGTCATAAACACACCTAATTAAATTGTCCAGTTCAAATAGACTTTTGACTTAACAATCTTATAACCATCCTCACCATTGATCTATTAGTTTCCATGACCCTGCTCTACACAAAAAAGCTTCAACAAACACGAATTGAGATTCTCTAAACTAATCTTGAAAACTCCAATCACCACCAAAACCAATCACTAAATCACTGAAATCCAGAATTCAAAAAGCAAAGAAAACAACACCTAGAAGCTCAAGTAATAATGTGTTGGTAATTTTAGATGGAGATCTACAACTTCAAAAGAGAGAAGCAGAGAAAGAGAGAGAGAGAAAGAAAGAGAGGGACGCACTACTCAATGCGGAGGCAGGGCTGGAAGAGTAGGTCGCGGTGTCAGCAGATCTGGGGGAGCAGGTGGGGGGGTCGGCGGATCTAGGCTTCATGGGTCTCAGGAGCTTTGGTTGACGCCGGGGGGAGCAGGTCGCGGCGGCGGAATGGGGGCTGGTTCGTGAAGCCTTATAGGTCGCGACACCAGAATGGGGGCTGGTTTGCGAAGCTTCACTGGTCGTGGGTTCACTTGCCAGATGATGGTTCACAGCTCATGGGTCTTGAAGAAGGGAGAAAGCTTCACAGCTCGCTGGTCTTGAAGAAGGGCAAAAAGCTTGATTGGGGGTTGGGTCTTGAAGGTTCATAGCTCGTTGGTGGTTTGCCAGAATATGGTGAGAAAGAAGGCTGAATGACATGAAGAAGCTAATAAAGAATCCAACAAAATGAAATAAAAAAAGAGAGAATTGTTGACAAGGAGAATCGAAGAAAGGCAAAAAACAGAAACTTCACTTATTCACAAATTTGTCACCGCATTTTTCACTAATTTTAAAATAAGAAAACTAAAAAAACATCTCAAATCTGTTTTTGGTTTTTAACTTTTAAAACATGGTTATAGTTTTTCATTTTTAAAAACAATTTTTGTAAAACAAGTACCCAAATAAGTTTTTTTAGTCTTTTACTTTTAAAAACTAAAAATAGTTTTTAAAATACCTTGCCAAACAGCTTCATGAGTTCCACCCATTCTACGCCTATTAATCTCTTCCAGTAAGCGATTTCTCCTAGTTCCTCCACAGATTTTGGATTTTACTATTCTTTGGGGCTAGCCTCTCTTTTAGTGCCCTTATGCTACTAGTACTCTTTTATAATTAACTGTTGTGATTTAAGCATTATTTTCATATATTTTTTTTAGTAACTTGAGTGAATGGGACATGTGAATAATACTTAATCAAAACTCAGAAAATACTATCCCATTAAATCTTATAGGAATATCGAAGAAATCCCCAAATTTTCTGTTTACTATTCTTTGTTTTGTTTATTTTAGTCTCCTAATTAATTTTCTACTCAATTTTGTCCTCTAAGTATTCATCACTAAGTTAAATACGCCCTTTTTTTTTTTTTGGGGTCTGTAAATAACTCTTCCCTTTTTGTTCTGAAATCAGTTGGGTTGGACTAGCACATTGATAAATTGGCCCATCCAAAAAAAAAAAAGCTACAAACGCAGCGTTTTGATATTCTCCTTCATCATGAATGCCCAGGGCATAAAATCACTTCCACTATTCTTCAGTTGTCATATCTATTATCGCTGTCCCTCCTCTAAACCCCTCGCAGCAAAGGAAGATGTATTCCGCACAAAAATGAAGACGATATCACAGAAACTCACCCTATCACGTGCCCTGTCACGTGCCCTGACCACCACCATCACCACCGCCACCTCCTCCGCCTCGCAACCTGGATTGGCGTTCCCCGTGAAGACGGTGACCACCGTGAACTTCGAAGCCTCTGTGGCAGAGCTCCGGCACCATGTTCGAGCCTCCGACTTCGTGGCCATCGACCTGGAGATGACCGGCGTGACCAGCGCCCCATGGCGGGAGTTGCTCGAGTTCGACCGGTCCGACGTCAGGTACCTGAAGGTGAGGGACTCTGCGCACAAGTTCGCAGTCGTCCAGTTCGGTGTCTGTCCCTTCCGATGGGAACCTTCCAATCACTCCTTCGTTGCTTATCCGTATGTTGTTTCTTCCCTCATTTTTTTTTCCTTCCCTTTACTAAATCAAGAAGCAACATTTTGGGGGAAATCAGGATTTGAAAGTTTCCTAGTCTCTCCCAGAATTGTTTATTTTTATTTTTTCCCCCTTTCTGTCTTGCTCAACCACTTGTATGTAGAGTCTATAGCAGTTTGAATAAGAGTGCGTTTGGATTAGTTTTTTTTTTCTTGAAGCAAAAAGCACTTTTTTTTTTCAATAAAGTGCTTCTATCTAATTTTTTTAAGGTGTTTGGATTGACATTTTTAAAAAAGCAATTCAAATTAAAACAGTGGTTTGTTAAAGCTAGTGATACGAAGTGGTTTGTTAATAGTATTACCTTTCAAAACTATCTCTCACTGATAGTTTTATAATTATAACTCTATCATTTGTCAAACTACTTCTTCCTTCTCACTTCTCATAGTCATGCACATACCTCTCATCTCCTCACAGTTATGCACGCATACACCTCATAAATTTACACTCCATCTCTGTTCCAATCTTCATACAAAAATATATAAGAAAGATTTCAATATTCTGGGGAGACAATTTTATTGAGTGTTGAAAGCTGTCAGAAAACTAGGAAATGATATCATAAGGCCTCTTTATGATGCATTTAGAGATGTCCCTAAGCGTATTAGGGAAGACAAACGATATTGATCTCATTTTAAGTATTGCATTGTAGCCATAGATGACACCCATATAGCTATCCATGCATAGTATTAAAAACTGGACTGGACTGGCCGGGCCGGTTCAATCGGCAAACCAGTGAACCGACCACCTGACCGGTTCAGTTTGCCATTGGATCGGTTCTGCAACTGAACTGGTGCGAACGGGGTGAACCGCGGGTCAATCCGATGCCTCCAAGAAAATTCAGAATATCCTCAAAAACATCAAATGTGGGGTTCAAACCCCTTCCCTGCTGGAAGGGGAAGAAGGGCACCACTTTCTACCAATAGGTTAGCCAACTTTTAGTGTTATTTTTCATTTTTTTTAATATATATAACATATATTTTATTACATTAAATTGTAATTTTATATATTAATTTAATTATATCCGGTTCAACCAGTGACCTAGTGACCCAGTGCCTTAGCTGAGTCAATCACCGATCCGGTTCTGAAAACTATGTATCCATGTATGTGCTGATAAACAGACACCTTTCACCCACATGAAAAGATATACAAGCACTAATTTATTAGTTGTGTGAATTCTTTTTTCATTATTATTGAACTTTTATTTTTGTCCTTTCATATAATTTGGTCTAAAAATGTGTTTTTATTTTTGCTTATCCAAACATATTTATAAGTTCGTTTAATAATTAAAAGTACTTTTCAGATTGTCTATCCAAATACAAAAAAAAAAACTTTCTGAAAAAAAAATACTACTTAAAAAAGTTAAGTAAGAAAAGTACTTCTTTTAAAAAGCCAATCCAAATGCACTCTAATTTGGTTCACTAGACTCGAATGATGTTGCTTAAGGAATATGTTGCATGGATACTGGTACAAGTATCCAATACGATACAGGTACGGTCTGAAGATACATTATAAATTAAACTAAAAACATGTAAAATATGACTAAAACTATCATATCGGTATTTGATATGATACATATCTGTCACTAGTACGTCCACAATTTTGAAGTATCCGTGCATCATAGCTTAAAGGTATGGTTGTAGGTTTGAGTTCTTGAGGGAAAAGAATGGTTTGTAATTTGAGTAAAATTTTAAAACTTAACACCATAAATCTTTTCTTCTTATGTTTATGAGTTTGGGTTCTTGAGGGGAGGGAAGTGGAAGGAAGGGTTTATAGTGTAAAAGTTTTAAAATTTTACACAAGTCCTTCTTTTTTCTCATTCCCCCCAAAATCCAAACTCACAGAGGAATATGTACCAGATATCATTCGAAACAACCAAGCGTTAGGGATTTTCTTTCTTGTTTTATGCCCTCATATTGGATTATGAGAGAAAAACAATAACTATCATTTTGATCATTAAAAGATCAACACACTAACAAACTAGTTTCTAAAAGATGTTTTAGTAGTCTGCAGCACCACAATGATCAATTCTGTTATTGCCAATGGGCTCGGTTAGTGTTAACAACAGTAAATTTTCAGGGATTAATTTATCAATACATTTGATTATTTAGGTACTAAAATATTAGCGCATTGATAGGTTATAAACTAATTTATTGGTACACTGATCAGTGGGGTAGCACATGATAATACAATATCTTTTAAAGATTTATTTGTCAGTGCATTAGTCTTTTAAGGGTCAAAATAGGAATTCTCTCTGAGGAAGAAGAGAGATTAAACTAGTAATTTAGTTCTTGCTGTTATTTTTGCTTATACTTTATCGTTAAGTTTAGCTATTGTGCAAGTTAGTGCTTTTGAATCCACTCAAATTATTTTTTTTTTGGGGTTGCTTAAGAGTTTAGTCCATAGGAAGCAACGTGTTGATGTGATTTTTGTAACTAAATTGCATGTAAAGTATAATTTGAGGCATTAGGTTGCTGGTTTAGACTAATTGATGTAAAATTAGCTGATTGGATATGGATTATCATATGAGTTGTGTAATGTGATTGGTTCTTGTGTTCTGAGGAAATTATGGGGAAATGAAATTATTATTATTATTATTTTTGTTACCTACCTAATTGATTTCTTTATCAATTTCTTCACAACTGTTTTGTTTCTGGAAAACTTGGATGATTGGATGCGGATTGTGATGTTAGTTGTATAATTGAGCTCATTGTGCTGAGAAAATTCAGGGAATTGAACGTAGATTGTATGTTAATCAGGTTTTTTCAGTCAAGTTTTAAGAGTTTTGATGGAAAATTAGCTGATTGGGTTTAAATTATAATATTACTTTGGTAATTGATTGTTATGTGTGGATGAAAGTCATGGAAAGTGAACAAAGATTGCATAGTGAATTCATAATCAGATGCGTTGACTCAAGTTTCAAAGAGAGTATATTTATTCGGTTTAGCCAACTCAATTTTATGGAAGATTAAATTGTGCCCTTATTAAAGCAATTTATATGGTAGATAGTATCTGAATCAGGTGGGAAATTGGATGATGATATCAGGATTGTGATCGTAGTTGTGCAATAGAGTTTAGTGTTTTTGAGAAAAATAGGGAAAAGGGAGATTGGATTGTAATCTTGTATGTTAATCAAATATATTAGTTGAAGTTGTGAGAGTTTATCTTTTTTAATTGGAGTGGAACAGTGATATTATTACTATTTGCCAATCTCAAATATATCAAGAGCATAGTAGTCAATCTCGGATTGCGGTGCATAGCGGCTGACCCCAAAATTTCTATAGCAGTATAGCGGATAGTCGGATGGCCGCTATTTCATAAAATTATATATAGTTATTGTGCATTTTATACATAACACATAAATGTTTAAAATTAAAAAATTCCACAATTAAACTCATTCTTCATTAATAATTAAGGATTTAGCTCCTCTAAAGTGATGAGGTTGGTAAAATACAAAAGTGAGGGGTTAATCACCCTTGGATGAATAACTTCAATTGTGTATGCGTCACACTAAATGATCTAAGGGTAATTAACCATTAAATGATCGAAGGGGGGTTCCATTAAATGATCTAAGGGTAATTAACCCCTCATTTTCACAGTTTATCAATCTTCTTACTTTAGATGAGTCAAATCCAATAAGTAAAAGGCATAATTCATACTCTAAAATTACACAACCACCATCAAGTTAATGCATAAATAAGAAGTCAATATAATAAAAAATTAAAATCTTATAGGTGCAAAACATATAAGATAACACTTATTCTCGACCTAACTTAACTCACTTAGACTCTAAAAACATTCAAGCTAATCATTCCTTATCATCAAAATCTTCTTCTTGTATAGCCTCCTTCCTCCTCTTTCTTGAGTTAAAAGTCCTTGCAGTAGTAGTAGATCTCTTCAATCTTGTACCAAGTTTAGTGTATTGAAGAGGCTCAGTAGGGGAGCAGCCCCTACTGCAGCAGAAACATCACCCCAAGTCACATCATCAGCATCAAATACCAATTCATCTTTAACAACTTCTATGTCCATTGTCCAACCAACCACTCATTACATTCATCAATTTCATGTAGGACAACTAGATCAATCATCTCTCTACAATCAAAGCACTCTTTAAGAGCTTTATATTTGACAAATACTAAGTCTAGCTACTTTTGATGCTCAGGCTTGCTTCTGGAATGAATCTATCACATTACAATTCAAACTTCAATGTTAGTTTTAAAGACACTAAATAAAACTTTGTAGAGGAGAATCATGATTTTTGCTTACATGCTCGAAAGTGCTCCGATTACGCTCAAATCATGATGAACTACAAGTCAAACTAAGTACTTTGATATCACATTTCTACAAGCTAGGAGTGGATGATCCTTACAAGAGGGCTGAAGGAGTATTCAAATTGAAGTATGTAATAAAACATAGGAACACAGTGGCTCTTAGTAAAAGTTAAGATAGATGTATTTCATTATTGATAAATCCAGTTCCACTTCCATCCCAAGATGTCTTATATCAATGTTAATTATATGGTTTTGAATATCAGCCAAATTGTGAAGGATGTATGGATCATCCACTCCTAATTTGCAGAAATTTGATATCAAAGTGCCCAATTTACTTTGTAATTCATCATGATGCGAGCGTAATTGGTGCACTTTTGAGCATGTAAGCAAATATCATATAATTCTCCTCTACAAAGTTTCATTAAGTGCCTTTAAAACTAACTTTGAAGTTTGAATTGTAATGAAATAGATTCATTACAAGAAAAGTAGCAAGCTTGAGCATCAAAAGTTGCAAGATTTGGTATTTGTCAAGTATAATCAAGCTCTTAAGGAGCGCTTGATTGTAGAGATGTGATTGATCTAGTTGTGCTCCATGACATTGAAGAATGTGATGAGTGGTGGGTTGGGTAAATGGATATAGAAGCTGCTGAATATGAATTGGTATTTGATGAGGAGGATTTGACTTGGGGTGATGTTTTTGTTGAGCCTCTTCAATACACTAGGCTTGCTATGAGATTGAAGAGACCTGCTACCAATGCAAGGACTTTTAACTCAAGAAGGAGAGGTAAGGAGACCATAAAGAAGATTTTGATGATGAGGAAACAGAGTCAAATGAGAATGGGGGCCAATATGAAGAGATCTTTAAGTCTAGTTCTAGTGTGAGGGAAGAGAACTTGGTTGTGGTGGATGATGATGATTGATTTGTTTATTGAGTCTAAGTGACTTCAGATAGTTTGGGAATTGGTGTTATCTTTTATGTTTTGCCCCTATGAGACTTTAATTTTTTTGTTATATTGACTTCTTATTTATGCATTAACTTGATGGTGATTGTGTGATATGAATTATGCCTTTTAATTATTAATGAGTTTAATTGTGGAATTTTCTTTTTTTAAAATTTTTAATCATTTATATGTGTTGTGTGTAAAATGCACAATAATTATATATAATTTTATGAAATATTGGCCATCCCACTATCCACTATAGCATTTCAGTGGTCGGCCGCTACGCTCTGCAAACTAGGATTATCTACTATGATTATGTAGCTCTCATTTTCTTTTTCGTTGTTTGTTCTTTCTGCTTCAGACTTATAGATTTCACAAACAGTTTGGTTCTAATTACCATTGCTGTTGGAAATGGATTCATTTTACTCTTTTTTTTCTCCCTTATTTTCTTTATTCATGTGATGATAGATGTGATACTGTTCTGATTTACACAAATGTTCTGTGACAGGCACAACTTCTATGTTTTTCCACGTCAAGAGCTTGAGGGTCTGGCTCCATGTCCTGAATTTCTCTGCCAGACTACCTCGATGGATTTCTTGGCTAAATACCAGTTTGATTTTAATGCATGCATACATGAAGGTTTCTTTCTTGTCCTTTTATTTCCTGTCATTGCCTTTGGTGTTAAGTTAATAAGTAATAACTGATTAGCTAATTAATAGAAGAAAGGAGTTTGTGCACCAATATCTGCCAAAATATAGTTCCAGCCATATTAGGTTAGATTGGCTTGCATGCTTTACTGCTACAAATGGATGGAAATGTGGATGCTTGGGTGATTCAATGGAAAAAGGGGTGATAAATGAAGGCCTCTAAATACATGACTCCTAGAGTTGTAAGAAATGACAAATTTTTTGGGACATTGAAGGTGCTGAAGACCTATGATCTCTACCACTAACCGAAATTTCGATCTCTTGGGGGCACGTTGGTATTAGTTGATGATCCAACAATGTCTGTCATTGATTTTCAGAATAGGCATTTTACAATTCCATCATGACTTACATGATTTCTGTAGTTTGAGAATTTGATCCCTTGTATAATGTCAGGAATATCTTATTTATCAAGAGAGCAAGAAAGGGAAGCAATAAGGCGTTTGAATTCTACATATGATAGTGAGTGTTCAGACATTTATAAATTAAAAGATGTTAGAGATGTACCATTGGTCAGCATGGCAGACATTTTGTTCACTGAACGAATGAAAAACAAATTCAGTAAATGGCGTGATGGGTTATTACAGGAGCAAAATCGAGAAGAACAAATTCAAGAAATTTCAAAAGACTCAAAACAGCAATTTGAAGTGATTTTCTTTAAGATGCATCCTGCTCTTAGACTTAGTGGATTCACCTCTCATCAGCTTAAATTGATTCAGTCGGTAATGTTTATATCTTGCACCCCTAGTTGATATGTTCACATTTTGTTTATCATTTGTTTTTATTTTTTGTTGTTTCATGTATCAATGTCCTTTGCTTAAAGATATATTGTATCATTGTAAATTTTGTAACAAAACTATTACTGAATTTTTCTGATTATAAGTTTAAAAAATTTCAGGTCATCAGAAAACACTTCAAAGATCTGTCTTATGTCAGTGTGAACACTGAGGCTTCTGGTTCGCAACAGATGGTTGTATATATGGACTCAAAGGATGAGCTGAACTTACTTCTGGTAATATATATTATTGAATTTGAGAACCTTCCGTTAATTGAGAAGCTATTTAAATCTCAATATTATTTAATTTTTCATTTTTGAATTGTGATGCGTGCTCTATGTTGCCAATAATTTTTGGAAGTGATTTGCTCTTTCTGCACTTTAAGAATGATGGTGCAGGTCTCATCTTACTGAATTTTGTTTACCACTAAAAATGAAAATTTGAATTGACCTTATACTAGTTTAGAAGCTTCAGATGGCTAAACGAACCTGCTTAATCCTAATTTTAGTTATAAATGGACACAATGAAATATTTGAAAAATAATGCATATATGCTCTAGTAGCATATAAGTTGCTTTCTTGTGTGTAAGCCAAGTATGGTGGTGTGATGCAAAAGCAAAAATAGAGAAGTTTTACAAAAACCACAGCATGACATAAATTCTTGTGTTCTTTAATCTCTTGCAGAAAGAGGTAAAAGATGAAAATCGAAAGGTGGAAGAGAAGAAGATCCAAGATGCTGTGGGATTCCGCCATGTTATTGATCTCCTTTCTGCAGAAAAGAAGTTGATTGTTGGTCACAATTGTTTTCTGGGTATGGATGCTAGCCCTAAATCTTACCAAGCTATTTAATTTTATAACATACTGAGATGATATCATTCCATGATACAGATATTGCTCATGTCTACAGCAAATTTATAGGTCCTCTTCCAAGGAGTCCTGAAGAGTTTGCCACCTCTATTAACCAGTACTTTCCTCACATTGTTGACACCAAAATACTCTTGAACACTAATCATATGCTCCAAGAAAGGATGAAAAGGTCTAGAAAATCACTGGCCTCTGCATTTGCGTTGTTTTGTCCACAAATTGCTGCAGGTTCCACAAGCACTGATCTGGGTTCGCTCTCATATGTGAAAGTGAATGTTGAAGTTGATGATTTGAGGTTTGTTTATGGAATCTTTATAATTTATGAAATGGTAAAGTGTAATTTAAGTTAAACAGTTTAGTGGTTGTAGGAGATGGTGTTCTGCATAATTCATGATGATTCTTTTCACATGTGTTGAATGGAACACCATATCAGTGACTCAACTCTATGACAATGGAGTCTATGTTCAACTTGCATGGATTGTAGTTATACTTTTTTTCAACGTTTTTCATGAATGACTCAATTCTTTCCCTTTTTCCTTCTCTCTCTCCTCTCCTTTTTTCTTTTTTCTTTTTCCTTTTCTGATATCTGACACCAGCATATGCACATTTCCCTTCTCTTTTGTTTGAAAAAAATTGTACAAAATGTTTGTCACTTTTTTGTTGTCTACATATCTGCATATAACTTGAGGCAATTCTTATTTTTCATCACTCTTATTTCATATGTTGCTCAAGCTGTCTCATTAGATGTACTTTTCATACCAACATTGGATATATCTTTGTAGGTCATCCAGCTGGAACCCTGGAGGCAAGCATGAGGCTGGATATGATGCTTTCATGACTGGATCCATCTTTGCCCAGTTATGCAGTGATTTAGGAGTTGACTATAAACTTCATGAATCCTCACAACAATTAGCCCTCAATGAGAAACTACAGAAGTATGTCAACCATCTATATCTTAGTTGGAAGAATGGGGACATCATCGATCTAAATACCGGTGACAAGGTTGCAGATTCTTTGCCGAGCTATAGCCTCAAGAGGCGATACCCAAAAATCTTGTTTGAGAATATTGTTATTATTTGGGGTTTTCCTGCTCAGCTGAAGGCAATTGATGTAAGAGAGTGTATATCTAAAGTGTTTGGTCCAACTTCTGTAGTTTCTGTCTACCACTTGGACGCAACTGCAGTGTTTGTTCAGTTCAGCAAGACTGAACAAGTTTCCGACTTTCTTCTATTGAAGGACAACTTGGAAAGAAGTGATGGTGCAATCTTGGTTTTGCATCCACTGGCAAAACTTTTGGAAGGTGGAGATACATGTGCTGCTGATTATGATACTTACAAAGAAATCTGTGGTTCAACCCTATCTGAAAGCCTGTTTGCTGATCAGGCTAAGGCAGTTGTTGGCACAAAGTGGAAGACCAAATTGGTTCAAAGCAAGGTTGCAATGAAAAGTGAAGGAGATGAAAATCCAAGTGTTGATGTGGAATTTGTTGAGAAGGCCGAGCCAAACACAACTGATTGGTTAAGAAATGCGCCACATCGGAGGCAAGTCTCACCTTTTGAGATTGAAGATTCTTGCTGCGCCGCAGAAGCCAATTTGTGACTCCTGACTCGTGATGTTGTACCCTGTTAGCATGAACACAAGATTATAATTAATTTGAAATGTTAACAAAGCAACCTATATTCTGTACTATTGTTTTTGGTCACACAAAGCAATCTATACTTCTGGAAATTCAATTTTGATGTATTGTAAATCTGAACAAGCCGTTATTGGTTATGTATTAGTATATTACTATTATTATTATTATTATTATAAGTGTTTGTAGATAATAGGAAAAAAAAAATATAGCATTCCGAAAAAAATAAATAACATTAAGATAACATTGGTACAGCTTTCAAATTTTAAGGCGGGGTAGCAATGCACTTTTGCAAATACACCAGTCTATTTTATGGATATAGCTAGCTGAGTTTCCTAAATATCTATAAAGGTGTTCGAATCCTGATAGTGTGTATGAAGAGGATTTTAAGGCTCGAGGTTTACTGTCTTTGTGGAGTTTCTGTCTTGAACGATTAATCATTGTTATCAGTAATGGATACTCTTGGCAATAAAAAAAGGGGTCTATTTTATGTTATGAAAATAATAACTAGGTCTTCTCTCATAGAATTGCTATCTGAATTAGACCATATCATGTAAATGATAGTTGGCATAGGTGGTAAGGAGTGAGTTTGTATCTTACAAGGACATAAATCTGATTCCCATTGCTATTGTGCATACACTTTTAGTAGGTGATTTTGTAAACTCTCTATGAGAGTTCGTAGTGTCCCGGGGCTATGCCCTGACTTTAATGGGATGACTGATGCTGAGCCCACCTACTGAACCAACCTAAACTTTTATTTTGAAAAAAGAAAAGTAGATGATATTGTATTATTTTATCATAAATTATTATTACAATTAAAATATTAATATTTAAATATCTTTTAATAGTTTCACTTTTAGTGTAATATTACGCATGTCACTCGTCCATAAAAACTAACCTCCATTTTTACCTCATAAACAAATGCACCTTATAGGTATTGGATTATCATGAGGGTGTGTTTGGCTAGAGAGTAAAGATGGGGGGTAAAAATTTCTAAATTAGTATAATGTGTAATTTTATACATGAAACTCATCTAAAAAAATTGTATCCTCATTTTTGCTCTTCAACCAAACATATCCTAAGTGTGATCTTTTTTACTAAAAGAAAAAAAAAATCACATTCAGGGTAATCGAATCTAATCTTTTTAGTGGGTTTTTATATACTTTGTTCACATATGAATCTACAAGATTTTATCGTATTCTTTATTATAGCTACTACTTTAATTTTTTTTCTGATACATTTATTTTTAATAATATTTTATCTAGTATATTCGCTCACATAATGTAACTCTACAATATTAAACTTATTTTCTTGTTAACTTTTTTTACACCCAATATTCAATCTTCTATAATATCGTCGTTCTAACACTCATGGTTGAATTTTCTGCTATTGCTTTGTTAGTATTTATGTTACAGTTATGTGTTTTCTACAAAAAAATTGGGCTAGCCAAGTGGATAGAGTCGAAGACGTACAAAGGAATGTTCCCAACTATAAAGAGGATTTTAACTGATGCACCCGTTGATTCCTAAAGTATCTCCTAATTCATCTCCTTAGGCTGCACTTTGTCAAAATTCGCTTATTCTCTCTCTTCCACATTTGTATGCTTTCCACTTTCAGAGTTGCCCAACCTGAATTCCTGATTTTTTCCTTTTTTTAAAAAAAAAACAAATGTTTACAAGCTGGCTCAAATGGCCGGCTCTACATGCATGTTATTTGGGTTTCTTTCATTGCTTGGTTCGCTCATTATTATGAAAGCCACGTGGAAGAGTAAAAACGAGACGGTAGGAGAGGGTCCAAGCTCGCGTCCATAAGAAACCCAAGCTTTCACTCCAACTCCTCACACTTCACTCCATTTGAAAAACTTACACCTCGGTCATGACACCTCGGCATCAACTACTCGGCCTACAACCAAGCTCAAAGGCTATGTACTGGACTATAAATATGGGCCAGACAGCTAGGCCTTAACCACAAGAGCTCGAGCATGGGTCCCAGAGATTAGCCACATGAATTTATCCTAGATTATCTATATATTTTATAAAAAACAAATTATTTTATAATTATTTTTATTATTTAGTATATAATTTGCAAAAAATAAAAGGTAAAATGCACTTATCTTCCTTGAGGTATCAAGAAATGATATTTCACCCGCATTTATTTGAAAAACCCACACTCCACCATATTTGAAAAACCTCCACCTTAGTCATGACACCTCGACACCAACTACTAAGCCTACGACAAGCTCGAGGCTATGTACTGGATTATAAATATGGGTTGAACCACGAAAGCTCAGGCATAGGTCTAAGAGATTAGCCATGTAGATTAATCCTAGATTATCTATATAATTTATAAAAAAAATAAAGGGTGAAATGCACTAACCACTCTTGAGGTATCAAGAAATGGCACTCCACCATATTTATTTAAAAAACCTACACTCCACCCCATTTGAAAAACCTACACCTCGGTCATGACACCTTGGCACAAACTACTCATCTACGACTAAGCTCCTGGGGGGTATGTACTGGACTAGAAATATGGGCCGGATAACTCGGATCTAACCATGAGAGCTCAGGCAGGGTCGCAGAGATAAGTCAAATGGATTTACCCCCAAATTATCTATATAATTTATGAAAAATAAAGGGTAATTTCACTTACTTTTCTTGAGGTATCAAGAAATGACACTCCACCCTATTTGAAAAACTTACACCTTGACCATGACACCTCGACACCAACCACTCGGCCTACGATCAAGCTTAGGAGCTACGTACTGGACTAGAAATATGGGGTGAAATGTATTTTCTTGATACCTCCATGACCAACCTCATTTTATTGACATTTCTTCTCATAATTCTTAATATCTCAATAAGAATTACAAAGTCGAATTAAATATAATTTATTTTTTTCAAGTAACTTGTTATAAATATGAATTATTGAGCAATCTCATTATATACGTGAAAATACTGTTTCACTAAATTTTAGTTGGGATATTTACATTCATTTATATGGAATCGAAATCAAATTTGTATTCATGACATACAATTTTATATTAATGCAATAGAAATAACAAAATGTATATTGGAAAATAGATAATGAAATTAAAATGCTTTCATATGTGCAGTTTTACTTATTCGAACATATTTTTTGTTTAAACATTCTATGTTGAAAATATCTTCTTTCAGTTTTACTTTTCAATTTTATGGCTCAGCAAATATTAATATAATGAATTATTTTTTGATCATGATATAATAATTTCATTATTTAATATAATCTTTTTCTACATTACTCTATACGTGTATAAAGAATTCGTACCGTTAACTATTTATTACCAAAATATTCTTATAGAATATATCTTTAGTGTAAATATAAAAAAATCTGCTTAATTTGTGGTTGATATTTTAACCCAATATTTGTAATGATTTTTTCCCATTTCAAATAACAGATTTTTTAATTTTTTAATTGCATATTATAAATTTAAAAACTAAACATATTGATTACTTTTTTGGTTGTCAATATTGTTACTAAACATATTGATTACTTTTTTTGTTGTCAATATTGTTAAACTTAGTCTTAGAATTCGTGCTTTTCTTAAATATTAAAAAAATTAAAGTAAATTAGGCGATAACCATAGAAAACCCAATTCCACCTTTCGCCCAATCTCGACCACCTTTTAGCCGAGCTCAACCTCCAGCCGACTAAGCTCAGTTACATCCCAGTTGAGCTCAGTTGTCTGTTGCCATCTTTGGTTCACCTCCACCACATCCTAGTCGGTTTCCATTACCTGTTAGTGGAGCTCTACCTTCTGTGAACTAAACTCATTCTCCTCTTGGCAGAGCTTAATTACCGTTTATGGTTGACCTTACCACCTCCGGGTCAAGCTCCGCCCTCCTTTTGGCTGATCTTGATTGCCATCCTTGATCTCATCATCTCAAGGCTGAGCTTTGTTACCATATTTGATTAGCCTCCATTATATGTCAATTAGTCTCACCTCCCGGTCGAGCTCTCTTGTCATCTCTTGTTCACTTCCACCACATCCTAGTTGGTCTCCAAAACTTGTTAACGGAGCTTCGCATCCTACCAGCCTAGCTCATTCTTCTCTTGGCCGAGCTTAATTGTTGTCTATGGTTGACCATACCACCTCTCGGCCAAGCTCTGCCCTCCACTTGTCTAATCTTAATTGTCATCCTTCATCTCATCAACTCAAGGTTGAGCTTCGTTGCAATCTCTAAGCTCCGCCTCCTATTGACCAAGATCTATTTCCTCCCGGGCGAGCTCCACCTCCCCCTAGCTGAGGTATTTTTCATCTCTGCCACTCCCACCGAGCCTTGACACATGCCGGTCGACCTCTGCCTCTTCTAGGACGAGCTCTATTTCCTCTCGGTCGATCTCCACCTCTCTCAGCCAAGCTCCTTTGCCATCTCTACTGCCACAATTGACCCTTCACACATGCCGATCAACCTCTGCTACCTCCTGGCCGATCTTACCGCATGTCATCCTATGCCAACGTCACTTCTGGGCTAGGCATTTCGCATAAACAAAGAGAGTGCACAATCAAGACACCACATGTCTGGTATTATTATTCAACTCTACATAAATATGTTAAATATGTATATATATCTTTCTTACAGGAATGCTCATTTTTTCAAGTAACTTGCTATAAATATGAACTATTGAGCAATCTCATTATGTATAATCTGTGTATAGCATAGGTTACCGACTAGTGTAGGCACAAACGGTATAATGGGAGCAAGAATTTCCAAGAACATTTGGAACATTGTGGATTACATAAAGTGAAGGATATTGTCACTTAGTGAATAGATCCCTAAATCACTCCAAAGAGTGTTTGGATGTGATCCAAAGATAATTCCTAACAAAATTACATGCAAAAGTCTAGAAAGGTAAAGTACAGAAAAATAAAGATAAATGTAAAGGGTTTGTTATTGATTCATTGTACATGAAGGCTATTTATAGAGGCACAAAGTAGTTATTCAATTTAATCATACTAATCAGATTCCTATGTGTGTGCATATATTCAACTTTGTGACCAATAACGTTCAACCCTTAAATAACACTACCTCGGCTAATCTAACCTACGTTGGTAACAAACTGAACTAGTTTGGCCTATAATGGCCATCATCAGCTAATGTTTCGCCACATGTCCTATTTTAAATGGAATAGCTTTTACTCTTTATTGTAACCTATTAGAATAGTTATTCAACCAATTATCCATTATTTGAGTTAGGAATTACTTTCCTCAACTGCTTCTACTTTCTAGAAATTGGTTGTACATTTGGTCAAAACTCTTCTTCTTCAATTTCTAAATAGCGTTTCTCTCTCAACCAATGTCCAAAAGTGGTTTATGGTATATGGATGGAAAATTGTCATGAGGACCAAGGCTCAGCAAGCAATTGATTTTCACCACTTATGACCAATGTCTCTGCTTAGTTGTTTGTTCGCAGCTAATACAAATTTAGCCATTATTAGTTGTCAAATTTCAATGTTCACAAATGGCGTTTTATATAGGTGACTAAACCTCCTTAAACTGTTAAGAAGGGAAACAATTAACTACTTGGAAAAATTTAACAACGTGAAAATGGAAAATGGCTGAAACAATATAGAAATAGTCCTTATCTAGGGATAAAACAACCTAAACCAGTTAAAACCTTATTGTTGATAGAGCCTAACAGTGGAAGCACTAAACTCGCTAATAGATAGAATAATATGGAAGTACTCTAATCACCATATACAATCAATAATAAATAGAACATAATATGCAAGATAAGATAGAAAAATAGAGCACCAAATTTAACGTGGAAAAAATTTGTCATTACGAGAGATGAAAAACCCATAGGACAATAAAAGCTCAATTATCACTCAAATCAATGGAACAAAGGAGTCTCACAAGTTACAAACATTGAGCACAGTTGCACAACTCTTCCACAACAACAAATGGTCACCCACAAGAGCCTAAAGACATCAACAAGATGAAAAACAATAAAGAAGAGTTCAAAACGTGACTAGAAAATAGCATCTATTCATGAATTTTTCTAGAAATTTGTAGCGCCCAGATCACTAATCACAACATCCATATTAAAGAACCATGCGTTAGGAATTTCCAGTTAAAATTTCACAAGATTTGGCCATCCTATCGTCTGCTTGATGAAAATTGGTTGCTGTTGAAAATACCAGCGAAAATAACAATGCTCCCCTTCATTTCTTCCATTGTTTTGCAAAACACTATTGACCCTTTATCTACTCACTTAAGATAGGGTTAATGACACTATAGGGCTTGTCAATAGACACCTCTAAAATATTGGGCTTGGGCTTCACACATAGGAGAGAAACCAACCCAACAGCTGTCACGTCAAATCTTTTATATTGAGTTTTCCGATTGATATGCATTAATTGTCATTCTAATACCGTGATCTCAACCATGGGCCAATCAAAGTCGAGCTGTGTATTTTTAGTTTTTTTTATGGTTATTTTACTCCATTTTTTTCTCAAGCATCTCACTTTGTGCGAGTGTTAACAATTCTCACTCATTCATTAGCTAAATACTTGACCTTACTAATTTTGACTTTTAATTCTACCTTTACTCAACTATTTTCTCCTCAACTATCATCCATCTTCATAAATCCACAATTTTTATGTGTCAACAATATCCATAATTATTCTTGTAGCATTTCAATAAAGTTCAATATCCTAATTTTAATCTGTTTTCATATTAGTTTCCTGGACAATAAGCACTTTTTGAAAGAAAAAAAATTATGTTAGAGAAAAAAGTAGCAAGTTTCTCATCAGTTCATCCAAGATACTGCGACAAATTGACTGCTGACAGTGGCTGCATTCGAAATTAAAATGCATTGGCAATTTGGCATGCACTGAGCAGGGACCAGGCCAGTAGTACCGATTGTGCATGTCTTCAACGTGTCACGGGAAATGTTCTCTTCTCTATGATCTCAGAATTGAGTAGTCAGAACTCAGAACAAAAACATTAGTCATCTCCTTCCCTGAATTGAACGCCAAAAGTACGTACATGCATTGGCATATATAGCAGGTCCTTCGATCTGCAGGTGCGTTACCACTTATTACAATTACCATCCTTCTCTCCACCTCCACCTGCATTTAAGAGTGTAAATACTAAATAGGCCAGACGGGTTGCCATGGGCCTATAGCCTCACTTGCACTGCCTTTCATTCCTAAAATCACTAATTCACAATTATCATTTTAGACATGGGCAGAATTTTTTTTTTTTTAACATTTATTGAATTATTCATTGGTTAATAGCTCTTTTTGGCATTTTTTGTTGTTGTTTTTAATGGGGGAGTTTATTTTAAGGTTTGAAATTATAATCCTAGGAATCACTGTCCCGACTATGATATTCCTATGAATTTTATTCCTGAATATTTTAAATAAATTATTTATTTAGCATTAAATATTCTCGCAATCATTTGTTTACATTTTCAAAAATAAATTTAAAATTTGTTTGTTTTATAATATATGTTTCTAGGGATATATGTCATAGTTTCTAAAATAATCATAACATATTTATTATTATCACAATCTAAAGTGAAAATTACACTTCCAAAAAGAAATATAAAATTAACAGTTAATTTTTTTAAAATTTGTTCGTCTCGATCAATATAATAATTAACAAAAATTTTAAATTGAGAATGTAATGAATTTATGAAGTTAGATAAGCATAGGTAAATGAAAAATTATTGAAGGAAAATCATATAATTGAGGGATGTTTTTATATTTGTTCTTAATAACTATTATTCTTCAGTCATGAGAGCTTTTTATTCCCACCTTTCATCATGAAAATTAGAGGTGTCAAAATGGACCGAGCCCGTCGGGTCGGTCCGTTAAACCCGCCAATTTTAGCGGGTTGGGTTGAAGTTTTGAGCTCGCCAAAAAATTTCAACCCGCTTAACCCGCCCCGCTTAACCCGCGGGTTTTGGTGACTTGGGGCGGGCCTGGCCCGCTGAGCCAAGTATCTTTTTTTTTAAAAAAAATAATTTATTGGTAAAAAAACATGAAATTTATAACCCAAAAAAGATAAAAAGTAAGAAATATATACACTTATCAATATAGTAACATTATATAGTTGAAAATATTCACTCAAAGTTAAAACTTAAAAATAAAACAGTGTCATAACCCACAAATAATACTATTAATAATAGTATTTTTTAATCAAAGTTGCGGTATAATTATTATGAACTTTGAAAAATTGGGTATAAATAAATAAAAAAATATTATTTTAAAAAAATTCAAGATAACATTAAAAAATATTTTTTTAGAATTTTTTTTATTTTTTGCTGGGCTGAATATTTCAGCCCATATTTTTTTGGCGGGACGGGCGCTTTTAGCTGGCTTTTGGCGGGACGGGCCGGCCCGTTTTGACATCTCTAATGAAAATGAGATCTTGCTAAATCATGAAAAAATCATTTTTCTAGGAAATAATTGATGCCCGGTAATAATTTTATTTAACTTGTAACACACATAAGAACACATTATTTCTCAAGTAATTATTTTTAAAAATAACTAAATATACCTTCAAACAAGCATCACCTTCATTGTTATAAATTATACATTACAGATCTTATTAACAGGTTTCAGACTATGCCATACTTTTGAATAAGTTAGATTTAAGCTTAAAATTAAAATCTATAGTAACCTATAGGTCAGGCTTAGGCCAGTAAATTACAATTTAGGCCTGACCAGATAAAAAGAAAGGCTGACTTTCCCTGCCTGTTTCCACCCCAGCTTGCATTTGCCGCAATATAGATTGTATGCTAGTTCTGCTGCTCATTTATGAGCCATAACATATCCTATATACTTCTACATACCATCTACTCCATCCAACATCAGGAACGACTTCGACTGAAATTAGAGTAATCGAAGATAGATGGGATACGCAAGGATGAAACCCCTAATCCATTTCCAACAACATAACCCCTTAACGAGTAAGGGAGGTGTATCTTATTGACTTTCTTTGTGCTAATTAGTAGACTAAATTTAATTACGTGTGATGATTTAATGAATCTAACAATCTAAATCAGAACAGTCGAATTGGTTTGGTTTGGATAATCGGTTTATTCCAAATCAAAACCAATTCAAGTCAATTTATTATTGTTCAGTTTCAAATTTATGATTTTTCCTTGATCAACTATTTTATCATTTGTAAACTTTCAAAATTTTGTATATAACTTTGGTAATAGATACCCACTTTTTATCTTCTCTATTTACATTTTGTTTAAAAAAAATTTGTTTTACACTTCGTATCCATAGATTATACTATTATATGTATAAAAACATTTTTAAAAATATAATTTTTTATTTTTATTTTAATTTGATAACCCAGATTGAACTAATCTGAACTTAATTGATTTATTTTGATTCGAATTTTTTTTTGAAAAAGATTAATATTCAAACCAAATCAATTTAATTAAATTTGGTCTCTTTGGATTTACTTTTCATTCAAACCGAACCATACCAATACATTCAAACCGGGGTTGAACCGGCAGGCCAACTGGTCCTATGCATGAACTCAAACTGCCACATAGGAATTTTAATGAATAAATTCAAAATCTCTATGTGAGTGTTTGAACCAGCACCAAGAGGAACGGAGCGTATGTACGTACCACTAGGCTAGTTTGCTTGTTACTGTAACATGTGCTCATATTGTGTAGGTATTACATTTTTTTCTATGAATAAAATCCAAAACTATTTCTTTGGAATCCAGCCATTTATGGAGGGGAGGGGAAACAGGGCAGCCCACATAACCTCTAGGCCAACAAGCCTTTTGTTTTCCAAAGTATCAATTTTAATATATTTTTATATATTTATTTAATTAAATCCAGTTCAATAAATGATTTACTGATTGAACCAATAACTCATTAATTGGTTGAACCAATAACCCATTAATAGGTCCATTAACTTGTGAAATAGCACAGGGGAATCATGAGGTTTGACCAAAAACAAAAACAAAAAAAGGGAATCATCAGCATAAAATCAAAGAATACAACCGAACTGTAGCGGCATGTAGCTTGGGGACAAAGTGCACAGCCCTGTCGGAGAAGGTGGTCTGATCCATCCAAGGAATCGTCGCAGTCTACCCCCTCTAGTCCGCAACCCAAGGTACCCAAATCCCAACCCCTACACACAAAAAAAAAAAAAAAAACTGAAAAAAAATGTTGACCGTCTGAAAGGGAATGAACCTTTAAATTGACACGGGATTTTTGTATGGGCACGCTGTAAATCTTTTTTTTTTTTTTTTAGTGGTAACGGTGCCTCCATTGAGTACAGGGAAAATCTCTATATTAAGAGAGTAGATAATGAGTGGAGGATTCGAACATGTAATCTCTCAAATATAAAATCATGTTATAATGCACTTGGCCAATCTCTTATTATTGTGTGGGTAAAGTCTAATACGTTATATTTAAATATATTTATAATAAAAATTAGTCTAATCAACTTTATTTAATATACAGTTATTCATTTAATTATAAGTACCATTAACTTTATTTTAAGTGCGTCTAATAATGGTTTACTAGAACAAAGATGTCTAAGAATGAGTTGTTATGTATTTATACAAGGATAGTTGAATCTACCAAAAAAATTACAAGAATAGTTGTGAATTGGTTCCGGAAAAGAAAACAAAGGTGTTTAATAAATTAGTCTTTACAAAATATTTTGTAAACTTTTGCAATTAAGTATTCATGTTTTTATTGGAGATAAATTTAAATTATTTTATAAATTATATTAATTTATTCAATAAATTATTTTTATAAACTAATTTATTTTGTATTTTTAATTGTAAAAAATCACAAAATATTTTTTTTCTTGCACGGCCAATTTAGTCGCTACTATTTTTTGGGACACCAAGGTAAGGGTTTTCTCATGTGCAAAAAAACATAAAAAAGTTTCTACCCAGATTAACATGTGCTGCACATGGAGGATCAATAGCCACCATCCATACATATTTAAAAGGAGCTACAATATTGTAAACTAGTATTTTGAACCCCGTGCGTTTATCTATTTAGTAAATATAATAATTATTATAGAATAATTTAATTGATTAATTAGGTTAAAAATTACCAAATAATATTAAAATTACCTACTTTTAATTTTTAAATGAGAATCTTATACCTCTAAAAAAATTTCATTTAATTTTCTTCTTGCTTCTTGTTTTTCAATATTTTATAAGAATAAAAATATATATTTAATTTTTAAATCAAAATTAAATAAATTATTTTCTTTTCTCCTCCCTCCTTGATCTTTAGAATCGCAATAAAATAATTTTAAAAAATTTTCACAATAATATATGTACAATAATAAATTATTGAACATATAATTCATTTTATAGTGATGAGTATCTGAAAAATTCATTCTCTATTGCTCACCCTTCATTTTTTGTTTTTCAACTTCATAACAAAATAATTTCAAGAAAAGAAATTTACAAAACCATTATTTTGAACTCGTCAAAAGCAAGAGATAAATTTCATTAACAAATATAATAATTATTATAAAAATAATTTAATTGATCAATTTGATTAAAAAATACTAAATAATAATCAAATTATCTGCTTTTAATTTTTAAATAGGAATCAAATAACTCTAAAAATATTTCATTTAATTTTGTCTTGTTCCTCATTTTCAATATTTTATAAAAATAAGAGTGTATCTATATATATATATATATATATATATATAATTTTTAAGTCAAATAAAAATAAATTATTTTCTTTCCTCCCCTTTGATATTTAGAATCACAAAAAAATAATTTTAAAGAAAAATTTTACAAAAATATTATGTACAATTACTTATTATTGAACATCTAATCCATTTTATGGTGATAAATCTCTTTAGCAAATATATAATTCATTCGTTTTTATAAAACTATTATTTTGAACCCGTACAATGCACGCGATAAATCTTTTTAGTTAATATATAACTCATTCTTTTTCACTCACCTTTCCTTTTTTTCCTTCAACTTCCTAATTAAGTAATTTCAAAGAAAAAAATTTATAAAATCATTATCATTTCAAGTAAAATTTCTTGAAATAATTTCATATATATATATATAAGTAGTACACTATGTAATTAAATGTCATTCACAAATTCTATCTTTCACTTAAATATCTTTAGTAATTTCACCGTTCACTTAAATACTCTCCATTGAGTAACTTTAAATTGTAAACTTTTTCATTTGATGTTTATATTTCCTAAAATGTGGGTATCCGTTTATACTATATGTAAGTCTTGATATACTTACATGCTTTAATAATATTTTATGAGTATAACATCAATTCAACAACTAAATTCAAAATTCTTACTAAACAGATCAAATATATCAAATTTCATATAGTTTAAAAATGTTTTGATATACCTCACGTGAGGCTAGTTCCTTTTCTACTTGCTAATGTTTTTGGGGCCTCCATACCCTGTATAATCCGCTATTAGGGCCTAAGTGCCCTCCACGTTACAAAAAAAATGTTTTAATATTTCATCATGTTACTTTATTTTAACAAATAATATATTTTGAAAATACAAGTAAATATCAATCATCAAAATATATGACTATTTTTATGAAATTTGACATGTTTTATCATCAATATAATATCACATAATTTAACAATCGAATCAATTAAATTAAATTTCTATTAAGAGTTATTGAAAGATATAAGTGTACAAGACTTACACCATATATAAATGGATCATCGGCCTTACCTAATTTATACACGTTTCTATTTTAATTAAAGATAAGGGTTCTAGATAACTATTGCTTGGCAGAACTTTCCAATTTATTCCTTTCCTATTTTCATATTAATAGAATGGATATAAACAACATTAAATAGTCAATTCCTACAAATTACGTTGCTAATTAATTTTTATATAAAGTTTGTATTGGACAATAATCAAGGGTCAAAAACCTCAGCCTACCTCTCGAGAGCTCCAATAAAGAGTTTCATAGGTCAACCACATGACATGTCCTCTAAAGGATCCTCCACTGATTTGAACTAAATCTCATTGATTAGGCGTGATTATGATGCTTAGATTCCCTACAATCTAGTAATAATGACATAAATATATAGGAAATATCCTTCACTAATAATTATTGATATTGAGAGTGTTTACTTCACACAAATTCTAACAGGATATCCTTATTCAAGGAAATAAGGGGGGGACTCAATCTTGATTTATCCATGGGATTAGATATTCGCGGGGCTAAATAATGGCCTAGGAATGATCTAATAATGTACAATAATACCTCCTTGTCTAAACCTTTAGTGTGCGTTTAGATGAAGTATTTCCAAAATACAAGGAAATTTAAAATGCTAGGAAATCAAAATACTTCAATTAAATTCCTTTCAATTTTAAAATTTTTTATTTGGATAGATAACTACATTTTCCTTATTTGTAAAATATTTCGTTTGGGTGAGCTAATTATGTTACCTTGATATTAGCATATTTTATTTGAAAAACATAAGGTAATTTTTGAAAAAATATATTTTTTTATTAATAATTAAAATTTAATAGATCTAAAATCAATTATAATAAATTCATATTTCATAAAGTATCTTAAATTTCATTCGTAAAATATTTTAAATTTTAATCATAAAATTTAATTGTTATAAATAAATGAAACGATACGTAACTATAGCATCATGTAATATAAATTGAATATTAAAAAATTTAAAATGCAACAAAATGATTTAAAAATGACATTAAACGAAAATCTCATCATAAATATAAAGAACTTGTAATGGAATATAATAAAAGTACGACTTACCAAAATGAGAAGAGAGTATACGGTGCATGCAGGGGATCTCCAAAATTCCCTCTCTATAGATGAAAAATTAAAATCCTCTATTTTAGGTAAATAAAATCCCTCTTTAAAATCTCTTGGATTCTGTAATTTCTTCTAATTTAATATCCAAATAGGATATTTTATCATGATGAATTTAAATTCTTCCAAAAATTACATTCCCTTCTATAATTACTCCATCCAAACGCACACTTACTCATTTAGGCATTTGAGTGGTTTTGCAGTACGTCCATTACCTCTCATATAGACGCTTAGAGGAGACCTATTCTCTTACCGAACTCTAGGTAAAAATAAATTTACATGTAATTTAATGACTCTACACATTGACAAAAAATTTTTTGGGAAAATTTGATGTTTTTGCATTATCCACCAATTTATACAGTCTCATTATATTGCTCATTTTACAATTGAAATAATATTAAAAACTAGAAGATATTCTATGCATTATATGGAAATTTTTAAATTCAAATAAAATTTAAAACAATCTTAACATATAAAATAATTAAAAGAGACCAAATCTTTATCAGTTATTAGGGAGACATGCATAGTTAATTTACCTAGAATACAGAAAATATAGACTAACAAAAAAAAATCAAAATTTGAAAGACTATATATAATTACACATAAGTAATTATTTAAAAGAATTTCAATTTAACATTTAACACGAAAGTTCATATGTTATCTTTTTAAGAAAAATGTAAATTAATAAATTAATATAAAATTGTACATTAACTCAATCAATATTATACTAATTAATTTAAAAATTTAATTTTTACGTATTGATATAGTGTCAATTAATAAAATTTTATCAAAATGACAAATAATACAAAAGAACTACTCACTGTCAAAATCTCCCACTGTAATTTATCATTTTGGTTAGATTTTATTGATTGACACACCAATGGTGCACAAATATTAAACTCTTATCTTAATAAATACGGATAGATATACGTGTCAGTATTTATGAGATTGGAAACATCATTTAAAATGTAGATGCATATGTATGTGGACAAAATAGCCATGCATGCTCAATTGAGGAGGACAAAACTGTGATATCACTTGCAAGATATATACTAAATACAAATGAACCGTTTCTATATCGATATCTATATACACACATAGAGGTTAGAAATCGTGACAGTGAAGAGTTGCCATTCGGAATGGGAAAAACATATAATATAGAAACTGCCAAAAGATTATCGTAATAGCTACCCACTGAGCAAATTTAACCCTAGAGGACCACTTTTTCACAAAACCTCCTCAGCCGGTGAGCCATTCAATGACCTTTGGTGTGTCTATAAGAACCGCCTTCTAGTGTTCTCTATTCCATATAGATAGAGTTTGTGGCTTATACGTTTTTCTCTTTCATCTTCTTCCCTTTCCTTTTCATATTTTCTTCTTCGTTAGAAAAAATGCTTTTGCTAGCTTTCTCTGTTTTTCTTCCTACCTTTTTTTATCTTTCTTCTCTTGGTTCAGCGCCTTTAATCAGATCCTTCACTTGAATGATGCATGGTTTATCAATGGCTGCTTTGGGAGAAGATAAATGATTATGCAGGTGAGTTTGTGTATGTATACTTCAAATTAAATTCTTGTTTATGAGCAAACATTTCAATAATTAGTTTCTAAACATCCTTATGCAAGTATGTTCTTTTTTCTTTCTTTCACATCTGCATGAGTATTATGTATTGTATTTCCCGTCCATATATTTGACTTATATGTTATATAATTAGTGTGATATATACATATAACTACACTAGATGGCGAAGACAGAATTGAATCTTGGATGTTTATTATTGTCGAATATCAACTGAATTAGCACTGTATATAGACATAACTCTTGTAACGCAATTTATCGTCTTTTGGGTTTTGGCTAAAATGTTCTAACAATATTGTTAAAGATTATGCTATGAATAATAGATTTTTTAGGTTCTTAATGTATTAGATATTTTGAAAATATATTTTCTCAAGGACCACTATTAATAAAATCCTGATTCTTTTTATTCTTATTAGATATTTCCTCACAATTCTGAGTAAGATTAATTTTTATTTACCAAGATTTTCCTTGCCTCAAACTTTCTTTTTTTTTTTTTTTCAGAGAGGCTCAATGTTTAACATTACAAATAAAAGGGATGAAAGTGAAGATACTGTTTTTCAAAATTTTAACATGTGATCAAAGTTAGTCACAAGACAATAATCTTATCGGTTAGTGGAGACTCACCCTCAATTAACATCACAAATGAAACTGAAGAAAAAAAATTAGAGTGTTAGAGCTTCTTAATTATGATAGTAGCTGAGGGCTGGTAAAGATATTTTAAAGGTAAAAAAATTATCGAGATTCCAGCTTCTTTACCATTTTAATTTCTCATTGAAATTTTTACTATTTTTTATTCTTTGTAATGTTAGAATATTTTTTGATAATAATGAACTTCCTTATTCATTTAACTGCATCCTTTTAATCAAATGGTGAAACTGCTTATTTTATTCTTTAAAATAAATGTCTTCATCTGGTTGTTGAACAGGAAGAAGATTCCAAATGCTGTTGAGATATTCTGAATATCCATCAAAGCAATTTTATTTTTAAGCCGTGTAACTTCGAGTCTTTGAAACCCCCGTAGATACTTTTATTAATTGTCGAAATGATTAGACTTTTTTTTCAGATGATGAAGAAGATTTCAATTAATTACACAGTTCATATATTATATGAACACCCATGAAGCCTCTTTTCTCCCACTTAACTTTCTATTATCCCACGAAATTAAAAACTCTTTCTATTATCCAATAAGAAATGAAACTTTTGTTTTTATTAATATCAAGAATTTAATTCCTACACTCACAGTATCGAAGTTTAATACATCTAATTATGTGTTATTATATTAGAATATCTTTTACTCAATCACCTATACTATCTTAGAAGTTTTACAAATATAAATATATGATTAGATACTAGCATAAAATCTTTTTAAACACTGATTAATTTCTAACATGAATCAAATTAAATGACATATTCTCTCAAAGTTTGATGAAAATCATGGGTGATGTCTCTCTTTCTTTTTCAAAAACCACTAACAGTTTTTGTTGATCTTTTATGCGACCGACTTTTCGTTTTGCATGAAGAAAGTCGCAAAGTTCCGAACATGATTTCCCTATACACATAGGAGGCGGTTCACAAGTCAAATTTATGCTGCCCAAATCCAGTATTTAAAGATAACGATGACAATCACACACACACACACACACACACACACACACACACGCACACACAGAAATTATTGATGGCATTTTTATCCTTGTCCTTTAAAAAAAAAGGCACAAATAATTAATACAATAACTAATTATAATTTAAGGGTTAGATTGACTAGAATTATATATTTTGTGACAAAATTGTTATAATGAAAGTGTGAATACACTAAATGTATAATAGCTAAGCATTTTGCCTTGATAAGTGGAAAATCTAAATAAATTCAGCATATGCATGCATTAATTAAATATTCTCCCTAAACCCTAAATATATGTATTGTCTCATCCGAATTCATTTTCTCATGGTTGTTCATTGATGATGGACAGTTATAAAATGATAATGGCCGAGAACTCTGTACTATATATGTAGCGGAGGAAGGGTATGGTGGGTTTAGTTGGGAATTGTGATGAGACATCTCATGTTGACAGAAGAGAGAGAGCACAACCCGGGAACGGCCAGAGAGAGTCTTTGACTTTGTTGGGAGTGTGCTTTCTCTTCTTCTGTCATCATCACACCGTCTTGCCCGTTGCTTTCTAGCTAGATTGCTTTGGCAACATATGATACATTCAGCACTACCTCCTTCCAATCAAGGTAATGTGAGGCTTTTCTACACTACATGCCGATTGGTTTATAAATGTCCAATTTTTCTTATTCAGCTAGTATCATATGTCAGGTGTGATTTTGTGATTGTTTGTGTAGGCACTTTATCTATATATCAAGAGTTCACTAATCACATCACTAATCACAAACAAGCCACGATAAAGGAAACACTTACGCAAAATATAGATAAAGTGAAAGGAGATGAATTGGCGATAAAGGGCCTTAATTTGATACGGTTATCATTAAATGGAAAATATATAAAAGCTTGAAGCTAAGTGGGAATCTTCTTGATTTCTTTTTTAATTATAAGTCAATGATAAACTATTTTATTTTATTTTATTTTTATACAAGGAACAAGAAGATGAACACATATGTTCACTCCTTTGTGGCTAGAAAACGAGAAACATTACTACCAAAAAAAATATAATCAGAAACAATTAGCACCCTATTTCTCAAAATAAAAGTATTATTATTTTATATTTTTTTTTAAAAAAAGTATACTGAAATTAAAAAATTGTAAAATAAAAAGTTCAATGTGCATTTATATTTTTCTGTACATCGTATATTAATCGTGCTATTCAAGTGTAGAGACTTGGGTATATATGGGTGAGTTGTTTACAATAGGCTTTTAATACAATTAAGTGAAATAATTTATTATCATAGGATTTAATTATAATATATATAAGTTAAAAAAAGAGAGATTATTGATCGATAATAAGCATGGAGATGTCTTACGTCAAAGCTGAATATGATAGCCTTGTATAGGGAACCTATGGGGTCAAATTACAAACATGGAAAGCTTTGGGGATGAGGTTGTGAAAATTATCCAGAGTGGGCTAAAGAGGAGAGTGGATGATGGCTCATCCACAGAATCCTGGAATGGTATTTGGCTTGGTGATGTGAGTATTAAAGACTGGTTTCCATGACTATTCATGGTATCATTAGAGTAGGATGATCTCATTAGCAATATGGCCACTGGGAAGGCGTTATCTGGAAGTGTAATCTGGCTTGGCATGTATAGACCTCTTTTTGTCTGGGAAGAGCATATCTAATAGACCTTCTTCAAGCCATAAATCAATTAATTTTGTTAAGGGTGTGAGTGATGAGTGTAACTAAAAATGGTGATCCTATGGTGTTTTTTCTGTTTCTTTTATTTTTTTTCTTTTCAGTTGTTTAAAGACTCATGCGGAATTGCTAATGAGGTTCATTCAGCAAGGTCAACTGAATACGAGAATGGGATTAGCAAGATTAAATTGCTTGCTAGCTACATATGGATGTCTCTTGCCCTCTGTGCGGATCAGGAGACCTGGAGCACACCTTTTCTTCCAATGTCCCCTATCCCTATCACATTGGAATAAATGTATTAATTTATGGGGTTTGTTACAATGTCTTCCTTTGTCTCCATCAACTATCTTCTATGATGCTTGGTGTGGGGCCCCTTTTAAAAATTTTGACAAAAAATTATGGATCTCAATTCTTTATGTTGTCTGCTAGATCATCTGATGGATACGGAACATAATTATTTTTTATTCCTTCAAACCAAATTGGGGAGATACTTTTAATTCCATGATGATGAGACTTGCAGTATGGTTGGAATGTTGACTTTCCTTTTGATCCGTCTTCCTTTATTGTAAACTTGGAGCAAATAAGAAATTGGAAACCGCAATGCTAATTGGATGTTTTATTGGAGGTTATCTATGTATCCTCCATCACAACCTTGATAGCAATATCAAAAGGGGCTGTTGGTGGATCGGAGAACGCTAGGTGGAGTACCCGAATATTCTCCTTGGATTATGTTAAATTGTTTTTTTTTTTCTTTTGTATGTCCTCTCCATACTTGCTGGTAGTGGTATTTTATGCGTGTGTCTTGCTATGGTCTCGTGCCTTCATTTTATGAGTGTTGCTATCCTTTGGATACTCTTTCTGTTTTGGGTAGCATCTTCTAAAAGATTGCATGAGCAGTGTTTTATCGGAAGAAAAAAAAAATACAGCGATATTACAACCAGCTCAAAACCATGACATAAGGGCACAAGGATGTGGACCATCATAATCAATACACAACATACACTGGCAAGTGTTGAACGGGTTATTACAAAAGCACAAATGAGTAGAAGTGAATTATAGTTGAACACCATGTGGAGTGGAGACCTAAGTTTTACGATACACGCGAATCATTATTGTTTTCGTGCAATGGAGACCTACATTTCACTGTCCAGCCATCTTCATGCCTCTTGTGCTACACGAAAAAGTTAAACATTTTTTTTTTTCTTATTGCTTGACAAAAAATATGCAAGCTGTATAACTTTAATATTATTTGATCGAAGTATGTGATATATCATATAAATGGGTTTTGTATACTAATTACAAAGAAAATGTTTTGTTATCAAGCCGATTTCTCTTCTAATTTTGTATTCCTTTATCATTCTCCATGCATCTCCTATGTCAATAAACACTTAGCCATATTATTAGGGTAAATTAAGACTGATCTTTTGATAAAATTTCGTTTCGATTTTTTTATTCTTCTTTATTCGTACAATTGATATTGACCTTCTTTTTCAATGTATAATTAATAATAAAGAAAATGATATAATAATTTTATAAATTTATAAATCTTTTTAAATAAATTTTATAAATAGAAAAGAGTTTGATGAATTTTAACAAAATTTATGAAATATATGCAATTGCAATTTATTATTATTATTATTATTATTATTGTGTGTGTGAGATAATTTTATGCGAAGATCTCATTATTAACGAAATCATATACTGAGTTGGAAATGTTATCCATACGATGCAGCAGAACCAAATTAAACCAACAGCATAAAAAGTCAATCTAGCCTTTACGATCTAGACGAATATACTCGACAAAGCTATTACCCGATTGGTCAATCCACTAGGAAAAAAAAGGATTCTGTTCCGTCAGTGCTATATGAACCTTTCCTAATTGGTTCAGCTCCGGACAGTGACTTGTTACTTTGGTGTCGCTTTCTTTGTTTCTGTGGCTGTCTGGTCTCATCCCTAGTTTCGCTCATAGCATGCTTTTTATGAGAACGCATGTGTGCTCTACTAATTGGCAGAAAAATCAGCAAATATGACTCCACTTTTGGACCACTTAGATGTGGAATAATATATGTGGTGTATGTTAAACATTGCGTAATGCTGTTAAATGTGACGCTTGTTTCCACATCAATCCACAACTACCAATATATGCAAGAGAAAAGAAAGAAGAAAAAATCTAGATTTAGTTACCTCAAGATCTCAACGCATTTATCAATTGGCCTGATAAAGAATATCTATGTTGCTTTTGAAGGCGATCACTCATCAACCACACATGTGATGCCACGTTAAGAAGTCACAAATCACCTATGTATTGATAGGGGTGTTTACGAGGCTGCTGATTATTAGCTTGGTTTTGAGCAAAAATTAGTTATTTCTCCATCTGTACAAAAAATATAAATTAAATATTGTTACGTAAAATTTTTAATTTATAAATATTGTTACGTATAATTTTTAATATATAAATATTTAATATATTTTAATTTATTTATTTCTGAAAAAATATATTTAATTATTCTTATAAACATATGTAGGGTTAAATAAATAAATAAGTTTAATTTTTATGCACTAAGTAGTAAATACAATTTTTGTACACTGTCATCCAATCAAATATTCTGATTTATATATCTTTTTAACTAGTAGGTGGGAGACTCAACTACTTTTACTAATTTGGCAATATATAATTAGATAATAATATAAAAAAAACTTTACACTCTATTATTGTATAGAAATTAAACTCAAAATATATTATATAAATATTATTATAATATTAATCAAAACACTTATATGTAAAATTTAAAAATTTAGTTAAATTTTAATTTTTATGTAATTTCATCTTTATATAAATAAGTTAAACAATAAAAGTGTAATTTTTTTTTATTTTAATATAAAATTTAAGTGAATAATTTTTTATATATATAAAGCCTTTATGATTGTTAATTTTCTTATAAAATAATGTTTAACTCAATATTAATCATATTTTGATAATTTTTCTTAAATTCATTAAGTGTAAAAGTTTAGTTAAACATGTTACCTTATATATGTTCGTAAGATGTTTCATACATCTTATTATAATATTAAAAATTATTCACTTTTTAGAAAATAGAAAATTTAAAAGTTGCATGATTACGAAAAATTAAGAAAGGTGTAAATAAATAATATGGAAGATCAAACTATAATAAATAGTATTAATAGTAGTTAAACTAAAGAGAAATGTCAAATAATGATTCTAATGAAAGAACATAAATAAAAAATTAAAAATAATATAATTTTAAATTTTAAAATCAAGAGAAAATGTCATATGAAATAGTAATGAAAGAATTTCAGTATTATATAAAGATATAGATTGATAGATAGACGCAGATAAATAAATTACTAGTAAAATTTAATTGATTAATTTAGTTTCTAAAACGTTTTATCAATAAATTTGAAACAAGTAATAAGGAGTGGAGGTGTAAATCTCCTTAAAAGACCAATGTTAGTGCTTGCAAACTTCTCTAACCCTTTTATCTTGATCAAATTTATACATCATAAACCTTTTTATCTTTATCCAAGATATACACACACCTAGTGGTGGAAGATGAGTTAAAAATTAGGGAGGGACAAGGGTGAAATTGGAAAGAGGGAAAAATTAGTATTTTTAATTTTGACTTTAAGATTGGTGCTATCATGAACCATATATCTCCCTAAAGAGCATTTTATAACATGGTATCAGAGTTTTCATGACCATATCTATTAGATTGTTGAGCTTTCCTTGATCTAGCCAATTGTAGTGCTATAAAAATGTATCGATTTGGTCCATTTGCATCGGTCCATCTTGAGTCCAGTTAGATTAAGACAAATTAGTTTTAAGCTTGAAAAAAAAAATACTAGCTGAGCTCAATCTAATCATAGTGAGCTAGGGTCTAGATTTCAGGCCTTTTTTTTTTCTTGGTTTCACTTGCTCAAATTCGTTTAGTTTTATGGGATCCATGTAAAAAGCCACCGGAGAAAGGGTGATGGGTTGTTATTTTATTCTTGATTTATGTGAGAAATATGAAATAAAACTTAACATATTTTTCTTTTCAATGATGAGATTTGCAACTTAATTGGATGTAAAGATGAACTGATGTCTTTTATTTTATTATATTTTGGCCAACATTTACTTTTAATTTAAAACTTTTAAGTAAAGAAATGGTCAAACAATTGAAATTTTTTTGGGTCAGAATGATTGAAACTCAAAGCAGTAATTGTAATGTCCCAATTTTTATACACTAATTACTTTGGTTAGTTAATAGATAATTAGTTATTCATAATTAATTTTACCATCTTAGTAATTAAAATGAACTTTTATAAAAGCTTTGAAGGTGATTAATTAATTTATGAACTCAAAAGTGTACTGATGTGTCTTAAAAAAATTTGGATTCCCTCCATGTGTTCCCTATTGAAATTTAAATTCCAAAATGCATGAATAAAATAATATTTATTTAGAATTAGAGGTGTATGAAACTAATATTTTAATGGGTGTCTCATGTTTATTTTAGTGATTGTGTATGAAATCCTTAGACTATCCTCGCTTATATACACCTAATTGTGAAATTATCCTTCTCACACACACCTACACAAAAAAGAAAAGGACCCAAACCCCATTCTCCCCTCTCACTCACGTTGCCACACATACATACACTCAACAACATCATTTTCTTTCTTTCTTTTCTTCCTTCTTCCATTTCTTCATCCTCTTTCCTTCTTGCTCTTCACCTTCCTTCCATCACTACCACCAACGCTCCCAAATATTCAAACAAACCAACACCTCTCCATCTAGCATCACACTTCCATCTCTAGGCTCCAAAAATCCAAAACCCCATCCTTGGAGGCCTTCAAATCCATCGTTGCATCCTTAAGAAGGGGAAGAGATTTTTTCCAACTTCACTTCTTGGAAGCTTCAAGGACTCCCACTCTCTCTAGTATTTAAGTTGTGGTAGGGGTTTCAATGTCTCCACTTTTGTCTTTGTTAAATCTTAGAGTGCTAATGCTCATGTTTGTTATAAATGTTGTTGGGTTGTTGTGAATTTTGATAAATGCTTGAAATAAATCCTATGATTGGTATGTGTAATGTTAGAATATTTATGGAAAATAATTCTTGGTTCGCTTCCCCATGATGCATTCTTGGTTTGGTATTTGGAGGCCATTTTACATCATGCTTTTGTGAAGTTTTGGGTGGAATTATGAGGAAATTTGAATGTTGGATATGTATGTGTGTGTGTGTGTGTGTGTGTGTGTACACCTTTGTTTTTAATGCATGGGAGCTTGAAAATATAACTTAGTGGGGTGTTTGAAGGTGTGAAGTATGATGTGTGAATTTGAGTAAATATGCATGTCATATGTTTGATAAAACTTATAATAAAACTAAAGGTTGTTTGAGGTTAAGCTTATCATATTTATTGTTTGGGTAGTTAGTTCGATGCAAAGCTCATGTTTATAAAAATGTAAATCTAGTTAATGAGGTAATCTTGAAAGTTACATGCATAAATATGTAAAATTTGGTTATGTGTTGAATAGGTCCACTTTACCATGTTTTGTAAAGCTTTGGTTAGATTTTTATAAAAATTAAGTGTTTGATATACATATATATATATATATATATATATATATATATATATATATATATTAATCCATTGTTTTTAATGTATAAAAACTTAGAAATATGACTATTAGTGGTGTCTTGGGTGATGAGCAACCTCATGTGCGAAAATTGCTCATTATACATGCTAATTGTTTAATAAAATATCTAAATGAAACTAAGAATTGGTTTAAGTTGTCTTTTTTTTATGAAGTTATAATTCTTGAATAATGAAGCTCTAGTTAAGACAATATCTTTGGAAGTGAAAAAAAAAAAGTTTGAATGAATTTTGATTCATCATATGGTACATTCTTAGTTTTGGCATAATGGATGACGCTTTATTCCGATTACTAATGTTTGTGCTTACCCATTGAGATGTTGTTGTAATCTTTCTTATTTTAAAGAAAATGATTTTAGAGTGCATTATTGAAACTTATGCTTGCATTGTTTATGAAGAAAGGAGTGATTTTGAGGTAAGAGGGAAAAAAAAGGAAAAATTAAGGAATAAGAAATCAGAATTAAAACATAAAGATTAAGAGTCGAATTACGTCAATAAAGAGGGTTTCGACACTGAATCGTTTTAAGGACCAGTGATGACTGGGCATTGACTTTCTTTATAGTGCACATGAGAGTTTCAATGTTGATTCACATTAAGGATCCAGTAACGATCAGTTAAACATGAGCTCATAGCCTTAAAGCATCTAAGCCAAGATCAAACCAGAGGAAAGAACAGTGAAGCCAATACGAATAAGGTAGATAGGTGACCAAAGAAAATACCTAAACTTTGAAGTTCTTGATGACTTGCATTATGCTTGAATGTGACATTTAATAAATAAGCCTAATCCTTTTTCCATGCATGCATGTCTCTTTAGTTATACTAGTATAGATCATTCACACATGCATGTACATCTCATCATGCTAAGACCATGCTAAAAGACACATTTACCATGGTAAAGAATGGTTACGAAATCCTAAAATTGAACCTCATGATTGTGTACTAATGATTTCAAAGGTAACCAAGGTAGACTAAAGATGACAATGATGTTATGTTAATTGTATATGCCCCTACTGAGATTTCGATTGATTTCTCACCATTTTCCCCATTTTCATATCATCTCTAGAAGAGCAGGTAAATCCTGATGCAGAAAGTTAGCTTGCTGGAGTATTATTTCTTTTGCCTTACTTGGAGATTATGTTATATCACTTGATCTCATTTGATAATTTGAAATCTTCGAGTCATTTTACTCTATGCTTATGGAATTATATGTCTTTTTTTTTTTTGGAGTTTGGAATTTTGGATTTTTTTTTTTGTATTTGAGTTATGAGACCTCTTGTTTCTTCTATGTTTTCTATTTTGTGACCTGACTCCATGACTTAGTATTCTCTTAGCTATCTTCTTATAATAAATCATTAGGTATTTTTCGTGAATTGGGTGGCGCTATGTGCCACATGATGATATGTGAGATACTGGAATGTTGTAATTTGAACTGCAAGTCGAGTTATGGATGGCTGGTTATTCTATTTATGATTTTTTGTTTTACAGGAGGCATGGTGCCTATGCCATTACCATGCCGGATTTTCGTTAGAATATTTAGTAACATTTATGCCTAGTGAGGCTCTCACTTTTTTTCTTATTTTTTCAAGTAGAGAAAAAGGAGAATACATGTGCTATCTTTGATAGAAGTTATGTTTAATATTGAAATATCATGAAACAAGGCATGATTCCTTAGTATTAACTTTTATATTACTCGAGCACATAGGAATAAGTATAAGGAGTTACAGTAATTACTTATCTTTGTAAAATTAAGGGTGGCACCCACACGAGGCGGGGATGAAGAGGGCCTCCTTGCTCCCTGTCCCCGCCACCCACTTTCTTCCCTGCCTTCGTCCCTAGTTCCTGTCTTGGGGCATATTTCCTTCCTGCCCCCATTCCCCGATTCCTTGTGATCCTTGCGGATATCCCCGAAACAAAAAATCCCTAAATTAATTCATGAACTAGTAACGTTGCTTCAACAATGACTAGTAGTAATTATAACTAGCATAATTTCTCCTAAAAAAAATTCAGAACATCACATGCGACTTGAGAAATCCAAATTACAAAATATTCAAAAAATCCATTACTATTGGAAAAATCAACAAATCACCATTATCAACGGCATTTTCAAAACAAGAAAATCCACCAAAAAATGGAAAAACAAAGCATCATCAACATCTGCTACTTTAAATATGTCATGTGTTAGAGATGTGGCCCATTTTGGTGGCTAAGAAGAGATCGAGATAAAGGAGAAGAGATCTTCCACTCACACTTGGGAAATCTAGTGCTGCTGGCTCTAATATGTTGGCGGAGGAGCTATATATGGCCTGTTGAGCAATAATGAGCTCATGGAGGAGCTAAGTGTTCACGCATTGCAGATGAGATGGCTTGTTCTCGCGGTGTTACAATATTGCCAGTGTCGCAAAGATGACCAGAGAAGATGAATCATGGTGGCAGAAGTCACAAGTTATAAAGTTGTTTACGGTGGTTGGTTGATGTTGCACAAAGAGGAAGAAAGGTTGAATGAAATGATTATAAATTTAGTGTTGTTTGGAAATACCGTGGGCCACTAGGCTGTTTGGCTTTTAGATTTTTAGTTATTTTTTGCTTCTAAATTATATTAATATACATAGAATGCCTTAAAGGTACAATTTATATATATATATATATATAGAGAGAGAGAGAGAGAGTATATTAGGTTTTTGTTTTGGTATCCCCATGGGTGCTGGTACAGTTGGTGTAACCAAGGGTTGTGATTTGATAAGTTTTAGGAAAAAAAACTTAGATTAGTGGGACACACAGCTCATTTTTAGCTACAAGCAATGAAGGGATATTGGTATCCTTGAATTTTATAAGGGTAATGGAGAAACCCTCAGTATATTATATTAGAGGGCATTTTAATATTTTCATATTAACGGGGTCTCTAAAGGGTGGGGAGGGGCAATCTTCGTCCCTATCCCCAAATCTATCTTAAGGGATTTTTAATCCCCATCCCCACACCTGTGGGGGAAAATTCCCTGAACTCAGGCCTAAATGGGGTAGTTCCTATAAGGATCCCCATTTGGTGGCGATTTCTGCCACCTATATTTGCAGTTGGGTACTTTTTTGAAAAAAATTAGTGTTTAAGCTGTTGAGTTTAACTAACTTTTATTTTAACTCCAACCTTTTCAACCTAGCCCACACTTTTTTTTTGGGGTTGTTTGGGTTGTTCTATTGGGCTCAACATGGCTCTATCACTTGTCATGCCCAACACTTGTACCCTGTGACGCCTCAAGTCCATGCATCCTTGTCTAAGGCTAGCACAGCCTTTGGGCGCCCTAGAAACCTCCAGATTTCAGAAAATCCTTTTTTATCTTTTTCTGAAGTCTGCATTTTTTGTGTAGATATGTTCACTAAGCGAGTAGTTCTGATGTCAATACAGTAGAAAATGACACATTTCGAGTAAGTGACCCCCCTATGAATACACCCCAACTTGGTTCTTCACCCTCTTTTCCGAACCCTAACCCCTAAAATCTCTCTTCCTCCCTCCCCACTTAATATTACCTCCTCCAAGCTTCAAGGTAAAAGATTTATGCTAGTTTATGTTTCGTTTCTCTCATTCCTTTCATATTCTTGAGTATGGATTGATTATGTTCTCCATCATTGTCAAGTGGAGGTGCGCCCCCAATATTTTTATAGCTGTTTTAGAGTTATTTAGATGTTATTAGAGATTGATCATGAGTCTATGTTGCTCTATGGTACTTATCGATGTCGTTCCAAGCTCTTAAGATCAAGTTGGTGGTACCCACATACTTCTAGCTCCAAATGGTGAGTGGCTTCAAACTCATAGCCTTATCTTTAGTCATTACAAGTATGTTTTATGCATGATGATTATCAAATATGAAATTAGTGATGAAAGGATGAATAACTATGTTTTTGTAAGTTATGCCAAAGATAATGATTTTGAGCATAGCATGAAAATGTGTTCTAAAAAATCACAGGACCATGATTGATATATTGTATGATATGGAAATGTTATATGTGCTCAAGGTTAAAAAATTCATTTAAAAATATATGATTTAGCCATTTCACTAAAGTTTTTGAACATGTGATAGTGGATTATGGACATTTCTATGCTTTTAAGACTTGAGATTTCATAATATGCTTTTATAGTACCAAGTTAAGTTATTTTGGAAAAATGTCAGACAGAGTATGATTTTACTTTTTGAGCATGTGTATTATTATGATTTCAAAGTTTCTATGATTATGAACCTTATTATTTTAGAGTATGATATTAGAGTTATCAAGTTACGAAAATATGCTAGTTTGGGATATGAACTTAGAACTTTAACTTTATGGTGCAAGGAAGTATGGAATTCAGTATGATTCGTATATAGCAACTGTCAAATACATACTCCGTGGGTTTGAAACTGAAATGCCTACAAGCTGGTGATCCCTTAGGCATGATTTCATAGTCATGGTTATACTAAAGTCAGATTGTTAGAGTTATATGAGTCCAAAGCTCTCAGAGTACTAAGAGTTTCAAGAATTTTCATATTTAAATGGATTTTGTCAAATTAGTTTAGATGATAGATATAGAGAAAAGATAGTTAGTTAATGATTGTGAGAGATCGTTAACCTTGGTACCAAATTGTTCGCTAGAGGACAATATCACCCCTAACCTTGGTACCAAATTGTTCGCTAGAGGACAATATCACCCCTAGTAGATTTAGAGAAAATGAGACCTGGTTAGGTGTCCACAACTCTTAGTCAAGGATGCAGTTCGCCATGGACCATTAAGATTTTAGGCAGAAGCACTTGTTCACCAGGGACTGAGTACCACTTTTTAGATGATAGAAACTGTTATTATATATATGTATACATTTATCATATTCAGGAAATATTGTTTCTTGAGGCTCTACTACTCCATCAAGTAAAATGATTACATGATTGATTATGAATTTATAAATACTTGTTTATGGATCTATGAATTCATAATCATGTAATCGTTTTACCTGTTGGTGCAGTAGAGCCTCAAGAAACAATATTTCCTGAATATGATAAATATATATATTCCTTGGTTGTTCCATGGTGATGGACATGGATGAGAATCCACTCACTGAGTCCTTTGACTCACCCCTCTCCCTTCCTCTCATAGTTGCAGGTACAAATACCATTTCGTCATCGATCTAGTAAACGCAGTTGTTCCCGGTGGTGAGCCTTATTTTGAAGTAATGCTTAGTTTAGGTTAATGTTAGTATTAGGGTGCTTCAGTAAATATACAGGCAAGATCCGAGCCATGCATATATTTTGAGATATTGTAGTTATTTTCCAAGTTTATATATTTCACTTTATGTTTTCAGAGTTTAAGAATGTATTTGGAATGTAGACTATAATTAACAGATTTATGTAATAAATTAGAGATGTATTTATAATTTAGGTTTCAGGGGTTAAACTGATTTTCAGAGTATGATTGATATATTTCCACAATTTTGTGCATTAAATACCTCTGTTTTATGAATTCGAATATTATGTTTAAATTAGAGAAAATGATAATAATTTAGAAGAAAATTGCATTTTAAGTATGAAATTATATTAATTTATGCTAAGGAAGAGAAAATCGGACCGGGAATCGAATCAGTCAGGGCACTGATTCAAAGATTTAGAGGTCCGATTGATTCAACCGAGGTTTAACTGGAATATAATAATAATAATAATACTACGAAATTATTATTTCCCATCAATATAAAAGGCCAACCAAACAATTAAGCCATCATTTTTATTTTTTAACCCAATAATAAAGAAGGTCCAACCATCAAAGGCCCCAACCCCAAAATGGAAAACTCCAGCCCGCTTCTAATTAACTTTTACCTGCATTGCACGATTTACCACACAGTTAATACTATAATAAGAAGAACAACATTCTCAAAGCTTCTTCCAAAAAGATGTTAGCCACGTTTTCAAAATTTTTTTGTGGAGCACCACGTGTGTTATAGATGCCAAACTTTAGCTATCGGAAAATAAAGCACCAATTCCTTTCTTTATCTCCTTGCATCAAACAGCACTGCTTCTCTCACACACTATCTCTCTCACTCTCTCTCTTTTTCCTTATCACCATCTCTGCCACCACCGCGGGTCGCTCCCTTCAGCTGGGCACCGCACCCTGTCGCATTCCGCCATAAAGCCACTGCAACGGTGTCCTTCCCCGTCGCGAGCCCATCACGATCATCTTTAATCCCCGTGAAGCTTGCGGTCTCCTCTGCAATCTTGTGGCACAACCTAGATGTTGCCTCCCGCCAATAAGCACTGCAGTGAACTTCATCATCGCGTTGTGCCATCGGAAGCCGATGCAAGATGAACCCCTCCCTTTCCCTTTCTCTCTTTAGCTTTGTCTCCATCTTTCTCTCTCTCTCTAGCTGGCAGGTGTTGTCGCTGTTGTTTTGCTTCTTTTTTTTTCAGGTGAAAGAGTTCGAACTGGAAACCTCTCAAAACCGGGCCGGTCGACAGGTTTTTCCGGTTTTGACCGATTCTTGACTGGTTTTGGCTCCCCCGGTTCCAAGCCCTTAACCAGACCGGCAAGGTGGGCGGTTTCTAGTTAACCCGGTCCGACCGACCGGTCCGGTCCGGTTTTCTATTCCATGTGTTATGTATTAAGAGAAACACGTCACCCAGTAGACTTATGTGGAGTTGAGATTCCTCATGTGAAACATTCCAAATCGAGTCGTGACATACCCCCACTTCTTAGTGACAATTTGAAGTCATCTCTAAACATCCTATAAGAAAATAGATATTGCCAATAGTTCTGTCCTTTGATTTTTCTGTGTGTGGCCACAAGATGAGTTTTTCTTTTCTCAAAAATTGAACCACTTCACCGTGTGGAAGGCATTGGTATGCTCTGATTGCTCTTTTGAATAAGTTTTCACTTTTAAAATTGTTTAAACCTTTTCCAACTTAAAAATTCATTGAATCCAAACCAAAGCCATCATGATCGTAGTTTTCTTATAACCTTTTCCAACTTAATCATTGAATCCAAACCAAAGCCATTATGATCGTAGTTTTCTTATATAGCAAAACGATATTAAGCTCTGGCATCTTTTGCTTAATGAGAACATTTTAATGCGTTTATTCTTAATATTTCGTGTATATCCATTCATCTATTTCAGCATCCACATTTTCGTATCGACTATTGACTCTGGAAATTAACATCCTAACTAAACTGTATAATTACTCCCGACAAAATAATTTTCATCAAAAGCCTTTGAGAAGTTTTAAAAAGATTCAAAATAGTAAAAACAAAGGTGAACTACGCTAATCTATCCCAAAGTCTTTTGTAATTACTCCCGACACCTTTCTATTTACAAATTTGTCATTAAAGGTCCCTAAAGATTAAAACCTACATTGACCTATGTGCAATTACTAGTTTGTTAACTTAGGCGACAAAAAACAGAGAATGCGGGGGTTTACATTTTACCCTCATAAACTATATAACTTATACACTTTACCTTCAAAACTTAAAAAATGTACAAATCGATTCCTACAATTCATGAATGTGCACTTTAGCTATTCTGTTAATTTTTGCTTAATATTAATAAAAAGTATGTGCATTATATCCTTTCAAATTTTAGGTTAGTTGCAATTTGATACCCTAAATTAATAAACAATAGGCAATTTGATGTCCTAAACTTTCTTGAATGTGTGCTATTTTTGTTAATACATGAAAAATTAATGAAATGATCAATTTGCACAATTCAAAAATGTTAGGAGATCAATTTGTAGGTTTTTTTTTGGGAGGCTGCCCGTGTCACGCCATGAGGGTGGGGAAAGATGCACAAAGCTACAATTCATCATTCCCAAAACATATGACATGCACGTGCTCACTAATAATAACACTAATATTTTGATAATATATATATATATAAACTAAAATACCTTTTCTTTTAACTTATGAAGAGGGAGCTTGTAATTATAACTCATGATAAAATAAATAGTATTTTAATCAATCAAGAAGTCAAAGCATATTATAACACTGCAAATAAATTTTTTATATATCTTTATTTTATCATAATTAGATGTTATAAATATTTTTTTAATATTGTTTCTAAAATAAGTAAGTTCCTTTGAGTTTACGATTCTAATTTATCATGACTATACAAATTTAGATAAATTCATGAGTTTTAATACTTCATTTCAAATATTATTAAAATATTATAATTTTTGATCTCATATATATATATATATCGCAGTGTCATTTTCATCAAGACTTAATGCTGCGAATAGGAAAAGACGATATTCGTTTCCCGCAACTTAACGGACTTGCAAATTTTTTTTTAAAAAAAAAAACTGAATATAATTCCAGTAAACCTAACAATTCAGTTTCATTTACGCTGAAAACAATTATTAAGAGACAAAAACATTTTCTCCCTATTTACAACATACATCATCACTACGGCCAGTTGATATCATCAACATGTGTGGAACTTTTTTAAATGAAAACATTCGAAAAACCACACCAAGGATACCCACTCCAATTAGTAATTATGGTATGAAAAAAACATTTTCAGCATCATAGGCACCATTTAGGGAAGACTGAGTGTAACATCTAACAAAATTCACCCAGTCTCTACATTTCACATTCCCCTCAGTTCTAATCTTTGTACCATACATACAAAACCTACATCTATCCCCTAACACTCTCTATGATCTAGATTTACACTTGGACCCTTTTGAACGCTTCCTAGATGATCCTGTACCAGTCACACTTGCTTTTCTTTTTTTGAGATCACCATTACTTAGAGAATCGGGGGATGCTTTACATGCTTTGCTGTGCTGAACAAGATTGGTCACAATAGCATAAGTGGTGACATCACTTCTAGGTGTCAAGATGGTCTTTCTCTCAATAACAGCATTCTGACCACATTTTGATTCAAGAACTGCCTTGTCTCTTAGCTTTTGGAATATGACATCCTTATCAAAGTTGAAGCAGTCAGTTGAATCCTGCAAAGACGATATTTTCAGGCGATGGATTCGCCGGAACAATTGGCACCAGATTATGCATGAGGCATAACATTATTTCTTTCAGATAAAACAAGAAGGAAAGAAAAAATGCATCATACATACAAGAAAGGTTTAATAATCTGAAGGTCCCTATAATTTCACCCAATTTTCAATAAATCCCAGCAGTCCAAAATTTTTAATCGAGCATCTAATATCTATATTGTAAAAATCATTGTAACTGAGTCCCTAAATAACTTTTCATGACAAAATTAAAACTTCAAATGCTTTTGGTAGGAGGAGTACAAGTCCTAGTAGTAGTCAATTAGTTTTAGGTGTCTACTATCTTTCAATTTTGTAACGGTATATTGCTCTAATGACTTAATTACCAAAAAATTTCCAATGTAGCGACGTTAAATTTTCATTTTTAAACTATATAGACTGAATTGAAAATTGAGTAAAAATTTTACATAGCATTGAAAAAGAATTGAATTTTTTAATAAGAAATGGTATTCCCAATCAAGCATTGTCACTTGTCATTAGCTTGTAATGGAAAATGATATGGAAAATAATAAGACATCATATTAGGAGTTAGATAATAACTAAGCAATCATCTTACCTTAAAATCAACTGGGATGTCAATTTCAAGGGACGAGCAACCACAGCCATCACCAAAGTTGAGTTTCAGAACCATTTCAAATGCTTTGTTATATGCTGTTCTCCTGAGATACAAGTCACCCAAATGTCAAAAGGCCATGACTTCTATTGTGAGTATCAAAAGTGAATCAACACATTTCTGTTCCAAATTTCCAAACTTTCAACATAGATTTTCACAATTCTTCTGAATTCAGTTTAATCTCATCTAGTATGTAAGGGCCAATGAAGTGAGCAAGAATTCCATCAAAAGAAAGAAAAAACAAACATGTATAACAGTGTTAAAACCTTTTAAGCCGGAATGGTTGCCTATCAAGAATGGCCGCTTTGTAATCTTCCCTGTCCAAGAAGGAGACCTGCAGCACAAGGAAAGATAGGTTAGTCGATTTCTCGCCTTACCATGATTACGTTATGTTATTTTCACGAAAACTTGACATAGGTTAATGAAATGCTGCAACAACAGTCATGAGGATAGGAACGAGAAAAGCGTCAATTCTTACTAAACGTGAAGAAGATGAAGAGGGAAACAAGTATTAAGCCATTTCAATTTTTCAAATGAAATCCAAAGTAAAGAGATGAACAAGGAATCAAGTATCAAGGTTGCCACAAATGAAGAGTCAGTCTAGCACACACAGTGTGGACATAAAATAATAAAACGAGAAGAAATAGGTTCAACATATGAATTCACCTCAACAGACTCGAGAAAAGGCAATGTTGCTTTCTGTCCATGACCACTTGCAACCTGGAGAGTCCAGTTCACATATCTTTTATCTGTGATTAAAGCGAATGAACTATATCAAAGATATAAACCCATGCATTGTTTAAGTGCTAGTCAATCACTCCATTCTCTGTGTATTTTGGCTGTATCATACATGTGGCCTAGAATTGATGAATAAGGAAACCAGCATTCACAGACAAGATCAAATGAGTTGAAGAAATATGAGGAATAAGAAAAGTCATGAATTCTATTGAGTGAAAATGAAGCTTTGTCTGGTTACTTTGACAAAGACAATCTGAGGGCATTGGTTCTAAATTTGGAAGCAATGATGCTAATTGTTGACTACAAATGCAGACAAAATTCATCATCAAAGCAAGGAAGCTGTATTTACAATTTGTAATTGTCCAAGTTTGCAAGCAGCATCAGCCATTGAAGAATTGGGACATGTGTTTCTTTTTTTTTCACTCAGTAAGATTATGTATGTGAATATACATATGCTAACTGCATCCGAATTCAAGAACATCCTAAAAAGAAAATATATTGCTTAAAAGTTACAAATTGAACATTGCTTACCAACGCTCAAAGCTTGCATCAGAATAATCTGGAAAAGATCAATCCTGACAAAAGGAGGAATCTGCATGTTAAGTTGGTCCATGACACCTGCAATTACCTGTTCCAATTTAAATTAGCTCATATTAAAATGCATAAAGGCATGTGCATGTGATATCAACCACTGACTTTCACATCAAATGTTGAGATTGTTTATTTTTTTTCCTTAAAATAATCAATGGTTGACATCACCCACTGCAGCAATAACATGTTTCCTTTGTAGATGAGCCTGTCTGGCCTATTATTTTTTATTGTCAAGGATTTAATTGTAACAAGTTTAAAGCTTAGTAAGCTTTAACTTGGGGGAAAGTGTTAGAAATAAGGAAATATTTAATAATATCTTCATTATATCTTTAGAATATTTCATATAATATCTTAGATTGATTTAAATTTATTTAGGTTGATTTTATCATTATGATTAGATTTTATCCTTAGCTTATAAATAGGATTATCTCATTGTACTATCATTTCACAGATTATCAATATATTTTCATACTGCCGATTATATCTTTATTCTCTCTCTTTTCTTCCTCCACTATCGAAAACCCACAATCCACAATTTCAACACAGTACAAGTTATTCAGCTATCTTTATGAGTTATGACCATTTCATCTCCCCAAATACACGTTCTTACCTCTGCCATTGGCTGTCAGTGCTTTCTCATAATATTAACATCAGTGTAAATTTTAATATAGGAAAAATTGATAAGATAGTGAAAAAACAAAAATAATTGGAAAAGAAAACATCTTCTGTAATCAAGAGTTCAGATCAGATACCTTATCTACAAGTCCATGTATGACTAAAGTGGCTTTTTTGTCCTTTGGAGTTTTCTGTGGAATCCAAACACTTATAGTTTAGATGACTAAAATAATGAGAAAGCATAAAAGGGGGAAAAAAGTTGTGAAGTATAGAACTTAAAAGCCAGCCAGCATGAATTAATTCATCTGATCAAGGCATTACAGCTGTAACCACCATGAATTACATACAGATTAAAGATGTTCCATTGTAACTATGGATTTGTCTAACTGCTATCAAGCTAGAGCACACATGATTACCTTTTCATGCATAAGCTGATCAAGGCAACCAAAACTATACATAGTACTAGCTAGATCTCTATAATTCATCGCAATTAATAAGTTTGTCAGAAGGATCATATTTAAAGTAAGGCAATAAAATGAAATTTTCTATACCAAATATTATTGACTGCATGGCCAGAATGAGCTAATTACTTTAGAACTTATATTATACCCAAAAAATTTCAATGGCTAATCTTATCACTGGAGCTCAAACAGAATCTTTATTCCTTTCAAGAAAAGCAGCAAGTATAGTATTTTTCTCTTTAACTACTGAAATCTCATGGGCAAAGTAAAGAACAAGTAGAAAATTTGAGGTCTCCACCTCTGACAATAGCAAAGAAAACTTCATTTTAGAAGCTGGGAAATGGGGTCAAGCCTGATAATGAAGAACATACAGAAGCTGGCAAGAAAAAAGAAGATATACCTGTAGATTTACAATGACAACTTTACCCCCACCACGAAGTGCTTTCAGAGGCAAGTTGCATGCTGGAGTTATTTGCAGACTGCATGGAGAGATTTCAGCCAAGTTATGTCAAAAGAAAGATATAGCAAAGGAAGAAAAATAATGATATGGAAAATCAATATTGCATGGCTCGTGTATTCACTTCAATGACATGAAATATGCTTGAAGCTTCATGTTCTTAGTTGGCTATATGTACCTCCAGCATAATCTGCTGTTTACCTAAATATCATTGGCTATTCGGTGGTGACAATGAACATTTTTTTATCACAAATCCATCTACAATAAATTCCATATATGTTGTAAAATTGCCCTCCAAAATATAAAGATGTGCTTTGGACTCATAACTAGTGATCGTTCAACTACCAGGGTTACAGCTATGACTTTGCTTTCCAGGTCAAGGACTGTTCATTTTAAAAGAGACTAACCTAAAGTTGCAGATCCCTTTCACTTTCCATTCTAATGAAGGAGGCGGATTTGTCAAAAAACATAGAACTACTCAAGCAGTCAAGCTCTTGTCACAAAACTTTAACTCTTTAACCCAATTTTCAGTGGGTCTGTTTAGAAACAGAGAGTAATTCTACTCATCCCAAGCCCAGTTAACAATAAACAACTAACAATTAAACTCCTACAAGTGTGAACAAACAGGTGGGGAGTAGAAGACAACTCATCAGAATAATATAGTGAAAAAATTACAGAAAAAGTAAAAGAAAAACAATTGTAACAGGGAAAAGAAATAAATAATGTTACTACCTTGTCCCCAAGCACAACACTATATCTGCCTGTTTGCAGTGCTTCTCGGCAGGATTCATCTCCTTTGGAGGCAATGCATCCTGTATACACAAGGACAGAGAGGCATACTCAGAGGGAAACACACACACACAGAAAAACAGACACAAATGGTTGTCAAGGTGTTCTTAATTACATACCATAGCTCAATAGTTTTAAGAAACATTAACAACTTGGCCCAATATATAGCTTCATGTAGCTCCTGGCATAAAATCTCTCTCTTTCTACAAACTTATTTTTCCAATATCAATTTTTTGTACCAATTCCGCCTAGGAAGCATTCACCCTCACAACAAATCAACCATCCAGATTTAATCTATGGCAAAAGTGCTATCAATAAAACAAAAATGAATACTAGCATGCTCAGAGAAGCAACTTTGACCATTGTTTTCTATGTGCAATATCCTTTACCTGTCTACTAGCCATTGCGACAAATTCTTAGAATGTCCACCTCTATGTGACCCATCCATATTTCTATTCATGTTCAAGTTCAGGGTAGATCAAGCTCTTTCAAGCTATTGTGCAGTAAGAGTCACAATTGTATCTTTTCCCAGTAAAAGATGTACATGGCATTGTACATGTATGGGCACAAGTGATGATAAGAAATGGAGAAACCAAAAAACAACAGTAAAGTTTTTGTCTCCAATTCAATATTTTTGAGTAAAACGAAGTCATATTATTCTCGCAGAGAGTATAGTTATGCAATGATGATTCTACAGCCAGGCATCAATGTGAAGAAAAGCCATCAATCAAACTTGACATTAGCACAACTGGTATTCTGATAACAAAGGAATTGGCTTGAAACTATATACCAATACCAAAGGAAACACAACCCACATGACACACAACCACAATGAATCATAATTGCTGAACCTCAATCAAATTGCCATCAGGTAAATGAACATTGTACTACCTCCCAGTCCAGGACTGTATCCTTGAGTCTTGTCCCACATTTTGCATCTGAACAGCGCCGTGATGTCTCCTTCAAACCGATTGTTTCTACCTCAAAATCACGAAAGTACCTTAACAGGTTTAAATCATATAATTAGATAATATTTCTTCAAAGATGAAAGATTTTGAAAAAACAAGGATGTGTAATTGAAATAATATAAACACCCAAAATGCATACCCAAAAAAAAAAATGCATAATTATAAAAGGTCACCCAAGGGTGGCTATGTAGCATCTCTATAACAGAAGCAAGCTGGAAATTCTTGGTGAGAAATAAAAGTTCTTTTGTACAGAATTAAACATTGAAGAAAAGTAGGCATAATTGTGAATTAAGTCACCACATGTTTGACTTAATGCAAGAAGCAGGTAAATCAGGCCAAGTCCATATAGCAAAGTTTACCAAGATAATATTACAAATTAGAAATGATTACAAAACAGAAACTACAGGATAGAACTTTTGATGATGAGAAAAGAGTTGTGCTACTTCTGATACTTGCTAGCATATGAATTGTAAATATTCATAGCTTCATGGAAGATATTTGATTGAACACACTAGAGTAATTAATTCCTACTGAAAGAATGCTCATGTAAAACTAGGGTAAATAGAAAAATCAAATCTTACTCGGCTCCACAAGAAGGGCAAGTTTCCATGAAGGAATTCCCATGTAACTCAGCTAGTTTCTCCCTTGGTATTCCAGATCGAAGATGAAGACCATCAACATTCTGTCATAAGAAAATAGGTCAGAAGAAATTTTGTGAAAAAGTTGCTTAATTCTGATGCCATAAAATGGTTAATTTGATGAGATGTAATGCTGGGAAACAGATGAAAATATGTTCGAAGTTGAATTGCCAAGGAACAGATGATAAGATAGCTGAAACATACAATCCATCAATATATTATACGCACCAAATAATTTCAAAAGGTTTCACATATCTAGAGGAAGAAAGTATATACACAATTAAATGCAATGACTGTACCTGACTGATAACAAACTTCAAAATACCGGCCTTTTCTAATTCAACTAGAGCCATGTGAGTCAAGCTTGGCGCTGCTCGATGAAATGGCAGTGATGCTTCGGGCAAGGCTTTACCTTCACGCTGTAATGACTCAAGAAATCAGATGAGAACCCAGTATAAGTCCATAAATCATAAGAAAAAGTGAAAAAGACAGAGAGAACTATGAATGAAAGAATGTGTACTGACAAATGTGTATCAGTTACCTTACCTAGTGTCTATTACTTAAGTAGAAAAATCTATATTCAAACATAGCACTTTGTGTTGGATTTTAAATTCATTAAGAGATAGCATAGGACACCATAATGCCCTTTTTATTACTTGCTTGGATTAAAAACAAATTCAAGTAACTAGGATAAATCATAGGAAAAGCAAGCAAAGGCTGAGGTGGAGCCCCTTAAAAATGTTCATATCCCCATCAGATTTTGTTGTACAGAGGTTCCTATCTTGGCTATGTGATCCCTTCTAGCATATATATCGTAATTTATAAAAACTTTGCAACATTATCTCCATAACAAGGAAATACCATTTGAAGCAAATCAACTTCAACTACTAATGGTACTGTGGTCTGTGTAATGTAAAAAAATTCAAAAAAAAAAAAGGTGATGAATTCTAGGAGAGATGCACTATAACCTTCAATCCATATCATTTCCGAAAAAAATGTATAATTACTTTGGGATATATAATTCCAATTAAGCAACTTCTCTACCATGAGTATGGAGTACATAATTCTAATACTCAGGAATGTAAGGAAACTAGTTTCATAGTAAACGTAAATGTAATGTAACTATATGAAGCTAATATTCTGTTCGCATTAGTGAAGATTCACAACAGTGTGAACCTTCAAAAGGAATAAAAATTTAATTTTCAGCATAGCATAACCATTTGCAAGCCTCAAAATCATCACCTGAAGTGTCCAAATTCCCTTGGGACCTCGAAAATCAGGTATACCACAAGAAGTTGATATTCCTGCACCTGTAAACACCACCAGATGCTTACTCTGCAAGTAGAAAAATGAACAAGTTAAAAATGCTGATTATAGAAAAACTGAAAAAACAAAAGGGAAACTCCCTGACATCAGCATTAATAAGTAGCTGCAATTGATACCTTTTTAATCATGATGGCAAGTCGTTCTATCTGCAGAGAAACAAAAGTCATATTAGCATATGAAGTTGTTGACTCTGTTGTAAATATAATTGATTAAGCTGTAAAGAAATGTTGATATGTAGTGAAGTAAATCTCTCACAAGCAATAAGTTGCTATTCCATATTCAAAGACAAAAGACAAGAAACAATTAAAAGAATCAACATCACAGATGTAATTATGTAAGCATAAATCTCTCACATAGGATACCAACATAGATTCATAATTTGGTAGGATATAATTGATCTACAAGGTGCACAACCTATTCAAACTTGTGTCTACTGAGTTGCTTATGTTTGGATCAACCAGTAGCATCACTTGCACGAATTGACAAATACAACCAACATATCAACTCCCAGAAACAAACTTACGCATAATATATCTAGATCCTTGATCAGAGAGTTCTTTGTACACGATTGATAATAGTACTAAAAGCAAAACTGAAATAACATTCCTACTTAAGATGGTGGAAATTAAGATAACAACTCCGGCATCCACCAAGTCACAGTTGTTCAAGACAACGAGGTCTAAGACAAACAGAGATGAAAACCTAAACAACCCCGCAACAATATCATCAACAACAATGTACTTTATGTGAAATTCAAAACCATAATGTAAAAGTAAACTCCCTAGGCAAGCAGACCTAGATCAAACCTCAAGAGGGGGCAATTGAGCCTTAAGGCCTTACTGATGACAATTGTACTCAGAAAAGGAAGATATCAACAATCTTAGGTATGCCTCACAGATATGCACAAAAAGCTACCATTTTTTATTATCCTTAGCATATTAACAAATGTCTAGCAGAAACTCTTCCACATTGCGGTGAAATTCAATCCCTAAAAATACCTCAGCATGTAAGCTAGTCAACATTTTAATCCTCGATGTTCCAAAGCATTATTCACTTAATCCAAACTCAAAACCCTCATAGTAAGACAACAGCCTCATCTTCTATTCCAATCCCAGGTATTTGTCATCCTAATCCACCACAGCACATATTCACAATCATGCATGCTGATGTATGAAAAACACAACTAAATTCCATCCAAAAAAATTCTAACTTAATCAAGACAACACAACAACATGCAAGACAGAACAACAAACCACAACAACAACAAAGTTATATACAAAAGGAGAGATCATCCACCAAAGTTATTATTACTGGCAATAAAGCACAAGGGCAAGCAGCAATAATAACAAAAAACAAAAACAAGACAAAAGAAACTACTAGAAAGATGAATGGAGAGAAAGGGACCAACTTTTTCTCTCAAAACGTGAGATGGGTCGAAAAGCTCGTCCATTCCAACGTTGCCCACATCTTCTATGTACGAAAGCTTCTCGGCATACCCAAGAGACATGTTGATTGGTTGTGACTGAGAGTGCTGCCACCACAATACCTCTCAAAATCTCTCTAAGTTTTTCACTCTCTCTCTCTATATATATGTGAAGGAAAGGGAATGGAGATGAAGAGTGTGTGTGTGAGTGTGTTTTGTTTTTGTTCCTCAAAGGTGAGAGTGTGATATAAGAAAGAACCATTTGCTTGCTTCATTTAAGGAGACCCCCAAAAAAAGCCAATATACTCCCACTTGTATCCCCTGCAGCATTGCATACATAGGACACCACCACCCTCTTGCCCAATTACAACTTTTTTTTTCTTTCCTCAATGGTATTATCTACTTTCATCAATATGTTTCTCCAATATCCTTCTAAATAGTATCTTTTGATCATGTATAATTAAAAATGTGTCATGAATTTTGATAACCCATTATTTTTCAAGATATTAGGTGATAAAATATGGGTATAAGAGTTGAACTGTGGTTTTCCATAACTCATTGAGACATGTAGGAGTTTATTACTGAACTATAGATTCACTTGCCAAAAATCTAATTTATTAAAATATAGAAAGCAAATATTTAATATAATCATTGAAATTAAAAGCATATTGATATAATGTTGATTATTTGTTTTTTCAAATATTTTTAGAGTACTCCTTAGAAAAATAAAAGTAATAACTTTAATATTGAATGATATACTTGTTAAACAAATTTAAAGTGATAAGTTTTATATTAAAAAACGAGATTTTTAATTTGTAAAGCACTGAATGAATTGAAAAATCTAAAAATTTATCACTTTTTATTTCCTTAGGTACCGATTAGAAGACAAAAATAACTCGTTTCTTGTATTTCCAAAAATTAATCGCCATTAATAATATTTTTTTGTAAAAAAAAATGATTGTATTCTTATCTGGTATAATTATTTAGATGGCACTTTTAAATTTTCAAGAAGTTGATGTGACTGCGGATGAATACGTGATAACCATGTGAACGGGGTTCAAGTATGTAGCTATTTGGGTTTTTAAAGCATTTAATCATCAATTCAATTCTTGACATTACACGTAGAAAGGGTCATTACAACATGTGTGTGTGTCATTACTCCTTTAAAAGAACTTTCACCTCGAAAGAATTAGTCATTATTAACAACCTTAGATACCCAGAAAAATTATATATGTGTGTGTATCTGTGTGTGTGGAGATCTGTTTACACTAAGTGTAAAATTTTGGTATACTTACATCTTTCATAAATTTTTTATGGATATAAAATTTTATTAATTAAACTGTTGAATTTAAAGTTCTTATCTAATAAATCAAATATATCAAATTTCATACAATTTGCAAATGATTTAATATTTCATTATGCTGCTTTATTTAACGAATAGTATGCTTTTTAAAATACTAGTAAACACTAATAATTAGATTACATGCCTATTGTTAATTGATTTTTCTAAAATTTGTCATTCTTAATCTTCAATATAATATCATATAATTTAATAGTCAAATCAAATAAATTTAATTTCTATGAAGAATTATTAAAAGATATATGAGTTCCACCGCATATGTGCGTGTGGAGGTTATATTTTTGTAAATCTCTTTAATTTTGGATTTGACCCATCTAAATTATGGTCTACAATTTGTGTGCCAAAGAATTACATTCTACACTTAAATATGTAATCGAAGTCGTTGGTAAAAAATAAAAAATAAAGAAGATAAGTTATTGTATGCAGGTTCTATCATGTAAATTTATTTATTTTTTCAATTTGACTATCGTGTAAATGATTGTATCTTATAAAGTCTTAATATTTTAATTTTCTCTTTGATAATTAACTATACACTTTAATCTTTATTATCTTTAATAATGATATGAAGTACACTAAAGAATTTTCTTTAAAATGTATAAAATATACTTTTAAAATGTTAAATTAGACTCGATTCAAGTTATGTTAGTCTACAATAAAAATAAAGCTTTCCTAGAATAATTTTACATTTATGACCCATTTAATACGTGGAATTGAGTAATAAATTGGATTTGGGTATTCTAGTTAAAAATTTTATATTTAAAATAAAATATAAAAATAAAATCATAATTCCATAGAAAATGTTTTTTCCAAAATCCTAATATATATATATATAAACAAATGGGTCTAATTAGGGAAAGAATCGACTACCTTCGATACCATGAAAAAGCTCAAAAGATTTTTCATTTAAGAAAAACACGGTTGAATATTAAATAAAATATAAAAATCATAAAAAAAAATTAAAATAAAAAAACCTAGGAAATTGCAACAATCGCATACAATATACCATCTGTTTTATTACAAAGGCACAAAACAATTTTTTTTCTATCTAAATTGTGTATAGTTTTTGAATGAATTCTAAAGTGGTGGAAAAAATATATATTACCGGAGAAATTCGTTAATAAGAAATAAAAATTCTCCATATAATAATTATTAACAATTAAAAAGTGTCAAGCTGATCTTTTACAAAAACTAATATGTTTGATAAAAAAGGTTTTTAAAGAATATTATTTTGGTAATTTTTAAAGACTATTTATTTCAAAATAACTAATTTAAATTATATCATTTATTTTTAAGGGACCATATTAAAACTTTCATTTCTTTGAAACAAGTTTATCCGAAATCACTTCAGTGGTTTCCTTCATATAAATTTTTTTTATCTAGATAGCTACGGCAAAGAAATCTTAAAATGTTCCGTGAAACAATTTTAATATAGACAATAAATTCGTCAAGACAAATTCAACCAACTCGTAAAAGAAAATGAAAAAAAAGGGAAAAAAAAAGCCAAAATAAATAAATATTAAAGTATGGTGACAGCTTATTCCAGATGACATGTCGGTTTCCTTGCACAAGGTAAATTCCATTGATGGGTAATTTTAGACTTACATGTGTCAAGTCATTATAATTGGTTGCCGACTGATCAGCACATTTTATTTTGACATAGAGGCAAATAATTTACAAATAATTATGGGGTTTGTCCACAAAACCTATACATGGAATTCCATTATTGATAGCAGTTAGCTGTCACATATACTTACCTCTCGTTAAAAGTCATTAAAACTATTTATTGATTGATTTTAATGAAAGATACACGGTGCGAGTTTGATAATGTTTTTTGACTGAGTGCTTTAGCTTATAGATGAATTTGGAGCGGGCCAAGCAGGGCCTTGGCCCCCAATCCCAATTTCATATTAATGATATATAATTAAGTGAATCTTATTTTTTATAATATGTTAATATTTTAATATCAAAATTTCAATCTACATCTATTTAGTAATAAATAGAAATATTTAATTTTTCATATGTTTTTTAAAATAGGTTAATGAAATAATAAGTTAAATTGTTTAATAAAGAATTTCATTTTAATATGTGGATAGTGCTAAAAAAAATTATACATTTATTTAATCACATATTGTCACTTAAATAAAATATGTTTAACTCTCACCTTATTATTCAAAAATCATACATGAGAAATATTGATTAGATGATAATAAAAAAATATTTTACATTATCAATGATCAAATTAAATCCTTTAATAAAAAGTATATATAATTAATAAATGAATTATTAAAATAAAAAATAATTAATTAAATTTTTTTATTTTACTACTATTTTGGCCCCTCCATCATATGATTTCTAGATTCGTAACTACTCCACCATATGAAAAACATAAATCAGTTTCCAAAAATGTGTGAAGTTAGATTGGCTTTGAATGAATGGCTTGATTGCTCTAAGTTTACTATTAACCAAACGGCCTCAACTATGATTACCAAATTTGACAAGTATTGGGGATCAATACATAGTGTGATGGTTTTGGGCACAATTTTGGATTCAAGGTATAAAATATTGCTATAAAATTATTTTTTTTCCCTCAGATTTATGGAGATGCATCGGCTACTGAAATAGAAAAGATAAGAACTACTTCAAGTGTTTAATTGTTATATTTAAAATATATTTGGATTATGTTTGGATATTTTTAATTTATTGGGCGAGTTAAAAATTATGATAACATTTGCAAAATTGTCGGGAACCTATTATGGCATGGTTGTAATGTACATGATGATATTTCAGTTAAGCATGCTTGTTTTGATCTCGTCAAATTAATCAAGGATATGGTAGCAGGGAATTGATTTGATTTTTAGGCTTTTTGCCCCTAGTTAATTAAATTAAGTCTTCCTTTATTTAATTTTCAAGTTTTTTTTTCATAATTTTTAATAATATAGTAGATATTCATGGATATCCGTGGGTACCCATTTATTCACAGAAAAACATAAGAATGGATACTTGAATGAATATGGGACAGGATTGGATGCAGATATTTATCCATGAGGATGTGAAGCAAGGGGCTATCCCTTGTCCCTACCCGCCCCATTGACATTCCTATGCATATGTACTGTCTTAATAAAAAAAATTAGAAATTTAATTAGATTGATGGAAAATAAAAAATAATTTGTTTTAGAAAAAGAAAAATGGTTGCCAATAAATAGATGAAGAAGTCCAAAATTGATAGTGCAGCTATTTGAATAAATGTTAAAAGAAAATTAAAAAAATAAATTGAGTTCATTAAATTGAGATTTTTGATATGCAAAATATGAAAAGTCATATTCTTACTTTTATGCATAGAAATAAGATAAAATAAATCTTACTTTCCATTTTATGTTCTTTTTTTTAAAGTTGTTTTGGCATGTTACTAAAAACACATAAGAATGGATTACAATAAATAGCTAATAATTTTAAGTTGAAAAATAGTTTAAAATCATAAGAATCTTTTAGAAGCTCTTTGTTAAACCAAAAAGCCAATAAAAATTCATCATGTTTGGTAAAGCTACAAAAACAGATTATAATCAAAAGCTGATAGTTTTGAACTGAAAGACAACATATAATCATAAGCATTAAGAATCCTTTTCAGCAACGAAGATGGAGGTAGCACTTCCACCTCGCCCCCAGAGCTGCCTGTTAGGATCAACTTCCAACAGACTAAAGCCTAGTAAGAAGGCACAAGACATTTCCCATTCATGGGCTTGAGATAGGCCATTGAAGCTTTCAGTCACGTGAGCCTCTAAACCTCATTGAGAATATTTTGATTAGTTCCCAACCCAACGAACCAACACATCCTTAACATCTTTGTTGGGCCTATTGAGTTCTGATGCTTGCCCAGGCCCACTAAAGAAGATAGCTGGAGTTTGCATCCGATAGCCTTGATCATTTTGTAGCATGTTACCCCTTTCTTAATCTACACTTGTGCCCACGTGGTTCAATGGTGCTTTATTTCCCCTCCGATGCTCTTTTGACTTCATTTTCACCCTCTCGTGCATGTTCATCTTCCAACAAAGGACCCACCATTGGTTGCCTCCTGGCTTACATGATCCACACTTGCATTCCATATTTTGGGGACGAATATCATTGATCTCTAGATCTTACTATTCTAATACTTATTTCATCACTATTAGATATGGATGAATAGAAAAAATTGGAATTATCATTACATCTAACGATAATAAAATGAGTATTCCAATTAAACACTTATTTTTAGTGTTAAAATAGCAGTTTTAATACTCTCTTCGATATGCACATGAAAAAGTTCACCCTATGGCATCAATTTGTATCCTAGCTGCTGCAAAAGACTCCATAGCTAAGGTTTCTTTATCAGACTTTACGCATTTACCCCAATAATCTCCAATCCTCCTGAAGTTTACCACTATCGAAGCATAATTGAAAGCTTCTCCTACCATGCGACACTTAGCCATCTCTCATGATTCTCTACAGCCTCACCCTTTATGACGATTGTCTTCTACTCTTCTTCCTGTATCTTTTACACCCCTGGACAACTTTGTAAGAAAGCCGACCTCTCCATGCATTTTGAAAATGCCGTCATCTCCAAATGGGTGTTGGTTTCAAGTGCAAGTTTAGAGTCCCACGTTAGCTAAGTCTGGATTGAGTAAATAATATATATAATGGGAGAACTTATACATTCATTATCTTAAGATTTCAGGTTAAGATGTAGTGTCCGACCCACTTTTATGATTTATTATTCAGTCCATTTATTTAAATGTCCCGAATTTTGGATCTCGCTCAACCTCTTTGCTCAACAATGGTTCCATCTAGTTTCCATTCTCTGGCGAATATGGCTGTTTCATTCTGTCAAATCTTACAAATTTCACACTGAGGACGCAATCCTGAATCTTTTGACCATCCATTCTCCTAATAGTACTTCTATTCTTCTGTGATAGGTACAAATCAACCGAACTTCCTTCGTGCTTAAAGAGCTACCAAAGCCATTGTTTATTCAGAGACTTTGACCTACCATCAACGAACAAAGTGAATGGATTGATACACCACCATGTCGAGATCGCCCCCTGCCTTGTTTTGGGTCATCTTCATTCTATTCTATTCTTCTTCCATAGGTACACTTTCTGCATCGTCTAATAAATTGCTTTGGGAATGTTGAAACTGTATCTAGAGTGTAACTCGAAGAACGCAATCAACAAGTTGGTTATTGATGGAAGACTTGACTTATATTGGATCTATCTGGATCTATCTTATTAGATATCTTTACTTATGCCGCTTGGTATTTTAAATGTTATTGTAACTTTAATTTGTTCCTATGGAGTGTAACCAGGTGGCTTGTACAGTAGCAAATTTTGCTTTATTTCATGAATCTGTTGTATGGAGTTGGGACCTGCCTGATTTTTTGGCCCTTCTCTCCATTGCTGACTTAGTTCATTAATAGAATCAGATTCCTCATCAAAAGAAAAACTATAAGCATTTGTTTTAAAAATTTGATTATAAAAGCTTATTATTTTAGAATCATGATATTTTTGTCAAATTAACCCTAAGGATTAAATATCATATAGCATAAACATATAAGTTCATACATATTTTTGCAATTTTCTACACAAAACCAACATTTTCAAATAATCCAAACAAAACGCCTATTTTTAAATTGCTGTTAGGTTTATACATCCAAACAAATTGATTTTAACATAATTGGTTATATGAAAAACGATTATAACTATAGTCGATTATTGAAATAATTTTAATGGCATGGTTTTTTTCTAATTGACATTAAAAAATTAATCAGTATATTTAAAAAATTAATTTTTGGTTGATGGATTAACAAATTGGCTAATTGATTAGTCCCTCTAGTTATTATTATTTTTTTGCTTTTAATTCCTTTTTTTAATATTATATTTTTTATTTATTCACTATAAGTCTATGTTACTATAAATATTTTAGAATATGTTTTCAGCAATTAAAAATATTAAAGAACTTATTTTTATTTGTTGTAAATATTTTAATATTCTTCTTTTGATCCTTATAAATATATTTGGTTAACAATATTGGTTAATGATAGGAACTAAAAACTTAATATATTAGAAAAAATAAAACACCAAAATCCAAAAAAAAAAAGAATTAAAATAATAAAATTAAATAACTTATATTTAAAAATATTAAATACATATTTGAATTTGAATTTTTCCAACCTGTGCCCTAATGAAAGAGTTAAAAAGAGAGTTTTTATATTAAGAAAATGAGTTTTCATTTTTTTCAAAATATAAGTCCCATTCAAAAGTTTTTAAACTTACTATTTATCCTTAATCAATGCGCTTTAGGGCAACAGGGAGAAAAACCCTTTGAATTATTTCACACCATAAAAAATGCTAAAAATAGTATCATCATGCAACAGCTAATAATGCCGGTCAACGTAATAATGCCGGTCAGCGTGGAGTCTCCGAAGTGCGCTTAAGGATTACTTAGTACCTACCTCAAGACGAGAACGTGCAGGGGAAGCCATTGAAAATTACATTTTCAATATTTTTTATTGACGGATTTTCAGCATCATAATCTTAAATTGCATGCTTATCAAAACATATTTCTTATTTACATTTTGCATTACAATATACACATGGGGTTTTTTTTTATAATAATTTTTTTTTTCAACCAAACTAAAAATTTAGAGAATCAATCAAAATATCGAAATTAATCACTTATTGTATATCTAATCATTATGATACTATTAAAATATTTTATGTAAATTCACATAAATCAACATCCTATTTTATTAAAATTGAAATTGAAATTGTCAAATATCAATATAATTAAAATATGTTATTTAAATTTAAATTTATAATTATTATTATTGTTGGGCCTATTATTATTTAACATTGCATAATATACTTATCAAGCACACAAAACCAACATCATCGACAATTTGTCTCGAAAAGTTATTTTCTTGGAAAGGGCTTTGTCACTCGCAATCTATGAAGTACAGGTACTGATGTAGACACGAAACATAGGATACAATATAGACACGGATATTGAGATACACTAAATTTAAAAAAATACATGACATCGACACAATCTATATATATATATATAATTTTTTTTATTTTGTTGTATGCTTATTTTTGCCTGAGTTTTTTTACCATGTTTGTATACTTTTTTTTTATCTAATTAGTTCTTCTTCTTTTTGTTTTTGTAGTTAACTAAAGAACTTTCAAAATAAAATGATCCAATAGCATATGTTGATAATAAAAAACTAGAGTAGTCAACTAAATAACTAGAGTTGATTTTTGGGTTCATGTTGGTAATAAAATAAAAAAAAAAACAACTCAGGCATGCCCACTACCTACCTAAGCTGTCTCCACAGTGAATTAGAGCAGCGTCTAGCTATGTCCAGTGCATGTCCAAGCTAAAAAAAATTATTTTTTTAATTGGACGCGTATGGACATGTGTCTAACACGTATCATGTGAGTGTCGGTACCTGACATATGTTTGTGCTTCTTAGCTCCCAATTGTACATTATTACTCCTACTCACTCATCTTTTATTTAACTTTTCGAATGTGCCTTTTCTATCTTTTATAATTAAGCCAATAGTATATAGTTAATTCTAATTTTCTTAAAACTTAATATTATTACTTTAAAAACATTTTTTTAATATATTAGTACTTTTAAAAAGCTAGTACCAAGTAAGGCATTAGGTCATTCGACAACAATAAATATGTAATTTAATAATTGATATTTACTTGTATTTTTAAAAATATATCATCCCATCAATATAAAAAGAAATAATGAACTATCAAATCATTTTCATATTGTATAAAATTTTATAAACTTTATATATTTTTGTAGAAATTTTAAATTCAATAATTATATTAATAAAATTCAAGTAAAAAAAATTGAGTAAATGGATCCACACTCCTATGTATAACATGAAAAGTTGAAGACAGTAAGTATCTTCTATTGATACACTCAAATAAACTTTTATTAATTTATTTTAAATTTATCAATTAGTTTATGAGATAATATTAAAATTGTGATAAAAATTCTTTGATATAATTGCCTTGAAAAAAATATTCGATACATTATTTATTTATTGACAATGAAGCACAAAAGATGAAAAGGAACAAGAGGGAGCGCATTGTAACAAACCAAAATAACTAGTTAGAACTTTCGAGTAAGTATTATGATTTGTGAGCGATACTCGCTCGAGATTTGTAATATGAATGTAATTTCTAATTTGACTTGCAAAATACACTCTGAAATCCTATACTCAGTTGCACAACTTCAACTTGTATGAATAATTTTTTATCTAACGGGAAACGATTATCTTTATTTATTCTCTTTAACGTATATTAAGGAGGAATTGATGAAAATTTTGACACACACTATATTATTGATAAGTCTTATAATTTAAAAGAATGTCATGCTTAAATTTGACAAAAATAATATATATAAGGATAGAATCAAGGGAGAGAAGTGGCTTTATATGAGTAAGAGGAGCAACTTCCTGTATTAATGATTAAAATTAAAACATAAAGTCATATGATTTTTTTAAGTAATCATCTGACATTCTAACAACTTTTAATTCTAACCATTCATATATAGTTATACGGCTCAAATTTGATCTGTCACTCTTATATAAAATCACTTATCTCACTAGATACATCTCCTCTATATATATACATTGTAGTAATATGATTTATTATTTTTGTCATCCTTAAAATGCTTTTTTTTTTTTGTCTATGCCTATATATACACATTAGATTATGATCAATTTACATCAATGTAACATTTTTTTTTTGTGGTTACATCGTTGTAACTTCAAATGTAGTTACATTGCTTAATAATTTTTTTTTATAAAACATATTTTTGTTAATCAAACCATCCAATTACAATTACATATCATAAAGTTAATTTATGACAAATCTCATAAAAAATAAATATAATAAGAATATAATTATATAGCTCTTATTATTGTTTCATTATATATATATACACTACATTGATTTTGTTGTGTATTAAAAGTATACCAATCGATTTTAAATTAATTTAAAATTATATTAAGTGGTGTAACTATGTTTAAAATTACACTAATGAAATATGATCATAATCAAGGTTCTGAAAATCGGCTGGATATCGAGGGCAGGGTAAGGGTGAAGGGTTCAAATGTTCAGTGATTCAATCAGTTCAACTGGGTGTCCAACCGGAATATAACCGGTATATAATAATATATGTATTTATATAAATATATAAAATAAAATATATATCATGAAATAATTAAAAATTAAATTAGACATCAACATAACCTATAGAACATAACATAATCCATCCCTTTCATATCAATAATTCAACAAACAAATCAAATTAAAATAAATAGTCCAATCCAAATCCAACAAACAAATCTTTCCTTTCTATTTTTCCCTTTCCTTTTTTTCCCAATTTTACAATATTCCCTTTCATATAAACATGTAACTAAATAAATAAATCGGAACAAAAAACTTTTATGAAGCGTATTATAAAAAAAATTCAAAACTTAATTACCGAAATTAAATGACATAATGCGTGTTACTAACACTTTTAAATTTAATTGAGTAAAATACTAAAATTTCAACGGCTTAATAAATTAGTTTAAAAAGTGCTCATTCTTGTTTATTTTAGCTTAAACTTTTCATGTAAATTTGTTTTCATATATTATTTTGGTCAAATTTTGGGAAGAGGCGGTTGTCATTCCCAATTAATCTATTACCACTCCTACTTATTTAACTTTTGTTTAATTTATGTAAAATACCTTTGTGTTCTTTTTTGTAATTAAAATGCTGTCTATTATTATTTTAAATTTTAATAAACCTCAATATTATCAACTTTATAATATATATTTTTAATATATTGTTACTTATATTTTTTTAACTTTGTAAAAATTTTCAATTCTTGTTCATTCTGTTACAGCACATATTAAATTTAATTTCTCACATCAACATAAAAAAAGGATTGTCCCCGGCTCAAAATGATAACCCAACCTGAATTTTTTTGTAGTATAACAATTTTTTTATACTTTTTTATTGTACACAATATACAGTATTTTATGAGATGCAAGATTATGGTTTCTTGTTGGTGGCTTTTATCCTGCTTCTGTTTCGGCCTTTGAGGTGGCTGCTAAGTTTTCTTCTGCTGTGGCTGGTTTATTTTGCGACACCCAAGCCTAATCTTTTTTCTGTGGGAATGTATTTGTTCAAGTTTTCTTTTGTGTCAATGGTAAGTTTGGCAGCATGTCACTCAACTAGTTCTTAGTATTCTTTGTGTTTTTCTTTTTTTTAATGACTTTTCTTTTGCTCCTTCAATTTTAGAGTTTGAGCAATTTCAAGTATAAAAAAAAAATATCAGTGCACAATCGTATATTCAACATATACAATTTGTTTTCATTTCAGGTGATATTTATATGAAATATCAAAATAAAAATTAATAGAATATTAGAAAAATATTTTTAAAAGTTGATAAAAGTGAGGTTTATAAGAATTAAAAATAGCAATAGGTAATATTTTAATTACAAAAGAGAATATAAGGGTATCTTAAGTAAATTAAATAAAAGTTAAGTAAATGAGAATAACAAACTAGCAATAGAATAATGGAGTAGTAATAGCTGCTTCCTAAATTCTGACACGTCTACAAATCTTTTTCATGGATGCAGTTTTGACAACCCTTTCGTTGACTTCATGGTGGTATATTACCAACCCGATCCTGTTGATCCATTCGGTTGACTTGGTGGCGGTGTTACCATCCCCTTAATTATCGCGGTAACACTAGTTTTTGTCCCGTACCATTTAAACACTCAAGTTTTATGAATTATCATTCCCTCCCACTTTGTTTAGAGCAGTGATATTCGTAATTATGATTTATCGAATACAATATTGAAACACTCTCATATATTTTTAGATGAGATGTAAGACTTAAATTAAGTGGGATCCATAACTCTTCTAAGGATAAATGAAAGTATATTGATATGGTATATCACACTTTGTGAGTTTAAATAGTATTTCTCCTTTCTTTGTATCTTCAATTCAATCATTTTAGCTCCCGATGTCTCCGATTAAGTAAGAAATTGGGATCTAGAATTAAAATTGGACGATCCAATTCTATAAAAATAAAAAATAATTAAAATAAGTTATTCTTAATCCTTAATTTATACACAGTAAATTTTCAATCATAGAACTTATTAGATGCATCTCATAAAATTTATATAGTTCTTTATCTTTCTTAATTATTTTCAAATAATCAATTACAATTATTTAGCCGACTCGAACATAAAATGTAATATTCTAAACCGATTATAATTTAGAAAAAGGAAATTGAAATTAAAACTTTACCATCCAATTTAAATTTTAACATCAAAACGAACCCTTACCTGTGAAGTGTGAAATAATGGATGACACATAGCGCGCATTTGGATTTTCTTCTAAAAAAATATTTTTAAAAAATCATAATATTATAAAAACAACAAAATTACGAGTGAAACGACCAAGGACTCGTTTGGATTTTCTTCTAAAAAAATATTTATTTAAATGAACTCTTTTAAAAAGATATTTTATAAAAGAAAAAGCTGCTTAATACTTGCATGTAATATTAATTTATATTTTGATACAGTATTAAAATATCTTTATTTATTACCAAATATATTTTTTATATTATAAAATCTTTTTTCAAAAGTAGAAATTATAGCTTCTAAACTCTTTTTTTTTCAGTTGTTCTAATGAATTTGTTTTTACATAAAAAAATTTATCCAAACATATTAAAAAATAGGAAAAGATATTTTTATATCAAAATAATGGCATTCAAATGACACAAAGATCGTTGATCTTGCATCATTCTTACTGAAAAACAAATGTTAAGAAGAAGACGTAATTCAAAACCAGCCTCCCAAATTGGTAAACTCGTTCATACTACAAAGCTCATTAAGTTCACCAAGAGTTGCAGTGGAACTACGTCACCACACGCACTTATTTTAAGTGATATTAGATGTATAACTAAACTGTACAATAAATTTACATCATATATTTTATTATTATTGGATTTGATAAATGAGTGGGATGAATAAGGATCACACATCACATCCAATAGTGATAAGATGTGTGATGTGTATTTGTTATGCAATTTAATTATACACCAAACATTATTCCTTAATTTTTACGACAGCCCATAGGCCAAGCCATTTCGAGAGTGTTTGTTATATAAATTGCAACCTTGTACTCCATTAGCTAGTGCTCTCTGTACCTTCTGAGAGCTCCACTAGCTAATGCTCTTTGAAGTTTCTCAGAGGTCCCCTTTACTCACCTTCTAGACTTCAGCCTTTGATTCCTCAAGTTTAGTTTACGCATAATCCCCATCCATATCCGAGAGACCGAGATTGTTTCTTCTCAAGGTAATCCTTCTTCTCTGTTATATATGGTTCTTCTTGGTTACATTCTTGTGCTCTTATTAACTAGAATATACGACCCATATTTTGCTTTAATACTCCATTATATTATTGAGAGTGTTTGCATTTTAGTAATTAGTGTGTGTGTCTATATATATATATACACACACCACACACACATACTGTGCTGTCTTGAGAATTTGCAGAGTCAGTTAGGCTTCCTTGAAACCAATATTAAGCACTGGATTGAGAATAGGGAAGGTACATGTACCTAGTTTTACTACTCTTACAAGGGGAGAGGTTCTTTCTACGATCTGAAATCGTAACTTCCCAATCATGAGGCAGCAGCAACCTTATCATTGCACCCAGATGCACTCCCTGAATTCTAATGACTTTATTGTATAGGCGTGCCTAGAAAGTGCAGGTTGAACAACACCTCCTTTGTTTTCTATCATTTACTTCCATAGCGGATTGGATGCAGAGAGACAGTAGTGCTTCACAATCTTGTCCCTCTACAGGAAGCTCCATATGAGTTCAAGTGGTTTTACTTTGAGGAGGAACCACCTATGCAGCTGCCCATAAATGCATCCTCTTTTTAAGTTTTTAGATAATCTCGTTATATACGATCTCTCGCTATTAATTCTTCCATGTTATACATTTTATTCGGGCCTCACATTTTGAATTAATAGCGAGAAATTACACATAATAAGATCATATATAAATTTAACATGAGATGATCCATTTTTGTGATCTCAGAAATGTATTGAATTGAATGAAATAGTAAGTGCAGTGGACGAGGAAATTTCAAAAGGAAACTAGATTGAACATAAGTGTCAGTTTATTCTAGTAAATTCAGCAGTTGAACTTTATAACTCCCTTTTTGGACTTCTGAACATTTTTTACGACTTAAGTGACATGAGAGTCAACCTTTTGAAATTGTTGAAAACTTTGGACATTTTTGTGGACTTTCTATTATTTTTCTTTCTTTCTTTTTTAATATTTTATTTCACATGCAGTTGAGCCCATGGCAGTCTCAACTAGTCCAGCACCGCAATTAGGGGACCGGTTGTGTGAAAATGGATTTGAATGTGTTAAAATTCTACCTGCCATCAATGATGCACATGGAGGAGTGATTGTTGACTTGAAGGAGCCTATGGACTCTGAAGTTTTTGCTACTTCGCTCAGGTCTTCACTTTCACAATGGAAGCAACAGGTAATTATTATGCTACATACAGCTCAATCTTGTAAGAATGTTCCTTGGAAAGATTTCTTGTAAATTTCTTAAACTTGAAAGGTTTTTAAATTTAAATAAAGGACGGGCTTTGCAGTGCATAATTTAATTTCCTTATATTAAAGCTGCTTCCATTATGTAGGTGCGACTTTATGTCTTGTGGTTCACATTGCGATATGATATAAATTTTTTGACTTGTGGGCATCTTTTAATGAGTCAAAATATCGAGTTGTTATAGTTCTCCAGAACATGGATTGTCTCTGAATTCAGCTAAAATTGCGCCTTATTTATAGTTGTGCAGCATACATGCTCGATGCTTCAATCCAAGATTAATCCTTCCTCTAGATGAATTCTTTCGGGCAAAAAAAAAAATGATAAACTGATCATATAAAGAAGATTTATATTATTATTCAATCATATATTTATATCAATAAATATAGTTGGTTTTGTATTTTGTGAAAAATTATACAAATAAAATATAAATTAATCATATAACGGAGTTTTTTTTTTTTGTTCGAGTAAAATATTTTCATATTGTGATAATATCAAAATTAAACTCAAAGAAATGATCCTATTTCAATTTTTCTCCTTCAAAGTCTTCATATGACGTGCATTAGGGACTTTTGTGACTTCGTTTCGTTCTACATTTCAGCAAAATGTCAAACCGTCAAAAGCGAAATCCTTTCAAAACTTTTGATCAACGGAGACAATAACTGCGTATTATATACTCTCTGCTCTTAGAATATTTGTTTTCATCTGTAGTACTTATTCCGTTAATCTTTTTTTTATAAAAAAGAAAAGAACACCTTTCCTTAACTAAGATATACAAGTGAATAGAAGGTGGGGACGGAAGCTGAACTCATGACCTCTTTAACTTATTAAGATATACAGGAGTCTACTGCTAAACTGGGGGCTCACTTGCAAAGAAAATAATACTTTCATCCTTATATATATAAATATTTTTAATAAAGTCCCTATTGTCTAATGGCTATTGTAACACCATTTATTTGAATTGTAATAAAGTGAAGTGCTAAAAGGATCAAGTTAAAAAAAAGAAAAGATAGTTTATAATAAAAATTTCATTATGTATAGAGACTAAATATATGTATTTTTCATATATAACTTCCTTTTATAAGACACTTTTTTGTTTATTAATTGATCTGTATACTTCGCTAAAACTTTTTGTCAGGGCAACAGTAAGGATGAAATTGAAAATTATCAACACTAAATTGAAAAACAACAAAGATATTTTTTAACCTATACTAGTATTATCTAAAATTTATTCAGCTATACAATAAAATGGAAAACCTCTGACCTCCATTCAGCTTTTATTAACTTTAATACGCATTGCAGGGAAAAGATGGTGTTTGGATCAAGTTACCTATCAATCTTGTTAATCTTGTTGAAACTGCAGTTAAGGTAATTTTCCCAAATTTTCTTTCATTGTTTTGCTGTAAACCTTGCAAGTAAAGTTGCTTTTATGTTCTCAATTTTAACGTGCAGTGAGAACGTTCTCATGTCTGATTCAAGCCATGCACAGTTTAGCCTGATTTTTATCCATTTCATATTGAACATCTCTATAAAATTTGGTCATTTGGGAATTGGGATAGCAACTTGAGTAAGGTCTAAGATAATAACTCTCAGTCTCATTGGATTACAAGGACAGTAGGTCACTATTTTTGTTTACTTATTTAATTTGTTCTTTCTCTTGATATGGTAGTAATGAATAATGTTATGTTCACCTGCCAAATGTAAACACATTTACGTATCTTTACCTAACAGCTTAAACTGTTGGGGGCTATGTTGCATAGATACTAGTACTAGTATCTGGTATAACATGAGTATGATACGGAGATATGATATGAATCTAATTAAAAATTGATTAAATATAACTGGAAGTATTGGTAAAGTATTCGAAACTATGTGTATCTAGTAAGTCTACGTAGACTATTTTAGTATCTGTGCATTATAGATTGGGAGAGATGGCCAATGACATATCATAACTTCAATGATCAAGAGGTCTAAAGTGTTATTCCATGTTCTTCTAAATTTTTCACATTTGAAGCACAAAAGGCATTCACGTGATGGGTAGTGATACGCACATTTCTCCTCGTTAATGATTTTGGTAACAATTTTGCCGTAAACCAATAAGCTGTGATTTTTGTTGCTGGCAGGAGGGATTCTGGTACCACCACGCTGAGCCAAGCTATCTAATGCTAGTTTACTGGATTCCTAAGAACGGCTGCACAATCCCTCCAAATGCTTCCCACCGTGTTCGAGTTGCTGCTATAGTCTTGAATGATAAGAAAGAGGTATAGAATTAGATCAAAGAGTGTTTCTCTACATATACACGTTTTCTTATAAATAATCAACATTGCTTCATGCTAGCAATCTGAAGTGCAATTTTTCCCCTTCTTTGCCTTTCTCTGTTTCTCTGTTGCTTGTTTTATGGGGTGTGGTGGGCTTGTAGGTGCTTGTAGTCCAGGAAAAAAGAGGCAGATTCCATGGGATTGGCTATTGGAAGTTACCTACTGGAGTAGTTGATGTGGTATGCACATTTTCTTAGATGAAGTCCCTACAGTGTTCAAAATTTTCCAATTTGGTTAGCTACATGCATGTTGCATTGTCTTGTACCTGCAGGGTGAGGAGATTTTTGCGGCAGCTATTAGAGAAGTAAAGGAAGAGACAGGAGTGAGTATCTGAGTAAATGTTGCATTCCAAATATGTTGTAGAATGCGTATTAGGGGATTATTAGATGCTTATGGAGTGCCAATTGTGCTTTGACCACTAGTGGGGTGATACTTCAGCTTCATATAGTGGGCAGACCCACCATTAACTATCACCTGAAGTTGAAATGTCATTTTATAAATGGTTACAGCATAATTCTACTTGGCACACTCCATGAGCACCTAGTAATTTATGTGCCACTATATTGATCGTAATGGTTTTTTTTTTTTTTTCTCTATTTGATCTATCTTTATTCTTGATCAGGTCGATACAGAATTTGTGGAAGTATTAGCATTCAGGTATGAATTTTTTACTTTGTGAGATCTAAACATAGACTTTTTTTTTATTGAAAAGCTATTTGGAAACCAAGCTAACACTTTCCTCATCCCTTAACCTTTTTTCATCAGTTTTTTTTTCCTCTAATTATTCGCATTTCAAGGATGTGATGTGATAGATGAATTGGAATTAGGCCATAGGAGTCTTATGAATTCATTTGATGAGCACCTATAACCTTGTGGCATTATACTTGTGATCTGTTGATTTGACAATGCCCTATATATGATTTGCACTGAAATTCTAGTTTCTATTTTCTCTGTTTAGAAAATCTATTTCAACCCAACATATTAAGGAAAAAAGATGCATGTTAATAATTTTCTAGGAGAAATTTCATATAGATTGATGGACTTGGAAGGGAAGATTCCTGCGTATAGGCCAAGTAGAATTAACTGAGTTGAATTACATTGTTAGTAATAAATTCAACATAAAGCATCAACCACCACGTAAAAGACTTGACTGAGGTCACTTGCTATGCTTTACTCTTTCAAGTTTCAATCATTAAGTTTGGAATCTTAGATTTCACTAATCTGAAGGTCCTTGAAAGTAAGTGAAAATTTTACATCTATTGACCCGGTTTTCTTCTTTCTTTTCACTTCATGATTTTTCTGTTGACATTTCCTGTTTCTATTTTTCAGAGAGGTACAAAAGTCATTCTTTGGGAAATCAGACTTGTGTTTTGTTTGCATACTGAGTCCTCTTTCTTTTGACATCAAAAAGCAAGACTTGGAAATTGAGGCAGCTCAGGTATTTTTGTTTTAGGATGTCACATCATTGTTTTCATGCAATTGCAAACATCCTACTGATTATATTTTGAAACGATAGAAGCAGAACATATGAGGTTACTTGACATAAATGGATATTCTTTTTGCTATCTCTATAATCACTTTTGTCCAATAGCTGAACCTAGCGATCCATATCAAGCTTAACATGTCAATACTCCTGCTCACCACTTATTAACAAAGTTCCAATATGCACTGCGAAAATCTTTGCTGGTAAGTGGTAACACATTGCACAAATACAAAAGTATTTACAATAAAATAGGCTTGTGAACAATCACTTTTACCTCAATAGAGTGATTACTAATGACAATCACATAAATCATAACATTTGATTGGTTAGAATGATTATCCTTCAAGTTGTTGAAGAATGACTCTGCAACTGTTTATAGTGATGGAATCTATCTGCATGCATGGAGGATTCCTTTTGTTCCAAGTTTTATCATGTGTTTAAGCTCGCAATTTGTTAGCTCATTTCTTGTTTTCAATCCATTTCTTGTTTTTCCCAATTTCTACTTTCTAGTTTTTTAAGATTTGGTGATGGAAACTATCCAATTTCATGTTTTTATTTTTGTCTTCACTATTTCCTGAATCATTAAAAATAGAAAATAGAAGGAAAAAAAAAAAATAAAAACAGAAACTAGACACACCTTTACGTAGCCTCAACTATTAAATCATGATCTGCTTCTCTAGGGTAATCAAATCATATGATTTAATCCCTGCATTCAAAAGATATTTGACAGGATGTTAGTATGTTCAAATGATGAAATTCTGCATATTACTCAACCTGACTCTTTACACTGTGTCCTTATGATGCACTGCTGTTGAATGCTTTCCTCATGACACTAGTACTATTGTGATTCTTCCAGCATTTTGCCATCTTTGTTATTGATGCATTCAATTCTCTTCACTATAAATTTCTTTTGTGTATGTCTTTCCTCACAAAGTGGATGCCATTGGAGGAATTTGCGGCGCAACCTTTTACGCAGAAGCACGAGCCCTTCAAGTACGCAGCTGAATTATGCCGGGCAAAGGTGGAAGGAAGGGCCTATGGTGGATTCTCTCCACGGCTTGTATCATCATATTTTGAGGAGTTGAATTATATATACTTGAATAGCCGTGACTTGGACAAGTCTTCTTCTTAAGCCTTCCAAGCCTGTCTTGGTCATGCTTAAATTGGTATTTGTTGAAAATGTTTGTTGCACGATGATTTCTCCTTCTATCATAAGTGATAAAGCATACCGTGTATGTTACATAGACTTCTAGCAAAACTTACATGCTTCCGAGTCTTACTACTTGGTTCATCATGATAAGCTTTTAGGCAGAAATTACAACGATGTAAGATTGATATATAAAGAAATTTTGCTGTGCTAACATAATGATTATGCTTCTTTCTTCGAATTTTTCATTTTATGTGAACTCTGTCCATCTGAAGAGAGAAATTTTGTTGATAAACTTTATCTTTGTTTAGTCATTTATGGATCCAACATATTTAAAGGCATGGTTGAACATTTCAACACTTTGTCAGCATATTGAGTCATTCAAAATGGTCATCATTTTGTTTGCTGTCTCAATATCAAGATGACAAATGTTCTGCTATGGGGCACTAGATCCAAGACCTTATTAGACAGCTTCTGGTTAATTATGTACCTGAAAATGGTGTATATCTAGAAACTGTTTTCCTATAAAACTGTGTCATATCATCATTGCAATCCTCATTTTTCTCCTCTACATCCATTCTTATTTTTCTCTAGTATGTATGAAGGAAAAAGGTAATTTAATGTAAAAGAACATGCATACAACAAAGTTTCTGCTTGTTCTAGCCCTTTGGTTATCACTGTCGAATTTTCATTGTGATGCTTCTGGTGATGCTTCAGGGGATATCATCCCATCCCCAATAGCATGTCTGAATTGCTCTAAATGTGAATACCCTTGTCAACAGCCATCATCACCACCACTTTATGGTGGTCCACCACCATCTCCTCCACTTCCTGGCTACTCTACATATGGTGCACCCCCACCACCACATGAGAAGGGCCATAGCGAATGCCCCTCCAAATCCTTACACTTTTGTGCTTTATGGTAAAGGTCAAAGCCCTGCTTCAACCCTTCTGCCAGTTCTAGTTCCACTGTCTGTTTTTTTTTTCTTCCTTTGCTTTTCCCTCCTGAATTTCTCTGGTGTTTATTTATCATTGCCAAGTCTAGGAAAGTTAATAATCATTTTAAATTTGATATCATATGTTGTCATGATATAATATCAGATGTTGTCATATAGATTTCCATTGTTGGATTCTTCCATAGCATGTAAACATTTTTCCAAGTTCAATAGCCATTAGACTCAAGATTCTCTTAAAATTGAGACTTCACATATATCTTTCACTAAATTCCTCATGCCCACCGAACTAAATTGAGTAATGGTCCTTCTTAAAATTGATTGAAAAACCTTTTTAATCCAAACATTTTCAATTCTATATCAATTTGATCCTAATAAAATTTTCAACACCAATTTGTTCCTAATAAAATTTCTTATATCAATTTAGTCCTAACATTTTTAGCTTCGACATCAATTTAGTCATTATTCTAAAGTGAAGATCCAATAACATGGCTAAATTGATGTATAAATTAAAGATATTGAGACAAAATTGATGTAAAAAATCTTATTATAACCAAATTGATGGAAAATTTAAAAGGTTAGGACAAAAAAAAAAGGTTATTTACTGTGTTCTAATGAGGGGTCAGTTATGCAACTTTGTACCTGTGTAGGGAGAGAAGGAAAGGCAAAGAGTTTTGGTCTGCTTTGCAGAGGCGTTTGATCTGCCACTAGATGCAAGCATGAGGGTGTCCAAGGTTGGTTTTTTGTTCTGAGCTAACTTCCAAAATGGCTTCTGAATTCTTGCACAAGGACAAGTATCTGAAGGGGGAAACTTATCCCTTTGTAGGTAAATCCGGAGAGCAGGTAAGCTTATTCTGATGGGGTAAGGGGGAAGAAAACAATGCCATGATTATACGGAGCTATGGCACCAATTGCATTTATTGTTTGGACTGGACCACCAATTTCTCCATCACAATAATAATGTTATGCGAAAGCCACCATGTGAGAAGCTTGTTCCTAGATGTTAAAACAAAATCCTTTTTCTATGGAGTTAAGTGCCTGCTTCACTTTGCACCTTAGTGAGAAGGATCAAACCATCACACCGCTTTCTACGTTTTTATTAAACAGCAATACTATTCCAAATAAAAAAACAATTGAAATTACATTGTGGAGCCACTCACAAGAGAAGCACCCCAAAAAATTATTCCTATACTACTAGTGGCCATTAGCACATGGTTATTTTCAGTGAAAAGGCAAAAGATTTTTTTGATTGAATAAGGTTTACGATGGGAGAAAAATTCCGTTCTACTTCAGGGTCATGAAATGCTTCTAGGAATCTAGGTACATCGAGCTTTTGCAGATCATTTATCTCAAAAGAAACTTGAGAATCACACTAAAGTTATAGCAGTATATAAATAAAGGTGAATATTATGGTGGACCTCTTATCTTTGAGTTTATTATGGACCCTTAATTATTAGTCATTGGATCAAACTATCCAACAAAAACAATAATCATTCAACAGTTAATAACAGGAATCCATGATAGACCAAAGAATTTGATGTCCATCTTATAATTTACCACAAATCAAAGCTCTACCATGTGAGTCAAGCTTATTGGCATACAAGGCAAAATAATAGTTCCATGTATACTTGCTGTGTGACCTGGACCATTCGGCCACTACCCTTTTTCTAGCAAGTTCTCATGTGAGGTCCATGGAGTGAATAGTCGAGGCGAGGCTAGCTGAAAAATAGTTAGGGGCTGTAAGGCGCACAAGACAACTCTCGTTTCTCTTGCCTGAGCATTTGATGGCTACCACACAGAGTGTCAGACTCAGCACAGAACGCTACTTTATTGCCTGCTATAGGTAGCTATAACTATAATAATTTGGCAGCTTTCTGTTTTGATCACCTAATGCAACCACAACCGATTGGTCAAACATTTGAGAATGAGTTTGTGTTGAATTTCAAATGACAAATAACCATCATATCTTTAACAATAACCGAGAGATGTTTGTATGGTAAAATTTGGCATCTCCTGCAAATTATCTAGTGCATCTTTTTAACAGCTTTTTAGTGTTGCTATAGATACTGTAATGAGAAAACTTTGTGGTATATTTTGGTTTCTAGGGAGTGGCTTGAAATTTGCAGTTTGTTATATTTTAAGTTTCAACGGTGGTTACATGGTAATGCCAGCAAGACTTGCGGTTGAAACGATGCAATAACCATTACCACATAAAAAAAATAAATGAAAAAATAAAAATCTCATGGATCCATGACGTCGGCGAGAAAACCGAATAAATATACTGGGTTCATTCTTTTGAAATTATGAATCATGAGCGACCAAAAGTAGAAATCTAATTAGATGCGGTTGGAATTATACAATACAGCAATCGTAAAAATGGATTTTTAAATGACAAAATTGAAAAAAAAAAAGAGAGGAAGGAAAATTGATTGATGCCTCATGTTACTTGCTAACTGAACAATTTATGCAGTTCAATAAATTGTGTTGTTGGTTACTTGTTCTGAAAATATGAAAGTTGAGAAACCAAAAGATAACATAAAATTTGGGCTTTTGGCTCATATCTTAACTCTTAGCTGCAAGTTGATATCATTGGATCAAGTAATGAACATTATGAGAGCAGCCTAGCTGGTCGCAAACGCGTTTATGTAAATTTCATTGCAAGAAATCCGAAAATAGAAGATCCAGAATGCGCAAACAGAACATAAAGCAGCACCAAACAATGCCAAGAACTAACAAGCACTGTGGAAGGATCCACCTTTGTCTTTGTCGACGAAATAAGAAGTATAAAAGACACCGGTTTATAACTTGCAACAAAACGAAAAATCCAATTAATATTCGGTCCCTAAACCCTAAACTTTAAATTTATGAATTATTTTAATCCTTAATTTAAAATAAGTCAATTAAATCTCTTATATTATAAAAAATGAGTTAAATTAGTCCTTCATTTCACTTGTATTTAACATTTTATTAATTAAATACTAATATGTAATATTAAGTGATACCTTGACATACCATGTATAATATATAATGAGAAGTATAATAAAATTTACAATCAGTCATTTTGGTGTCTAAAATTAAATAAAATAAGTCATTTTATGATAAGAAAAGAAAATTTAAATGATTCATTTTGTAGAATTTTAAATATCAAAATAAACCATTTTAAACTTGATTTTAATTTAGATGATATGATATATGTCAAAGAATGACTTGATATTATACATAATCATTTAATAAATAAAATATTAAATAAAAATAAATTGATGGATTAATATGGCTCATATTTTACAATACGAGTAACTAATTTAATTCATTTTAAAAATTAAAGATTAAAATAATTCATAAATATAAATTCATGGATTAAAATGAATATTAACTCAAAAAAGCATATAAAGTGTGGTTTAGCCTTCGATTTAGTGATTGCCTACTACACCGTTTTAACTGAAAGCTCACATATTCAAATTCTATCATTCCCTTCCCTTAACCTCCGGAAAGAATTCCTAGCTGAAATGGTCTTATTTTAAAATATATATATATATATATATATATATATATATATATATAAGAATTTTTCAGCCCGTAAATTTCGTTGTAGGTTTGACTCTTTTACAGTGTAAGTCATCCTCATGATTTTCAACCATGATTTTTCAACCAATCTTGTTATAATCATGAAACAACCTAAAAGCGCTTCACCCAATCACCAATTCACCATGCCAAACGAAGCAATAATTAAAGGAAACAAAAAAAAGAACACAAACTCAATTTTCAGTTTCCCAGCTCACTTTGAAAAGACAATTAAAAATGCAAACAAATGTTTACATTTGCATTCACAATTAGACAACCTTGAAACAATTCAAGTCTCTCACCACCAAAAAAGTTAAAAAAAAAAAAATACAAACATTGACAAATACAATAATAATCAACTAAAAGCACATACTACGACAAAAACCCGAAAAAATTAAAAAAAAACAAAACAAACAAGAGCATTTCAAATCCCCTTTATTACCTAACTAAAACAAAAGGCTAAAGATTTCTTCCTCTAAAAAAAAAAAAAATTAAAGCAACAAATAGTATAAGTTATGTGTTACAGAACTCACAGCAGTGAAAACCCAAAGCACAAAGCAATGACCGTGACAATAGCGTTAACGTACCTAGCGCCGTCAAGCCCAACGGCGCCGTTACTGTCGTCGGCACTCTCATCGGCCGCATCCCCTGGCGAATCAGCTGGCGCATATTCCGCATCGGCAGGCGCATCCGCCGCCTTCTTCTTCTTCTTGCTCCCTTTCTTGGGGGCGGCGGGCGCGTCCGCCGCAGCGGGTTCAGGCGCCGGCGACGGCGCCGGGGACGGAGCCTCCGCCTTGAAGAGCTCCCTCGGAAGAAGAACCTTGTCAATGGTGTAGATCGCCAACGGCTGCTCGTCAACGAGAGTTCCCGTGATCTTCGCCGTGACGATCTTAGTCTTCAGCGTCACTTGTTCACCCTCATTCTGCACTGTGAAATCGAATTTGCTGGCGCCATCAGTAGCAAGGGTGTTCATCAATCCATTGTTGGACTTAAGCATAGCCATGGACTGGTACACCGGCGTAGCATGGTACTCCAGCAACTCCGCCTTCCCCGCCGCAGTAAGATTCTTATACTTCGGCAGGAATGCCTTCAGAGACAACAACGGACACACAAAAAGTAGTTAGTTACTATGTAACTAAGTATACTAACTGAAACAACTAATCTCTGTAACACTTAACACAATTGTTGTCATAACATGCAATAACTAATTTTTGTAACTAATTTTGCTAATATATATACCTTGAAGGCGTCATCCATAGGGCAGAAGACTGTTAATCCGCCGTCGACATTGTCGGCGAAGGTGTTCCGTGCTTCGGGAGAGGCGGAGAGGGTGTCGGCGAAGACCTTGCAGCCATGGCGGGACATAATGGTGGTGAGGTTTTGCTGGCTGGGTGCGGGTGTAGGGGCTTCGGCTGCGGGGGAAGGGAGTGCGTTGCTGATCTGTATGACGGAGATGTTGTAAGGGATCTCCTGGATGGACTTGACAAACCTGGCGGAGAGCGTGCCATCGTTGTCCTCGGCACCGAAGCCGACCTTTCCGCCGCGGAGGTCCGTGATGTTGACGAAGCCGGCGGATCCGGGGGCGGTGCCGGTGGCCTGGAACATGGTGGCGGCGAGGGCGGTGCCGTTGGTGATCTGGTGGAGCTTCTTGGCGCCGAAGTAGTCCAGGAGGACGTGGAGGGAGAGAATGTTCTTGAGCGTGTAGATGGACGGGTGCTTCGCGAGGAGGTCGCTCATGGCGGCGTTGTCGATGGCGCAGACGGTTATGGTGGTGCGGCTGTTGATCTCCGGGGCAAGGTGCGTCAGGGTTAGGTAGTGGTTGAAGGTGGAGAACTCAGGGTGCGTGGCCAGAATGCGCGTGATGTTGTGCGCGTGGGTGGTTGTGGCGGCGATGAGGAGCAGCGCCGCCGCAAGCGCTGCCAGAGTCGCCGGCCAGAGCTGCTGCATTTCTTCTGGAAGCTTCCGAAATCCGAAGGAAGAGGGAATGAGATCTGCAGAGAGCAGAGCAAAGTGAACAGTGCAGACTGTACAGAGTGGAAACTGAAGGATTGAAAACAGAGAGGGAGGGGCAAAGAGAAAATACTAAGAGAGTGGACGAAAAATTGGGCCTGGATTTGGAGATTATTACGGTTTATGCCACTGCTGAGGAGAAATGAGTTTATGTTATGAATTGTGTGGCGTGAGCGGCAGTGTAAGGGTTTAAATATTAATTACAGTATAAGGTATGGTCGGGACATTGTGTTGGGAGGTTCTTCCAGAAGAATCTGAATGGGGAAGCCAGATGTGAAGATTTGGGATTTGAGTAAAGAAAGACGTTGGGGAGCAGGTCACGTGCCCTGAGCATCTCTTTCTTGTTTCTGAGGGGAAAGAATAAAGTTTAGTTAAATTCACACTTGTTAGTTACGTGTTTTTCAGTTTTATTTATTATTAGTATTAGTAATTAGTAACAAGATACATTTTCATAAACTGGTTTTTTTTTGTTAAAAAAAAAACGGGGGGTTTATGACTTTGTCATCTATTAGGTTTAAAAAAGTAAATATGTTGAGGATTTATTTAATAAGCGTCTTAAGGATAGTGATGAATTACTTTAAAAATATACTAATTGTAAACCATACTGCTAAATATACATACAAATCTACCTATATACTAAATAAAATAAAAATTATTCATTTTTTAAGTTTTCAAGACATTGATTATATTTGTTCTTTTAATTATTTTAGTATTAAAAAGATTTGTAGGAAAATTAGTAGAAGGATATAGGATATAACAAAACTCTTAATTTGAAAGAAAAGTTTATGTATTAAAAAGATTACCTTTTGGGATTTTATTTCAATGTTTATGGGGTAACAATACCTTTTATATAATCAACAATTGTGATTTGATAGATTTAAAGAAAAAATTTATCTTAGTAAAACATGTGACTCGTTCTTAACTACAAAAAATTAAGAGGTATCAATATCTTTAAATTTTATAGGGGTATCAAATAAACCCCCTAAGTTTTGATGTTTTCAATATACTAGACACAGTAAAAAGTTTTGAAACTTAATTATCTTTTATTAACTTTTCTAGTTAGAAAAACTCATATTTTATTTTGATTAATTAATATATTTGAATTAAACAGTTAAAATATATATATATATTATAATATTAAATAAGTATAGATTCAATTTTAATTTACTATACGATCATTTAATTATGATATAGCCATATTATTAAGAGTTTTATTTTGTTTATAACTACTTAGCAAATCATATAAAAATAAAATATGAAATAATAAACTTTACAGAAGTAATCTAAATTTGTAGCAAATGTTTGAATTCTATTAAATACACTATTCATCAAAGTCTATTTTTTTTTTAAGCATCGTATCATTAAGCATCGCTTCTATTGGTGATTAGTCTAACATTCCAAATTTTTTATATATAGTAAATTACTAATATTTAAAATATATTCAATTTAAATTAATTTGGCACGAGCCAAACTAACTCATTATTATAACAATAAAATCTCTTAGAAAATATTTCCATTTAGAAGATTAAAATTTAATAACTAATTTAAAGAGAATAAGAGTTGAACTAACAAATCGAAAAGTGGGAATATCTCAATATAATTTATTGAGTATACAATATTCATCGCGTCTTGATTAAGATGCATGCATCAACCGTGTTAATAATATGTAAATTTAAAACCATTAGCACGATTGGTAGCTAATCAATTCCTTAAGTATAAAGTCAAAAATTCAATTCTTAGTGATGTATATGAAAAATGTTTCATCAACAGATGTTTATTTCTCTAAAAGAAACTCTTATCTATAATCACCGGCTGGAAAAAAAGAAAATATAAATTTTTTAATTAAAATAAATGTAAATTTGATTGAAATGAGGTAATTTATGGGCTACAACGTAGACCATGTCACAAGCACAGAATCGCATACTCGCGCGCTGTAAAGTTACCTTTTCTGCGCTGTGTTTCATAAAGTAAGATGAAAATCGATAGTTGGTAATGTGGTGCGCTAACGGCTCCACACTTTGTTGAGTTCAAAAGTTTGAGTTTAATTAAATAACGAGTTTATTTTGATGGTTTTAGCTCAGCTTATTTTATACTCGCGAACATTTTAATATAAATTTATATCAGTATGTTATACTATCTCTGTAATCGAATAATTATCCATTCTAAAAATTTTCTTGTTTAGAAGTAATTGTTCATTTTAAAATTTTAAATAATATTAATTATTTCTTTTCAATAATAGTCTGGAGCTACAATGACTATTGTCACTCCTTTCTAATCACTATTTATTTAACTTTACTATCATACCCTTTTACTTATTGAATAATTCTCATGACAAAGTAACATTATATTATTTTTTTCGTAATAACATGACATTATTATTAATTAAATTTTTACATAAATTTTTTATTTTATTTCAATTAAAATAATCTATTTTTTATCGTAGATATTATCAATTGTTCATTTTATATACAATTCACTGATTAAACACAACTATATTAGTTTAAAATTTTAGTTATATATACTGCTTATATAACTCACTGCTATATATACTACTTAGATAATTGTTATAGATCAAATGGATTAAAGAATTTAATTTGATATTTTCATATAGAACAATTGTGTTAAATATGTTAATTTCGCGTTAAAATAGAAATGTAATATCACTAAAGATTTAATACTCTATTATCATTTTAAGCATTGAATTTTTTTAAATATTTTGTTTAATTAAAAAGTTGTTGATCTTTTACATATTTATATTCTCATAAAACATGATAAATTTATAATTTTCATTCCATAAAAATAAAAAGTTTCTTTTATTCGATTAACAATGCAATAACATATTTTCTCAATTTTTTTTATAAAAATATAAACTAAATATGACTAAAAATATTGAATGATAGTTTCATTTTCTTTTTACGAAATAAAAATGAACTTATAGTAAAGGAGAAGTTTTTTAAATATTATAAATATTCACTTTGAACAAAATAGTAGATATATGTGTCATATTTTATAATTTAATATTTATTATAGTATTATTTATATAATTATTATATTAATAAAAATTTGAAAAGGTAACTCAAATATTTAAATCTACGTAATTGTGTTAGTACATTAATTTTATAAAGAATTGATAAATAGATGAAATTAACAATAAAAATAAATTATTTCTTTTAACTAGAAAGAAATAATACTATTAAAGATCAAAATCCAAATACAACAAATTAACGATAAACTCAGTCTTGTGATAAATTCAAGTAGTGACTATCATGAAATAAAAATTTAATAATAGATTATTGCTTTAATTGACAAAAAGAAAAAAGAAAAGACATCTTGGAGAAACTCAAAAAATGATAATAGAAGAGGAGTAACAATAGTTGTTTCGCCTATTAAATATTATCGAAGAATGAGAGAAATATAGTGAAGAAAGGGAGAGAATACTATATTATTATAAAGAAATAAGGGCAATTTAATAAACTACTTTTAAATTGTTTTAACTTTGATTTTTTTTAATTATTTTTTTAGTTTCAGTACATATTTAAAATTGAATAATTATTTAAGGAGAAATAAAGTACTTAAGTTTTATAATTATTTTTTAATTAAAAAAGAAAAAAAGCAATGAAAGGGAGGAGGGGGGGGGGGGGATTTCTTGAACAATCGCAGTAATAGATTAGAAAAGTTCGCAACTATTCTTGAGAAAAAAAATTTATAGCTGGCCTATTATATTTACGGTTTGGCACATAAAGTTATTAATAAACATAAATCACTCTTATTTTGGTATTCAAAATGTTGAGTTGATATGGCTAACTTTTATTAATTATTAATATATATTTATTTTCTGAATTGTGGCACGACTTTAGTGCGTTAGGACCAGGCTGGATAGAAAACCGTGCAGATGGTGCCACGTGGACGGTCGATAAAGGGGCATGTGACGTTGCTGGAACGTGATCCACCGACAATCTTTCGCTCTCAAACACAGTGCGTGTGGTTATTTTCATTCATTCATTCATGCATGGATTTGATTTGTTTGGTTAGAGCATGATAGTGTTTGGTTCATCGCAGTTCTCACTAACTTGAGGGATTCCGTTGTTCTTTCTTGTTCACAGTTCCAAAGTGTTGTGCTTGAGACTAACCAAGAAACAATGGCTTATGTTTCACCAAAGGACAAATTTAAATACGTGATAGGTTAGATAAGGAATATTGTAGCATAGCAACACACGTTTTTAATGTTTACATAAGAGTGGATATCCAAATTAATCATTTAATTAAAAAATAGTGCAAGACAAACTGGTTCTCAAGCAAATAAACAAATTTTATAGTCATTCGCAATTTAAAATATATGAGATCATATATCCAACTTGGTTTCAATTCTTAAGCCAACATTAGACCTGGCTTTAACTAAAAGCCACAACAATTTAAAGTACTCATCATGAAGAAGGAAATTAATGACGAGAATCAATCTTTTTACTCAAAAAGGAGTTCTTATTAGTGACAAGTTCATAGAAAATATAATGTCGGAGGAAGAAATGAAAGATAAAGGTGAAGAAAGGGATAGTTAAATATGTTCTTATACGTGTTATTGAAACACATCATTTCAATTAGTTCTAGGTCAAATACATAATGACACTTAATGAACATGGCATCATCTCTGTTAACAAATAGTGGACAGAATCATCAGCTGTAACACAATTAATAGCTAATTGGATTCTTTAAGTTTTAAGTATCTAGTCAGATAATTGATTCATGGTTGTGTTTATGGAAAAAGACTCATGACCAAAGGTTTAACCCCTTAAAGGAGCTTTCACCATAAAATGATTAGTCATTGCTACTGGTAGTGTATACGCTGGGAAATTAAAAAATTATAGTGGACAGAAGTTAACATAAGGACTAACTTGCTACAACATGTTTAACCTTAGGGATGAAGGTGATTCTAAATTTTTTTATGAGGAATTAGTATCACTGTTAAGAAAATCCAACTAGATCGGTCACTTTAATTGATCCAATAAGAAATCAGTCCCCAATATTGTCCGGTCACCCTCAAAAAATCGAAAAAGTAAAAACCTCGACAAAATCAACACGAACTGACCAAAACCCAAAGAACTAGCCAAACTGGACCTATTCACCTAGTTGGTCTTTTTTTTTTTTTGGAAAGAAAATTGAAAACAATTCTTGCATTGATTGGTTAAATCAAAGACTATTGTTAGATCTCTTACTCTATTAAAAAGGAGTCTAAAAGAGATAAACATGCGGCAACACATGGATGATATACTTATCTTTGGCACTAGCCTTGACACTTTACTTTAATCATGCAAAGAATTTTTTGGCATATATTGAAATTTGATTTCAAAGACATCAATGAAGCGTGATTCTAGGTATTAAAACCACGAGGAAATGTGATAGTATAATGTTATCACAAAAGCAATATGTTAAGAAAATTTTAAAGTTGGACATTTCGATATCAAACCTATGAGTATCTTTTATGACGCTAACACTTAATTAAAGTAGAACAATGGTGACCCTATTTCTCAATTTGAGTTTGCATAGATTATTGGAAGTCTGTTGTACTTGGTGAATTTTACTCAATCTAACATAATATATGTTGTGTCAAAACTTACAAGTAGATATACACATAGTCTACTAATGAGTGCATATTATACACTTATTTAATAATTAATTTTACATGATTTTATGTTTCACATGTGAAGAAATTAGTCGCGTTCATATGGAATGGATTTTTGTGGAACTATTGGAACTTATATTAAATTGATAATTTTTATGTGAATTTGATGGTTTGAAAGCTTACTTTTATTCAATTTTGCAAGAAATGCAATTTATAGGCTAAATAGAAGAGTTTTAGAGTTAGTTTAAGAGATTTTCGAAAAATACTAGAATAGAAAATTTATTTCCTTCTCTATAAGGACTGGATTAGATCAAATGAAGCTATTTTGGAAAGCTCAAGTTCAAGAATTGCTCTAAAACTTTGATATGCGGGGCTAAAACCCATTTCTAATATTTTCTTGGTGAAAATCCAATTGCAAGACTGAAAGTTGATGTTGTTTTGATGTTCACTTTGACCTTTATTTGGTATTTTTCCAATATCTATTCTTCCTGTAATTGCCTAACTTGGGTTGTGATCAGTGCATAGGAAACACATTCCCTAATTAGCAAGCCTTAATGCACAAATTTTTCCAGATCCTTCATTTTTTGAATATTTCCCAATACAAAACATGTAAATACATTACCACAACTCAACCAGTATAATAGAAAGGTATTTATACTTATACAAATCCATAAACATCAAGGCACACATAACATCACATCCAAACTCTACAAACATAACAAGACATAACAAACATAACCATAGACATATCTAATCTAGTCTTTGTTTGTGATTCATTAGAGTGCCACAACTTCTAAGATTTAAAGCATAACAAGGAGAAATACAAAAGAAATGCCCACATTTCAATGTTGGGCTCACCAAAAGGATTGACCAAACCCTATGAAGTAGGTGGAGTTGGACTAGGATCTACACCTTAATCTGAAATAGGAGGGAAACAATTGGTGGGCTATAAAAATCGGTGATGAACAACTTATTTATAGTTCAATGGGACAAGTTCCCTAACAAAATAAGGAAACAATCAAATCATATTTCACAAGTCTTTAAATATAAAATATGCATATGTAAACATGTAAAGCATTTAAACCACATGTATGGCAAATTGGAAAGTTATGCAGACAACAAAATTAGAGAAGGTCTCTAAGCCAGAACAATGTCCATAATTGATTCTCCAATTGGGCAACCTCACAACCATCCTTAGAGTATTCTCATCACATATGGGAGGCCTTCTTACCCATCCCTAATGTGTTTATGTGATGCATCTGTGTGGCCCTCATACTCATCCCCAATGTGTCCATAAATTTTGCATGTTGGCCAAACATATAGGGCTAACAACTCCTAGCTAGCAGAGGTTTCATTCAAGGCATTAGGCTAATGCCACTACGATTTTTGTCAAGGATACCTTCGATAGAAATCATATTTTCTCATAAAATGAATTAAAGTTTTCCCATGCATTTTAAATAAGAACATTATCAAGAAAAATTCCATGAGAGCTTTTGTTATTATATTCACACTCACTTCACATGTAGTAGTGCATAATAGTTAGAAACTAAACAACTATTTTGCTGGTTATATATATACATATAATTGTATCAAACAACTATATCCATTATTCACTCACAACATGTCCCCAAGTTATGATCCAAGACTAAGTCACCATGTAGTCAACAAGATGCTCCTCTAGTGTATCAGCACCAAATTACATACATCATCAAACAACTACGTACTAATTAACATTTGGGAACAAGAAAATTAACATAAATTGACTCCAAACCATAAAGTTCCAAATTGAATCCTAGATTACAATCACTAAGAGCTCAACCCAAAATCAAGGGAACAATTAATCAACCCACAAAAATATGAGGAAGAAAAAGCCATAGGGTGTATATACCTTGAAGAGCTCAAAGAATAGGAGGAAGAAGGTAGGTATAACCGAGTCTCATCCAAACCATGAAACCCCCTTTTTAACCCACCAAAATAGCATATATGAGGAAGTTGGGCCTTCTTAAGTGCAGTGGTGCTAGCTTCTCAACAAAGGTGGAGGGTGCACTGCTAGACGCGAAAGGGAGAGGTGGAGGTGGCTACTAGTGAAAACCAAAGAGGTGGAGGTGGCTACTAGTGAAAACCAAGATAAAGTAAAGTGGAGGAAGGGTGAGCTAACGGAGAATAGGGGAAGTTCACATTCTAAGAAAAGAAAAGATGGAGTTATGTGGGTGTGATATGTTTTTAATGGGAGCATGTTATCTTAATACTCTCTTACTGACCTCATTTATTTCACTTTTTCATTAACTTTAAAATATAAATATAAATAAAAAAATACTCCTTATTTGGATTCAAATAAAATATCAAAGAAATCAAAATCTATATTTTGGGTTTTATTAGTTCAAATTTGGAAATTTTTGAGATTTTATATACTTTTGAGCTAAAAATGGAAGATTTAATTGTTTCCTAAAATTCATTAAAAATTATCTTTTAAATAATTTTTATCTAGGGAACACTTGCCGAGACTTTTGGTTTTAAGAAAATACTTCTATCATATAGCTCTCTAAGGACGTATAGAGATATAGAGAAATTTTGGGACCTAAATAATAGACAAAAGTAATTGACTTTCTGTTGGCTCAAAAATGATTTTGGCTAGTATAATTTTACTAAAATGGCCCAAAAAATATATTTTCAAGGACTCAAATCTTCTAAAACATTCAATATTCATTATCTAGCCTTTCTATTTGAAAATCAGGGTATTGCAATTGCAGTATTGAAAAGCTTACTCATAGATCAGTAACTGCTATTTATACCATAGTAATCAGATTCGACTCGGTAATTGACTCGGTCAAGGCACTGGGTCACTGGGTTATTGGTTCAACCTGTGAGTTAATGGTTGAACCGGTTAAACCGGATTTTATTAAAATAATATATAAAAATGTAACTTAATATAGATATATGTATATAGCTAATGGGGTAATAACGCAAACATCAGCCTAGCTTGGTGGTAGTTCAACTTTTGCTTACCACCACAGGCTGGGTTTGATACCTATATGCTGCCTTTTGTTCTGATTATCTATGATTTGCAATACAGGTTTGGCTTGCACGTGGGTCACACTTTAAAGCAAGCTACAAGGCGGTGCAGGCATATGGCTCAAAGCAAGGACAAGTTGTAGCTTGCAGTAGGCGTGTGGCTAGAAACAAGGACAACTCTAGCATGTGGTTCAAAGCAGGTTGCAAGACAGTCTATGCGGAACGAGTTGCTGGTCTGGTTTAATGCAGAACTCGGCCAGTTCACCCCGGTTCACACCGGGTTTGACTAAGTTTGACCGGATTAATTGAAAATCCGATCCAATTAGATAACTGAACCTGGCCAATGACCACTTCATTGGTTTTCGGTCCGGGTTTAATTACTATGATTTATACCTTTGGTGGATAATCCAAAATATATTGAAAGCTACAAAGCCTAGAAGTTGATTATTTAGATTATGTCAAGTGCCAAAAAGAAAATTGGCCCAATCATGAGAGAAATTCTTGTGTGATCATGGATTGCCACATAGGATTATACTCCTTCCACTTAAATCATGCCATGTGGCAAGGAGCCTCAACACTAAGAATTAAATTTTAAATCTTAATTATAATAAATTAACCATGGTTAATTTTTTGTTTGTTTATTTTTATCATTATTTCTTAAAAAAATAATGATATATTTTTTTGCTCTTGCTATTCCTTCATAGCCACCTAAAACCCTTCCTCATCTATTTTTTAAGAGTATGTTTGTGAATTTGAGTTTTCGAGGGAAAGAGAAGGGAATAGAGGATTTGTAATATAATTTTATACTACAAGTCCTCCTTTCTCATACCTTCCCTTCCAAAATCCAAATTTACAAACATACATTTAGAGTCTCCTCTCCTTCCTCTCTCTCCACTCCCTATCATTACACCATGTCTGTCAATATTGGTCGTCGTCAAAGTTGAAGGTCGCCATGGTTAGGCCAATAAAAAATGAATTTTAAAAGAAATTATTTAGTGATAGAGGTTTTATTCTTCTCAGTATTCCATGTGGCCAAGGATGGAATTGAGTTGTCAATTCAGGATTTCCACTCCAATACATTTCCACTATGTTACTAAGCCTTGATGGGGTTTAGAGTGAGTATCCCTTGCACCTGAACCCATCCATATATGCACTAAATTTTATATCTTTCATTATTCGTGCTATTGCAAGACAAATTTAAAACTCAATCTAAGTGAGTTAGGGTGGACTGAGTAGTTGCAAATAAAGTTCTTAAAATTAGACTAGATATCGAATCAGATATGATACTAATCCAAAGATTATTTATTAGGTTGAGTGTAATACAATATGAATTAACATATGTTTAGTCACATGCCATAAAAAAAAATAAAAAAGTATTAAAAATATAAAAAAATAGTTGAAATATAGAATACTCAACTCCCCTTTTTTTGGAACAAGGATTTGTTTCTATTTTTTTAATCTCAGAACAACTACAATTACTTATATATCACATTTTTTATGCTTAACTCAAACTAGAAAAAAAAGAGTAAGGGTTTTAGTAATCCTTGATATGCTCAACCAAGATGTATTTTTTTACAACCTTTTATCATAAAATTAGAGCTGTTGAAATGGGTCATGCCCGATGAATCATCCCAAACTATCTGAAAAAATGTGTAGATTGAGATGATAAAATTGGGGTAAAAAAATAAAGTTGGCTTGACTTAACTTGGCTTGCTTTGGGCCTAGCTAGCCCAATGGACCCAACAGTAATTTTTTTTATTAAATAATCTTAGCCCACAGGAAAGACAAGGGAGTGTCTAACAATCTATATGAAAAAAAAATAGAACAAAAAATCTCATAACTATTATTATGGTTATCACTTTTTGGTAATGCTCCTACAATAGTAGCTTACATTAAAATAAGGGTAAATTATAATAATCTCCTTTGAAATTTGGTGAAATTCACTTTGATTTACATCTATTTATCCAAATGACACCAACCTCTCCTATATACACTATTTATTGTGTAATAGAAAAGAGGCTAGTTTTATTATTTTACAAACTTATGGGGGATTGGTATAATGATTTTACAAGCTCAGGAACCTTCTGAGTAAATTTTACAAATAGAGGGAAGCTATGGACTTGGATTGGCGTAATTAATGTTCATGAATGTAATGTAGCCTGCTTCAACTCCACATATATTTAGCCAATTCTATTATTTCATAAAAAGGTTTTTTACTTAAAAATTTTCAAACTAAAAAAATATATTGATGAAAGTAGTATTTAAATTCACTTTATTTTTTTGCATCAAATTAAGTTATCAAAAATTAATTATTGAAAAAAAATCAAGTTTTATTGTTTATTTTCACATAAAATAAAAAATAAAATCACTACTTCTTAATAGTTTATATTTTTATCCACTGGCCTTTTTACATTGACTATAAATTAAAAAGAAAAAAATTGAACAAAAACAAATTGGCCAAATAAATTTTGCTAGGCCAACATTTTTTTGGCCTGAAACTAACTTTACTCGAAGTGACCCCTCTTGAATAAATGGCCTTGCCTGATGTTTGGGTCAACTCATTTTGATAGCTCTTCATAGAAGAGATTATTCAATTTGTAGAATTTTTTCTTAAAAAAGACTTGATTGATCCAACTAGTTTTTTATTGGTTCTCTTTGGTTTTGGGCTATTTATTGGTTTTTAATTGTTTCATGCTTGTTTTTAGGGTGTTCATAACTTGGTCCAAGCCGAAATTTATTGGGTCAAGTTAGGATTTTGAAATTTGACTATATACACTTTTTGGGTTAGATATAGGTCATATTTCGAGTTGGCTTGACTCGATTCAAAGTTAAAAAATTCTCTTAGAAATATATATATTTTAAATAATTAGTAAAAATTTATTATATTTTATAGTTCAATTAATATGTTTTACACAATCTGATTTTATTTTTACATTGATATTATTCTTACAAAATATTTCTTAAATTTTTCTTTTTACTTATAAAACTTTATAATTTTACTGTGTATAATATTCAAATTCTCATATATTATTCTAAGTTCAAGCTGTCCCAGTTCAACCTGGTCACTAATAGCATCCTCACCGGATCGGGTGCGGTTTAAAAAATTAACCCGGTCTAAGAATCGGACCGGTTCGGGTTTGGTCCAACTCAACCCATTCTTTTTACATCCTACTTAATTTTGATTGATTTTTGAAAATTCAATATTTTTAGAAATGAATCGTCATCTCTACATATTTGGATATTGGGCAACGGTACGCGCTTTAGAACGTAGGCATTCATGACTTTTTATTTGTCTGCAAGTGGGAGGGACGTAGCAAAGTTGTTAAATGAATTTCCACCGAATATATGGAAAATGACCTTAGGTTTGAATGCTGTTATCCAATTAAGGAATACAGATCTTGCATTGATGTATCCATAAAATGTTCAATTTTCTCATACCCTTGACAACACCACAAAAGATTATTTTATTGTCTACGTAACTACGTTTCTTAGCTGGCTTCAAATATATTTGCAGCAATCTAAAATAAGAGAGTACTGTATACGTGTCTTGGTTCCGATGGCTTCCACATTGAAAAAGATTTCTTAATGTGATAGGGTGCTTGAAATGTTTGGTGGAATTACAGTGGCTTCACAGATCAGAATGTGGTAACTAGTGCTTTTAAATTTCATGTATTGAGCTGTCATGCATGGACTGATATTATTGGTGATTGGGTCAGGTACAGCAAATATAAAGAGCTTGATTGGACAAATTGCTGGGAGGAAAAATGTTTTTTTTCCCCCAAAATATATATCTATATATATATATATATATATATATATATATATATATTACTTCTAGGATTTGGCTTGTGAATTGTGAATATATGTCTCGGATTCTATTGATTTCTGTTATCAACACCAACTTGCAAAGTTCTCCAGATACAGAGATAACTGTGTCACACTCTTGAACCTAATTTTTAGATATGGATCACAGAGTGGATACTTCAATGAAGGTAGAAGTTAAAGATGAAACTAACTGCTACCACATTGACATACTGGTATGCTTTGATTTCACCGCAAGGTAGAAGTTAAATATAGTATTTTGGTTCCCGCAAATAATAGATAAAATTGACTTTAATATACCATTCACAACTGCTCACTGAACTGAAAAGCAGTGAATGAAAAGCCATACACTTAGGATCAACAGAATCAATTGATGTGTTCCGCAACATCCTCACAAATACATGTATAGCGTGTTTGATTTTGCGTTTGTAGAATTGACTTTAGATAGAATTGATTTAGTAAAAACTGATTTTAAAGTAAAGTAATTTATGTTTTGTAGTTCTTCTAGAGGTGATTCTGACATAAAGTAATAAATTTTCATTTCTCCAAGCTAGAATTGATTCTTAGATCTAGAAATCAAACAACATGAAAGATATGCAGAATCAATTTTGGGACGTCAAAATCAATTCTGACTCACCCAAACAGAAATCCATACAGGCTGGTAATAAAATTGCAGAAGTAACATATTCTTTTTTTTTTGGTCTGGTTTCTTTTCAGTCAAGTTAACATGCTGCTTAATTATGCAGCAATTTATTGTCCTTGGTCTGCCTCCACAAAGTAAAATAGTAAATCTACCACAGCAAAGCTATATTGGTATAGACTAAATATTTTCACCAAAGCTATATTATTTGCTAGTGATTTAAGAAGTGCTTGATTTCGTTGTGGAGTTTGTCTTCATCTTTTCCACCATCCTCTCTTTGACAAGCCTTCTCATTATTTTCCCAGAAGGTGATTTTGGTATGGCTTCTACAAAGTGCACCACTCTCACTTTCTTGTAGTGTGCAGCATTGGAGGCAACATAGTTCATAATGTCCTCTTCACCCTCTGTTGCAGCCCGGCTCAAAACAACACTTGCGGCTGGTATTTCCCCTGCCTCTTCATCTGGTAATCTGAACCACCATTATCAGAAAATAACATAAGTTTGCTGGACTTACAAAATCTAAAAGAGTAATACTACATGGCTAGAAAAGTTATTGCCAGACAGAAATCACGATGATCATTGCATGAGATGAAGAAATATGACCCACTTATTCGTTTAAGAGTTAATAAGCAAGCCACATCAATCTGGCAATTAAATTTGGGCAAATTATCTGGTTTTTCAGTCTAAAATCCAAATGAAAAGTGCATGATTATCAAGAGTGACGAAGATGATGGTTGGTTGCTTACGGCACAACAGCTGCATCTTCAATTGAGGGATGAGACAGCAAAATGGCCTCTAACTCGGCAGGAGCAACCTGCACTCATCCAAAAAGACATGACTTATTCGGCCTATACTTAGGCATGTGATCCCTTAGGGTAAATTAAACTTTTTCCTCCTTTATGTATCCACAATTTCATGGTTAAATTATTGTCTAAACTCGTCCCTGATTTTCATTCCTATTATAGTATTTTAGGGCCTATTTGGTTTGAATTTACAGTTTTTAATTTTTATTTTTAGTTTCTAGTTTTTCAGAATTTGTGAAGGAAAAATTGAAAATTCTGAAAACTGAAATTTGTAGTTTTCAGAATTTTCAGTTTTTCTTTCACAAATTCTAGATAATAAAAACTAAAAACTGAATATTCAAACCAAACATGCTCTCTCTCTCTCTCTCTCTCTCTCTCTCTCTCTCTCTCTCTCTCTCTCTCTCTCTCTCTCTCTCTCTCTCTCTCTCTCTAAATGGATTATTATATGACTAATAAATCAAGTTGACCTCCCTTGATGTTTTGAATCTAAACATGTAAAACATCGAAAACTTACTTGGAAGCCTTTGTATTTAATTAACTCCTTGATACGATCAACAATAAATATATTTTCTTCATCATCTATGAATCCTATGTCCCCCGTGTGAAGCCAACCATTCTTGTCAATGGTCTGAGCAGTCTCATCCACCTGTTTATAGTAACCTTAGGAAGAAAAAAAAAAATGTTAAATGGAATCATGATGTAAATTATCATAATTATATGATTTCTTTTTGGCAAATTGCAGTCTCCATTACCTTGCATTACACATTGGCTTCTTACACAAAGTTCCCCGGGTGTGTTCCTTGTTAGGGATCGACCAGAATCAGGATCAATAAACTTGACTTCCAAATTTGGGAGGATGAACCCCACTGAATTTTTATGCAGAAGTCCCAAACCTTTTTGTGCATGAGTAAGTGTGATGCAGCTGTGCTCAGTTAGTCCATATGCCTGTCAAAGGAAACAAGCATGTATGAAACATATACCATACTACATGCATGACATTATATGGTCCTCAAATTACACAATAGGAAAATTAGTATTTTCTGTTCTTTCTCTAATTACCTTTTATTTTGGTTCCTTGTTTTAAACTTTGTTTTGTTTCAATTTGATCCTTTATCTTTTAAATTGTTTAGGGTTTGAGCCTTATTCACTTTTCCATCACAAAATTAAGGCATAAATGCCGATGTGGTACAAATGATAGTGACATCACCTACATGCATCTGAACCACACATGAAATGTATTTTGTCAGTACTTTTTTTTATAACTAAGGGCATTTTTTTTTAAGGTTTGAAATTAGATTTTTAGAAATCGCATTCTTAAGAATGAAATTTCTGGAAAATATATTTAAAAAATTATTTGTTTAGTATAAATATTTTTGAAACTATTTATTAAGATTTTTGGGAATAAATTTAAAATTTGTTTGTTTTATAACTTATATTCCTGATAATATCAGTCATAATTTCTAAAATACCTTTAACACAATCATAAAAAAAGAAAAGGTTAAATAATTGAAGAATGATTTAGTAATTGTGCTTAATAATTGTGTTTCCCAAGCCATGGGGATTTTTTTTCCCACCCTTCAACTTAGAAATGAGATTTCACTAAATTATAGGAAAATATTTTTCTATGAAATAATTAATACATGAAATTTTTTTTGTAAAATTTGTAACAAATTTAGGAATGCATTATTTTTAACTACTTATTCCAAGAAATAATTAAATATATCCTAAAACAAACCCGTTATATATGATTGAAAAGTGATTATAGATCAAATTTGAAGACAATATAAAATATGAAGGACCAAATTAAAAAAAAAATGAAAGATAAAGAACCGATATGAGAAAATAAATAAAGATAAAGTACGAAATAGCTAGGCAATATAGAAAGGCCCTAGTTAATTAGCAACACCGTGGAAGGATGATGTACTCACCTCATGGACAATAACTCCAGGGAACTTGTTTTCAAAGGCAGTTAGTACTTCTGGTGCAAGTGGTGCTGCTGCAGTCATAATGGCCTGGAGTTTAAGCTTGCTGAGATCAAACTCATCCACTAGGGGATTTTTGACCAAGGTGAGAATGATTGGGGGCACAATTGGTGCAAATGTGACCTCATGTGTGATCAAGGCATTGAGAAATGTTTTCAATTCAAACCTTCCCATCACCACAACTTTCCCTTTGCTCTTAAGAGTGGCACAACATATTCCAGTGATGCCATAAATGTGAAAGAAGGGAATTAGGCCTAGTGTGGTGACCTGACCAATCATTTCTGGCTCCACTCCGAAGAGTGTGGAGCAAAGATTAGCTACTAGGTTTCTGTGGGTCAGCATCACACCCTTTGACAGTCCTGTGGTGCCTGATGAGAAAGGCATGGCACAAAGATCATTCTGCTGAATAGATTCCTTCATCAATTCATCACCTGCACGGTCTGCTGCTTCAAGCAGTTTTTTCCAATTCATAGTATCTCCAACAAGCTCATCTGATAGCACTATTACAGGTAGCTCTAGACCTTTTACCTGTGTTAAATTCCAACTCAAGAAATTCAAATATTACCTAAGTATACTGGTACCCTTTCTATTCAACTAGTATAATATAATTGTAAATTTTATAGATATTAAAAATTGAGGTAATGGGATGCATAGCTAATTCTTAGCCACTAATAACTAAATAGTACTGGTATCCTTGAATTTTCTAAGGGTGTCAGAAAAACTCCACTAAAATTACCCAAAATGCCAACGAATAAAAAGTATAAAATGAAGCAATTACCTTTTCGTAGTTTGTATCATTTGTGACAATCAATTTAGCATCAGCAGACTCTGCCTGTTTCTTGATTTCCGATGCATGTGATGCTGGGTTTGCACCTGAAAATACCCCACCAGCAGCCATTATCCCCAGAGCAATAATGGCATATTCTGCTACATTTGGAAGCACTACAATCACAACATGCCCCTTCCTCAGACCAATAGCCCTTAAGGCCTTTGAAAACCTGTGTGTGTCTCTCACCACCTCCTTATAAGTGATCTTTTTCTCAGTCACAGCATCCACAAATGCAACCTTATCAGCATACAATTCGGCTTGTTGGAGTACAAATTCCGGCAATGTCACATTGTCAGGAACCGGAACAGGTTTGTATTGGCTACGAAAGATATGCTCCTCTTCACCTTGTGCAACATTCTCAATGCAGGTTCTCATGTTGAATTTGGGGATGAGCAATTGAGAACTCTGAACTCTACTCTTATGGGGTTGAAAATGTGAGATTATATTGACATATCCAGTCATACTCTTTGCATGGTTATGAGGTTAGCCAAGTTACAAGTGAAAGTGGCATAGTGCCAATATGTCATGGCATTTTTGTTGGTGGTAATTTGTTGAATCACGTCACTGACAAAGGCTAACTACAATATCTTTATTTTGGTGAACGAATCAATATCTTTTACCTGATCAACAATGGTATTTGTAGATCGTTCCTATCACATACGAAAGTTTCATAGTTTGAATCCTGAAACGAAATAGAGAAATATTGCTGACTCTGAGTCAACTTGTTTATAGTAATTCCTATTCCAATTAGAATGAAACCTGGTCGGAAGTCTTCTTTAAAACCAGTTGAATTGGTAAAGATATGTTTCCCGAAGTATGCTAAGGCAACAGCAACATATACGATGATGGTTCCTAATTATTACAATGGTCGATTAAAAAAGATGATAAAATACTCAGTTTATGATCCAAAATTGGTGGCATTTGCAAAGAATACTTTATTATTATATTAATGTTAAGAATCAATATTATCTTATTATATCTTAAATTGATTTAAGTATATCTTGTATTAATTTATGTTGATATTATATTGATTTAGTCATTATGCTTTGATCATTTTTTTTTTTACTTATAAATAGGCTTATCTCATTATTGTATTGATACATATTCAAGAAATACAATTTCTCTTATTTCCTCTACTTTGTCATGGATCTTAACAATTAAAAACTCGAAGCATTTTCAAGCTAAATTCATACAAAAAATAATTCATAAACATTGTTAAAAAGGTTGTAGCTTGTATCTACCATAAAATTGGATTTTGCTCTGTTTTCTAAGGGAACAAGCTAAATGGTTCAAATAAGGTTTATGATCACCCAAGAGGGTTAATTCATAAATCTAACTAGAAGGTTGTAGCATCATACAATTAGATTTGGTTCCTCTAATTTTTTTTGGGGTATATTCGATTTGAATGTAAAAATGAAGGTGTTACGAGGTTCCCTTGACCTCGAGATCGAAGGGATAACCCGATATGCGACGGGAGGTCAAGAACACAAAACGAGAGTGAAATTCTGACCTTGTCTCCCAAATGTTCATATGCCTTCCAGAACACCCTGGAGGAATGCTGACTCAACAAAAACGATTATCCTTGACAACATATTTGTCAGCGAATCTTACTCTAATACAATCCTCAAGGTATAAGTAGATGAAGTATTTTTTCTAAAAGCTACGCTATCTTATTCGATTTATCCAGGTACAACCTTCTTGGATCCTTGTTGACTTAAACAACGTAGTTCTTGTAGGTACCCTCTTCGGTGTTGGAATCATTTTTGTGATCATCATTATTGAGCTTTCACACATCACAAATTATCATCCTAGGTAACCTACACATTAGGAGGTAAGTTTTCCTTTTTTTCTTTTCTTTTTTTTTTTTTTGGGTGTCATGAGATAAGTTTTTTTTATTAAGTTGTGTGTGTAAAATTACATGTGAAATTAACTCATAGAAAATTTACCCCAAACATTAATAGGAAAAAAAAAAAAGCCAAATGACATTGATATATAGAACAAGTCAGTGTTACCTGAAAAAATAAATGAGAAGTATAGGGGTGAATTTTAAAAAAAAAAATCAATGTATGATTTGTTGTTACTCCAAGAGCAGTTAAATCCTATAAAACTAATATCTCATTCCAAATAGGATAATAATGGATTGTATGAAACTGAATTCGTAATTTTACTATGTACAATCACCTGTTTTCGCATACGATTCGACAGCTTGGTTTGGTCACATTAACAGTGCTCTTCCAATTAAGTTCCACTAGACCACTACCGCATTGTTCACAGTTTTCATTTGAAATATTGATTAATTTTGATGCACAATTTTATCATCCAATCACATATAATAGGTGACAATGCATTGTTGTAATATGACATTGTTGTAATATGTCATTGAGTTAAATACTTTCTTGCTTACAATGCATACAATATTTAGATAATTTTTTTACATTGACAATATCTAAGTAAAATTCTTTTAGTTTTATTTTAATATACTGACAGTGCAAAAATATTTTACACTATCATTCAATTAAAATATTTTATTTGTTCAAGTAATAAGTTTAAAAGGCAAGTATCATGACTTATGTGGCAATATCTAATTGGATAATTGTGTAAAATTTGTTTAAGACAGTGAAAAAAATTAAATTCCCTTCTTTTCTTATTTTTGGCCGTAATTAAATTCCCTTCTAATGCATTCCTGAAAGCACAAGACAATGCAAGGAATTGAACCAAAAAATATGAATATATTTATTTATCCATCACAATGTGGTAAGCAATAAGTAATACCAAAAGCAAAAAAATCAAAAACTGCCTAAACGGAAAAGAATAAATCATAAAAAAAAATTACAAAACTAGCAAATATCACTTTGCCTCATATAGCCAAAGCGATCAAAAGGGCAATGCCACACATAACAATCGGAGCCCCGAGACTTGAACTTGAACCCGAATCGTCGCTGACCGGACCCTGCGATGTTTCCGGCGACGAACTTGCCGGCGCTGTTACCGGCGACGCACTGCTCGACGGAATCGTCACTGGTGACTCTGCCGGCGTGGCGGAACTCGAAGGAATGCCCACAGGAGATTCCGGCGTTGTAGAACTCGACGGAACGTCTGCCACCGGTGGAGCCCCGACAGGACTACTCACCGGAGTCGCCGCTGGAGTTTCAGCCGTAGGTGAAGGAGTCGTCGGAGATGGAGCCGGGGGCGGAGACCCGCTGTTGGATGGGCTGGATGCCGGAGGAACGGAAGACGGCGCAGGAGACTTCGCCGGAGGAGATGCCGCGGGCGGAGAAACCGACCGAGATGGAGAAACCGCCGGAGCCTTTGAAACCGGCGGTAATGTTGGAGACTTTGCAGGGGACGTATTAAGAGGCGCCGGAGAATGTGCCGGAGAATGAGCCTGAGATGGTGGCTTCGCCGGGGAAGTCGCCGGAGAAAGTGGTGTTGGCTTGGGCGAAGGAGCGGGAGCATTGTCTGCGAGGACCGAAAGCGAATGCATGAACAACACGGCAAGGGTGAAGAGTTGAAGCAACCTATTATTCATCTTCTTCGGATTCTTTGAGGATTCTCCTTCGGAAAAGTACGAGGATGATTGGATTGGATTGGAGGAGTGTTGAAGTTGGAAAAGTGTTTTTGCGTTTGTGTTGTGAGAAAGTGTGCTTGTGAGTGTGGGGGAATATATAGGGTTAAGAGTTGGTGGTGTGAGGGAACTAAAATGCGACCGTTGTCATGCTTCACTGGCTATAGCCGGTAAAATAGCCGTTGAGATAACAACATGCCCGTTTAGTTTAGGCTCCGAAGGGGGAGATAAAACAAAACTAAAGGGGTTTTTTCGTTTTTTGATTAATTAGTTATTTTAATACTTTTAAATTTATCGACAAACCCTCCATCTTAATCCAACTAAATTTTAAATCAGGCAAATTGGTCTCTATAAAATTGAATCATCAAACAAATTGAACACTATAAAAAAAAATCACAAATTTATTTATGTAAAGTTGAATAGTCTGATAAATTTCCTCCTCCAAAATTAAATAATCAAATAAATTAGTTTCTCTATTAAGTTGCGTTGGGGGATTAAATTATTTGACAATTCATTTTTACATAAACCAATATGCCTGACTTTTCAATTTTATAGGGATCAGTTTAGGAGTTTAGTTTTTATGAAGATCAATTTACCTAACTTGAAATTTTAGAGGGATTAAAATAAGGTTTTGTCAAATATATTAGGGGATAAATTAATATTTAGGATATAAAAATTTTATAAAGGGATCAATTTGTCCTCTCTTTTCAATTCTGGAAACCCAATACAGGATTATGAACTATTGAAGAATTAATTTATCTCCTAATATATTTTGATGAGCCATTTTGGGCTTCTTTTTTTTTTTCTTCTTCTTCTTCTTTGTCATCGGTGTGAAAAATGAAAATGTTGTTGTACCCTTATCGGGAAAAATAATAATAATAATGGTGTTGTACTGTACTTGCAGTGGCACCTTCCATGTGCAAAAAACAATAGACGACACTCGTATGAGCACTATCAGTGTGACATTTACTGTAAAAGGCAGTAGAATGGTGCTTTTCTTCTCTCCAATGATGCAAAAGGAACTGGGTTGTTTTCCCTAAACACAAATATGCTTTAAGCTAAACATAGTTATGGCTTGTACTTTTGTCACATGGCTCTTGCTCTAATGTTACATTCTTTTCAAGGCTTATGCTATATTTCTCTTGGATGTAATTTCTATGCATAACATCCTTCAAAGAATTTGAGGAAAATGCTTATTCATCAATAATTACTTGTCATAAAATTATCTCTTGTTTTTTCCTTCCTACTACAGTCAAAAACTAATTCATTCATACTCACGAATGTTTTCCAAATCAACTTTTACGTGAAATATATGGGGAAAAAGTTTATAAATACTACTATCTATATCACTGCAACAATCTTTAAGATAGTAACACTCTTTACTCATCGGTCATTATGCTTAATATTAAACTAACATCAAACAGATGTTCAATAACTTTGCAAGGTCAAATTGCATTGGCTGATATTGGTAGCAATAACTTCGTTAATTTGGCTGTTGTGTGATTTGATTATCTAACGCAATGTCATAAACATTTTTAGTATGGGTTCCTGCTAAAAACTCAAACAAATATCACATTTTCATTAAGGATTATCCAAAACAGTAACAATTTTCAAAACAGCTAAACAAGAAGCACAAGCATCCTGGCGAACATTTACATCCAATTCCAATCAATAATCATGGATTACAACTGTTGTTTCCAAAGGTAAGTATAATCAAATAGAAAGCTACGGGAAAAGGTTATATTCACTGCTCAGAAAAACACCATTATGCATTACTCGCAATGACATTCACATGAAACAATTTGAACTTTGTATCAGCATGCTCATTAACAGAAACCAGCATACCCAGGATGCATACACGGAGCATATGGTAATGATTTAACAAGAAGCAGAGGCATAAAATTTTCACTGGTTCCTAGAGCAAATTCAATCCACATTTTGGAGCAGCAAAAAAATATAACGAAGCATTTAACTTTTGAGGAACTTTATTCTAAAGAATGGAAGAGAAAACAAAAAACTGGGCAGTGTTTTCGTGGATCCTAGATAAAATTCAATCCACGCTTTCAAAAGGGCTAAGAAAAGCAAATAAAAATAATTGTAATTTTGATACATGTGATTTGCCTAACTTTTCAAAGGATGATTATGAAAATCAATCATGTCTACTAATGCAATAAATACATGATTTTTTTTTTCGGTTACACGCAACAACAACAACCACAACAATACATGATTAATTGACAGTATATAATCAAACTTAATTTCTAAAAACAAATTAATTTTCTTAATAAACTAGAGTGAAGAAGTTAGCCATCCTCCTCTGTACTTGAAAAAAAGGCTAAGCTGAACACACCAAGAGTGACAAGAGACATCAACACAATAAAGTCCTCAAAATCTAAACAGCTGGATTCCATCTGACTATTACAAACAGACCATAAAATAAAACCGGAGAAAGATTGAACCTTTATATTACCAAAGTAAATATCAATATATACATGACATGATATACAACTTCTCCAGCTAGGAATGATTACATGAATTGAATGGTTAGCTCTCTACATCATACACGATATTTGCATGCTCAACTGGTATACTAACAAAATGTTAGGGAGAAAACACCCAAAAAGAAAAAAAGTGGGACAAAAAATTATACATCGGCGAGCCAATCAGAAAAAGGCACAATATCAACATCCTCTGCTAAATCCTAGTACATCATTCAAACATAAGTTCTAAACAATCTTCCATATTACAGACTTCAGCAAGTTAAACCCATTACATCAACAACTATGGTTTAATCATATGTGCTAATAACTAAAACATAAGTTCAAATCAAAAGCTAAAATTTCATAGCAAATGTCCCACTTCTCATTGTAAGAAAAGGATTGTCACGACTTGGCTCTCCAATAATGAAGACTTGATCCCCACAGCAACCCAGATTTTGATTGAACAGTTTCCTTTCTCAACACAATTGTTCCTACATAACACAGAAGAAAATGACAACAATAGTTGCAATTCAGAAGGTCCTAACATAAAAAGGCAGCAAAAACAGGTTTAATTCATATCAGCTCATCAGTCATCAGCTCATTAGAATATTCACAAGTTTTAGGGGTCAGGAAGTAAACAGAAGTACATAAACACCACAAGCAAACTACACCTTTTACTTTAGGACAACTGCAACCCAGGAGTTTTAGGCCATAGAAATGCAAATAACTTCAAAATTTCTTGGAAATATTAAATAAAAATCATTCTTGAAAACCCCAACCAAAAAAAAAATAAAAATCAATAACCACCCTAAGCAAAGCATTTAATCCTTCAGATAGTATTTTGACACATGTATAAATGATTTTAAAGTATGAAGACATTTTTTAAACCATTGTTTATATTCATGATCAAAGATCCTTTTGAAGCTTAGGTACTTCTTAAGGGAACAACTTGTGAAAAATAAATCCCAAAAAATTACCTACAAAAGGCATTGAAATATGAGGGAAAACCAGGTTTACCAACTCCAGAAAGCTATGCAATTACAGATTATTTAAAGCATGAGTGTGATTATACATTATACAAATACCACAATAGAGTCATGTGTTCCACTAAAAACAATAGTAGCCCAGCCATCGATAGATGGAGCCACAGAAATATACATAGATTCTGAATATAGGATAGGACTCTGATATGACCAAGCATCAAACCAGTGTAGATCTACCGCACTAGATAATTTAAAGCATTATGTTTACCCAGTTGCAATATCAACAAAAGGAGGAGTAAGAGATAATAAATAATGACTGGAATGCCGAAGCAGACACGTATTGTTATGATCACGTATTAAACAAGTACAGATCTATTACACATTCAAGCATTATATCCACACAGCAACAATATCAACAAAAGGGGAATTGAGAGGGGATAGCAACTGTAATAGCCTGGCAAACTTATTACCAACATGAGCATATAGCTCCTAACCAGAACAATTATATGCACATGTGACAGATTATAAATTTCTTTAGTTTGCATATCAAATACAAGAAAAATTTTAAGAACTGTGAAGTTTTTACCAGATGACAAACAGATTTCCATTTTATTCAGAAATCAATAGTCAAACAGCCAATGTATTAAAAACTGGCTTGGACCGACCGGTTCAACCGGTCATGAAACCGGTCCGAGCAACTATTTGGATCACTCTTGCATCAAATCGGCGCGACCCGGTTCAACTCGGCCGGGTTTGTATCAAAACCGGTGACTCGGCCGGTTGAACTGGGCTAGACCGGGTCTTTTTTCCCCCCCCTTAAATGATGTCTTTTTTTAAAAAAAAGACTAATCTAATTTACAGAAAAATGCAGTAACTTCATTTGTATTTTTACGACATGTGAGTTTGTGATGTAAAACTTTACGAGTTTGCTAGTGTAATTATGTTTTGAACTTATCAATTGTGATTCGTGATTGTGAAATGTGACAATATTTAGGAAATTATGTTATTTATTTATGTTTTTATATTTGAACCCCTTAGAGAGTGTCAAATTATTAATTAGTTGTCATTTTATTGTATTTTATTTAAATTTTTATATATTTTTTTCTATAAATCTGGTTCAACCGTTCAACCAGTGACCCCTCGATTGAACCAGTGACCCAGTGCTTTCACCGAATTGATCACCGTCCAAGTCTGAAAACTATGCAAACAGCAACCTGGTCTTAAACAGAAGACATGCATGACCTTCAATTGATCAGGAAATATACTCATATTTACTCAATGATCAACATGGCATCTACAGCACAGGGACGAGTAAAATCAACACAGCCATACATACTCTAGAACACATGCAAAACATTACTATAAAGAATAGAGATACTTCATAAAAAAAGTAAAAATGATCCAAACTCTTGTTGCAGAACTTCAGCAGAATTTTATGTAGGATTAATTGAGTAAAGGAAAGCACATGCAGACAAAAGAAATACTACAATGCAATTATAAATACACAACGGAAAACGGGAATTTTAAAATTAAAAATAATATTTAAAATTAACACTTGTTTCATATAGAACCTGCAAATTATAAGTCCACAGGCTTCTTTTGTGCTGGTTATTGTTTTCTACTTTACATCTAGAGTTCCCGAGCTTATGTTGATCATATGACCTCCATTTTGAAGACTTGATCTCAAACATGCCGATTCATCCCAGAAGTCAGAGGTTAGAATATTTTAAATCCAACTAAAATCTACTTGCTAAAAACTCTATAAAGAACACTCAACATCGTCTTCTCTAATCTACTGTCATCTATGGTTAAAACCCAGTCTTGGCTTACAATGAGTTCTGCAATCATGGAAAAGTTAACCAAAACTAGAGATTGAAGGACAGTTAGTATTATATGTCAAAAAGAAGCACAGCAGGGATGTATCCCAAAACAAGAAACATAGATATAAAAAACCAATAACACAAGAAGATAGAGATTCTAGGTCTTAAAACTAACCTTTCTCACAGATAAACAATGCCACACTCCTGACAAGAAGCAATCAGAACAAGTGATTGAAACAAAACAGCTGCTCAACAACATCTGGACCACAGAAGCTCAACCAGAGAATCCAAATAGGCATGACAAATCCGGACTTTTCAGTTACTGTTCTTTCCATCCTCAGGGAAAGTATACAGAAAATAATAAACAGCATATGAAATTACTCAGAGGTCATCCGCCTCCTCTTCCCATAATCAGCATCTCTGGACCTAGAATGATGCTCCTCTTCTTGTGATAATCGTGATTTGCTGTGATTCCTTGATGACCGTCCCCTTTCCCACTCATCTTCATGATCTGCTTCACGGTCTCTGTACCTATGATGATCCGCATATTTGTCCCGATCTTCCTTGTACCTGTCACGCTCACGACCACGTTCACGATCCCTTTCCCGGTCATGGTCACGCTCACGGTCTCGAGAACGTTCACGATCGCGGTCACGAGACCGTTCTCGACCCATTTCTCTATCATCACGATGCCTTCTTTCTGACCATTCATGATCGTGGCCCATATCTTTTTCTCTAGGTGTGTCTCTCTCATATCCTTGATCTCTATCATCTCTGTACCTACGCTCAGAAGAACCAGACCAGTCCCTTTCTGATCCTCTATCTTTTTCCCTCATAGCATTAGGCCAACCAGTTCTATCATGACTCGCCTCACCATACTGATGGTCGGATGCAGCTTCCTCCCCATAACTTGACTCTCCAGCCCTGCCACCACCATGCTCTTCACCACCCCATCCAGCCATATTTGGATCTGACCACATTCCCATATTAGGCCCATCCAAACCGGATCCGGGCATCATCCCCATGCCATTAACAGGCATCCCTCTTCCAAAAAAGGCTGGGTTAACATGAGGTGCTACTCCAGGCAAACCAACACCTCCAACACCAGGGAATGAAGGCAAAATGCCAGAGAACGGAGGTGTTGGAGCACCAGGAAAACCTCCATAGCCGCCCATTCTACCCATGGGACCACCAAATGCAGGATCAAAACCCTGATTCATCATTGACTGAGGATGCATCATAGGTGGAGTGGCACCCATACCCTGTCCAAATCCATTCCCACCATTTCCCATTATACCTCTACCACCCATCCCACCACCCCTATTCCTCATAGGATTAACAGGCCCTCTATTACCCATCCCAGGATTATTCCCTCTTCCCCAGTTACCTCTCCCATAGCCTCTATTGCCATCCCCACCTTGGTAGTTACCGCCTGTGGTAATATTACTCCCACTAGGCTTAGCCCCTGCATCAGCAGGCCCCCTCCTTCCCTGGGGAGCCGCGGATTGGGTCATCTGCTGATTCCTATTCATCTGAGCCTCACCCATTTTCTTAACAGTAAAAGGTGATGCATAAGCAACAACACACGGCCTGCCATTAAACAAGTGCCCATTCATCCCTTCCTTACAGGCAGTGGCAGCAGAAGGATCAAAAAACTCAACCTGGCAATACCCTTTGGACTTCCCACTTGCTTTCTCATCAAAAAACTTCACCTCCTTCACAGGCCCATACTTGCAAAGCTCAGCCTCCAGCTCAGCATCAGTAGTCCACCAATGCAAATCACCCACAAACAATATGGTACCCCCACCAGGGGCACCACCACCACCACTGCCGCCGCCACCACCAACGGCAGCCCCAGCTCCAGCTCCCACAGTGTTAACACTTGTAACAGCACCCACACTGTTCCCAACAACATTCCCACCAACTCTATTAACATCTCCACCTCCAACTCCAGCTGCAGCTCCAACTCCACCAACAGCACCGCCTTGCCTCACCAAACCCTCATTCCCCACAGAGCCAACAACCCCACCATGAGGCGGCTGCTGCTGCCGCCGCCCAATCCCCTGCACCGCAGCACCACCATTGCCACTCTGCTCCTCGATCTCACTCATTTTCCCAGATGGCTGTCCCAACTCAACCCTAATTCCAGATCCACCGCCCCCTTTGGCACCCAAATCGTTCCCTCTAAACCCCTGATTCTGAAAACCTGAAACCCTAGAACCTACATCCACAGCCCCACCACCAGTACCCTCACTAGCAGTGCCGCCGCCGACACCAGGTATCGAAACCGCAGGTGCATCTTGGTGGGGCTTCTTGTTGTCCTGAACGGCGTCGTCGTTTCGGAAGCCCAGATCGTCGTTTTTGCGCAGTGATTGGAGGAATCCTTCACCGACATTGACGTCGTTGTAAAGGTCCTCGTAGTCGTCGTCTTCCTCGCCCAAGAAACCCTCGTCGGCGACGGCGGATATAGCTTCGTTACGGTGGAACTGATCCATAGGATCCCCACTCTCACCGTACCCTCCCTCACCTTCCTCCATTTCTTAGTTATCTTTTCCCCTTCTTCAGAGAGAAAAAGATAAAAAAAAATAAAAAAAAAGTGATTTTTTTAGGGTTTGCAGTGAAGAAAAAGTGAGATCAAAACGCAGCGTAGCGAGGGGATGAGATAGAGAGAGAGATCTTACCAGGGAGTGCGAAGACGAGATAGCATGCGTTGTGTGTAGAAGAGAAGAGAAGAGAAGAGTCAGAGAGAACCAAACCCTAATCCTGTCAGTTGTCGACTAATCAAATCCTTTCTTATTTCTGTTTTGGTCACAACAGTGAAGTTTTCTACATTATCTATTTTCTAATCAAAACTGTGTTTGTTTAGCTTTGGGAGAATGCTGCCATGCTCGCCTTTTTGTTACGTTTGTCTGGAAAAAAGATTATCCATCATGTCCTAAATTAAACTTTTCTTTTTTCATATAAAATAAATGGGACACCTAGAAACTTTTAATGAGATGAGATTGTATTAAATTTTATTAAGAATTAAATTTCATTAAGAATTGAATTGAATTCTTATGTTTAGAATGAATCAGTAAATTAAAGAATTCAATTCAATTCCTTGATTTGAAATGGGTTTAAAAATTAACAAATTTAATTATTTTACTATTTTATCATTCATTAATAGGTTAGGGACAACATATTATATTCAAGTAAGGTTATTTTGATATTTTCATTTGTTAGAATTTAATTTTCACACCAAATCACGCCTATTTGGATCTAATTTCAATTCCTTAATTTTATTAGATTTCAATTCCTTCACTTAAGTTGCTTTTAAAGCATGGAATTCAATTTAATTCCTTAATCGAATTGAATTTCACAGGTTGAAATTTTTTTTTGGAAAAGAAAAAGATTAGGCAGAGAAATCTAAGTTTATAAGACCTAGAGTGGTAAACAATATAGCCTCTTTCTAAGATAGCTTTCCATATTCGAACCCTAATTAAACGTCCTGGACCGGTCCGTTTCATAAATGGACTTGGCTTTAAGGTGGTTCGGGTCCGACCCACATAAGCTTACGAATGAGCGGACCGATTCGCATAACCTTTTTTTCTGTTCATATTTTTGCCCTTGCATCAGCCCACGATCCAATCGTGGACCAATCGCGGATCAAACACAGATCACGCGGACCAGTTGCAGACTAGCCCACATAATCCATATAAATTTTTTTATATTTATACAGTATATTTTACAGTAAAATATATATACACACTTTTCTTTACATTATCTAGGTTTCAAGTTAAATTTTAAACAAATAACAGTACTAATTACTAAATACTGCAAATATTAAACATTCAATTTCAAAAATTCGAAATGTTAATTTTTTAAAAAATAATAACATACAAAGTTACAAGCCAATCAAATATGCATAACTCATCCAATCATAAAAAAATAACAAAACTACTAAAGAATATAAATTAACTATTAGCTATCAAACACTAAACATAAGCAAATCAAATACCAAATACAAATATAAAAAATACTAGAATAAACCAACTCACCAAAGTCCATCTATCAAAAACATAAATAAATATTGCAAATGGAAGCATTCTTTCCCTTATACGAGTTAGCAGGTTGGTCCGCGAACCCTCAAGTTAAGCAATGCAGATATAAAAAGTCCATGGGTTAGTAGACTAAAAATTTTCTTGTCCATTTTCATATGGATTGCGAGTTAAACGGGTTAGTCTGCAGGTCGGGGCCCATATACCTAGCTCTACTAGCATGACATAACTCTCTCATGAGTTTTAAAACACATGCATTTCCAGGGTTTGAACTCAAACCTCTAAGCTGGTATAAAATTTAATTTTAGTGCATTGTTAAGGTAAAAAAAAGTTTTATATTGACATCTAATCATATATGTCTCATCTGCAAAAATATTTACTCAATCAACCATTACCAGGTGTTTGTTGCGTTTTTGGTAATATCTATCACAATGTGACATGTGCAACAACTTTGATTCCAAATCTCAATTCAGGGAAAGGAATTGCTTCTTCTTAGAGAATCAAGACTAAGTTTGTGTAAAATGTGCAAGAAATTAGAAGTGGTAACAAGAAAGTGAAGTTTCAAATAACATAAAACTGTAAAGAAAAATACATAAAAATGATGAACTAAATGAAATAAATTTCGACAAAGAAAACATACTGTGTTAACTGAAAATAAAATGAAACAACTCTCAGTTGCGCGATCCATATTTGCTAGGTGACTTAGAGACTAAAACCTAGTGTATGAGCATCGAATTGCTTGCATTACAACTGAGCCTAAGGCTCTTATTTATCGATACATTCTATCCAAAAATCTTGCTAACAACCTACAAATTCTTTACTCTGATTGGTCCATCATGCTTGCTTCTTTTTCTTATTCACTTACTGTCCAAGGACTTACAAACCCATGATCTCACCAGCTCCCTCAACTATTTTTAGAGATATTTTTCTATTTTCTTAAAGCCTCGGTACTTTACCTTTTTAGGTCTTATTTTGACATATCTTACTATCTTATGCATGGACCCCTTTTCTCCAATTGTCCTTTACTTACATTTCAACATTGTGTTTCCTTATTCCATTACTTCTCTACTACTAAAGAAACATGTGCCTTTTAATTTACTTTGACACCCAAAAGATGTCCCCAAACTCTTGCCTTTGTCGAAATTTTATAATTGAGATAAACAAGAGTTTCTTTTGATTTTCAACATTTGTTTCAACATGCATGCATTTCTTAGCCACATCACCTAATAATTTTATGCCACTTACATCTATACAGTTCCTACCATCATTAGTTTTGGTTTTCAAAAGTTGAAAAAGTGTTCTTCTTTTTTCTGGAATTACCTCAACCATATCATCTCACCTACTTAAATTTAAACAAAGGATTTCTTGATTTTCCTCCACACCAAGCCTATAAATTCTCTTTTCCTCTTCTTTTCCTTTTTTTATGCAACCTCTTGACTCTTGCACTTCTCTATTTCAATTTCTTAACTCTCTAACTTACTTAGAACATTCCTCCCTTTACTCTCCTTACCCATTTACTTATGATTTCTATGATAGAATTGTAAGAAATAAGGATTGCATGATTGGAGGGAAGGGCATAGAAGTCCTTCCCCAACTTATTTGCATTGTTTGCTATGGGATTATTTGTGTTTGCAGATATTATAGGATACGCATGTTGTGGAGTTATAAAGGGATACGTTATAGAATGGTTTTTAGGATTATTTAAATTGTATATAATTATTAAGATATAATTGCTCAAATATATTTGTTATGTTGTTGACCTTTTAAAAAGTCTATGGTTGTTAAATGCACTGAATTATTTGATGACAGAAGATCCTAATTTAAGTGGAGATGCTGTCAAAATTTTGTGAAATTTTTGTTAGGGAAATAAAATTAAGTAATTGAATTAAAAAAATTTAAAAACAAATTTAATGTGTTTGAAAGTAATGATATAACATCCTTAAAATATGGTAGGGTTTAGGGTTACTCACATACACAATATTTTCTTCAAACTAATTATAAATGTATGATAGATTGCATCCTAATAGCAGGGGATTGAGTCAGAAATCTATAATAATGTTGAAGAATTTATGAAGGTAGCTTGTCAAACACAACAGTTCATTGATAAGGCAAAAGTTAGGTATCCATGTAACAAGTGCAAAGTGAGGATTCATTTGTAAAAGTGGGGTTCATACCTGATTGATGGATTTGGATAGAGCATGGGAGGTAGCTAATGTAGGGAATCAGGTAGGTATGTTTCAGACTGGAAGTACTTCTGGTGGGGTCCATGTAGCTCGACACGATAGAGGTAATGTGTCTTGGGAGAATAATTTGTGTAGACATCAAGAGATGGTTTTTACTGCTGTTAATCCTAAATTTGTTGCTCATTATTCTCAGCCTTCAGTTAAGGAGTCTAACCGAGACGTCACTAGGTTTTATAGCCTACTAAAGGCTACAAATCAATATTTATGGGAGGATTGTGTGCACTCTGAGTTGTCATTAACAGTTTAGATGTTGAGTATTAAGTTTGAAGAGAACCCAAAGCCAAAGTTCTTTTGATTAGTGGACTGCACTAATCAAGGAGCTAAATCCAAATCCCAACATAATTCCAAAAGATTTTTATCAATAAAAAAGATTACTTTCTATGCTTAAGTTGAAGGAAATAAAAATTGACAACTATTTGAAAGGTTGCATGCTTTATTACAAACATGATGTTGCATTAACCGGGTATAAGGTCTACCAAGAGCTTAGGTTTAACCCAAGAGATATGGAAGTAAGAGATATAATGGTGTCCCTAAAAGAAGAATGCACTATCTGCCCTTAATCCCTAGGCTAAAAAGACTTTATGCATTAATGAACTTGGCTTCTCATATGAGGTGGCACAGTGAAAATCATAATGGTGATGATGTGATGATTCATCCATCACATGGTGAAGTGTGAAAATATTTTTATCAACAATACCCTGAGTTTGCCTTTGACTCTTGAAATTTTAAAGTGGGACTTTCCTCAGATTGATTTACCCAAAATAACCAATTTAGCAAACCCTCTTTATGTTAGCTCGTAGTTGTTATGCCATATAGTCTCCCTCTTGAAATGTGCATGAAAGATCTTTACCTATTCTTAACATGTATAATCCTTGGCCCTAATAATCCAAAAGCCAAGATTGATGTGTATCTTCAACACCTAATTAATGAATTGAATGAGTTTTGGTGTGAGGGTGTTCTTACTTTTGATATTTTAACAAAGTAGAATTTCATGATGAAGGCAACATTAATTTGGACCATTAATGACTTTCTAGCTTATGGAATATTGTCTGATGGATGACACATGGTAAATTAGTATGCCCAAATTGAATGGAGGATACTAAGGCATTCACTTTGAAGCACAGAGGAAAGAACTCTTAATTTGATTGTCATAGAAGGTTCTTTGATTATCATAGGTTGGTCACAGACATGGGACCTCAGATGGGAGGCTGCTCAGTGTAGATGGTATGCCACTTGGAGACCGCTCTACTAGATTAGGCTAGATAGTAAAAACAGGTAAGTTAAACATGTTTTCTATTACATATTCTAATTTTAGATTATGTTTGATGTTTAAAATATTGTTATTGTATTTAATTTAGCTCATCTATGTAACAATTTTGATCCTTTAGCTGAGGGTCACCACTGGATTATGAAGGTTATACAGAGCAGGTATAACCATTCGTGGCCCACTTTGACTGCCATCTTGAGATATATCAAGAAGATGTGGTAGAGGAGTGGAAAGTAATGCTAGAATTTATTCGATTGTGTTAAAATCATGTTTATATTATCTATATGCTTATGATTATTTATATTTATTATTTTGTATATGCAAAGGTCCTTTTACATCCTACTATAGCATGAGGCCAATATCAAGAGAGCTTGAAAGATTATGTCCTTCGAGCGATTACGGGACATGTTACATGATGTTTATAAGGGGGCACATGAGCATTTCTTGGCTGAATAATGCCATCCTCCACGAGCTATAGCGCCACTAGGCATTCAACCTAACCTTCAAGTAAAAGTCCGAGAAAAGAAGGACAAATTGGGCTTCATTAAAAGGTGGGTCAATACACACAAGTGGGTCGAGCACCCAAGAGGGGATCCAAAAGTGTTTGGTAAAACTTTAATCTTTTTACATTTAATATACTATTAATTTACTACATTTGAATTGTTTTAAATAGTATGTTATTGTGATTTTAATGAACATTTATGTTCAAGCTAAGGAGTTAAACCATCCTTCGAACTAGAGGGAGCCATTCTGAAAGACCTACATCAAAAAATGTAGGAATGGGAGACAAGAGAGGTATGGCTCGACCCTCGCTCGAGATAATATATATAAGTTTGAATTTAGACCTCTTAGTATTTAATTTTTATTACTTTTTCATTTGTGTTATAATTTATGCTTATAATGTGTTTTATCTGTTTTTTTTATAGTGTGAATATATAGAGCTGTAGGAGCATGCACAGACCTAGTACCAGACCTAAATGGCATAGGCTGGGCTTGATGCTGACATCCCTCCTCTAAATGAAAAGGACATATTTAGCCTAGGTGGTTGGCGATCCTTACAAAGGTTGCATGTATGGAATGGGGTATCATCCTGATAGTAAGTCCCCATCCTCTACCACTGGGTCAGTTGCTGGGATGGTGCCTACGGAAGTGTGTGCATACCTACAACCAAGAGCTATAGCAGTAGGCATAGCTTCGTTACATATGATTAGATTTGCTTGATTCAATAATTTAGCATAAGGACTAACTTGCTTAATGTTGCAAGTTGAATGTTTGGTAACATTCAAATAAATTTGGAATGTTGAGTGTGCAATTGTAATGTTTGGTGTAAAGAAAGGTTGACAAAAAAATAGTGTGATACTTTTATTGATCATATTGCATATATTTATATGCAAGTGTACAAAGAATTAGAAAAATTCAAATGTACAACAGATTTGACTAAAAGGATAAGAACTCTAAATAGAAAATCCTAACAGAATGCAAAGATAATAACAAATGATAACAATCCTCTTCAAAATGGAGTGCGTAAGGTATAAACACCTATCTTGGCCTTCAAGCAATATGACAAGTAGATTGGTTGTTGCAAAATAATGGTGTTGGTGTAGTGAGAAGAAATCCTATGTCACACAAAAGATATGAAAGCCAAGTTATTTCGTAAGTAGCATTAGCCATTACTCCATATTCTGCTCGAATAAATGAGCGGTGTGAACATCCAATTTTGTCCGGTCAATTAGAAAAAAAAATCCAAAAAAATTGCATTTTGATTTGTGTCAAAGTTTTTTTTTTTTTTGTTTTCTTCTAGTCCACACCCTTTTCAGACTAAATAATAAAAATGGCTAGCAGTTGTGAATTTTTGGTTTGAACGGCATGCGGCCCAATTGCATTCTAAACAATAAAATTAAGCTTATTTTTTCAGTCTAGTCCAGTTTTTTTTTCTTTCTTTTTTGTGTCATTGCAGCTTTCAAAAAAAATATAATAATAATAAAAAATAAAATATGGGTGTGTTCAGCAGCTTCGTAAACCAGCCCATGGCAAAATAAAACAAAGAAAAAAAAGTCAATGTGGGACCAAGGCAATTAATACATCATTGAAATAAAATCAGTGTAGGGCCAATGCATTTAATGCCTCAGCAGAAAAGGAGTCAGTACATTTAATGCTTAACGTCAAGACATTTGACTCCCTATATGTATAAATTTTTAGCAAGAGACACAGAGAGGGCAGAGCTAATTTCAGAGCAAGGGACAGAGGGAACAAACAGAGCCAATTTCCAGCAAGAGACACAGAGGGAGGAGTAAATGTTTTCAAAGAGAAAATTTTGAGCAAGAGAACACACAATGAGAGATTCAGAGAGAAATAGAGAAAATACAGATGTTGAATTCCTCACTCTTTTCCTTAGTTTTTACCATTGGCAATCATAGCCTCTTACTGAAGAACCAAATCATAACTGTTTTCTATCATCATCCTAAATTCATGTAAGCCACCACAATCATTACCTTCATTATCCACTAACGCCATCATCTTCATTCCAAAATAACTAATCCCATTATCGCCATCATCACATCACTATACTCCCTACCTTGAATAAATCTACCATAATCATCCATCTTCACCATATATCTGAACCTGCAAAGATATAAAACACAAACCATTTTCAATTATCAAACACATAAACCATCAACAACATCACTGCTCCATCATCACTCCCATCCATTGTTTACATCAACACCCAATCCAAACCAATATCATCACTTTGACACTCATGTTTGAACTAGCCACCACCATGTAATCATCATCATCACAACTACTACCACCATTTGTAACTCCAGCCAAAAGAAAAAATCAAACCAGAAACGCAAAAAAAAAAAACCAAATTAAACAAAAAGAGGAGAAGCTACGGATTGCCCTTGCTCTCGCGTTCGTCGACACCATTGTGCTAGCCACCACTCCGTGGGCGACGCCACTTGAAAGCTATTGAAAGCACCGCTACTGGTTCACCCCTCTCGATCTGTTCTTTTTGTGCGAGATCTACCCCAAAGCTGCCCTTGAAACACCTCACTTTGCCTTGACGGCACCCCTCCACCATCAGCCCAGATCTGCGCTCTGCTCCTCATCGCGACCTCCAAAGAGCCTTTGCCGTATCAACGCACACCAGCCCTTTGCGCGATTCCTGGCCCCATTTCGCCAACAGCACCATCCACGCGAAACCAGTCCCGATCCAGCCTCCATCAGACGCGTCGCCCATCGCGTGACCCAGACCATCGGAGAATCCTGCGCTCTGTGACGCCGCCGTGAAACCGGCTACCAGTGATTGCGCGCTCTTCCCCGGTTTTGTCATCACCGCCACATCCACGAAAGACCACGTACAAATACCGTCACGCGAAAAATCCCATTGCGCTGCGTGAAGAGCTCGCGATCTTAGCGATCTAGCCATCCCTCAAAGTGCCAATACCACCTAGATCCAGCCACTGCTCACTCCTTCTTTCTCCATCTGGTTCTCTCTCTCTCTTTAGTTATCACTCTCTCTCTCTAAGTTCTCTCTTTGCGTTGATGTGTGTGTGTGTTTACAGCCTTTGTAAAAGAATGGGAACCCAACTCATTAAACCCGTATTCCATATTCCTGACCACTCCTTTAGTTATTTACTAATTGCTGTATTCCTTTCTTGCATTTGTGTTATCTGTGTAGTATAGGGGCACCCAGATTTTTTGTGCGTACTTAAATGATCAACTAGGCCAGCGAAGATGGGAATTACGGGCCTCGGAAAAGCTTATAGGCTGGGCTTGTTTTAATAGTAATGTATAATACTAATGTTGACTATAGATTTAGGATCTTGGGCTGTCATTTTTGAAAAAAAAAAGTAAACAAAAAAAGATTGAATAATGATTAGGAGTTTGGATTTTCTTTTTAGATTAATATATGTTCTAAAAAATATTGCAACTTTTAAAAATAAAAAATAAAAATCTTTAGATCCCCAAAGTCATGTATATGTGCAAAACGTAGATGTAGGGGCATTGTTTTTCATCCCACTGTTAGCATTTTTTTTTTTTGAAGAAAAAAAAGAAAGGTATAAGCTTTTGTTCCTTTAGTTGTGGGCTTTAGGCTTTGGTCTGCTTATTCCAATTAAAAAATGAAATTCCAATATTCCCATTCAGTTGTAAAACTGTGTTATTATTTTGTTGAGTTAGCTTGGTTTTTGTTTGTATTCTGTTATGTCTTTATTTGGGCTAAAAACTTTGTTAACGTGGGTTTTGTTTTATCTTCTAAATTTTTTTTTTTGGCATGTTGGTTTTAGTTCAGGCTATTACATTGTATTTTTAGTTTGGTTATTTATTCATCCTAGTATTTTTCATAGGTTAATTACATTTTCATTATTTGTTTATAGATTAGTTTTGTCAATTTATGTTGAAATTAGTGTAAAAAATAAATAAATTTGTTTCATGTTTCTTTCTCATAAATAAATATTTTTTTTAAAAAAAATATTTCCCTATGTAATGATCAATAAGGATGATTGAGTAGCAGATGTTAACTTCATCATTATTCGAATTATAAGAATCCATTGAGTGGCCTAATGCTAACTTGGATTTTGGGTGATAATGAGTTCCATGTGCCTTATTACAAAATATGTTCTTCATGATTAAAATCAGTCAACACATAAATATTTTCTACAGAACTACGTGACTTTGAGTTCCTCATTGCACCAGAGGATACATTAGGGCTTGAGCAATTCCTGTCAAGCCAAAATTAATTTTTCTTAATTTATTTATCAAGTTATAAATATTCTGTGCAAATTATTTATTAGTTGTTAAGATTATAAATATATTTTCTAAAACTAATTTTTCTTAATGTATTTATTTAAATTTTAAATATACTTGCCAAAATTAAATTTTTTTTATTTAATTTATTCATCAAGTCGTAAATATTTTGTATAAATTATTTATTAGTTGTATTTTCAAAAATTAATTTTTCTTAATGTATTTTTTAAAAAATTTTGAATCTACTTGCCAAAATTAATTTTCTTAATTTATTTATTAAGTTGTAAATATTTTGAGTAAATCATTTTTTTAATTTATGTGTTAAAATTGTAAATATATTTGTCAAAATTAATTTTTCTTAATTAATGTGTTTAAATTGTAAATATTTTGCTAAATTAATTTTCCTTGATTCATGTGTTTAAATTATAATTTTTAGCTTCCTTATTTGAAATTTTTAGAGGGTTATTATTTAATTTGCACAATTTACTAAGGAGTCTGGTTTAAATACGGGTGTACTAGAATCTTGTAGGATTAAGTTCCTATCCTTCCCTATGCATAACCGACTCCCGAGCCCATATCTGGTTTACGAAGACTATTTTCTAAAATAAAATGGGTTTTTCCATGTTTTCCTAATTCAAATAAATCTGGTGGCGACTCCTAATTTTCAAAACTTCATTTTCGCCGTCCCGTCGCGATCCCGGTTGCGACAAGCGGGATACCACAACTTGTTTCTTTTTCTTATGTGAGATGATACTAGGACCAAAAAAAAAATACAATATCCAATTGCAAAGCATCGGGTTGTGGGACAACTAGCCTAATCTGAATCATAATATGCTTGAAGAGCTAGATTTGAATCAGAGGGAAAAAATACCTTGTCCTAGTGTTGCCTTCAAGTAGCAAAGAAGACAAATAGCAGCATCCATCTGAGGTTCACAAGGCATATGCATAAATTAGCTCAAAATACTGACCATATGAACAATGTTAGGTCGTGTCACTGTGAGATAATTTAGACAACCTACAAGACCACGATATAGAGAAGTTGGCCAAAGTAGCACCTTTTGAGGTAGGGAAAATCTACTAGTTTTGAAGCAGTAAAACCACTGTTAAAGATTATGTCAAAAGCATATTCTTTGTTCCAAGAAAAGGCCTTTCTTTGATCGTGCAAATGCAATACCCAAAAAATAGTTTAGATGTCCTAAGTCTTTAATTTTGAATTTTTGATGCATTCGGCCCTTAACAAAACTAATGAGTTTGGAGATTGAATTAGTAAGGACAATGTTATTCGTATAAAGGAAAAGAAAAATAGAACCTAATTTTCTGTGTAAGCAAAAAAGGGATGGATATGTGACATACCAATTGCATGATGCCTGTTTAAGACTATATGATGTTTTTGTAGTTGGCAAACAAGGTTCTCCCCCCCGCACCTAAAACCAAGAGGCAATTGCATATACTTGTCCTCATGCAAATTGACATGTAAAAAGGCATTATGAATATCGAGTTGATGAAGTGGTCATCATTTTGCAACCACAATGGAGAGCAAGACACGAACTGTGTGGGAATCAAAATAATCAACTCCTTCAATTTGGGTATATCCCTTAGCAACTAATCGCACTTTATACTATTTAATGCTTCCATTATAATTGCCCTTAATTTTGTATGCCCATCGACAATTAAAGCCGTCAAAGTGGGTTTTGACTTGTGAGCCAATCCGGCTCAGGCCACCATTTTGGTGGGTTAGGTTGTCAAAAATCAGGCTTACATAAAAATGGGTTAGTCTAACCCGACTTGTAACACCCCCTTAGTTATAGTATTTTACCTAGAATGTAACACCATAACTAAGAGTGTGGTATCACGTATCATTGCATATTCCATGTAATAATTGACTCGTTTATCTATAAGCTCTTATCCTCGTAAATTATTCGTTGTTCATATTTATAGTCGAAAGGGATAACGTTTGGTGACATATAGTTTCGAGTGTTAAGAATAGAGATAAAATAATGAATAAACAAGTCTTAATAGGTTTTCTTAAAGTACTAATACCATCAGTATATTTGCTTACACATATAACTAGGCGAGTATGCCTTATCAGTACATGTATAATATACAGTAATCCAGTAATCATAAGGGATATATCATAGACATCAAAATACATATCATAACTCACTCTAGTATGAATCTATCCAGGAACACATACACAAAGGATCTATTCATTTCAAGTATAGTAGTGGCAGTTATCTCTAGTAATACTCCTAACACAGTATGGTCAGATGCCGGCTCCTGAGTGTCACCAAATTCTCTAATGAAGGCCATCTCCTGTATATGAGGTAGACATGGAATGCAAATAGGGATGAGAATTCTAAAATTCTCAGTAGGGTATTCCCATGCACATATAAATGTCATCAGTATCTATCCCAGCTGCCTCGGTTTGATTAAAAAAAAATATTGCATGCAAATAACAAAATTGATAATGGATATATTATTTCATAAAATCTTTATCCGAAGTAGGTTCATTTTATACAACCATCATTTTTAGAATTTGTGATGTCAACTTAACATATGAGTGTCGAATCTCAATTGAATAATAAAACTCATTCTCATAATACATAGCATAACTTAAGATAAAGGATTGCTTAGAACAATTGCTATTTAACTGTCTTGGCCCTTGATTATGATGGTTTATTCCACTCCTGAGTAATAGATTGCTTCTCAAGACTGAGCTCATTCCTATATATGATCATTGGATTTACTTTCTCCAATTCTCACACAGACCTATTCCTAGTTAGGTTCTTTTACCGAACTCATTTCAAGGGTAGTCATGTTTACTTTCCCCAACAGACCAGATTTACTTTCTCTGACTTAAGAATCATAATCTCATAATTTCTTTCACATGTAGGAAATTGTAATAAGTATTCACATTCATATGTGCTTAACATAATCCATAGATTCATTTAGCATAGATGAGATCAAATCATTAATACTTCATCATATATTCAACCATTCAGCATGCTATCCAAAAATGCAGTTATAAAGAAAATTATGGATCAACTACTAAATTTCATCAAAACAGACCAAACTAATTTTTTAGAGTCAATTCATCATGTCTAAGATATTCTATAAAAATTTCAAGTTATAATAAGCTCTCTAACTATATTAACAAAATTCTACAAATTTGGAGGTCAGAATCTATTCTTTTCAGCGAATAGCCAGAAAATCCTGATTTTATTACTCTATCAAATGAAGATATAGCAACCTACAAAAATTAAAGGTTGGACTTCAAGATGTCCTCAATTCCTGTAAAAATTGCAGCTCAAGAATCGATCTTTTGATATGCTAATAAATTTGGACAATTTCAGTGCTCCAGAATTTGACTATTCAGGCAGCAACTAAACTAATTCGGTTCTTGAATTTTTAAATATAGCAAAAATGCCCAGAATAACTCAAAATTTTAACTAGAGAAACTCAACATATTAGCTACATCCCATAAAATTTTTAGCTCAACCCAAGATCTCTAAATAGGTCAGAAAATTCGGACAAATTCACTGCCTGCTTAAAATCGGGATTTTCCAATAATAAGGTTCAAAACATATTTTGAGAAAAACAATTTTTACCATCATCCAATCACTTCACCAAATTAAAAACATCTATATCTATCTATCATCAAGCAATATATCTAACAAATTTCAGCCAAATTAATAAGAAAAGTCCAAAGCAAAATTGGAAAGAAAAGAGAACAGATAAGGCCCTACTTGGCTCTTGTAACCCTAACATTTCTTCTTGGATTCCTTTAAAACTTTTATGATCAATTCTTGATCTAACCCAAGTGAATCCTTCCTTAGAACATCAAGAATAGCAGAAATTTGATATGATGATGATATGAGATTTTCTTACAAAGGGTTGATTTGGAAGTTGTAAGAGATAGTAAGTAAAATATATGCTTTGGGATTATGAAGTTTTTGTGTAAAGCCTAAGTTTCTAACTAAGGTTTTTATTTTGTTAAGGAAGAAGATGAAGTTGGCTGCCTCCTTAGTGGTTTGTACGAGAGTTCTCTAGAGAAAAGGTAAGTTGTTGTGCCTTATGCATTTATTACAAGACACATGTTCATCTAATGTCATAAAGTAAATTTCTTGAAGATAATTACATGAATTTTGTCAAATTCTCATTAGAAACTGAAAAAGGTGATGGGGTGTCTTATTTTAAGCCTTACACTTATCACACTAGCTACCAAGTTACACTGCAAGGTTCATACGATGTAAAACTGCACATCATAATTTAACTAAACGGGTAAGATACAGTACCCTTAAAATTAGATATTACCCAAAATTAAATTCCAGGTCTAAAATTCTCATTTGTAACCTTAATTCTATATTTTCTTAGTCTTAGGCATTTCTGGATCCCCAATTTTGGGTTTCATATGTCCCAACAAGCTTGTGGGGCCCGCCAAGTTACTATTTATTTTTCAATTTTTTTTTAACTCGTCTGCTAGATCACCCTTATTGTCACTACATCTATCAAAGCATTGAAATATTTAAAGTCCTTCCCTTTTCACGCTCCTTTCCTAATCGTGAGTTACTAGCCCCACTCCACCCTAGCCCATTTTTCCATTTTTTTGGGTAGACTTTGCAAACAAACACCACAATCCCATTAAAATTCATCCTAATTCTCATTTGTCATTGGCCTAAAAAACGAAAACCCTACAGCTGTTACTATCTTTTTCTTATTTCTTCGCTTCACTGCTACCTCTTTCCTACTCTATTCCCGTCATTGTTCACCTCCACTTAGCTTCACTGCGACAACACTACTTGTCCACTGCTGCCTTTTGCTGCATCTACCTTCATTATCCCTTTGGCCATCGTGGAAACAACGACGCTACCGTGAGATAATGGGTTTGAGGGTTTGAGAAATTATGTTGGTTTTTGAGAATGAATATTTAAGTTTGTGCAGTATATGGACATTTGGGCTTGAATAATAAGAGTTTTCTTCCTCAACATTGTGAGTAGGAGGAAGTGAGTTTGTGGGTTGAGGTTTTCAATTTTTAATTAACTTTAATTTTTTTCAATTTTTTTAATATTTTGGCGAGCTAACTCGTTTAACTCACTAACTCGAGTGGGTTGAGCCGGATTGTTTTTTTTTTGGCACGCCAATAAAGTAAGACAGTAGGTTTTCTTTCTTCTGACATCGTGACTCGTGGTGGGCCAACCTAGATAAGCCAGGTTAGCCCACTTTGACAGCTCTATCGACAACTAATTCATTTATTCTCATCTAGTAAGGAGACTAAGGACCAAGTTTTGTTTTCATACAAAGCATTAATTTGATATTGCATTGCGTTGAGCTAATCCGAAAATTTCTTAGTTTTAGAGTATGACTTAGGCTCACATTCAACAACCAAGGCAATAAGAAAATATCGATGTAAGGGTGAAAATGATGATATGATGAAAAATAAAAAATAAGGTAGAATGTACCATGACCATCGATGGAAAATGTGGACTATGATGAGATGAGGGAACACAAGTAGTTATCTAGATATCGTAGACATTGCTTGTAGCAAGTTGGATAGTGTGGCACAATGGGCGATGGAGTTGGATTTGTTGACTGTGATGCAGATGGTGCAACTTCCTCGACATGAATTGTGGGCATATTTGGGTTGGAGGAGCAATAAGGGGTTATTAAGATTATTTTGGTTAATGGAAGGTGACATGAGATAGTGAATTTGGTTATTCTTATTGGATGTAGATTGAGGCCTATTTAGGACAAAATCTTCAGTTGGTGGCAGTAATAATATTAAGTCTGAAGTTCTAGCATTATGTATTTTGTATGGAAAAATATATTCATGAAAAGTAGCATCTCTTGTTACATAAATATGTTTTGAAGTTAAATATAGTATTTTGCCGAGTTTTCAAATTCGGATCAAACTTGCCAATTTGACTGTTGAACCAGATAGGTAGTCGATCCGGGAAACTTTATAGATCAGGCCTGTACACAAATCGAAGAGAACAGTATGACTCGGTAGTTTTTCCTGAAAAATGATGACCCAATGGACGCCGGTTCAACCATTATAGAAAGAAAAAAAAAACAGTTGTGGGCCATTGTCCCACGAAGAAGGAAGAAGCATGGCTAGTTGCAATGAATCCGTCACCAGCAGCAGAAGACACAAACAAACGATGATGCTGTGTCACACCGTCGCCACCATCATATCTCATGTAGTTAACAAAAAGATATGGTTGATCCAATTGAGAGAGAGAGAGAGAGAGAGAGAGAGAGAGAAAAGGAGTTAAGTTGAGAAAGTAAAAATAAAAGAGTGAATTGAGAAAGATTGAAATGAAGAAAAAAGGACTTGTACCGGGGATGAGTATGCGTTGTTGTGTGCTAAAGTGAGAGAAGAAGGAGAGGGATTTGTGAGTGGGGGTTAACTGGCTAAGGGATAAGATTTGTGTGTTCTTTTTTTTCCCCCAATTAGACTCTTTTAACTTTTTGTTGGAGCTACCAGTAAGGAAATGTGTGAAAAAAGGAAAAAGGCCCACGACGAGAGATATGATGAAGTTTCAGCCCAACATCTAACCACTATGCTAATTCAAGGCTTCTTTGGAATTTGTCTTCACTTTACTTTTTTTTTAAATGATCCTATATTTATATCATTTTATATATATATATATATATAAGCCTACAAATTTTTTAAAGCGTGTTAAATTGTTAATTATTTATATTATTTTATTATATTTATTTGAATTTTAATACATTTTATATATTTATTTAATTAAACCCAATTCAACTGATTGAACTAATGGCCCAATAACCAAATACCTTGATCGAGTTGATTGCCGAGTCGAGTATGAAAAATATGCTATTTTGTATCTTCTTTGACCAAGGGGATATTCTTAAAAATTCCTGGAGAAGCACGATGGTCAAACTCATGATTGATACGTGTTTTGTGGTCATAAACTAAACAACTAAATACTTTGAGGTGAGAAAGACTGCATTTTTTGTTAAATATTATTTCATGGAGTGTATGACCTTTGAGAACATTTGTAGGTAAACAATTAATTAGACAAGTAGTTGTTAATATAAAATCGCCCCAAAAATCTAATGGCAAGTTGGATTGGAAATGCAAATCTCGTGCAACATTTAGTTGTCTATTTTTACGTTCAGCAATGTCATTTTATTGTGGAGTATCAACACAACTTGATTGTTGTAGAACTCCTAAATTTTTGAAAAATTGATTAGTTTGAGAGTTAAAAAAATGCACAAGTATTATCAAATTGGATTTTTTGAATTTGACTTTGAAATTATTTTTCAACCATTTAAAAAAAAATAGGAATAATTGTGTTGACTTCACTCTTGTTGCATTAGAAATATCCAAGTACTCCTAGAAAAATCATCAACTACAATAAGGAATAATTTTGCACTAGAAGAATGATTTTTAGTGTAAGGTCCCCAAATATCAAAATGAACTAATTCAAAACATTTACTAATAGAGATGCAACTTAATGAAAATTTCAAATGAGTCTATTTCGTCAAAGGGCAAACAATGCAAGTACATTTATTAGAAAACTTAATTCTAAAATATGAACTATTCAATTGTGGACATAGGGCTGGGGTAGGGTGTCCTAAGTGCCAGTGCCACAAATAAAAAATGAGAGCCACAAGGAGTAGCGTAGAAGGAAGAGTCAGGGGAATTGTCCATGATCACAACAATCCTCTTTGTCCTCTAGTCCTGTAAAAAGCATGAAGTAGGAGTGAAGATAACCCAAGAGTTAGTGTCTTTGATAGGTTTGCTAATTGACAAAAGATTAAATTGAAATGAATGAACATGTAGGACATTTGGAAATAAAAGACCCGATTTTAAAAAGAAAAAAATTGAACCAATATGATAAACAAGAAAAAGCTTATTTTTTGGTTATTTAACAAAGGTGGAAACTTTGTTGTATGAGTGGAAAAAAAATAAATCGAAAACTATATGGTTGGTAGCACCAAAATATAACATCCATGGGGAGAAATGGGTTTGAAAGAAACAAAACAGTGGGAAGAACTTGCAAGAGGTTGATCATTGCCATTATGAAGAAGAGATTAAAGCTGACGAATTTGAGTCAAACTACTTGAAGGCTTCCATTGTCACGAGATGAAGGACCATGACAAGATATGTTGGAGCCAAGGTTATATTTCCACCAAGGTGGATATCCAATTTTTGTGTAGCAACGACTATCAGAGTGACCATCAACATTATAAATTGAACAATGATAAGGTAGCTGTTGTTTTTTATTTGTATTGTTGGAGAACTTGGATTGTTGAACAGCCATTATTGATTGGTCTGGTGTAACAATGCATGAATCGGATAAGGAAAGTTGACGTTCTTCCTGTAAAAAAAGAGAACATGCTTTTGTCACAGAAGGAATAGGCTCCATAAGAAGTATTTGGCTATGAACAAATGCATAGGAATCATTTAGTCCTTGTAGAAGATCCATAAGATGATCGGTGGCACAAACATCACTGAAATTTGGTATAATACCACAACCACAAGCTGGACAAGCATGATACAAGTCAAGTTCATCATGATAAGCCTTCAGTTGTGTATAATAAGCAGCAATGGTATTGGTTCCTTGAGAAAGATTTGAAATAGCACGCCTAATTTCAAAGATATAAGCTGCATTTTGTTAAGTAAAGCACATTTGAAGATCAAGCCATATATCCCGTGCACTGTCAATCTAAAGGATAGAGTTAGCAATGGTTGGGATAGTGGAATGCACAAGCCATGAGCGTATCATATTGTTGCAATGAATCGGATGAGGTTGATCAGCATAATTAGGTTCAAGTTTGAGAATGTTGTCATTGACAAAGCCAAGTTTATCTTTGGCTTCTAATGACATGGTCACTGCACGGCTCTAAGTGGAATATATAGTTGTCTCCACTAAGGAGTTGTGTGACTAGTGGTTGACTTGGTTGATCAGAGGAATGTGGGTAATGAGGGGAAGTAGGATTAGGTTGATTAAGGTCATCCATAGATAGAGAATATTAAGATTGAAGTTAGGCTGATACCATGTAAAGAAAGGTTGATAGAAAAAATGGTGTGATAACTTTATTGATTAGAATACATTTATTTGTATTCAAGTGTACAAAGGATTAGAGGAGAAGCTAAAATAAAATTCAAATGTACAACAGATTTGACTAAAAGGATAAGAACTCTAAATAGAAAATCTTGACAGAATTAAAGATAATAACAAATGTTAACAGAAAGTAGAAAAATAAGCAATGGAGATATTTCAGGTGATAACATTTGGGAGAAGCAATGATGCAATCCCATAAAGGGCAACATTAAGAACTATTACACCTTTTGATCTGATTGATGTTGACATCATATTTCATACAAAGGTCCATAGGAAATAAAAGCCTCCTGTGTTTGTTTCAACAACATTCATTTGCATCACTTGTATGTAGTTAGTTGTTCATCTGTTGTAGTGTTTAACATATTATTCAGCCTATGTGACAAAACCATTTTATCAAAGTTCAACTCTTTAAATATCAATTTCTCCAAATGATTATTAACCACTTGATTTGATTGCATTGAATCATGTGTTAATGATTTTTTATTTTAGTTATATTACTAGTTCATCCAATAAAAAGGTTTTAGGATCGTAATTAGTTAGATATTATTTCTCCATACACAGTTATGTGGATTTAGTTTGATGTACTGTAAAGAGTTTTTTAGTGTCATGTAATTATGTAGTGTCATATTAAAATGAGTTAATATTTATTTTAGTCCATAACTTTTAAAATGAGTCTAATTAGTCCCTGATATTATAAAATATGAGTTATGTTGGTCCTCAGTCCATTTTTATTGAACATTTTATTAATTAAATAATGATATATCGTGTGAAGTGATAATTTGACATACTTTATATCATCTGAAGTATAGTTAAGTTCAGATTGACTCACTTTGATGTCTAAAATACACAAAATAAGTCATTTAAATCTCATTTTCAAGTCATAAAATGACTCATTTTGTGCAATTTTAGACACTAAGATAAGTCATTTTAAACTTTATTATATTTTAGATGATATATGGTATGTTAAAGTATTACTTGCGTCCCATTGATACTTATGATAAGACTTTATTGTATTAACTAATACTATAAAGCTAATTACATATTTGGTGTCACATATGACAGTATAATATTATACGGTTAAACCATTTTTATCCTATGACTATAGAAGTAAATTATCAAGTCCCCAGATCTTGATAACACATGATAGTATTACTTTTAATATTCAACCCCAAATTAACTCTAACTTACTACTCTACGTCAACAATTGCCCTCCATCCGTCGCTATTTATCGATCGCCGCCTGTTATCACCCGCCCTGTTCGAACTTCGTTTGCCACCCATTGATCACCATCCACTACCCAACAGTTGCCCCCCACCCCAACCACCACTCCTCGTAGGTCTTTGTAGGGGGCAATGGGGCGGGTTTTTGTTTAACCCAACCCTGCCCCGATCAGGAAATATCAATCTTAACCCGTTCCAACTCTATCCACGGGTTTTATAAATTTAAACTCACACCTGCCCCGCCTCTCTATTTTTTTAAAAATCTGTAAAATTATCTCAAAATTTAAAAAATTAAACATAAAAATATAAAATGCAACCAGTGATGATATTAATATTTAAATTATAAAGTAGTAGTAATCAACACAAAAAAAAATAACAGAATATCCTTAACAAAATGAATGAATGTACTCATTAATGTATTAGGGATTTAGGATTATGTAATTTTCTCTCTATATATACATATATAATATTAATAATTATTTTTTAAAAATATATAAGGGGTGTGGGATGGATTGGGCAAGTTCACTCTAAACTCAAGACTCGCCTCAACTCATAGCGGCGGGCGGGTTTTAAACTGGCCGAGGTGGTGGGTAGGGCGGGTATTATCAGAGTCTGCACCTCTCCTAGTATGGTGTGTTTCGGGGACAAACCAAGCGAAAGCTGGTGGGCATGTAACGCCCGGGGATGAGGGCAAGGAGTGATCGCCGGTGCAAAAGAATGCACGGGCAAGGAGCGGCTCCTCACAAGGCCCTCTAAGCATAGGGGTACATGAATGAACCGATTACACACCAGAATGAGAGGGATCCTGAGACTATAGAGGTATGGAACTATACAGTTGAAGAGGGCTTATATGAATTGATTTGTACTACCTATACTAACAAGATGCATCTTCTTTTCGGTAGCCCAAACTGAAAGAACTCCGCAGTTAAGCATGCTTGACTTGGAGCAATTTTGGGATGGGTGACCTCCTTGGAAGTTTTCCTCGGAAGCATGTGAGTGAGGAAAAAGCATGCATGAGTGAGGAGTGATTGCTGGTGCAAAAGAAGGCACGGACAAGGAGCGGCTCCTCACAAGGCCCTCTAAGCAGAGGGGTACATGAATGAACCGATTACACACCCGAATGAGAGGGATCTTGAGACTGTATAGGTATAGGACTATACAGTTAAGGATAACTTATATGAATTGATTTATACTACCCATATAAACAAGATGCATCTTCTTTTCAGTAGCCCAAACTGAAAGAACTCCATAGTTAAGCGTGCTTGACTTGAAGTAATTTTGGGATGAGTGACCTCCTAGGAAGTTTTCCTACGAAGCGTGTGAGTGAGGATAAAGCTTGCTAAAAAGACTCGTGTTGGTTTGTGGGGACAATCGTCAATCCATAAAGCAGTAGGGGATGTTACAGGTATCCCACTGGTTGGGTTGAAATTGTCACCCTTAGGTCTTTGCTCGCTCGCTCATCCACTGTCATTTCTTATACTATCAAAACTTATCCAATATAATGCATCAAACAAGGTCTTAACATTATATATTATTATTTAATCAATAAAATGTTAAGTAAAAGTAGGATAAGGGACTAACTTGATTTATATTCTGCAATATTATGGACTAAAATAACGTATAAGTTTAAAGTTAGAAACTAAAATGAGCATCAACTCTATCAAAATAAAAGAATTTAAATGAATAACAACATCAATATATCAAAATTAAAATTGGAAATTATCATCATTTTTCAAACTAAAAGGGTAAACTCTTAGATTATTATCATTTCTCAAAATTAAAAGGAGCAAACCGCAAAAATAGAAAAAGGAAATAAAAGAAAGAAGAAAAGGTTGAGAGGCCCCCTTTAGCAATATCGCAAATGTCAGTATCATAGAGTAGAGATTTTTATGATTAGATCAGAAAATTCCCGAAAATAACACGCTCTGTCTCTCTTTCAATACGGTGCGTTTTGATCCCATGCTTCTGCCTCATTCGTGTGATATCACACTCCACTGCAAACCCTAAATTTTCTTCTCTGAAGTCCAAGAAGGGGAAGGAGGTGGGGGCAAAAAGAACCAAGAAATGGACGAAGGTGAGGGAGGGTACGGCGAGAGCGGGGATCCTATGGATCAGTTCCACCGTAACGAAGCTATATCCGCCGTCGCCGACGAGGGTTTCTTGGGCGAGGAAGACGATGACTACGAGGACCTTTACAACGATGTCAATGTTGGCGAAGGATTCCTCCAAACACTGCGCAAAAACGACGATCTGGGCTTCCGAAACGATGAGGCCGTTCAGGACAACAAGAAGCCCCACCAAGATGCACCTGCGGTTTCGATACCCGGTGTCGGCGGCGGCAGTGCTAGTGAGGGTCCTGGTGGTGGGGCTGTGGATGGGGGTTCTAGGGTTTCAGGGTTTCAGAATCAGGGGTTTAGAGGGAACGATTTGGGTGCCAAAGGGGGCGGTGGATCTGGCATTAGGGTTGAGTTGGGACAGCCATCTGGGAAAATGAGTGAGATCGAGGAGCAGAGTGGCAATGGTGGTGCTGCGGTGCAGGGGATTGGGCGGCAGCAGCAGCAGCCTCATGGTGGGGTTGTTGGCTCTGTGGCGAATGAGGGTTTGGTGAGGCAAGGTGGTGCTGTTGGTGGAGTTGGAGGTGGAGATGTTAATAGAGTTGGTGGGAATGGTGTTGGGAACAGCGTGAGTGCTGTTGCAAGTGTTAACGCTGTGGGAGCTGGTGCTGGAGCTGGAGCTGGTGCTGGAGCTGGAGCTGGGGCTGCCGTTGGTGGTGGCGGCAGTGGTGGTGGTGGTGGTGCCCCTGGTGGGGGTACCATATTGTTTGTGGGTGATTTGCATTGGTGGACTACTGATGCTGAGCTGGAGGCTGAGCTTTGCAGGTATGGGCCTGTGAAGGAGGTGAAGTTTTTCGATGAGAAAGCGAGTGGGAAGTCCAAAGGGTATTGCCAGGTTGAGTTTTTTGATCCTTCTGCTGCCACTGTCTGTAAGGAAGGGATGAATGGGCACTTGTTTAATGGCAGGCCGTGTGTTGTTGCTTATGCGTCACCTTTTACTGTTAAGAAAATGGGAGAGGCTCAGATGAATAGGAATCAGCAGATGACCCAATCCGCGGCTCCCCAGGGAAGGAGGGGGCCTGCTGATGCAGGGGCTAAGCCTGGTGGGAGTAATATTGCTACAGGCGGTAACTACCAAGGTGGGGATGGCAATAGAGGCTATGGGAGAGGTAACTGGGGAAGAGGGAATAATCCTGGGATGGGTAATAGAGGGCCTGTTAATCCTATGAGGAATAGGGGCGGCGGGATGGGTGGTAGAGGTATAATGGGAAATGGTGGGAATGGATTTGGACAGGGTATGGGTGCTACTCCGCCTATGATGCATCCTCAGTCAATGATGAATCAGGGTTTTGATCCTGCATTTGGTGGTCCCATGGGTAGAATGGGCAGCTATGGAGGCTTTCCTGGTGCTCCAGCGCCTCCATTCTCGGGCATTTTGCCTTCATTCCCTGGTGTTGGAGGTGTTGGTTTGCCTGGAGTAGCACCTCATGTTAATCCTGCCTTTTTCGGAAGAGGTATGCCTGTTAATGGTATGGGGATGATGCCCGGATCCGGTATGGATGGGCCTAATATGGGAATGTGGTCGGATCCAAATATGGCTGGATGGGGTGGTGAAGACCATGGTGGTGGCAGGGCTGGAGAGTCGAGTTATGGGGAGGAAGCTGTGTCTGATCATCAGTATGGTGAGGCGAGTCATGATAGAAGTGGTTGGCCTAATGCTATGAGGGAGAAAGATAGAGGATCGGAAAGGGATTGGTCTGGTTCTTCTGAGCGAAGGTATAGGGATGATAGGGATCAAGGATACGAGAGGGATGCACCTAGGGAAAAAGATGTGGGCCATGACAATGAATGGTCTGAAAAAAGGCATCGTGATGATAGAGAAATGGGTCGAGAACGGTCTCGTGACCGCGATCGGGAGCGTTCTCGAGACCGTGAAAGGGATCGTGAGCGTGACAGGTACAGGGAAGATAGGGACAGATATGCGGATCATCATAGGTACAGAGACCGGGAAGCAGACCATGAAGATGAGCGGGAAAGGGGACGATCATCCAGGCATAGCAAATCGCGATTATCACAAGAGGAGGAACACCATTCTAAGCCAAGAGATGCTGATTATGGAAAGAGGCGGCGGCTTACGTCTGAGTAACTTTGTTAGTTACTTAGTATTTGGCTGAATACTTTCCATTCGAGAAAGGAAAGAACAGTTACTTGAATGTCAGGATATGTCATCATTAGTTGGATTCTCTGGTATAGTTGTGCTCCTCTGGTCCAGAAGTTGTTGAGCAGCTGTTTCATTTCAGTCTTTTGTCCAAGTTACTTCTTGTAAGGAGAATGGTTTAGTTCTTCTGTGGGAAAGGTTGGTTTTAAGACTGCAATTGTCCATCTGCTTGTGTTATTGTTGCGTGATACCTTTGTGCTGCCTGCTGTGCTTATTATGATGAATCCTGCTGACAGTTCTTTGGAGTTTTTAGCAAGTAGATTTGTAGGGTTTACACAATTCTAACTTCTGGCCATCCAGCATGTTTGTTTTAGTCAAGCCTAAACATAGATTCAAATAGTTGACAGAAGCTCAGGAAACCTAGTATAGTCATAAGATGACCAGGCTTGAGATCAAGTTTCTCCACCATTCTTTATAGCTCTATTTGGCATGTGATCTCCAGTGTGTGGCTGCATTGCTTTCCTGTCTCCCTCCGCTATTTGCCTTGGTTGATGTGGAGTGAATGTGATTGTTTTTCCTTATTTGTTGAACATATTCGGGTTAAGGCCTGGTGGATGTTTGACTGTTGATTTCTGGATGAAATGGAATACGAAATGACTGTGTCATCTGCTAAAAACTTTACAGTTCTCAAAAGTTTTCTTTCTAACTAAGAAAAACTATTGGAATTCATGATCTGGAGTCAGCTGTGCATATAATCCATTTATGTGCTTCTAATAACAAGTATGCCAGACAATTCATTACATTTGTTGTCCCTTTCCACTTCCCCTTTTATTGAAGTGTGACAGCGTAAACATAAGATTTTAATGTGGTAGATTTGCACATGTTAAATATGTTAGCACATAATGGTCATATATTCACAATGGATGTATTTATCTGTGGTTCCATCTAGTCATATATTAATGGCTAGTTTCTTATTAGTAGAAGAAATTATTATGATTCTGTGGTATCCATATTATATATTTATGCTCCCTTGCTCCCTTTTTTCTCTTCCCCCATGTCCTTCTCTTCTCGCCACCAGAACTGATGAGTTTTCTTGGGTGATGTTTAACTGAATTGGAATAATCTTCTTTTATAAAAAAATTAAAAAAAACTTAATTGGGATGGTATTCTTTTTCCTATTATTTGAATTATACCCTCTATTGCTTCTTTGTGGTAATCAGTGAATGCCTTCTGAACTGCTATCATTATTGTTATGGGCGTTTGTGTTATGTAGGGACAATTGTTTTGAGAAAGGAAACTGTTCACTCAAACTCTGGGTTGCTTTGGGGATCAAGTGCCTTCAACATTGGAGATCCAAGTCATGACAATCCTATTCATACACTGAAAAGTGGAACTTTTGCTATGAAGTTGTTAGCTTTTGATTTGCATTTATGTTTTAGTAATTAGCACATCATTAAACCATCGATTGTTGATGTAATGGGTTTAATTTGCTGAAGTCTGAAATATGGCAGACTGTTTAGAACTTAATGTTTGAATGATGTACTAGGATTTAGCAGAGGATGTTGATAATGTGTCGTTTCTGATTGGCTCCCTGTTGTATCATTTTTCCCCCCACATTTTGCTTTTGATGTTTTATCCCTAACATTTTGTTAGTATAGCGGTTGAGCATGCAGCTATTGTGTATGATATAGAGAGCTAACCATTCAATTACTGTAATCATTAGCTTTTTATGTTTGCTCATTGATTACTGTAATCATCCAAAGCTGCAGAATTGTATATCACGTTCTCATGTATCGTTCTCATGTATATAATGATATTTGTTTTACTGATAAATGTCCAATCCATCCCCAGTTTTGTTTTATGGTCAAGTCTTGTTTACTAGTCAAACGCAAACCAAATGTTGAGAATTTGAGGGTTTTATTATGTTTGATGTTCTCTCGGCTCTGTTGTGGTTTGCTTTTATAGTAAAGTGAAGAATGCCTAAATTTTCACTCTTCAGAGAAATATGGTTTATTAACGAAATCCACTTATTGTTTTACTTCTTTTTCCTTCCACTTTTTTATTACTTCCAAAAACAAGGGTTGAATATGCTCTAGAAGCCATTGAAATGTAATTGGTTGCTGCTCCTATTTATTCTTTTCTCTTTATAAAATTTATAAAATAATAAGAATTTATTAAATTTTTTCTGCTTTTTCTTCGTGATCTTTTGCTAGTCCTACTTCCAAAAATATGGATTGTATTCAATATAGAAACCATGGAATACAATTTCCTCTGGTATCCCATTTCCTTTGGGCATCATTGGTATTTTTGCCTGAAGGAATCTGTGGATCCAGCTCTTCTGCAGACTGCAGGGAATCCAACACCTGCTAAACATGCTCATAGAGAACCTTTCTTTTTTTTCAATGCTATGCTCATACAGAACTTATTTATATATGAATGTTTTGGTGTGTAGAAGTATCATTATTGTGTATTTTTTAGTAGTAAATTCTAGTTATCAATACTAGCTAATTTTATTTATTTACTTGATTTGATCAATGGATTTTGTTTAGTTGATTCGTAAACAATTATGAAGTATATGTTCTGCATGATTGTGTTATTTATGTTCCTTGTGGCCATTTTCTGTCTCCCATGTAAATTGTGAGATTGAAATTTGAACATGTTTGTGGGTTTAGAGTGTTACAGCTGTACATGTTTTGGCTGGAAAGTGCTAGACAAATATATATTTTTTTTTTCAGAATTTTGTATTCTCATCATTAGCCTTTAGATAAATTAATGATTATATCACTTTATTTTATCCAATGATCATTATATTTTTTGTCGAAGATTTTTCTGGTTTGTAACATTGTTCTTTGGCTTTTGTGCCCTCTAGTCTTGTGAGGGAAGGGCTTAAACTTTTAAAAGTGAACAAGTAAATACTAAATACTGGTGAGCTGCATGCCAACCATGGAATCTTGAACTTCAAAGGTACAGAAAAATGGGATTGAGGAAAGAATGGACGAACCCTTCGACATGAACGAACTACTACAATAAAGCTAGTTATGCATTTGCAACAATGCTTGGGGAATGATTCTTAATTGGTTATGTCTTGTATTGCCATGCTCTTCTATGAAATATATTATAATCTGTTCATTTGCAATCATTACAAGCCACTCCAGAATCCCTAGGTATCCTTTTCGAGAAAACTAAATCAAATTGTCATCCAGTTGAACGGGCTACCTCCAATTGAATTAAATAAAAATAAAATAAAAATTGAATTGAATTGCATTACAAATCAACTATCATGTTTGAAATTAATTATTTTTGGCATAATACACCATGTGTGCTATAAGGCAGTTTCTTCCTCCTTCACCCATGCATGCATTAGCCCATCACATTAGCCAGCTGGCTTACCCCTCTATATGCACTGTGCAGCAAGTTGCTTCACATTGTTGTGCTTGTTCTCCATTTGTGTTCCTTCATTCAAGATCTGCAGAGCCAATCCATTGGTGTTCAATCATGTTAATGGATCCAGAAAATTTTGGTAATGAGAATAGAAATAATATATAAATATAACAAAAACTTCTACATAATTTTTTGTTCTCTTAGTCCAAGGTCAATCTAATAAAATATTGAGGACTATATATATATATATAGCAGATGTACGTAGTGAGATGCATGATTTTATATGATAGTAAGAGGATTTGGACCGTATAATCATACATGGATGATCAGGATTGAAAATCATTCAAAAGTCACATGATCAATTAAAAAAGTCACATGACTTAATCTTGACCATTAATACAGGATTCAACGATTCAGATTTACTCCTCTCAAGCATATCGGTCTCGTATAACATACCTATAGGAAAATTTATGATAGAAGACAACTTTATTCTTAGGACAAGATGACATATGAAATCAATGTGAACTACGGGTGATAGGTGAGTCAGACCTGTTGCCTAGTGTTTTAGCTGTCTGAACCAGATAGATACACTAACACGTAAAATAAACTTTATAGTATCACCCAGCTCAGCACAAAAAGCAAGGTTGGACACTCTAGTCTCTAGACCCATTTTAGATGGATATCAATTCTTAGAGGATCGGCTAAAAAATACAAAAGTAGTTTTGCTATTAGCGGGCTGAAACCTAACTCAATCGCCAATCAAATAATTTTTCAATTTATTTTTAATGTTAAAGTTTTGCATTGAAACTTTTAATAATAAGAGTGAACACCCTATTTGATCTCTCAAGATTTTTATATCAGACTATTTTATCCTCCAGGAAAATAAATTAATCTTGTGATTTCTCAAAATTGAAAATGATGGATATATTAGTCCTTTTGTTAGTTCTTTGTTAGTGGATTTATAAATGTGGCATAGTACAATGACAATATGTCATTAAAACATGATAAGCAAGCTAAATGAAGCTATTTTGGAACATATTACATATATTTTGGTGTCAAAAATGGGATAAAACGGGTCGTTTTATGACTTATAATATAGATTTAAATTGCTCATTTTGTAAATTGCAACCACCAAAATAAGTTTTTTTAAACTCTATTCCACTTAAAATGACATATGCATCACTTAACATTATGTTAGCAAATCGATGTACAATTCTATTAGTGTTTAAATAATCAAATATATATAGAGGGACTAGTGTGTCCTATTATTAAAATCTTGAGGAACCATGGGTTTAATTTCAGTCTTTAAAGAATTAAATAGTCTTGTTAAATTTTTTTGAAGGACTACATGAGATATTTACTTTAATAATTATTGTTTAAGGAATTTTGTTTTTTACATCTCGTGTTGTAACTAATAATTTTTTTGGTTAGAATATACAACTTTAACCGGCTCTTGCACCGTTGAATAATTCTTTTAATATTTTTCAATAAAAACAATTTTTTTATTGATGTAATTTTTATAAAACTCATTGTTGGATTATAAGTTTACAACTTTTAGATCATATTTATAAAATCTCAAATTAACCCAAATTTGTTTAATATAATTTCAGCATATGTTAATGAAAAAAAAGAAGAAGCTCTAAACGATAAACATTTAACTCTATATGTTTACAATTGACTAGAATAAAAACTATATAATTACATTTTCATTGATGCCTAATTTTTGTGGAAATTAGCATGAACAATCTTATGATGTTTATTATAATTCAACAATTATATCGATAAAATAAAAAAATTATCAAGCGATGTAATTTGATTCTAACCCTTTTCTTGTATATTCATTTTGTGAGTAAATATCATACTACCATTAGTTGTCATAAAGATACAAACTTTTAAAAAATACTAATTACATTTTGAAAAAAAATTAGACAATTAGAATTTTGATTTAGATTGATATGATAAAATTGTTACGATGATACCACTTTATTTCATTAAATAACCATCATAATTTCCTTCAAAGATTCTGTTAATATTTTTTTTGAATGTGTGGCACTAATCTTATCCTTTTATCTCAACCCAAAAATTTCAGCCAAACTGATTTAGATCCTAATCAAATTAATTTAATTTAAAATCATTGAATTTTTTTTAAAAATTTATTGATAGTGTAAACTATTTTTTCACTTTAATTAAAATATTTTATTTATATGACTTTTCAAGTAATGGATTAAAAAATCAACTATCATGAATAATATGACAATACATGACAAAATATGTAAAGAACTTACATTGAGTGAATAAAAATTAAATCCTTAAATTAAATTAATATCATTTATTTATTTCTTAAATTCAAATCAAATCAATCCATTTATATGCTCACCCTAACAATGCATGGAAACAAGATTGCTCTTATCTTCCCTTCCACTTGATAAACACCATTATTTGAATCACAGTATATCAGCCAGCCTCTCTTTACCACAATCAGAAGAAATTAACTGAAGTCCAAATTTAACAATAAATAGATAAATAAAAATATGACCATTCAGGCAGAAAAAGCAAAAGTATTTAGAGGACGAATTTAAAAAGTTTAGAACTTAAAAGGGAAAATTTGAAAGCCAAAAATAAATAGTGGGTAAATCAATTTATTTTTCCTTCTTAATATTTCACGCACAGCTCATTTATAAATATTACTTCTCATTTTCACTCATACTAAACGCACCCTAATCCGTTTTCAGCAGGTAATTCTTTTCAGACCACATGTAGGATTCTAATTAGGTAAGCCAGGCTCAAGGCAGAGGCACACGAGTATGATAAGATTAATCTGAACTAACAAAAGCCAGCCATGATATTGACATTGTAACAAAGCATACATAATGGAATTGATTAGAGCAGACCAGAAGACACATCAGGAGGCATAGGTATACTCCCGCATGTACTACTATTGAAGCGGTCGTCTCATGCAAGAAAGAGGCGTGGCCATGACATAAATGATATAGAAGAAAATCTACAAGATTAGAAAGATAAAAGACTTCATAACCCGACAAAATTAAAAGTTATCATGCACAGAAAGGTGACGACTTTAAAAGCCAAAATGTTTATTAAACTACACAGATTGTTGAAGCTAGTGTAGGTCAGTTTATATTCACGATAGTAAACCCCTACAGATTCTTTCATGTGTACACAAGAAGCTGCACACTGGCAGCAACCAAAAGCCTCCACTAAATTTTGACAAATACTAGTTTGTCCTCTTCAGATTGAATGGATGCCAAGTTACAGCCACTTTCACCCAGCAAAGTGTACATAAGCACAACTGGGGTTAAAGTATACATTGCTAAACCTATCTCCAAGTAGTCATATCTAATTCTCACTCAGGTTTCAACCTCCTGGCCAGTGGGGTGGGTTTCATCTTTATCATCATCCTCTTCTTCGTCATCTTCATCGGCTTCATCAGCTAGCTTTGTCAGCTCCTCCTGAATCATGACCTTTATGGATGCTTTTCTTGGGGTGAGATCCATATCAAATTGTTTAGCTGAAATTGATGGAAGAATTTGTTAGGCACCTACAGTTTATTTTATTTTCTTATTTTCATGAATTGTAAAATTCCATCATTTCCTTCCTATCTTTTTATTTGTACATAATGAGACTCTACAGCAAATTTTAAAGTAAAAAGGGATGGTACTTACCAAGTTGCTTCAGAATGTCAGTAAATGTGGCCTGCAAGAAAAAATTACTTTTAATTTCGGTAAACATAAATCTTCGGTTGATACTACATAAAAATTGACCCTTCCATGGACACAAGATAGAGTGCAACAATGAATGACAAAGCTGGATAATCTAGCAACAGCAATGACAATTGCAAAAGTCAATATTACTAGCGTGTTTGGTTCCGTGTTTGTAGAATCAATTTCATCATAATTGATTTTTAAGTAAAGTGATTTATGTTCGGCAATCTTTCTAAAAGTGACTCCGACAGAAACTAAAATTTTTTCACTTCTTCCAAAATCAATTCTAGAGCCAAGAATTGATTTTGAAACCTTGAAACCAAACATGTTCTCAAACCATCAAAATCAATTCCTTGCTCCTAGAATCAATTCTGAGAATCAATTCTGAGCTTTACAAACGGGAAACCAAATATGCTGCATCTAATTTAGTTTTACTAATTCTACTTGCAATGGTGAAGTAATCATACAAGTGCCAAAAATAATACAAGGTTTGAGATGAAGGAAATCTGCTGCACATTCCAGCCTACCAGGAGGAATGAACTGCACATGTTTAAACATCCACCTTGCTAATTTAAGAAACCATGCCAATAACCAAAGCATCAATACCCACACCTTACTGGGTCATTCTATATATGTAAATTGGTGGGAAGTTAAAATCTGAATTTGGTTGTTCTATTAAAACCAATAGAGAAAATGGCAACACAACTTAACCTATGTTTTGTATCAAGCTGTCAAGGAAGATTTGGACAGCACCTCAGTCAACATACATTATGAAGTAGAATGATTAAGCTAAAAACACTTTAGCATTGCTTTATCTGCATATCACATATAAAAAATCAACCAGCAGATACTTAAATTTCAATTCCAACATCTTACTGTATTGAAGTCAACTTCTTTAAGAATTTCACATATTGCATCGCGCAACTGACCATCAGTGGGGCTCAACTTCTCTTTCTTCTTGCCCTTTCCTTTACCAACCTTTTCTGTTCAATACAACAAAGAGATATTTCATAATTTTCGTAAGTACGAGGGTAAAGACTATACAAAAAACTAATCATCAGTTTTATAAATTAAAAATACCTATTCAAGCTACTAGAAAAGAATAAGTACATATGTTAACTAAGAACATCTTAATTTTTCTGATAGAAGTACAAGTTAACTAATAACATCTTAATGTTCATTTTGAAGTAAAAATTAATATTTTTTCACTAGAACAAAACACATCGTTTACAATTTTAGATGAAATATTGGCTACAGGGAAGAAGAATTCGTCATCTCTACCGGCTTTCTCTTTGGGAGCAGACTTAGTCTGAGGAGTTGACATCTTCTGCTTTCCACCTTTTTCATTTTGCTTCTTTCTTGAAAAGACCTTTGGACTTCCATCATTATTATCATCAAACTGGGTGTGAGTAGATGATTTCTTAGGTGTTCTCTTTGGTGGTGACCGCAATTTTTTGGTAACTGTAATTTTCTCAGTTTTACTTTTTGCAGCAGATTCTTTCTTTGTGGATGATACTTTTGAAGGTTTTTTCCTTTTTTTGTCATCTCCAGACTCGCTTCCAGAATCAATTTTCTCCTCACTTTCAGATTTCTCTGGTATATCATCCTCAGATTTGTCAGGAATACCATTATCATTTTCCTCCTCATTTTCTTTGTCTTTCTCTTCGTCCTCTGACTCATTTTCTGTGTCAGTTGTACTCTTTCTCTCCTCACCCGGCGAAGAATCTTCATTTTTCTTCCGACTCTGAATAATATGCCAAAAGGTTAAGTAAACCAAATAATTAAGCAGAAGATCCCAATAAAAACAAGAAACTAGAATTGCACATATATCTCTCATGTTGACGAGGATAAAAAGGGGGGGGGGGAGAAGAAACTATGAATAATATGCAATTAGACTGACATGAAATGTAATATAGTACAAAGCAATAACAAAAGTTTATGCCTGATTACTAGGTTAAGTATTAGAGCAGAACTATTAGTACAAGGCCAACACAACAATACTACTAGCAACCTAACAAAGCCCCCAACATAATAAGAATCATAATAATCTAACAACTTTTGAAGTCATGGTAGCATATGCTCACCACAAGTCCAGTAGTCATTTACTATATGTGGAAAAGCTATAAGCTGCTCAAACATTTATCATTGAAGTTAACAAATGATGTCAAAGATATGTAAATATGATGGAATTGAATCCAATTTCCTCTCAACAGCAACTATAAAAAGGAATGACATTAATAATGAACCACTATTACACACACAAATCAATAATTTGTATACTTGTGTATAACTAAACAGCACAAAAGGAAGCACAAAGTCCGCGTTTCCGACACACATGGGACACTAACACCTACACACTGGGTGGACACTCGTCCGACATGCGTCCCTATGTGTCAAATTAAAAAACTATTTTTTTTCAACTCAGGCACACAGGTTGGTCATGCCATGGACATGGCCAAACACATTTTTTATTTCTTTTTTTTTTTTTGTGGACATTTTTTTTTTCATTTCTTTAAGAAACATCAAACTCAATCAAACCCAAGTTTAGTTTGATAAAAAGAAAAAGTTAAAAAATAAGAAAAAAAGGGAAAAGAAAAAAAATAGAATAAGAGGGCTTAGAAATAGGAAGTACAAAAAACATACATCAAGAATGCTCTATGTTTCTCGAGAGGGATTTAGGAAGAAATGAAAATTGATAGTTTGAAATAACATCTATAAACATCTGAAAGTAAATACATATAATATTATGAATTTTGAATTTTTTATGTGTGTGTGTGTGGGGGGTCTGTGTCTGTGTCTGTGTCATGTCTTGTGTCCGTATCAATATCTGTGCTTCCAACTGAATTATGGGATTAGATCAATTAGTCATTCAATTGCAAAAGAATAACTCAATGGTAACAAGATTTGCAATGCAGAGTGCAAACAAGCAGACGCGAGACAAACATACTTAGTCAGAAAGCATGCAAGACGGATATTCTACCATAAGACTTAACTTTGGAATTTTAATGCAACAACTGGAGTTTGTTGCTTAAATCACATTCCACATTCCTGCAGTTAAAGGAATGAGGTAGTACCTTAGCTGCACGTCTTGAAGTTGTTGCCCCAGATCTTGACAAACCTCGTCTCACAACACGCTTACGCTTTTTTCCCTTACTTGACTAATAACAGGAAACAGACAAATAACATTAATACGTTGAACCAAAAGCAGAGTCTCTCAGTAAGACAAAGTTAACTAATCGTCATGAGGGAACAATTTTTAAGACACAAAAGAAGATGTAGTAAACCTTCTCTCTTTCTGCAAGTAGCACAGTTGTGGTTGCATGAGGAGCAACCAAAAAGTCTATCAGCTTAGAAACAATATCCTCCTGCATATGAAGAAGTTTATTAGCATGAGAAACCACGCTAAGGTACCAATCACAAGGTTTCCATTTTGTGGAATCGATATATATGGAGGCGTATTATGATTATTATTCAGATAGCAGATGGCAAGATTTTCATAATGCACACACCTATTGAAGCACAAACACATAGGATTACCATCCTCATATTCACAAGATTTAATTTACAGTGAAAAGGTTCAAATCTTGAAAAGAAATCAAATGATTAGAAAAACAGAAGTTTTGACAGAAAAACCACTTCCTGTTAGACACCAACAAACCTTCCTTGTTGTTGCCTTGGCAAATGTTATGTCAAGCATATCGCAGAATTCCAGTAGCTTCTCTTTGTTACACTTGTCAAATTTTTCTTTAACTTTGATCATATGCTTTTCCTGCAGTAACAATACTTAGATTATAGAAGCTTTGGTGGACAAGGACATGAGGCTGAAAAGGAAGAGCTAGGTAAAAGAACGGACTAGATCAATAAAATCCTACAACTGCAATATATGATACAGTTGGGAAGTTCAAAGTATTGATTTTTTTGGTACTTTTTGGAGGTAATAATTACCTCATTGTCATGCCACACAAAACCAGAAAACCTTGATATATTACTCTTTATCTGAACTGCCTGCAAGAGAGCAAAAACGGAATTACATGGAAGCGTAATTACCTTGAGTGAGGCCTCTCACTTCCATAATCCCAAACATCCCAGCTAAGTTTAGCTTTTAACAGTCTTAGCATGCAATATGCTATATTCTGATTTTGCAGAGATGGCGTAATACCAAAAACCAAAGAAATTCAAAAGTAGGGTGTAAAAATAATTAAAACAGAGAAGCATAGATAGTTAAGGAAGTAGGACATACCTTCCCTCTCCTTCCGAAGAGGATTGTATGGAGCAATTTGGAAGTATCATCAGTCTTCCTTCTAGATAATTTAAAAGCCACTACAGCAGAAAATGCAAGAGTCATAAAAGTTATTCACTGTTCTGAAGGAGCAGAAACATGCATCCACAACTTAACATATTCTGTTACTGCTAAATTATGGTTACTCTCACAGTCCATTCTTTTCTCCCATTACCTCAACTGCTAAAGATTTCATAGACCAAATTTACAACTGATCTATGGTCTCATTAAATAACATGAACCAACTATAATTATTTTACACTAATATGCCACAAAACTGATAAAAGTGAAAAGAAAGGGGCTAGAATATTCCGAGTTTTTGCCACTATTATTTTCATTGAAGATTTGTAGGTATAGCAAGTGGGAAAAGGAAGATGCAATCAAAATATTTCATTTTATCGGAAAATGGAACAAACATAAAGCTTTTTGTATAAATGTTTAAAATTGAAAAAGAATTCCTGCAGCTAGTTAATTAGACAATAAATCAGTGCAAGCTAATGGACATGTCACCATCATCATCAAAATAATTGGTTATAAGTCTGAATATTAATCAATTTGTGCAAATCTGCTGGGTGGGAGCTCCCCAATATTTGGAAGCAAACGCTTTCAAGCATTGAGCCTAGGATCACATAATCATTAAAGGGTCAGGATACAGCTATATGATCATAATCTTCAATTGACCATTTCCACACGTCACATGTGGTACATTCTTCACCATAACAGAAAGAAAAAATATACATATATAGGGTGAGCTTCGGCGCAACAATAAGACTGTTGCCTTGTGATCTAAAGGCAATGGATTCAAATCCTGGAAACAACCTCTCTGCAAAGCAAAAGTAAGGCTGCATACATCTACCCTCCCCACACCCTACCAGGTGGAAACCTCATGCATTAGGCCGCCCTATATGGGTTTGATCAAAATCACAGCAAGAATTTGGAAAGCTTGTGCAAGGACATTATGCATTGGATTAATATGTAATAGTTAGAGTATACATAGAAGGGAATTCATAAACCATAATTGAAAGAGTATTCATTATTCAAACAAAGGAAAGCACCATACCATTGGGTATATCTTTTAAAGGTGTACCACGACCCTGCAATTTGTAAGGAAAGCTGTAAGCAAACTAAGTTATAAAAAAATACAAAATTATGATGACAACATCATCAACCTAGTCTTTTCCCCTAATGGGGATCAGCTACACGGATCAAAAGATACCAAAATAAAACACATGATTAAGGCTATGTATTTTATATATGAAACTGAAAACGAACACCTTTTCGATGTGAAATTCTCTGGTTGCATCTTTGTCGATTGATGCTACCAACCTCTCAACTGATTTCCTTTCTCGGACAGGGCGATCAATAGTAGGAGTCTTTGGCTCTGTCTTCTTCAGTTCCTTCCTTTTATCTGTCACTTTCTCCCCACTGGTCTTGCCTGTCCTACGCCTTTTCAATCCTTTCTCATGCTTGCTATCTTTTGGCTTATCTTCTTTTGACTTATCAACGTCATCTTCATCCTCCTCCATCTCAGCTTCAGTTTTCTCTTTTTTACTTTTCTCCTCCATGTCTTTAGTGCTACCATCGACTTCCATTGCATCCACTTCTGGTTTCTCAGCTTCAACATTTTCCTTTTCTTCCTTACTCTCCCCAATTTTCTTCACCACAGTGTCTGCATTCGTTTTCTCATTCTCAAGTCCACAGTCATCTTTCTTATCCCCTAAAACTTCCTTCACAACATCAACTTCCTTATCCCCCTTTCCTTCTTTGACACCAGCAACTTCCTTATCCTCCTTTATTTCTTCCACACCATTAACTCCCTTATCCCCTTTTACTTCTGCGCCAACATCTTTCTTGTCCTCCTTTACTTCTTCCACACAACCAACCTTTTTATCCCCTTCAGCCTCTTCCACACCATCGGCTTTCTTCTCTTCATCAATTTCTTTTACGCTATCTCCTTTCAACTGTTTAACTCTATTATTCTCCAAGACCTTTCCTCCATCAGTTTCCAAATCCTTCCTTTCTGTCACTTCATCTACAATCTTCTCTGGTATGCTCTTGCCATTTGAATCTTCCTGGGAAACTTCATTCACTAATTCTTCCTCACCCATACTGATCTTATCTTCTTTAATCTACAAAATTACTTCATAAATACTTTTTCCACTACTCTGTTAAAGTGGATAACTACCTGGGAAAGAAAATCATTTACTGTAAATATGTCAAACAACAAAATACAAAGAAAAGAGACAGATAATAAAATGCAAAAAAAAAAGGAGAAATGCTGAATGACATAAATCTATGAATGATAAGTTTCATATAGATTTATTTTATTTATTTTTTAATTGCAAGTTAGATTTAAGTGGGAAACGGTTGTCTTGGTTGGCACGTCATCTGTAAGCTTGGTTCATGTAAAATCATTCACGATAATATAGCACTTCTCAAAATAGATTTTTTCAACAAAACATTGTTAAGCTTCCATAACTAGCACAGGCATATTGTATAAAAATATGTCTTTTTGGTTATAAACTATAATGTAAGGGATTTTAATCAGGCAACAATTTCAAAGTATAACCACAATTGAACCAAATAAAATTCTGTTGTTGCACCAACCAACAAATTGAGGGATTTTCCATGGAAAGATCAGGCATTGTAACGGCCAAGCTTCTATAGCATTGGATGATGGAACACTTTTCACTTTTTCAATAGTAACATTCACAATCCAAAAACTTTTGAATTTGAAGTTCATCTATCAGTTAGTGGCCCCAGCATTTAGTAGAAATATCCAAAAATAAAAAAATAAAAAAGATTACATTTACTCCATGATGATCAATTGCAATGAATGCATAAAATTTGACCCACAGCTAAAAAACAAAAGAGTCCACTTTCACCACCAAAAAAAAAAAGTCAACATGATAAACAGCACTATCTACCTGGGGAAGTGAAATAATTAAGCACCTGAAACAAAAAAAAAAAAAAAGAGGAAAACTCAACTTTGAATATTCATTCGCACCAACTCGTTAGAAAAATCACAAAAACAAAGCCACCAATGAATAATAACCCTACTCATGCAATTCCAGACAAAATTCTCAAAAATACAGCAACACATTCCTCTTCAGAAACCAACTTCAACACAGCAAAGTCATCTCAATTACACCCAGGGTATAACCTCTGATCTCAAATTCAACCCACGGAATCAAATAAAATCAAACAGAGTCCCAATTTTTCCCCTTGATCAATTCAAAGCCCTAAATTCCTGACCCCAGATTCGCCCCACCCAACACAACAATTCAATCAAGAATATGTAAAGGCACAAACTTTCTTTCACAGCACGAAAAAAGGGGGCCAAAACGGTGCTTAACAAGGGGAATTGAAGAGTTGAAACTTACACAGATTCAGAGCTTCGAAGAGAACAGCAGACAGCTTCGAAGAGAACAGAACAGAACACTGTCAGTAACTAAAACTAAAGTGAAGGTGGCGTTAATTCGGACAATATATAGTTCGGACTTCAAATGCGGATTTAAAATGCAGTTAATTGCCACGTAGGATATTTGAGCCGCTGAAATTCGGATCCGGCGGCTCAGATGGGGTATGCGCGGCGTATGGGTAAGATCAACGGGAATTCCATGGGTCGTGTACGTCATGTAGTTTTTTTTTTTTAATTTTAATGATAAGGATATGTTGGATTATGGTATATTTGATTAGAAGCAGAAAAGAAGTCAAATTTTTCATGATAAAATTTTATACTTAAAAATAATATATAAAATTTAATTATGACAATTTTATCATTATTTTTACCATTTAATTAAACATATTCTTAGAGATAAAAATGAGATTGAAATTTTCGTGAATAACCTCTTGACAAATGTGTTTAGACAAAACTTTTAAAAAAAGAGGCACTTTTTAAAAAAAAATAATCAAAATTTTAAATTATTTTTTAAGTTAAAAAGAGTAACTTATGAAAACAAATGTATTTTCAAATTTTTTAGTTATCTATAAATGGGACATTTGTATGAGATTTTTAAGGTGAAAATCAATTTTAATTGTAATAAACTGACAGTATAAAAATATTTACATATTTATCCAATCATTTAATGATATATCAATAAATATGGTTACTTTCCACCCCAGTACTTGAAAAGTCATACAAAAATAGAGTTTTGGTTGGATGACAATGTAAACTTTTTTACACTATCAGTACATTAAAATTAAACTCTTTTAAAAAAGTTGAAACAAATGCATCAAAAATAAATAATAATAATAAACTCCTAAATTAGTTTAAGATAAAATATTATTAGACAAATTCATCGATATAAAATGAAAAATCTCAATATAGTCCCTAATTTTTTTTAAATGGGTCAAATATGTTCTTTTGTAGAAATTAATAATTTCAAAGGCTAAATCATCTAAAAAAGAATTAATTTAACCTATATTTTAAATTTTACGAAACCCTGTTGCGATTTTGTATTTTATAGGTACAAATTTGTCTAGTAAAACTTTTGTCAATGCCGCTTTAGAAGCTTATTCTAATTATTATTTGTAAGAATGAAGCCTGTCAGTTTATTTTTTCTTTTTAATTATTTAACTTAATTTTGATAAATTGTGAGTATAAATGTTTTTATGTGATCATTTTTTGGTGAATCAAGTATCAACTATCAAAACTAGTCATTAATTTTTGCAAAATGTATAACTCATAAACGTAAGTTTTGCCTTTAACTATGAGACCATCATTAATTATTTGAAAACAATCATTAAAATTATTTAAATTTTATTACAAATAAGTTAAAGTTTATGTAAAAACTAAAATATATTTAGTTAATAATACAAGTATTTTTTTTGTACATAAAAAATGAAGTTCGAACCTATAACTTCATGATAACATATTAAATGAATTTTAAAAAATTAAATAAATTATATTTGAGTAGTTGATAAATAGTCACTCACCTACCTATTAATTCACATTTTTTATTTTTAGTGCAAATTTAAAATAGATTTATTTTTAAAATAGTGAACTAAAATTAAAGAGAAGACAAAATTTTAGTGTCTTCTTGCAATTATTGGTAGTTTTAAAGTGGAGGGAATTATTAGGTGAACTTTTTTTTTAACAATGTTATTCATCTTTTTAATTTGTATTTAAGTGTTTAGTACATATATTAGCATAAATATATGTACAGAATCGAAATAAGAGTTTCAATATAGTTTATAGGGATACAAATTATTGAATTGAATTTTGATATATGAACAATAAAATTTTCTTTTATACAGTTATCCAATCATTTAATATCATATCAGCATAAGTTTCATCTTCACCCCACTATTTAAGAAATTATGTAATGTTATCCTATTTATGAAATTCGATTGCGGTAAGTGCATCAGATTTCAAGTAAAAAGATTGAGAAAGGATTATTGTCCCACAAGGATTACGACCTAGGAGTCACTATACACCGTCAGGTTCTAGACTCTAACATCCTTTGCTAATTGCAAACTAGCAATCATGACTTTGTACTCTGCTTGGTTATTTGATACTAGGAACTCAAACTTAACAAATAATTCGAATTGAACTTGGTCTTCTTTCTCCAGGATGGCTCTGGCTCCACTTTTCTTGATGTTAGTGAAGAAATTATCACTTGAAGAAATTTTAATCCAATTCTCAATATGACAAATGATAAGCAAACGCTATAATTGAGATTAGGTGTTAGAATTACCTGGAACGATAGAAACTGATGAATACATGGCTATCTGATTCTTTGGCCTGTGAGAGAAAATGTGCAGCAAAGAGAAACTCCTTCTATCACCCCTTCAGTTCCAAAATGCGTGTACTATTTCAATGGGACAACAACCACACTGAAGTGACTAAGAGCAAGGGCCTCTCTGGTTAGTAACAAAATGGGTCAAGCCTGCCTATTATGGCTTAGCCCATGAACAATAACCAAAAACAATATATCCACTAATAACAAAAATCATAGTTAAGCCTAATAACAAAAAAATTAATTAAAAATAGGCTAAACAATATGGTTCAATATTTTGACATTGAATTAATCTGGAACCAAAATTAAAACTATATCAAAATATGATTTATGCTAGTCCAAACACATAGAATATCCAACATTCTCCCACTTGAACAGCATAAATCAAAACATCATGTTATTCCAGATTAATCAATAATATGTGGCCATAACAAAATGCCAAAATAAGCCAACACTAACCAACTAAATGTCCAAAATGGAACTATAAGTATCTTAACAATGCAGAAAATTATACTTGAAGGAATAGCGATATCATACATTGTAAGACACCTATATCCGGTGACCCAACAACAAAGTGGAATATGGATAAATGGGAAAGTACAACAAAACGGCATGTCCAAGTGTGAACAAAATGTGATTTTCTAACAAAATGGCCCAAGCGTCCGCCCAAGATGCTATATAGGATTCAATAAATCTTATCACAATAACAAGATTGAGACTAGGTTCAAAATGTCTCCACAATATGCCATCACAATACATACATATACAATAAAAATTATAAAAGTTCAACTGCGCAGAATAAATATATGGCAATAACAATAGCAACAATAATCATTATTTGAACAATGTCTCAAATATTATTCAGTGTCTCAAAATATTACAAATAAGAGGTCATAACAAAACATAAAATAAACTCCTACTAATCATAAAATATCAAAAGACCTCACTACACCCATATGGGTTACATGATCAATAAAAGCTTTAACAACTATGCCTTTTGTTAAGGGATCAGCAATCATAAGCTCAATAGGGATATGTTCGACACAAGTTTTAAACTCTTGGATCTTCTCTCTCACAAATATAAACTTTGTCTCAAAGTACTTTGTCACAATATATAGTTAGAGATCTAGAGATACTCTCCACAAAACCACAATATATAGTTAGAGCTCTTATTGTTAAGAAAAAAGCTCACCACAGCAGAGTTATCACAATATATAGTTAGAGGTCTAGAGATACTCTCCACAAAACCAAACTCAACAATAAAGTTTTTCAACCATATCGCCTGGCGCGTAGCCTCATAACAAGCTATATACTTTGCTTCCATGGTTGACGTAGCTGTAAGAGTCTGTTTGACACTCTTCCAAGAAATAGCTCCTCCGGCTAACATGAATATATAACCTGATGTGGAGTTATGATCATCTGGACAACCACCATAATCAGAATCAGAATAACGTGTTACCTCAAGATGATATGACCTCCTGTATGTAATCATATAATCTTTAGTTTCATATACCTCAAAATGTGTTTTGCAGCCTGCCAATCTGCCACACCAAGTTTACTCAAACATCTCCCAAGTACACCAACAACAAAAGCAATATCAGGATGTGTAGAAACTTGAGTATACATAAGGCTCCCAACAGCAGAAGAATAAGGAATTTTCTTCATATTTGCTATTTCACTTTCAATTCAGGGATAGTGGGTATTAGAAAGCTTCTCACCCTTTTGAATGGGTGCAACACAAGGCTTACAAGATTGCATATTGAACCGATTCAAGATTTTATCAATATATCCTCATTGAGACAAGCCAAAGATAGCACAAGATCTATCACGGTGAATCTCAATGCCCAAAACAAAAGATGCATCACCAAGATCCTTCATATCAAAATGAGTTGTAAGCATATGTTTGGTCTCATTCAGAAATCCACATCATTACTAGCCAAAAGGATGTCATCTACATAAAGAACAAGAATAACAAATTTTCTCCCATTATTCTTTAGATAAATGCATTGGTCAACTGCATTTTCCTTGAAGCCAAGAGAGCCTACAATATGATCAAACTTCAAGTACCACTGTCTAGAAGCCTACTTCAAACCATAAATGGATCTTTTCAATTTACAAACCATGTGTTCCTTACCACTTTCAACAAAGCCAATAGGTTGGTCCATATAGACATCCTCAAATAAACCACCATTCAAGAACGCTATTTTAACATCCATCTGATGAAACTCTAAATCAAAATGAGCAACCAAACCCATCACAATACGAAACGAATCTTTGGTAGAGACAAGAGAGAACTTCTCTTTATAGTCTATGCCTTCCCTTTGGTTGTACCCTTTAGCAACAAGTCTGGTTTTGTACCTCTCTATCTCTCCTCTAGTATTGGTTTGGTCTTAAAGACCCATTTACAACCAACAAGTTTGCAACCTTCTGGCAATTTCACCAAATCTCAAATATCATTCTTTCGCATAGAAGCCAATTCATCTTCCATAGCAACTAGCCATTGTGAACTATGAGAATCAGAAATGGCTTCATGGAAAGTAATGGAATTAGAATCCTCAACACAAGCAAACTCGTGTTCCTGCAAATAGACAACATAATCCCTGAATCTAGTAGATCTAGTAGATTTAGTTACATGTTCAGATTGCCTCAATCAAGGCAAACAATATTAGGATTCTGAACATCATGATCAACCTGCAGATCAACATCAGTATCAACAATTGGATTAATGGCTTCATCATGAGTGACAACAGTTAGCATAGACTCAGCCAAAGAGGCAATAGGTACAAGAATAGTGATATGCTCTTCTTTGAAGCTATCAACATGCGGCTCCTGAGTTACGTCATATTCTTAATCGTTTTCAAAATAGACAGCACAATCATACTCAACAATTCTGGTGGTATGAGTAGGACAACAAAATCTAGAACTCCTTGAGCCAATGCAATATCTTATAAAGAAATCGCTAATCGTCTTAAGATCAAATTTCTTTATTTATGGATTGTATAGCCTAACTTCTGCCTTACAACCCCATACACAAAAATGCTTCAGAGTAATCCTTCTTCTTGTCATAAGTTCATATGCAGTCGTCGAAACTGACTTAGTAGGCACATGATTTAAAACATAAGCTATTGTCTTCAAGGCTTTTCCCCATAGAAAATCAGGAAGAGTTGAATGGCTAAACATACACCTAACCATCTCCATCAGAGTACAATTTCGCCTTTCAGCGACACCGCTTTACTGTGGAGTGCCTGGCATAGTGTACTGTGTCTCAATACCACAATCCTGTAAAAATTTTGCAAAAGAACCAGGATTCTTGCCAGTTTCACTATACCTTCCATAAAATTCACTACCTTTGTCAGACCTTCCACACTTAACATGTGTGCCAAATTTCAACTTAGTAGCAGCTTTAAAAGTTTTAAAAGCATCTAAAGAGTCTGATTTCTCACGCAACAGATTAATCCAGTCAAATCTTGAGAAATCATCAATAAATGTGATGAATAATCTAAATCCTCCCAAAGCAATGGGAGTAATTGGGCCACAGATATCTGTATGAATCAACTGCAGTATACCTTTACTCCTACCAACTCTTTTCTTTCTAACTCCAACAATGAGCTTCCCTTTCACACAATCAATACAAGTATCAAAATCTGAGAAGTCCACATTATGAAGAATATTCTCCTTGATCAATCTCTCCACCCTTTCACAAGATATATGTCCTAACCTCTTATCCCACAACATAGAAGAATTCTCAATAACTTTTCCGTGCTTTTGCCTAACAACATTATTAACATTGGAATGTTGTTGTTCAATAGAAAGAGGATCAAGATTCAACATATACATGCCATTCAACTTAACCCCATAACCAAAAACAACTGATTCATAATATAAAAACAACTTTATTAGATCCAAAATGGAAAAAGTAGCCACAATCATCGAAAACAGAAATTGAAATCAAATTCCTTCTCATAGAAGGTACACAAACAGTGTCTTGCAAAATCAACTCATGTCCACCACTTAATTTCAAAGCAACTACTCCTATATGTTCTACTTTAATGTTCATTCCATTCACAACTGCAACAGACACCTCCCCTTCATTTGGCTTTCTCCTGGTTTTGAGCTCCTGCACAGATTTTGTCATGTGAATGATCGTAACAGAATCTAACCACCAAGTATGAGAAGGTACATCAACAAGATTAGATTTAAAACACACTAGAGCTAGATGAATAACTTTCTTCTTCCACTCTAGCCACTTCTTGAACTTAAAATAGTCAGATCATTTGTGCCCAAACACATTATAATGCTTGCAAGTGCCATTGAATCTCCGTTTCGCACCAGATGGTTCACTATTTTTATGAACTGAAGGAGGTCCAGAATTATCACTCCACTTCTTCTTGAACTGATGCTTGCTACTTTTTCCTTTAAAATGATTCTTTTTCTTGTCATGACTCTTATGGGAAGCCAACTGAGCAACTTGAGCTTTACTCTTCTTCATAGTTTGCTCCTCCTGATTAAGAATGGCTACGAGCTCATCAATAGACCACTCTTCCTTTTGCACATTATAGAAAGTCTCCATAACATCAAATTCATAAGGAAGAAAGTCCAATACTTGCCAGACCAGAAAGTCACTTCCCAGTTCCACATTCATGGATTTCAACTTGTTGTACCAATTGGTGAGTTTCATAGCATGTTCATGAACACCAGATACACCATCATATCTAATCTTTGTTAACAGTGAAAGGTAGTAAGCATTTTCAGTCTTGTCAAATTTCTTGAATTTTTGGCCTATAGACTCAAGAAACTCCTTAACACTGTTTGTCTCGGGAACATTATCTTTGATGGTCTTGTCCATTGTGAACTTCATAGTCATCAAATAGACTCTATTAGAATGAGCCCACTTATCATGTTTTGCTATAATAGCAATGGAAGACTTAGGTGTGGGAACTTCAGGCTCATTCTCAGTAAAAGTAGCATCAACATTAGAAATGGCAAGGAACAACCTAACAGAATCAGCCCAGTCCTTATAATTTGTTCCATTTAGCTTTGGTAAAGAGTTCATACTCATAGGCCAAGCTAAAATTTGTACATTCATGAGAGATTTTTGTCAAGCATATCCAATAGAAGAAATAAAGCTTATAACAATAATAAAGTCACCTTATGCAATTATGATCTCGTCGAAGGGTCCCGAATTACAATGCAAAAGTTAACTCCCACATTACATAAAATAATTATATTTCTAAAGCTAGTATCGAGAGGATACTGAAAATATAATTATCAATCATTAGGAATTATATTAATAAAGACAAACTAATAGGGTAGGTGCATTATTAAAATAATTTCTAATGCCACATTAGTAACAATAATTTTCATATAGTAGTATTTTATCACAATCTGTCCTGCAAAGGCGAGCTCACAACCCTGAAAAAATACCCAACAACAATATAAAATGGTCTAAAAACATCATATCTCAAAAATATATATCACAAAATTTTATAATAGCAATATAACATAATCTCAATAATCAGTAATGTGCACATAATAAAGCACAAAATTATTTAATTAATCAAACAATACCAAAATTGAGAGTGTACCGTATATAATGTGCCTAACAATGTCAGAAGTATGCACAAAAAATTTTAGACCATAATTTGGAGAGTATCTAATATTTTAAGTAATTTATGTAATGGAAAATTAACAATAATTATTTTTTATGCCCAGAAAAATAAATAAAAATCACCAATAATTTTAAAATATCAAAAAACCCCAAGATAAAAAAATGGGTGAAAACAGGCCCCAGATGGATCGACATGCTCTCCCACGCGCCTGGGCTCGTGAGTGGGCAAGGCGCTAGCACTGTTCATCGTCTCTTACCTTGAGACTGGTTCAACGCGGCCCATAGATACCTAAACTGGTCAAGAGCGATATCTCACTCAATTCTCAACAAAATCGCATGATTTTTTTGTCTCGTTAGGATTGTAATCAAAAGCTCTACAAAACCCATATAATTTTGTTTTGAATCATAGCCTATAACATCTGGTATACTTCTGCAAAAAACATGGTGGGTATGTTCGGGTCTTTCACAATTTCGCTCTCTTTATGCTTAATGAAAATTCATGATTTTGGTGTCAATAGATTCAAAAATTCATCCTCTATTAAATCCCTAAGGTTATCGAAACAAATTCACACACATATGGGTTGAGGGTTTCAAAAATCGAATTGGGTTCTGCATAGGTTTCATATTTTTCAAAGACAAAATTCTCTCTGTAAACTCAACCATTTCACACGATCTTTATGTCCATTTTCTCAAGATATTATCAGTAACAAAAGCCCTCAATAAATTTCGAATTTAATCGATAAAAACAAAATATCCCAAATTGATATATTAGGGTTCATACATTTCCAAATATGCATTATCAACACCTAATCTAGAATAGTAATATCACTGTCATATTAGAATTAGATTGGCTCTAATACCACTTGAAGAAATTTTAATCAAATTCTCAATATGACAAATGATAAACAAATGCTATAATTAAGATTAGGTATTAGAATTACCTGGAACGGATGATGAATCCATGGCTATCTGATTCTTTGGCCTGTGAGAGAAAATGTGCAGCAGAGAGAAACTCATCCTATCACCTCTTCAGTTCCAAAATGCATGTACAATTTCAATATATAGGGCAACAGCCACACTGAAGTGGTTAAGAGCAAGGGCCTCTCTAGTTAGTAACAAGATAGATCAAGCTTGCCCATTATGGCTCAACCCATTAAGAATAACCAAAAACATCATATCCACTAACAACAAAAATCACAATTAAGCCCAATAATAAAAAATTAATTAAAAATGGGCTAAACAACATTGTTCAATATTTTGGCATCGAATTAATCTAGAACTAAAATTAAAACTATAACAAAATATGATTTATCCCAATCCAAACACATAGAATATCAACAGTTAGCTGCTTCATCAACGAAGAGGGTCCATCTCGCTAGTTAGAAGGCTAGTCCTCCTCAACTAGCTCCACCATAAAATTTGTTAGGGCTTGAGCTTTAATGGCACTTCTTAGTTCATACCTTATATCAAATTCTCAAAGTTCCAAGGACCAATGTTCCAAGTTCCAAGGGTCATGAAGAAGAATAAAGAAAAAGGCTTACAGAAGGGAATGGGAAGTGGATGGTGGCGGCGTGTATGCGTATGTGTTTCTAGAACTTGGAAGGTGAAGCAAATGAGGGTTAAAATTTATTTCTTTTGGGTTACCTTTTTATTGGTCACAGGCTCACTTTTTCTCTTTTGAGTGTGAGCTTTCCTTTCCTTTACGTGGGCCTTTTTTTTTGTGCTTCTTTGATTTTGTCACTTGCCCAAAAATGATAAAATGGCCCACCTCGTTTGCTTGTTGCAGCCATTGTGTTTTAGCTCTCATGTAGCACAACAAAAAAAACTTTCTATTTGAAATGTATATATTTTGTGATTTAAATATTTTAATTATTAATTATTTACCTATTTCATTGTTTTATTTATATTTATATAAACATGAAAATTTCAAAAATATGTTAAATTATTAATATTTTATGCTATTTAATTGTATTTAGTTGGATTTTTATATATTTATTTAAATATATCCGGTTCAACCAGTTGAACCAATGACCCACCAATTGAACCAATGACCCAATATCTTGACCGAGTCAATAGTCGAGTTAAGTTTTAAAACTATGGTGACCATGATGCCTAAAAATTTTCCAGCTTCAGTGACAAAGGTGCATTTTTTGTGAGTTGAGCCTCATTTCATGCTACCTTAAATAATAAAAAAACAAGTGCCTAAATATGAAATTAATCTGGATACCTCCGTAGTCTTCACCAGCGTGTCATCTGTACATACTTCTACGAGGGTACCAAGATGACATGCAAACACTTTGCATCAAATGCTAGTACGTTGCTCTGGCATTCTCCAGTTCGAATGACATTGTAGCAGTAGTCAGCCGTGAGAGTGATGAACGTGGATGGTTCTTCATCCTCTGGGCTGATTGATACTCAAGAAGCTGTATCCACTAAACCATCAATGCTATTAATTAAATAATACGTTGCATTGACTTTTTCTTTCTCTTAAATAATACCCTACAGGTGTGTTCCTTTGATTTTTCCTGTTCTTCACAAGGGAAATGAAAAGATGTTTTTATCGTAATTTTCTGATTTTTTTTTTCAATTAAGCTGGCATTTTTTTTTATTATTATGTTTCTTTCAAATTGTTTGCTGTAATCCATTATTGTATAGTCAACAAAATGGCAATTTTATAACTTATTATTATATTTTATTATATGAATTTAAAAGTAAAAATTAGACACAAGCTAGTCTATATTCTATATCTATATGAAGTCAAAAACCCATAAAGCTAAATCACTGGCTGGTTGAGTACTTGTTCTTTCGTCTTCTCAGAAGTTTGTTTAGTAGACCATTTCTTTAAGAAGTTTGTTAGATTAAAATTTGGAATTGGTTCTCAAAAGAATCGTAGGAGATTAATTTGGTCTTTGAAAGAGATTTGTAACTAGCATGGCTGCAACATGCATTTCTATATATATATATACATATTTAAAAGCTAATTTTAGTATAGCTTAAAAGTAGAGATGATGACCCCATAAAAAATGACAAATAGTTTTTTTTTTATTCACTTAACATTTTTCTTTTCACTTTAATTAATTTTCTATTTGTTTTGGTGCCCTAATTCATGTTTTGTTCATTCTGGTGATCTAATTCTTCACTTCTAAGTTGAAAACATCTTCTAATCTAAGTACCTTGGCTAGTTTTCTCAATCTGTTAAGCCTTTTAGGCTTTTCAACCTTCATGTCATGTTTAACTTGGCAGTATCATTCATAGGACTGCTTTATTAGATTTTGTAACACCAGGATATATGTATTTTCACGTAATGATCGATGATGAGATAAGGGATCAAAATGAAGGAAAAAAAATGCTAAAGGACTAAAATGAAAAAAAAAGAGAGTAAATAGTGACTTAAGTATGTTTTTGATCTCTTAATAAATAAATAAATTATAGTTTTGGTACCTAAAAAAATTTTGTTTAATTTTAGTCCAAACATTTATAAAACTGTTTGATTTAGTCTATATCATATATGATTACAAGCTGCCATGAAAGATTGAATGACCAAACCCTCCAATAGTAAAATCAACATTTAACATATACAATTGAACAATATGGAACAAAACCAAGTTATTTTAAAAATATTTGGGCTGATCATAAGCAAAAGAGTGTCCAAGGACCAAAATTAAATTTCTCTTATATATTTTTTTAAAAAAATATTTAAACCTTAGGGGATAAAAAAAATGGAAAATTAGTTAGGGGATCAAAATATCAATTTTGCCAAAAAAGAGAGCAGAGGAGGGCAAATAAACATTTCAAATAAAAATAATGTAATATTGTAAAAATAGAATGCGCAAATCAAGATTTAATTAGGCTTATGGAAGAAAGGATTGTGTCCCTAAACTATATTATTTAATCATTTCATTTACTGATGTGAATCTTAGCATTTAAGTTTCCATGATGTAATGATATTTTATGTATGGAGTACAACCTTAAATTAATCCTTACAAAGAATTGTGGGATATCAATCTAGTTTTCCAGAGAGTTGTGATACCGATTTGATTTTTGAAAAATTTGTGATATCAATTTAATCCTTCAAATGATCAATATTTATTTTAAGTTACTCTAAAAGATTAAAAAAAAATATTTGAATTAACTTGAAATAAATTTTAATCCAATAACCAAATTGATTTAAAATTATTTTAGAGGATTAAATTAATGTCTCACAATTCTTTCAAGGACCAAATTCATGTCACAAATCTTTCAAGAACCAAATTGATATAGTACAACAAAGGTGTTTGGATTTTACTAGTATAATATAAATTAGATACTAATGATAATAGATATTTTCTTTAAAAAAATTTGTCCATAAAGTATTTTTCCTATCATGTTATCTTCACAACATTTATGTTGATAACATGTTAGTTCTAATTGACAAAATATTAACATACAAACATTAAAATTGTAGGAAGAAAAAGAAACAAAATTTTTTTCAAAAAATAAAACCTCAATACAACTTTTTTAAAATATAAATTAACATAAACTTTAATCTATTATTCAAACAAGTTATTCCGTCAGGTGAATTACAAAAAAGATTTCCCTATTAGAAAGAATTCAATTTTAAAATTAAAATTACACAATCTGAAACATGAAAAACAAACAAGTGAAAATAAAAGATTAGGACAGACTATTTTCAATAAAAGTTCAAAAGTGAAAAATGTTGTTTAATGAGTATTTATTTGAAATAATCTTGCTCAAAAAGAAAATTATGGGGAAAATGACTTTAGTGTAGATTAAAATAGAATCCCTGAAGGCACAAAAAGAAAAAAGAAAAAGAAAAGTTTTAATAACTAATTTTAATAACTAAATCACCCGAACAACAAATCATAATATAGTATTTTAGAATAGAGTGATCAAATTGTCAGGAACAAAAATAATTAAAAATTAAAAAAATACTATAACTAATATGTAAAATTGTAACTCTCTTCAACAGGATTGTGAAAGCAAGCGCTCAAAACTCTCATCGACCAGTGGAAATGAGCAACTCTTTTTCTTTGGTCAAAGGAATGAGCAACTCTGACCTCTCTTTTCGCTTTTCAGTCCAAATCACGGCCTCGGTGCATGAGTGTCTGTAGGCCATGGCTATCTTGAGAGATAAAAACATTTGAAACCCGTATGAGTAGGCTAGGCTAGAATGTCACAGCATAGTTATAGCCCCCTAGTGCTATGGATCCAGAGAGAGTATAGAGTGATAAATCCTTCCTTGAGTAAAGAATCATTTTTATTCCTGAAATTACATACATAGATCACTCTTATTTTTGAAATTTAAAAATTAATATTTTAGTCCCTAAAATTATATTTCGTATATTACGTTAGTCCCTAGTTAAACAACCGTAAGTCAGCTGTTACATTTTACTGACGTGGCACGTTGAATGACACGTGGCATGCCACATATCAGTGATGTGATGATAACGTGGCATGTTTATCTCACATGGCATGCCATGTGGCATATATCAAAATAGATTCAGATTAGTCCATGAAATCTTCTAAAATGTGTCAAAAAAGTCCTTGATATTTTAAATGTGTCAAAATAGTCCCTGAAATTTTCTAAAATGTGTCAAAAAAGTCCCGAATTCCAAATTTATCTTTTTTTGGTTCATAAATTCTAAATCCTTGATAATTCTTAAACCTACTTATTTTTCTCTTATTTTCACACCCTGTTTAAATAATCTAAATTTTTAAATATCCTAAATATAATTAAGAGCTTGATTAGTCCAATTTGAGACCTTCCATGTTTAGCTAACATAATCAATTTATTAGCTATTACATTACATTTCTTAGAATAAAATGGATATTAAAATATTAAAAATAGGATTCAAGGGAAACATTATATCATCAAGCATGGATGAAATTTATCAAGGGTCTCATTGGAATATTTTAGTTGCAATTTGGAAAGGTCCATGTTTATCAAATGTTTCTTTGAAATATTCTAAATTGGTGTCATTGTATTTGCTTTATTCGCATCAACATCCCCAATAGACGGTCATTTCGTATGATCCACTATCATTAAGATGGAATAAGAGACACAATTCTCTACTTGAGCTCAATTAGAGGTCTCATATTTGAGATGACTTGCAATTACATTTGACATGAGGGTAGAATATCTTTTCATTATCACGTTAGACTCTTTTGATACCAAATTCCTTTCCAAATTACAGCTAAAATATTTCAATGAGGCTCTTGATAAACTCTATCCATGCTTGGTATTATAATGCTTCCCTTGAATCCTATTTTTAATATTTTAATACCCATTTTATTCTAAGAAATTAATGTAATAGCTAATAAATTGATTATGTTAGCTAAATATGGAAGGTCTCAAATTTGGACTAATCAAGCTCTTAATTATATTTAGGATATTTAAAATTTTAGATTATTTAAACAATGTGTGAAAATGAAAGAAAAATAAGTAGGTTTAAGAATTATCGAGTACTTAGAATTTATGAATCAAAAGAGGAGAAATTTGGAATTCGGGACTTTTTTGACATGTTTTAGAAAATTTCAAAGACTATTTTGATACATTTAAAATTTTAAGGACTTTTTTGACACATTTTAGAAAATTTTAAAGACTAATCTGAACCTATTTTAATATATGCCATGTCAGCATGCCGCGTGAGATAAACATGACACGTCATCATCACGTCATTGACACATGGCATGTCACTTAATGTGCCACGTTAGCAAATATAATGGTTATTTGACACGAGACTCACATGACCTACGAAATGCAATTTCAGGGACTAAAGAGTTAATTTCCAAATTTCAGAGACGAAAGTGACTCATGTGTGCAATTTCAGGGACGAAAGTGATACTTTACTCGTTGGTTTTCTAATCTAAAAAGTTTTGGGCTCACAATGTGGAAGTGAAAAGGCCATGCTATAGTTGGAACTATGCTGGGTGGGCATAGTGGTTCGACATATCGTCCCTTAAGCAAATGGTTGGGATTTGATCCCCAACCCTTGTGATGGAAAACACTCCATGGCCAGTCCCCTACCACTTCGTGCGCTGACAGTTGAGATGAGAGATTAATCTCATAGCTACTGGCTATAGGGATATCCTCGGAAAGACCCAAAAAAAAAAAAGAAACTCTTACATTGTATAGTGTATAGATAGATAGATTTGGTTCTTGAAAAAATTGTTGGACTTCAATTTGATTCTCAAATGATTTATGACTTTAATTTGGTTATTGAAAAATTAAAATTATTTCAAATAAGTCCAAACTTTTTAAAATTTCTCTGACAAATTTGACATGAATTTTAATTTTGGGAGGACTAAATTGATATCACAAATCTTTCAAAAATCAAATTGATATTACAACTCTTTTGTTGATTAAATTAATGTTCCATAACTCTTTTAAGTACCAAGTTGGAATTTAACTCTTATTATTTTCTTCCCAAAGTTGTTTGGATCAATCCCGCAGGGTGGCACCTAAAAGTTAAAATGGTAGCATGAGTCTTTTTAATCGATTTTAAAGTAAAATACAACCGCCTCTCTTAAGAGATAATGTTATTTCAGTATCTTTCCTTATATTTCTAAAACATATACTTCTCTTTCCCATAAAATTAAGATAAATTACATTTTAAGCCATTTTAAAATTTTCATTTTCTCATACTTATTTTTTTTTACCAAATTTGCCCTTTAATAATTATGTGTATTAATTTTTATAAAATAATATATATATGGCCTATAATAATAAAAAAATATTGATTTATATATATAATTTTAAATTACTATTATATTAAAAAAATTACTAGAAGTAAAAATAATTAATAATAATTTGTAATAATTATTTTAAACATAAAAATTATATATTTTTTAACCATTAATTTTACAATATTAATGTATATTGTTGTTGTGACATCACAAATTTTTTTATATATATTAATATTCCAAAATAAACAGCTAAAAAAATATGTAATTTTTTATCTCAAAAAATAATTATTATGAATTATTGTTAATGTCAATAATTTATTTTCTCAATATAGTAAAATTTCAAAAATTAAATTAAATACATATATATATGTCAATATTTTGTATTACTATAACTCGCATACATTTTAATTTGTTAAAAATTTTAATACATATAACAATTAGTAAAGGGTATTTTGGTCAAAAATGAAATAATAAGTTTGAAAAAATAGAGAATTAATTAAAAAGTTTAAAAATAAATTAAAGTGTGGTCATTCTCAGTTTTTGAGAGAAGATGAGTGTATGTTTTAAAAATAAAGAAGAATGGAGTACAATAATCTTCTTTCAAGAAAGGAAGTTATATTTTACTCTTGATTTTAATATAATATCAAATAATTAATTAGTTTGTTATAGACAAAGAATCAAAACAAACTGATCGTCTACCCCCCCCAAAAAAAAAAAAACTGAACAGATTCTAGTTTATTTAGTTTAGTTCAATTATTCAGTCCTTTGAGAAAAAAAAAAGTAACAAAGTCATTCGAGAACATAATAAATTTAACACTTAGTCCATTATTTTAAAATTTTTTATATAAAATTAATTTGATTGAATGAGAGTACTGATATATTTAAATTAAATCCTATGCATATATTTCATTCAAAAATTACAAAACTTTTTCACATAAAAAAATTACAAAATATTTTTTTGATAAAAAAAAAATCGAAATCAAATCAAATTCAAGTCAATGCAATATATATGACAGAAGTCTTGCAAGAAGAGACAAGCCGTTGTGACTTGTTCACATGTTCTTTGATTTTTCTTCTTCCGCAAATGGCAAGTACTGAATACACATTTTATACCTTTCTAAAACTTGTTCAGCTGGACAATTTTTTTTCATTGAGTTTAATTTGAATCCACACTCTTGTCCAGTAAAAATCTTTTACTTGGATGATTTTTTAATTAACAGATAAAAAGTCAAAACTATTATTATTTATATAATAGTACATGATTGAATAACTATATAAAAAACTTATAACCATCCTGCATGAAAGGTAAATCATTCTTAATCACCATTATTCTCCTTCCAAAGTTATTTGCATTTATAAACCATTATATGGTCAGCCACCAACGACGAAGAAAAGTAAACAGCAATTTGAGTCGCCTTGCCATAAATTAGTGAGCGGCCGCGTAGATTCTTCATACAGCTCATACAAGAGTTAGGACCAGAAAAAAAGAGTGACAAAAAATTAAAAAATAAAAATGGCTGAAACTGCAGTGAGAAGTTGCTCCGTGGAGAAGTGAAAATCTTAGAAGGTGTTCACGACAACCTTAACAGCATCAAAGACGAGCTTGAACTCATCAATTCTTTCATTTCTTGAAAGAATTGTTCGACGTCAATTTGATTCTCAAACGATTTATGACTTTAACTTGTTTATCAAAAAACTAAAATTTATTTTAAATAAGTCCAAACTTTTTTTTAATCTTTTCGATTAATTCGATATGAATTTTAATTTTGAAGGATTAAATTGATATTGTAAATCTTTTAAAAACCAAATTAATATTACAACTCTTTCGTGGCCTAAATTAATGTTTTACTGTTGTAATATTATTTTAATTTATTTCAAAGTTAAATTTTGAGTTACTATTAAATATCACTAATATATGACTTGCCACGTTTTCTTCTGTGGAATTGGCTTTTACGTTTAGGAAGAAAGCAAACAAAACAAATCTTTGATTTTGACCAAGTCCAATTAACCGTTGAAGCATTATACCCACGTTGCTTAGAGTGGATATGGTTGTCAACGTTAAAGCACAATAACAACTCCTAATTTATTGGCTTGCAATTCTGAAACGTTGCTCCCAATACCACACGATTCTGTAACTAAGTATTAGATGGTTTCTCTATAAATAATAGGAAGCTCACTTACACACACGGTCACATCTAGAAAGAAACACAGCTCTTAACGTCACATATCCCTTCCTTCTTTTGCTAAACACATTAGAAAAATTATTATTTTTGGTTGTAATTTTTATGAGTTCCCTTGAGTAATTAAAGAGAGATGTTCTTGTAGTCTCAGTAGTTCAAGTATAGAGTTAGTGGGATGTGACTTTTGTATCCTGGAGAGTATCAGTCGTGAAGACTATCCAGCACCTACTTTTGCTCGTACAAGAAATACTCTTAAACCCAAATACTTAAGATGCCTCAAATTATTGATAACAATAAGCCATCTCTTTTATTCTTTATTATTGTATTCTTGTATTGGATTGATGATTTATTATTTGTAATTAATTTTTGTTTCTATCTATATATCTATTAATAAAGTGATATTTTAGGTTAATTTTTACCAACATATACAACTCTTTTAAGTATCAATTTGAAATTTAACTCTTTCTTTTATTATTTTCTTCCCAAGGTTGTTTGCATCAATCCTGTAGGGCGGCACCTGAAAATTAAAATGGGAGGATGAATCTTCTTAATTGATTTTAGAGTAAAATACAACTGCTTCTCTTAAGAGATAGTTATTACATCTTTTTCTTTCTATTTCTAAAATATACACTCCTCTTTTCCATAAAGTTAAGATAAATTACATTTTAACCCATTTTTAGATTTTTCATTTTCTCATGCTTATTATTATTTTTTTCCAAAATGCCCTTTATTAATTATGCATATTAATTTTTATATGGCTTATAATAATATAAAAATTTATTTATATATATAATTTTAAATTACTATTATATTAAAAAAAATTATTAGAAGTAAAAATAATTAATAATAATAATTTGTAATAATTATTTTTAAACATAAAAAGTATATATTTTTTAACTATTAATTTTACAATATTAGTGTATATTGTTGATGTGACATCACAAAATTCTCGTGTTAAGTTTTTCATGATTTATATGCAAAATTAATAAATATATTTTTATATTATATATATATATATTAATATTCCAAAACAAACAGCTGAGAAGATATGTAATTTTTCATCTTTTAAAAATAATTATTATAAATTATTATTAATGTCAATAATTTATTTTCTCAATATATAAAATCTTCAAAAATTAAATTAAATTAAATACATATATATATATATATGTCAATATTTTGTATTATTATAACTCGCATATGTTTTAATTTGTAAATTTTTTTAATACATATAACAATTAGTAAAGGAAACTTTGGTAAAAAATGAAATAATAAGTATGAAAATATAGAGAATTAATAAAAAAAATTTAAAATAAATTAAAGTGTGGTCATTCTCAGTTCTTGAGGGGTGAGGAGTCTATATTTTAAAAATAGAGAAGAACGTAGTATAATACAACCTTCTCTCAAGAAAGGAGGTTTTATTGTGTTTTACTCTTGATTTTAATATAATATCAAATAATTAATCAGTTTGTTCTAGACAAAGAATCAAAACAAACTGAACTTCTACCCCAAAAAAAAAAAAAACTGAACTGATTCTGGTTTATTTAGTTTAGTTCAATTATTCAGTCCTTTGAGGGAAAAAGAAATAGATCATTATAAATATAAGTTTATTTTTTATACATGTACAAGATAAAGTTTTTTTTAACAAAGTCATTCGATTACATAATAAATTTAACACTCACTCCATTATTTTAAAAAAAATTTATATAGAATTGATTTGATTGAGATGTATGTAAATTAAATCCTATGCATATATGTCATTCAAAAATTACAAAAGATTTTCACATAAAAAATTACAAAATATTTTTTGATAAAAAAAATGTAGAAATCAAATCAAATTCAAGTCAATGCAAGCTATATGATAGAAGTCTTGCAAGAAGAGATAAGTCGTTGTGACTCGTTCACATGTTCTTTTATTTTTCTTCTTTCGCAAATGGGGAGTACCGAATAGACATTTTATTCCTTTCGAAAACTTGTGCAACTAGACAGTTTTTTTTTCATTGAGTTTAATTTGAATCCACCGCTCTTGTCCCATCAAAATAGTTTAGTTGGATAATTTTTCAACAAGTGGATAAAAGTCAAAATTATCATTATTTACATAATAAAAAGCTTTTAACCGTCCTGCATGAAAATTAAATAATTCGTAATTACCATTATTCTCTTTCCAAAGTTATTTGCATTTATAAACCATTATATGGCCATCCACCAAGGACGAAGAAAAGTAAACAGCCATTTTGTCAAAAAAAGTGGCTGTCTTTTGCCACAAATGTCAAAAACAGAAGGCTGAAAAAATTGAGCCGCCACCGAAAGCAGAAATCATGTGAAGTGGACGGTAATTTCACATGAAAACACAGTTATAGTGCCGAAAACCACGAAAAGTTACTGTGTATGTGCACAATAACTCTCTCAAAAACCTCGAGGGGATGTGAACGGAGTGATGCATAGACAGCTGAAGTAGTCCAGCTGCAGAGGAAGTAGCGGTGTATGCTTTTTGTAATAAGAAAAAAATAAAGTATGTGTAATAAAATTTCAAGAATGTAGTATGAGTATGTATTAAGAGTTTTAGATATATTCTCTAAATTTTTATAATACTATAAATTGTAATAGGAGAGAGTCTCACTGAGGATATACTATATTATAATTACTATTTAAATATAATGAAGTATTTTTTAGAGTTTGACCCGTGATTTTTTCCTCAAAATTATCAAAGAGTTTTCCATGTTAAAATATTAGTGTGCAGTTCTCTTGATCTATTTTGTTAAAATGAATAGTAATGACAGTATTCATAAACAGTGACATGAATCCCACTTTTATTGTGTCATACTATTCACACAAGTCGTGATACGTGAGTTCATTATAAATTACTATTCACTATATTTCATTTATAAGTACTCACCATGCATTAATTTAGACATACTTTTACTCCCATTTACTATTAGTTGGAATGTGTTCAACTCTTATATTTTCTAACAAATTTGAGTCGCCCTTGTTATAAATTAGTAAGCGCCCGCGTGGTGGATTCTTCATACAACTAATACAAGAGTTGGGACCAGAAAAAAAAAATCCGACGAAACAACCAAAAAAAATGGCTGAAACCGCAGTGACCCTTGTGTTTGACAGGTTAGAGAAGTTGCTTCTTGCAGAAGTGAGGATCTTCGAAGGTGTCCACGACGAGGTGAAGGGCATCAAAGACGAGCTTGAACTCATCAATTCTTTCTTGAAAGACGCAGACAAGCAAGCAGAGGCAGCAGAAACTAACAACAGCAGCACCTCGCCATCATCATCAAGCTTGGCGAGACAGTGGGTGGTTAAAATGAGGGAATTGGCGTTTCGCATAGAAGACGTGGTTGATCACTACTTGCTCAAAGTGGTGGAGCGTCGCCAGAGGCATGGGGCCTTTGGTGCTGTCACAAAAGGCGTGGAGAAGCTCAAAACGGCGACGCACCGACACGATATTTCGCACGAGATTCGAAAGATTAAAGAAGAGATGGATCGTCTCAGCAAAACGAGAGCAAGCTTGGATTTCAAGCAATCTACGATAACAGTAACCGCCAATGAAAATCAAAGGCCTTTCGATCGAAGGCTAGGGGCGCATTTTGCTGAGGAATCCGATCTGGTGGGTATCAAGCGTGACCAGAAAGTGATGACGCAGCGGCTCTTAGGTGGAGAAAGCAAGCTCTCAGTGATGGTGGTCGTTGGCCCCGCAGGAATCGGTAATAAATTTTCTTCCAATTTCTGCTCCATTAATTACTTGTAATTTAATCATTCATTTCATAGATTTAAATAACTCAAGGTTATAGTTCGCATGACCCAATTTTAACTATGAAAAAGAGAGTTCAATTTCTAATCATGTATTGTTACTCTCCCACGGTATTAAAAGTGGTTAAATCCCACTATCGTTAATTGAAAATTTGAGACGATTTAATTGAACGACAGTATAAATTTATTTTATATTTTTTAGTGCATTAAAATTAAACTCATAACTAAAATGTATGATTACCATTTAATTTTATGGGGTATTGCCAAAAAACTCCTATTAGTTAAAAGTTTAATTTATATGCGCTGACAATATAAAAATATTTTACATTGTAATCTAATTATATATTTCCACATCAGCAAAAATAGTTGAGTCTTATACTTACTACTTACAAACTTATTCAAATGGAATGATTTGATTTGATAATAGTACAAAACTGTTTTATACTGTCATCTTATTAAAATATTTTGTTTGAATGATTTTTCAATTAGGGGGTGTCCATATATGATAATTAAATCCATTAATTAATTGCTTACTTTTTTCCTTCTTCTTAAGGCCTTTTTCAAGGTATTGGTTAAGAAAAAAAATTTAACTAAAAAGTGATAAGTTTAAATTATTCATCGATAAGATGTACTAAAATATTATAAAAATTCATAAGGCTAGTTTAGAAAATTATAAATAAATAGGGGTTTTTCACTCTTATGAATTTTAAGAGCATCAGTACCTTGTAATTATTTATGATTAAGTTTGTGTCGTGTATCCTACTAACTAAATTTTTTAAAATATAAAAAAAAAGATTTAATGTTTTTGTTTTGTCGTCCCAAAAATACTGGTACCTTTTTTAGTCCAATAATTGTGATTTACTTATGAGTTTTTAAATATTAATAAATTTAATTAGTGGAATATATGATGAATTTAAAAATTATCTAAAAGGTACAAATATCTATAAACTTTATTAGATATTGGAGAAATTTCAAGATTCAATTACAATAATTGAAAATAAGAATGGTACCAATACTCATAGCTACTGAAGTAAAAACCCAATAAATATTAGCGAGTAAATAGATCATAATGATTGACATAGTCCCTTTATGTTTTCTATTAATGATCATGGTGATCTTTTTCTTGTAATAATAGCTGCATATAACTTGATGTTTAACTTTTGGGATTTTCATTGGCACAAGATTCGTTCCATTAAGTGGCATGGATTAAGAATTTGAGAAATGTTTAGTCTATAATATTTCTTTACAATAATTTTATATTTTTAGTGTATAAAAGCATATGAAAATAAAAATACATCAGAAACTCATTTATCTTTATACACTAAAGGTATAAAATTGTTGTAAATAAATGTGGTACATTAAACATTTCTCTAAGAATTTTTATTGATAATTTATTTTAATCCTACATTGTAAAATTTTAATTGAAATTGAGTTTGACCTTGACCTACTTTTTTGGTGCAAGCTAGACCTGGACCTACTACAAAAGAAGAAACCTACCTTAATTAAATTTTTTTTACCCAAAAGTCTTTCAATGTTTTAATACGACTTATATATGTTTTGATTTGGCAGAACTCTGGGCATAATATATAACATGTTGATTATTTTGTTATATGTATATTACATTGGTTGATTAATAAGTTTAGCTTAATGTATTATTGTTAATGTAAAAGTTGTTTACCATTATATGATTCTATATTTTTTTTATTAATTATATGATTCTACATTAACATTTCACAAATAAGATATTGATATTTTTTAGGAAATATAACAACATATAATTAGATATAAATGTAAAACTTCTTTAAATCGACAATAAATCAACTGTGTGAATCTCACTTTAACTAGGTGTGTTATTATTTTTTTTCTTGCTTTAGTTGTTAAACTTTTTAAGAATATTGCTTTAATTAGAACTGTTGCAATATTTATTGGTATATAGCAAGAGAAATCTTACTACAATAATAATACCTAAACTTTTTCTTAAATTTTTTCTAAAATTATATCAAGAGTGAAGTATTTAATAATGCATATACTGACAACCAGGCGATGTTAAATATATATTTTTCATGGGAACATTAAATGAAAGAAATTTTATTTAAAATTTTAGGTGAAAACTATCAAAATTATAATTAACATTTACGTCAAAAATTTATTTTACAAATTAAAAGTTAATTTCAGATTTTTATTTAAATTATATATTTGATTTACAGTTAGGAAGTATGAGTATTTTCATTAAAAAGTAAAATAAGATTAAAATCATATAGTTATGGGTTACTAAAAGAAACAAAAAAAAATCATATAGTTATAGCTATTGAATATTTACTATATGCTTTCTTGAAGTGTATAAAATAAGGATTTAATTTCTATACACCATCAGTATAAAACTTTTTTACACCATCATCCAATCATATATTATCACATCAATTATGATATAGTTGACTCTTTCATCAATTATTTAAAAAGTCATACAAATGAAATATTTTAATTGGATCATAATGTAAAATCGTAATATAAATTAAAATACTAATAATACTATCAGTGCATCAAAATTAAACTTATATAATAATACTAATTAGTATTGAATGTATGTGAAATTAATTGTAAATGTTTCTTAAACAAATGACAAGCGAGTAATAACAATAGCCATTTACTAAACATTACATGTAATTGTCTAAAGATGATATATATAGGGAGTTTCGAGCCAGAAAAGTAATTAATCATGATAATGAGATGATTAAATTAAGCTCGTATAATCATCTATGATCAAGATTATGGATGGTTGGGAGCAAAAATGAGGGTAAATTTTATATGGATGAATTTCATATGTGATTTTACTCATATAACTCATCAATAAAAGTTTACACCCCATTTTTAATCGTGATCAAACTCACTTAAAAAAATTACATAACTTTATGTTTTAATCTTAACTATTTGTATAAGATTTAATGGTCATGATTTACTTTTCCCACTCTTAATAATCAATCACTCTTCTCATTTGATTCTTTTTTTTTTTTTTTTTTATCTTTTTTGGTGTGACCTGATTCTCTCTTTATATATATATAAAGGCATACAACTTTGTTTCAAAAATAACATTACTCATTCTTATCAAGGTAAAACGACAATTGTGAAGAATGTGTACACCAAGCAGAAGGAGATGCAATCTTTCCAGTGTTATGCATGGATCACCGTGTCTCACCTCCAAGATGAGTTCATGCTATTAAAGGCAATTATAGAAAACATCCATGCAGAGCGCCCCAATCCCAATGCAACTGTTGCCTTAAAATCTAATGAAGAAGAATCACTCACAAGCCAAATACGAGAACACTTAAAGGGTAAGAGGTATCTTATTGTGCTCGATGATGTTCAAGAATCACGTTTTTGGGGTGTCCTCAAACACGCCATGGTAGATAACAATAAACGCAGCAGGGTAATTATCACAACACGTGATGGAGGAGTTGCAGACTTTTGCAGAAGTGTCCCTAATGCAAATGTTCATGTACACAAATTGAAACTGTCTCCGCGGGACGCCTTGGAGCTTTTCCATAGAAAGACATTCGGGACAGAAGGGTGCCCGGAAGAGTTGAAAGCATTGGCTGAGAACTTTGTTAGGATATGCAACGGGCTGCCCCGTGCCATTGTGGCTATAGCTGGTCTCTTATCAACCAAGAGGAAAACTGAACCTGAATGGAGAAACGTGCACAGTCAACTTGGCTCATTATTACAGAGTGACCATTTTCGTGTGGTCCAACAAGCAATGTCAGAAAATTACCATGCTCTTCCTTCACACCTCAAGCGATGCCTTTTATATTTTGGTCTTTTTCCTGAGGGCTACTCAATTAGCTGCATGAGACTCGCTCGTTTGTGGGTAGCTGAGGGCTTTGTGAAGGAAAAAGAGGGTGAAAATACACAGATAATATTGGAGGAACAAGCAGAAGAGTACTTAATTGAGCTCTTCCGCAGGGGTTTGGTTCAATTTTCGAGGGTGGATTTCGATGGGAGGAGACCCAAGAGTTGCCATGTGGATCATCTCATGCACAAGTTCATAGTTAAGAAGTGCGAGGAGCAGAGTTTCTCTCAAGTCATGATGAATGATAAAATCACACCATCTACATCCAAGTTAGATTCAGTTGGTAGGCGCTTAACAATCCCTGTAGAGAGTAATGACAAAAGTGTTGCTTTGAGAAGTGCTGCAGAATTGAAACGGGTGCGATCTTGTTTTGTTTTTGACGAGGCCAAAAAGTGGCCATTGACAAAACCATTCTTCTCCAGTTTTGAACTTTTGGCTGGATTAGACTTGTGTGATGCGCGTCTTGATATTCTTCCTGAAGAAATTGGGGAACTGCTGAACTTGAGATACTTGAGCTTGAGGAATACCAACATCAGGTACCTTCCAAAGTCCATCGGCAAGCTAGAGAACCTTCAGACTCTAGATCTAAAGCAAACCAAAGTGCATGAATTGCCAAAGGAAATTACAAATCTCATCAAGTTGCGTCACCTTCTAGCATACTATATCAACAGCCAACACTTTGGTTTGGACTCCCTACAAGGAGTGAAGATGAAGGCAGAGCTTCAGAATCTAACTTCTCTGCTGAAACTATCATTTTTGGATGCGTCTAATTCTTCAAACATAATAGAGGAACTAGCAGAGTTGAGGAAGCTAAGGAAACTAGGCATTATTAAGCTTAGAAAACAAGATGGTGAAGCATTATGCAAGGCCATACAGAGAATGACCCACCTATGTTGCCTAAGTATTGGAGCCACGGATAGTAATGAAATTCTTATGTTGCAATATTTGGTGAATCCTCCACAGTCCCTCCAGCGCCTTCACCTATACGGGCGTTTGGAAAAATTTCCCAATTGGGTGCCAAAACTTAAGAATCTTACCAGATTGTACTTGAAGTGGTCTAGCCTAGAGGAAGATCCGTTGCTTTACCTTAGTAACCTGTCCGAATTGTTGCACCTCGAGCTTTATGAGGCTTATGGAGGTGATGAGCTGCATTTCAAGAATGCATGGTTGAGAAGCTTGAAGGTTTTGCACATAGAATCCATGCCAAAGTTGAGGACAATAAAAGTAGATCGAGGGGCACTTCCCTGTCTTGAAAAATTGAAGATAGGGAAGTGTCAAGAAATGGTGCAGGTTCCCAGGGATTTGCAGAACTTGACTAGTCTCAATGCTCTTCATCTTTATGATATGCCTGCTAAATTTATAAATAGAATGAAGGGACCACAAGGAGAAGACTACGGGACAGTTAGCAAAATACCTTTGGTGCTTTGTACCTCCGAAGACTATTTTGCCACCCTTCATAATCTTGATGCCTTGAATGATGAATTCAGTGGCTGGTAAGCCCCTAAACACAAACTTTTCCTGTCTTTAGTTCATTTACTTTGGATTGTTAATCACTATTACTTTGTACTTGATCATCACTTGAGCCAGGATTTTAAACCAATTATTATAGTGTTTTGGGATAAATTTTGAAAGAAATTAGGAACTAGAAAGGGAAAAAAAGGGTGATTTTCAGCTCTTATCGTATTTTCAGTTTTTGTCACTATTTCTCATTGTTTGGATGCTATTTGCTACTGTTATGAGTGTTTAAAGTGTCAAGAATTGTTGCAAAAATTACTTTTAACATCTTAGATGTCTAAAAGGATCTTTAAAAGTATTGGACTAGTTTGGTTTCAATTTCCAGTTTCCATTTTCAGTTTTCTAATTTTTAGGAATTTGTGAAGGAAAAACTAAAAACTGGAAATGAAAACTAAAAAACTAGAATTTGTAGTTTTTAGAATTTTCAGTATTTCCTTTACAAAATCTGGAAAACTGGAAATCTGAAACTGAAACCAAACAAGCTCTTAGGTTTGGGTAGTTTTGCAAATATGAAAATTTGCACTTTGAACTTCTCAAGTATGTGAATTTCAACCAAATGAATTTAAGTAAAGTAAAAGATAATTTTGGATACGTTCATGTGTATAAAGAGCCATTTATAATGTTAGAAAGGATTTTATAAGTATCGGAACTCATTGAGTGTAAAAAAAGTGCAATTTTGCATTTTAACCCCTTAAGACTAACAAATTCGGCCACTAGCCCAAAGTGATTTTTATGATGTTTAAAAATGATATTTAAGTAGTAGTGGATCTCTTAAGTGTAAAATAATTTTGAGAATCTTTAGTTTTGAGTATTAAATGACGAATTTAAACTTTGACCCATACACTTATAGAAATTTATATTTTGACCCCTTTTGGGGCTAAAATATAAATATTAATGACTTGTTGATATTGATGTGATTGGTACAGGATCATGCTTGTGTGAATTGTTTGGAAATTGAAGGACTTGAAATGATTATGTGAAATTATGAATTAATGACTATGAATGCTTGAATCTTGGATTATGAAGTTCATGATTATTATGTACGTTGTATATATCTGGTTGAGCATACCATATGCATTAGCCTTTTCTGATCCCTTGACTTCTAACAATTGGGTAGGAGCATGTTTACTTTTTAATAAGATATTGATGATAATATGCTTATGGATACATGATAGTATGAAATGCATGCTTTTGTGATTGATAAAATGATGATTATGGCATGTTGAGATTACGTACAGATAATTGAGATGCATGATTAGTATATTAATTGACAAGAAGCAAATTTGGGGAAACTCTGCTCCTAGCCATTATGCTGCCAGATTTCCACCAAATTTGTGGACTTAAAAAAAAATTATGCAAAGTATATGAGAATGTCTAGTTTTAATGAGATTTTATGGTAAATTGGGATGAATGCTCATTTGCCCGATACTATTATATGAGACTATCATGTACATGCCTAATGTCTTATTATGATTTACAACATCTCTTACAAATATAGTCCATGCCTCATAGTATCTTCATGAGGGCTCGATTTATGTTGCATGATCATGATAAGAAAGTTAAATTAACGTAAGAAAGTGATGTTTTCCCCCCTGTTACTCCATATTAAATCTAGCAATGACTTTTTAGGTTGAACTCATTCTAGGCAATCGGTGAGGTGAAGTTTTGGTGGTTATTATAAAATCGCCAGAGAGGTGAGACGGTTGGTTTAGGTAATTATGTAAGAGTGTGGTTATTGGTTATTAAGAAAATAATTTGAGAGTTCAAGTATGAGAAAGTAAGGTATCATGGATTCTCTTACCTTCCCATACATGTTAAATGCTATGTGACTCATCATGCTTGTATTGTCATGCATTCGTTTACTCGTTACTCAATCACATGATTATGAATGTTTGGTCACCAAAGAAAGTAATGTTATGTATTATGTGATTGCTCTATTGTTATGTTTAATCATATGTTTTATGTGCTAGGTGATTTTAGTTCTTTAATTTATCTCCTACATATATAACTAGCCTTATATTGTGTTTTATATTTGATTGCTATAAACTCATATTGTAAACATGCTCATGTTATTTACATGTGTTACTTATGCACTTGAGGCATTGCCATATATACATAAGATATCTGTTGTATACATGATATTAAGACCAATACTAAAAGATACCCATTTTGGATTAATAATCTTAAGAAGTTTAAAATTAAACCTTATGCATGTACACCTTTTTCAAAATGAATATCGAAGTGGTTGGAGATGATGACAATGACACTTATGTTAAAGTCAGGAAGCTCTATTGAGAATCTTGAATAAGTTTCTCATCCCTTTCTTTTCTTCTATGTTGTCTCTAGACGAAGATGATGGCATCGTTCAAGGTCTTTTTTGAGACGTGGACATATGAGTTGCACTATGAACTAGATCAGAGTATCACAATCGAAGCATGGAGATAGTCTTTCTTTGTGCAATATCTTTAAGATTATCCTATCTCTTATACACATTTGTAGCTTAGTCTTTTGATGAATGTACACTTGCGATTGGTTTTATTATGCTTAGCTTTTGGACTACTATATGCTCAACCTTTGTTGGTGGGCTTAGTATCTTAGGATGACCTTTACATTTATGGGACGTTGCTACTATGTTATGGTTATAATATGCTATCTCAGTTTATGTTATGTTATGCTATGATCTATACATATATTATGATAATGTTTATATGATTGCTATTACTATATGTGTATTGACTTATATTTATGTACACACATGGCTTGGGTTTTGGTTTTAAAGTTCCAAAAAAGAAAAAATTAGCCATATTTTTCTTGTATTTTATAGAAAAACAAGTTAAGTTCTTATACAAAATCGTAGCAACTAATAATTAATTACAATGCAACTCGAGCGTATTAGGTTAAAAGTTAGATTATTATATCTTTCTCATACTCTTTGTCTCGAGTTCTTTGATTCTCAAGGATGGAGAAAATAGAATGGTGACGGTCTCCATGAGGAGCTTGTGCTGAAGGAGCTTCATCTCCAAGCGAGATTGTTGGCCACAAAGGCCCTTTATCTTGACTAATGACTTGGCTGGTACTTTCATGCCACGTTTTTATTTTTTAGATAAACTTTTTTATATTATCAGTAAGAATTATTTAATAGGAATTAATAATTTTTTAATAGGAAAATAGGTGGTTGCACTATTTACATATTTATAAATTTAATTTTGATATAGTGTAATTCAATCAAATTCTCTCGTTTATATGATTTTTCAATTAGTGGATGTGAAACTCAAATTTCTTTGCTAATGTAGTAATGTATGATTGAATGACAATGTAAAAAAATTTTATATTGTGTATAAAAATTGTAATTTTGATTCACTAGCAGTCTAATAAACAATAGAATGGTGACAATCTCCATAAGGAGCTTGTGCTCATTGAGCTTTACCTTCAAGTGAGATTGTTGGCCATGAAGACCCTTTATCTTGACTAGTGACTTGGCTGACACTTTCTTTTAGAGATAAACTTTTATATATTATTAGTAAAAATTATTTAATAGGAATTAATAATTTTTTGATAGGAAAATAGGTGTTTGTATTATTTACATATTTATAAATTTAATTTTGATGTGGGGTAATTCAATCGAATTCTCTTGTTTGTATATTTTTCAATTAATGGGTGTGAAACTCAACTTTCTATGCTGATGTGACAATATATGATTGAATGATGATGTAAAAAAGTTTGATTCACCAGCAGTTTAATAAATTTTTACATTGTAATATAATTAAATTCTCCTGTTTGCATTACATTTTAAGTATTGGATGCGAAACTTAAACAACATATAATTAAATGATAATATAAAAATGTTTTACACTATCTATACATAGAAATTAAACTCTATTGTGTGTGTATATATATATATATACTGGTGTAACTTTAAGTAACTGTTACACTGTTAAATAATTTTTTATTGGATTAATTTTTAACAAAACTCACCATTGCACTAGAAGCCCTTATCATATAGATCATGTCTATGAAATTTCAAGTTAATATAAAATTGTTTGGTATAGTTTTTATGTATATCAAAATCAATGTAATATATATGTTTAAAATAAACTAAAATAAGAGCTTTGTGATTACATTCTTATTGATGTTCAAATTTTAATAATATGGCACAAATAAATTTTATAATAGGTAATTGTAATTGAATGGTTGGATCGTCAAAAATATTATTTTATAAAAAATTATATATATACACCTAATATTAAAATTTCGTGCATATCTTTTACTAATTTGAAAGAAGTTGTATAACACATGTTGTCCTTGCAAATTTTTGCCTTTGGTAATTTATATTTTATATCTAGTATACTATTATTAACTCCTGTATATGCTTCATATGTTTTTTCATAAAATTTTGTTTGTATTAATTCTTCTTGAGTACAATTAGAGCCAGCTCCTGAATCTATTAATGCTTTAATTTCATATACTTGATCACGAACTATTAAATTTACCTTACAATGCCATTTATGGGTTAATATTTTTGTAATCAAATTAATATAATTTTCTGAAGGTTCTCCTTCTTCTATATTTTTTAATAATGGTATATTTCTTGCATGGGATGTAGTATCTTCAGTACTTCCTCATGATCGTAATATTAATTCTCCTTTTCATTCTATATATTTTAATTCTAGATCAAAATCTGTTTGCTTTAAATATGTTATTTCTTATTTTAATTTTTTTTATTTCATTTTGCAGTTCTTTAGCAGATATTTGATCAGTAGGATTTCTAAATCTTTCTATGATTTCTTTTAATTCTACTCTTGAAACATCATTTTAATTCTATTTTGTTCATCTAGTAAATTTTTTATTTGTTGTAACAATTCAATTTTTAGTTTTGATCCCTTCATTTTATCTACAAAGCTTATTAAAGTATTTGTTTGATGTCTTGTTAATGCATTTATTGATTTTTTACAATTTGAACAAATATAGGTCATAGATAGACTTCATTATTTTCTTCTTGAATTAATTCATTTTCAGAGGAGTAATTTTTGTAAATTCCAAAACTAGATTCAAATAAGTATTTTGATTCATTTTCTGATTTATATTGATCATTTATTAATACGTCAATCAATCCTCCTTTTAATTCTTTTGGGATGTTTAGATTATTGATCTTATATTTAAATTTACAATTCTTTGCATAATGTCCTATCCTTTTCGCATTTATAATATTTTCCTTTCAATTGACCTTTTGTTTTATTTGTTTCTTCCTTTATAGGTGTTGACTTTGAAAGGCTCTTAGGTGTAGGTTTGGTTCTTTTGTATCTTTTGAAGGGCTTTTTATTAATGGTTTTATTCCTTCATGTTTTACTTGGAGCTTTTATTCCAGAGATTCCAAATTGATCGCAAAAAGTTCCCAACTCATTACAACTAATTTGGATTTCATGTCTTAACTTATTTTGAAGTTTGAAATAATTACAGACTTGTATTCTTGTTTCTACTCTTGGGCAATGTAATTGTCCAAAGGTTAAATGATCATAAGGAATGTTACTGTTATTTTGTTGAGATATATTATTTTTTACCTTTTCTCCTAATAATCTAGGAAGTTTGGCAGTAAACCATTCTTTCCAATATGCTGCAACATCAGCTGGTCTCATACATACTTTAGATAAGAACATGTTTTTATACCATCGGTAATCAAACATTGTTGGACAACGTAGATTCATTAATTGTTCGGCAATTCTATTATATATTTTTACTGGGTCACTTGTAAAGTGTTTCAATATTGCTTAAATTAATATTGTTGCATCTTCTAGTAGTGTTTCTGCACTAGGCTCAGTTTTAGTAGCATTTAAAACATGTTGTCTTTTTGCTTCTATTAAAAGATTATCCCACCAACCTTTTAAATGTCTTGTGAATCCTATTATGATCATCATAGCTATTCTTTTGTTTGAGTTTCCTTTTATGGAGAAAGTTGTGACAACCATAGTCATTTGTTGCGTGACATCTAGGATGAGTTGTTCACCCATTCCATCTATATTCCACTCAATGATAGCTTCTCTAGTATATTGACTTTTAGTCATTTGAGTTTTTTCTTCATATTGAACATCAACTAGAGAAGGTCTAGGATAATATGTTCTAGTCTTCGCATATTTTAGTTTATTAGTAGCTATGTCTTGATCATTTTCTTGTTCTAAGATATTTATTGATAAGAGGGTTTTATCTTTTTCTTTTGATTTGTTAGTTATTGCTAAATCTTCTAATCTTTTCATAATATCATTAACTACTACTTCGTTTGAAAATTTTAATTTTTTTTATTTTAATTCCTTTTCTGGAATAGTTAATAATTTATATACTGGTCTTTAAGGATCTAATGAGAAGTCTTTATAAGTTTTCATAAAGGTTGAGGGTATCGACGATATTGATGCTTCTTTTGTTTCTATTCTATTTAATTGTTTGGCCATAGCATGTAATATTTAATTTGTAAAATTTAATTGCTCATGAACCTTATGAAAATCTTTATTTTCTTTATTTATTTTAAAAGGGGTGGCATCCACATCTAAATTACTTATTTTAATTTTTATTTGTTGTAAGGGTGGATGAACAGAAGAAGTACTCGTTCCTTCAGCAATCTTCCATTCTATGCTTGCCTTATTATTCATTTGTATGTGTTTATTTTTAAATTTTTATAAAGGGGTTTTGGATATTTTGGTTTTTACAGAACCATTTTTCAAACCATAAAAAGAAAGGTCATTAATTTTGTACTCCTCTAGACATTTATAAAATTCTTGTAAATATTCAGAAGTCTTTCCTTATCATTCTTTATTTATTTCAAAAGATTCTTCTTCCTAAGATATCATATTTATGACTTGGGATCTAGTGGTGAATATTTTGGAGACTCATTATTTTGGATTCAACAAGTAAGTTATGGAATATTTGATTGGTAAAGTGGTTGGGGAATGTTGGGTGCAAAGTCAACTTCTCTAAGGTCTAGATTAGAAAGCCTATTATGTATAGAGTTTCAGGATTGATCATACATATAATGATTTCTTAAAGTTTTTCTTATTGAGTTGATCCTTCTCATTCTAATGTTTATGTTTCCTTCAATATCTTGTCTTATAGTTTCTATTTTTGTATTTTCTATTTTTTTTATGTGGCATTACCGATTTTAGATTCCAATCTGTGGGTATTTTTGCTATTACTTTAGAATGTTTTAATCTTTTTGGGGTATGGGTTGTTGACTTCGATAAGTTGATTTTTAGAATTAATGTTTCATTTTTAGGAAATGATTTTAATGCCTTAAAATTATAATCTACTTTTGAAATTTTGTATTAAATTCTATATATCACATCTAGATAAGTAACACATGCATCTGCTATGTTTCCTCAAGTTTTGACATTTAATTCTAAAGCAGTTTTGGTGGGTGGATTCTAAAGATCCATTGAATAGTTTGGATAACAATTGAAAATAGCAGGACCATCATGAACATTAGACTCTAGTATATCTAGCACTTGATCTTTAAATTCTCTAAGTCTTATATCTCATAGTATTGCAATTAGAGGAGTATTGATTCCTAATCTTATAAAAGATTTTATTGCAACTTGTATTAATCCGATATGAATATAATGGTAATGAATATGTTTGTTGATCAAGTTTTCATCTAAAAGTTTTATGATGGTATGGGTATCTTTTATAGACTTGGTTTTTTCAATACAATATATATCTTGTTTTGAATTAAGGTTTATTATACTAGTTCTATAAATTTCTTTATGCTTTACCTTTAGTATGGACTAATTTTGAAGCTTGTTTTCTATAGTCGCTATTATTAATTCTTTGCTTTGATATTTGTCTTGATTTATAGTAGGAGTAGAGGTAGAGGTAGACGGAGGGTCTCTGCTATTACTATTGTTTTTCCTTTAGCTAAGTTACTCTTTGTCATTATAAGATTAACCATTTAATTAATTCAGACTTAAAAGTTTTTCTAAAAAGTTTAATAGAATTTCCTTCCTAGGATTTCTTCTAATTTTGTGGGAACACCTGTCGAGAACACCATTCCTAGGCTTACCAACAGACTATTAGATGTTTACTAACACATAATAAACTTAGGATTTTCTATTTAAATTTTTATAAAACTTCTTAATTCTAAAACAATTAATGATTAATGTTCTAAGTATAAATGAGTTCTTAGGACAATTGTATCACGATTAACAACAATTCCCCTCCTAAATCCTAGCTCTGATACCAGAGTTGGGACAGAATCGAAAAAACAATGACAACAACATAGATGACATCAGAATATATATAGGCTTGGAAAAAATTTCAATAAAGTGAGCAATTGCGCAAACAGTGAAGGGTGCTTGTCACCACAATGCTTGTTATACTATAGATTAGGAGTAATGTTATATGTATAATAAAATTGCACAATAAATACACATCACATCTCCACTCATCCTATTCACTCATCACATCTAATAGTGATAAAGTGTGTGATGTTCATTTGTTATATAATTTTGTAGTACAGATTAGTTACAAAACCATGTGAACAGTGGGAGTGTCCAAACATTCTATTAAGGTTCTGTTTGGACAGTACAACTTATGACTTTTTTTAACTTTTTGAAAGTTAAAAGTCATATTTTTAGTTTTAATCCTATTGGACTAAACAGTTTATCACTTATCTAAAAGTTATTCTTAGTGGTTTTTGAGAAGTTAAAATATTTAGCTTTTTAAGAACCACTTTTTAAAACACTAAAAACAAATACTTTTATGGATTTAATTGTAATACATTGATAGTGTAAAAAAGTTTTATATATTTATCCAATCATGTAATGATACATTAGCAAATATGGTTAATTTTTCACCGCACTAATTGAAAAGTCATACAAAAAAAAAGATTTGATGAGATGACAATATAAAAGAGTTTTATACTATCAGTACATCAAAATTAAACCCTATTTTTATTATTATGTAGACTAAAACCCCAAACCAGTCCCTCAGATTTATAATGGGGTATAAATTAGTCCCTCAAATTTTATAAAAGGAGACAAGTTAGTCCCTCTGTAAATTGTTGTCTGAATTGTAAACAGAAATGTTCATGTATTCTGTTAAGTTGCTTACATATACTATTAATTTTCAGAGTGAATCAGAACTTGCCTAATTTCTCTGTTTTGCATTGAACAAAAATCAAAATCTATCTTTTTAGCAGAAAGCTATGGTGAGATAACAGATAAAAAAAAAGGTCTAGACGACTTTTTTTAAAGGAGTGAGACAAATTAAAATCCATCATAAAAATTAACAGTGTATGTAAGCAAGTTAACAGTACGCATAAATAAGTTAATAGGACACAACTTATACGACAATTATAAAGAGGAACTAACCTGTCATCTTTTATAAAATTTAAGGGACTAATATGAAATTTTCTAAATCTAAAGTACTAATTTATCCCCATTATAAATCTCAAAACTGATTTAGAATTTTAGCCAAATGTAAAATAAGTTACTTATAATTTTCTACAAAAGTTTAAATAAATTGTTTACTCCTTCGGGACCGAAACTCTCTTCTCGTCTGTGTGTTCAGCCGCTTGTTCTAGGTTCCAAATCCGAAGGCACGCACAGAGCTCGCAGCGGCGGCGAAATCAGGACCAGATTGCAAGATGAAGGTGTTGTTCCGAATCGCTAATTCCTCGTGTTCTTCGGTTCTGTTGTGTTTGTTGGCTTAAGAATCATATTCTTTTCTTTTCTTTTTTCTCCTGAAGTTCAACATTGCAAATCCCACCACTGGATGCCAGAAGAAGCTTGAAATAGACGACGATCAGAAGCTGTAATTTCTTCCTCTGTTCATTTTTATTTTCAATTTTTGTTATTTATGTGATTTTCCGTTTGCGTTGCTCTCGTGGTTGTGTGTCGTTGCTGTGCTAAGTTAAAAGACTGCAGCTTTGCTTTATTGATTTTCCGTTTTATGTTTGGTATTCCGATTCGATTAGATACGATTTGTAATGTGCAAAATGGATTTTGAGTCTAATCGTTTTTTAGGCATTGTTTCTCTGCATCCTTTGGTAAGGTGGACTTTATTTTTCATTGAAATTCGATAGCTTTGTAATTTTTGCCCCATGAACTGTACAGTGCAAATGGGGTTCTTGTTTCCCTTACATTTACTGATATACCTTGCATAACGAAAAATTAATTAATGTCATGTCATGATGGCAACATGCTCGGGATTTTGATTGACACGATATGCTTAGTAACTTGACTTTTCCGATTGTTCATTAAGTTGCCTGTGGATAGCTCCTTTCTTTGATGTTAGATTTTGGGTGAGTTATGTGATTTGTTCTTTTGTGTGTGTGTATATATATATATATACAAATTGTAGACGGGCATTCTGGGACAAGAGAATCTCACAGGAGGTTGTTGGTGATGCTCTGGGTGAGGTATCCCCTTTGACAATAAACCTTCAATGTCTGCTTCAGATTTTGATGACGATAGTCGATAAGTGATCTACTAAGCTGTATAATTCCCCTCTATACAGGAATTTAAAGGGTATGTCTTCAAAATCACTGGTGGCTGTGACAAACAAGGATTCCCAATGAAGCAGGGAGTGTTGACCCCTGGTCGTGTGCGCCTCTTGCTTCACAGAGGTAAGATTATGCCAAAGTATCAAGTTTATTAATTTCTTTGGCTGATTTTAAATAGGTTTTAATCCAACTCACATGTTCAACATAGTGTGGCCTTGAAATTTTGTAAATGACTAAATGGTTCTTCTATTTTGTCTTGCATCTTTGTTGTCTGGCTTTGATTTTAGTAACTGCAATATGTATTTATTTTCTGAGGATGCCTGCCTTTTATGCAACGTATTTGGCATTTTGTAACATCCCAATTTTTTCCAAGTTAATTAATCTTTAATGAGTAATTAGAATAGAATTCTAAGTTTTGGCCTGTTTGAGAAAAGGGGAAAACCGTTATTTTTCCTTAAAAGGGTAAAAAGGTACAATGACCCTACAAGGATAAAATGGTAGTTTTAAGAGTAAATTGCAAGTTGATACTTTAATATTTTAAAAGTTAATTTAATATTATAGTGGAAGTCGTTTAATTTGTAACAGTGTAATATTAGATTAGTGAAAAAAGGAGATTTTAGTAAATTTATCACATAGGAGTATTTTAGTAATTTCGTACAAGAAAAATGAAGAAAATATAACACTACTACTGATCTGGAAGGGATGCTGTGATGGTGTGTGAAAATTGAAGAGTTTTTAGAAAAAATAAAAGGAAAATAAATTGAAATATGAAGGAAACAGTTCCACAACTTTAACTAAATACACATAATGATACATTATCACACTTAATCACCCTTAATAACACAGTAATAGCTGTGCACCCTTCGCCCTCTGGCATTCTTTCGTTTTCTCTTATACATACAAAGTTGCTTTAGCAAAGTTTCAAGAATCAAGCTTTCCTAGACACAGTGCTTCACTGCTTCTTCAGTAAGAAGCAATCAAAGTTTTTCATTCTTCTCTCATCTAAAGTCATGCCAGTACCATCATTATCTGAGGTAGGATCTTTCCCTTTTAATCTCTTTGATGTTTATGAATCATTAAATGTAAAGCTCTTGTCCTTCCATGATTAGAGCTAGCACCTCTATCCAAAAACTTTCTTGTAATATTGCTTGTATTTCCAATGATTTTTTATCAGTGAGAAACTTCCATAGCATGATTCTTGATGTGTTAAAATAATAACATTTCTATTTCTGGTTGCTCCATGTGTTCTTATGTGTCTTGAATGAGAAATGCTATAGAAGATTGCTGTCTAATGGTTTAAACTCACAAGATGAGATTTTGAGTTTTTTCCTGGCAGTCAAATCTGAACAGCCCTTAGTAAAAGATATTTTTCTCTAGTTATAGATATCTGATCTAGTTGAAAACCAACACAAGAGAATGTCTCTGTAAAATTTCACAGGCACTGAATTTGTAGATTGATAGATGTGAGATTTTAAAGTCAAATGATCTTCTGATTGTTCATTTTGAGCAGCAAACAATACAAAATTAGTATCTCAGTTTGTACAAATTGTATTTAAGTCCTGCCGGATTGTTTGGCACCCCGGGAGTTATTTATACATCGAATGAGGAGCCACTATACCCTCATCGCGTCATCCATGATCCTATGAACCCACGTGGTTGGCACACCCTGTTCAAGGGACTTGGCCGAGAGGCCGAGGCTGAGGTTGCTAGGTGCCAAGCATGATATGAAGACATGATAACTAGCCTTTCCTTTAGTTATCGATGTTATCTACGATTTTATGAATTGAAATTATAAGTTATGAGCTGATTTTTGCTTTGCTTTGCACCACCGTGACCAAAGTAAATAGAAGAGGTCTTAACAAAGTAAACACAAAGCAAACATAAGCTCATAAACCGCCATCCGCCATTGATAACCTTGCTAAAAACTCTTCAATTTTCACACAGTATGACTACTGCAACCTTCCAAATTAGCAGTGGTGTTATGTTTTCTTCATTTTCTTTTATTAAATTACTAAAATACTCCTATGTAATGAATTTACTAAGATACCCTTCTTTCACTAATCTAATATTTTATTGTTACCAATTAAACTACGTGTGCTTTAATACTATATTAATTTTTTAAATATTAAATTTATAACTTGTATTTACTCTTGAAATAAGCATTTTACTCTCATTGGGTAATTTTACCCTTTTTAAGTGAAAAGACTGTTCTACTTTTACCGTTTTTCTCTAAAAGGCCAAAACTTTGAATTCAATTCTAATTACTCATTAAAAATGAGATATTCTGCTCAGTGTTATCAAATTGCGGCCATGGCAGCGCCATGGCACCATGGCGTGGCGGCCTATGGCAGCCGCAATTGCTATGGCGCCATGGTGGGCAAGGCGGAAATGGCGGGTCTTACTTATTTTATTCTGTTTTTTTAATGTTGGGTTGGGGACATTTTTGGGATTTTGTGATATTAAAGGCAACCCGAATCCCTAATGACCGCTTGGGGGCCCCCTGCACCCTTCATTTTCTCATCTCCTTCACGTTTCCACCTTCTCCGCTCACCATTTGCAGCTCCAGCGTCTGCCAACAGCTGATTCTGGTGAAGCCACTTCTGGCGACAAGCACCAACCAGCGGCGGCGGCAGGTTTCTCCCCTGTTTCATCTTCTTGCCTTCTGTTATCTTTTCTGTTTCTTCTTCTTTTCTTCTATTTTACGTCTTCTTACATTCTTCTGTTTCCTCCTTTTTCCTTTACCTTCAATTTCTTCTTCTGTTTCTTGTTCTTTTTTTGTTTTCCCCACTTTTGTTTCTTGGCTGAACTTTTTTCCCCCCTGTTCTGGACTTCTGGTTTTAATTTCCTTTGTGAGCTACAATGGCAAATGAGGGTCAATATTCACAAAGCCCAAGGGCTTCCACTAGAACAGAACCAGGTTTTAGTATTATTATTTCTTATATTTAGAACATATTTTTGTGTATATATGAATATTTGTTGTTAGTGTTATTAGTTTTTTTTTTTACCAAAAAACTGTCATTAGATATTTTTTATATATAATTACATGTTTTTAATTTTATTGTTCTTGATATATGTTGTTAGTCTCACTCTTATTAGTATTATTATCTGTCATTATAAAATTAATAAATATTAATAAAGTATTATTATTTGTTGTATTTAGAATTTTTTTGTATTTTTTGCATATATATATATATAAATATTTTTTCAGTCCGCCATGACATACGCCATATCCGCAACGCCATCCGCCATATTTCCATGGCGGATTTTTGGCTCTCCGCCATTGATAACTATGATTCCCCTAGAAGTCTTCGTATTGCAAGATTCAGGATTCTTATAACCAGTGACGAATCAAGAAAATTTTGACAAGTGAGGCAAAAAGCGTGTATCAATACAAGAATAAGTGGATTGCATTATGTGTTGTTTTGTTTAATATAGAGTTACTGTGGAGTCAAACTCAGTAAAACTGTGGGGTCAAAACTACATATCTATCTTATTCAAAAAAATTTAACCCCCCAACCCTATGAACCTGGAACTGCCCCGGCTCATAAACAACCTTGTTTCCCAACTTAGCTAATGTTATTTGCAATATGCATTTGAGCAGGAACTCCTTGTTTCCGTGGATACGGAAGGCGCAACGGAGAGCGTAGGAGGAAGTCTGTTCGTGGGTGCATTGTCAGTCCAGACCTCTCTGTTCTGAACTTAGTGATTGTGAAGAAGGGTGAAAATGATTTGCCAGGCCTGACTGACATTGAGAAGCCAAGGATGAGGGGCCCAAAGAGAGCATCAAAAATCCGCAAGCTGTTCAACCTGTCAAAGGAGGATGATGTTAGGAAGTATGTTAACACCTACCGTCGAACCTTTACAACTAAAAATGGTAAGTTCTAATGTACACATATTCCATCTGAGTCTATTTATGCTACATTTTGAAGAATGGGACAGATAGAAAAGAGTCGGGATGGGAAATAGGTGAACTAGCACATCCCATTTAGCTTGTATAACTGGGTTGTTACGATTCTGTTTAACTATTTGATGGCCATTCCAATCAGAGATCAAATGTTGTGGACGTGTGCAATGTCTTTCTTATATTTAAAGCATAATATGACTTAACTAGTGGTGTTGTCATCCCTTAGATAACATAACAAGTTGACTTGGGTTAAGAATAACCTTTCCTTCCCACTCCTTCTAAACCCTTTTGAATAGAACAGATGTTTTAGTCATAATTGGCGATGGTCCCTTCTCAGACATCCAATTGATTTGAACCAATACTGGTTCAATCTTCTATTAATTTTAGTGTCTTAATTGTGATTGTTTGATTGCAGGGAAAAAAGTGAGCAAAGCTCCAAAGATACAACGACTTGTCACTCCTTTGACACTCCAAAGGAAGCGAGCAAGGATTGCCGACAAGAAGAAGAGAATTGCTAAGGCAAAATCAGATGCAGCCGAATATCAGAAGCTCCTTGCGTCCAGGTTGAAGGAGCAGAGGGAACGCCGTAGTGAGAGCTTGGCGAAGAGGAGATCCAAACTTTCCAGTGCTGCTTCCAAGCCAACTGCATAGACTCTTTTCTGTGATAGAGTAGGATAAGGTCAAACTTCATCCTTGTTTTTGGTAGCCATTTTCCATGATGGTGGATATGATAAACATTTATGGTTTTGCTGTTTAAATATGTTGACGAATTTGGTAATGCCGTGTTTGAGAGTTCAATCGAATTGGAGGATTTTTTTTTTTTTTTTCACTTTGCCGCATGGTTATCATAATCAAACCGGTGATCATCTCGATCAAGACACTGGGTTAGTGGTTTAACCGGCTGAATTGAATTTAATTAAATCAATATATAAAGTTATAATTTAATACTAATATATATATAAAAAAAAACAAAGCAAGTGGCTTAGTGGTAGCAGCACTTTGCTTAGCGCTCCTACTGCCCATCTTGTCCAAGGTTCAATTCCCATGGCTGATGTGGTTGGAGTTTTTGGATTAAATTCCAGAGGCACAATTCACGGTTTGCAGGTCTGGTTCCACACTGGCTCATCCAGTTAACTGTGGGTTTGACTAATGTTGACTAGTTTTGATGCTTAACTGGTCTAAATGGTTTTCAGTCCGGTCTGATTTTAATAACTATGCTTTTTCATATAGTTGGAATAAAAATTAGACATGGTAATAGATATCAATAGACAGAAAATTGGAGTCACTTTGCAGTGGGGCCTCGTGAGTTATTGAACACTTCTTTTCTAAGTCTTTTTTTCTTTGTTGAGCCTGAGTCCACTCACTCTATTCTCATGTTCTTCTCAATTTTGTTTTTCTGTGTATCATTTGGTATCTTCGTCGAGATTGCTTTATGATAGAAGGAACTCATCATCTCTATGAAGTTTGTATTGTCTTCTTGTTTTGAATTAATTGTGTTCAGGTTTTTTAAAAGAAATTTCTTAATAATAATAATAATTTAAATTTTGGATCAATCATTTTTTTTTTGTTTATCAATTTGGGGGACTCAACGAGGACCGATCAGGAGGAGGGTATTAGGATAGGAGGTGATAAACCCCATGACGAATGATATCAAGAACGAGGAGGGGAAAAATCTGGGATAGCAAGGATGGAGAGCAAAGAGGCACTCATTGCCCTCGCCTAGGAAGGTGCAATTTCTGCCAAAGAAGAATTAAAAATTGATTTGTGTGATGTCCTTGTAAACTTTCATTTGCTGATAACAGAAGAAAATTGTTCCATTGCTAATTTAATATGCAACAAAAATGATAACCCAGTTAAGTTTCATATAAAAATTACTTCTATTATTTTGCAATGTATATGCATGATAGCTATGTCCTTCACAAGTCATTGCTATTTTTTTGAAAAATTCATAGCACAATAGACCGTATTTCACATTAGTTTTGCACGTAGCTAGAGAATTCTTGATTTTCTATTCATGGTGCAAAGCATTGTTTCTCTCTTATTGAACAATTTTAAGGTTATTTGTTTTTATAAAGCCATGGATGAAGTCCATTTGAGTTTCCTCTTGAACACAAAAAAGAAATTTCAAGGTACTTAAAAATTTAGAAAATTATTTTTATTATATATCATTGAAAATTAACTAGCTGAATTTTATAAGTTATCATTATCTTTCCTTGTTATCAACTGCATTTTTCAAATATTACAAATTACAACTAAAGTACTAAATATATATTAAATAGTACATTACATTGACTTTGTCAACCTAAATAATACACTGCATGTTCTTTGAATTTTCTAACTTGTTCGTTGGGATTGAAAAGGCATTTTAATGTTTTCTGAATTTTTTCAGTTGAGCTGGCCTTTTTTATTAATATGCTTCTTCCAAAGTTGTTTGCACCGATCCGTCATTATATGGTCAACAAAATGGAAATTTTGTAACTTATTATTATCTTTTCTGTTAATTGTCAATTGTTAAATATCAAATAAATAGCATATGAAGCAATAAAGCCAAATCGCGGATGGTCGATTGCTTGTTATTTGATTTTTCTATCTTTTCTGTCACACATGAAAGGAATAGACATTTGTGTCTTTTCCGAATTTTTTATTTTTTTGTTACATATGAAAATAAAGCAAAGGAAAGGCAGGAAGCTCTAACCACGCAAATAACTACTTCCTAAAACATCCTCATGCAAGTTATGCAATAAGAGGGCAAGAGGTGTTTGTCAGAGTCTAAGAAAATCATCATTGGCACATCCTAACTTGGCCATGCAATCAACACACGAATTGATCTCTCACGCACCTCATGAGATAAGCACACAATCCAGTCTTTTGTCAAGAGATGAGCAACCTCTGTGAGAACAATAATACAAGTATGATGCTTGATTCAAGAGTTAGTTGTAAGTAAAGTAATGACATGAAGTGAGTCACTCTCACACCACACTAAACGATAGCCTTTCTCCCATTCTCTTTCAAGGCCAACTCTGATCTCCATGAGTTCCACAAACAAAACAAAATCCTCCTCAATAAATCCAGAGAATCCTTCAATCTACAGCCCATGTAAGTCGCACAGGACCCCGCTAAACTCTACACACACTACATCAGCAATTCTGAAATTTGTTTGAGTTCACCATTTCTTTTCTTTTATTATTTTATTTCTGAAATTATTTGCAACTTTGCATTGATCCCGACTCGTGCTTCGCTTTGATTCGATATTGGCCTGAAAAAGATCAATTGAACCAATTGAACTGATTATATATAATAGCAATAAAAAAAAATCACGAGCTGTGACGTGGTGGCAGCTCATTTTATCCCTTAACCATGTGATCGGGGGTTTGATCTCCACTAATGAAAATGGAGGGTATTTCGTGGCTGGCCATTTTCCTATTTAGGAGAGCTCCTGTGACAAGGGGATTAGCTATTACTATCGGTACTGCATATCCTGATTTCGATTTAAAAAAATAGCAATCAACCTATTTATTTTTTAATTTGTAGTGAAGAATCAAACCAAACTGAACCCTCATGTCGATTATTCAGTTCTTAACATTTTGAAATAGAATTATAATTCTACAGTCCAATTGGATGAAATTGAAAAACAATTAAAAGTAACTCTTCTTAATTCCAAATTTATGTATTGTTAATTCCATAACTTATAAAATATATATCTCCTTATTAAAATTTGTGTAGTTCTTGCTCTTTCTTATTTATTTTCTAACAACTGAGTTATAATTATTTAATATAAAATTAAAGATTCTAAATCAATTCCAATTATAAAAGAATTGGAATTAAAATTAAAATTCTACGTTACAATCTCAATTCCAAGATCCTAGCGGATCCAATAAATCATGCTTAAGTTTGTTGCAAGACTCTAGGTTGGCCTAAGTATATATATAATTATATCTATGTTTGTATAAAATTATAAAGTGCTAAAAAGGTTTGATATTAATGATGTACAAAATTAAAATTTACTTTTATTTTTCCAATTGAAATATTTGAAATATAATATAATACAAAAAATAAAGTACAATTATTCAGATTTTATTATATTGAAGATGCCAACATTAAGTAAACCATAAAAAGAGAGGGAAGCCATAATTTAAAATGAGTTAGAATTATAATAATGAGAAAAATATTTTAATTTTTCAAAAGTACAATAAATACTATTAAAATTAAAATAAATATTGGTTTGATTTTATTTAAAAACAAATTCATTTAAATTATAATATAGAGAATAAATTGGTCTTGGAAAAAATTGCGAGACATCAATTTGATTATTAAAAGATTTGTGACATCGATTTAGTTTATAGAAAATTATTTTCATGTTAATTTAGTACAGTAGTTAGCCTCTGCAAAGATATCGCCAATTGGTTACTAACTCGTCACAATATTTAACGAAGAGATCGACCCTATATTGATTCTTGAAAGAGTTGCAAGGCATCATATGATCATTGAGAGATTAATTTTCATTTCTTTTGATGAAGACCAAATTTTTGTTTTCCAACTTATATATGAAGATCAATTCGACACCCATTTTGGTTGATAATGTGTTGCATGATCACATAATATGATACATGATCATTAATGTGACAAATAGTACACTAGTTAGTGATTTCTTCACAAAGACTAAATATTTGGATTAAATTTAAATAAAAAAACCTTTCAATAACTAAAGTAATTTCACAATTCTTTTAAAAATTAAATTGACGTATCACAATTTTTTAAAAACTCAATAGGAGATTTTCTCTTTCATAAAAACAAACCGCCCATAAAATGTGAACACACTCACACATGTAAAGTCCCATGGAAGGATGATTTAGTAATTTCAGCTCAATAAAAAATATGAAAAGATGAAAATTGGAAAGGCAAAAGGGGAGAAGTGATTCTCTTTTGTCTAATGTCATTCCTTATTTAATGATAATATATTTGATTGTTCAAAAATATCTTTTATTTGTTCTCATTTACAATTAAGTTAACAATCTATTATTTTTGTTAGCATTAAAATTAAAATGTGCAAAAATATTATTATGGTTATAAATTTTAAATTTACATTTTTACATAAATACAAAAAATATAATTATGTAACAAGTCAATTCTCTTAATCTTAATAATACTTTCTAAATTGAATTAAGTTTTTTCTTTACTTTTGATAACTTTTGTTAAACATAATAATATTTTTGTACTTTTTGTTTTTATATTCTATAAATATGATGCAAAATAAAAATAAGTTAAGAAAACAAAATTCAATAAAACTTTAATGAAATAAAAACTTTATCAGCAATAATTTTTAAATACAATTAATATTCACCATCGACGTAAAGAAAAATTGTACTATCATCTATTGGTATTTTATCATTTTCTTTAATTAATTTAATATCTCATATTTACTTAAAACACCTAAAACTTTGTGAAAATATAGCATCAAATGTTTGCATACAGTTTTTATTCTAGCAATGTATGTAATTATGAAATAAATAGCTACCTTAACATATTACATTACCTTAATTTTTTATGAAAAATAATAAAAGTAAAAGTCATAATAAAATTTCAAAGATTAACGTGTCAAATGTTAATATAATATGTTTATTTAATACCGCATTTAATTATATAAAAAGTATATGAATATTATTCTGAATATAATAAATTATTTCTTAAAAAGCTCGTCCCTTAATTATTTTTTTTCTAATGTTCGAGATTTTTTTTTAAAAAAATTAGTATTGGTGTTTTTTATACCTCGAACACATTTGTTATGGATATACAGACTATATAAATTTATAGATCTAACTATAGTAGAAATTTTTATCTAATTAAAAAAATTCTATAGCATTATTTCAGTATATATTGTCATATCATAATATCATTTGGCTAATGATATAAGTTGATCTTCAAACTCAACAAAAAACAAGTTATGCTAAAAAAATAAGCATTTAGTGTACGTTCAGTTTGAGGAAAAAAATAAAGGTAAATTTTGCAAAGTAGTTTAATATTTATATCTAATTAATAAATACATTAATTATATTAATTATAAATACTTATAATATTCAGTGGTCATAAAAAAATAGGAAATATAATCAATATTGAAAATTTTAAAAACTAAATTAGTTATGATTAGCAAAATTTAATGAAAGTATTATGAAATTTTTTTTGCAAAATGAAAAATATAAAAACAGAAATCATGATATATATTAATAACAATGAATTTAAATAGTATTGAAGTAGTAATAAATTGTTTATTTAATTATAAATGAAAATGAAGGGTATTTTTTTACCAATCAAATAAATTGTCATTAAATAAGGGTTGACATTAGGTAAAAGATAGTGACAATAGTTATTCCCCAAAAAAGACATTGAACATGTTTTTTAGGGAGCATCTTCCAACAATCAATTTTTTTCCCCCCTGTTGTCTCTCTCTAATTTCACTCGTGACATAAACCCCTCTCTCCCCACACCATTACTCTCACAAACCCATCACCAATATCACCATCACCAACACAATTAATCATTCTCTCTACTTTTTTCTACCGTTGTCATTGAGCATGGAATTGCAATTGTCGACTCGGTTCCAATTTTCATAATTGTAGTGGCATTTAGCATTGGAATTATAACTCGCACAATTAATCCAATTTCATGAAAATAGAAAAAAATTAAAATTGATTCTTCTTATTTCGTGACTTATACCTTATGTATGTGAATTTTAATACTTATACAATCTCTCTCTCCTTATTAGAGTTTATGGAGTTCTTTCTCTTTTTTATTTATTACTCTAACAAATGTGTTACAATTATTTAGTAAACCAAAACATGAAATTTAAGATTCTAAATAAATTTCAATTTTAAAAGAATTTGAATTGAAATTGAAATTCTACATCAAAATCCCAATTCCAACATCCCAACAGACCCAATAAATCATGATTAATTTTATTGCAAGACTTGTGAAATTTTCTAGGTTGGCCTACTAGGCTAGGCCTCTTATCATTATATATATGTTTTGTATAAAATTATAAAGTGTTAAAAAAGTTTATATTGATAATGCACTAAATTTATTTTTATATTTATTTTTAATTGAAATATTTGAAATATAATGTAACGCAAAAATTAAAGTGCATTCATTTATTTTTTACTATGTTGAAGAAGCCAACATTAAGTAAACCATAAAAAGAAAAGGGAGCCATAATTTAACATGATTAGGAATTTGAAAAATAACAAAAACACATTCAATTGATCAAAATTACAATAAATACTATTAAATTTAAAGTAAATATTGGTCTTATTTTATTTAAAAATAAATTCAATTAAATTACATTATAAAGAATAAATTGGTCTTGGAAAGAGTTGTCGGACGACATCAATTTGATTTTTAAAAGATTTGTAATGTTGATTTGGTTATCAAAAAATTACTTTCATATCAGTTTAATCCAATAGTTAGCCTTTGTAAAGATCTCATCAACTAGTGACTAGTGTGTCACCCTATTTACCAATGAGATGGACCACATATTGACTCTCAAAAGAATTGCAAGACATCGTATGATCATTGAGAAAGTAATTTTTGTTTCTTTTGATGGGGACTAAACTTTTGTTCTGCAACTTATATGAAGATAAATTCGATGCCCATTTGGGTTGATGACGTGTTGCACCATTGTAAAATATGAAACATAATTGTACAATGTATAAATTGTACACAAGTTAGGGATTTATTCACAATGAAGAAATATTTGGATTAAATTAAAATAAAAATAGACCTTTTAACAACCAAACTAATGTCACAAATCTATTAAAACCTAAATTCATGTGTCACAACTCTTTTAAAAACCAATAGGAGATTTTCTCTTTTACAAAAGCAATGGCACAACAAATGTGAAAACACTCACATATGTAAAGTCCCATAGAAGGATGATTTAGTAATTTCAGTTCAACAAAATATGCCAAAATATGAAAACTGAAAAGGCCAAAAAAAGACGTTGAAATTTTTTTTTCTAGGGAACATCTTTGAACATCTTTTGTCATCTCTCTCTGCTTTCACTCACTACATAAACCCCTCTCTCCCGATACCATTACTCACTAACCCATTATCAACCTCAACATTAGTATTACAAGCGTTCATTCTATTATTTTTTTATTGGCCTTTGCCATTGAGCATAAAATTGGGGTCCAGAATTGGAATTGGACGACTCAATTCTCATCTTTATGTAATGTATATAATTAAAATTATAATTTCACAATCCAATTTCATGAAATTGAAAAATAACTAAAACTAACTCTTCTTAATTCTTTGTTTGTTCATTATGAATTGTCAACCCCACAACTTATAGAATATTTTTCTCTTTATTGAAGTTTATATATTTCTTTCTCTTTGTCTTTTATTTTCTAACAATTATAATAATTCTTTTATAAACCCAAAAATAAAATTTAAGATTCTAAATCAATTCCCATTATAAAAGAATTGGAATTGGAATTAAAATTCTACACTACAATCTCAATAATCCTAACATTCAAATGGACTCAATAGTTCATGCCTAAGTTTGCAAAATTTCGCGGTTGGGCGAAGTCTATTATATATATATATATATATATATATAAAAAGTGCTCAAAAAGTTTGATACTGATAATGCACTAAAGTTAAATTTATATTTTTTTATTTGAAATATAATATAATAATTAAAGTGAATTTAATTTAGTTTTTATTACATTGATCAACATTAAATAAAGCATGGAAAGAGACGAGAGCCATAATTTAATTTGCAAGAATTTGAAAAATAAAAAACCTCGTTTAATTGGTCAAAATTACAATAAATTCGATTATATTTAAAATAAATATAGGTATTATTTTATTTAATAACAAATTCATTTAAATTATATTATAGGGAATGAATTGGTCTTCAAGAGAGTTGTAAGATATCAATTTGATCTTTGAAAGATTTATGACATTAATTTAATTTTTAAAAAATTTATTTTTATATCAGTCAAATCCAATAGTTAGCCTTCACACAGATATCGTCAATTGGTGACTGATGTGTCACTACATTTATTGCTGACTTATTGACTCACGAAAGAGTTGCCAGACAGCAAATGATTAGTTAGATAATGTTTGCTAACTGATATAAGAATAGAAATATAAATACAGTAGAAACATAAACTTGTTTTATGGTGAAGATAGGAATAAAAGATAGAAAATTTTTTCATTTCAAAGACAGAAAAACATAAAATTTCTGTATGTTTAAAATCTGGGGATAGTAGGGATATGATACAAAGATAAAAATTTAATATTTTTTTCTCTCAATAATAACTCTATACAAATTTAATATTTATGTCTCAGTCTTTATTATTTTTATTATCCGTGTATTTTTATTTATGTCCCCTTACCAAACGCTGCTTTAGAGATTAATCTTCGTTTCTTTTGATGATGACCGAATTTTTCATTTGCAACTTATATGAAGATCAATTCAATGCCCATTTTGGTTGATAACACGTTGCATAATCACATAATATGATTCATAATCGTTCAGGAGCCAAACTAATTTTGCAAATATAATCTTTTAAAAATTAAATTGATGACTCACAACTCTTTTAAATACCAATAGGAGATTTTTCCTTCCAAAAAAAAAAAATAATAACGGCACAAGAAATATGAACATACTCACACATGTAAAGCTCCACAGAAGGATATTTTAGTAATTTCAGTTCAACAAAAAACTGAAAAGGTGAAAACAGGTGGATCTTTGTACAACCTTTGGTTTTTTCTGTCACCTCTCCCTGCTTTCACTCACTATATAAACCCATCTTTCCTCACACCATCATCTCTCTCACAGCCAACCATCACCATCACAAGCATTCATTCACCTTTTTTTCTGCCCTTTACCATGGACAACATCCCAGAAAAGCTGATGAAGTTCAAGGAGCCCATCTTGGGGTCCCTTCTTTTCTTCCTTTTCATATTCACCATCCTGCACTTGTCCCCAAGGTTCCTCTCCGTCTTGTCCTACTTTTGCCCACTCATACTCTCCACAACACTCATCATTGTCATTGTTGTCATGTTCAACTACACCTCATCAAGACCCAACACCGATCCTTCCCTTCTCCATGGCGACGATCTTCTTCAGTATGTTGCAGGAGACCAACAGCTCCCTTTGGACCCAAATCACATAAAAGCTGATTAGAGGCACTGGCGCCCCCCTAAATGAGAGAAAATGTGGCTGTAAGACAAAGTGTCCCCCCCCCCCCCCTCTCTTTATATTTCAACTCCATTGTGTGTGTGATTTTAATTTGGATAATCTTCAATTTTTTGCTTTTTTACTATTTTTATCTTTAAAACTCGAATTGAATGTTACTGTTGTCGCTGTTTCTTCAATTTTAGCATAAAAAGATTTTTTTTTCTTTAAAAGCATTTATACGTGAACGTGAAGATATATATATATATATATATGAACGATTCAAAATGTTCTTATTATGGGTATTAATGAATGGGAATCTTTTGAAGTGTTGCAGCTATGGTAGTGCAAGTGTGAGTATATGAGAAGTTTTTTTGTTGAGAAGCTTTTCATTTATTTGAATAATTAAGTTTCGATTATTATGCACATTTATTCTTTCTCTCATTAACTATATCTTTATCATGTTAGAATGAATCCTTTCATATAAAAAGTTCATTGTCATCTATTAATTTTTATTATTCATTAGTTTCTCTTATGATTTTCATACTTTAACTCTACCTTCTTAATCAATAATAAAATTCATGTATTTAAAATTTTCACATAAATTCATTCATTTCCATAGCTTGCACGTTATATTTCTCTTTATAAAGATATTATTCTAATACTCAAAAGTAGTCTCTGATTGATGAAATACCGACTCCATCACCGTTAAATGTGATGGTGACCGAACTTTCTTCACTTATTTATCACATCCAATGGTAATGGAGTAAGTGTCGTAATTGAATACCTACTTTGAGTGTTAGAGAAGCAATTCCCTTCTCTTTATACTGTATGAACTGTCACTTTTGGTAACTGTAATATATATTGTTCTTGTTTTTTACAATTATTTGTGAGTTTGACCAAAACATGCAGTCCCTGCGCTAAGAATGAGGCTATAGTACTCATATGAGCTGTGTTCAAGCTTCACACAGTAACGCCTAAGTCACTGCAGGGTCGTCATTGCAATGGACACCCGCGTATTGCGTGCCTGGCAATGTCTCTCTTTCCTTCGTCTGTTTTATGATAAATCCTAATTTTCCTTATTCTGCGGTTGTATGCATATTTTCTGAAAAGTTCGAAAAGTTAAGGTATTTTCAATTTTTAATTTTTATTTTTAGTTTTTTCTTTATAAATTATGAAAAATTGAAACTAAAAACTCAAACTAAACAAGCTTCAAGGGCACCCACCTCGGGGGTTCAGTTTTTGGTTCAAAATCTAATGTATAAATCAAGATTTCAAATTACGGCCACAATATTGCTAATCCAGTGGCCTCTGCAATTGCATCATAGCCGTAATTGAGGCCATTGTGCCAGTGCTTTCCTGCAATTTAAAACCATGACATAAATAAATATTTGCATGGTAGAAATTGGTTTAAGGGTATACATTCATCATGTGCCATCCATATTGGTTGCTAAGTGCTCATGTCATGTCCCTAAATTACTCTTATTATTTTAAGGCTTCGACATCAAAATTTGAATTTCATATATACTCAAATAAGTTAATTAAACAGTTTTTACCTTACTCGTTTTTCTTATCTTGTTTGTCTCATAGGATTTTTGTCCTTACAGGCAATCAATTGTGAAGAGGAGATGGCGATAGCATAGCATTAGCATAGGCGAGAGTTGATCGCAGAAAGCAGACAATTGAGGATGCTTCTCAATTATATAGGCATAGGATTAAAAGGCGAAAAAAATAAATATAAATTATAGGCATCACAATTGTGTTGTATATCTATCACTAACTCCTTAATGGCCATAAATGCTCAACTATGAATAATAATGCATATTTTCTCTCTAATTCTTCTACTTGCAGGGTAGTTTAACTCCTAATAAATCTAACCAACTATATTGGTAGGTTTAAATTTTAGTCATTGCAGCCATGACATATCACTTTAATTTTTGTTACGCATGCGCAACAAAGAAAAGAGTCTACTGTGTTTACACAAGTGGCTGATCTTAGCTAACAATCTCGCATTTATATCTACTGCCTTATGGATTGTGTTACCATTTAGCTTGTTGGTTTCTCTGCAATTTGATGCTGTTGGGTTCGATGGAAGAACTTTATGTTGAGTATTTGATTGAAATTGGGTTGGGAAAGAAGTCCCACATTGCTTAGAATTGGGATAAGAGAATGTTGTCAAGGCTATATATATGAGCCTATGTTTTTCATTTCAATTTGCACCAGTCGGAAACACTCAAAGCATATGTCTGACTTTCTTTTCTCTGTACTCTTGTTTTAGAGTGTTGTGAGATGTAGTTTAAATATTTGCTTTGGAGAGTGTGGGTGTACTGGGGGCCAATGGGGTGTTTGAGAGTGAAGTCTATGTGTTGTAATAATTTTCACATAGTATTATTCTCTGGTTGTCTTTTTGACATCGGCCGTGATTTTTGTCCAGTTTTGGAGTTTTCCACGTTAAATTATTGTGTTATGGTTGTGTTCCTATTTTATTTCTCTATTTAGGGTAATTCTCAAGGAGGGGAAAATGATGTATTTTCCTAACAATTGGTATCAGGAGCTTTGGTTCGGTGCGATTTATTCTTAGTATGCTATGTGGTTGCAGCTTAGTCTGATCTTCCACATCAGAAAAGAATTTGTCCTTGGTGCTCGGAGATCATCCTTGGTTGCTGTTGGTGGAAGGTAGTGTGATACTGTAAGTGCAGTTGGAAAGGTTCTGGCTAAGGAAAGACTTTGTATTTAAGCATGTCCATTGTGACCCACCTCTCTTTCCTAGGAACCCTCCTATGCATGGTTTTACAGTTGGCGTACATTATTCCAATATATGGTTGGATAGAGAAATTGATGGAAGGATTGATTTTGGCTTGTGGTAAATACAAGTCAAGGATGTTATGATACAATCAAGATTACACAAAAAAAAAATGTGTTGCTAGCCAGTCCACAATTGCACATGGGCATTGATGTTTATGCAAGGTGTGTGGTAAGATTATGAAGGTGTTGCTAGCATGTCCACAATTGCACACGGGCATTGGTATTTATGCAAGGTGTGTGGTGGGATTATGAATGTGTTGCTAGTAGGTCCATGGTTGCACATGAGCATTGGTTTTAATGCAAGATGTGTGATGATATTATGAAAGTATGGCTAGCGGATCCACAATTGCACACGAGCATTGGTTGGCGTTGAGATGCAGGGTGTGTGGTGAGGTTATGTCGATGGCTGAGGAACTTCCGGGGAGAGCCAACATGGAAGTTGTACCATAATATTTTCAGTAAAGTTTCGACATGTGCCAGGGTGAAATTCTTGGAATTGTTCCATTCCGAGTGAGTATACCTTTTATGGTGGAGTATGATAGTTCTTTGAACTATGATTGTCGGTATAGACAATGACAGCAAAAGATTGTCGGTATAAACAATGACAGCAAAGGATTGTCGATTATTGACAATGGAAGCTGAAGCTGTGTTTATTTCAATCAAGGTGGAGATTGTTGAGTATTTGATTGAAATTGGGTTGGGAAAGAAGTCCCACATTGCTTAGAATTGGGATGAGAGGAGGTTGTCAAGGCTATATATATGAGCCTATGTTTTTCATTTCAATTTGCACCAGTCGGAAACACTCAAAGTATATGTCTGACTTTCTTTTCTCTGTACTCTTGTTTTAGAGTGTTGTGAGATGTATTTTAAATATTTGCTTTGGAGAGTGTGGGTGTACTGGGGGCCAATGGGGTGTTTGAGAATGAAGTCTATGTGTTGTAATAATTTTCACATAGTGTTATTCTCTGGTTGTCTTTTTGACATCGGCCATGGTTTTTGTCCAGTTTTGGAGTTTTTCACGTTAAATTATTGTGTTATGGTTGTGTTCCTATTTTATTTCTCTATTTAGGATAATTCTCAAGGAGTGGAAGTAAGTGTTGTAATTTTTCTAGCACTTTATTCACCTCAGCGCTCGAACTTCTTCACGTTGAAACCAGTCTGTTTGATTTTGAATTTTGTTATCAACAATATAATGTCATCATGGGGCACAAGTACTTATTCTTGCATTACTTGATGTCTCCATAATATTTACCATTTGAGTTATCATGTTTTCAGCAAAATACTCTAATTCTTGTCACGTAAGCAAATTAAATGTAAGAGACGCTTCTTTAAAACGGACGTGTTTATTCATTCATTTTTCACAATTTTGTAGGGGTTCTTGATTTTGGTGCTCGTGTGCTTAATTACAGCATGTTTACTTTGATATGTTTTGGTTTAAGTAAAAAGAATTCCATTATGACTATATGATAACCACGACTGCAGCCACAATTTAAAACACTATGAGCCTTTTCACTTTTCAGTTTTGCCTTCACAAAAACTGAAAATTGAAAACTAAAAACTTAAAACAGCAAACCAAACATGCCCTAATTTTTTGCAAGTGGAAAGTACTAATTCAACAAGTGTTAAGTCACCATAGCAAGGCTGCCTTCCTCTTGGTTCTCGAAGACCGCCAGAAAATCTTGTTGCTTTGTAGCAGCAGCGTCCAACTCTTCTAACATAAATTACATCAACCGCTTTATCAAGACTTTGTTTGAGCCATAACTACGATGGCTTTTAAGCCAAAAGTTAGCTTCAGCTTTGTCGACAGAAGCAGCATTAAGTAACATTTATAGGAATCTAAACATGGAGGCGATGATCTGAGTTGAAGACATGGCTGCATTTAGTTAAGAAAAGCAACATTCTATGTCGGGGCCTATGTAGTTAGTGGAAAGTGATTAATCAAGTCTGGTCATATATAAGTAAATATCTATTAATTACATGAGTGACTCTAGTTATTATTGATGTTCTTATTCTAGTGCTTCCAGGATAGAAATATTCCCTTTATACATTATTGAAAGCTTCAAATTGCATGGAGCGAACATAAAATGCCTGATTTCATTTGAAATTGACCCATAAATGTCGAATCTCCATCTTATAATATTGTTATATAATATCAAATATAAAAAAATATATCATTTTATTTATTTTTCTTACAATATTTCCAACTTCTACATTTTTATCATAATACATGTAATGAACATAGAAAACATACTAAAGTAATATTACTTAAGAATCATTTATGGATAATTTTTAAAAAAAAATCAAAATTTCAGTTCGTAAAAATTATTTAAAATTTTTATTTTTATTATATATAATTATGTTTTATATAAAATGTTATATTATTTATGTTTATCATGTATTAGAAATTCATATTTAAATTTTATTAGTTTATGTATTTTAATATTATTTTAAACATACACTTATTTAATAGTCATTTATTATTAATTTAAAATATTTGTTGCTAAAATTTAATTTGAATAGTTATTTAATTCTAAATTTTAAAATTATCTATCATTTTAATATATAAAAAGTGGTTATGATAGATAAGCTTATAGCCACTTCTCATTGTGTAATGTCACTCCCTCTTAAATGAGTTTTTATTCAATTGTTCTAAAATACTCTTATTACTTTATTGTTATTTCTTTTGTTTTCGTCATTTTTTTATTTTATTACCATTCTTTGATTTTTTTTTTTCCTTGACTACATTTAGTGTTTTGTTCTATTTGGATATTGGATTTTGTGATTTTAAATTTTTACGCACTTAGTCCAATTCATGGTTTTATTTTCCTTTGTCCTTTTTCGATTTAGTTGAAGAAAATAATTAAGTAATATGTTATATATATGTAAATAACTAATTTAATATATTATATATGTTTCCTTACTTTTTAAGAACAAAAATAAACAATAAAAATTGAGAGAACAACATGGCAAATGTTAACATATTAATTTTATTTAATATTAGATTGCATTATATAAACACAAAAAATTTTGTTGGGAATAATGAATATTGTATACTACAATTTGTTTATCCACATTTTTTTATTATTTTTACTAACATACTACTATGTTTTATAGAGTGGTAGATAATTATTATATTATCAAAATTTCAACATAATTTAATGTTTACATCTAAATAGTTATATTAAATGAATTAATTAAGATATATAGTTATAATATTTAGTGACCATATAAAAATAAAACTATAACCCGTATTAAACATTTTGACATTACATTAATTATCACTTGATATAAAATTATTACGAACTTCTTTTTGCAATAAACAAATAAATACAAAAAAATAAATCGTTGTATATTAAAGGAGATTTATTTACCCAAATTGTTTCTAAATAGAAAGGTAATATAATACATTAAATTTGTTGCTTACTTGATAATTATAATATTTTTGGGATAAAAATTTTATACTGATATTTGATGATATATTTTCCCATAACATTTAAGATCGTTTAACAATGTATGAGATAGTAAGATTAACTAAATTGGTTTGCTAATTTTTTTTATTATTTATGTGCAAATATAAATTTAATATACTTGATCATTCAAAAAATATTCCAAAATAAAAAAAAATAAAAAAATATTAGGGTAATTTACCCTCTTATAATCTTTTTTAAGCTACACCTCCTTGTCATTTCACAATTTTGTTAAAATTTTTCCTTCAACTAAATTGAAAAAAGAAAGGAAAAATAAAACCATGAATTAGACTGATAGTATAAGAATACAAAATCATATAATTCAATAACTAAGTGAATCAAAGCCTTAAAGGTAGTCAAGGGAAAAATTAAAGAATTTTAGTAAAATAAAAGATGAAAAAACAAAAAAAAATAACAAAAAAATAATAAAGGGCATTTTAGGACAATTGAATAAAATCTCATTTATTAGGGAGTGACATTAGACAATGTGAAGTGGCAATAGTCATTCTCTAAGTTTATGTACTACATTGTAGGCATGAAAGAAAATGAAATCAGTACATAGAAATCAAATTAATTATTTATTCTATAATTATTTTTATTATTTAATATATAATTTATAAAAATCTAGTAATGAAAAAGAATATACCAAACACACATTTAATGAAATAGGGTGGAGTCTAGGTTTTTCAAATAAATAAGATAGAATGTCATTTCTTGATATCTCAAAGGATAAGTATATTTTATCTCAAAAAGAAAGAGTTGAAAAAAAGTTTGAAAAGGATGTGAAAATATGAAACTTACATAATAAGCATTGGGAGCTTAGAAGGATATTTGGGCCTACACTTTCTTCATGAAATGGTCTCTGCCCTTGTGGGCCCACACTATCTTTTTTTACTTTTAGTCTTCAGGGGGTTTGGGATGCCAACCAACTCTGCTGGTGGTCTCAATCCTATGTGCACTTTCAAGAGGCATATTACCTATGACTATTTGTGCTGGCCTTTGAGTGCGCCCACGCTATCTTTATGAAGTGGTTTTATTTGCTATATCTATGGGCCCTCAAAGAGATTCAATTAACTCAAACAAAGATCTACACTTAATACACTTCCATAGCACATCAATTGAAAAGTCTATATACCTTTTTTTTAGTCAAATCCATCTAAATGTAATTTTTTGTGATATTTAAGAGGAAGGAGTTAATGGACACTTCACATTATTGCCTATAATATATGCATATTTTTATGTACATTGAGTCATTAATTTATATTATAACATTTATTATTATTATCCAACCTCTTCTAATCCCAAAATCAAGGTAACTATACATTGTTAGTATTATAATACATTATGGGATCTTATATCTAACATTCAATAAATAAGAGCATGTTTGTCATGTCTAATAGGATAAAGTTTGATAATATATGACCTTATAGTATAAAGCTTGATAAAATTTTAATACTATACAACGTTTGGTGTAACATTGTATAAGATATTATATTTTATATTATATAATATTATTATTTATTTACATATTACTCTAATTATATATAAGTATTAAATAAAATATAAAATAATGATTTTTTTAGTTATTCAAATTTATCAAAAATATAATATTATCATTTCTTTAAAAATAATTCTAACTATAAATAAATATCAAATAATTATTAAATTAATATTTTTTAGTATTTTTATCATAATTATTTAAAGTTTAGTTCACTAATAAATATTATGTTATATTTTTTTATTAGTAATCCTTGCTTTAATATGCCACATATTATTTATGTATATATTTTAATAGTACATAATTTATAATTTTTTAGATTAAATATAGTTTATTTTTATTTAAAATATTTATTAAATTTTTTAATATTTATTAATTTATTTTAATAGTTATGTTATTATTTATTATATAATTATATAATTATTTAATATAAATTTATCATTTAATATTTATTATTTTAATTTAATAATCATTTTATTATTTATTATATAAGTATATTATTATTTGATACAGTTTTTATGACATAATATTAATTATTTATTTTAATAATAATTTTATTTACTAAATTATTTAATTAAATAAACCTTATACATAAAAAGCTAATAATGTCTTATCTTCTCTCTTTATGTGTGACTGAGTTATACATCATTTTAATATATAAAGGATTTAATAGATAAATTTATACAATATGTTTCTCGCATTAAATAATGTATAAAGTTATTACGTATTGTATTACCTTATTTTATTATGCCTTATATGATGTGCCAATCGGGCCCTAAAAATTTATGTGCTAAATAAAATCAACCTTAAAATAAAATGATCTGTTGATGTAAACCCTTAATTTAAAGTGGCACATTTCTTTGCTTGTTAAATCAAATACTTTTGCTTATGAGCATAGGGCTTATGAACTATACACATTTTTTTTTTTAATCTAAACAGCCTAATTAAGGTTATCGTTTTTCTCCTATTTAATCCAAGCGTAACCATTTTTCTCTTATAATACTAGTCAATGCATTCCAAGCGGCATATTTAACTAATTTTTATGATCGACACATTTAGAAGGATTTATAGCTTTTTTACTGTTCACCTCCATAACCCCCAATCAGTCCTTATAAAATTATCAAGAGATTGGTTGGGAGGGATATGTTTCACTCTAACTTTAATACCATAGTAGCAAGTAATTAATCAACATCATCTTCCGGATGGTCAGGTTTTCATATAGCCGATTGGAACATAAAAACTTTGTCAGGATCTGCCTCGATATCCAAGTGTGGTCATTACTACAATCGTGACGTACATAAAGCAATCAAGAACTCCATTTGTTTTCTTCCCCTTGATCCGGTACTTGACAGAGAAAGAAGATTATTGGAACTCCTACGCATAAATGCACTGCAAGGTATATTGCCAATTTTCTAGAGCTTGGGTTTAGTTCCCCCCGGAGATGGACTCGATCTACACGTAGAATTAATCCATTTCCATTTGTCCCCGGTGGGGAGCAAGGTCACAAAGTGTTATTTTAAAGATGCATTTATTTCAAATTTTAAAAAAAGTAATTATAAAAGCTAAATTTTATATATAACTAAAAAAGTTAAAAATTAAATTTTTCAGAAATTACTAATTTTAGCTTCTACAAAAAAAAAAAAAACTGAAAATTATTTTTTTAATTTTAATTATTTTTTAAAAATTGTCCAAATATATGAAAAGTGATTTTTTTAAGTGAAAAAAGTGATTCTTTGGATAAATAATCAGAAACAAATGTGCCCTAAATTCAGAGATACCTTCTCTTTCTTAATTTCCTTTTAGCCTTGATGTTGCTTACAGAAAACCAAGGTGCAAGCTAGCAAACGACATGCAAATACATAGTGAAGTGCACAATATGCAGATGAAGGATACCAATCAAATATAAGGTAGTACCAGGACTTCAAAAGGAATAAAATACGAAGCATGCTATTTCATACTTCATTGTTTACAAATTCATCCAAAGAGCTTCACAAATACACAATGAACTACCCTGTTTTAGATTTAGCCTAGTGAAACAGGTACCAAAGATTAGTCCAAGTTCTTCCTCCAAATGACTACCACAAACACAAAATGCATTCATTTGGACAATCAAACACCACCCATAAGAATCTGCATCTGCCCCATCCTATTCCTTCAAGAAACTGAATCCATTGCGCAGTTGTTGACATTTTGGAATTTAGCCAACCGGATTTTATCCACTTAAAATCTTAATTAATGAAAGCGCAATAAGCATTAAGAATAGCAACAAAACAGGATATAAAATTTCTTTTGATCTTCATTTGAGCATCAAAGTACACTAACTTTGCACATGAATCTCTTTTATTTTTCTTAGCTTGTTTCCTATATGTATCATCCTTCCACCAAAAGTAATCCTGTTCAAGATTTTAAGAACCAGTATAACACTCTCAACACCAGATGCTCTATATATATTAGTGTTTTAAATTACAATTGCGGTCGCGGATGCGATTACGGATAATGTGGCTGTCGCGACACACATTATGGCTAATAGGGTGTCAAATTGTTGTCTGTTTGCAACTTAAAATGGAATCTGTTGCTGTTACATTATGGTCAATTTACGTAAAGATATATTATGTCACAATTGCGGTCCAATGTGGTTACTACAGTGATGACAATCACAATATTACAACTACATCACATGATGCTGTCCACGGTTTAAAACACTTATATATATTTAGGACTCAAACCCAAAAACATTAATTAATTAAAGGGAGGGAGTATTAACCATTTAAATTGATCATGCGTTGATTTTTTACACATGAAGCTCTGGATGCACAAAAATCGTGGATATCAACAAGGATTTACCATTTGTAAATCCATGACGATTCAAACTCTAGTGGAAATTGGAAACTTATACAACTCTATTGGCTGGGTTCCTAGAGCCAGTTTGGGAACTACTAGTTATGACTAAGTAACCATGATTAGTTATGTTTGCCACTGTATGGTTAGCTTTCTTTGAATACCGAATTACCGATAGATCATCCTCCATTAAAAAAGCCAATACGTATTCATTGTAAGGATATTAATTAGTAACTGGAAAAATGATAGATATCCTACATATACTTGTGGTGTTGGCGCCATGATGAAATTAAAGGATATAAATGTGAATCTTGAAGTATAAGATGTTCTGGATCCTTGTCAGTGTCTCCATGGAAGTTCTGGTAATAGCAATGTACTGATCACATCGTACAAGTTAAGATCAGTATCAAAAGCCATAATGGCAGGCAGGTATTGATACTTATTTATGTTGACATGACTATAGTAGACTTGGTTTTCTATTCACACGTTTGGTTTCGCAGCACATTATTGATATAAAATCCCTTTGATATAAGTTACTTGCACGTATATAGCTCCCATGTATCATTTTCCCTCTTCCTTCATTTTCAGGAGGCTGGATAGCCACACAACTGAATTAACAGACCCCACCTCAATCTTGGGCGAATGCGTTATTGTTACCAAATGGATACTATTATCAATTTCCTTCGTCAATGCAATTAATGCATTCAGGTTCATGTGCTTAGTTTTTTTTTTAATTCCTTTTTTTACAACCTCATCTTAGATTTAGATGATATTACATTTAATACTTTTACATTTGTGAAAAGTGACATCGAACATCTCTATAAACAGGATAATAATATTCTAACACTCAAAAAGTGAATATATATTCAGACATTCACTTTATAATTATTAGATATGATAAATGTTAAAGATAAGTGGAGACTATCATTTTTTTTTATTGCTCAAGTGGGGGCTACCATTGCATTTAATAATTATAAAGTGAATATGTAAATAAAGTAATATTATTCTAACATTTAAAAAGTGAGTGCCTATTTAACATTCATTTTATAATTATTAGATATAATGGTAGTTCATACTTATTTTTAATATTTATCACATCTTATAAAGTGGGTGTATGAATACTGATGATAAATTGAGATATTGCTATAGGAAGTTAGTATAGGGATGGGTGAAGTACACTGATCTCGATCGCCTGTAGTTAAGTGATATTACACACAAATTCCAATATTTTGCAAACATATATTGATGTAATACATTAACCGCTCGTGATATTACACCTAGCTAATAGGTAACCTATGTATTTTATGGAATATGACACCAAGGATTTTTATAAACATGTCACTAAGTATCTTTATAACAAAGTCATTGTAGGCCCCATAAATTGAGGGGATCACGGGAAATATCACCTGGCCGAGAGAGTTCACTCGAATATACCCTCTACTTGAACTTCGTTATAATGTGAAGGGGAAAAAAAAAAAAAAAAAACTACTCGAGGAGGTAAAATTGTTCAGATATCAAACAAATTCATCGAGTTTCGAGATTGGCTACACTTTGATAGAGTGGGCCCGTGGAACCTTCTTTGTGATTTAGATCAAGGGGAGTGAAAACGAAAGCACCCTGGTGCTCCACCACAAAAGTGTGGCTTTTTGTTGGATTGGTGCACATAAGTGTGGCTTTTGTGAGTTAGTCGGCCACCTGTACCATACCATGCAAGTAATTTACAAACCTTTGGTTGCTTTTGGAATAAAAACAAAACTCCCCATCTTTTTGTTGCTAACATAATAATTTCAATCATTTAAGCTAACAGTTTAATTTTAATTTTAACGCATCCTAATTGTAAAACTATTACCAAATTATGTAATGTGACAAAAAAGAATTCAATATTTTAAATCATTCATATAATAATTGAATTTTTTTAGTGAGGTAGTTTTATATAATTAGATAATAATTAAATTACATTACATTATTCACATTAAAATCAAACTCAGATTTAGACTATTCTCTGTTGACTGAGAATTTTTAGAGCGTTTTATATCCTTTTTGAAATGTCGATTATACATTCTATTGGCTGTACATTTATATATTAGATTGATTATATTGGGTAAAAGCATGACATCCCTCTCAGGTGTCAGGAAGTTCAGGACAAAAATAACTTGTATTTATATGGCATGAACAATGCGAACTCCTATTCGTAACCTCTGATATGTCTTGATGAGTTTGAGAAAGGTCGAGTAAAGTGGTAGTTCTGTTCAACTTTTGGTTTAAGAAATATTATGTTATTTATATTTATTATTTATATGATACTATGTTAACTCATATTATATTTATTATTAAATGGGATGTAAATTATATTTAAATAGTATCAATATCTTATTTAATGATAAATAAAATATGAATTGATATGATATTTCACTCACTATGAGTATGAATAATATTTTTCTAATTTTTTTGTGTCACATCACTTTCATCGTTGTGTCCCACCTTAAGCAGATGTGAAATTGTAGAAAATGTCGTGAGGATATTTGGCTCCAACAAAAGGAAAAACGTGTAAAGTGTCGTTGAATCTAATTTCTAATCCCTGTTGCTGTTAGTAAAATGATGGGCATGGATATAACTTTATAAAGTCGGCTATGATTACCAGTCAGGAATTCGACAACCTAGTGGATATTGTTACTGGAATGTTTCTGCTATTTTTCTGTTACATGTTATAAGCGAAATGTCTAAGGTACCTTCAACTTCAAATGTATAATGATGCATATTAACATTATGAATTATTGTTCAACCGAAAAAAAAAAGGAAAATATATGAATTACAGAATTACTAACTTAAGAGACTAAAAAAAAAAGCTCCGTAAATTATCTGGTCTGAAAAATGAAAATCGATGTGGAATTTTAAGATAACAGAATTGACAGATTTGGTTTTATTTTCTATTTTCATATTCTGTGTTATTTGTTTTTTTTTAAAGTTAGAAATAAAAATAGGAAATGTACTTTATTATTTTTATTATTTTTTCCACAATTTTCAAAACGAACGCATGAAATAAAAATAAAAAATAAAAAATAAAAGCTGAAATCAAACAGAAAATAAAAACTCAAAACTGACTCCATAAGACCATAACAAACCATTGAACCAAAAAGCAGTACCTATATTCATTAGCCATCTTCTCTCTTGATACTTCTGAAGCTTCACTTACACACGGAAAGACTCTTACGTTGGGGATCATCATTAAATTGCATTTTCTCCAAGCCATTATATTAGGCTTATCCGTAATTTTACATTGCAAAGGCATAAAAAGTGAATGCCAAGGAAGGAGGAGCTAATACGAGCTAAGAAGCACCGTGTGTTGGACACATATCGGATACCGACACTCACATGATACCCACACAACAAGTGTTGAACACGCACCCATACTTGTCCAATTAAAAATATAATTTTTTTGAGCTCGGACATATCGCAAACACACCTGAGTTAGTTTTTTTATTTTTTTTTCAAATTTTTAATACCAATGTGAGCCCAAAATCAACCCTAGTTATTTAGTTGAATCTGTTCAGTTGTGCCGTTTTATTTTGAAAATTCTTCGGTTGATAAAAACAAACAAAAAGAAGAATTAATTAAATAAAAAATTATACAAACACGATAAAAAAGTAAGAGTGGGGATCTATGTAATGTAAAAGTAAGTCTTATACAATTATTTCATTCAAAAAATCTTCATCCATGTTGAATTTAACCAATCCAATCATTGATTGGAATGAAATTGTAAAGAATGCTAGAAGGAGAGAAATAACAAATCATATCTGAAATTAGCCAATCCTTATCTCTTTTCCTGTTATCCTTTCATTTTCTCCTTTACTAAGCACGCACATATGAGAACTAATTTTTCATTAAGTAAATTTCATGTTAATATTTGTTTAAATTTGGAGCCAGTCCTATCTTTAACAGAAAGTAGTTGAACACTGCTAAAATAATTAGAATATAAAATGAATAGACATCCAATATGCATATAACTACATATAATAAGAAGGTACAACCTAGTCAAAAACAATAAATAAACAAGAAAGTACTACATATGCACCTTAAGGTTGATGAGCATCATGTCTGTATTATGTTTCTTAGCTACCAGTAACATCATTAACCGATCCCTGATATGTCAATCAGATTAGGGATAGTACCTCATTTGATCAGGATCATAAATGCTTCTCAATTATTAGTTCGAATATTCAATGTAAATATTCAACCATAGTTCCTCAGGCTTTGTTCCAGACCACTTGTTTGCTAGACAATGATATAAATACTGAAAATCAAGCAAGTGGTTGTATTTCTGGTTGCAGCAACTAATTAGTTAAACATGCCACCTAGGAACTTAGTGCTGACCCACTTCTTAAATGTGGAGGCTTGTTATTATATCACTTGTTTACATTCAAATTGATTCTTCTTGTTAGATAAAAGAATCAAAACCTGAAACTTCATGCTAAGTCTGTTTCTGATTCTGACTGATTGTTAACAAATAATTTGCCAAATACTACAATCATTTCTGATCTAAAGCATGGCATCTGATTGTTATGCAATAAAAGAATCCATAGACTATCATTTGGCAACTGCTTGCTAGAGTTGTAGCTGGTCATGGAGACATATTCCATAGACTTCGTGTACGAATTGTTTAGTATTCTTGGTGATGGGCTTAATATTATGAGTAGTGTATGAAATGCGGTCACAATTACAGTTGTTGTTGCCACCATTGCAATGCCCATTAGCTATTGCGGTGTGAAATTTTTGTGTTCTTGAAATAGAGTTATTGTAGCCAGTTTGGCCTATTTCCATTTGCTACCCATTGCAGCTATGATGCAACCTGTTGCGGTTGAGTGGTCGTTCACACTGCAATTATGGTAGGATGCAGTTGTGACAATGATCGCAACAGTAATATTGTGGCTGCATCACATGATATTGTCCGCAATTTTAAAACAAAAACAAAGAGTAATTGGATAATTTCAAAAAAAAAAAAAAAAAATGCTTGCTCCATGCTACATTAAGCCACAACAGTGACCAAGGGAGGAAAAAGCAGAGAAGCACTTAGCAAACTTGGGGGTTCTGATCCTCCAAAAACATTAAACCAGTAACCACTCATGAGAAAATCAGCAAAGTAGATAATCACCTGACCATGATCAATTATTCTAGAATCTCTGTTCTATAAACTCATAAGCTGTTAATTTTTTCACTGATGATTATAATTCTACACTTTATTATCTAAAATGAGGATCAAAATCCACAAAACTGCACAAAGTCAACTAACAAATAACTACGCCTAGAAATCCTAATAAGAAATTTATAATTATAAGGCATCAGAAGAAGATCATCGTGATTGTTTCTTGTTTCTTATCAAACTACGACTAATTGCCGTTGAGCTTCGATCCTTAAATCTTCCTTCATCCTTCTGATAAAATCATCAAATTTTTTGTTCAACTCCTCAGTGCTCAGCACCCAGTTTTCTTCTTCCAAAACTTCTTCCTCTTCTTCTTCATCTTTTGTATCGAATGGTCCAGTCTGATCATCTGGCTCCTCCTCTTCATTCAAAACCGATAGGCCAATCCCACTTCCTTTTTCTTCTTCATCTTCCAAAAGTATGCTTTCAATGTTTCCTTCTTCTACTTCTTTAGCAGAGTACTTGATTTCTATTGCTTCTTGTGGTTCATTGCTCTGTTCATCAGGCTCAATATTTTTCTCCTCCACCAACATTGGCTCATTAGCCTCAACATCAGAGTACTGGGATTGTGAATCATCTTCAGCATACTTATTAGGTTCATCAACACCAGAAGACCCAGATAAAGATCTGGTTAGTCCAACAAAAACAAGGAGTCCATTGCACAGGAGGAACATGCAGTTCTTGTCTATGGTGTGTGTGAATAGTTGGAGAGGAAATGTGGAGAAATAGAAATTGAAGTGATGGAGGAAAGAAAGCAAAGAAGAAGGAGGAAAGATGACAGAGAACAAAGACACTGAAACTAGCACTGTGGTAAACTTGACTACATAGCTATGTGCTTTGATGCTCTGAGTCAAGACTGATGTTTTATTTTTGTGGGATTTGAGTTGATCCATTCCTTCCACTTTGCTGCAGAGTAATGGAAATAAAGCTAAGGAGAGGTTTTCAAATGTATGTTGTTATGATATGTGGATGTTGGTGTGTTGAAGCCATGAAGGCCTCCTTATATATAAGGCTTGGCAATGAGGTTCCTATCATGTTGTTTCATTTCCAAAATTGCCCAGGGTTGGCAAATTATCATGAAGGCAATCTAGGTGTATTTGAGGACCCAAAAAATTCTTGTTTTATGACATTTAATATTATTTCTTTATGAAATAAATCTTGATGGATAATAAGATTAATTTTTTTATCCTGCTAAATATTTTTTTGATAATTTCAATAGAACTATATGTATCTGATTCTATTACTAAGAACCTTACTAATTCGACTTGACTAGACTGAAGTGCCTAAAAAGAATAGAGGTCTCCTAATTGGGACTTTTTCTACTCCCAAAGCTCAAACCCAAAACTTGTAATCAATAGATCCGTAGTTAGTACATATTATATGTTGTATTGACTATTGAAATAATTATAATAAGGGTCAATATTTTATTAATGTAACAATTAATTAAATTACAGTATAAACTAACTTTACATTATAATATATTAAAATTAACTCCTTATTCATTACAAAGAAAAAAAATTAACTCGTTATTTTGTGTGTGTGTATATATATATTGTAGTATTCTATTTCTTACAAGGAGTATAAAATAATTAAGAATTTTTTCTGGTTTCGAAAATTCCTGAGTATTTCTCATTATTATGGGCAGACGGCACACAATAAATGTTAACCCAACTCACAAAGCTTCCCTGCTCTTCAGGGCTTTTGTCATAAATGAAGATAGCTAGCTACATGAAAGGGAAATAAACCAATTTTCAAAATACTATTTGTCACATAAATTGACAAATGGATGTTCATGTTCTCTACATTTGAGTTTCCGTGTCAAGCGGCTTCCATATGGGGTTTAGGGACAAAACAAAACCCATGCTGTGGCTGGCAAGAGGAAAGAGAGAAAAGGAAGTGAACAACTTCAAAAACACCCCTCATTTGTGTCCCACAATGCAAGTTAAAAAAATAATAGCTCAATGCACATGTGATTGATACATGAGTGGGCACAAATCAAACTATGGATCCACCTGACCAATTATTTTCTAAGATCTAGAGTTATCATGCTGCAGGTGAAAGTTCTGCTATTGGATTATTGCTTAGAAATTAATCCAAGGGACTTTTGCTAATTGTGGTTGGTTTTGTCATCAACCAGAGCCTTGAGATGTAAGCTAATATAATAATAGCAATGTGGCTTATGGTATTCTTTATTTTTGTCAGTGGTATCATGAATATATTGAAATTAGGGAACAAGTTATTTGCTAACTCACTCATCATTGTCATGGAAGTAGCATTCTAAGTAATATGCACACTTTTGCATAGTGGCAACTGACATGCTCATCATGTCATTTTTTCCCCCATCATACCTAACAGAAACTCCAACTGAAAAACAAGAATACACAAGTTTAAACTCTTTATTTTACAAGTCAATCTTGAAAAAGATAAAGTAAGTTGGGCTTTAGCCCCGCAGTAAAAAAAAAAAAAAAGATAAAGTAAGTTTATTAAAATTGTAAACCAAATGATTTCATTCCGTGCTCTAAGTTACGTGCACGTGTGTATTTCTGGTTAGAACTCTAAGATTATGATATAAGTAAAAGTTACAAAAGAGAAATTTTTGGTTAAACCACCATAGTTTGCAGTGCAAAATAAGAAAGAATAAGCATGCTATAAAATTATTTGAAATTTTAAAATAAACCTTCTTCCTCATGGCTTAAGTATGTAATCGCCGCAATTCTTTTTGTCAAAAGAATAAATATTTCTTGTTAAAAGAATTAACAACGTAGTTCTTCAGTTATATTCTCCAGTTACAGTTGATTTATGAATTAAGCATCATCTAATTTAGTTCTTAAATTTTTTTTTATATAAACATAATCTTTTTACATATTAGTCTACTCACTAAATACGTGTTTTGTAAATTTAATTAAAACTAAATTCCCACACTAATCTCATGTATATTAACAGTTGAAAAAAATTATCATGTGTATTAAATTGTGTGATGAAATAAGTGCAATCTTTACAAACTGTACTTGCAATGCTAGGGTTCAAATACTGGAGTTGTCACTTTGTATTAATGTAACTAATCTTAATGTAAATTGTAACGTTCCTATTTCATAATTGTTGAAGGACTAAAATTGATGCTCGAACATTTTTTGGCATGCAGTAATAACGGACTAAAGAGAGTTTGTTTTTTTATCTATATAAAAAGTGTGTTTGTTTTATCTTTCAGAAATGTCAAAAATATTTGTAATAGAAGTAATTTTAGATAAAAGTACATTGAAATGTATATTTTTGAAGTTTAATTTTAATATATTGATCATTCAATCACACTCCCCTACTTAAAAAATCATTTAAAATTTTTTTGGGATAGCTCCCATTGATATAACATGAGAAAAGATGACTAGGTTAGAGCTAGGGTGATGATCAAAAGCTCAGTCCCTTTGCATATCAAAAATTGGAGTTTATGAACCTAGTGGCTTGGAAGGTTTAGAGATGAGAAATTCTCATCTCAAAGGGGACTGATAGCATGAAGGGGATTTTATTAATACAGGGAACTTCAGGGGAAGTTGTAAAAGGAGACTTCGTGAGTTTAATCTTTTATAAACACAAAAGGGGAAAAATGATGGGGACTCAACAATAACATGCTTGACGCCCTTAACAGGCTGTCATCGTCGTATGCTTAAAAGGCCGTGTCATTCATCTTGATCTCAAGTAACAGGTTTATCCTCACATGAAGATATATATATATATATATATATATAATACGGAAGAGAAAACAAGGGAACCACAAGACATTAAGACATGAGCTTTCTATAAAAATGTGAGTTTCATTCACTCATCCATGATTCCTTGTTAATCTCGTCACCCCATGAAGGATCCCATTTCTTTGGTCTCTTAAGTCATTATATCCATGTTCCTCTACACCTCTCAAAAATTACTGTAAAATCACCTTGCTCGTTTTTATTATTGTTATTATTATTTCTTGCAAATTGAAACCTTGATCCAGCACATACATAACAAAGTTTGATTAGAAATTAGTGCATCACTGTTGGAAGGGGTCATAGCTTTAGCTTAGATGCCTGACCATAATCCTAGGAAATTAGTCTCTTAGCAGCGGGGATGGGGTACTTTGGGGAAAAAAAAATAAGGTTAGTGACTTAGGGCCTATTTGCTTGCGTGTTTTCAGTTTTCGATTTTTAATTTTTGTGAAGGAAAAACTGAAAAAACTGAAAATTGGAAACTGGAAAACTAAAACAAAATAGACGCTTAGTGTGTCAAATTTTTTTTTTAAAAAAGTTGATTTGATTATAAAAGGAATATAATTATAGTTGGCAAGCGCATAATATATTCTTAGCACCCTTTTTTTTTTGGTTATTTAAAGAACAAAGAAAAACACAACAATCAAAAGTGCAAAACCCTACCTGAACCCTTCCAACTCCAACTTCCAACGCTGTAACTGAACAGAAAAACCCACAGATCAAATCAAAACAAAACAACATGTCTCTCAGCATTCTTCGATCGCGATCCATTTCCTTCGCATCCAAACGCCTCCTCTGCTCCACCAATCCCGCTTCCGCTTCAGCTTCAGCTTCGAATCCGCCACCTTTATCGGAGCCACGCAGACGCTGGAGCTTCCTCAAGTTCGCCGTCGCCGGTGCACTCGCTGGAGCCACTGCTGCTGCCGGTTACGCCACTTACGGTTCTCTCTCTCTCTGTGACTTCTTAGTGGTTTCAGAGTAGACAATTTAACATGCTTGGCGTTGGTAATTGAATCAAATTGACTGGGAACTGAAAGAAAAAAAATTCCTTTTTTCTTTTTTTGAAGTATGCTTAGTGTTGCTGTTCACTTGTTGATTTGGAGATGGTTCAAAATGGATATTTATTTCTAAGTGTGTGTTTGGTTGTAGTGTAAAGATGGGAAGGAAATTTTCATGAATAAGCTTCATGTGTAAATTTACATTGAAAATTCTTCAATAAATTTCCTCCTAATTTTATCTCTCAACCAAGCACACCGTAAAAGTTTAATTTTGATGTATCGACACTTGTATTCATTTGAATGATTCTATTTGTATAACTTTTCAAGGGTGTGAAAGTCAATCATATTTATTGACGTGACAATATATGTCAAAGAGCATCAAACTAAAATCTTTTTTTTTTTTTTTTTTAGTGTGTATTGGCTCTATTCTGCTAGTCATTCTGGAACTTTGCCATATTTTTTTTGGTGCGTATAGATTTGGAATTAATTTGGTTATTGTGTGTATAGAGTTTTTAGGTTTTATAATGAATTTGGAGCTGTCATTTTATATGCTTAGGATTGGTATTCAAACAAATTGATTGGGAAATTATTGACATTGTTTTTTATGTGTTGATACGCTGGTTGTTGTATCGATTCAAGTTGATTTGGAAATGATTAAAATGATTTTTTTTCTTTTTTATACATGGGTAGTGTTGCTATTGAGCCAATGTGATTTCAAATATATTAAAATGGAGATTTTAATGCGTATCGATTCTGCTCTGCAAGTCATTTGGAACTTATTTTGCAGCTTACAGTTTGAACGAAGTAGATGACAAAACGAGGTCTTTCCGCGAATCAGTGAAGTACAGTCCAGGTGATGGAGCTACTGCCCTCGATGTGAGTACTAAGGACTTCTCAACCTTTCATGACATTTAATCTTCTATGCTATTTCTTTGTTTCATCTATTATTTTTTTTCTTAGTATTGTTGATTTGTGAAATAAATAATGGTATGGGTGTTTCTTAAGTTTGGTGTGCGTAGGGTGCACAAAAACAATATTTTAAACTGAACCAAATTGTATGTAAACCAAACTGGATTACAAAGCCAGCTTTTTTAAAAACAATTCAGCATGATGAATTGATTTTGAGTTTAGAACAAGTCTATAACCTGACCCAATCATAAAATACAGTTTAGCTGATCGATTAATAACCATGTCCAAACCTGCTGAAGTTTCAAGTTGGCTGGGTTTTGGCTGGGTCCCACTGACTAGTTTCTTTAGGCTCAACCGAAATTCCTCGAACCCTCCCTCCTCCTTTCCTTTTCATACTCACCGCAGCAAAACCATTCATTTCCATACACTCCTCCACTTTCGCACCTGCTACTCGCTTCTCCCCAACTCATTTAGTGAGTTTGGGAATGAGTTGACGCATGAACCTTTGAACTGGTCAACTCAATTAGAGAAACTAGTTCATACAGTGTATGTGAAGCTGGTACAATTGAAAAAACCAACCATATTTTTGGTTCAGCTTAGTTTTGAACTGCAATATGTTCACCTTTAGTTGTGTGAAAATGACTCCTGGAATATTCTTTCTTCTTGTTTGACATTGAGCATTTCACATGAATGAAATGTCAATTTGTGCACACAGTTACTTTGGCCCCCATTTTATCAATTTTCTGTTTGGGTTCTCATTTGGGGATTTCTTGAGTATACTTTTTTTGTATTTGTTATATAAGTTGGGTTCTTGGATTAGCTTATTCTAAGTTTTAAGCAACTTATAATGAAAAGCTTTTCCATGCAGCTTTTGGCGGAAAAAAGTGATTATTTTCTTAAAATAGTCAGTTACTAGAGGGTGAGCTTCGGCGCAACGATAAGGTTGCTGCCTTGTGACTTGGAGGTTGGGTTTGAATCCTAGAAATAGCCTCTCCACCGAGTGGGGGTAAGGCTGTGTACATCTACCCTCCCTAGACCCCACCTAGTGGGAGCCTCATGTATTGGGCCGCCTTTTAATCTGTTGCTAAACACACATGATTAATAAAATTGATTGATGTCAGATTCATTATTTGCTACTTGTGATGCTTGTGGTTTTAAAACATTATGAGGCTAAATTTTAATCCATTTAGGCTTGGGCACCATATAATTGGTCTTGTTCTTGTGGATTTTTGTGGGCAAAAAAGAGGTAATTGAAGGTGCCTGGCAATTATTCTTGGTTTTAGTTTGCTAGATTTCGTTACAAGCTTCCCCTGTTATATTGAATCTAAGAGATAACATATTAGGTAATGTTAGTAATCTCAAATACTCCACTCCTTTTGATATGATATATTACAATTATCTCTTCAGCCTCTATTTTTATAGGCTACACAACCTTGGTAGGGTGACATGTTCTAGTCTATATTTGTGCAGAAATTTCAAGGGTTGCTATACTCCACAGCAATGACAGGTATGTTCGTCAAGCTATATTATGTCTGCCCCTTGTCTTATATATATATTGATAAAAGAAGCATTTCATTGACAAGAAGAGAAGAATAATGCATAGAGTTAAAAGGAAAAGAGATCCTCAAGCAAGAGAAAACAAATAAAACATCAAAAGATCAAGGTTTTCTAATCTCTTGTCATATCAGAGATGGAGACCCCTCTGAAAAGGTCATGTGCCTGACACCAAATGGACACCAAGCGTCTAATATTGTCCCACAAAACCTACTTGTTTGAATGTTTGCCTTGAAAGATGCGAGAGTTACATTCTAACCAATTACACCAAAAAATTGCAAAGACAACACACTACCATAAGGATTTAGCCTCCTTTCTCTTCCTAAACCAACAAATCTAGTTAAAAGGAATTGATCCATGGCTTTAGGACACACCCAACATTCACCCAAAAAGCCAAACAAAGAATTCCATAGAGTCTGTCATCGAGCAATGCAAGAACAAGTGCCCCTTGTCTTATATTTGTGTTATGCTTCTTTAAGTAAGTGATTTGTCCAATATAATTTGGCTATTTAATTGCTGCTATTATATTCCAAGGCTTAATAGAGATTCATTTCATGGCACTTTGACCTGTTTGAGGAAGACCAATGTAGAAAAATTACTAAACGCATCATTTTTTTTTTCTCTCACGATGGAACCACTGGTATTCGGGCACTATTACTAGGAACCCAATTAATCTGGACGGAGGTCCCTGAAGAGGGTAGGGGTCTCCCAATGGAGATTTTTTCTATTCTTATGGCTCTAACTCGAGACCTTTGGTTAAGGAGCCAAGGCACCTACCACCTTTGCCAACCCCATGTTGGTACTAAATGCATTTTTACTAGAGAAATAATTTGCTCAAGAAATAATTTAATGGGAGATTTAAGTCATCAGATTGGAGCTAGGCGGATGAAATGGAGGAATTGTTCTGACATTATTTATGAATGAATGTGTTAAAGAGAAAGAAGGTGTGGAACCTATTGACGGAAAGGTGATGAGCCTAAGATGATTTGGACATATACAAAGAAGACCAGTAGAAGCCTTAGTTAGGAGAGTTGATCAAATGAGGATTGCCCAATATGGAAAGACCAACTGTTCATATGATGGAAAGGGAGGGAAGGGAAAGGAACGGGATGGCAGGGAACTTTATTACCATTGTTTTGGTGATAAAAAATAAAGGGGAGGAAAGGGACTAGTTATAATATTAAATTTCCAAAATAACCCTAAGATGTATATGGTATAAATGTAATTTCATAATTTTTTCTGGTCAAAAATAGAATCTGTCCCCCTCCTACTTTGTCTTCATTTTCCCTTATTTAACATCATTAAAAATCATGTTAATGAGGGTAAGCATTGTTTGATGCATGTGCTAACCTGATAGAACTGAAACTGAATGATACTTTTTATTGCTAAGGACCCTTTGTTAATGCCCAAGAATCCCTAAGGAATGATACAAGTATGAATCTAGGGGAGTATAGAGTCTCCAATCTCTCTAAAACTCAATTACAAAATGATTAAAGACACCCTAACTAATCTTTATTTTCCTTATTTATAGTCAACTAATCTCGTAACTAACTAACTACTAACTAATGGACCCTAACACATTCCCCCGGAAAAAAAAAAAAACCACCCCTCTTAGAGATTCACCTTGTCCTCAAGGTAGGGTACAAAAAATTCACACCAAAAATCCCCCAGGGTCCCATTACTTAAAAAATAAAATGCTGAAACTTTCCATCACAATTGGGGTCAAAACAGCAAAAGTAGAAAGACAATACTGTTCAGAAAGAACCCAGATTTTGTGCCTTGCTAATGTTGAATTCAGCCCATTGCTCCAAGTTCAATGTGACACCAAGTCTGGTGTTATTGCTCTTGCTGAATCTATTTGGGCTTGACCCCCATTAATTTTGGACAAAAGCCCCTTCTCAGACCTGTAGTTACTGTTGTAACAATTTGGGCTTGGCCCCTAATGTATGGAGGGTATGCTATGTCATTAGACTCCAACTTCTTCTGTTGGACGTGGGCCTAGCCTTGGCCCAATAGGACAACGTGAATACCCATTTGGTTTGCCCTAATTTCCCTCTCCATGTGTTTCCATTCGCCACCACACTCACCACCAGAGAAACCCCGCCAGCCACTACACAAGGCCCCATTGCGGTGGTCATTCTACTTGTCCCTCCAGTGCTGTGAAGGGAAGATACCGCTGCTACAGTAAACACCATGCCAGTTGGCACCCTTACTGCCGTATGAATCGCCAGCGACGCCATCACGTAAACCCCACCGGTTGTTGTGTGTAGACCCGCCATGACGCTCGTTCAACTTGACCCTTCACTTCTTTCTTTTGCTTCGTGTCAAAAGTGACAGCACCGTCCTCCATCGATGTCATCTCCGCTAGCCGCTTCTTTATCCTGAGTGTGAACATTTCCGTCGGCGTCCTCCATTTCTCCACCATCCGGAAACTGTGAGCCTTCTCTTCCCCTCGATCTATCGCACACGTCTCTAACCCTCTTTACTTCGTCACGATGTGATTCCTTCACCACCTTTGCTACTTGCAACCAGTGCGATTCTTGTACTTTGCAGATTTGGAAATAGCGCTCAACGCTATCAAGCCAAGCATACGCGCCTTCGCTGTGAAAAAGGCGGAGATCAAGTCGCCACCACTGCTCCTCGCTCCGGTAGCACGCATGAACAAACAAATCCCCTTTGTGGCAGCTGGAGAGGATAGGGCTATCTCTGTAACCTTGCTCCTGGAATGACTCCACCTGCCGGGGTTTGCGCCGTTGCGCGTCATGCTCCGCTTCGCCCTGGCCTAGATCACTTTGCACGTTGACCTTTGGTGAGCCGTCGTGGTCTCAATCTTGGTCTTTCTACAGTTTGCACAACCTCTTTGTCAACTTGTTGAGCACTGTGGTAATTGCAGATACAGAGTCCGCGTTCTTCGCGTGGTCCTCATCAAGTTGCTTCTGGATCACGCCCAAGGTGATCTAGATGGCTTCCATTTTCTTCTCCATCTTTGCAGCTGCCATGGAACTGTTGCCCAGGGAAGACAAGACTTTTGATGACCCATTAGTTAGTAGTTAGTTAGAGAAGTTAGTTAGGGTATTGATTGACTATAAATAAGGAAAATAAGGATTAGTTAGGGTGTCTTTGATCATTTTGTAATTGAGTTTTAGAGAGATTGGAGATTCCGTACTCTCCTAGGTTCATACTTGTATCATTCCTTAGGGATTCTTGGGCATTACCAAGGGTTCTCAGCAATAAAAAGTATCATTTAGTTTTAGCAATAAAAAGTATCATTTAGTTTTAGTTCTATCATAACCGCACCTAGTGGTTAGGGGCTTTGGCAGTGATGGTGATGGTATTTACTATTAACAGTATCTGATTCTTTTGTATGTGATATCTCAGTGCCTGCTAAAGCAATAGAGCTTTATTTGGATGCAAGAAGGTTAATTGAAGAACAAATTCAGGTATGTGCAGACGTTTTCATCTACAAATGTGATTTTGTATTTATTCTCTACCTTTTTTTTAACAGTTTACTCTTTTTACTAAACTGTAGAGTTACACTGAACCATATGCGGACAAGCTCCTTCCAGATTTGCTTCCTAATGAGCAACATGTGTTTACACTTGTTCTAGATCTCAATGAGACATTGATTCACTATATATGGACAGTAAGGCTTCAACAATAAATTACAACCAGTGCTTTAGTTTTACCTCGTTTTGGCTTGCTAGTGCTCGTTACATATTAGAGATGTCTGCTGCGAATGCTGAGTATTATATATTTTTGTTTGATATGTAAAGCGAGAGACAGGCTGGCAGACATTTAAGAGGCCTGGTGTTGATGCTTTCTTGGAACATCTAGCACAGTTTTATGAAATTGTTTTGTATACTGATGAACAAAATATGGTAATCTGATTTTATTTCTCCCTTTTTTGATTGGATACTTTTTATTTTTCCTGTGAGTATTCATTTGTTGTTGCTTTTGTTGATTTGTTCAGTTTGTCGATCCCGTTTTAGATAGGCTGGACACCAAGCATTGTATAAGATATAGGCTATCGAGGCCGGCTACCAAGTATCAAGATGGGAAACATTTCAGGGTAGGTTTGAGTAGTTATTCTTGTGTTATTCTCTTTCAAATTATACATGTGTTCTTCCTGTCCTTTCCTGTGCATGGCTTCATGACAATAGTTATATGTTGTCTCAATGTCATTGAGTAACACCTTGAATTTTGTATGCATGGTATAAACTTCATTTTTAGGGAAAATAATAGAGTAAATAGTGAACAATAGTACATAAACAGTAGAGAACAATGGATTATAGGGTATGAGTGAATAGTAATTTTAAATGAACCTTGAAGAATATAAGATAACTAACTAACTGTATAATGTCTCTTATGGCTTGTCCAATCTTACTTTATTAGGAGACTAAGGGACTGTAGTGGTGTTTAAGATGGTCTCCTCTGTTCCCCTTGCTTGGCAGGACCTTTCAAAATTAAACAGAGATCCAGCAAAAGTTCTCTATTTAAGTGGCCATGCTTTCGAAACTTGCCTTCAACCTGAGAACTGTGTCCCTATTAAGCCATGGCAGCAGAATGATAAAGATGACACAGCACTTTTGGATTTCATACCATTTCTTGAGTGTAAGGACTTCTGACATTTTACGAAGAATTTAGGTTTGAAATTGTTGGTACACATTTTATTTCCTAAAGCATTACATCATATCTTTTATGTGCAGTTGTTGCCTGTAGTAGTCCAGCTGATATAAGACCGGTGCTAGCATCTTACCAGGGATGTGAGATTCCAGCTGAATTCATTAGGCGTTCCAAAGAACATCAGAGGTAACATTTGAAGTTTTCTGCTTTCCAAGCTTTAACAAAACTGATGATGGGTTTTCTGTTTATATATACCTGTTTAATTATTTTCTAAGTTCATCAAATCATCATTAAAAATGAGTTTTTTTGTAATTTAATTTGTGGATTCATTTGGCGTTGCATTATTTTGTTTATACATAAATAGTTATTGTGCTTAAAATTACCCTGATGATTGATTGTGTCCTTATTCGGTCTTGATGTTTCCAAATGTTGCAGGAGAATGCAACAGAAGCAGCGTGGTCGCTTCTGGAGAAATTGATCGCAGAACAACACAACCGGAGAGAATATTGTACAGCCCCAAGGCTGTGAAATGATAATATTTTCAGTTTCATTGCAAGTTCATGAGTCATTACATTACACTAATTTTACAAAAATGCTCAATCCACTTGATTTTTGAATGCATCCTTTTTGCACTTATTCTTCTTTTTTTTCCCCAGAAAAAAAAGGGAGGAAAAAAACTCATCTTTCCCTTTTCTCTCCGTCTACCCCACGTGAAAGAGTTGTGTAAAAGAGGAGTGTAAACATTGTTGGTGTAGCAGTGACATTGATACCCTAATTCTAGACAGGGAATGTAAAGTTTTGGCTTTCAGCAGGTCTACAATTTTTTTTGTTCCCTCTATGAAATTCTGTTACTGTAGGAGCTATAAATTCCAGCTACTCCGTAAACAGCTAAATCATTCATTCACTGCTTCCAACTTTGTACATTAGGTCGGAAATATGTTGACTGTAAAAAACAAAGCAGAATATTCTGTTGACAAATATAATATCTAACAGGCATTGATATGTACCCCAAAAAAAGAGACAGCTGGAGAAGAAATATTCACTGTCATAAGCATTTTCTAACAAATTTTCACTCACTCCATTTCAAAATAAATACCATTTTCATTTTTTGGGTACATTAGTGGATAAAAAAAGTGAACTATACATTTATTTTGAATGGATGGAGAAACAAGTAATAGCAGAATGGTACTTTCATAAGACAATTCTGGGGCAGGATCCTGCGCAAACAACAACAGTCAATGTCAAAGAAAGACTTACAATACTTGCACACAAAAAGAAAAAAAGGGGCTTAGGGTATGCATGGTTTGAGTTTTTAGTTTTTATTCATAGTTTTTTAATTTTTAGGATTTTATAAAGGAAATACTGAAAGTTTTGAAAATTATAAATTTCAACTTTTCGTTCTTTCAGTTTTTCCTTCACAATTTCCTAAAAATTGGAAAACTGAAAACTGAAAACTGGAAATTAAAAGCAAACAGCCCCATAGTTTTCAGAATTTTCAGTATTCCCTTAATAAAATCTAGAAAACTAAAAATTGAAAGTTCAAATTAAAAACTCAAACCAAACAAACCTTTAGAATCCCAATAGCTTTATTACTCATGACAAAGGGCACTTGACAAAATTTTGCCAGTGATGTGCATAATTTGTAACATTAGAAAAATAAAAAGATTGCCACAGTAAGACAGTGTTTTATATCGATAATAGTTTTATTCACTGACTCGCGCGGCGGGAACATGAGGAGTGTTCAAGTGCAAGATTTTTTGTATTCTGATTGTAGTGGTTGCCTCTTTCAATGCCGACAAGTGTGGTGGGTATTTTCATGGCTGTTTGATAAACTTAGTAGGATAACTCCTGGATTCAATGGTAATAAAGCCCTCGACAAAATTGGAAGCATCATTCAATTTGGCATTGTGTGATAACTTGGTAGCATCAAACATGCCATTGTACGCCAATTTGCTCATTCAATTTAAGATGAAAACCTCAAACTGGTTTCAAAGGTAAGCTTGTGTGGTACATCAACTTAGTTATGGAAAAAGTTATAATTTCAATTTGATTCTTGAAAGATCTATTTCAAGTTGGTCCAAAGTTTTGAAATTAAAATTTTTTGAACTAACTTGAAATGAATATTAACCCTTCAAAGATTAAATTGATATTACAAATCTTTTCAGAACAGAATTGATATTCGGAAACCATTTCAAAAGATCAAATTGATATCACAAATCTTTCAAAGCCAAATTGATGGCCTAAAACTTTATTTTAGGACCAATTCAAGATTTTACTCTTCAATTTAATCCATGTCTCCCAAGACAACTCACTTACAAATAGAGAATCGAATCTGCAGAAAAACTAATAGTGTGTCAAAGTTTCCCTGGTAGATAAATGTACCTTCGCAGAAATGCTTGTATATCAGCACCAATATTCAACTATTCGTATGAAACTCTTCGATAGTTATAGCAATCTCATTATTATGACATTTCAATAGGTTGCAATCTTCAAATAAAGCAGCATATTTTCACCGTATCAGGGATATGCAATGAATCGTTTACCGCTGCTTTTAGATGTTCCATCAAAACAAGTGCTGCATAAATGCTACTGGACACAAAAAGGTCAGAAATTGCAGTTATTCAAATAGTTTAATTAATCGCTTATCAAAAGAAAGAAGTGGATTGAATTTCATTCACCTGCTTGTAGGACTTCCGATTGATTGCGATTAGTACAGTGAAATTCCATTCAAATGGAAGGCACAAGACGGTTATGAATTATGAACATATACTCCAGCAATTCACTGTATAAGTTTGCGACATTCTTCTAATAGAGAAATAAAAGATTCGAGGGGCAACAACTTTTTGTTCTCTGTCAACTCTCCTCTTTGTCAACAGATAGATAGACAGATAATGCATCAAAATTAATCTCTTAAATTTAAATTGAGTAAAAACTAAAAATTGATTTGGAAGTTTAAAAACCGATTAAAATAAATGAAAAGTTGAGTTTGAATTGAATTTTTTTTTATCAAAAATCAACTCAATATAATCCAAATTGATTAATTGTTTTTATAATAATCCAAATTGACTAATATTATATGATGAGAATTGCTAAATGGCTCAAAAACAAAAATATATGAAAATGTGAAATATTTGATAGTCAGTGGTTATACAGTCTACTTTTGGCGTAAATCATCTGGGAGAAGAGAGAAAAAATGCATAGAAAAATCATTGTATTTCACTGGTGAATTTAACTCCTCTAAAGTGATAAAGTTGGTAAAATATAAAAGTGAAGAATTAATCATCTATAAATCATTTAGTGGATTTCACACGTGATGTATATATGGTATAAATTATTGATCTACGGGTGCACTTTATTAACTTTCTCACTTTAAAGTAACCAAATTATTCACCTGTAGAATAGCTTTTCATACTGATGAACATTTCTGTTACATAATATGTTCTTTTATCGTTATATTTATTTATAGTAATTTTCATATATCGCATATATATAAGTTGTTTTTAATTAAATATTATTATAAACTAAATTACTCGTTACTTATTTATTTAATAATTTAATTTATTTTTAATTTAAAATATTTTAATCAAAAATATTTTTTTGATAATAACCATAATTTTGTTAAATCAAATACTGATTGAATTGATCTAACCTAATTAAATTAAATCCAAATTTCAAACTAAATTGATTCAACCCAATGAAATAACATTAGTTAGATAAGTTTATTCTTTACCTGAAAATTGACTTAAACCTAGTTGCAAACCTTTTCAATTTTATTTTTAACGAGTAAGGCCCTTAAAAATCAGAGTTTCAATATATATTTTTTTTTATTGATTTTAGGTGTACAATTAAATTGCATAATAAATGTATACCATATACCTTATCATCATTAGATTTGATGAATGAGTGTGATGATGGGGACCATACATCATATCCAATGGTGATAAAATGTGTAATGTGCATTAATTATGTAATTTAGTTATACATAAAATATTATTTAATTTTTTGGCCTTGACCTTTATTTTTTGGTCGTGCCTAGACCCATTCAAAAATCAGAAACAAGAGGGACCGATTGGGCCCTCATTCATTAAACTTATTGAAGATAATTGGGTGGACTCCAATTCTATTTCAGGAAGTCATGTGATAAGGGCTAGGTCATGGCCTCTTGGGTCTATTTACAAGTTAACCTGCTCCCCCTCGTTAGTGGCTCTGCATGTTGGAAATGGAATTTTCACTGACCAAAAACGATTTTAACAAAAAAAAGGAATTGGAATCTTCCACCGTTGATTTGTTCGGATGAGAAGAGAAATTGAGAGTAAATAAAATAGAAAAAAAGGGAATGATGATAAAAGATAATTAAGAGAAAAATATATTTTCTTTTTATATGTTTGGATGAATAAAGAATAAAATGAAAGAAAATGAGAGTTGAATTAAAATGAAAAACATATTCTTATTGTAGTAAAGAATCAATATGTTATTTTAATTTGATATATGAACTTTTTTATAAATTAAATTTAGAAATGAATAAATAATTATATAAGAATTAATAAAAATTCAATTTACAAATATTTAAGTTATGAAATTGATTTTAAAATGTATGTTTGAATAAAAATAAGTTCCATATATAAAATTTCAAATTTTATCAATTCTTAAGTCAAGGATATTAATCCTATTTAGTTAGTTTTCTCCCATCTTGCCCATTTTCTATGCATGTAAGTGAAGAAAATATTTAGAGTTGGATCCAGATACATTTTCTTTTCTATAGATTTTTCTTTCCTCTCCTTTTCCTGTAAACCAAACAGAGGGTTAATATGTGCTAGAGAAATTTTTTTTCTTCCTCATATCCCAAAGTGGAGATAGTGTTGCTTAAAGGCCAGTCCTAACTAAAGTTAATTGGGAGATTGGGTTGAATTTAGGTTTCAAAAATAGAACTCAATGATGCTTTACTTGAGTTTAGAATAAATTTGAAATTTTGGTTAAATTATAGATTTGGTTCTTATATGCATCGTTTAATTTGAATTTATTTGCTAAAAAATTAAAACTCTCTCAATATGTTTGTCATATAATGGTCAACTAAGAAAGTTAGGTGATATAACTTCGTTAGTGAGCCATCTATAGTGATTAATCCAACATGACAGACGATGGACTGTAAGAGTATATGATAAATTTGTTATGTGAGAAGTGACAAAGAAATTTTTAATTATTAAATTAAATTATATGATTAAAATTATATTTATAAATTAAAAAATTCATGTGCTTCTTCTCTTTCCTCTTTCACAGATCATTGCTAATCAATGCACCTTCTTAATTTATAGATGTAATCTTAACTGTATAATTTAATCTAATAGTCAAAATTTTCTTTCTCACTTCTCATATAACAAACTCATTTTCATAAATACGTCCCATATATATATATGGTTTAGGGTTTATGGATTTTTAAAACTTTTTTCATACAGGCACTAAATTTAAAATCAATGACACTAATTTAACTAAAAACTTTTTCTGAAAAACACAAAAATTCTTTAAGCTTTGCTTTACATAATTACATGCAAATTATTGATATGAACTTTAAAATGAGTCTAATTACTTTCTAAATTATGTAAAGGTGATTGTAAACTTTAATTTATATGACACATTTGAACTTTTTGACTACAGCAAGTCGATAATTTTTTTGTGGAAAAAACTAATTTACACTATTGAATTTCATGAAATGTCATATGATCAGAGGGTCCATGGGTATCCAAAAATCTCAATCATAGAAAAAGAGAAATGTTCTATTAGCCTATGCTGTGATACACATTGCAAAAGACACAATCTGTCACATATTTATTGCGAAACTATCATATTTGAGAATGTATGATAGGTTCGCTGCAAATTTGTGGTGGTAGTTTGATATGTGGACTTATTCTTTCAAACATAGAATAAATATAATTGAGCCTTTTTCATAAGTAACATCAAACTTTCATCAATCTTATTTCTAGATGGCCATAAATCCGTGTAAACCTCCCCTTCTCACACGTACTATTATCCTCAACCAACATATCAATGTGATTGAGAAACAATAATTTTTAAGTATGTATTCGAATGCATACTGTGTTTTGAGTTGAAAATCCACACTTTTAAAGTAGAAATCCCACCAAATTTTGTATATGAATCCTTACTCAACGAATGATACAATCGGAAAATTAAAGAGAAAATTGGTAAAAGTTGGAGAAATAATATACTTTTTAATCCTTTCCATGACTGAAAATCTCGCTAAAATTGACAACTAATTAATTTTCGTTTGTATAAAAATATTGTAAATATTAAGAGTTTAATTTGAATACAGTGTTATCATCAACTAATAGAATTTTAAGAAAGTGTCAAATCTTGTTGTTCACTATAATAATTACCCATCATTGTTTGATACCTTTTTAAATTTCTATTGATTGATAATGTAAAATAAGTATTTCACTATAAACCAAACACAGAGTTAACATGTGCTAGAGATTTTTTTTTTATATATTCGAAAGTGGAGATAGTGTTGCTTAAAGGCCAGTCCTAACTAAAGTTAATTGGAATTGGGTTGAATTTAGGTTTTAAAAATAGAGGTCAATGATGCTTTATTTGAGTTTAGAATAAATTTTAAATTTTGGTTAAAATATAGATTTGGTTCTTATATGCATAGTTTAATTTGAATTTATTGGCTTTTATTTTGGTACCCTGAGAGTACCTGTATATATAATTTTGAATCCAATAGCTGTGATTTAATTATAAATATTAATTAATTCAGTTAATTTGATATGTGATAAACGTTTAGTCATAAATTATCTAAAACGTACTAGTATCCTTGAATTTTATAGGATACTAAAAAAACCTCCATATTTATTTGCTAAAAAAAAAAATTAAAACTGTCTCAACACGTTAGTCATATAATGGTTAATTCCGCAACTAAAGTGATATAACTTCATTAGTGTGTCATCTAAAGTGACTAATCCAACATGACAAAAGATGGACAAGCGTTTGATTAGGTAGCGTTTGGTTTGGGAGACGAAGACACAAATGTGGACAATCATCTCAGATCTTTGGTAAGGGGGATGGGGTACGGGGTCGGAAAAATTTTCGTCCTGAGACAAAATTTCTCAGATTCTGTCCCTCCAAAAAGTGGGGACAATGGGGACGGGACACGGGGACACAAATTTCTAGTAGTGATTCGGCCACCAGCCACCGCCGGACCACCACCGGCCGCCACCGGACCACCGCCGATCAACGGTGGTCAATGCCCGGTCAACGCTGGTCAATGGCTGGTCAATGTCTGTCCCCGTTTCTACAACCAAACATGATACAGAGACAGTATTTTTTATGTCTTCGTCTCTATTGTCTTTGTATTTCTGTCCCCGTCCCTCCCGTCTCCCTTGCCAAACGCTACCTTAGTGACACAGAGACAGAAATACGGAGACATATTTATTGGTGGAGAGAAAAATTCTAGATAGAAAAACATAAAATTTATATACCTCTAAAAAGTAAAGATAGAAATTTAATATTTTTTTGTTCTAATAATACCATATACAAATTTAATATATTGTCTCTGTCTCCATTATTTCCATTATCTATATATCTCTATTCCCGTCCTCCTACCAAAAGCTACAAGAGTATTTAAAGACATATATATATATATAACGTATCATATGAGAAATGTGGTTATTATAAAAGTGAGAGGAGTTAATCTTGATCATTAGATTTTATATGAATAATCAAGATTAAAATGTAAAGTCACATAACTTTTTTAAATGAACATATGAGCATTAATTGTAATTAATTATCTTTCAATCTTGACCATTTATGTATGTTTATACGTCTTAGATTTGTTGCTCTAACTCTCATAATAAGTCATTTTCCTCATGTGATATGCCCTAGTTTGTTATGTGAGAAGTGAGAAGAAATTATTAATTATCAAATAAAATTATACAGGTAAGATTACATCCATAAATTAAGAAGGTGCATTGATTAACAGTGATTTGTGAAAGAGAAGATAGAAGGAGCACTTGATTTTTTTTTTATGGATGTAATCTTAGGGTATGTTTGGTTATGGAGTGAAAATAGGGATAAATTTTTCATAAATAAGGTTCATATGTAATTTTATACATAGAGCTCATCCATAAAAATTTATACCTTATTTTAACCCCGTAACCAAACATACCCTTAGGGGTATAATTTAATCTACTGGTTAAAAAATTTCTTTCTCACTTCTCACATAACAAACACATTCTCATATGATACATCATATATATATATATATATATATATATATATATAACTTACTAAATTTAAAATCAATGACATTAATTTAACTAAAAATCTTTTTTCTGAAAAACGCATACAAATTCTTTAAGCTTTGCTTTCCATAATTACATGCAAATTATTGATATGAACTTTAAAATGAGTCTAATTACTTTCTAAATTATGTAAAGGTGATTGTAAGCTTTTATTTATACAACATATTTGAACTTTTTAACTCCAGCAAGTCGATAATGTTTTTGGGGGAAAAAACTAATTTACACTATTGAATTTCATGAAATGTCATATGATCAGAGGGTCCATGGGTATCCAAAAATCTCAATCATAGAAAAAGACAAATGTTTTTATTAGCATATGCTGTGATACGCTCTGCAAAAGACACAATCTGTCACATATTTACTGTGAAATTCCCATGTTTGAGAATGTGCGTGGGATAGGTTCGCTGCAAATTTGTGGTGGTAGTTTGATAAGTGAATTTATTCCTTCAATTATTTGAAAGAATAAGTGCAAATAAATCCGTGTAAACCTCCACTTCTCACACGAATTATTATCCTCGGCCAACATATCAATGCGATTGAGAAAAAAATAACTTTTAAATATGTATTCGAATGCATAGTGTGTTTTGAGTTGAAAATCCACACTTTTAACCCAGAAATCCCCCCAAATTTGCATATGAATCCTTACTCAACCAATGATATAATAGGAAAATTAAAGAGAAAATTGGCAAAAGTTAGAGAAATAATTTTTTCTAATCCTTACCACAAGTAAAAATCTCCCTAAAATTGACAAATGATTAATTTTCATTTGTATAAAAATATTGTAAATATTAAGAATTTAATTTGAACACAATATAGTGTCATGATCAACCAAAATAATTTTAAGAAAGTGTCAAGTCATGTTGTTCACTATAATAATTACTTACCATGGTTTGATATCATTTTAAATTTCTATTAGTTGATAGGGTAAAATAAGCTTACACTACCCATTTATAGAAATTAAACACAATGTTTAATATTACAAACTTTTAGCAAGGAGAATAAACTTTTGCTAAGTTTTTATAAGTAAAAAGTGGAGGGAAAAAAATAGAGATGGCAAAAGAGGCTTGACCTCCCTCCCGTCGAGCTAACCAGCCTAATATATTATTTTTGGAGTAAGTGTCGAAATTTTAAACTTTTCCAAAGAACTTTAGTTAACCTAATCCATCTTGTCCGACTTGTGGGTTGGGGAATGCTCGGCTCGCGTGCTGTGTCTTTTTTTTTTTTAATAATTTTATTGTAGACTATGTTATTTATAGTGTTTTACGATTGTGCACATTGTAATGTTAATTTGTATACTTTTATAAGTTTATTATGGACATATGATTACTTGTTATGAGGATTTCTCATTTCTTATAGTCTATTATGAATAGAATTTGTGGAATGTAATTTAAAATTTGTGCATAATTGCAAATTATGAAATTAAAATTTTTCAAAATTTATATGAATATTATCTCATTGTCATATTTAAATAAAAACATTAATATTTTTATTTTTAAATTATTAAAGATGTATAAAGCATTGAAATAAATTTTTTATTAACTAATCTGCCAACTTGCCTAAAAACAACGGATGGGCATGACTCATTTGGACGGATTATTGGTGGAGCGGGTTAGCATGCAACCATGACTAGATCGGACAGGCAACTAATGATCTATTTGCTTTGGCTTTTCAATTTTAATTTTTAGTTTTAATTTTTTAGATTTTAAAAAGAGAATATTAAAAATTTTAAAAATTATAGATATGTTTTATTTGAGTTTTCAGCTTTCTAGATTTTATGAAGAAATTATTAAAAACTCTAAAAATTATAAATTTTAATTTTCAATTTTTTTTTCAATTTTCAGTATTTTCTTTGTAAAGTTCTGAAAACTAAAAAAATAAAAAATTCACACTAAATAAATCTTATAAATTTCAAATTTTAATTTTAATTATTTATTTTTAGTATTTCTTTAATAAAATTGAAAAAATTAAATCTGATACCAAAAATTGAAACCAGAAAAGTCTCTTAATGTTCACCGAAAAAACAAAAAAGGGAAAGAAAGAAAAGTCTCCGATATTATTATTATTATAACATCGAATTAAAGTGCCATCCAACCCAAAATTTTGTACTACACACTTTTTTCTCCATATGTGGTTGGAACTTCCTAATCGTCCCTGTCCAACGCAGTACAAACTCCCTCTCTCAGTCTCTCCCTCTCTCTTTCACACTCTCTCTCTCTCTCTCTCTCTCTCTCTCTGTCAGAGCTGTGTGTAGTACAAAGCAACCCTATCCTAGTACCCATCAGCTGGCAAGATCTTCCAAACCAAACCAAAACCCAAATCACGGCAATGACACCATTGACTCATATTCTATTTAAACCCCCTTCTTTTCTACGCCACCATAAATATTCCATTGCCCTTCTTCGTTCTCTTGTTCTGTCTCTCTTCTTCAGTTCACCATGCCCTCTTCTTCTTCTTCTTCCCTTCGCATCTTCTTCCTCTTCAGCATCATCCTCCTCTTCCTCTTCCTCTCCGTTTCTGCTCACAGCGGTCACCACGACGATGACGACGCCGACGCCGACGCCGACGACGCCGGTGACTCCGGCGGCGACGCCACCGACCTTCGGTCGAAGTCCTTGATCGTGGCGAAGATCGGGTGCCTGATAGCGATCTTCTTTGCGACCTTCGTGGCCGGCGTGTCGCCCTACGTGCTGAAATGGAACGAAGGGTTCCTCGTCTTGGGGACGCAGTTTGCTGGTGGCGTGTTTCTGGGGACAGCGATGATGCATTTTCTGAGCGATGCCAGTAAGATGTTTAAGGAATTGACGAAGAAAGAGTACCCTTTCGCGTTCATGTTGGCCTGTGCGGGTTACTTGATCACCATGCTCGCTGATTGCGTGATTTCTTCGGTTTTAGCGAAGCAAGGGACTCGTGCTGGAGCTGCTGCCGATGTTGAGGTTCAAGGTTTGTCCCTGTTTATTGAGTTCTCTTGATAACTTTTTTAGTTTAATTTCTATGCTGATTGTCCTTCAATCATGTATTCCCACCTATCTATCACGCCTAAGGCTTAGAAAGGTATGCAAATGCGTGCATAAAAATTAAACTTATGATATATATATATATATATATATATTGCTGGGAAAGTCATAATTTAGTTTTTGGTCTTGCACGCCAATTTGCTTTTGAAAATTATTTATATTTTTGGTAAAATATCAAATCGTTCCTCGAAAGAGGGATGAGACATCAAATTGATGTATTTTTCAATTCATTTGAAGACCAATTTGGAGTGTATTTTGGCAGATAATGTGTCACGTGATTAATTAAATACAAGGTGACAAATCAGACACCAATTGATGTTCTCCTCACAAAAGCCAAATTTTCGGGAACTTTTGGACAATGAAAATTAATCTGTCACAAATTTGTTTAGAACCAGATTGATATCTCCCATCCTTTCGAAAGTGCGCCTGCTATTTTTATAAAAAGTGCAATAGTGCATCAGTTGAACAGAAAACATCAAGGGTTTAGGATTTTGGGACAGTGATCATGTGTAATAATCAATCATTTTGATTTTGTCATTAAATTAAGATTATGGACCTTAATCTTTAAAGGCTATGGTGTATTTTAGAGGAGTCAGATCTGCAATTTTGGTGAGTATAAAAGGTTGGAGTTCTGAACCATTTTGAAGTACAAGTACACAATACTTGTTCTTGGTCTTTTACTGCTATTAGTGTGAATAATCATATGGTATACAAGGGTGCTTATTATGATGTTTGAATGCCGTGAAGAAAAAATAAAGTCATTGATTGTTTTGTTTTAATTCGAGTAGTAAGGGTGATAGTAAGTCAGAATGTTGAAATTTGAGTATTTGAAAATTGAAACTATAGTGGTACTTTTTGAGTTGGTCATAGTTATCATGGTACATCTATTTAGCAAAGATGAAGTTGATCTTTATTATTTGATTATTCTCGGTTTGACCTGGTCTAACCCAAGGTAACACTATTTTTGTTGTTCATTTTGCAGGGGCCGCAACGGGCAAAGGAAGTGGCAATGGTGTTACTTCTCAGTCACAATTCCAGGTAAGACATTCATGGTTTTATGCCAATGAAGTGTTATCTTAACAAAGTCTCCTTTTGGGGTAGTTTCATTTTCATGCCTTATTTACCAGTACTTTTTCTGGTTTTTCTTTTGTGCTGACAGGTCCATTCTGGTACCGATCACCACCTAGCGAACCCTGCCATTACATCTATCAGCTCATTTGGAGATACTATCTTGCTGATTGTTGCCCTTTGTGCTCATTCTGTGTTTGAGGGCTTAGCAATTGGAGTTGCTGAGACAAAAGCAGATGCTTGGAAAGCTTTATGGACAATATGTCTGCACAAGATATTTGCCGCCATCGCCATGGGAATTGCACTCCTTAGGATGATTCCTAACCGCCCTCTACTATCATGTGCAGTCTATGCTTTCGCTTTCGCCATCTCCAGTCCGATCGGCGTCGCCATTGGAATTATAATAGATGCCACGACACAAGGTGCTGTGGCGGATTGGATCTTTGCTATATCGATGGGTCTAGCTTGTGGGGTGTTCATCTATGTGTCAATAAACCATCTTTTGTCAAAGGGATATGTGCCTCATAAACCAGTAATGGTGGATTCAGCCTATTTCAAGTTTCTTGCGGTGTTTTTGGGCATTGGAGTGATAGCGGTTGTGATGATCTGGGACACCTAAGGAGCAAGAGGCATAACATAGCTTGGTTCCTAGATAACTTATCTTTGAAGCCTACGCAAAATCGTAATCATTTGTGAACCGTTATTAGTTTTGTAAGATAGGTACACTTGTTTTTTGTTTTATAAGGTTGGTAGTTAGTTAAAGATTGTTCACTTTTGGTAAAACAAAACAAAAAACAAAAATGAAGGGCTCCATTGCAAAGCATGTTCCATATTGCGGTATTGCCTCCCTTCAATCTAGGCAATAACCGACAACCTTGGAAACAAAAATGGGGTGGTAGATGTACTAAATTCTGCATGGACAAAGGTACTTTCCCGCATCGCGATTCAAACTCCCAAACTGTGCATTGTGTGCCATATAACTAGCCAAACAAGAAAATATAATATTATCTAGGGTCATATGTGTTGAAAAAAGTATCTTTGAACGTCAGCAAAAAAGAATTTTGAACACCAACTTAATTGTTAAAAAGCGTCAATAGAAGTATGTGATTGTGAAGGAAAAAAAAAGTCTTGGCATGAACTAATGATTTTTATTTTTCATCTTTTTTTGACAATTATTGGCCGTAGAAAATATTATAGACTATAAGGTATTTCTTAATTGAGCACATTACAGTTAGCCACATTTTGAAAATGTAGCCAATCTGTCAATCCTCATGCTTTTCTGACTGGGCAAGTCTGGTGTGGGAAGTGTCTCATTTAGGCACATTATTTATTAAAATTAACTACATCAGACAAATGAGTAAATGCTTCAACAACATAATGTTTCCAGCCACTAACCGTGCCCCTAAGTGTCATGTCGCTGTTATACCTGTTTGATTGGTTATCTATCTACCTATCTCTATTCTTGTTTGATATTATTATTCTAGAACTATAACTAAAAATTATTTATATTAACCTAACTGTAAGATTAAATGAGAGAATATCATTACCAAACTGAAAAAAAAGAAGAGAGAATATAACCGAGAATAGCCAAAACAAGAGCTTAGGATTAGTGCACTGACTAGTCTTTGCCCTTCAATAGTGAAATAAAAGACTTATTATAGGAAAAACAAGTACACTAAAGTTAGACAAAAGGAAAATCACCAAAGACATCCGTCATCCAGTGCGAGATCAAAAGGCAACAGTAAATACTATAATTCATATCTCAAACTAAAAGAAAAGAGAACATATAGCATCCAAATGAACTTTGATAATAAAGTCAACCGAATATAGTTGAGATATAGAAAGTTGCCTCTCCAGGTTGTTGATGCTTACAAGTTTCACACCTAAACTAGGTTTGTCTTCAGATTCAGTTTGACCAATTAAGCTTTCACAATGATAATAAAAATATCCGATAACATAACTGCCACAAGTGCAAAAACATTTCCCGCCCTCCCCTTCCCAGAGTTGTGACACTAGGTGCTTAGAAGAATCACAAATTATACTCATGCAAGAGTAAACAAAAATTTCAGCAAAAAGTTAAAGAAGTAGCAAAGAGTATTTTAGGATAACCCATTAGTCATATTTTCAGATCATCCATAGAAATAAGATCTTTACCATTTCTTCTGGCTTGAGATGCCCTCCTGGAACTTTGCAGAGTGTATTTCCAATTTGCAATATACATATATGACAATTATTGTATTCTCGTACCAGGAAAATGAAAGCATATTGTCGCAACCGGGATTGCAACTGGGACGGCAAAAAAGAGTTATTAAAATTGGAGTCGCCATTAAGCTTATTTGAATTGGAAAAACATGGAAAAACCTATTTTATTTTAGAAAATAATCTTCAAAAATTAGATATGGGTTTGAGAGTCGGTTATGCATAGGGAAAGATAGGAACCTAATCCTACAGCACCTCTAATACACCCCGTCCTTAGACGGTACCTTAGAAAATTGTGCAAATTAATTAATAACCATTAAAAATTTCAATAAATGAAGACAAAAAGTTACAATTTAAACACATAAGTTATGAAAATTAATTTAGTAGAATTTTTACAATTTGAACATATAAATTAAGAAAATTAATTTACACAAATATATTTACAACTTAAACAAATAATTTAAGAAGAATTAAGTTTGGTTTGGCAAGGATTGCTTGCTCCTACGTATCCTCTGGTGCAATAAGAAACTCAAAGTCACGTAGTTCTAGAGAAAATATTTGTGTGTTGATGGATTTTAATTAACTAAAATATTCTTTGGTGAAACATATTTTCCCTTTGAAAAGCAAAACCAACCCTTGAAAAGAATTTATGTTAGGATTCAGCTACACAATGAATCCTTGCGATTCAACAATAGTGAAGATAACATTTGCTACCCAATCACTGTTATTGATCACTTCATAGTAAATTATTTTATTCATTTTTCAATATTTATTTACAAAAAGAAATATGAAATAAATTTTTCTTATCTCTTGACACTAATTCAACATGAATGGACAAAGCTAATATATGAACAAATAACACACATGCAATCAACCTATACAGAAACATCAAGAAAATGAAAAATAATAAAATAAAATAAAATAAACGAATAGCCCAACAAATTACATGCATAAGGAAAGGAGATAACTCAAACCAAACTACAAATTTTAGTCCAACCAGAACATATAAAAGCTAAAATAACCCAAACACCCTTCTCATTCATTTTGATTTTTCTGATCAGAACAATCCAACAAATCATACAAAAAAAAAGAAAAAAAAAAAGGCATCAAACTAAATTATAAAGGATATCACCACTTCCTTAAATGCATGCTAATCTGAAAAATGAGACAATCAAAACATCATCATTATTTTCTAAAAAAAAAATTACACATATAGTCCAGATAGCAAAGTCTTTCTACGCATAAAATAATACGTATAGTAGCCCCACCCCACAGAAAGAAAAAAAGAAAATGACCCACGTAAATACTGAAAGCACAATGCAAAATAAAACTATAAATCTAGCAAGCCATCATGAGAAACGTCTACAACAACAAAAACAGTAGTTTGGGGACTTCGTTTTCTAGAGTTTGGTTTATACCCATTAGCCCACAAACGAAACTGATAAAAATAATTCATGAGGAAAATAATAGAATAAAGAGAGCAAAGCATGGGCTTTATGAGAACAATCACACAAAATAATAGAACAAAAGGGGACAGAGCACGGATTTTATGAGAACAAACACATAAAATAATAGGATAAAGAGGGCAAAGTAAGTAAAGAAAGGTCTGGAACGTTAGAGATGATGATTTCATTTTTTTTTTTTTTCGAAAAGTTCAAACACACACACACATGTACAGACACGCGTAACACACACACATACAAAAGGGACTCTCTTTCTTTCACACACACTAACACACTCATACCCACATATATACTTTCACACACGGAGAGAGAAAATGAGAATCAGAGAGTGAGAGTGAACAGCCGCGTGAGCAAGAGGGAAAGGGTAAGGGAGAGTCGCGCGGCCACAGCGAGATGGAAGGAGGCGCTGCGCGGCTGTGGTGTTTGCGAAAAAGAGGCAGAGCAGCAGCCTGCCAGGCGACGGCCTGGTGGTTGGCCGAGATGGGCTCGCAGAGGGGAAGGTCGCTAGCTGGTTTTGCAGGGGAGGAGAAAGGGGAGGCACAGCTGAGCTGATATGGCAGAGAGCAGGTGAAGGACAATGGTGGATTTCTGTTCTTTATTCTCTCTCTCTTTTTGGTTTTGTTTTTGGTTTGATTTTTTTGGTTGGGTTGCTGGTGGTAGTGATGATGGAAATTGTGAATGTGTGTGATGGTTAATGGGTTATGACTGTGTTGGACTTAAAGGTTAAATGACTATTGTGAATGGTGATGGTGAAGGTGTAAGGTTTTTTGATGATGATGGAGTATTTTTTTTTTTTTAAGGAAGAAAGCTCAAGCTCCAAGATTGTAATGATGGACTCCCTCTCTTATTCCTTAATTTGCTTGTAATTTTTTATTCTTGTAAGTCTCCGAATCACTAAAAAAACTCTCTCTCCATTAGATTGGAGATTGTAATCAGAGATCCCCTCCGAATGTGAATTTTGATCCCATTTATATAGTCATTGTGAATCAATTTTGTCAAATTTGATGGCAGCCATTTTTAATCTAACTGATATGATTTGCTGATTTCATGGGATTTTCATCCGTTGCATCTGATTCCCTGCATGTTTTGTTGCTCTTAATTTCTGACTTTTTCATGTATGGTTCATCAAATCTTTTCAAAAAGTCAATTAAAAAAAAATAAAGGGGCTGAAGGCACGCCTTGTCATGTTAATCTAAAGAAGACAATAAAACAGTAAATGAAATAAAAAATTTCAAAGAAAGCAATCGGTGTTGTTCTTTCTGACTTCTCTTACTGCTCTTTTTGACTTGTTCCCGTGATGCATGCTTGCAGCTTGCACTTTCTCTACATGTCTTTTTCCAGCTGATAGATTTTATATTTTTATTATTATTATTTTTTAAAATTTACAACTCAAAACAAACCAAAACAAAATGGACTTATTTTTATTTTTTTTTTTTGGGTTTGCAGTTCAATAAAACGAAATGGGCTTGACCAAAATTTTTATGTTAAAAAAAATGAAATGGGTTTAATCAAGACAACATGAAATGGGCTTTACTTAAAAAATGAAATGTGATGAGAATTTTACTTTTTTTTATCAAATAACTAAAAAAATAAAATCAAATGAAATGAACTGAAAATTAAAAGAAACTTAAGTTTTTTAATATGAGCCAAACAAAATCGAGTGTTCACACGTATATATTCTGAGATAAAATTTGCAAGGGAAGATGTATTACAATAGATAAAGAGAATAAAACCTTTAATTGATCCTTGAAAGAATTATGGAACATCAACTCAGTCCTGAATTGAGTTGTAATATCAATTTAGTCAATGAAAAATATATAGCATCTATTTAGTTCTCCAAAGATTAAAATTTATTTCAAGTTAGTTCAATAGATCAAAAATATTTGAATTAACTTGAAATAAATTTTAATCTTTGGAGGTCAAATTGGGGTCACAAATCTCTCGAGAGCATGCTTATCAAATCGAGAGATGAATTGTGTATCGGAAACCTTATTTTTTGAATTGTGAATCAAATCATATAGTGAATCGTAAGATACATGATCAATAATTAAAAATAGCATACATATATTTTTCATGTAAATAACATAAAAAAGTAACTACATATTAGTAATTTAAAGTCAAATAACTCCTCTTAAAATAATAAATCGGTCCCATAATTCCATATGTATTTCAAATAAAAAGTGTTAAAGTCATAAGTCATAATAATATTAAAATCATAATAACAAAATTACTTGAGTCAATGGTAAAAAAGATAGTGACTATATAAATTTTGCAATTTATCCCATAAAAAAATTTCAAAAGTTAAAAACAAAAAAGTTAGCAAACATGTCACTATCTCCAATATGATATAATTATCACTTCCATTTAGTTTCTATCTCTTAAAACGAGATAAATCATGTTTGCACATGTAAAGTGAAATTATCTTTGCTACAGGAGCCGTATTATGCTAACGATATAACCCGTTTGCTATTTCAAGAAACTCAATGTATACATTGGTCGTTTTTCAAAATATTTTCTTTAAATTGGTTATGTTGTCATTCCAAACGTATTGCCTTAACACTTTCTGAAGAGTTCTGAAATATACAACCTAAAGGTTAGAGGATAAAATACATTTTACACTTTAATATATTATACTATTATGTGTATGTGTATGTGTGTGTGTACAACATTGATGTGAATAAAATTTGGATGATCTTATAAATAAAAAAATCCAGATGATAGCATAGAATTGAGATAAAATTCTAAAAACTTGTATATTCTAGATTATATTAATATCTACTTAATGTTTTGCTCGAAGTTACTTAAAGAAAAATTCCATTTATCCTTCGTATTTGTACCATATATTCTATATTTTGCTTGAAGTTTCTCAAAGAAGAATTACATTTATCCTTTGTATTTTTCTATAAATTTATAGTAATTATTGAAAATGAGGGGAGCGAAGCATTTCAGAATTAAAATAAAAAGATCATATATTAATTCTTCAAGCCATATATTTTAAATTTTATTAATTTCTATCTATATATACTAAAATAACATATATTCTACAATATATTGATATCTATGTATGTTTTGATCGAAGTTATTTAAAGAATAATTACATTTATCTTTCATATTTTTTTTTCAAATTTGTTTAATTGATTATAGAAAATCAATTTGATTTTAAATTAAATTTTACTATTCATTTTTATTTAAAATAACAATGAATGAGCAATTGATAAATTTCAAGATAATGTAAATGGAATTCATAACATCATATTATTGAAAACATAACTATAATCCTTTCATTGTTTTCATCATATGGAAAGACCAGTACATTGTCAATACAAATTGAGTGATGTTTGGTGTACAATTAAATTGCACAACATATGCACACCACACATTTTATCACCATTGAATTTGATGAATGAATGGGATGAGTGGAGACCACACATCACATCCAATGGTGAAAGATGTATGGTATGCATTTGTTGTGTAATTTAATTATACACCAAATATTATTGTACAAATTATTTCTATTAGAAAAATCAGAAACACCTAAACCTAAAAAGTTAAAGATACATTGTTCCAATAGAATTTTCTAATAAGGAAAACCATTATAAAACAAAGAAATTGCATTTATTGACAATCATTGTATGAAGAATCCCAAGCAGAAGTTGATTCCTTCACTCATTGGATTTCGAATTACATGTTATCAACACTTGTAAGATAGCATAAGGTAACATTTACTTGTACCTAATAAAGATTAAAGTAAATAAGATAAAAAGAAGCAATGTATATTAACCAAAAAGAGAAGTAATATGTATTAGAACAAAATGAAAATATGAATGAAAATATCATATTAATCAAATAAAAGTGAGATAATATGATCAGATATAATAAAACAAAATAAAAGTGGGAGAGATGAATCATTATTACCAAGATTTTGTTGTCTAGCAACATATGGAAAAATGGACAATGCTTTAATCCAATTGATTATTTAGATGAAGGCGTTACTAAATTTACAACATATAGAATAATCATTATAGAACACAAGAACATAATTAACACGAAACATGATTAAAAAGGAAGAGATGAATGATTATCAACAAGATTTGGGTCTACCAACATGTGGAACAATCGATAATGTTTTAATCCAATTGATGAGTTAGATGAAGATGTCATACTAAATTAAAAAAATCTAGAACAATTATTATAGAATGCAAGAACTATGTTCACAGAAAAACATAATTAAAAAATTCTTAAATATAAGACTGGTAGAAAAGAAAATCATCATACAAAATGAATTTGGGCCCATACTTGCAACATTAAATAAAAAAAAAATGATGAATACCAATTCTAATTGGATACATTATGTATGCAAGCAAGGCTACACACACACACACATATATATATATAGTGACAAAGGAAATAATATATATCAAATCAATCATAGAAAAATAATGTGGTATCTTTCAAAAATTTGTTTAATTATAATTATTTGTTATTTCGATGATTTGACTTACTAATTATGATAATATTATGCTATAATAAAAGGATATCATAAAATATTATAATAAATTGGTATAATATTTAGATTTTCAAAAAAAATTACGTATTAAATTCTCATAAAATAGAATTTGACACTTGTAAAAAATTTTCGGAGAATGAATTCCTAATTGTATTATTATAGGATATTTATTATTGTCAATATAGGTTATTGAAGCATACTTATTGAACACCACCAATATTGTGGTTTTTGGTTATTGAGAGTACCCTTCACATTATTGAAGAGCAGTTTTGTGAGAGCTAAACAGTTCAATAGCTCTCAAAAAATCTTAACAATATAAAAATGGTCTAAGCTCCAGTCTTTCTAACTATTGCTAATTAATTAATTAATCAATTAAAATTTAAAGAAATCATAAAAGATAAAATCACAAGTATATTTTATTAGTTATTAATATATTAAAAATATAAGACTGAAAAGTACATCTTAATACCTATTTAGTTAATTGTAAATAACCACAAAATGTTGTTTAAATAATATTTATTAGGTTTAATTACTCTGCAAGTCCTTATAATTTCACTCAATTTCCAATCAGGTCTTTATAGTTTAAAGTTTTTAATTAGGTCCTTATATTATATAAAATTTTTCAATTGAATTCCTACGAAAAAGTAATTATTATAAAAAATAAAATACCCTAGTATATTCCATCTCTATCTATCTCCATCTCCTATATCATCTATCTTCTATCCCCACCATCACCTACCTCCCCACCACCACCACGACTAACAACCGCCTAACATGATGGTGGGCATAGGACCCACCTCCTCCTCCTACTAAACCTCCATCATGGCCCCCGCCACAGCCCGATTCCCCTTCATCTGCCCACTCCTTCACCACCACCACCAACAACAACCACCTACTCCCCCTAACAACAACCACAACAACAAAAAGTAAAACAAACATTTTCATTTCCTTTACCCTATATACTTTTGAGTTCGATATAAAGCAAAGAAAATCCTATGAAACACACGCATTTTGGTTGAGAATTGAGCAATGATATGAAAATAAGGCCCAAAAGCAGAACTGCGGCCCCTCCAACAACTATTGCTGCCAACTTTGCGCTGTTGTTGTTGCTGCTTGCCCCTGTGCATTCATAAACTTTGCCTCTGTTGTTGTTCTATATTTTGCACAAATTTTGCACATATTAAGTGACGCTTAAAGAAAATTAGAGCGACAAATTCAGCAAAACATAAGTATAACTAGTTGATAAAATAAAATATGAAACTAAATCTAAGAAATGTAAGCATTAGGAGTAAGGTAGAAGTAAGGTGGAAAAGTATATAAAATGTAGAACGAAATGAAGATAGATAGAAATTGAATATATTATGGATTATCTATTTTTGTAACAGTTATTACTAATAAGGACTCAATTTAAAAATTTTATATAATATAGGGATTTAATTAAAAAATTTTAAATTATAAGAATCTAATCAATCACTTGTAAAAAATTAAAAAAAATAAATAAAGGTAGATACAAGACTTCTGCCAAGTGAAGCAAGTCTAGTTTGTGTCCCAAATGCTCAAAATGATGCCCATCAGAATCATATTGAATAATTTTGTTGTACTCTGCCAACTCACACATTACACTTCCTTGCCTACACTTGTACGTGGATAACTGAATATTGTTTAGGAAAAAAATTAAATACGATTTTAATCCTATAAATATAATCCATTTTGATTTTATTCCCTCTTAATATTTTTTCAGTCTTAGCCCATCATTTTACTAATATTATATTTTGTCCCTACCATTAATTTGTACTATTAAGTGCCGTTAGTTGTATCGATCAAGGAAAAATTTTGAAGATATTTATAAGAATAAAAAAAATAAAATTTTTAATATTGACAAAGATTAAATGCATATTTTGAATTATATTTAGGGAACTAATATAGGGAACTAATATAAAGCGAAGACTAAAAACATAATACCAGAAGAATGAGGGACTAAACCAAAAATGTGTTTAAATGAACAAAAATAAAAATAATCTACATTTATAGGCGCAAAAAATATATTTAAGACAAGGGAAAATTTAACTCTTGTAATTGTTTCATTTGGCTAGCCTAAAGGAAGACCAAACAAGAAAAAACCTGTGCTATTTTGATCTTTAATATGCTGGTGGCTGCAAATAAATGAGGCTGGTAAGACTAACTGAAATTACCCAACAACATTTGTCAAAGAAATCTACGTTCTGATACAATCAATGGAAAGGAAGAAAATACACACACACACACACTTGGACTGTCGAACATCACCCTCAACTATATACATCTTTGAAGGCAACTTAAACAACAAAAACAAAAAATAATCTAATCAGCTTCCCAACATACACATTTACTACCACTATTTACATTCTATTAGACTAAAATTGCACTCAGAATTACAACAAAGCATGGGATGGTTGAAAAGTGAAAACCTCTACAATCAGCAACATTCACTTCCAAAAAAATTGTTTATGCAACCACTTCTGTGAGTTCCATAGCTTTATATTCCTGCCCAGAAGTTCCAAACTCCTTCATATCCTTATTATCATCATTATCGCCTTCCTTGTTATCAGCATTATCATTGCTGTCCTTGTTACAATCATCACCATTATCTTCATTAACACAGTTTCCATTCATCTCAATATTTTCAACTTTAGTACTTTTCTCTGAAAGGGGATTGTTATCATTGTTATCCCCATCTTCAGCACAGCCCTCACGACATGCGATTTTCTCTTCGGCAATATCTGGTTCATTAGGCTTGTTACTAGCAGGAACTTCATGACACGAATTAGCAAAACCTAGAGAGTCCCCATCTTTAGCTATGGATGGGGACATGGAATGCTTTGTGTTAAAGCTATTAATATTGAATATAGTTGAGGTTATATCAGGCTTTGCCTTGATATCAATCCACCTGTCCCCCAACCAATCTCTAGATATTCTCAAATTCTTCTTGCAGACTTTCATTAGCAAGCCTTCACCTGATACAGGCAAAAAATAATTCTATTATAAGATGGAGAAGAATGGTATAATTTAAAGAAAAGAACTGGCTTTGAAAATAGCATCAATATAGCATACCAGGAAAGTATACTTGCACGTTATCATCACCATAGTTTTCAACTCTGGTTACAACCCCCTCCCACCAGCCATCACTCCACCATGCATCCACTGCGGTTCCAGCCCCGACAACCAGTTCTTGATCCTCTGAAGTTGGAGCTGGCCTGATTGTGGACCGGCCAGCATGCCTCATCCCAAGTTTATCAGGCATGGCCAACTTGAAAGCAGGGATCCATTCCTAAACGATGGAAAAGATCAAGATAAGAATGTTGAATTCAAAATTGAGATGTTTGAATGTAATAAATAAAGAGAACATCTCATTGGATATCCCATTATCCATTTACCTGAAGACTTTGAATTTATCATCCGTCAGCACTAGGAAACTCAACTCCCTCCATAAAAGAATCCTAGATGATCTTAATTCTTTCATAGCATTGCTTAGCTAAATAGATCAAGCAAACTGTTTTAAAAGTATCTCTAGTAAAGTTACTGCCATAGGAGTTCACCAAGTTTGAACAGAAAAGAACTTTTAAGCAGTAGATCCTTATCATTAAGAAAATTATTTAAAACTTGGAATAGTTTATTTCAGCTCATTAGTCTAACATATTCCACATTAGACTTAACCTACAAGGATAAAAAGAACATTTCTTTCTATTTACTAGTTGCTACAGATATAAAACCTTAAATCATTTGTTTGGCCATGAAAAAACCTTCAATACAAACCCCCTTTATTCATGAACCTATTGTAGGATTTAACTATCACAGAAAATTGAATAAATAATACATCAAAATCGTGATTATATATACCTCAAGATTTCCACTTCCATCTTCATCTTGAATATCATCATATTGGACTTTCAACTGTTTCCGAGATACCTGCACAACTATACACCTAAACCAGCAGCCTCTGATGCCACTATCTTGACAGAGAACCTCTATCTTGTCGTCAACCTTATATGTGATGTTATACCAAGGTCGACATTCAACCTGCTTCAAAGAAAACAATCTCTTATCTGGCTTAGCATAATTTACATCCCGCAAGTTTTTGTACACCATCATTTGCTGACTTCTAATTAACTTCCTAACTCCCCGGCGACCCATCGAAGACTGAGGAGACTCCCTATCACTTCTCTTGGCTCCCAGCTTTACATCATCACCTGCACTCAACTCTTCATCTTCTCTTGCAAGGCTATCACCCCTATCAAAATGCAAGCAAGAAAGAATTGGTTGATCATAGTAGCCATGCAGTTTACTCAAGTCAAAGGGCTTGACCTTGTTGCTTCTAAATTGCCTAAAGCACAAATGTATTCTGTCTGAAGAAGTGGGAGAAAAAAAAGGCATGCATTTTTCATAATGTTCACGAGTTAAGACAGTGGCAGGACCATCAACACACTCTGCGCTAATGACTTGAGAATAAGGTGTGATAAAAACTTCCCGAGGATGAGGATTTCGAACAGGAATTACACCCTTGACTTCCTGATTATGGTGAAACCACCTCACTTTAACCTTTTTCTGCCCCCTCCTGTCTTCATACATATCCTCTAAATAAGCAATGTAATGATTCTCTCCCTTCCCCATGACGAAAACAAAAGATTGAATCTGCATATCAGAAGGAAGGCAAGTGTGAGAAAAAAAAATAACATTTAGATATTTATGTACAAGAAAAAAAAGCATATGATGTTTTCTTGCTGGTTGCAGGTTTGGTTTCACATGAAGGTTTTTTGCTGGTTTCAGGTTTGGTTTCTCTGTTGGGTAGGGTGTGTGAATGGACTTCATCATTAAACAAAAAAGGATACAATGTATTTTAAACCCCTGAACTTTAGGTCATGTGCAGTTTGTGCCTTGACTTTTTAAAACGTACATCGCGACACCCTAAACTTTACAAATAGTACAAAACACCCCTCAACATAATTTTGGCAACTAGTAAAAATATGATTTATGCGCACTTAACCCCCTACTATTTCTAATTTATGCAACCTAACAACTTGTTTGTTGATTCACTTGTGCACCTAACTCCTGATTTTTTTATTGTGTCCAACCTGACATCCTGCTATGAACTAAAGTTTTGCACTATTTAAAATATTCAGGTGTTTTGCACTATTTGAAAAGTCGGGATGTAAGCTGCATATGACATAAAGTTCAGAGTGGTAAAATACATTTAACTCTTAAAAAAAATTCGCTGCTAATATTAGTGTTTACACTTCTCCTACGTTGCCATGGTCATGTACAAGTTGTACACTGTCACCAAAATTAACTCAAATTATAAGTACTACTGAAATATTTCATTACAAAAGAGATCCTTTCTGCTTTTCTTAAACTAAAAGCACCAGTTACTTCCCTGCATACTCTACCCAATCAAACATCAGACACCCAGCAACAATACTACACACCTCGCTTCATGTCCTTTTTCCTATACTTTCTTTTATATTTTTTTGGGGTAGGAGGAGGATGGTGAGGGATACTTACTGCTATTTTGATGCCATTCCTGCAGAAAGCATGATAATGCTTAAGCTGCTTGCCACACGTCCACGCGACTCCGGACCAAACAATGTCCGAAGTGGATAATTTGGAGTTACTCATTAGAAATCCCTGAAAAAGAGCAGTATGTGTACATGAAAAACATTCATTACAAGCAGTATGTTTGTGGTGGGGGATGTAAGAAAAGAAAATGGATATACCTTGCCATTTGCTAATTTTGCAGACAGACCAGTAACTTCATTGACACTGCCATTTGAGGCTTCATGAGCTTGACCCAAATTATGACTGGGTGACACTGATACAATAATTTTCAAAAGAACACATTAATATAATCTTATATGTGTTTTAACTATTACTTTTCCTATTTGAGGACGTCAGCAGTTTTTATTGAAGGGTAAAAGAAGGAATTTTATTAGAAAAAAGAGTACTGTGCTATTGGTAGAGAGGTCTTCTATCCTCTAAAACAGGAATAACAACAACAACAACTACTTAGCCTTGTCCCCCAAAGTGGCGTTGGCTAAATGGATTGAGCGATGCCACAGAGCTCTATCACATATCACATATGTTAAAACAAATAACATTTAAATCTCTTTTGATTATTCCTCTAAAGCAAGAATAAGTAAGAAGAAAACAATATTGAAGAAAACTTTCAGTGATAAAGTAAAGAGCACCTCAAAATCCAGACTGCCTATAATACAGATTCCCAACAATTCTAGCATGGACAACATCAGAGACGTTGAAGCAAATAAAATGTTGTCAAAAGGATGTGTTCACATACATATGTGAGTATTATGCACCCAGCACTCCAGCTACACATAACAGCACAAAAATATTTATTGAACCACATGCATACAGCTGTTTTACACAAGAAACATATATCAAAGTTAATTAGTACTTGATTGTAACTCATAAACCCCTACCATCCCTATCTTGTGTTTGAGTTTGTGCATAAGTTTGTACAAAAAATAAAAATTTCAAAGTGATAGCAACCAGCTATAATTAACAAGTATCAATTTACCACTTCTATCTCCCTGAAGATGCTGTTTTGAAAGCGTTGACGTAAGCCAATCCACCACCTCTCTTTTAGATCTCCATTTGAAACCAGCAGGAACAGCACCCTCCTTCCCACAAATCTCAAGGAAATCCTCAGCAACAACATAGAACATGTGCCTAACACTCCTCTCAGTGCCCACAACTGCAAGAACAGATTCCCCAGCAGAATCCTTCAGGTAATAGTGGACCACACGATTGCCACGCTCCTGCGAAACAAACTGCTCTTTCCATTCCACAAAACAGCGATCAGTTACCACTGCCATCTTGAAGAGAATGCCAACTGGAGTTAGCAGAAATACAAGATATGCAATTGACTTCAAATCAATGGCAAGAGATCCAGACCATCTTGTTTCACTTGTCCAAGAGGACAATCAGATAGATCCACATCCATAAAGCAATAACACTCTACCATACTATCATCATAAAAAACAATAAGCCTCTGAACAACTTCAATCTACAAACTCTAGGTAAGAGCTACTCATGAAAACTCATAGATCTTTACAGCATAAAACTAAGCACAATCCTCATAAAACACATAACCCTTCAGAAACCCTAAATAAACAGATATCCCCTTTCAAATGATATCCAACAAAAAATAAAATAAATCCTCTCATCAAATAAGAAGGGCTTTTCAATCTGAATAATACATCATCTAAGGACTAGTTTGACCCTTTTCCTCAATCTCACAGGGCTCAGAGGAGGCATGATCCTCTAGTGAAATTGAAAAACTCTCCAAAACTGACCAGAGCCACAGCAACCTCCACTGAATGCCTATCAACAAACAGATCAGAAAGAAAACATTTAGGAAAACAGATCCAGAGGCTGACAAACCCAATAGGCAGAGAGTTACTGGGTTTTAGGCCACACCAAAGGTTGCAATCAGCCAAAAGGGTATCCAAATTCAGAGAAACGAAAGATATTTTTCCAAGAGAAAGATTGAATCTTTTATAGAATATTCTGACAAAAGGCGCTGATGGGGATCATGGGGTGTCTAGAATGAGGGTCTTGAGCTGAGGGGAGAACACAGAAGAGGAAGGAGGGGAAGAAGGAGAAAGAGGGTGGAAGGGAACAAAAGAGAGAGTGTGGTCAGAGATGTTGATGATGAAGCTGAAGAAGAAGAAAGTTGGAACCTTGAAACTGCCATAGACATGGAGAGTGAGAGAGAGTTTTCTTGCAGAGCTGAGGGGATTGAGTACAATAATAGCGGCAGGTTTGCACAGAAGGGCAGGGATAAAAAGTTGGGAACTGGTTGTTGGTATTGGAAGAGTTAAGGTGAAAAATCAGTTATACGTAAGATGCTCTCTGTTAAATCAAAGGTGCACTATATATATTATTTTTGTATTTCCTAAAAAAGATATATAGAAATAAAACTTTGACCTTCTTTTAATAATTTTTTTTAAAATTCTCAAAGTACGGTATTTTTATAAATTTTAAAATTATAAAATAAAGAAATTATGTTGGTTGTGTTTATTTTTTTACTTATTATGTTTTAGGCTTAAATATGTTTTTAGTACTTGAAAAATAAATAAATTTTAATTTTGGTCCTTAAAGTTCTTTTTGCTTGGTTTTAATATAAAAAAAATTTAAATTGCATGGTTTCAGAAATTATTGTCCGTCTATCTATGTTAAATGCTGAAGCAGTTATGATGGGTTTGAAAATTTAATTCTATATAATAGACAATAATCATATGTAACAAGAATTAAAACCGGACAATTTTAAAAATATTTGGACCAAAACCAAACAAAAAATAATTTTAGGGTCAAAACTACAAATTACTTATTTTGATGGATAAAAACATATTTATATATGATTTTTTTTATCAACTATAAGACAAAAAAAAATTAATTTTTATCAAGCGATGAAAAAATCATGAGAATGTTTTAAAAATATATATTTGAAAAACTCTTTTTTTAGAGTTGTAATACGCCAAATTGTTTCTCACAAATGTTTAAAATGACAAATTAATCCTTTGGGATATAGAAATCTCATCGTGCTTCCTCACCTTTTACAAAAGAAGACACTAGTCTCTATATTATTTGAAGATTCCAAGACTTGGCATAAAAGCACAAGTTGAACAATAAATTGATGACGTCGCTCAACACTAGACAACCTCATTTTGGTATAAGATGTATGAAAATAAAAAAGAAAAGGAATGGGAATGTTAGAGTTTGAGAATCCACAGACGTGGTTAATAAAGAAGATCAAAATGTAGTAATTTCAGTGTAAGCTATTAGCAATAAAATACTGTGGAGCTTAGCAAAGGGTCAAATTAAGAATTTAACAATTAACGTGTACTTTGTCACTAATGATATGTTTGTGAGTTTGGATTTTGGAAATGAATAGAGAATAATAGAGGACTTGTAATATAATTTTATATTATAAATTATTCTCTCATCTCTCTTTCGAAATCCAAACTAGTAAATATACTCTAAAAGAATATTTTGAAGTTTGGATTTTGGAGGAGAAATGATGGAGAAAAATGGTTTATAGAGTAAATTTTAAAGATTAGAAATCCTTTGTTCCCATCTTTTCCCTTCAAAACTTAAACTTACACACATACTCTAAATGTTGAGTGTTTGGCAACAAGTTAAAATAAGGACTAATGTATTTCCTTTTTAGAAAAGTGAATCCTCATAAACTAATTTGTCAGGCACGATATTTTCAAGGGACAATTTTGGGTTCTTTTTTTTTTTTAAGTTTTAGTTCTCGTAAAATAGTTAGAGTATATCTCTTTAATTCTTTTGAAAAAATTAATTTATAAGAGATTAGCTTTTATGCACTTATGGTATGTTGGATTAAGGGTTAAAAATGAGAATAAATTTTTTTTAATGAGTTTTATGTATAAAATAATACATGGACCTCATCTATGTAATTTACGATATAAAATAATTTTACACCATCAACTACAAATTTTAAGAAAACTAATAAATTATAGTTATTGAATAGTTATTTACTTTGATTTCAAATATTTTTTAAAAATTCTATTAATTATAGTAAAAAAAATTAATTTTTTATTATTGATTTTTAAAGGCTTTGATTTCTCAAAATTATTTAACTATATTTAAAATTTTTATGCATTTTTTAATTTGAAAATGTTCATGTTAAAGAAAAACTCAACAGACAAGAAAAAACAATCTTAATCGATTATGATTGATACCTATAGGCACAATAGACAAATAAGAAAATATGAAGATTTGAGAACCTTTTTATGTTTAATTTTCTTTAAAATTTAATTTTAATACGATGGTAATATAAAAAATATATTTTTTGTTTGGCAATTTAGTATTATATTGTTAAAAACATTAATTTTTATATTTTAAAATTATATAAAATAATCAAACATATAATTAATTCATAATGTAAAATTTTACCTAACATTACATCAAATTTAGAATTGTTTCTTATTAGACCATTTGTTGTTGTTGCTGTTATTATTATTATTATTATTGAAAAACAAATGTGTAGCTCAAATATATTTTGGGTTTCTAAAAAATAAGCAATTAATTTTTTTGCCATTAATATGTCTATTGATGCGAGCTATCGCAACTTATAAACAAATTAAAATTTATAAAGTGTCAAGTTGCATAAAAACTGTGGTAAAGGACATAATTCAAATTATTTCATATGGAGGTGTTTTTAGTTAATTTGTGAAATTGGATGTTTAAAAATTGTTGCCATAATAAAAATTAATAGAAAAAATTATACAAGAAGAATTATTTGCACAGTGAGTTCTTCAAATTAAGAATTATTCAATCATTTATTAAAATGATTAATTCATGGCGATAGTTATTTTCATTAATTATGTTATCATACGACAATGATACAATTTTACTTAGTGGTCACATAATTGCACTCCCACTAAGGGTTTGACTTATACATGCACTAGTGATTTATAATTACAAAAATGCTATTTTGACACTCAAAAGTGGGTGTTTAAGTGAGACACCCACTTTATTACCATTGGATAGAATGGTGGTCTCCACTATTTTCATCCATCCATCACATCCAATGGTGATAAAGTGGGTGTCTCACATAGACACCCACTTTTGGGTGTTCAAATAGCAATGCTCTTATAATTATAGTTCTATGAGTCTATGCCAGTTTAATTACCAATTACAACAACCTAATCTTCTAACAGAGTTAATTTCAATTCCTTACCAAATGGATATAATTTAATCAATTGATAATATACCCCAATAAAATTCTAATTATGCATACAACTCACAATGTGCATGAACACAAAATCAAGCAGCTCTCAAACAATTGCAATAATTCATATAATCAATATTGAAGAGAGATAACAAAAAGAAAAGAAAAATCAATCACAAATCACATTAAAAATTGGAACATCATGAACAAATTCTAATCCTCGGTTATCCTTGTGCAATGTAAAGAAAATTACTCTTTCATAGGTGGAGGATCACAATCAATGTTAAGAAAAATACAATCATAATCCCAAACAATGATTAGAAGCTCTCAAAATCTAGAGAAATTAGAGAGATGAAGAAAGAGGGTGTAGGCAACCCTAAAACAAGTGTGGAAGATCCTCTTTTAACCCAGGCTAAGTAAGTATATATAATACATCATCACAGTATCAAAAAGAGACCCAAAATAATAAAAAAATTACTATTTTACAAACTAATACGAGTGTAATCAGGTTGGAAAAAATAATCCGAACCGATTAATTTTAATTTGTTTGGTTTAGATCAGGTTCATAGTTTTGTTTTACCAAATCCAAGTAGAACCAAACCGATTAAAATTGGGTTGCATTGGTTTCGGTTATCAGGTTACACGAATATTATTATTTTGATGTTTAATTCAATAAAAATGTAGAAAAAAATCACAATATTTTTTTTAAACAATCACAAACTTTAAATCTCTAAAATTTTATTTTCATATACATATATAACTTAATAATATCAATATACATAACTAAAGTATGATTTATTTGTTAAATACATTATATATACAAAAACATTATATATTATAATATACATGATTAGGTTCATCAAGTTGAAATTTATGAAATCCGATATCCCAACCGATCATTATCGAGTTTAATTGGTTTTTTCCTGATAAGACCTGATAACCAAATCAACCCAAATTGATTTAATTGGCTTACTTCATATTGGTTTGCTTCATTGGGCTAGATTAATCCGCTTACACCCCTATGAACTAGTCTCACAGACAACAATGTACATTTTCAATCTCATTTTGAGCCCAAAAATATTCAAATTAGCTCTTGGGCGTAGAAGTAAAAGTTATAGTTATTTGAATAAGCTTTCTATCGTCGTAAGAATTATCTCAATCGGACATCTGCTCCTCCAAATATTGGCAAAATACTAACTAATGGTCAAACTAGATAACGTCAGAACATCAACAACCTTTAATCTTGTAACTCAATTTTGACGAAGAGACTCTTAGAATTGGATTTTGGACTAAGCATAAAAGTTACAAAAGATTTCTTGAACTTCGCAAAACATTTTTATTTGTTATCCAATCTATGCAGGGAGAAATACAAATTTTGCATTACAATACTTCTTATAAATATTACTCAAATGAGCTATAGAACTCTTCTATTTAGCTCCCAAATTTTTCACTGCTACAAGTTTTATGCACCTCTATGATCTTTATACATTAACATGGGAAATCTATGTAATAAAATTATACTCACAAGGAGGATTAAAAGCACAGGAAGCTCCAAAACATGTTTGTTCATCAAAATGGTGCAATTAACCATGATATTACTCGATAATTTACAATGAGGACCAAATACAAATTAATCAAATATCAACCATTTAAGCACATAAATTATGCAATATGTCTAAAGTTATATAGGAAAAGTTGTGCATGAATGCAACTTATCAAACTCCTCCACACTTCAATAATTACATGTCCTCATGCAAGGGACTCATAAAAGTAGCAAAAAGACTGGACTCCTAACTCTACTACCTCTAAAAATGCTTGAAGAATAAAAAAGAACAATACACAAATCCAATGGATTTAGAGTTAAAAGTAGTAAGCTTTTGCACCAATGATGAGAGATGATCTCAACAAGGAAGGCATGAATAAAAACATAGCACACAATTTAAAATTCACATATATGATGCATGGACCAAGTACAAAAATTCTCTCAATGTCAATGTTTCTCACTCATTCACTTAGGTGTTTTGGGATAAATACACACTCAATCACCTTAAATGAAAATGCATTACCATAGGCTTGCCATGAAACTCGTTCTCTATTCATCACATACACATACATATTGAATCAAGAAGACTCGCTTTAGGCTATAATGGGACTTAGGTGAACGTAGGACAACAAAAAAACCAATAGAGTTAAATCTCTAGTTAAAGGAGGCTAAATGCATACACCAAGAGCATAAGTGCCTAAGGGTACCTTTTGTCCAACTCAACCATTCACAGACCCTTAATTTGCAATATGGCACACATTCATCTAAACTTTTGCAACCCTTTTCTTTTTTTCTTTTCTTCTCTTCTTTTTTTATTTTTTAGTCCACTTTGCTTCTTTTTTTTTTTTCCCTTGGTGTGCTACATGCTAAATATTTTTTTTACTACTTATAGATACACACACTATCCCTCCCCCTCATTTAAATTAGGGCATGTCCTCATGCCTTCCCTTATACTTATGCTCAAACATGGACAGGAAATACAAAAATGATCTCTTAAGCCTAAAAGTTTAGGAATTTTCATGATTTTTTACTTTTAGCTAAAGATGTGCTAAAACAAAAGAAGGGAAAATAAGGCTCAAAGGACTAGACAATGGTAATATGCAAAGGTTGGCTATATAGTCAGGTGGCTGAAAAAAAAAAAAAAAAACTTAATCATCTTCAAGTATGCACATGGGAACATATTTTCAAACCAGACCCTAAACAGGTTCTAGAATATAAATCCAAAGAGGAAAACCCACATGAACAAACAAAGATGGCATATGATAGTCCAAACCAATCAAAGAGGATAAAAAACTCATAGGTAAATCGCATGTACTCAATCCAAATAACACAGTGATTCACCAAGCATTCAATACAAAATAAAGCCAATGCCAAGCAAGTTAATATAGTGCATGTGGTGTCAGCCTATGCATGTAATCTCTAAGATATCAAAGGAATGATGTAAGACACAAATAAAATAAACACGATGCAAGACTCAAAACTAAGATAAATAAAATGCATAAACATAAAAGAGAAAAAGGAAAGAAGAGCTCCTTCATGGTGGATTGTCTCCCACCCAACACTTTGCTTTAATCAACATCCCTAAGTTGGATGACCAGGATCCTCATAGTGGTTTATGCTTGAATTGCTCCTAGAACTCCCACCAATGCTTGCATCTTTTGACTCCACCTAGATCCCATTGTATATTGATCATACAACAAGTCTTGAAACTATTGGGCTTCCAAGGCCCCAAGTGTTGAAGATGTTGAGGTATTCTCAAAAGCCTTTAAACTCCGCCTAGGCCTCATATTTGCAAAACAAACAACTTCCAATGGGAAGGGATATGTCTTCCCAAAAGAAGTTTTTCACTGTGACATACTATCACCAAGTTTCCAAGAAGTCTTAGCCAACTCACCACACAATGCACATAGAGATTGAAGCTAAGCCTCAGTCTCTAGAATAATGTATTCATTCCGCTCTAAGAGGTGCTCAAGGAGGGGGAGATTCCCATTTCAATAAAAGTAGTTGGCTCTGGAGAGGTGCCGGTTGGCTCGCAAGTGTATTAGAATTTTAAAAATAATAATAAACAAAATAGGCGAAGATTATGCACAAATTTTTTAATACGGAAGGCTAAAGCAGTAAATATAATGTTTATCCGATAAGTTCCAGACAATAGGTGTTACAGCTTACAAGCATTTTGTACTTCATGGTAAATGCCATATTGCCAATGAGGATTGGTGCAATGGGGAAGGACAGTCTTGAATTCCACAAGGACGCAAGTTTCATTCCCTCTGTCGATGTGAAGAGCCCTTTAATAGGCGAACCTGTAAGTCATCTGTGAATATTCTCTATACCTTGGGACTTTTGCCCCAGCCTTAGTGGGATGAATGGTGTCTACCAAAAACCAATGCTTCATGGTAAATTACACAGTTCTACTCAAGTGCCAAGGTTAGGTGCCCGTGTTGACACTGGTGGGCCTAGAGAGTATCTCCACTGATCACAGGCTGAGCATTTCTCCAATTTCACACTGTTTTCCAAAGTACAGAATTTACAAGACCAACTGCTGTACTTGGTTGCAACATCTTTTGGCTGTTCTGTGCCACACAACTCACATATGGGAGCTAATGTCTGCAGTGGTCCAACATCATTCACATGCATTAGAAAAGGCATAATGTTACAAGGCCACAGGTAGAGCATTAAGCATCTACTTCGGAAGGAATTAAGCTACAATATAATCATTTAAACAGTAAACTCTTCCCCAAAAATATTATTGTACTTTGTAACAAACCAAAAGAAGGTCTGCAAAGAAAAATGCAGTATATTTGGATGCTTACTTTATTTAACAGGGTGCACATGGGACACTCCCACATTGCAGGTTCTTCCGAATGATGTGCTCTATTATCACCCGATAGTGGCTTGGATGGACTTGGTAAATGTTCAGAACTAGATCCTACCTGAAAATTGGATTGAGAACGTGAAGTGCTTTCTAACCCAAAACTTCTTCCTTTAGGCACAGTCTGATGTTTGTTGAAAGATCCAATTTGTGGGCTACCCATAGTCAAATCAACAAATTCAGCAGTACTTGATGGCTGAGTCAATAAACTTGAATCCATTATACGGCTCTTTTTTCGAGATATATGATCCAAAGGTAGAGTAGAATTTTCTTGTAGTCTTGAGCTTACCACATTTTTACTATTGCGTATAATATTCTCAGCAGGTTCATCGTTAACATCTTCATGATCTGAATGTTCACAAGATTGAGAACCACACCATATATCATCTTGTAATCTCCTTTCTGCAGCCATTGCAGCAGCTTGTACTGGGGTAAGTGCCTCCATTATAACACTATCGCCACCAAGACGTTTAGGTCCAGACGGAAGGAGAGATCCCAATCGTGATCTCTTTTCTGCAGCCGCCAATGCAGTTTTACGGAGAGATGCTACTGGAGATTGTCGAGAATAACCACCTAAACGCCTTCCTGGGAGGTCAAATCCCCCTCCTGTGCCAGTTATTCCTTTAGCCATCAGCTCTTCACATTCCTGTACATGACTAATAGAATGGATACATGAAGGAGAAGGACCAAAGGGCAAAGGCAAGATGCATAGTTACAACAACTAGATAATAAAAAAAACATAATTATCTACATAGAATTCACAGCAATGGGAAATGAATGTATCAACTTTTCAGCCATTGTTAAAATAAAAGGTTTCCCCCTTTAACATATGTTATAAAAGCAAACGCAGTTCATTAAAAGAGAAAGTTTGGAGAGGACTCTATAAAAATATAGCTAGCTTTTTATTCTAGCACAACCAGTTTTTGGAGGTATGTTGAAGGGGTAATAAAGTTCTATTCCCCTTCTCTTTCATTACAGTTATTATTATATTGGGAATCTTAGCCAATAAAAGTGCTCAAAGAGCAACAGAGCATGGAGCACATTATTATAAAAATATATCCCTTAAATATAAATGGAACTTTGAGAATGAAGTTCATTAAATCCTTCAACGTAGCTAGAAATTTAAGGCTTAACCTGTACAAATACCAGATTAAAAAACACTTGAAATGAAACGTGATAAAATAAAGCTCAATATGAACGCAATTAATTGTTGGAAGCAAGAAGCATGCATTTTATAAAACACAAAATCTTATAACAAATCAATTTGCATGTACAATAAAGGAATGACCGGAACAAACAGAACCTTTCTAAGTTCATCCCAAAGCTTGTAGAAGTTCGCATTATGAGGACCATGGGCATTATGGCAGAGCTCATGAAGCATTGTATCCAGAACTTGATCAAACGGGTAAAAGTCCCAATCCCTGTTTGGTCTCCGTAGCCGCAACTTCACATGTATGCCAGCTCCAACATTCAACCCAAGAAGAGACGGATTGCTCGGGCTACAATCACATTGACTAGTTCTTGAGTCATTCCACAAGAATAAGAAAAAGTAAAGACAGGTTCAACCATGTCAAAACCAAAATTCATTTCATTTCCCTGACCAAACTGAAATGCCATCATGTATGTCTATGCAAATTCACACAGCTGCATAAACTGCAGGACCAAAATTTTCTACTCAAAGTCTGAAATTATTATTCTGTCAAGTCCGGATTAGCAAAGGTGAAAATCCTAATAAGCCTTAAAAAAATTAGTCTGAATCAGTCTCTGAACAAGTTTCAACTTTAAACACAATCTACGATGCTTTATGTAAAACCCAATTAAAATTCAGTAAAATCAACAACCACATAGGCAAAAAGAGACAAAAATCAGTTTAGCACTAAAATATCACCAATAATTTGAACAGTGGTTTTCACGGAAAGGGGAAAACTTTTCTCTACCTAACTCCATCACTTCATTTTTTGTGCCTTACCCATTAACAAAAACACGAAACAGAAGTGAATTGCGCCAATAATACCCAATAAAAAAGCATTAGTCAGTAAGAGAGGAGGAGAGTAAAACTAACCTTGCCTTCCATCCCTTGATCACACTAATGAAATAATCTCAAATTAAAATTTAAACTGTCAGGTCTCTCTTTGCCTCATGAGATGCTATTTTGATTGTGATGACTAGCACTGTGGCCTTGGCTCTTAATGATTCTTACTCGAAGCTGTTTGACCAATTAATACACCCTAGTACCCTACCTACCACTACAATTATCCCCTTCTCCAATTATTTTCGCATTAACTGTGTAGTTGAAGAACAGAAGCAAAAGTGAACATCAAGATATAAAAGAAGCACCAAAAGAACAGGCAAAAGAAGGCAACAATATGAAAAATGACTCAGAACAAAGACCATAAACGGCTGAGTCTGCAAATGACATCAAATTTTCCTAGTCAGACAGGTTATTCAGAATTTTCCTAGCCATACAGATAATTATGATTTTCAAGTCAATCAATTAGTTCCACCTATGATCCATCTAATTGCAATAATGTACACTCCCTCAACCAGAGAATAATCCTCATCCATGTTGATCCTTAGGGGGGGAAAACAAACAGCCTGAAGCGATAGGTGCAGGCCTTTCATCATATCAGATCGTGGAATCCAACCATTTCTTCAGTGACAATCAACTAATACTTAATACACATCAAACTGGCTAATGGCTATGCAAAAATTGATAAAATTCTTTTTTCTTTTGTCACGAAACATAGTTAGACCATCCCGTAGCCAATTGAATCAAAATCAAGCAAAAGGTTGTCAAAGTCAAAGATGGGGGCATTGAGCAACAAACCTGTATCTAAAACACAATAAAAATTCAGCAAAATCAACAAAACACATGGGCAAAAAGGGTCCAAACATGTTTAGCACTAAAATATCATCAATAATTAGAAACAGTGTTTTTCACTCAAAGGTGAGAACTTTCCTCTACCTAACTCCATTGCTTCGTTTTTTCTGCATTACCCATTGAAAAAATAAAATGGAATAGAATATAAGAGAGAGAAATAGAAAAATAAGGGGAAAAAAATGGAAATACCAAAATTCAGAGAGAAGCTTGACCCTCCATTTGTGCTTACGCATGATGGGCTGGACCTGTTTGGCGATCTTCTCTAACATTTTTGTGGCTTCTTCTTCCCCTGGCTTCCTCTTCAGAGCTCTGATTTCCCAAATCTTGTTGAGGTCGCCCAAGTTCATCGCTCTTTTGAACCCTAAAACCCCAAATCGTAGAACGCCTTACGAATTGAGCGAATAGAAGGGATGATTAAAAAGGTGAGGATTTTGAAGGATGTGAACACAACGATGCGAGTTTGGAATTTGGGAAAGTGGAACTCGGAACGACGACGGAGACGAAAAGCTGTCTTGGTTGGGGTTTTATTTTTTATCTTCCCAACGCGCGAGGCTGGGCAGATTTTGAAATTCTCTCACGTGTGGCGTCGATGATACACGAATTCAATGCAGGCAGCATTCAGAGAAAAAACCCAACTTAGCTCCTAAAATTTATGGTGAAACACAAATTACTCTATCAGAATTCAAAAATCATATACTAATCTCTTTAATTTTACAAATAAGAACAAATTAATCTTTTTCATAAAATTGTCATAAAACCTATGTCTTGTTAGACTAGTTTATTTATACGTATCATTAATTTTTAAGATGGTTTTAACTTGTCTCACTCATCTAAATGAAGTCGTTTAGACTTTTTTCTTCATCTTCTCTCTCACCATAGTTCTATGCTAAGAAGAAATATTTTACCTTTAAACTGTTGTTTGTTTTGCGCAGAATAAATGAGGGAGGCAAGTTAGGACCTGCTGTAAAAATTAACAGTATACATAAGCAAGTTAACAGATCTCATGAACATTTTTATTAACAGTTCAAACAATAATTTGACAGAGAGTATAGTATTAAAATTATTGGTAAATAAACGATAATATTATAGAATATAAAATGTAATATTTATTCAGTGCTATACGAAATACTTTATAGTATTAAAAATTTATCAGATCGCATACTATCATATCATATTTTATCAGCCATTATCCTATCAGGCAAGACAAACGGGTGTGGTGTAAGTGTGCGGTAAAGGTGTGGTGGTGTGCAAAAATCATTTTTCTTCAAGTATTTACTGCATCTCTAACAACCAGGGGTTTAATCGACAGCACTACTCTACTAGCAACAACACTCGGTGAATCTCCAGTAACCTCTTCGCCAATCTCATTCGTAGCCACTATGCACCTTTTAGAGCTTCCATGGTTGTGGCGATGAGAACTCAATTGGCAATCTCACAGAACTGAGCTTGGACAACATCATTACCGGTGGAGGAGTCCAGTAGTGGATGTGGCACAGAGCATCGACAGCCTCGATGTTTGGGTCAATGGATCACAGAGGTGAATAATGATAGGAGATAATATTAGTATAAATTGGGTACTCTCTAAATTATAAGTGAAAGTGAATTGTTAGTAAAAGTGTAAAACTCTCCTCGTTCTAGGCTAATTCTATCTATTCTCTATCCCCCAAATTATTTACGCATCAAATTGTGCCATTGTAATTGGAAAAGAGAGTATGTTTTGCCATTATAACAATTAATTGTAGTGCATTGATGCATTAAACCTAGTATTGATCTTTTATGACAATTTGTATCTAAATCTAAGGAGTGATGACTCATGATTGTGAATGAGTTTGAAATTAACTTTGGTTGAATTTGTTTCATAGGATTATTAAACTAGTTTATTTTATAAGGAAAAATTTGGATGTATACTAGTTTGGATTTAATTGGAATACACTAACAGTGTAAAAAAGTTTTACACATTCATCCAATCATGTAATGATACATCAGCAAATATAGTTATTTTTTCAATCCATTACTTGAAAAGTCATACAAAAGAGGAGATTTTGATTGGATGACAGTGTAAAACAATTTTATACGAGTAGTGTATCAAAATTAAACCCTACTAGTTTTGAGTGGAATTGGACTTCATATCCATAGGATTTCAATTAGTCAATTACAGAATAGCACATACAAATTTTGTGCACTGCCGCAATTAACACTTGGGTTGGGTCAATAACTAAGTTATCACTGTACTATCAGAATCAAATAAGCATGTCCTGTAAGTGTAGTGCACATCAATGTGGCTTCCTCATATCTACCTACATTTTGGTCCATGTCTTGTTTTCTCACATATATTTGGCTAGAGGTATATTGTTTTAGTTCTTACTCATTTGCTGAGTTATGTCCTTAGGAGTTCTAAGCCAGTAAATTGTTCAATTGATGAAACTGTTCTAAGCTTGGATTTCTTTTCTAACTTGCTGCAAGTTTGATCTTGTATCTGGATTCGCATAAAAGTGTAGGCTACTAAGAAAGGAAATCAATGTGTTATTACAGCTTCCAATGCTTGAACTCTTGCTCTTCTAGGTGAGGCAATAAAGGTAGTTATTTTCTTTCTTAACTTCAGTTTTTGATCTTCATAGTCTAATTTATGTATTTATTTTAAAGTTGCATTTGATTGTGTTGTTTATTTCTCTGTTTTCCTGTGAAAGGAGTTGTCGCTTAGACTTTGATGCTAGTAAGGTAGTTATGTTTGTTGTTATGTTAGAGTTGGTTCATACAATTTCAAAGCTTGCATTTACTATGAGCTGGTTCAAACATGATGGCTAGGCTAAGACTATGGTTCATTCTTTTTTTATTTTCATGTTTGATTTTATTTTCAATTCCTCCTTAAGTTTACCTAATGTTGTTTACGCATTGTAGGATTCTAAAAAATATCCATCTTTTAGGAGCTTATTGGGATAAAAGGTAATCTTTCATCAATCTGAGTTGTACTTATATGAAGAATACTATCTGTTTTTACTGAATTTTCATCAATGTGAATTTTGCTTAAATGATCATGTCTTCTGTAACATTTGAGTTTGTGTCAAGTTTGAAAGTCAATTCTGAACAATAGGATGGTTGTGGATCATTACTTGAGTAAATTTTATAAGGCAACCGGTTAACAGTGTCTTCAAAGTATAGACCTGGCATTGCATTTCAATTTGTAGAAGGGAAGTGAGTGTCATTTCTAAAGCAAGAAGTGCATGAATCAAAATTGATCAGGTATCAGTGCATGAATCACTAAATCCTTGGAATCGCGAGTTGTATTGCATTACTGCGATTCGCACGCAGCCAGTTCACACGCACTACCGGGTTGAGTCATGCATGGCCCATTTCCAAAAACCCTAATTTAGGCCCTTTTTTTTTTACCTTTTATTTCCCAAAAAGAAGAGTGGAAAGGACCATACGTAAGGTTCTGTTCAAGTTCCATTCTTATATTTCAGTGAAAGCCTATGTTCTCTTCATCTTCTAGTACTCTCCATCTCAAAAACTTGAAACACCTAGGAAAGTTGCAACCCTGTTCTTTTCTTCTAGTCCCTCGCCCCTTTTTCTCTAAACAACATTACGCTATTCTCCATCTTTATGGTCAGTACTTCTCTTCTTTTAAAGTTTTGTCTTGTTTGTGCTTCTCTTTTCCAATCCTTGTTTTTTCCATATCAAAACAAAGCATGTGCTATTTTACTTTTGTCTCATTGTTTTGTGTTTTTTCATTCTATTATTATATTATATATTTTTTTCATTCTATTATTATATTATATATTTTATTGTGTTGCAATGCTTTTGTTTATGTATCCTGTTTGTTAAACTTGTTTTTAAAAGATATCGCCTTTTGTTTGTATCTCACCACAACATGCTATTTTTCTTCTTTTTTTCATTTTACTTTCTAATATTCTAACTTTTTAATTTGTATATAGTTTTAATGAAATGAGCATACAAATGCCTAACGGGTCGAAGACAATCAACAAGTACAAGAAGCCAAGGCACAGATCTTCATAAAGAAGCACTGGACTTTAGAAAGTAAAATAAAATTGAAGATATCTATCCATCATTGAAGCCAATGTGTTCTGCATCCTTCAATCATCATGATCGTAATCAGTTTTTCATCCGTAAGCTTTAATTAAAGACCAAAAACATATCAAGGAACTAATACCATACTTCAAAAAGTGCACTTCACAGTAAGACGCTGCGCTCCACTGAAAAAAGGAGAGAAAATTTGAAATTCGAATGTGAAGTCAAAACAAATTACAGAGTGGCATGTCATCTCTTCTGCCAACTTGGTCAACCACTCTAACTTCAAAAAGGAAGTATTCAACAACCTCGTTTAGAAAGTAAAAAGTAGTTTCTGACGGTAGTCTCAGAAACCACTATTTCATAATAGCTTCTACAATAGCTCTGACACCAGACGAGCTACTCTTTTAAATTGTGTTTCCAAGACACAAACAGATGATCAACACGTGTCACTTGAACAATAGATCAAGAGCAACGATCACAAATGGAGAGCATATATAAATAGAGATGTTGAGATTTCAAAAGTAGAGATCTTGACATTGCATAAGTGCTGATATGCTGCAAAATTTGCCCCTCATCTTTTCTGTGAAGTTCATTACTTCTTGCAATCAATTTCCTTGCTTGTAAAAATCTTTTTTCTACGTACTTAGTAGATAACACGTTCTTCCTAAAAAGAATCCTTAGAAAAAAGTCATTCAAGTTCTCCCATATCAGTTATTGTATACTTTAAAAAAATTTAAGTGTAAGTTAGTTTGAGTGGCAAACTCAAACGCAAACCTATTGTAACCTCGATACAGTAGTGATTGGTGTGAGATAGCTTAACGAAGTTAAGGTAAAACTACTTTCAACATGACAATAAGGTGTTCTTACTAGTCATGATTTAGCTTGGAGAGACTAGTACAATACTATTAGGGTTAACTTAGAGAGATTAGTACAAGACTACTTAGGGTTCAGCTTAAAGAGGTTGGTGAATAACTATTTAGTTTGTGACAGTAGAGGTTGCTACTGGTCATTGGTAAGAGCTTGGGAAGACTACTGCAAAGACTATCCCGTTTCTTTATTGGGTCGAGAAAGGTTTAGTGGAACTTAGCTGCTGCTGAGAATTGGATGAAGGCAGGATTGGCCAAACCAGTATAAATCATCTGTACAACATTCCTTTTTCTTTTATTGCCTTGTGACTACTATTTTGTGTTTTATGCTTTATCCTCATGTACAAGGTTTAGCAGTTTCTAAGAAATTTAAAAAGTAAGTTTCTGAAGCAACTAACGTCTTTTCTGCTACACTTCAAGCCTAAAGCTTGATAGTAACTTGTTTAAGCTTTCAGAAACAAAAGGAAGGAAGAAAGAGACAAGCACAATTTAGGCCCCTTTCTCGTGTTCGTTTCTATGTACATAGGTCATATACAGTTCATACCCTGACTTTTCCAAACATGTATAATGACCCTTTGAACTTTCCAAACAATATAAAACACCTCTGAGTATAATTTTTGCAAATGATAAAGATATGATTTATATGTATTTAACCCCCCTAGTTTTTTAAATGTATGCAACTCAGCACTTTGCTTTGACATAAGTTTTGCATTGCTGGAAGGTTAGAGTTTTTAGCACTGTTTGAAACGCTTAAGGCATTGTCATGAACATTTTGAAAAATTAAGATTTAAACTATATATGACCTAAAGTTCAGGGGATAAAATGGATTTAATTCCATATTATACTTTATATATATTGATATAATAATTTATTAATTTCGTATATTTTAGTACTATATATATATTATTTGTGATGTGTTAATATGATATAATTGAATATGTCAAATCAGTTTCTCAATTTGAAATAAATGAGTTTTAAATATAATACACGTGCATATATTAAATCTATAGAATTTATACTACTAACAAAATAGAAGAAATAACATATAAAATTTTACACATATAGCAACAAAATGGATTTTACACTAAATGTATTCATTTGAAAAGAAAATATAAATATAAAATTAAAAAAAGACAAAAAATTTAGTGCATTCATTTTTTTTTTCCAATGAATCACAACAAATATAATGAATTAAAGCAAAATTTTAAAATCTATTTCTCAATTTAAAACTTTGGGGAATGTCTTCAATATTTTAATTTTAAAAATGATTCATTTTGCTTAATTCTAGTTTATCATTCAAAATTGTTCTTAAAAATTGGCATTTAAAAAGTTATTTTTTAGGCTTTTAAGCAGTAATTTTAACAGCTTCTACAATAGCCTTCAATGCATATTTTTTTACCCCAATCTACCATAACAAATAAGTAAAGTTATTTCAAGATTTGGTCATGATATTTGAATGCACAAGTTGGCCGCATAAGGGGACGCACACACACATACACAAGGACAAGGATATAGTACATGTGTCCGCATACAATCATTTTTGTGGATTCCTTCTTTTTAATTCTGTGCATCTGCATATGCATCTTGAGGAGTGTGTACAAAAATCATTTTCCTTCAAGATTTTGTATTTCAATTCTGCCTCTTCCTAGAAAAGATCTAAATTAAAACTTAAGCATTTTAAAATATTAAAAAAATTATCAATAAATATTATAATATAGAATTGTTTCTTGAATTTTTTTTACATCAAATGTCCCTCAATCAAAGAATATTAAAAAAATAAAGAAATACTATATTTAAAAAGACTTATTTCAATTTTTTAAAATTTCAAATAAAGATTTGTCTAATAATTTTAATGGATTATTGATGATAGACGATATCTAATTAGAGGGATAATTAATATTTAAAATTTAAATTAACCAGTTAGACTCAATCACTTCATTCTTATACTTTTTCGTTTGTGTATAATTAATGCCACACTTTGAACTAGCCAATGAAACAAAATTATCTCCCCTTGTTAATACAAATTTTAGATCTCCCTTCTCTTTATATCTGTATTTTTATTCTCTTCATTGTTATTTTTTCTTCCTATCCAACTTTTCTATCTATTAAGTTAAATCATTGTGATGACTTTTTACTCTTTTTTTATTCTTTACATTTTCTTTTTAAATTTTACCAAGCCAATTCTATATTTGTAAGCATATTTTTCTCATCTCGAATTCTTTTGATTCTTTTTAAATAGTGATAATGAGTGAGAAGGTTAAATAGTTTGTGTTGAGCATGAATAAGAAAAGGAAATAAGAAACGGGAATGTGTCACAACCCAAAAATCATGACCTGCACATAAGGGATATTGCCCCTTGTGAAAGTCTTCTAGAATTAATTTTCATATAATCATGCATAGTAAATTACTAAATTAATACTCATAATAAATAAATAATTAAATAAATAAATTCCTAAAAAATTCTTGAAAGCCTTATTAATAAAATACATAAAATATTTAATTATTCTAAATTATTCCAAAATCCATCACTGAAATAGACCATCTTAAATCATGTTTGTAGAAGAAAATTACATAACATATCATTATGATAAAATAACATAACTTTAAAATAACTATATATGCTAAATAATGTCTGAGGATTATGCATACACACTACTAGAGCACTCTATTATAACATGATCCTAATTTAAACTTCACTCCAAAGTAAAGCTTGTCACTAGAACAGCTACAAAGCTATCGAATTTGGATCTGAATAATAACTGGATCTACAACTGTAACTGTAAGGGGGAGAAAAAAGGAGGGGTGCATTCATCAAAATTCAGTGAGCTTGTCTCCACTCACAATCGATATGGGACAACCATAAAATACATAACATTCAGTAATGCACGGTTTTGTAAGTAATTTCTTTTATCAATTAAATTCAAAATAAATTCTTAAAGAAAATTATTGTAATGATTAAAAATTACATATAATAAGAATATGTTATTACAAATAAAAAATGATAATAATATGTTGGTTTTTTTTCTTTATTTATTGTGCATAATAAAATGGATCGATAATAATTATATTTTGAGGGTTTATTAAACACTTTATTATAGACTACATTTTTAATATAGTCTTCATATTTCTTAATCTTCTCAATTATAAGATTTTTGGTCCTTTTTGGTCAGTTACTCTTGACAATATAACATAATTATCCCTAACAAAATACTGGCACTTTTACGGGGAATTATTTTACATGAGAGTAACTACATTTCAATTGCAAAAATAATAATTCAATCTGTATTACAACACCTTTAACTTGATAAAAGTTTTGTAAATTTGATAAAATAAAATGGTTATATTATTGTGACATTCTCTTATCATTATAATTAAATTAGAATTATGTTGGTTAAAAGTAATGCATTTATCTAAATGTGTTCATATCAATCAATTCATCTTCCATGATTAATTAAAATTTTAATGTTAGCAATTACATTTTTAATAAACTTATGATGCCTCATCAGGTCCCTAACAGAGGAATATATCATAATAAATCAGCATTATTCACTTGATATTTATTAATTGTGCACACATTTCATTTATTTTTTTTATAGAGTACTCACTGACACTTCTATAACCCAAAAAGAACCAATCAATTTGAATGGAAATTGTATTTGAATGGCAATAATCATGACAACTCATAGTATTTATAGCTAATCAATTAAAACCATAATAATATAAATGAAATTGAAGTGTAGCAATTTAAAAATCTTACTAAAATACACTTCAACGGTATAACCTATTAGTAATGATTTTTTCTTTCCTTGTTGTACTCCTTATCAGTAATGATTAATTGATTATATTTTTTTTTATAAACAACGATTACTTGATTATATAAAATTAGCCTTCCGAGATCTTCTAACCATAAAAATGCATCACGGGATTTTAAGAACAAAATAGTTTAATTCATATTTTTTTTTAATGTGTAATTTATGTAAGTTACAAACCAATGAATTATACTCTTTTGAAAATTATTAAATTTTAGTAAAACAAATGTTCGCTGTTTGTATTACTTTTTTCCCCCTTTTTTTTAAGTGATATTAACTTTTATATAAGTAGTAAAGAAATTGTCATTTATGATACAATAAAACTTTAACCAAAAAAAGAATTAGTTTTGGAATGAAATACTTAAGGACATGATTAAATTTTTATTATAATGGAATAAGAAACAAAATGAGATTATTACATTAAAAAATATTTATAAAATGAAAACTTAAGGACATAAAATAATAATATATAATCTCAATGAAAATTTTTTTAGATCAGATCAAAAATAGGAAAATATTAAATTTAAATACTAAACTAATAAAAATTATTAATAAAATTCATAATTTTATGAATATAAAATAGATCTAAATATAACAATAAAAGTAAATTCGAATCATCATTGTGATATTCGTTAGTCTTATATAGTGGAGCTTAATTTTCATTTTCTCCTAAACTATATTTTTTTTTATCATAGAATAAAAATAACGCAAGATCATTTAATCAACAAATGGAATATGTATAAAACGTTTAAACTTAAAAACACAATCAAAATTAAAAAAATTTAAAATCAGGTCAAATAGAAGATCAAAATTTTTTCAAACTATGTTAATAACATCGTATTAATAAAAATTATAACTGTAATTTATGAATATAAAATAGAATTAAATATAAGAATATAATTTAATTTTATTCATTTGTAATATTTAAATTTAATCATTAGTGCTACATTAAGTAGCTTTATAACGATATTTTTTTATATTTTTAATAATGAGATTTGTGTTTACTTAATTAATTTGTATTTACTAAATTTAGTTCGGTGTCGATCATCAAATAATATTTTTTTAAAAAAAAGGCTTTATAGTCTAATATTAATATTTTTTGAGAATTTTAATATAGGGAAATCTTTTTTTTTTTTTTGAAAAAAAGGCATACCATAAAAAAAGTAGTACTAACACAAATGAGATAACATCATTATTATTTCCACAAACATAAATATGTTCATATATTAATAGATTTAGTAAACCAATATTGAAAACACTAATAAAATCAAACTAAATTTCATAAGATATAACACATTTCTCAAAACTCATTTATAAACTACTCATATCTTACTTTAAATGAAAAAATATTGGAAATGTTTTTTAATATTTATAATCATATTTAAATAGTGAGTTAAAATATATATAATCCAATACATGTAATATATAGAAAATATTCAATAAAAGTAAAATGAATTGAAACGTGATTTTAATTTAACAAACTACTAATTTTATATTCTATATCCAAAAACACAAAATTACTTATTTGATCAGCTATTGGAAAATTTTATTTACCATGCATATATAATTTATTTAATTAAAATAAAATAAAAATATATAATAATATGAAATGTAGATTATGTTGAACATGCATTAAGTATACACATCATGTATTACCCATTCATTGGAGCAGTAGAATCAAAGTCATGTCCGAAGGCTTACCACCAGAGACAATATGCAATTTCACCAAACTTGAAGTTTTTTTGTTTTGGTCGGAATCCAAAGGTTTAATCATGTTTAAGATCCTAACCTTTCCAAATACAATAATTTCAATGAATGTGGTTCCTCCAATATAACAAAAAGAATATATATAACAATATGGAAAGAAAAACCAATAAAATATAAAAGCCATGCTAAAAGTGAGATATATATGCAATATTTTTATGTTGATACAAATAATTTTATTTCCTATACATGTATTATCATAGGGAATAGAACACAATAACAATATTGTTACAAAATGCTAGAGTTTCTCTGGGAAGAATCACATGGCTTGTTCAAGAATGCTTATGTGTGGCTTGTGGCGGGTGATTTTAATGCCTATTTATATGATCATGAGAAATATGTGGGTGGGGAGCCCAATAGAAATCTTCTCTTGTAGCAACTTTGCATCTATGCCCGTGAAGAAATGACACAAAAACAAAGAAAATGATAAATTAAAACTAAAATTTAAAACTATCATTCTTTAAGACAAAAGAAAAAAAAATAGTTTTTCAATAGTCATGCATACCTGTTTGATTTAGCTTGCTCTTCTTTGCAAGTACCACTCGCTCGTTGCCACAAATTAAAATAATCAGGGACCTATCACCAGCAACATACAGTTTTACGTCTACACTCCAACCTTTCCAAGCACATATATAGGAATCAAGGTATAGTTTGAGCTCAATTTCACATTGAAAAATCAATATGTTACTGAAACTGCCTATTTATTGCATTTCAGTTGCAGAACCAATAAAACACTCAAATTCACAAAATATTCATTCAAAAAGGAAAATAAATTAATATTTATAATGTACTCAGTTGTTACAAAAGTAGTTCAAAAACTAAATACAAAATATATCAACAAACATAATTGCTATAATTAGCACAATTTCAATATATACATAGTGAGTTACGTAACTCTAAAAGACAGTTTAGAAAATTATTATTGACTAAATTCTACAATTAACCCATTGATCATTGACCATTGAGTTTTCTATTAAAAAAATGTGTACTAAACTACTAATGGGTAAAAAAAAATTATTGCAATAATTAGCACAATTTCAATATATACATAGTGAGTTATGAAATTCTAAAAGACAATTTAGAACCTTTCACAATTAAGTAGAATAATTAATGTATTGTTAAATCAAATTAAAAATATATTATATGATCTTAAATATCTTCTATCCATTGTAACAAAAAAAAAAATTATTATTGACTACATTCTGCAACTAACCCATTGATCATTAACCATTGAGTTTTTTATTCAAAACTAAACTACTAATAGTTAAAAAAAATTATTGACCATTGAATTTTCTTAAAATTATGTAATCATAATATAAATATTAATATATTTTTAGTTTGATTATACACTATATTAAACACAGACACACACAGATATATATATATATATATTTTGATATGTTTTACGATTACACGAAATATTTTTAGTCTTAAATTAGTCAGTTGATTAAAATTATAATATATTTTTTATGCAACTCACGTTGATTACATATTTAATTTTCTAATGACCTTGATATTCTCACGTAGCTTATGTATTTTCTAATTTTCTAATGATTACGTATATATTTTCCTCACGTGAGATGCATATATTCAGCAATAGATTTTAAATAGTGTTTAGTTATATTAAGGCACTTATTTTTCGAAACGTTTAGACAATACAAAATGATTGACTATTCAGTTTATATATATATATATATATAATACGTAATATTATGAAATTTAATTTAATTTAAAGTATAGCTTAACATAGTAAATAAAAATTAATTTATATATTAGTGAAATAGAATTAAATATTAAGTTTGTGTCGCTTCCTTTTTTTCTATCAGAGTTTGTGTTTATTGTTAATTATTAGAAAAGTAGAACTAAATGTAAAGTTGATTCATCATTGAATTTTCTATGTATAATATATATTGTTTAAAATTATGCAATATCAATAGAAATACATTTTAAGTCTTTTACTTTGTTTACACGTTGCATTAGTACCATGTAGTGTTCATTCCAAAATTTGAATATGATTTAGTTTATATTTTATTAGATATGTAGTGTTTAGTTTATATTTTAGAATAGATGAAAATAATGTTACCATTAGTTACAGTTCATTCCAAAGAGTAGTTTATAATTTATTAACCAATTTTGTTAGCGATGTAGTGGTAGTGCTTAGTTTATATTTTAGAATAGTGTTTAGTTTATATGTTTTTTAAATGGATGAAATGTTAATGCAATACATGTTTTTTTACAGTGAAGTGTATATATATTTATAAATTTCATAATAATTTAAATAATTATGCCGATGTGTTAGTTCAATTTATTGTTTTTTCTTTTAAAATTAATTTACACATCATTTAAAATTAATTTTAAAAGTAGAATAAAAATATTTTGACTTTTGAATTATTCAATAGCAAAGTTTAAAGGAGTATGATCCTAACATTCTCAAAAAAAAAATTTTATGATTTATATATTTCAATTTCATTAGGTTATATTTAAATAATAAAATTAATATTTTATGTTATTATGAATTTTAAATGATATTTTATTTGAGATGCTAGGGATCAATATTCTTGGTGTATAATTTGTCTTTTACTTTTCAAACTCACCAAAAAAAAAATCATTATGACTTTATTTTTATCATGTGAATATTTATAATTAATTATCTTAATTTATTAAAAAATAAAACTAATTTTTTTTAATATTAGACAATATTTTTATTCTTAAACCATTCAATTGAATTTTATTAGAAAATAATTCATAGCAAGTACATAGTAAATATTATTATATAAATATAAATAATACTTTTTTAGGCATCCCACATTGATTACATATAAATAATAGAGCATAGGCATAATTAGTGATTTAGTTTATATTTTATTAGATAATTTTATTAACCATGTAGTGTTGAATTGTATAAAGCATTTAATTATTTGATTATATTAACCATTTAAAGGTTAATGTAATAAATGCTCCCTACAGTGAAGAATACATATATTTTATTTATAATTTTGTAATTAAAATTTGATTTAATTTATTATAATTACATAATAATATTATTTAATAGTGATTACAAAATAATATCCTTTTTTTATCTTTGAATTAAGTTTCATAATAATTTAAATAATTATGCTAATGTATTAGCTCAACCTATTTTTTTTTTGCTTTTCAAATTAATTTGCACAGCATTTAAAATTTATTTTTAAAGTAGAATAAAAATATTTTGACTTTTGAATTATTCAATAGCCAAGTTTAAAGGAATATAGTCCTAATATTCTCAAAAAAATTAATTTTTTAGGACACTTTATATGGTACAACATAATAATTTTAATTTCATGAAGTTAAATTTAAATAATAAAAATAATTGAAATAATACGTTAACTAAATTGTTAGGGGTTGATACTCTTAGTTTTACTTTTAAAAAAAATAAAACTAAATTTATTTTAAGATTGGACAAAATATTCTTATTCTTAAATTATTTAATTGATTAAAATTATAATATATAAATATGATTATATAAATATAAATATTATTATTTTTTATATCTGACATTGATTGGTTATATAATGTTAGGATTAATATTAGGATTACTGATTTAGTTTATATTTTATTAGGCAATCTTATTAAGCATGTAGTGTTTAATTAGTTATGTTATTGCAATTAATGCTTCTTACAGTGAAGATTACATATATATATATATAGATACGTGTAACTAATAAAAACATATATATATATAACTATACTGAAATAACAATTTCTCTAAAATCATGACAATAACTAGTAGAAAAATATGAATTATTCTATATATAAATATCTGAGCTGAATCTAAGCCAATGGCTAATCTGATGGGCATCTAACTAGGTCTTATAAATGGACATCACATTGGGTTCCTTTCTCTGGGTGAGCTAGTCTTCTAGCGGACCACTTGGTACCAAGGTTAACGATCGATCATATGGCTGTTAACTCGTTGTTCTGTTTCTCGCTAATTACTAAACAATAATAATGACTTGCAATTAAATTAGATAAATCTGAAAGCTTTGAATTCATGTAATTCTAACAATCTAACTTTAGCATAACTAAAGTTCTAAAATCATGCCCAATGGATCATTAGCTTGTAGACATAGTGATTCCAGAAGTCAACAAAGTATGTATCTGACAATTATTGTTATATTCTAACAATCTGACTTTAGCATAATTAAGGTTCTATAATTATGCCCAAGGGATCACTAGCTTGTAGACATAGTGATTTCAGAAGCCAACAGAGTATGCATCTGACAATTATTATGAATTATACTTTATTCAACACTTTCAATAAATCATGTCTGATGTTCTAAAATCTTAATAGGAAATCCATAGTCTGAAAATATGGTTATCAATGTTTCTACTGTAAACATTAAACTGAGGTCTCATAATTTCACAAATTGAGAAAAAGATATTCTATAACATGCAAGGTATCAAATATGATCCCATGAGCTTTCTAAAATAAGGTTTTCATAATAACCATGAAAAACAATAATATTTTAGAAAATTGATATAGTAAATGAAAGCACGTATTTGACATAAGTCATTCTAGAATTTCATAAACAATTTACATAATACTGAGAAAATACTAATAATGACTAAAGTATGGTTATGAGCTTAAATTCATTCACCGTTTATTACCAGGAATGCCTGACCACTGCCTACATGATACTACAAAATTAGAATGACACTCTCAACTGCCATGGAATTATAGACAAGAATTAGGAATGACTTGGAATTGAATGAGAAGAAAAAACCATACTACAATTATCTAAAGATTTGCTAAGCTCATAGCCATATAAAGATAGGGATGAGAGCACCTACCGAAAGAGATTAATTGAAAATGGTTGAGAGAAATTGTGTCTTTCTCTCTAAGAAAAAATCCTTAGGTAGCTAGGGTTTTTAAAAGAACGTTTAAGAGGACTATAATGTGCCAAATTTATACTAAAAGATGAAATATATCACTACTAAATTTTATTTTTTATTTTTTTCATTTTCCTTTTTTTTCATTTTAACATTTATTAAGTCTTTAACTTCCACTGTGGTTAGAACTTTGCCTCAAGGCTAGAAATAACACTTGTAAAAAATTGAGTTAGCTTTCTAATGCCACAAAAATTGCGTCAATCGAGTAGATATATCCTAACTAACTACGTGATATAGGCAACAATGAGATAAGGATAATAGTTAGACTAAATCTAATTATATCTTTGTAACTATTTGGATAATTCAAATTTAAACTACCTTAATATATCTCTTAATTATCTTTTGTATCACAGATATATCTGTATTTATATTGAAATGGAAAGCTAATAAGGTTTTTAAAAGAAATAGCATATATCTTGGGGTATTCACAATACGTACTTATTTCTCTTTTGAATAATAATAATAAAAATAATAACAACAATAACAACAACAATAATAATGATGATGATGATGACCATGATGATGATAATTTACATGAACAAAATTTACACTCACCTCTTATAATTAATAACTTCTTAACAAAATATCTAATAATTCTACATAAAAATAATATCTAACTGCCACGACTTGAATTGGGAACGTGATTGGCATATGAGAAATCCCATCCCTACGTAAGCCTCGTGACCTCTGAGTTTCTCTATATGGATAATTTAATAATAAATTTCATTTATAAAATATTCTTCCATCTCTAATAAATCTTTAGCTCTATTAAAATCATGCTCCTCATCAATAACATATTATAATCAACTCTAAATCTATCTCTGTGATACAAAATATATGAGTTACTCTCTATACAAAATATCCATAAAATTATCATCATGTAAATACAAAATAATCATGATAAATTAATGCAAGTATCTCTACGATTTGAGACCCTGCCCGCAATACACACTGGAGCACTCTATCACTATACAAAATGCAAAAAGACCCTTCACTCGGAAGTGAAGCTCACCAATTGGAAACCTCTACTACTAGGAAGGAAGTGGCTGAGAAGGGCTCGTAGCAGCTAATGTATCTATAATGGAAAAAGGGAGAGAGGTGAGTTTCATCTAAAACTCAGTGAATAGACCCTCACCCATAACCCTCTCATGGGACAACAATAAGGATATAAGTACATATAAAATCATCAAAAGTTAATTAATGCAATAACTCTGTAATCATATTTATTATATAAACATAAGGAAAATAAAACTAGAAAGCTTTGGTAAAGCATAAAAAGTAGAAATCTACTAGGGAAACAGAAATATCTGGTTATGCCTTGCATAACAAAATATAAATTCTCTGGTTATGCATGTAAATCATAACATAACAATTTCTCTAATCTCTAGGATCCCTCTTGGATCCAAATTGGACATTTAACTAGGTTCTATTCTTTGCTCCGTGAGATTGTCCTCTCGGACAAATTGATACCAAGGTTAACGATCGGGGTTCAGCCATTAACTCATTGTCTGTTTCTCTATAGCTACCGTCTGGTCTCTAATTCATAAAATATGTTATTTTCTCCAAATCTCTACTCTGGGAATTTCTCTAGGCATAAAACTCCATAATACATAATTACATTAATCTTAGAACCACTAGGAAAAATTCATAAAGTCTCTAAATCAAGTCATAATCATATTCTAGCTCTTTAATAAAATTATTTTCACAATAATGGTCCCATGAGTTTATATTAAAATAACTATTTCATGCTCATGTTGAAAATCATCACTTTCAATAATTTTGATAACCAATCATAATCTCAAATCTCTTAAATTATTCTCTAAAATCATGTAATCATGTTATGATTTTAAAAAAATTAACTCTAATGACCAACACAAAGGTCATAAAATCTAAACCCACTTACCTAGAGGGGTAGACTATGAAGCACCAACACCACAGGGACTCCGAGGAGGAGGAATGACACCAATATCTGCCATTGAAATAATAAAACTCATAAATAACATATGGGAAGCTCTAGATTACTCTAGACATACACTAACAAAATTGGGGGAGCACCTCCACTTGATAATAGTGAGAGAAATAACAATACTCATACCAACAATGTGAAAGAATAGTGAAAATGGAGACAAAATCTTACAACATACACTCACCTTGATGATTTAGGAGAGCTAGATTGGAATGATATTGAAGAAAAAAGAGAGAAAATGGTAAGGGAAGGGTTCTAGTTCACAAAAATGGGAGAAAAAGGAGTGAAGAAGGGTTTTATAAAATGGGAGAAGTGTCAACAAGTGGAACGATGTCGTTTCGCACTGTTCATGCTTCAGGGGGACAGCTATAGCGGTCAGGAGCCATCACGCCCTCAATATTGTGCACTTATGATCGCTATATCAGTCTTCAGAAGTCCTAAACCATAAAATTGCACTCCTGTGACCGCTATAGTGGTGACAATAAAGTTTAGCTGCTACATTTTTATTGTCATTAGGCACATGGGCGGTGACAGCAAAGTTCAGCTACTGCATTTTTACTATCATTAGGCACATGAGTTACTTCTATACTCACCTATTTACATTTCAAGTTAATGTCCACATTTATGTTATTCTCTTTTAACTTTAAAATATAAATGTAAATAAGGAAATACCCCCCATTTGGATTCAAATAAAATATCAAAAAAATCAGAACCACAACCAATCAAAATCCAATTTTGAGTTCTAGTTCAAATTCCGGAATTCTTATGATTTTCTAAACTTGTGGGCTAAAAACGAAACATTAAGAAGTTTCCTAAAATTCATAAAAATCACTCTTTAATTTATTTTCTTTGGAGAGCAATTATTGGGACTTTTGGCCCTAAGAATGTGATTATATCATATAGCCATCCAAGGAGGTATAGGATTGGACTTAGTGAAATTCAGGACCTCACAACCAGGGTGGGTCCCGAGGGACTCTAGGGCCTTACGGAACTTGTTTATTGACACATGTATACCAAGTATTACACTAACAAATTATTTTCATAATACATGTTAAATATAAATAATATCTAATATCTTTAAGTAAGTATCATTGTAATTCAGCAATGCTTGAAAAATCATTTTCAAATCACAATGGTCATGTTTTTGGTTAATTGTCAATTATTTTGAAAATCTTCAACTATTGATTTGTCTGTGTTTAAATTTTTATGAAAATGATATGAATACATGGAAACATATTTTTCTAATATATTCATTTAATTCTATAAATCTATATTTTTGAAAGTATCTGACTATTTTATAATTGCTTAAAAAAATTATATCTATTATCATCATAAAATACTTTATGCTAACGTCTTTATTACAAAAGTAGTATCTATGAATACTATATATACACACTAATAATTAACTCTTTATAGAATAATTACAATAATTAATGAAAGAAAGAAATTAATCTCAAACTGACACTTTACTATATACACACACACACACACACACACACATATACATATATATTTTTAAGTCCTAATTGACATTTATATCATAAATATAAATGATAGATATCTAAGTAAATCATAATCTTAGAAAGGATATAAAAATTAATTTATAAAGAGCATGTTTGATAAAAGGAAAATTTAGTATGGTATATCTTTTCTAATTCTAACAATATTTATAATGCTGATACAAATATTAATATTAACGATAATTATAGAATATAATAGATTTGATAAGATAAAATTTTTTAAAGTTTAAAAATTAAACAAAATCAATTATTATAAACAATATTGAATCTATTTCGATAAGATAATATTTCCAAAATTTAAAATCAAACATCATAACGCAAACTGAATATCAAAAGATTAAATATCAAATTCAAATAAAAACTTAATATTGACATAGAAAAAGATTGATGTACAAAATTATTATAAATTTTATATTTTATTTTCTCCTTTTGGGATTGATATTTTCTTTTATAATTTAAATTTTATATGATTTATTGTTTCACATAAATTTAAAATAGAGATTTATATTCATTCATTATTTTGATCTATTTATATATATATATATATATATATATATATATATATATATATATATATATATATATATATATATAGCCTTTTGTATTTATTAATTTTTTTAAAAGCATTTTAATGTCTCTTAAATTTTATTCAACCCGTCCTGAACTTTGACATATCTTTCTTAAAGGCATCTTATGGGATATTATAGAATGTGACATAGTTTGCATGGAAATGGAACTATGGCTAGAAATGCATAATTTAATAAATTATTAATATTTTTATATTTAACAAATAACATTTATATATTGTTAAATTCAATGATTGTTATGAGTTAAATTAATTTTTTAAACATAGAGATATTAAAATCTAAATAATTTAAATAATTTTTAATTATTTTCAAATTACACATCACTCAAAAAATACATAACATAGTATTAATTTTAGAAAGTAATCACATTTACTTATGATAAAAAAAAATCAATTTAATAACTCTATTGATTAATTAATTCGTGCAGTGTACATGTACTATACTAGTAGATATTAAAGAGGATATTATGAAACCATTTATCCGAAAATATTAAATTATTGGGTTATGTCACATTAATTATTTTATATCTTATAGATGATAATTTCTACATTTATTGTTATTAATTAAAGTAAGATTATATTAGTTTTTGAATTTTAAAGAGTAGTCAGCTCTAAAAAGCATCTCATAAGGTGCTCTCAATAACGCTCATGGCCATTAAAAGCCGAAAGCAAAAGCCCCCCAACATTTTATAGTTTATCCCAAATGAAGTTATACTTTTCATAAATTAAACATTCATCTTGAGAGCATTACCAACTCAGCCTCATCCTTCAAAGCAATAAGGTTAAATATCTTATGATTTGAAAGTCATGAGTTTAAATTTTGAAAGCAAAGTTAGAGTGTTGTGCACGTGACCGCCTTAATATTAAGGACATTTACAATCTTTCTATTAAAATCAGAACATTGAATGTTACTACTAATCCCAACCATGGATTAAACACAAATACGAATCCAATGGTTGACATTGGTAAAGAATCCTTATGGTAGTCTACATAGTGTTTAGAGCATGTGTACTCTTTAGGTGACCCAATAATCTTGTTTAACAGTATAAAGAATTTACATAAAGGAAAATTACTTCAATGCCACTTTCACCACCACCAAGTTTGTTCCCAGATCTGGCCTCACCACCATGATTGCCGATGTGACACTAACCACCACACACCCACCTTTGAACTCCACTATGGACAACAATTGTAGCTCACTTTCACCTTCGTTAATCAAGCCATTGAGCCACTCCCCAATGCAGTCAAACACCCTAACATCATCAAATTCAAATGGAAATCCCCTGTCACTAAATAATATCTCATTCCCTGTTCTTTAATTATTTATTGACACATGAAAAGATAAAAATTAAAATAGATTTAAAAATTTATAAATTATCATATATATAATACATATCTGCTACGTATCAATAAATAATTGAGAGGATAGGAAAAAGGACACCATTTGGGGACAAAATATTTCTATCGCACCGAATTCATGTGCTTTGTAGTGCCCAGCCACCACCAGCTAGAGAATCGTCGCAACATATTGCCAGGCCGCCACATCTACTACCAATAGTTGCAATAATATGTCAAGCATTAAAGGGCATGCTTTGTACAGTCCCCAGGATGCAAAGGATCTCTCATTGTTGTCAAGAGGTCATCAATGGCACTTCTTATGTTTGGATGCATTCATATGCACTTCTTCCTCTTTCAGTTTCAGTTTCTCATGTTCATATTTTTTTAATTTTAGTTTTAGGAAAATAGTGCAGCTCAAAGATGATGGAAAGGCATATTGTAACATAGCGTTTGGAAACCCCAAAAATTCAATTCTATCAAGAAATTGAATTGAATTCCATACTTTGGAAGTAATTTAAGTGAAAAAATTAAAATCCCATGGGAATTGAAATATCAAACCCAAATAAGTGCAATTTAGTGTGTAAATTGAATTCTAACAAATGAAAATATCAAAATAACCTTACTTGAATATAATATTTTATTCCTAATCTATTACTGAAGAATAAAATAGTAAAAATAATAAATTGATTCATTTGTAGACTCATTCCAAATCAAGAAATTGAATTCAATTCTTTAATTCATTGACTTATTCCAAACATAAAAATTCAATTTAATTCATGACGAAGTTCAATTGTTAATGAAATTCAATTCAATTCCATTTTATTAAAGATTTTCAAACATCCTGTAATAGAACTATGGAAGATTTTTTATTATTATTATTCTATCCAAAATTGTTGCGTTCATATGCTTTTCTCATTAGAAGGTGCTGACAATTAGCTTTGGTTGAGATCAAAGGAACTGTTTTTGTACGTTTTGGTTTGATTTCAAAATTTGATTCAAAACGAAGGGTGCAATAGTATTTTTTATTTTTTCAAAATGACAAAAAAAAAAAAAGATAGAAAAAGCCTGCCTGCTAGTGTAGGTTTTAACACTGAATGTGCCGATCTGTGTAGGAACATTGTAAACGCGACCTTACGTTAAGTTTGGCCCAAGAAACAAACACTTTCAAATGATAATAACAGATTCATATTTTTGTCAAGAATATTTTTGTTACATGAAGATATTGTAAACGGATTGAGATGGATCACTACAAATTGGGGAGCCATTGTAGAGGCCCATGTAATGTCTACAGGGTCAGCTTTTGAAAATGATTTGGTTCGCTTGACCAAACACAAAACAGTAAAGCATTACGATAGGCCTATATTTACCAAATTTCCCAGGATCTTAAAAAAGAAGGCAGTTAGTTTGGATTTTGTCTAAAAAACAAAAATGATAAGATAAATTTCAAAATCAAGGCTAATCTAGACACGAACCAACGGTAATAGGTTCAGGTGAAGAAAAGGTTAATTTGAAATTCTCACGTGTGGCGTGAATCAAGTAGTTGAAGCGGCGGTACAAAATTCTCAATGACACGTAAGATTTGCCTACAACAGACTGGCCATTTGGGGAAGAAGATTGCGCGTTTTGTTCCTGGAAAACTTTTTGCCTTTGGGAATTAATGTACCAAAAGGTTGTTGTGGTTGAAGGATATGATATTCGGACCAGAAATTTAGCTGAGAGGATAAATGTGTCGGTGCTCGAAAGAGCTTCTGAAATTCCAATAACAATAAACTGTTTGTTTTTATTTTCTTGTTCTTTTTTTTTCTTTTAACTGAAGAAATAGATTAACACCAAAGTAGAGGAAATCTCTTTCATATATTAGCATAGATAATTAATAAAAAATAAATATTTATAGATAATGGATAATGATTATTTATTAAGTAGTGTTTGCGATGAATTAAAATTAAAATTGATGTGATTAGTAAATAAATCAAATCTTATATTTAAAACTTTTAAAACATAAAAGACGACCTAGTGAAACAATTGAAAGATCTTTAAATATTAATGGTTTAAATTTTAAACATTAATATGATATATGATAGAGTATTATGGCATCGTTAGATACATGTAGCTGACCCTACCTATTGGGACAAGGCTTAGTTGCTATAGTATCCTTGTTAATGGAATGTCTTGCTGTATTAAGTTGGTTGCTTGGAGACTCCAAGTACTTCATCAATTAGCATTGGCAATGATGCAGACACGGTATGCCGCTTGATTTGCTATTTCCAGCTTCTGTTTTATATTTGTTTCCTTTTGGAGTTTCACCTTATCATTGACATCTGTGGTTCATATTCCAAATATGCATTGTTCCTTGTCTAAGTCATTGAAGGTACAATAATAAGAAAATGGTTGGATCATTCAATCTGTACAGTATTTGGTAAGTGAGTACGAGGTAAAATAAGTCCTATTGATGCTAGTCACTTAATTAGCTACAAAACATGCCTCCATACCAAAATCAAAAGTATGCCGTAGTTCCTTGACTAGGTGTTGCTGGCTCGCAACATCCCAATGACCAGTGATGCATGTATTTCACTATTGTTTTTGATAATTTTGTACAAAACATGTTTTAGGAGTAAATTTGAAGGGCTATTGAAACAACATGCTAGTGATGATGATGATATGTATTTATGTAATATTGTCCGATACCTCTCTAGATCCTGAACTGCTGGTTTTGGACCTTTCTTGGGTTCATAAAACAGGGAAAAAGGCCTAGGAAAAAGAAAACAGTAGCATAATAAAACTCTGAGGGATAGCTACTAGGTTTGCTTAGCAACCTTTTCAACCACAAACTGATTCCCATGATCTAATTGATGGTACTTCACTTGGTGAAGAAGGTACTGATTAGTTGAGATCATAATTTCAACAAATGACAGACCATGTAACAGTACTGTGTGCATAGAATTTGTGAACCAGGTAACTATGCTGCAAGGTATAGAATTAGTACTTTGTACGTTTAATCAATGTGTATTCAACATCAATTATTGGTTTATTTTTCATGGGTTTCTTTGTTAAGTTGTCGCTACTTACAGTTGAAACAGTCCAACACTAAGTTATGCTAAGTTTTAGTTTTAGTACACAGGATTGATTAGTGTGATTATTACTAGTCAAAATATAGATCACGGGCAGATATCATATATTTCAATTCCTGAAACTTGGATTCTGTGAACTATGCATATAATCCTTTCGTTTGTTTCCCCTTCTGACCCCACAACAAGGTTCTCAAAAAAGTTATTCCCGTTTTTGCATAGATATTTGTATATCATACTAAGCATCAAGGTATTCTGATAGGGCGAGGCACAGTTGTTTTTGTCTGGTAAATTATGAAGTTATTTTGAATTTTGATTGATTTGGAAATTTATGTACATTTCTATTCTTGTAGCTTTCAATTAATTGATAGGACTTGATGAGTTATTTTTCAGGATTTCCTTTACCATCTACTCATCGTGATATACTTTTGGCGGGTTGGGCAGGTCAATCTGATAGGGCTTGAATTCGTTTTGCCATCTCTAATTCTCTATATGTTACTTGTTTTGAAAAAATAAAATAAGATCTAGGTGGACGATTTGGTCACACCAAAGATACCACCTTATTGATATGTTGTCACCTGTGATATTACTTATATCTTGTCTGGTTTTTGGCATTATTGATATTTGTTTGATTTCATTTTTGTTATTCATCCTAGCAATTGCATTTTTCCCATGGAAAAGTATATCCTGGAAGACACACTTCAAGATAATGTTATGAAAGTGTGCTCCTGGGTCTAGTTGGTTGAATAGTAACATGATCTATCAGTGTGAAAACAAGCATAAACAATGATGTGTTAACCATTCATACTGCTATTGAGTCCTTACTTGATGTAGCCTTCTTCAATAGTTTGGCATTGACCAACAATACATGCACATGAAATGCAGTGGCTAACGGAAAGTGCTTTACAATGATGATGATGATGATTATTATTATTATTTTGTCGATAGAATCATGAGTATTTGGGTCATATTATTAGGGATCCGATTAACTAGGCCCCACCTGATAGAATTCCTTTATGTTTGGATTCATGAAGCATAGCAGAATGGAGCGGTGTGAAATAGAATGAAATGCAATGGAGTGGAGTGATGGTTACTCTACTCTATTGTTTGGATATTTTTTATACTATCCCATTCTTCCCAATTTCGAGGAAAGAAACTTGAGAAAAATAGATGGAATTGGATGGAATGGATTCATCTCCGCTTCATTCTATTTAAATTTTGCAAATCCAAATCATTGAGCAATTTAAAATGTCATTCCGCTCCACCTAACTCCATCAATCCAAATATATTCGTAAGGGATTAAGGGTCTATTAATGAGAACATTTTCACTCTCAGGATTTGAACTTGAGATCTCTGATCAAGGATACAAGATATCTATCAGCTTAAATAATCTCACGTTGGTAAATGCTTTAGGATAATATTTATTCCGTTCAGTTCACTGTATTTGATTCTTATTTGTTTAAATTTATTTTTGTTGCTTGTGGGTGTCAACCATACCATACTTCCCCCATAATCCTTTTGTTTTTCAATTTTGATGCATGCACACTCAAATATGGATTTTGATGTATGCCATCCCTTTAAAAAGGACCCGTGGCGATTTGTCAAATCAAATCAAGCATCGATCCCATAATTTTATTTTCGTCCAACTTGGAATCCGCACACTTTTTTTTTAGTGTGTTCCCACGGGGTGTCCTCACAGCCATCAGTTGTGGGACTAATTCCCCGTCCCGCAGTCGGCGCATGAAGTGGTAGGGGACTAACCATAAAGTGCTTTTCATTCACATAGTTGGAAATCAAATCCAAATCACGTGCATAAGAGACAAAGTTATGAACCATTACTCCCACGCATGCATGACGCCTGTTTATATTCTATAGCACGAAAATGTAAAGTTTTAAAGTAATGCACTTAAAAATCTTATTTTTAATCAAAGTTTCTTTTTAGATTTTTAACTAATACTTTTAGACGCTAGTCAACAAAGTTTTTTACTATATTCGGATTACCGAGTGGCTACGATTTTAAGTTCAAACTATCAAACTCGGCTGTAACTGCATTCTATAATTTTTCCACAACTCACAAACTGTCTTAGTTGCTGACTTGTATGGGATGTGAACTAAATAATGCTGCCACTAATGAGAGATACCATATAATTTCGTCAGGAAGTAGATTAGTGTGAAACATTTGATTGGTCAGTTAAATGTTTCAATCAGAATATTTATGCTTCTGCCTCTAAGGAAGCCAGATTATTTGTAATAAAATTGCTTCTTACTATAAAATTATTATTACAACTAAAATCAAGATGTTTTCCACTTTACTATGTCTGCCCGGTAATTATATCACAATTACACGACTGGCTATGTTGAGATTGCTTAATGAGAATAAGCATAAAATATTTAGCAAAATCCTAAGCACTGAATTGTGTGTGGCTATTGAATTGCTATGCCCCATTGTGTGTGGCTATGTTGAGATTGCTTAATGAGAATAAGCATAAAATATTTAGCAAAATCCTAAGCACTGAATTGTGTGTGGCTATTGAATTGCTATGCCCCATTGTGTGTACAACTTGCTAGATAAGCATCTTCAATAATGTAAAAGCAAGATTTCTTGGTAAGATAAATGACGGCAAGGAAAAATGTGGCTTTTCTTTTGCTAGTCCTGTCTCATAAAAGTCCTCACTATCTGTGGCCTAACCTTTACCCAAACGGCCAAATGGTGCCTACATAATAGTCCAGAAATTGTCCATTGGAAAGAAAAAGATAGTAGTGTGTAAGCTTCTGCCCTTTACGAATGAGGACTGAGCTCGTTCAGGATATAACCCAAATAAAAAGAATATATATATATATATATATATATATATATATATGTCCTCGTTCAGGATATAACCCAAATAAAAAGAATATATATATATATATATATATATATATATATATATATAAAGAATTTATAAATAAATCAGATTTTTTTTATAATTATTTTGGCAGATGTTTTTCAAAAAAAAAAAAATTGATGATAGAATCTCTCTTTCCTTTAAATGGACACTAGTAAATGCCACTAAGCTGTATGACGAATTTATGGGGAGAAATTACGGTGGTATTTCTTGTATGGCTAAAAACAACAACCTCCATTGTTTTTAACAGTGCTGTTGTGGCTGATCTCTTAGCATTTGTATAGTTGCAAGATTATTGAAAGTTGGATCTTACTACTATTCTATAAAGTTCTCAATTTTCTAATATATTATTCGGATCTGTATATCTAATATTTAAGTATCATTAAGTGACTCTACCAAAAAACAAAAAAGAAAACAGAGAGAGTATCATTAAGTGAGAAGTCTTGCCATTTGGAAACTTCATAGTATCCTTTAGTTTAAATTCATCAAAAACTTATTAAAATATGAAACTATTCAGACTAATTACACACAATAAAATAAAAGTAACTTATTGAGGTTCACATCATAACTTCTGTAAGAAGTCAAATGAAAATTTTCTACAATATGTTTTGTTTTTATTTTCTTTGAAATAATTCATGAAAAAAAATCTATTAAACTAAATAGATTTTTTTTATTTACTCAATTTAATTTTACATTCTAAAAACAAACTTAAGGAATTCAAATATCAAAATTTAAATTACAAAACGTATATATTATTATAAGCTAGTAAATTCAATTGTGAGATAGATCTCCTTTTATGTAAAAATTTAAAATAGATTAAAATTTAAAAATAAAATATAATTACAAAAATTATGTTACCATGAGTTAACTAATTAACATGACTATTTCAATTTTAATCTAATTAAACTAAAAAAAAATTAAATTATTGTGCAAGCCAGTATTAAACAATATTATGATATAATTATTGTAATGAGATTCATTTTGGAATGTTGTTATATAATTTCATATTGCTAAGTGTAACTAAATAAAATATTAGATGACCTATTTTTACTTAAAAATGTTAAGGCAATTTCTTCCTTAAAATTTCACTGGCATCTTTAATATTCTGAATACAATGCCTTTATAATAATGATTATTTCATAAATTAAATTTTAAAATTCATCTAATTGATTTTATTTATTCTTACTTATTATCCTGTGAATTAAACGTACAGAAATAATTTACATATGATTTCTCGTATGCATTTAGTTATTCTCTCCATTTTTCAGATGAAAAAAACAAACATACATATAGTGAGAAAAAAATAAATAAATTTTGGTAATAATTTTAAAAATAAAAGTAAATAAATATAATTAATTACAATAAGGGTAGTATTGGTCAAAACAAATTAATACTTATTTGATATGACAAATAGAAGGGTATTTTGAAAAAAAAAAATTGATGGATGAAGGAAAAGAGAAGGAGTATTATCTTTAGAGAGATTTTTTTTTAAAAAATGTTCTCTTCAAGAAGAGTAAAGACTAAAATAAGAGAGTTACTCTCAAATGCCCTTACAACATATATCTACCTCTCATTGGAATAATTTTATGGACTGATAAAAATCAATATTAAATTTAATTTAGACCCAAATCAATTAAATTTTATTATTTAAGCTCAATAATTTTTTATCACTATTATTATTGGGCCAATTATTATTAGGCATTGTTCATTGTAGGTGTGTTTGTGGATCCTTGTGTATAGGGTTTGGTGTTATGGGTGGCTTGATCTAGCATTTTACTAACACAAGGAGAGCCCTCCTCCTAGCCATATATAGAGTGTTTGATTGTGTAACATCTCTTTTTCAGAAAATATTTTATAGAGTAATTTATCATGTTCTTATTAGTTGTTTGAGTTGATTATTTAGCAAAGAATTAAATATTGATTAAATTATCAATCATATTTTATAATAACATTTCAACACACACACACACACATATAGGTAACATATGCAATGTGAAATGTGATGTGTGTGTGTATATATATATACACACACACATCACATTTCACATTGCATATGTTACCTATATATATATATATATAATCGTTGGTATAATGTAATGTATATAGTAATTTAATAATACGTATATATTTTCCTTGATGATCAAGTCTTAAAACTTAAAACTTGTTGACCAAAATTACTTGGTGCTCAAGTTTCTAAACTTGGAGCTCAAGTTTTCAAGCTTGTTGGCCAAGATTAGAGCCTCTATATAAAGAGTTGATGAGAGAAAGAAATTCAAATTTAGAGCATCGAGCATTTTTGAAAGAGATCAAGTATAGAAGTTTGAGAATTCTTACAAAAAAAGATTAAGTGGAAGGGAGAGCGGGAAATAGAAGAAGGAGCAATCGTGAGATTATAGTGTCATCTCTATCGTAATTTTAAGGCAGGGAATGAGTCTCTATCGAAAACCATGGTTACATTTCCTAATTCTTTTCAAAATCTTTGTTTTATGCATATAAAAGTTTAGGAGATTTTATATAAAAATCATAAAAGATTAGGAGATTTTGCATAGAAATCTCATAAAAGTTTAGAAGATTTTCCAGAGAAATCCAATAAAAGTTTAGAATATTTTACCAAGAATCTCAAAAGGTTTAGAAGATTTTGAAAAGAAAATCTCATAAGAGTTTAGGAGATTTCAAGGAATATAATAATTAGTTTGCTTTATATAGTCTTATAAGTAAATTTATGATTTCATTAATTAGCTATCTTTCATATTGCAATTTATTTTCAAGATTTATCCATTTATTTATCTTTCTAATTTTATCTAGTTATTTATCTTTCTAATTGACTTCCAGTTCTTTTAGATTATTATTCCTTTATATTGAAATCATTTTTCACTATCATTTTACTTTACTGTTCCTTTACATTTCAAGTTATCTTTTACTAAAGTTACTAATTATTGATAAGGTTAAATAGTGATTTATATTACTTTGAGTTGTCAAGCCTATACTACTTGAATATTTATTCACTTTATTTATTTTAAGTTTAATTATGTATTAACTATATTGTATACATTATATTCCACTACTTAATTTAAGTTTTATTTTAAAAAATTTATTTATAATATTCGAAGATTCATGTTTGCCCTTAGTTATTTGTTTCTATTTATTACTTAAAGATTTTGCATCTCATATTTTGAATTTATGCAACTATACAAGATAATAATGAAAAGAAAGAAATTTTAAAACTTTACCACTAACCGCAAGAAGGCAGAGGAAAAAAGATGAAAGGTCCTTTTATATTACCTACCTTAGTTAGTGTAGCGTAAACGTCTCGCTTTGTCGTTACAATGTTAAAGAGTAACACCGGAGAATGAGAATTCCCTAAGAGAAGCCTTCGACTATGTGTGGGATAAGCAGATGGGAGAAAGTGAAAGATTAATATAAGAAGATGATAATCTTAATAAGCTTTGCATGGCATGCATTATCTAGTACATCCTATTTATGCTATGATATATGATTATGTTCTTATAAAGATATGTGGCCATGTGTATTTTCCAAGTGGATGCGTTGAAAACACCGTAGTTCAAAATGTTATAGATATATTCATTCCCTATTGAGAATTATTTTCAATTATCATCTCTATTTTCTGGTGGTTTCAGATTAGTCGAGTAATGCTCGAGAAGAAGGCAGTCTCTTTCAGATTCTATGAGCATTTGGAGTTATGTATAAATAATGTGTTTGAGCTTATTATGTGTTATATGATAGTTTAATTCATAAATATTAATGTTAAGTACTTTTGTTAGAACAATAACCAGCACAATGTTAAATGTCATATTTGGCTGTCTAATTTTTTAGTAATATCTTTAGAATGAGCTGTTGTTATAGACTGCCTTATTGATACCGTGAAACAGAATACCTAATATGGAATAAGAAGAATAAATCTCCTAAGATCCTTTTGGAATGCTCTCTAACTTTTCATAATTTTATCTGTCACGTATGGCTAAGGAATAAGGACTAATCTTTGTCATTGATCATTCCAGGTAACTATAACTCAATCTTTTAATTGTTATTGAGCATGCTATATTCAAGATTAAAGTTGATCATTGGGACGTAGGAATTTAATTTGTTATTGATATCTTTTGATATATAAATTTCCTTTACCCCTTGTACCACATGATTCACTCTTACAAAACAATAGATATTTAACTTCTATACACCTACACATATTCCCAAAGTAAGACCCCAAAGCATCTCTTCACACAATGAAGAAAAACCCATGTAAGGATTTTCATATTGGTGGGTAAACTTTAATCATTTTTGTAAGTGTTCAATGAGCTTGGAGGACTAAACTTGAGAGAGTTTTTCTCTCCACCTAAACTTTTGACTAAAAAAGTCGAGTGAAAAATATGAGTGAGTATAACGGAAATGATATTTGCACATCAATACAAAGCCACCATACACTTACACCATGTACAAATACACTAAAGGACAAAATATGGGTGTGTTAGAGTAATGACAATATTGTAATTATGGAACAAAGAAATTTGTCTTTTATTGAGCTAAAGGACAGAAAAAAAAAGCTTTCCTCATTTACCCTCCCTCTAAAAGCTTTTATTCTTTCTCTCTCTCTCTCTTTCTCATTTCTCTCTCACACCTTCACAAAAAGAATAGCCTTTCATAGCTCATAGCTCTCGTCCATTGGTCATAGAAAAGAATAAGGAAAATCAAGGTTTGTTGGTAGCACACAAAACCAATCTTCATGTATGAAGGCTTAACTTATTTCATTTTTTTCAATTATTTTCAAAGTAAGTAGAGGAAAAGCCGATGAAAATGACGTATTCTACCTCTTTTTACAATTTGTGAATCAGTTTTTGTTTGTAAGGTATGTAAGTTCATCATTTCCATTTGATTTTTTCATGTGTTTGTAGTTTGTATCCCAATGGATGGAGGGTTATTTTTTTTAAAAAAAAAATGCAACAAAACAAACTAAATATAACATTGTTAGAAGTTGAGATTTGTTATTATTATTGAAAACTGGACTTAGAAAATTATAAATAAGTGTTACAAAATTGTAGATCAATGTTAAAATCTTGTAAACCCATATTATACATGAATGATTATTTATTTTTTTTCAGAATTTTTTCAACAACAAAACAATATGAGAATGACTCTATGAGAAGCTGACATTTGCTGTTATTATTGGAAACTATAGTTAGAAAAATGTAAACTTGTGTTAGTAAATTGTAAACTAATCTTAAAATATTGTAAACTCATGATAAAAACATTGTAAACACTTGTTAAAATCTTTTGAACTTGTGTAATACATGGATGATTTTTTTTTTAGAATTTTTCCAGCAACAAAATAATTTGAGAATGAGCCTGTTAGAGGTTGACATTTGCCTTTATTCTTGGAAACTGGAGTTAGAAATATATAAATTCATGTTAGAAAATTGTAAACTTGTGATAAAAAAAACTTGTAAAATATTGTTAAAATATGGTAAACTACTGTTAATAACTTGTAAATCCATGTTAATTAGTTATAAAGTACTCCCTCCATCCTTGAATAATTGTCCAATTCAAAAGTTTTCTTTGTTTAGAAGTAATTGTCCATTTAAAAACTTAAATAGCATTAATTATTTCTTTTCAATAATATCCTTATTAAAAGCTATTGAGAAGGGGAAAGACATAGTGCAGTAGGGGAGAAAAAGTTGGAATATTAAAGAAACAAAGATAATTTAATAAATTACTTTTAGCCTTTTCTAACTTTGATGGTTTCTCAATCACTTCCTTAATTCCAATGCGCATTTAAAATTGGATAAATATTCAAGAAGGGGGAAGTAGTTATTAATAATTTTAGATATGTTATAAATGCTTGAAAAGTGATGGTAGACAAATTGATGATCTATCACTTTATACCTTTAAATCCATTGTAAATAATTTAAACTGACATTTAAAACTTGTAAACAAGTGTAGAAAAATTTGTAAACCAATGGTATAAAATTATAAAGTCTCTATATATGCATTTAATGCTTGTTTGTTGAGGTTTGTTTTGCATAACAACTATATTTTCTTGAATTTTGGGCTTTCATTTTTGTTGTATGTTCTTTATTATACGCAATTTGAAAAAAAGGAGGATTCAATAAATGTTGATGCAAAGTTTCATGTTGAAGTTAAGATAGATCATCATGAAAGAAATTCTGAGATGAAGGTGTCTGCTGCCGAGATGGTATTCAAATCAAATAAAGAAGTGAGAGCATTCTACAAAAATTATGCAAGCAAGATAGATTTTGCATTCAAAGTCAGAAATTTAAGGAAGGATTTGGCTGGAGAACTAAATTATGTTACTTTTATTTGATTTTCCATGCTTGAATTTTTTTAATGATTCCTTGCATTGATATTATCTTTAGGTATTTGTGCCTCAAATTGTAATTTGCCTATTAAGATAAGTATCATTTGTCAATTGTAGGTGTTAAGAAAAATGTAAATAGGTGTAAAGTATAAGGAAACCCGTGGTTTGAAGGTTTACAAATCTGAAAGTCAAGTCTATAATCATGGGGTTTACAAGGTTGTTCATTAGTTGAGTTTACAAATTATGTACCCATGATTTACATGTTTTTAAACATGGGTTTAAAAGTTTTAAAACTTGTTGATAGTTTTAGTACAAGCAAACCAATTACTTGGAAATGAAGCTAAACTTATAAAACTGGAACTAAATACTTCTAGGTTCAACAAAGAAGTACCAAACATAATCCCATAAAATAACGCACGTAAAGTGAGATTTGATCTTATTAATTAGTAAGGATCTCCATCAGACAGGTCAATGTTAGTGGAATATTGTGGACTATTTTCTATGGCCATCAAAGAGCGTCTGTTTTACCACCATCACATGCATTTCTCCCTTGGTTGGCCTATGCCTCACTCATGACCCTATCAACCTTGATCCTCTTAGGTTGACATTCCTTTTTTTACCTTGCTCCATTTGTCTTCTTCTCCTCATTTTTGGTCTAATGATTTCTTATATAGCTTTTGTCATCCTCACATACTTAGACTTAGGAGGAGCTATCTCTAAAGTATAGAAAAAAAAGAAGACAAAATTGAGTTGCTGTATCAATAATTTAATGTCATAAGAAATTGCAAAGTAATGTACTTCTAAACCCCTCCAAAAATAGGTAACCAAGTAAATATAAACTTGTAAACCATGTGTAGATAACTGGTAAACAAGTTTAGGAAACTTGCAAACCATGCTTAGAAAAATTGTAAATCAGTACGAAAATACTTGTAAACCATGTTCATGAAAAATGTAAACTTATTTTGAAAAATTGTAAACTAATTATGGACAAATACTAAACAGGTTTAGGATAAAATGTAAAATTATGTGTAAAAAATTATAAACCAGTACACGTATGCTTGTAAACTATGTTCATAAAACATGTAAACTAGTTCTGAAAAATTATAAGCTAATTGAGGACAAATACTAAATAAGTTCAGGATAAAATATTAAACTGTGTGTAGAACAATTGTGAACCAATACACAAATACTTATAAACTATATTATAAAACATGTAAACCAATTCTGAAAAATTTTAATCAATTGAAGACAAATACTAAACATGTTCAGGAAAGTAGCAGTATTACTTATATTTCAATCATTCAAAATCCTCTTACATATAAATTACAAGCATAACCATTGCAAACAATATCTCTATATCTAATAATTAGCACAATAAACACGTTGTTTAACCTTCTACACTAACTTCATAAACACGTATACAACTACTCAACTTGTAAATCATGTGCAAAAAAAGTATAAACCCCTCTTCAAAATATGTAAATCGTGTGAACTAATTTATAAACTCCATTTCAAAACTGGCAAAACATTTGGAAAACCTCCTATAACCACTTACTTGTGCAAAATGCTTCTATTCCAAACCTCAAAACCAAAAAATAGTACTTACAACCTCTAATAACTGCATTCAATACCACAAAAAAAATAGATTTCTTTTTACACAACAACTCATTCAAAATCATCTATAAATACACATTACACTCACAATCATTGCAATTAGTATCCCTAAACCAAAAAAGAAAAAAACCGAACATGCATTTGCAACAGAATGAACCACATGCGACCACTAACATGCATTTCCAAGGATTAAACACAACTTACATTGCAAATGCCGCAAACCCAAAGGCAGTGACATGAATTCCATTCACAATGCTGAAGAAGAACATGGTGGATAAGAAGAACACAATGCTTGTGACAGTGGTGGATGCGAGGGAACTTCGACGACTAGGCCTTCACTTCGTTCTTCAACGATTGAGGTGGAGAATGCACTACACAAGTGCTGAATGGAGGAGATGGAAGCTTCGAGCTGTGGATTGTTTCAATCAATGAAAGCAGAGAGTTAGAGGGGGAGAACGTAGGCAAGGTGGGGTTGTCTGAGTGAGAGGGGTGCTTTCTATTTCAGAGAGTGAGAAGGAGAGATGATGAGTAATATGGGTGCATTAATTTTTTTTTCCTTTGAATTTATTTAAAATCCATCCCCTCTTTCCTTTTGCGCTTACATATTTCATGTCATACATTATACACTTTTTTACAGTTATTCTAAAACAGATGGAGTGCAAAGTACTACCTCTTTGTTTCACTCAATACGTCAAAAAAATAAAGAAAAAATAATAAATAAATTTTAATAGTAGTATAAAAATACGCCAATAAGCAAGATTATTTTTATTAAAATAAATATGTTTTCAATATAATTGATATAATTAATACAATCAATTTTATTAAGAGTAATATTGATAAAATATAATAAATATTTTTTTAATATTGTAAATAGGAAAATATTTTAAAAAAAATCTAATCTAAACAATTTGACAGTAAGAAGGGAAACGGATGGAGTCCCCCTCTGTGATATATAACGTGTTTTAAGCTGCTTGTTCTTTTGTTAATGAGATGAGGAAAATAAGTTCAAAATATCTCTCTTTAATTGATGTATCCTAGACAAGAATTCTCGTCCACTTATCTAAAATCTTTGAACTTTCGTTGAAATATGCCTCAATAGGGTATATCACAAGAATATACCATTGAAGTGGCCTACTAGCAAGAACAAACAAAAGAGAGAGAATCTAAAAAAGAAAAAAGAATTTCACTTTTCTATTTTTATATGGGGAAAGCCCAAAGGCTTAATAGCAAGTGATGGAAGGTGAATTTAATTACCAACCAAACGTGATGCGGCAATCATTAACTTCTAATATTAGTTTGAGTAATATTATATATTCAGAAAAATACAGGTAAATTTTTTTTATAAAAATTATAATAATGGTTAAATAAAATAAATTTATATAACTTGCTATTAATCTGAGGACTAATAATTATGACATATTATTCAAAATACTAAATTCTGAGAAAAAAAATTCTGATTGCCTAACTTTGTACTCTTCGTTTTGAACTTTTTGTATTGCTAAGGAAACAAAGCATATAATGCTATCTAGAATTGCTTAATCCAGAGAAACTTTTGTAGACCATTTATATAGAGAAACTAGTATTTGACCCGTACAGTTGCTGAGATAAGTAAATTAACTAGATTTAAAATTTTCAATATATGGATGTGGTAAAAAAAATTAATATATGAATGTGGTAAAAAATAATATTTGAAAAACTATGAACATTTGATAGAATATAACATTTTCTTTCTTTTATGCATCTTAATAACTTTTATTTGTACTCTTTACTATAATAGTGAAATTAAAAATAAAGCATATAAAGGAATATTTTTAACAATAATTTATATATAAATTTTAATAAGGTATAATAATTAAAATATTTATCCATAAAATTTAACTTTTAAAATTTTTAGTTTTATTATACATAATTGCATTTTATAAACATTATAGAATATAAAATTTTCTTTCTTTTATACATTTTAATAGCTTTTATTTGTACATTTTATTATAATATATGAAATTAAGAATAAAGCATATACAGTAATATTTTTAACAACAAGTTATGTATAAATTTTAAAAATATCACAATTTAAACATTGATTTGTAGCAATTAACTTTTAATTTTTTTATTACATATATTTGCATTTTAAAAACAATGTGTAATTTTTAAAATTATTTATCATAAATTATTTATTTATATATATTAAATACTTATGTAAATAATAATATTATTATTATATATTTTTTAAATGGAAAGAAACAGATGAATCAATCTTGTTACGTGTCTACTGTATATTAATAAGTAGAAATGAAAAAATAAAAAGATACTGTACAAACAGTATAATAAATTGTAAATAGGGCACAACTTTATTATAAGTATGAATATAAATTAGATAATACTAATTGCTGCAAATTCTAATGATTGTTATAAATTGATATTGTTGGGTTTTTGCTCTTTCACTAAAGCTCAATAGGGCATAGTGTGTAAGAAGAGCCCAAGAAACCTAGAGTCCGTTACATCTAAGGGTTAGGTTTTCTAGGAACCCATATATATACTACACTTAACCCTCTCCATAAGCAGAGAGTAGTCACAGAGGTAGAGGCAATGTCATCTCCTAATAGAGAGAAAGTGCCCACACACTATCTCCTTCCCCTTGAGAGATAGTCTGGAAGGTCTGCCATCAACCGACCACAAAGAAATCAATCGTGCGGTAACACAAGGATTCTTAGGCGAGGGAGATCATCAAAGATCGACACTCCGAGAGGTAATATTCCTTGTGTGTTTATGAAACAATGATGATTTGATAAGCATACCGATGTACTAGGTCCTTAAATCGCTTCCGCATAAATCCAATAGTGCCTACAATTGGTATCAGAGCCTGACTGTACATTGATATGTGAATCTAGTTTCATTATTCATGTAATTAGTTTGCTTCGTGAAATATGACACCTAGGATTCTATATTTGTTGATCATATGTGTTGTATGTTTATTTTTATAATTCTTTTCATAAAAAATCAATGCTTTATTTGGTTTTCAACTTTAATCCATGGTAGAGATTTGAATGTATTTTCTTGGGTTGTAACAAGGAGGCTAATCCCATATGATTAGGTTTCCTCCTTGATTTTTTTTTATTTCAATTCTTGTATATATTTTTTTGATGTTATACAAAAGTTGTAATAAAAGAAGATCAAGAAGATGCAAAAAGAAGGACGTTCGTAACTGTTTGGACATGTTCGTGGACCTTGGATCTCGGAATTGGACGTATCATATATCGTTGGAAAGAGGACGGAAAGACGAACAAAATGGTGGGTGGAACGCTGCCAGGGGAGCCTCCACTCTCTGCCACGCGCCTCCAGAAGTTTCTGACAGTGGTTTCCACGCGCCTGTGAAGATGGAGAGAGTGATGGCGCGTGGGACATCCAAATTGGGTGATTCCAGTGGCGTTGGATTCGTCTCTTCATGGTGGTCCTAACCCTAAAATTTCGTGCTGATCCAAGTTTGGGTGACGGTGCAGTGGATGAAACAGTTAGGGTTCCTTGAAGTTGTCTTAGGTTTTCTTGCCAAAATTTGGTATTTTGGGCTTATGGACCCATGGTTACCATAAAAGGGCTTGAGATAAATACCTATGGACTAAAAGGAAGGACAAGAAGGACTGGAACATTTTTTGTTATTTTATTTTATTATTTCTCTAGGAAACCATGGATTAAAGTCTATTTTATTTAAATTGCTTTATTTTATGAATGGATGAATTATATGATTGATAATATGCTTATTGTGATAACATGTCATATAGAATAGGTGGTGCCATATTGCTGCATAACTTGAAAATTACATGAGCATAATAGCTATTTTGTCATTCCGCGACTAGTATGATAGTTATTATAGGATTATTTTGATTCAAAATTATTCTCGAAAATTAATTAAAATTATTATGATTTTTTGTTAAAAATCTAGATTAATGATTGAATTAATTAATTTTGAATAATTAAAATCAAGACAAATAATCCAAATTATTTCCTAAGAGAACTGTTTACATTGCGAGTAATTTGTGGGTCTTCTAAAATGGTCATGTGTTAACACACGCTGCATACCACAATCATGTATCATGATTGTGTGGAGCACACACTGCCTATCATGACCGGATTTTAGGACCTTAATGGTTTCAAAATTTCGTTAAGCTAAGCTTGCACGTTCATCGGATTGCGGGTGCTTACATAGTTTTTGAAATCAAACAAAGAATACTCTAATTTAAACAATTTTTGGAAATTGGAAAATTCTAAATTTTAAAATATTGAATGGATGAAGGTTTTTTATTAAGTAATTAATTTAAAAACCTACGGGCTCCAATTGTGGGTTTATTAGTGAAAAGGTTATCGTTGAAGCCCCATCGGATAAGGATAATCAGATTTCACTAGATTAAAACTTAATATTTTCAAAATTTTAGTAAAGTTTTGTACGGCCCATCGTCGGCAACACTTAGACACTAAAGAGAATTTTGAAAGTAAACAATGGTTAAATATATTCAACTTTAGTAAAGTTGTTAACCCTCCCATCGAGGCTTTGGCAATGGAACTGAAGGCCCAAAATAACAATATTAGTTTTACAAATATCTTGCCCATCGTAAGCCTTGTAAAGATAACTAATAGATTGTTAAACTATAAACGAGTAGTAGTTATTAGAATCTACTAGCGCAATATCAGTTTATAGTTATTCTAGTTTGTAATTAGTGTGTTTTTTTCCTTGTTTTCATAAAAATGTCTTCATTCAATCCTTTAGCTACTATCTTGAGTCAAAAACCTATGGATGGTACAAACTACAAACAATGGAAAACTAATTTGGATATTGTTCTTCAATATGAAAAGCTCAACTTTGTTCTGATTACCCCTATGCCAGCGCAGCTTGCTGAAGATGCGCCTGAGGCAACAAAGACACATCTTCAGCAGGATAAGGAAAGATGGGAGAAGGCAAATGTGGCAGTCCGCTGCTATATTTTAGCTAGTCTCTCCAGTCACCTTCAGGAGCAAGTGAGCATGATTGAGAGTGGAGCAAAGATGCTCCAGACTCTTGATGGCATGTTTGCTACGTCTAGCAGCTCTGCTAGGCAGAATGCACTGAATGCAGTCACCAAGACAGTGATGTTTGGAGGAAGTGTGCGGGATCATTGTCTGACAATGATAGCAAACTTCAAGAAGGCTGAAGACCATAGATTTGAACAAGAAGTAAAAGTTGAGCTTCTCTTGCAATAACTGCCTGAATACTTCAATCAGATCAAGATGAATTATAATATGAATAAGATGAATCTTGACCTTACTCAGCTGATGCACAAGCTTGAGAGTGCTGAACAGTCTCTAGTCAAGCAGGGCAGTGCATTTTTTGCTGGTGAGTGTTCTGTGAAACCTAAGGGGAAACCCAAGGGAAGGAACAAGAACAAGAAAAAGAAGAAATCAGGTGTTCCAGTTGCCAAACCAGTTGTAATGAAGCAGCCAAAAGGCAAGTGCTTCAAGTGCGGACAAAAGGGGCATTGGAAGAAAAATTGCCCACGTATGAATAAACCAGGTATGGGTAATTTACATGTGATTGAGGCTTGTTTAGTGGAGAATTACAATGATAAATGGATCATTGATTCAGGAGCCACTAACCATGTTTGTTACTCTTTGCAGTGGTTCAAACATAGCTTGCCTTTAAGTGAAGGACAAAAAGTTTTGAAGCTTGGAAATGGGGAGCTTGTGTCTGCACTAGCAGTGGGACAAGTTGTTTTATCTTTTGATAATTGCAGAACTTTGGTTTTAGAAGACTGTTTATTTATTTCGGATTTTAAGAGGAATTTAATTTCTGTTAGTTGTTTGGTTAAACATGGTTTGACAGTTCAGTTTAATTCCTCAGTTTCAATGAGAAGTTCATCTTCTTTTATTTGTTCTGGTGTAATGTTTAATGGTCTTTATTTCCTTAGTCCTATGCCCAGTGAAGTTAATCATGTTGAATTAGGAGATGTTGAGCATGTTCATTCATCAAAGAAAAGAAAAGTTTCTAATGAAACTTATCTTTGGCATTTAAGATTGGGTCATGTTAACTCTAACATGATACAAGGTTTGGTCAATAGTGGGATTTTAAAATCCCTGAACTTTGAACCGATACCAGTTTGTGAATCTTATTTAGAGGGTAAAATGACTAAGAGATCTTTCAAGGCCAAGGGAAATCGTGCCACACTTCAGCTGGAATTGGTACATACTGATGTATGTGGACCAATGAATGTCCAGGCCAGAGGCGGGTATGAGTATTTTATCACATTTACTGATGATTACTCTAGATTTGGACATGTGTACCTGATGCGTCACAAGTCTGAAGCTTTTGGAAAATTCCAAGAGTTCAAGGCTGAGGCAGAAAAGCATCTTGGTGTTCAAATTAAGACTCTTCGGTCTGACCGAGGAGGTGAATACCTATCTGGAGAGTTCAGGTCTTACCTGACCAAAGAGGGGATAGTTTCACAATTATCTTCTCCAGGGACACCCCAGCAGAATGGAGTTGCTGAAAGGAGAAATAGAACCCTTTTAGAAATGGCAAGATCTATGCTCAGTTATTCATCTCTTTCTGATTCATTCTGGGGATATGCCTTAGAAACTGCTATGTACCTATTGAACTTAGCTCCGTCCAAGACGATTTCAAAGACACCAATAGAATTATGGAAAGGGTGTAAGCTCTCCTTGAATCATATTCGGATTTGGGGTGCTCTGGTACATGTCTTACAACAGAAGCCAAATAAGATGGACTCGCATACAGAAGTATGCATGTTTATAGACTATCCTAAAGGAACCAGAGGTTGGTTGTTTTATAGTCCGAAAGAAAAGAAGGTCTTAGTGAGCACACACGCGACTTTCTTAGAGGAGGACTATATGGCAAATTATAAGCCAAGGAGTAAGGTTATTCTTGATGAGCTAGTCTCAGATCAAGTTACACCTCAACCTCAGGCGGTTCCAGTGGTTGTTCAAAGAGGGGAAAATATACCTGTTGTTGAACACACACAGGAACCAGAAATAGAACCAGAAGTTCAGCATGATGATCAACAAGTGGAACCTGTAGAGATGCAGTTACCGCTTATGGAAGAACAACAAAATCATGAATTGGTTAATCCACTTAATGAGGGTCCTCACCTAGAAATTGTTAACCCACCAAACTTGGATCCCCCTGTAGATGCACAACAACAAGTGCGGCAAAGTCGTAATGGGAGATTGATTCGTAAACCCGCAAGATTTCTCTTATTGGGTGAATCGCCTCAGGATGTAATCATTGAAGAAGATGATGATCCCACGAGTTATGACGAGGCACTAGGAGATGTTGATGCTCAGGAATGGCTTGAGGCTATGAATCATGAAATGGATTCTTTGTATTCCAACTCAGTTTGGTCTCTTGTAGATGCACCAAAAGGGGTAAGACCCAGTGGGTGTAAATGGATCTACAAGAGAAAGAGAGGATCGGACGGGAAGGTTGAAACCTTCAAAGCTAGATTAGTGAAAAAAAGGGTACACCCAAACAGAAGGTGTGGATTATGAAGAAACCTTTTCGCCGGTTGCCATGCTTAAGTCCATCCAGATTCTCTTAGCTGTTGCAGCAAATCTTGATTATGAGATTTGGCAAATGGATGTCAAAACTGCTTTTCTAAATGGAAATTTGGAAGAGGATATCTATATGCAGCAACCAAAAGGGTTCATAGCCAAAGGGCAAGAAAACATGGTATGCAAGTTGCAAAGGTCCATTTATGGACTTAAGCAAGCATCCAAATCATGGAACATCAGGTTTGATCAAACCATTAAGTCTTATGGTTTTGAGAAAAGACCTGATGAGCCGTGTATGTATAAAAGGATCCAAGGTAACGTAGTATCTTTTCTGGTACTTTATGTGGATGATATACTCCTTATCGAAAATGATACGAAGGTATTGTTAGGCATAAAGACTTGGCTAAGCAAGCATTTTGATATGAAGGACCTGGGGGAAGCCAATTATATTCTTGGTATTAAGCTCTTGCGAGATCGGAAGAATAGGGTATTGGCATTATCTCAGGCTAATTACATCGACAAAATACTTGCCAGGTTCAGCATGGAGAATTCCAAGAAGGGAATTTTACCCTTCAGGCATGGGATTCATCTTTCTAAGGAGCATTCTCCTAAAACTCCTGAGCAGAGAGAACGCATGAGTAGGATACCTTACGCTTCAGCAGTAGGTAGCCTTATGTATGTTATCTTTGTGCACCGCATCGGATATACGCTATGCAAAGGGGAGTAGTAAGTTGATACCAATCTAATCCTGGAGAGGAACACTGGATAGCGGTTAAACATATAGTCAAGTACCTTAGGAAAACGAGAGATTATATATTGGTCTACTCTAGTGGGAGTCTTGAAACCATTGGTTACACAGACTCAAATTTCCAAGGAGACATTGACTCAAGAAAATCCACCTCTGGGTATGTGTTCACTCTTAATGGAGGGGCCATTTGTTGGAGGAGTGTCAAACAATCATGTGTGGCTGACTCTACTATAGAGGTTGAGTATGTAGCTGCTTCTGAGGCTGCAAAGGAAGCCGCATGGTTAAAGAAGTTCCTAACAGATCTTCAGGTGATACCAGGTGTTAGTCGTCCCATCACACTTTACTGTGACAACAGTGGGGCAGTAGCACAGTCCAAGGAACCAAGATGTCACAAAAGACAAAAGCACATAGAGAGGAAGTACCACTTGATCCGAGATATAATTGAAAGAGGAGATACAGTGGTAGTCAAGATAGCATCGGACGAGAACCTTGCTGACCCTTTTACTAAGAGTTTGCCTGAACGTGTGTTCGAGAGGCATATAACATCTATGGGACTTGGGAGGATTCCAGATTTGCTATATCTTTAGGAAGTTGTTATTTCACTTTGTTGTTTTGTGCTTTTTGAGCAAGACATTATGACATTGTAATTTTTCTGAATGTTATAAATGAGGTATTATTCATTTATTCTGCACACTATTTACAAACACAAAGGTCCGGATAAATTGTGAAGTATATGATCATATGGATACGTTCATGGAGGACATGATCATAGGTTCTCATAATTGATGAACAGGTTCACAACTGTTAAATAAAGTTAGGCACTTCATTTAGGCTGCAATATTTTATGAAATGGTTTTGTCTGAATCATTGTAAAATATTGGTGTGAATTAACATTCACATTGAAAGGATCAAGGAGAGATTTGATTAAGGGTGTTTTTTCTGTCATAAGGTATCAAATCTCCAGATAACTATTGTTATAAGATTGCTCTTAATTCTGAGTTTATTATAAATAGGTAATCAAATAGTTTTCATTCTTTGATTTACCAATGGGTGAGGTGCGATCTATTGACGGCCAATAACTCGGTATTTTGGGAGTGAGATTGTTTGATTATCGGTATTTATGAGATAAACAACATGAAATTTGTAGGAAATGTCCCCTTGATATGTTTCGGTACTTGGATATTGAAGACACTGGCCAGTGTATGTAATCCATTAGAGAAACTATCATAGTCAAGGGAATAAATAATTGATTGGGTAACAGAAAACTAGTCAATCAATTATAGACGTTCTACAAAAGGGTGATGCATATACATGTTATATATGTTATTAATCTTGAAGTTCAAGTTCAGGCTTTTAGTGGAGTAGCACCGAATTAGATAATCATTTGTTGATTATCATGAGCCTTGATTAATAATAGCTGGAAGATCCCCAGGCTAGCTCAAGATAAGGGATGGGGAAATTTCAGTTAATGATGACTAGTGAGTTACATGGTCTTGGGCTTTAAGCTCAAGTTTGTACTCAAGAGCAAGTGGGAGATTGTTGGGTTTTTGCTCTTTCACTAAAGCCCAATAGGGCCTAGTGTGTAAGAAGAGCCCAAGAAACCTAGAGCTCGTTACATCTAAGGGTTAGGTTTTCTAGGAACCCATATATATACTACACTTAACCCTCTCCATAAGCAGAGAGTAGTCACAGAGGTAGAGGCAAGGTCATCTCCTAATAGAGAGAAAGTGCCCACACACTATCTCCTTCCCCTTGAGAGATAGTCTAGAAGGTCTGCCATCAACCGACTACAAGGAAATCAATCGTGCGGTAACACAAGGATTCTCAAGCGAGGGAGATCATCAAAGATCGACACTTCGAGAGGTAATATTCCTTGTGTGTTTATGAAACAATGATGATTCGATAAGTATACCGATGTACTAGGTCCTTAAATCGCTTCCGCATAAATCCAATAGTGCCTACAGTTATATAAGTGAGATCCTAAAAAGTTTATCAAAGAAGCTCCTTTATTCAATTGTATTGAATTTTGAATAAGTTTACGAGAGAAGCTTAATTAAAGCACCAAGGAAACTGACCCAATGGATTTGCCATTTGTTAAAAAATGAAATTTACGAAATGCATGCCAAGTGTTGCATTGTGTGTAATACTCAGTGTACACGTGTCAATAAACAAGTTCTGTATGGCCCCAAGGTCCCCCGAGACCCACCCATGTTGTCAATTTTAGGATTTTGCTAAGTCTATAACTTATGTCTCGTTAGAAACTATATGATAGAGCCAGTTTCTTGGAATCAAAAGTCCTGGTAATTGTTCCTAAAAGAAAAAGAAGTTAAACAATGATTTTTAATAAATTTTAGGAAATATCTAGATTTTTTAAACCATAAGTTTAGAAAATCATAAGAATTCCTGAATTTGAACCAAAACTCAAAAATTGGATTTTGATTAGTTGGGGCTTTGATTTTTTCAATATTTTATTTGAATCCAAATGAGAGGTTCTTTCTTATTTACATTTATGTTTTTAAGTTAATGAAGAATAAAATAAATGAGAACATTAAAATGTAAGTATTGAGACAATCGGATATCATGTGACAGAAAAATGGTGAAGTCAAGGATTTCTGTCACTGCTATAGCGGTTAGAGAATTTCATTTTAGTGTTTTGAGGACCGCTATAGCTGTCATAAGTGAATCAAACGTGCATGAGAAATTGGCTAGATCGCTATAGCGGTGTCAATTTGGTAGAAATAGAGCAAAATGATGCCGTTTCGCTTAAGTGATCCCCCCACCCCTATTTATACCCCAAGCTTGAGACTTTTGCTCCCAAAACTAAAAAACCCTTTCCAACCCTTTTCTCTCAATCCCACTCAATTCCTTCTCCTTCCAAGATCAAAGTTAAGAGTTTTATAGATTTTTATCTTCCCCTTCCTCTCCATTTCATGTTCTTAGGTTTGGGTAGTTATTGTTCTCCATTATTGTTAAGTGGGGGCGGCCCCTAATGTTATTAGAGTTATGCTTGAGCTATCTAGAGGTTGTTAGAGTTTAATATAGAGTTTATGGCTACTTTATGGCAGTTGTTGGTGTTACTCCAAGCCTCTAAGTCAAGTTGGTGGTGCCCATATACTCCTAGCTCCAAACAGTGAGTGAGTTCAAACTTATGACCTTATTTTAGTTATTATAATCATGTTTTATGCATTATATTCATTATATATATGAAATTGGAGGCAAGATTATGTATGGATTATGATTTTTTTCGAGTTATGGTAAAGCTAGTAAATATTATAATTTTGACTGTAGCACGAAAATGAAATTTAGAAAACCATGGGACTATGATTGATATGTTTAGTGCTTTGAAAATGTTTTATATGTTCATGAAAAGATTTGTTGCAAAATGTATGATTTAGTAAGATGTCAAATTGAGAAAAATAAATAAACAAATATATTCTTATGGATTTATGATATTATCGTGTTTTCAAGATCTAGATTTCAAGCTATGCTTTTTAATATTTAGTTAATATATTTATATATGTTAGAGAAATGTGAAACAAGAGTACGACCTAACTTCACGAATAAATATATTAGATAATTTCCAAGTTTTATAATTATAAACCATAATGTTTGAATTATGATATTAGAGATTTCAAGTATATGAAAAAGATATGTTAGCTTAAGAAATGGATTTAGAACTTCAATTTATGATACTAAGAGGTGTAGAATTCAGTATGATTCTTAGCAATTGCCAGATATAGATTTCAGAGATCCATGTTTCTATATTAGAATACTGTTAAATTATGTTTTCAGAGAATATTTGATTTAAGAACTATGATGTATATGTATAGAAAATGATTTCTCATTACAGTAAGAATTAATAGATGTTTTTCAATGAATTTATAAATACAGAGATATCTTTTCTATATATAGTTATGGATATGAATATCAAATGATTTATGATTGTTGCATGTATATTGTATTATATTCATTAGTTGTCCTATGTGGATAATGGGTGAGAGCTCACTCATTAAGTCTGTTGACTCACCCCTCTCATTTCCTCTCATAGTTGCAGGTGCATTCATCGTTCAGCCTCCGATCCATTAGCTACAACTATCCTTTGGTGAGCTTTACATTACTGTAAGGCTTAGATTAAGTTGTGTTAGATTTAGAGTGCTCCAGTAGTTGGTAGGTAGGATTTAAGTCATGCATGTACTTTGAGATGTTATAGTTATTTTAAGAGATTATGTATTTCCCTATATATTTTAGTGTTCAGGAATGCATTTTGAAATATAGACTATGCTTAGAGATTTATGTGACAAGCTAGTGATATTGAATTTGTGATTCAGTCTTCAAGTCTTAATTAGATTTCAGAGCATAACAAAAATGTTTTAGATTTATATATGTGAATATTTCAGTTTTTATGGATTTAAATATTATCTTTTAATTAGAGAAAATGATAAGGATTTGGTAGAAAATTATATTTTAAGTATGATATTATACTAATTTATGCATTTAGAGAGACACATCACCCAGTAAACTTACGTGGAGATAAGATTCCTCACGTGCCGATCACACTTTCAAATCAAGTCGTGACATTGTGGATGTTGTTATGAACCCTATTTTACAATAGTAAGTAGAAATCTAGAAGATCCCGTTTAATTTTGACTCATGTGTACTTTGATCTATTATGTGTGGGCTCTACAAAACTTTATATATATTTGATTTTACTTGTTAAGCGGTCAAATTTGAAATTTAACGTCTTCCTTTATATCATGCATATAATGTAATCATATCCTAATTGATGGAGTGTGGAATATTGCGTGGACTTATACCCTTTATTCATTATTAAATAAGATGTGAATTTCATTTATGTTGAGCTCATATTCTATCTAACAGTAAATAGTAAATAGTAAATAGAAATGATATCCCAAATTGTGTAAATATAAATAACACACCTCATAAACAAATAGTTTAACTCTAACAACTTCACTGGCCTAATAACATTACATTAATAGGCATAAGACAGTTTAGAAATCAATTGTGGGGCAAGGGGCAAAGTCCCAGGTTGCGTGGTCGGCTAGGGATTTGTGAGGTGTGAGTCATAAGCAGACGGAATCTTTAGGTGAAGGTGACGTAATGGGTTACATCGCACAGTCAAAGAATCATCGAATTTGAATGGCGGCTATTCTTTTACTTGAATGGCCATGGATACCTTTTTTTAATCACAAACTTTCCACTTCATCTCTCTTTTTTTTGTTATTTTAAACGGCGCGTCATTGCAAATGTCATCTTTTTTTTTGTCCATCTATTCCTTTTTCGCTTTACACTTAGATACCATGATTAAATGCTATTTACGCTCTAACCTTATCATACGAGCAATTTATATCTTAACCTTTTAGAAAATGTACGATGATCTTCTAAATTTTTTAAATATATAAAATATTTTTTTAGCATAATTTTGATATTTAGTGATATAATTTATATGAATTGAACCTCTTAATATTTTTAATTTGTTCAACTCGATAGTTTACCAGTGAATTTTAATGTGTGATTAATCCCCTATTTTTTTTATTGTATGCAATCCAACACCTGTTATTACTTCAAGTTTTGCACCGTTTAAAAAGTAGAATATTTTGCACAATTTAAAAGGTTCAGGGTATCACAATACATATCTTGAAAAGCCATTATAGAAACTGCATATAACTTAAAATTTAAGGAGATAAAATATATTTAAGCCTAGATATCATTAAGTTTTTTAGTGGATTATCATGTTACTTCTTTGCAAGTAGTATGTAACAAAAGCCCGTTTAACAAAAAAAGTAGCATTTCTAAAATAGTTATGCTTGAACTGTTCGAAAATTATACTCCCAAATAACAAGGTTATAAAAGTTGCCACATGCTTAGATACATAGTGATATTTGATAATCAACATTATGTCTTTTTTTTCAATATAAACCTACATTAAGTTTTCAATCTACGTCATTTTCGATTTTTTTTTATGAGGCGTCATTTTGGATATAATAATAAATACAACATTAGAAAAGACAAAAACCTTCTACGTATTAATTTTTGACATTACAATGCAACTGTAACTTTTTAAAGGATTAGCACAATGTATAAGTAAATCTTCAATCATGCAAAACTGGATGTGTTTGTGTCTCTAGGAGTCAGTCTTGCACACTTACTCTATTCTATAACTCTTTATCGACATTGAGTTTAATCAATCCGACCGTTGATTTATACTATATTATATTGATGATCATATATGTCAAATTTCAGAAAATTTGGATAGCAATAACCATGTAATCTGTTAATCGATATTTACTTGTATTTATAAAAACATAATATCTGTCAAAATAAAATGAAATGATGAACTATTAAATCATTTTTGAATTGTATAAAACTTGACATACTTGATCTACTCAATAGGTTTTTTAAATTTAATGGTTGGATTGATGCAATTTCATGCAAAAAAAAAAATTATTAGATGGAGTAAGTAAACTAAGACTTACTTCTGAAGTAAATGGATTCTCACTCATATATTTATATATATATATTCCACAAATTCACATACAATTCAGCAAATACATTTTAGGCTCCTTAGCAATATTTTTACATGGAATGACAAAGAAAAAATAAAGAAAAAGAATTATGGCCAGCTATTTTGAATGAAATATATTGATAACAAATCAAAACTTCAGTTGTTTTCTATAAAAAGAAAATACGTTGTTGGAAATCTATATAAAGAACGAAAGCATCTAACTATTAGGTTTTACCCAAATTCCTAATTAAAAATTATTATTGAAAGTTTCAAGTTTTTGAAACATTTCCTAAAAAATTAAGATAGAGAAAAATATTTAGAGAACATTTGAAAGTAAAAAAAGATATGTAGAGATTTGTTAGGATTTCATCATTAAAACTGAAAGTTATTTAAGATTATAATTGAGTGTGAAATTTGTTATTGTCATATATTATAAATAATACTATTGATAGAATGTTTCATGGCATGAGAGGAGAATAACAATGAGAGCTGAAAGATTAAAGTGGTCATGATGAGGAAAGTGACAAGATTGTTATGATTATGCATTGTTTGGAGGGTTTGCAATCTTATTCACAAAAGTTACATTGATGAGAGGGTTTACAACTTTACCTAGAAAAGTTACATCAATGATATTGGCATGATCCATGAGTAGCGATGGTACAAGTAAGAATAGCTTGTGTCAAAAGTCTTCTTATTAATTTGGTGTTATGCGAGGTGTTCCGTGAAAAACAAACTAACATAGATGAGTTTGGTTTTGGTTCGGGTTTAGGGATACTTTGTTGAGATTTGTGATTATAATTTTGATTGACTTTAGTGGATTGATTCGATATATTGTGGATATATGCACTACCAGAAATTTGTTAAACACAGATGGAATTACAAGTGAACTTTTTAGTTATAGATGGATTTACAAATGAAAACATGCCATCTATTATCTTTCCATCTATAAATTTTATAGATGAATTTTTTTGATCTGTTTATAGATTTACAGATGTATTTTTTGATCTATAATTGGTTGGAAAAATATTGCATAATTAATGGAAAAATCTAAATGTAATGGATAAAGAAATAAATAACAATATGGAACTCCAACTCTATCACCACTGCCTCTATCTGTGATCTCCAACATCCAATGCCACCAATGTAACCAAACAAAATAAGCTAAGTCTTTCTAATTACAATCAGCTCAAACCCAAATCTTTTCAAACCTAAAAAAAGAAAAGGGAAAACCTAAAGCCAAAAAAGAAGATATAGGAAGTCTCCACTTCCTTCACTGTCACGACCCGACTTGGGAGCGTGACCGGCACGTGGGGAATCCCATCCCCACGTCAGCCTACTGGATGACATGGCTCTCTAAATGCATAATTTATCATAAATATAATTCAAAATATGATCTCTTTGAAATATAAACATTTCCTCTAATTAAACATAATGCTCAATTTCATAAACTGAAAATATTCAATAATTAAATCTCTAAAAGCTCTTATTCAAATTTGCTGATTTATGATTCATAACTGTCTCATTACATAAGTCTCTAATTACAATTTACATTTCATATACATGCTCAATATCTGAAAACACTAGAATGTATCAAACTACATGCGTGGAGAAGATCCTACCTGCACATCTACTGGAGCACCCTACTCTAGCATAGTCCTACTCTAAGCCTTACCACAAAGTAAGACTCACCACTGGGATAACGGTGTCTGTGGAACCGGAATCTAAATCACCTCTGAACCTGCAACTATAGGAGGAAGAGAGAGGGGTGAGTCAACGGACTCAGTGAGTGAGCTCTCACCCATCACCCACATGGGACAACCAATAAACATAATAAATTATATACATGCAACAATCACAAACCATTTAATATTCATGTTCATGGCTATATATAGAGAAGACATCTCTTTAATTATAAATTCGTAAAAACATCTCTAAATTCTTACTACAATGAGAAATCATTTTCCATACATTTACATAATAATTCTTAAATCAAATATTCTCTGAAAACATAATTAACAGTATACTAATTAGAGAAACAAGGTTTCCCTCTTTGGTACTGGGATTCGGCCTAGGCCCCCACATACCCTTAAGGCTTTGCTCCTACCGGGATTCGACCTAAGCCCCCGCGTAGAACTCAAGGTTTTGCTTCTACCGGGATTTGGCCTAAGCCCTCGCGTAGAACTCAAGGTTTTGCTTCAGTGGGTGCCAGACACGGGCTCCACCACACTGAACGCATCTACTATGCTCCACCAGTGCCAGACATGGGCTCCACTGGGAATGTAATGTGGACACCTAAATAGGTTCCGTTTTCTGTATATGCCGCCATGGCCGTTTATCATTTATCATTTATGTAATTAACTGAAAATAGATGAAACAAAAATACTGAAATCTCATAGCTAAAAGGTGGGTACTCCGTCCCTGGCGAACGAGAGCCCCTAAATCTTAGTACTCTGAGAGTTCTGGACTCATATCACTCTAGCAATCCGACTTTAGCATAACTGTAGCTATGAAAATAGAGCCCAAGGGATCACCCACTTGAAGGCATCCCGATTTCAAGCCCACAGAGTATGTATCTGATAGTTGCTAAGAATCATATTGAATTCCGTACCTCTTGGTACCATAAAACTGAAGTTTTAAATCCATTTCTTAACTAACATATTTCATAACTTAATAAATTTGCCATTATACTCCAAAATAAAAGAGTTCAAAATCACAAAACCTCTAAAACAAAAATATACATTTCTATTCATCACATTAAATCATACTCTATCAAACATTCTTCCAATATATATATACATACGTCAACTGAATATTCTAAAATCATATTTATAAATCTCAAGGCTTGAATCAATAGCATATCATAAACTCTTAAAACATATATAATAAAATAAGAACTATTAAATCATATTCTCTTGCATAATTTGCAACTTTCTAAATCATGAATTATTCCAAAAAAATCATTTCATTGGCAAATAAACATTTTCATAACACACAGCATACTAATCATGGTCCCATGGTTTTCTAAATTTCATTTCATGCTATATATTCAAAATCATGGCTTTGCAAAAATTATATATTCATATTTTCATCTCTAATACCATATTTAACAATTATCATGCGTCAAACATAATCATAATGTCTAAAGATAAGGTTATGAGTTTGAACCCACTCACTTGGAGGGGGAGGAAGAGATGACGTCAACACTAACGGAGCTCCGGGGAGTCGGGAGGCCACCAACGTCAACTATTATAATCATAAAACTTATTAATGATCTATGGATAGCTCTATATTACCATAAACTAACTCTAACAACATTGGGGGAGCACCCCCACTTGACAACAATGGGAGAAAACAAGGACCCATACTAAGAACATGAAGGAAATAGAAGAAAAGAGACCAAAATCTATCAACAAACACATACCTTGAAGCTTGAGGAAGATGGATTGATGATTGATTGAGAGAAATGGGGTTTTGGGGGCTGCTGGTTCAGGCAAAAATTGGCGAAGAAATGAGTGGGGGAGGGTTTAAGTATAAGGAGGAGGTCTCAGCAAGTGAAACGACGCGTTTTGCACTGTTTTCAGAAAACTGACACCTCTATAGCGGTCTATGCCATTCCCCGCCCCGTCACTGTACACTTATGACCGCTATAGCGGTCAGTAAACTCAAATTTATAGAACTTTTGCTGTCATGATATCTGATTACCTCTATTCTCACCAACTTATTTCCATTTCTTTATTCTAAGTTAACTTTAAAACATAAATGTAAATAAGAAAATACCCCCCATTTGGATTCAAATAAAATATCAAAAAAATCAAAACCCCAACCAATCAAAATCTCATTTTTGAGTTCTAGTTCAAATTTTGGAATTCCGACAATTTTCTAAACTTGGGGGGATAAAAACGAAACATCTAAAGGTTTCCTAAAATTCGAAAAAAATCACTCTTCAATTCCTTTCCCTTTGGAGAGCCATTACCGGGACTTTTGGTCCCAAGATTGTGGCTCAAACATATAGCCCTCCATTGAGGTGTAGGGCTCCAGACTTAGCAAAACCCCAGACCCGGCAACAGTAGTGGGTCCCAGGGGACCTTGAGGTCATGCGAAACTCGTCTACTAACATGTGTACCCCAGGTATTACATTCACGTTGCTTTCTGTCGATGTCAACTGTCACTGCCGCTGTGTCCTACGCTGCGTCACACCAGTTGTGGTGGAATCGCCCACCCAAAACTAAACAAAGCACCAATGTTTCAAATGTGCTCCCTTCAATCCTACACATTAAAACTAATAACTCAATGGAATCCACACGCACAAAATGAAAAAACAAAGCCGAATAAAAGCTTGAGAATATTACCACGGATACAATAACATAAACTATTTGCAAAATGGAGGCTCTAGTGACCGGCAGTGGCCAAAAGAATGATTGCAATGACAATTATTTCGTAACACAGGGACTAAGAGAGAGAATAGAAAGAAGTGAAAATGGAAAATGGGAAAGAAAAAGGGAGGCATTGCATTTTTACCCCTAATTTTGATGTTTTTTCTACATGTAATGCCTTCAATGAAACACATTGTTTAATTAAAGGAGTTATAGATGAAAAAATTCATTTGTCTAATGTGAGCTAAATAAGAGCCTTGAATTTAGAATTACTAACATACTTTTTCACCGGTAACTCCTTTAATGAAAATGATGCGTTTTTCCAATTTCTTTTTGTTACAAACAGATTTTTTCATTTGTAATGCGTGTGTTATATACGCCATTGAATTTTGAATTACAGATAGATTTTTCCATCTGTAACTTGTTTAATGAAATGATGTGTTTCATTTATTATCTTCATTATAGACAAATTTTTTGTCTATAATGCGCGCGATAAATACATACCTTGAATTTTGAACCACAGATGGATTTTTCCATCTATAATATATTGTATTTATTTTAAATCAATAATTTTAATAAAAATCCATTTGTTTGTTTTGGGAAACAAGATTTTCTTTTAGAATTCGTCTGCAATTTTCATTAGTAATAATTATGTGCCATGTGACGTGAAGTTGCGCCAATTTTTACGGATGGATTATGTAACTTTGACAAAAAAATAATAATTTTCCCAATTTTCATTTTTTCGTCTGGAAATCTGTTTATAATAGAGATGGAACAAAACCTGTCTATAATTTTCGTCTATGTTCTACGAATTTCTAGTTGGGAGGTAGTAAATGCCGAACTATGTTAATATTATTGTGTTTCTATGTGTGTTGATTTGATATATTTGTGTTGCCGAGGGAATTGTTTCCCAACAACTGTTATTAGAACAAGTTCTCATTTGATTATGGTGTTTAAGATGGCTAAGATGCAAAGCTTGGAATTACAAATTAATGGTGGAGTTTTTTTTGCAAGAATTTCTTTTATGATGGTGGAGTATCCGCGAAGGTTGGTAGAATGTTAGATTTTGAATATTGTATGGAATTTGGGTAAAGACGGAGTTTATTGGGGTTGATCTAAATTTCTAATTGAACATTGTTATTGATAGTTTTCAGTTTTCGAAATATTTGGAAAGAAATGAAGATAAAGAGAAATATTTGGAGAAAATTTGAAAAAGTTGAAGGAAAAAGTGTTGGGAAAAATGTTTTTCCCCTTTGAGAACTAATCTTAAACATAGAGAAATAAAAACATGAACACAATCATAACATAATATTTAATGTGGAAAACTCCAAAATCAGAGGAAAATCATGACCACTGCAAACTACAGCTAGAAAATGACACTGTATGAAAATTTGTACAACATATAGACTTTCTTCTCAAACACACCATCGGCCCCCAACATGCCCACACTATCCGAAGTAAGTATCTCAACTATGTCTCACAACACTCTAAGATAAGAGTACAGAGAAAAGAAAAAAAGTCATATATAAATTTAAAGTGTTTTCAGCTAGTGCAAGTTGAAATGAAGAATTGAGCGATATGAGACTTGTTCCAAGAAGCTTCCCCCTCTCCTTTCATTCCTAGGCAATGTGAGAATTCTTCTAAGATGTTTTATTTTAATCAATCTTAACAAAAATGTATGGCGAGATTTCTTAGGATTTTATCTAAAAAATAGAAAGTTATTGAATATTATGATTGAATGTGAAAATTGTTATTGTCATATATATAGAATATTATAAATATATCATTGAGAATGATCTATAGCATGGGAGGAGAATAACATTTAGAGATAAAAGACGAATAGTGGTGATGATGAAGGAGATACAGATGATGATGATGAGGAAAGTGATGAGATTGCTATGATGATCCATTGTTAAGAGGGTTTGCAACTTTGTCCACAAAAGTTGCGTAGATGAAAGGGTTTGCATTTGTATGTAGAAAAGTTGCATCGATGATAACATGATCAGTTAGTATACAAGGGGGAATAACTTATGTCAAAATTCTCCTAGGCAATGAAGAATGTGGTATTATTGGGTAGCGAAAGCATAATAAACAAACTTTAAACAACACACAAAACTTAACATGTTCCAACCTTCATTGCCTACATTCATGACTTAAATCTTTTGTTTTCTGCAACTTTTGAATGATTAAAATTGCAAATTATTCTCGTAAATTTTTTATTACATTAAGACATCCCCTAAAAACACCCATACAATAGATCACTTACACTTTTAGAGGATGTCTAACCCAAACAATCAAAATCACACTTATAGGCTAAAGTACTTGCAAAACTTCTAATTCTATTTGATGTGGGTCTTTAGGTTAAATCCCTTCAAATCTTCCTCTTCATCCAAAGTATTGCCAAAAGTTGATTGGAAAAATCTCTTCAAATATTCTTCTCACATAACTTGTACCACTGCTACACACAAAACACACTGTTTGGCTTCCACATTGTCAAAAAGACTTTCAATAAATGCTATTCTTGCACCACCGGTGCTCACGGAACACACTGCTTGATTGTGTTTTTTATTTTGATTTAGTTATGTTATCGAGAGAATTAGTTCCCAACAATAACAATGATAAAATTCTAAATAATGAGAAGAAAGTATTTTTCCCCCCTCTCCCGGTGGAACTGTTGGCCGCCAAATAAGCTTTATACTTTGCACGGGAAATAGGTCTCTGAAACATAATTCTTGAAGGAGGTGTAAAGAATGTTTACACCTGTTTTGTCTAACAATGGAACCATCCTGCATGGTGCCTTCTTGAGAGCCTCTTGGTTTCATATAGGTTTAAGGAAAATGTATGCACCATCCCAATGTTTACTGATAATGTTTGGCTAGAGCCTTAGAGGCACCCCTATTTGTATTACTAACTACTAGCTATTGAAAAAATCACTTGCCACATAATAAAAAAGGGAAACATCAATAACATCGTCTAAAATATAGGGATAACAGGATTATTAAATAGTTAGAACAAACTCTAATTTAAAACCATTCTGTCATGCAATTTGAAAGTAAATATCTAAGCGTAGAAACTTTGGTACAAATGCTTACCTTCAGATGAAAGTTAATCTCATTTTCATCCGAGCATTGTTCATGCTATACCTAAAATAAAAAAAGTGACAAATCAGTAGCATTGTGCGCGCCCAACATTTTCCTGCCATAAATATGATATTCCAAGTCTTTTGACAAAAAATAAAATAGTTAAAAAATAAGAAAGTGTCATTCTTTCTCTTTTTGGCTTTTAGCCATAAGAAAACAGCATATATTGTTCACGTTTCATAAAATAAAAAGAATCAATACCAAATTTCGGTGGCATATGCTTTATATATTCACTCTCGTATCGTTCTACCTTTTTCTGTTATTTCTAGCAAGAAAATTTGACAGAGCACCCAAAAAGAAAAGTAAAATATTGATAAAAAGGAAGAAAATAAAAAATAAAATTTTAATTTTAAGAAAAAAAATACTACTCCCTCCCTTAAAAGAAGGGTTATTGTACTTTTCTTTCCTTTATTTTTAACGGAAAAGCTATTTTGACACCCCGCTCAGGTGTCTATACAGACACCGTATGCAACTGTAGCGGGGTGTATGGATGGACAAATAAAAAGCCGCACACGATAGTTGATCCCAAAATGCATTTCCCGTTTCCCTCCCAATGTCTCAACCCATTTGCTCTCACACTCAAATCCCATGTACTGTGAAGGTCATCAGACCCTCAATCCCTCAAGATAGGTGAAGACCAGCTCTCGCTCCCTAAACCCATTGTGTGAAGGTCGCGGTGGTCTGCATTCTCGGTCTCCCTCGGTTGGCCGCTGTTGAAGTCGTCCGTCTCCCTGTCTCAAGCGCACGGTCACTAGAGCGGTGAAGGGCGTGCTCCACTGTGCAAGCTCTCGGTTCCCCTGTCCGGCCAGGTGTCGGTGTCCCTTTCCGGCGTTGAGGTTCTCGGGGGCCCTTTGTCAAGGTGGCGGGCTAGGGTGTTTCAGGTTTGTTTGTGAGTGTGTGTGTGTGTGTGTGTGGTTTGATCTTTTCTTTTTTGAGGGGGGTATCAAATTTGGGGATTAGAGGTGTATTTTTGGATACATTAGGTAGTCATTGTTGTTGTTTTTATGTTGCTAAGCTCCGGCGAAACAGAGGTGTAGAGCTCGTTGAAAGGGGCTTTGGATGCTATCAACGATTTGGAGGAGGAATAGCCCATCGAGTAAGTGTTTTGGTGCCTCTTACTTTAATGGATTTTTATCAAGTTTCGAACTTTCCAGCAAGGTTTTAGTGTATCATTGATTTTGGGTCCTCTGAAGTTCTGTTTTTCTGGGTGTGCTATTTCTATGATTGGTTTTAGCATATGGTTGTAAGAACTAAGAAGCACATATTATGTTTTCTTTTTCTTTTTCTGCTGGATTTAGTAATTTGTCAGGCTTTGTAGATGGTTTCTTAGTGCTTGAACGACAACCTAGTACAATGTTTATATACTAATACCGATTATGGTAATTGTTGGTTCGGTTCGGTGTTTGTTGGATCAATTCTGGTCATGTTACGGTAACCACTGCAAGAAGGAGCAGTGGTTAAAGGATTGTTTGGCAAAAATTAGATGAAAATGATTGTAAGTAAAGGATTATTTTATTTGGAATAGAAAAACACCTTTTTCTGAATGGAGAAAGTATTTAATTACATTGTGTCCTAAATTTTCCAATCATTTGGGGTTTATAACATTTACTGTCTCACTTGATCTTTATGCACGGATGAGATTATAATATTAAATATAAAATTATTTATGTGTTTTTATCAAAGTAATATTAAATTTTTTTGAAGAGACAGTGTATTAATTACATGGTGTCGTAATAGAGGGGTGAGATTAAATTATTGTCTTCCTCATATGATGGTTTTGGGTGTCCTTCCTTTTCGCTTTATAAATTCTATGATTATTGATAGAAAATCTGAGTCCTGCAATTTCATAATTGTTTCCAACATTCTATGATTAAGTATATATATGCTGGCTGTGTGAGTATTCAATTGCAAAGTTATTGTAGAGTATACTTATGCATATAGTTCATATATTAATTTTGATGACTTCTTTTAATACTTCAGCATTACAGAGATTTTGGAACGATACCGTAAATGTAACAAAGATGTTCCAGCCAATAAATTTGGAGAGGATTATATCCAGGTTTGACTCATATCTTGCAGTTTTAGAGCACTTAATATAGTATGTAAAGGTATTATCAGTGTGTTATAATGTTTGTTTTCACTGACAATAATAACAAAATTAATTTAAGCTTCATTTACATTCTCCTATTCCAATATGTTTCTCCGTGTTTCTTATCTTTCAAAGTTATCCTTTATATGAGTGACAAAAAGCACTGAGATAAAATATAATTAATTAAACATTGATAACATATTTTGCTGGAAAGTATCTATTCCAAGAATTTATCAGAACAAAATTATGTATAAATCCAAGAATAAGAAGAAGAAAAAACTTACATGATGCATATATTAGGCCTTTATTAAACTTCACGTTCAATTTAGTTGTGTTTATAAGTTTCAGATTTTCTTCTAATTGTTTTCCATGTTAACAATTGTCTATTAGAATTTCCCAGAATGATGGGCTTTCCTTATAGAATGAAAACTCACCCATCTAGAGGAAATTTATCACAAATTTAATTTAATATATGAGGCAATTAAATATTAAAGGATCGATGTTATGCTTTGTTGATACCTAGCTTGTTAATGGTCAAAGCAACTGTATATGCTAGTGGTAAAGGATTTAGTAGTCTATCATAAGATCATCATAGGTTTATACTTCATTATCTTTTTAATTGTGCAAAAAGAAAAAAGCTTGCTAATGGTCAACAATAATGATCAAGTCTTGCAGCACTAGTGAGTTAGTTACATAGATGATAACATAATGCTTTATAACAAACTTAGTGGTAAGTTAATTGAGATTAAAGAACATAAAATGTCTACGGCTACACTACAAACTTAGTGAGTTAGTTACCTTAAAAGAAAGAGGACTCAGTATGCAAACAAAACACTAATCTGATTTCCCAAAGAATGACTTTTGTACCTCTCTGAAAAATAGAAACAGGAAATGTCAACAGAAAAATCATGAAGTGAAAAGAATGAAGAAAATCGGGTCAACAGATGTAAAATTTTCACTTACTTTCAAGGATCTTCAGATTAGTAAAATGTAAGATTCCAAACTTAAAGATTGAAACTTGAAAGAGTAAAGCATAGCAAGTGACCTTAGTCAAGTCTTTTACCTGGTGGTTGATGCTGCTTTATGTTGAATTTATTACTAACATTGTAATTCAACTCAGTTAATTCTACTTGGCCTGTCCGCAGGAATCTTCCCTTCCAAGTCCATCAATCTATATGAAATTTCTCCTAGAAAATTATTAACATGCATCTTTTTTGCTTAATATGTTAGGTTGAAATAGATTTTCCAAGCGGATAAAAATAGAAACTAGAATTTCAGTGCAAATCATATATAGGGCATGTTCAAGTCAACAGATCACAAACATAATGCCACAAGCTTATAGGTGGCCATCAAATGAATTCATAAGACTCCTGTGGCCTAATTCCAATTCATCTATCACATGACATCCTTGAAATGTGAATAATTATAAAAATAAAATAAGAACTGATGAAAAAAGGTTAAGGTATGAGGAGAGTGTTAGCTCGGTTTCCAAATAGCTCTTTAATAAAAAAAAAGGTCTGTGCTTTAGATCTCACAAAGTAAAAAATTCATACCTGAATGCTAGTACTTCCACAAATTCTGTATCAACCTGATCAAGAATAAAGATAGATCATAGAAAGGAAAAAAAAACCATTACAATCAATATAGTGGCACATAAATTACTAGGTGCTCATGGAGTATGGCAAGTAGAATTATGCTGTAACGATTTATAAAATGACATTTCAACTTCAAGTGATAGTTAATGGTGGGTCTGCCCACTCTATGAAGCTGAAGTATCACATACAATATAAAAGCTCTTGTAAATTGCTTATTGTAGTTTAGGAATGTCTGTCATAGATTCTTTAGGGTTGATGCATAAATTAAGAAATTGGGTATGTTCTATTAGCTTTAGGGAAAAATCGCATGATTCTCAAAGTTTAGGAATGAATATGTTGTGAGTATGAGGAATTTGGTATTAGAATATTTTACTCAAACCCCGTCTTTGTTGAAACATAATTGAGGAATCAATTTGTTGAAACACTCCTATCTATTATTGCTCCCAAACCCATCCATTCAGTCCTGCACTCGCACTTCTCTCCCGCAATCCCCTCCAAGCCCGTCCTCGAAGCTTTGTTCTCTGCGCTCTTCGTGTCCGTGCTCCAAGCCCATGCTTTCTGCACTCTCTGTGTCGCTGCTCTCCCCTCCAAGCTCGTGCTCTCTTATTAAGGGAAGCCATGATGAGCTTGTCACACTTAGGCTCCATGCAAGTGGTGACAAAGGAGGCTAGGTTGAGCCTTGGTGTACCATCCAGCATCAACTCATCATTTATTAGCTAATATGCTGCATCCTTTGCAACTTTTGAATTTTGCAGCTGTTGGATTATAAGTATCAAGCTGATTAGATAAAATAGAGATACCAATGGGCAAGTATGAGATGGTTTTCTTTGTCTTTTTACTGTTGAACTGCATAAATATATAGAAATGAATATACTAATAGATCTGTGTAAATTTTAACTTTCATTTTGTATTTGCTGATGTTCTATTTGTAGGTAACCTGAATACATTGCAATTATTTCCTCCATACAAAATGGCACAAGGAAAACGACGTACTAGGCGGTCAGTGCATGGTATGTCATTTCATAGTACCCAATTTTCATCTATTACAAATGGTACCAAAGTTTATAAGATACTAACAAATTTTTATAGCTATGCATTGTCTTGGTGTATTGAAATATGTTATAAGATACTAACAAGTTTATGTTTTCAATTGATAGTTACACCTACAGTGGATGATTTGACAAGCTCGGGATCAGATAAGGACTTTGATCCTAATGCAAGCAATGACGGTGAGATGGCTATCCTATACAAATACAGCCTTTTGGCTTGCAAAACCTATGGTCTACTAAAATATTTGATCGAAATATTTTTCATATACAGGTGAGCATGCCTATAGTGATGGAATTAGTGGTGATGTAGAAACTTCCCAGAGTATTGAGATCCCTGAACAAGCCAACAAGAAATCTAGGAAGGTTCACACCAAACATAACAAAAACAAAATTGGGAAGGTTCCCATTGAAGGTAGAAACGAGAAATCTGGGAACAATTTAACTGAGCAAAAGAAGAAGAAATCTGGGCAGGTATATGTTAATAAAACTTTTTCCTCTGTTTATTGATTCATAATGGGTTCTATGGTTCACAGTTTAATTGCAAAGCATCTATGCAGGCTACATTCCTTAGTCGGTGCTCACCGAATAGGTTACAAACAATTTGTAATGATTTGACACAAGAGCAACGAGAAACGGTCATAGAGATGGGGTTTGGAGGACTTCTTCATGTTAAATGCACAAGACTTGATAGGAGGGTGTGTCTAAAACTTATCAAGTGTTTCAATTTACGTCAACTATGCGTATATGCTAAGGGAGAGGAGATTAGGCTTAGCTATCGCGATGTTGGCAAGGTGTTTGGCCTACCCCACGGTGGTAAGTTAATTGTTCATATTGCTCACTTTTCAACTACTATGCATAAGTTAATTAGCATCTCAAGTTTGAAGGAATTTTCTACTGGCATGTCATGATTTTGCTTTACTCCATGGTTGCTATAAAAATATTGCCAACCATTAGTTGTTAGTCAGTTTTTTATTCATATGTGAAAATTCTGATATTGCTGTTGACATAGGATTGGACATTCCGGAAGGTGCCACAGTGGAGCAAAAGACGATGTTGAGGGAATTTGATGGAATATCAGATGTCCAACTAAGGCAAATTATTGGGCAAGGCAAAGTCAATGACCAATTTAGAAGAGCTTTTATACTGTATGTGTTGTCATGTTTCTTGTGCCCTACTTTAAAAATGGCACCGTGTCCAAAGCTATTGGGATCCATCGTTGATATACACAACGTAAAAAAGTATAATTGGAGCCTTTTTGTTTTCAACTGGCTTGTAAGAAACTTGAAATCATACAAGGCCAGACAATATAAGAGCAAGATAGCCGGCATAGGAGGTTGCATATTCTTCCTCAAGGTACGGTAGCTTATTTTTTATTTGGTTGAGCAAATAAGCTTATTGTGTAATTGTTTTATAAATTATTTTGTTAATACCAAACTCTTGTCAGTTAGGTTTTCCTTTCTATTCTGCTACCATTTGTAAATTTGGTTTTGTTATAGATTATGTATTTTCATAGCCGTCCTCTTGGCATTACCCCATCAAACCACGAATATCCACTGGTTAAATTATGGGATGATAACATGGTAGAGAAGCGCATTCGGGAAGAGAATAATAATGTCCTGGTAATTGTAATATGCCGATTTCTGTTTACTTTGACAATAACTTCATTTGAAAATGCTGGACATGATTTCTTATTCTGTTTGTAACTCATGATAAACAAATTCTGTGATAGGGGCTATTGTACGAGAGAAAGGATAAAGGTGATCTTGTTGACCCAATTTGGTTGAAAGAGAATTTTGAAACTGAGGTATAGTGCATGTTGTATCGGTTTATGGCATTGTCTATTTCCTCAGCTTTGATTTACACTATTGTGTATTGGTGTTGTTTCATTGTCTATTTCCTCATCTTTTATTTACATTATTGTGTAAATGTAGCTGTTTCGAAACTTGGTTGCGGAGAGCATTAGAATGTATAAAGCACAAGAAGAAGCTGCTCTAGCTAAAAATGGTGTTGTGTTTTCTTCAACTTTGAGGCCTCCCGCTCCAAAAGAAAAGAGAATGGCAAGTGCTGATAAAGAAATTTCATTCTCTAATACGGAAATGACAAGTTTGAAAGGAAGTGAACGGTCAATGGGTAAGGATGAGAATATAGAAGATGATGGAGGACTTACTTCTGGTGTTATTGTCCCCGCTGCCGAAAGACACGGTCAAACCAAGGCACTCAATGCCTTATACGAGTATTGTATTCGGAAGGAAACTGCAGCAAAGTCAAAACAAGAGTTTGTTACCTATGTCTATTATCCAACTTCTTATAATATAATTCACTTATGTACAACCAATTAAACATAATATGCTATATTTGAGCAATTAAATTTTTTTTTTTGGTTTAGGGTGCTGGTTTCAATGTGTGGGCACTTTATGACTCGTGCTGACACGATGACGATGGGACGTAGGCGAAAATTAAATAACCATGTATAGTGCATTATACATAACAGGAAAGAAAGTGTTAATTTGTCCTTTAATGAAGCTTCGTCTAACACACTGTCTTCACATGCGTAGGTTGTTAGCTTCGCTGCTGCCGTGTTGAATGAAACACATATTGCCTCAAGTTCAAAGTCCCGATACTGTCTATCTTCATACTTCATGGTGATTGCAAATTCTTGTATATTATGCACATCAGTATATGTTTGCAGATGGTGTAATATTATTCTTGTCTTTAACTGCAGGATTCTGTAAAAGCCGATCTCGATAATTTCATGAAGGATAAGCATCTGCCATGGCACAAGTTTCCTGCCTTTTCTCCTATTAATGAGCCAAGTGTCATCAATTGTGATTTGGTATTGAATTTCAAACGCTCTGCTGTGCTTCTGTAATTAGTGTGGCCCATAACTAATGCAAACCATGTTTCACTGTAGCTATTTGCGCCCGTCGTGTTTGGCAATCATTGGTGGTGCTATGTGTTGGAGCGACAGAAGATGAAGCTATATGTATTGGATTCTTTATGGTGGGAACACAAGGGCAATATGGCCCTTTTGGATAAGTTGACGGTGTGGCTTATTTTAGTTGCAGTTCTACTAACAATTTTTGGTTGTTGTGTTTAGGTGCATGTCTAAACTTAATGTTATTTCAATAATGTAGGCCAAAAGATTTGGAGAGATGTTAGCATTGCTTGATAAGAACTTAGCCATTAGTGATGTGCAGCTAGATATTGAGTTTCCAAGTGTCCCAAAACAACCTAACGGGTGAACTTGAATTGCTTTTCGATATATTTCATTTTTTTATTTCATCCTATTTGTCCTTATTTTATATGTAAATTGATGCTATATGGATGCTTGTTTGTTTTCCATACAGTTACGATTGCGGTGTGCACACCATAAAATATATGGAGCTATGGGATGGTGATACAACTTATGAAGGTGGTCATACCATGCCTACATGGAGTGAGGTGCGTCAATTGTTTTCTTCTTGGTGTGTTGTATGCTTATCGAACTAGCATTATCTACTCTAAATGTAAATGTATAATGCCTATAGGGGGAGATTGGTGGCATCCGTCAGGATTTGTTAATAAATTGGGTATTGCATGCCAATAATAAAGAAAGAGAACATGTGTGCAAAGCAGCTAAAGTTGATGAGCTGCTATCAACCCCTTCTGCATCTATTATTGGTAGCCCAAGCTATGAAAGGGTGTCTTCTCCTCAGGTTGAAGCCTGTGGTGCTTTTTCATTTGACAAAGGTACTGACGAGATGGAAACTAGTTAAGTTAATGACATAGGTTTGTTAATGTGTATGCTAAAAAGTGGTGTATATGTGGCTACTAAGGAATTCGCCTTTAACCACCTAGCGTTGATTGTTGATGCTAACAGGTGTTGGTGAAACAACATATGGAAATGAAGGTGAAGCAAGTGCAGGGAAAAGCTACCATCCCTCGAACATAAGTACAAGGGTTAAGCAGAAGACATATCAACGGAAACGAAAACCGGGGCCGCACCAACAAACCCCTTACACTGCAAGCCATTTGAGGCCAAGGAAAAAAATATAGACATTCCATTAGCCCTTCTGGTACGTGCTACACTCCCTTTCTTTGGCTGCTGTCAATTTTTGTTCCACCTTATTTCTTGTTGCTTTGATGCCTTTTGGTTATTTATAGTTTTGGGGAAACTAATGCACCTGTTATTTTTCCTGGGTGTATTGACAATTGTCATGATTAGTTGCTAGGCCAAACCATATTTTCTCAGAACAATTTAATCAAAAATACTGTTACCTTGGAGTCTTTGTTTTGCTTCTAATAAATTTCAATTAGGTTGATGGGTTCTTAGCTGATGATTCTGATGAAGGTACTCCTTCAGAATGTCAAGAAACACAAACACTTCCATATCCTGGTTTATTTCTCGATCTGCAAGTTTAATATAACTCTTTTAAACCTTTTTAATTTTTTTCGTTTAAATTCTAAATGTTCTGCCAGCCATTCTTCATCTTTTTCTTTTTTCCCCTTTTTTTTGGCAGTGGGGTGTGGATGATATCTTCAAATTTTGACATTTAAGTTAAGTTCCTGTAATTTCTGACCAAAGTGCAGAAAAATACTGTAAGTAAAGAGCACTTCAGTAAGAGTGGATATTCTTGCTTTCTTCCAATAATGTAAAAGTTGGAGGGTTTCTGCATTTGTCCTATAAACCTTAATGAATGGGACAAACCTTTACAAAGAGAGTTATACGCTTTTACATTTACCAACTAGGTAGAGAGATAGAGAAGGATGGGTTGAGACTCAAGACTATTGCACTGCTTGCAGTCTTTTGTACATTTCTCATTTAGTCATGATTTCCTTGTTTATCATCTACTGAACTGATTCATGGTTCAACTGACAAACTTGACTCCCAAAAAATTCTATACTATTTTTTTCTCTTGTAATAAAATTTATTTTGCTATCAAAATGTCTTGTTAAGCTTTTCTCATATGTAGTTTAAACACTCAACTGTATATCTACTTGTATTGAAAACCATTATCAGAATGAATGAATAATTTTATCATATGAAACATTTGTAATGCAAACTTTGCATTCCAGGAGGATCAGAGAAGTACGGGAGAGCAATTCAAAAGTTACGAGGGTGCAGTACACTAAGCAACTAGCATGAAGGTCCAGTCCATAGCATCAATCACCTATTCTTAAAACATTAATGGCCTGTTTGGTCTGCATTTTCCGACTTGGACATCCTTTTGTTTCTGTGTTTCTAAAATTTTGTTAACGAAATGACGAGAATAGGAAATTAGATTTTATTGTTTTCACTATTGTCTTCCTAAAATCCTGAAAATAGGATACATACAAAATGAAAACAGGAAATGAAAAATAGAAACCAACCAGGTCCCATGTATTCGGACATAATTGTTACTTGAAAATGCATCATCATTATAAGTTCTCTCTCTGGTGCTTGCATGCAGCCTTTATATTTTGGTCTGCAAGTTGCTGAAGATAATGTCGGCAAGGGAGACGGATATGCAGAACAAAAGTAGATAGGCTTTTAAAATGATTGGTGAACTCTGAATTATAATGATCTATTTGTTTTTCCGTATTTCCCAAATAATGGAGATGTGGCCGCTGCTTGGTTCCATTTTTGTCATCATTGTATACTTGCTTTAGTATATTCCTAATTTGATTTTTCGGGGTTCGATTTTTCTAGTGCACACATTATATCATGCTTTAGCAAGAATATTCTACAATGCAGATTACAAATGATGGTTCGAATTGTGTATATATATTTAGGGTTTGTTTAGTAGAGTTTTTTCAAGAGAAAAACTTCTTTAGCTAAAAGGTTTATACACACCCATATGCGTACTACTTTGATTTGGTTTGGGTTTGTCAATTGACTCAATCCATGTATTCTCTATAGTACATCTAATAATTTGATCACAACATATTGATCAAGGCAAAAAAGACAAAACAAAGGAAAAAAAAAAAGACTATTGAATGTTGTTTGCCTAAAGAGAAGCATACAATATTTGCCATCAATTTGGCTTATAAAAAATAGAAGTTTAGGGACTAACTCAACTAAAATATGCCACTAAAGTGATAATTTTTTTCGTATCGATTATGAGGGGGTAAAAAAAATCCTTTTGTCCAGTCGTGGCCAATTACCAACGTTTATCGATAATTATTAGCAATCTTCATTAAAATGACAAAGGTGTGGTTGAATTAACCAGCGTTTGCACGTCAAAATAGAGTGCTATTTTTGTAATTTTTGTACTAGTGTGATTTTGTTAGTTATTGTTATAGGTCCCAAGAAGCTTCAAAAGTGTAAGAAACCTCGAATATACTTCACTAGCGCTTATTATATGGGGTGACATTCTTAAATTCACACGTGCACGATTACCAGTGAGTCTGAACAATTACCTATGAATTTGTCACAGTTACCACTATCTGATACAAATTACTAGCGTTTGCCAGTCAAATTATTGTGAAATTGAACTAATTTTGGGCCTACTATGCTATTGGTAGTTGTTGTTATAGGTCCCAAATCAAGGGAAAAAGGCTAGAAAACCTTGAATAAACTTGAGTGTCACTCATGAGATGGTGCGACAAATTCTTTATCCAGCACTGCAAGATTACCAGTGTTTCCCAACTATTACCAGCGAAGATCATTAAAATTACCACAAATTGGGTTGGATTACCAGCTCTTTCCAATCAAGTGAAACATTTCTAATTTGGAACTAGTACTGTGATTTTGTTACTTGATTTGATAGGTCACAAATAAAGGGCACTTCAATAGGCAACCTTGAATAAACCAAAGAATAGCTTATGAGTGGGGTGCTTTTTTTCTTTGTCCACACCTGAAGGATTACCAGCATTTTACAAAAATTACCAGCTGAATTCATTGGAATTACCAGAAACTGTTTCAAATTACCAGCGCTTGCCAGTCAAGTGAAAGTGAATTCCTAATTTGGGACTACTAGTGTGATTTTGTGACCTGTTTTGATAGGTCCCAACTAAGGGGCACTTCAGTAGGCAACCTTGGATAAACTCGAGAATAGCTTATGAGCGGGGTGCTTTTTTTCTTTGTGGTTGCCTAGAGGATTACCAGCGTTTTACACAAATTACCAGCAGAGTTCATTGGAATTACCAGAAACTGTTTCAAATTACTAGCGCTTGCCAGTCAAGTGGAAGTGAATTCCTAATTTGGGACTACTAGTGTGATTTTGTGACCTATTTTGATAGGTCCCAATTTGCTGAAGTTCACTAGGCAACCTTGAATAAACTCGAGACTCCCTTAATAAGCGGGGTGCTTTTTTTCTCTGTGGTTGCCTGAAGGATTACCAGCGTTTTACACAAATTACCAGCAGAGTTCATTGGAATTACCAGAAACTGTTTCAGATTACCAGCGCTTGCCAGTCAAGTGGAAGTGAATTCCTAATTTTGATTGACTACTAGTGTGATTTTGATAGGTCCCAACTAAAGGGCACTTCAATAGGAAACCTTGAATAAACTCGAGAATAGCTTATGAGCGGGGTGCTTTTTTTCTCTGTGGTTGCCTGGAGGATTACCAGTGTTTTACACAAATTACCAGCAGAGTTCATTGGAATTACCAGAAACTGTTTTAAATTACCAGCGCTTGCCAGTCAAGTGGAAGTGAATTCCTAATTTTGATTGACTACTAGTGTGATTTTGTTACCTATTTTGATAGGTCCCAACTAAAGGGCACTTCAATAGGCAACCTTGAATAAACCTGAGAATAGCTTATTTTGATAGGTCCCTATTATGAACAGGGTGCTTTTTTTCTTTGTCCACACCTGGAGGATTACCAGCGTTTTACAAAGCTTACCAGCTGACCTCATTGGAATTACCAGAAACTGTTTTAAATTACCAGCACTTGCCAGTCAAGTGAAAGTGAATTCCTAATTTAGGACAACTAGTCTGATTTTGTTACTTGTGTTGATAGGTCCCAAATAAAGGGCATTTCAATAGGCAACCTTGAATAAACTTAAGAATAGTTTGTGTGAGGGGGTAAAAAATTCTTTATCCACACCTGGTGAGTACCAGCATTTCCTGATAATTACCAATAACCTGATTGTAATTACCAAAAACTGTTTCACAGTACCAGCGGTTTTCACCCTAAAGTGAAGTGAACCTCATCGTATTTTGCACTTGTGTGATTTGGTAATTGTTGTTATAGGTCCCAAATAAAGGGAAAAGGGCTACAAAACCCTGAATAGACTTGACAACCACTCATGACACTCCTCCAAAAGACTTGTGAAGTAAGACCAAAGTAAAATTGCAGCAGCATATGACACATTGTATGTACATAGAAAAAAATGACAATGATATATATGATTGCACAATTGACACTTTTACAATGGGTAAGTCAATATTTTCTTGTGGTAATGTTCACTAAATCCTATACAAAATGACCAGCTATCAATATTGTGCCACCAAATAAATCATCTTTGATATGGTAACCAGAGGGCTAACAAAATCAAAAAATTACACATATATCTTTCTATTCAAAATCCTTTTGAAGTGTGCTTCAGCTTCAAGTGTTGGCCTATCTACTTCCCTTGACAAAAGAATGGAAATTCTTCAGACAGCATATTTTGGCCCAAAAATAGACTGTGCATGGCCAATAGAAAAGGCCATGTGTATATACATATGTACATAGCAACCTGCATAGACACACATCCATGATTATTAGATTGGAAATATTTAATAAGTTGGTAGATTTTGAGCTGACTTTTACTTATCTTACCAATTCAAAAACAAAAGGAAACACAATCTAGCTATCATTAGCCCAACCTGTCTGCCATCATATATAAGTATATATATAAATATATATTTATGCCATTTAATTGTCCAAAAAGTCTGAAAATATATATAAATATATATTTATGTATTTTGACTATGTTGTTGAACAGTATCCTCTTTAGTGTTGTGGGGTTTGGTTGTATGCATCCCCACCAATAGATCTGTGTAAGATAAATCCTGTACAACCTGAATAACAGGACGTCATCAATAATCAATTTATCAATAATTAAGAACAAAGCAAAAAAAGATTCTTGTGCTTCACATGCCTGCACCCTTGGACAACTGTTCTGATCAATAGATTGAAGAAAAGAAACAAATCCACTTGGGTGCGAGTTAGATGACTGTGACCCCAATACATTTTCTTCAAACCTAGGAACTGCAACACTTTCTTTGATGCAGACATCCCTCGACTGTATAGTAATAGAATATAAAAATTATATAAATATCTGACAATTGATACTTATAATTGACCTTTAAACAAACAAACTTAGTATACACTAAATTTTCATTTTTCACATTGGTCCAATAATTGTTGGAATTTTTGCATTTATCTTATGCTCCAAAAGCAAACAAGAAAAGAGGTTACAATTGTTTTCATAGCCCACTATCATCTTTCATTGGCATTCATCTTGCATTCAATACAATATGGTCCGATATTATCCTCTGTTATGCAAATAATGACACATAAATTACCAAACCACCCTCATCAATTTATCAACCTCTCCCCATTTGTTTATACGCTGCTAATGAAACAGTTCAAAGTTAAATAAATGAATAACCAAACAAAGAAGGACCCCATTTTGGATGAACATAACAATAGAAATGGTGCACTAACCACTATCTGCTCTTATGACAAACAGAGGACATAAATTGTTATAATATGGCTTCTGAATTATCATTAGCCACATAAACCATTATAAACTTCGGGGTAATCACTCCGATATATGGAGATCTGATGATGGTGAATAATTCAAATGTCCACCATAAGTACAACCCATTACAACCAAGACACAACTTAATGTTAAAAAACAACACAACCTTTAAAGTCTAGAGATTGTATAACTGATACAAGCTTATCTAATAAATCATAAGCCTTCACTACTATCATGGCACCCAAACGTGTGCCACATCACCCAAATCAGTCAAATTTACATATTTAACTTTAAATTGGTGCGTACAAAGACCAATGAACTATTTTCATTCAAATTTGCACGACTTACAACCTCCACGGAGGACTCAATGGAGAAGTTGCTTCCCCCTTGCTCAGTAAGCATTCCACCCAAACATTCCTACACATTGTTACAAGGACAGATGACATTAGAATTTGTTTCTCTATTTATACTACTTGAATGCAGATGAAAATTTGTAAATGAAAATACGAGCACCTCGATGACCAAATTGTTACTTGATTTGATACTTTGCTTCCTATACTTTGTCACAACTTTCTCAGTTTGAGAAATCTTTCTTTTCGTTGGTGGCCGACCTTTCCGTGTTACACTTTTGGGGCTATGAATCTCATTTAATTGACTTGCACATGCTTCACCCTTGTTCTTGGAAATGTCTAGATCATTTGAAGGTCTATTCAAATTGTGTGATGAACAAGAGATGGATGGCAACTTTGAAGTGAAATGCTCAAGTGTAATGTGGAGGAGATTGCTTGCTTCCTCAGAATCTGCAACAATTTCAGCAACATTATAAAAATGCTTGCACAACTTATCATACCTCTCCTTCATGGGCTTCAACTCAGTTTTATCGTAGCTGCTCTTTATGTAGGAATGTCTTCGTTTGATCTTCTTGCTCCATCTACTCAGAATATACTTGCAAGGCACTTGCTTAACCTTTTCAAGCGTAAGAACAGAAAGAGAATGCCTGCACATTATACCTCTAAATTCGAAAAGCAAGCACTGACAGGTAACATCATGACTGTCCCTATTGAAAACAACCTCGAACTTAGCTTCTTTTGATTGATTTCCAAATATAATATCCTCAGCCACAACGTAAGAAGCGATTGCTCCATCTTGACATTTCATCATGGTAGCACAGTTCATTTTTCCTCTAAATTCTGCTTGAACTTCAGCAAATTTGGAGTTAGTATACTCAGCTTGAAATTGCCTCTCAATAAGGGAAGTTGAACCACACTGAATTGTGGTGTTCATTATGCGAAAGTCAGCTTCCACTTCCTTCTCCACCCTGCTCCTTAAGGCATTATCATATTGCTTGACAAACTGTTGTAAGCTTGTCTTCGAGTTCAGATATCCATCGAAAAAGGCGTGTATGCTCTCACTTCTTTGAGTGGTAGATTCCCGCCAAAAATCTTTCTTCAAAAAGATTGGAACCCATCTATGGCGTTGATTGAACAATCCATCCAGCCAGTCATTGTTTTCAACTTCATACTCTTTCAAGAAAGAAAACCATTTCCCTTCAAATTCCTCCCTCGTAATAGAATCATAGACAACTTCTTTCATCGCTGATTTAATCTGTTTATACGCACCATATCCCTTAAGTTTTTCTGGGATTTTTTTCATTATATGCCATAAACACCATCTATGGCGCGTATCAGGCAAGGCTATTGCAATAGCATTCTGCATTGCCTTGCATTGATCAGTCACAATCCCCTTTGGCGGCTTTCCAGACATGCAATTTACCCAACAATGGAAAAGCCAGACAAATGTTTCAGTATCTTCGGCTGATACTAACCCACAACCGAGTAAAACTGACTGACCGTGGTGGTTTACACCAACAAATGCAGCAAACGGCATCTCATACTTGTTAGTTAGATATGTTGTATCAAAACTAACAACATCTCCAAAGGATTCATACGCAGCCCGACTTCGTGCATCTGCCCAAAAGATATTTCTGATGCAAAACTCATCATCGAGGTCAATGTCATACCAAAAATTACTATTTTGGTCCTTCATCCTACCAAAATAATTAACCAAAGCTTTGGCGTCTCCTTCTTTCCCAATCAAACGCCTTTCCTTGTGAATATAGTTGCGTATATCTTTTTCCACAAATTGCAAATTCTCATGCCCGCCAACATCATGCATAAGAGTTTGAAAAGATTTGTTTATCCTCACCCCGGCGTCATCGTGTAATTCAATTGTTCTTCTGACATGCATGCTGATATTCTTATTTTTCTTAAACATTCTAGACTTTGAGGGGCTAACTTCATGACAATGCTCGAGAACAACTGTTTTTATGGTCCATTTCCCACATCCCCCCCTCTTCGCTGTAATCTTAGCTTCACATTTGGCAGCTACGGTCGGGAGTGTCCTCAATGTTGTTGGCACCTGTGACAACCTTTTTCCTTCTCGGATGCATGCAAGAATCACATAATTCACCTCTCCATCCGGCCCCTTTTTGGAATTTCGAATCTTCCATCCAAATCCCAATTCAGTTGAATACTTCTTGTAGAATGTTTTAATAGCATCGATCGAATCAAACTCCATACCAACAGCTGGCTCAACAGTATCCTCTATGTCATTGTTACTGAATTCCTCCTCTGTAGACCTTTCCACCTCCATCTGATCTAATTGGAAATTTAACCAACCTACACAAAATAGAAAAAAAAAAAAAAGCACAAGAAAATAATAACTCTTACAAAACCACCTTAAGAAAGAGTATTTTTCAATTGATAGTGTTGGTGACAAAATAAATGCACACATAATACACACACAAACACATTTAAAAGAAATTAACCATGACTACCTCTAGCATTTCTGAGGTCCCAAATAAAGGGCACTTCAATAGGCAAACTTGAATAAACCTGAGAATAGCTTATTTTCGGGGGTGCAAAATTCTTTGTCCACACCTGGAGAATTACCAGAATTTCTCAAAAATTACCAGCGAAGTTCATCGGAATTACTAGTAACTGTTTCATATTACCAGCGCTTGCCAGTCAACTAGATTGAAGAACTAATTTAGGACTACTAGTGTGATTTTGTTACTTGTTTTGATAGGTCCCAAATAAAGGGCACTTCAGTAGAAAACCTTGAATAAACTTGAGAATACCTTATGAGAGGGGGTACAAAATTCTTTGTCCACACCTGCAGAATTACCAGCGTTTCTCAAAAATTACCAGAGTAGTTGATTATAATTACCACTAACTGTTTTGAATTACCAGCGCTTGGTAGTCAAGTAAAGCAGACATGTAACTAAATGTGTATGTAAAATTTGCAGTGAGTTATTGTTCCTTCTATTAGAAATCCCTACCAAAATGAACCACTTAATCTGAAAAAAAAAAAAAAAAAAAGCTTGAACATAACTACTCACAATCAAAGGAACCCACATACAATCTCAGAAGAAAATGGTGGGTCGTGTCTCCGTAAACTCACAAACCCGGTGAAACTGATGATAAAGGAAACGTTGGGGTGGAGGTGAGGTCTCGCTATTTGCTCTGAGGACTTGGGATGGAGGTCCCAGGCGCTGCCACAGTCCTATGGGTCACATCGATGTCTTTGCGTTGCTACAGTCTTTGTCTTGGCGCTGCTACTAGCTTTTCCGATGGAGGTGCTATGGGACTTGGGGGTGGAAGTGAAACAGAGGGTGTTGTGGGTGGAAGTAAGTGAAGGAGAGTGGGCTGTGAGCGGGAGCAATGCTGCTAAAACCAATCATAGAAATAGCACACCCAGAAAAACAGAACTTCAGAGGACCCAAAATCAATGATACACTAAAACCTTGCTGGAAAGTTCGAAACTTGATAAAAATCCATTAAAGTAAGAGGCATCAAAACACTTACTCGATGGGCTATTCCTCCTCCAAATCGTTGATAGCATCCAAAGCCCCTTTCAACGAGCTCTACACCTCTGTTTCGCCGGAGCTTAGCAACATAAAAACAACAACAATGACTACCTAATGTATCCAAAAATACACCTCTAATCCCCAAATTTGATACCCCCCTCAAAAAAGAAAAGATCAAACCACACACACACACACACACACTCACAAACAAACCTGAAACACCCTAGCCCGCCACCTTGACAAAGGGCCCCCGAGAACCTCAACGCCGGAAAGGGACACCGACACCTGGCCGGACAGGGGAACCGAGAGCTTGCACAGTGGAGCACGCCCTTCACCGCTCTAGTGACCGTGCGCTTGAGACAGGGAGACGGACGACTTCAACAGCGGCCAACCGAGGGAGACCGAGAATGCAGACCACCGCGACCTTCACACAATGGGTTTAGGGAGCGAGAGCTGGTCTTCACCTATCTTGAGGGACTGAGGGTCTGATGACCTTCACAGTACATGGGATTTGAGTGTGAGAGCAAATGGGTTGAGACATTGGGAGGGAAACGGGAAATGCATTTTGGGATCAACTATCGTGTGCGGCTTTTTATTTGTCCATCCATACACCCCGCTACAGTTGCATACGGTGTCTGTATAGACACCTGAGCGGGGTGTCAAAATAGCTTTTCCGTATTTTTAAAGTATACACTGCTGATCTACCCTAAAAATTTGACAAATATTACAGTTTAATTTATTTTCAATTTTTTTTATTGATTCTCTATGTGTTCTCATATTTATTATTTCATTTGTACTAAAATACACTTTATTAATAGTGATATGCATATATATATATATATATATAATTTTGTTACAAATTAAAATAAATATTTTAGTTTGTAGTTTATAATAATTCAAAATATTGATATCTTTATATATACATGTATTTAATTCAATTTTTAAAATTTTACTTACTTAAAAATAAATTATTGATAGAAACAATAGCATGTAATAAGTATTTTAAAAAATTAGATATTTTCAGCTATTTATTTAGAATATCGATATATATAGTATACAAATATTTATTAATTTTGTATATAAAGATAAACAATGAAAAATATAAAATTAATGGTTGAATAAATATATAATTTTTATGTTTAAAAATATTTATTAAAAATTATTGTTAGAGTTAATTATTTTTAATTACTTATATTAATTTGTTTTCTTAATGTAATAATAATTAAAAATTTTATTATTCAATTTTTTTTATAAAATGTTAATATGCATAGTTAGTAAAGGGTATTTTAGTTTAAAAAATTTAAAAATAAAATAATAAATATGAGAAAATAAATAATTAATGAAGAAATATAAAATGGGTTAAAGTGTAACTTCTCTTAATTTTATATTGGAAGAGACTGTATGTATTCAAAATAAAAGAGAGAGTAAATACCAAAAAAGAAAAGAAAGAAAGAGGAGTGTAATAATACTATGCTCAAGGGAGGAGAGGTTGCATTTCACTGTAACTTTAATGCACAATTAGTATAATATTTTATATTATTAATTTATCATATATTTCTTTATATACTTTAAAGTAGTTATAGTAAATGTTGCATACTTTTACTAAAGTAGTAATATATGATTAAATACCCGTAAGAAAAAATGATTACCTAGTACTATAAAATTCCTTAAGCTTAAAATAAATTAAAATGAAATTTAAGATTATTTTATTTATGTTACGTTTACAAAATAGTTTTATTATATCAATAAGGTATTGATGGAAAAGTATCATCTCTCTTTCCGCATGTGGTTCTATTGGATTATCATGGACTTTGCATGCATGATAAAAACCATATTAGGAAGAAAGAGTCTTGTTTAGAGATCTAATTGTATTATGAGAGATTAATCTTTCACCAGTTTACTCAGAGAATACTCTAGAAGAAGAATAGCTTTGTTTTCTTGTTTTTTTTTTCCAGGAAAAAACTTAAAAAGAAAAAAAATCCGTGACACAAAAATAATCTTAAAAATGCTATAATAAGGAATAATTTTGCTAATTACTATTTCAACTTAAAATCAAGTTAATAATTATAACATAAAAATATTTATATACCGAATAACAAAATATAAAGAAAGTCAAACTTTTTGAAACTTAGATATGAGAGAAGCGAATCTCAAAAAGATAATTTTCTGAATTACATTTATGATGATGTATTAACTTTCTTGTTATTTTTTTTAGAGTTCACCTTTTATGCACGGATATAAAATTGTTTTATAGGGTATCCAATCAAAATCTTTAAGAATATGACTTTTTAATAGTGAATAATAAATTAAACCATCGTAACTATATAATTAGTTAGTTGTACATAAAACTATTATATTGTCAGAAATCTTTTTTGGCTTAACAAACGTAGTCTTGGGATACGTACTTATATTTGTATCGTCGTATTTTTATGCATGATTTTTTCTTATGCCTACACACAAATTTTGGAATCTAATTTTTATGCACTAAACATAAGTTTTTTCCACATTATCAAGTCATTCTATTAATATGATTTTTCAAGCAGTGTATGTAAGACTTAATTCATGTTTAATGTTATAATAATGTATATAACTAAATAACAATAAAAATAATTTATGCTATTAATAATCAAGATTAAATTCTGAATTTTGACATGAAAAAACATTTTGGTAGGCAACTTCCAATAATTTTTCGTTTCTTGTGAAACTTACTATCCTGCTTTTAGCCAATGTGAAGCAGCACATCGAACACGCAATCTCTCCCACACAAGATCACGGTGCCGACAACAACAACACATGTAATATATAAAGTACTCGGATGTTGTTGTCTTCTTGTGATGTGTTGTGGCCTCCTTAAGACCAGGATCTTTAGCCTTTCCGTTCGCAACACGAATCCCATTCATTGATTCATTACTCATCCACAAACACAAAAAAATAAAATAAAATTCATTTCCCCTTATTATTCCTTTTTATCCTTTTTTTTTCTCCCTTGATTATTCCTCTTCCCAACAATTTTTAATTCCAACTCTTTTTATTTTTTCCCGGAAAATCTCCCAATTTTCCATGAAAGTTCTGGCTGTAGGGCGCTCCCTCACCTGCCCCTTATATAAGACTTCCTCTCTCACTCCAACGCCAATTCAATTCGCCATCTCTGTCTCTCTCTCTCTCTTTCTCCACCCAAACTTCGTTCCTTTCCACACAACAACAATCCACCCTCCCTCCCTCTCCTCCATGGCCACTTGTGTTGATTCCTCAACCCCACTTTCCCGGAAGCCAAGCAGGTCCCAACCCGACGACCGTTCCTTCAACTACCTCAAATTCTGCCGACCCATTTCCAAGAACCGCGGGAAGGCCGTCCACACGCGCACCCTTGTGGATGAACTTGATGATCTTGATGTTGTTGATGAGGTTCTTGTTGATTCTGATCTGTGGCTGAAGATGCAGGAAGAAGCACGTTCCGATGTGGAACAAGAACCGATCTTGTCAAGCTATTATTACAGCTCAATCTTGGCTCACAAATCATTGGAAAGTGCTTTGGCCAATCACCTTTCAATCAAATTGAGCAGCTTGAGCCTTCCTAGCAGCACCCTCTTTGATCTCCTAAGAGGGATCTTGGAGGATGATCAAGAGATTATGGCTGCTGTGATGGATGATTTGAGAGCAGTTAAGGAGAGAGACCCTGCCTGCATAAGCTATGTTCACTGTTTGCTTAATTTCAAAGGGTTCCTTGCATGCCAGGCTCATAGGGTTGCTCACAAGTTGTGGCTCCAGGAAAGGAAGGTCCTTGCACTCTTGATTCAGAACAGAGTTTCCGAGGTTTTTGCAGTGGATATTCATCCTGGTGCTAAGGTTGGAAATGGGATTTTGTTGGATCATGCAACTGGGCTTGTGGTTGGGGAGACTGCAGTGATTGGTAACAATGTGTCAATCTTGCATAATGTGACTTTGGGAGGGACTGGTAAGGTTTGTGGGGATAGGCACCCTAAGATTGGTGATGGGGTGCTGATAGGTGCAGGGACATGTATCTTGGGGAATATTAAGATTGGTGATGGTGCTAAGATTGGTGCTGGTTCAGTTGTGCTGAAGGAAGTGCCTCCAAGGACTACTGCTGTTGGGAACCCTGCTAAATTGGTAGGAGGGAAGGACAACCCCATTAAATTGGATAAGATTCCTAGCTTCACAATGGACCATACTTCATATATTTCCGAGTGGTCTGATTATGTTATTTAGATGCTAATATACACTCTAGTAATGTTTTTGAGTTTAGATTAGGTGATTTTGATTTTGCGGGGCTTTCCCTGTTTGTTATACAAGAGAGAATCCAAGTTCTCCTGTTAACAACAGAGTTCCTTCCCTTGGGACTGTGGCATTAGATATGCAGAAGCAGAACATAAAAAACTGCAGGTAGCAGTCTGTATAATACTTGTGTTGTTGTGTGGTGCTAGTACCACTCTTAATACAGTATATGAATATGAATATGGATTTCACTTGCCTTGCTTACATTACATTTCTTGTTCTCATTATTGTTTTGTGCTTATCCTTGTTGCAAGGGAGTATTATTCTCCATTAGTTGAAGTTATTGCTGATAAAGACATAGGATTAGGATTTAGCTTTGTTCTGCTCATGAAAAATATTTTCAAATGGTACCATAGTTCTGTGCTCAGAAAAAAGATAGCATTTAGCTTTGATAATCCTTTGGTTTAGCAAGTGATATATTGAGTTATCCTTTGATTTTCCAAATAGGTTGTTTATATTTCTAGTCAAACTGTTCCTGTTGGGGTAGTTATTCTTTTAAAAAGGAGACATACTTAAAATCCAGAACAACCACACCATTCCCCTGACTCCACAATGATAAGTCCACCTTGGCCATCGTTTTTTAACTTTATACCACAAGCCAACAAAATAAGTAATAGAGAGGAGAATGAAAACGAAGTTTTGATTAATTAACGCAAGTTATACTTTAAGATCTTTCACAAGCTGATTTTGGCTTTTCCTATCGTTTAGTGGTTAATTGAATTCAATAAATGGATCTGATTTAGTGAATGTGATGGGTCCAAAACTAAAAAGACAAGGTATAACAAAGTCAAGGACAGAACTCACTAGAATATGAATAAAATTAAAGTTTAAACAACATATTGCACACTACACACGTACCAATTCTCTACTGTTAGTTTTTTTCCTCCTTTGTCCTCTTTGTCCTTATGGTACATAAAAACCGGAAAGAAACCAAAGAAAACAGACTCAGTTTATGGCATACACCCAGGGTAAAGCTTCCTGTTATAGGAAATATACACAATTCAGTAGGCTCTCTACCACATCGAAAATTAAGAGAGTTGGCTAGAAAATGTGGACCCTTGATGCATCTTCAACTTGGAACGGTTTCAACCACTGTCATTTCGTCACTGAGGGTACGAGGGAGGTCATGAAAACCCTTGATCTAAACTTTACAACAAGGCCTCATATTCTAGTTTCAAATATAATGTCTTATAATTCCAAATATATATAGCGTGTTTGGTTTGGCTTCCGTAGAATTGATATTGTTAAATTTGATTATGTTACAATTGATTTTAAAGTAAAGTGATATATATTTGATAACCTCTTCTGGAAGTGATTTTGACAAAATTGATAATGTTTGGATGGTAGCAATCAAAATTACTTCTAGATGTATGATTACGAAAAAAGAATTACATGGAATATTACCTTGTCATTGGAAGTTTAGACAACTTAGATAGATGAAATAACAAAATAATAAATTTTATTGGTGGGTAATTTACGCCCACACATAATTGCACTCAACCAACCGTAAAAGTGAAAAATTTTCACTTGCCAGAATCAATTTTGGGTTAACTTCAACTTTGAAAACAGAACGTGTTAGAAATTGCCACAATCGATTCTAGTGATCGTAATCAATTTTGAGGGGGAGGCTACCGCAAAACCAAACATGCTGATGGCTTTTGCACCTTATGGAAATTACTGGAGACAGGTATAAAAGATTTGCACTTTGGAGCTTTTAAGCCCGAAACGGATTGCTTCAGAGAAAGGGTCACCCTTCAACCTTACTGAAGCAATGCTTCCATCAATATATGCAATAGCTGCAAGCTTGCAAGGGCTGCATTTGGCAGGAGAGGCAAAGGCCACAGACAATTCATATCAGTGGTAAAAGAGGTAGTGAAGGTTGCGGGAGGTTTTGACATAGGGTACTTGTTTCCTTCTGCTAAATGGCTTCAACATGGCACTGGTTTGAGGCCTAAGCTTGAGAAGTTGCACCTACAAGCTGATCAGATATTAGAAAGTTTAATCAATGAGCATAATGAGGCAAAGTCAAAAGCCAACGATGTCCAAGGTGAAGCAGAAGAAGATCTGGTAGATGTTCTCTCAGAAAATATGAGGATGGTAGCAACCCCTATCTTTTCTTAACTACAGACAATATCAATGCCATGATCCTGGTAAGGATAATAACCTCTTGCACATAAAAATTAAGATAATCTTGCTTACTGCTTATTTTTGGTCTGAACCTTCAATATCGAGTCTAGTAGACCCTGACTAATTATCTTATTCGTGTGAGGTTGGCCCATTAAGGAATGAAGTTTTTGGTGCTAATTTTCTCTATTCCCAAAACTCAAACCCGATTCTTTGCTTAAGTGGGATAAGTGCTAAACTATTTAAACTAACCAAGCATTGATTGTTTAGAATTTAAATAAATACTATCTTATCTCACATATGAGCTATATGAGATTGCTCAATATTTGCTAGATAATTGTTGTTTTATTGGATATGTTGTTTGCTGTTTGCCGTTTAATGGTGTCTTTGAATATTTGACTGTAAAGGGGGTAAATTTGAATACATTCCCTTGAGTGCTGGAAGAAGAGTATGTACAGGCATGTGCTTGAGAAATGTTGGGTTGGCCCTTTCATTTTTGCTTTATCACTTTGATTGGAAGCTCCCTGGTGGAATTAAAAGTGAGAAATTGGACATGATTGAGGAGTTTGGTATTGCATTCAGAAGAAAAAGATGACCTATTCTTGTTTCTTGTTGCTTATCCTCATCCTTTGCCTGTCAAATGAGCTCCACACAATAGACCACTGCCACTAAAAATAGGATTTCATTTATCCATGTTTGGCTGAAACACAAATGAAAATTACAATGTAATTCATGCAAAATAAATATATATGGCAACATTAATCCCTCAAATGTTACTTGCATTTGAATTTTGACTACTAAAAACATTCTCTAATTTATTTAACATATTCTAAGCTTGATTTATAAATACCGAAGTGATTATTCTCTGTATAAAACATAAATAATTAAGAGTAAATTAGATAAACCCTCTCTACAAGAAAACTCTACCTGCCAGATACTCTATAAGAAAGATTCTTATGTATGTGTACTCATTGGATATATGTAAAGCTAACTAATAAGTGATATATAATTATTTTAAAATATAAATTTTTTAATGCCCAATAATGAAGTCCACCTGGACATTTTTTTAACGTTATCCCAAAAGCCAGTGAATTCAATAATGGAGAGGAGAATCAGAATGAAGTTCTAATTAATCAACGCAAGTTGTTCTTTAAGCTCTTCCACTGGCTAATTTTGGCTTTTCCTTTTCTCAGTAGTTAATTGAATCTTGGTAATGGATTTGATTTGATGACCAAAGTAATAAGTGCATGGCTTTCAAACTACTTATAGTAACTATGAACAGGTGACTGATCAAAATGACCAAACAAGCTCAAGTTGGATTTGGCAACCATTTTGAGAAGACATTGATGGTGTACGACTCATATATGTAAGGCCAATTACAGATGAGTCAGCTTGACCTCAGAGGTGAGCTTGCTGAATCGTATACACTACGAAAGTGTTCCTCACGCCAATCAATTCCGTGTTCGAAGGTGACAACTTCGAAACAAGCAAGGAAAGAGATTGGCTCTCAGTTTCCTTTGAAGTCGAAAGATTGCTGTTGTGGTAGAGAAATTCTTGTATAATCTTGGACCATTAACGTGGATTGTGGTCTATCAAATGATAAAGTGACATTTTAACTTCGATTAGCGATAGAATCCATATATATTATAACAATCTAGAATATTTCATCCGTTCAAAAACAATTGTCAATCTAGACAAAAAAAAAAAAAAAAGTCAATTGGATAATCTGCACGATACTTCATGACCAATTGACCATGCAAGTATTTCTCGATGTCCTATACAAAATTGTTGGTATTATTGGTCACCCGATGGTATATGAACATAGGAGTCGGAATCACGTGCTCAATTGGAAATGGTTAGAGCCAGAATCTCAGGCTATGGAGCTTGTAATCAACAGAGCAACATATTTTTCTTATTATGAAGGCACTTAAAAGTCAAATAGATTACATAAAGAAAACGCATTGACATGAAAATTATATATTAGATACGACGTACGGTATGTGGATCAAGGAAAGTCGAATATTCTCTTGCCGGCAATTAGGCTAAATGCTACATATTATCTTTTGCTCAAATCGGTTTTTATTAGTTTTGACCAAATTTTAATCACATAATAACATTTACAGCTCAAGTGGCGGCAAACCTGATTTAACCGAATGGGACAGCTTCAATGGTACAAACAAGTCACCTTCCACCCTTTATTTTAAAATTGCAACACAACATAGCGGTGAAGAAATCAAACACAGAAACAAATATTTTGAATGAGTAATGTAATTTATACCATGTTTAGGCATATTTCAAGGGACATTTTAAAATATCTCTTAAATATTAGTTGAAAAAGAAAAGTTTAAGATTTATCCATAAGGAGACACCTACTTAATATATAGAGTAATCTTCCAAGACTTACTCCCAGATTATGGGACACCGTACCAACCTATATTTCATCCACCATTGCATTGGATATATATCTCATTCAAGTTGGGATCCATATCCCATCTAGTAGTAGCTAAGGTGTGAGTCAGTATAATATCACAAACTTTATAATAACGTTTGATAAATGTTTCAGGATAAAAAATATAGAGAAAATGAAGACAAAAATATGTTTGGAGAAGGGCTAGAGACAAAACCCCAAAATTGTTTTTGTTCCAAGATAATTTTTTAGTCAATTTATGTACCTCAAAAAAGGAAGGATGCTAGAAACATATTTATGGGACACAATTTTAAAATAATTTTTTTCAAGAATATCCCTTTAAACTTTTTGTATTCTTTTTTGTCCTTTTTATTTTTTAAATTTTTTTATCAAATTATAATTTAATCTTTTTGATCTTTTCATCAATCATCATATCCTATATATCACTACCAAATATAGTTTACTCTTCATCTCTACTGTCTCACCATCTCAATCCTTTTGTCTCAGAAATAGTACCAAATATAGTATATGAATACAAATAATTTTTTTCTTAAAAGATTCTCCAAGATACAGATAATATTTTTAATGTTGTTTTTGTATATAGAAGTAGGAGAAATCGAAGAGTATGGGTATATAAAATAGAAGTAATGTTTTACCAAGTAGGATACCACTGATACATATTACACACTACACTGTTTCTTTTCCATGGATGTACCAATCCTCTTCTTAGCTCTTTTCTTCTTTGTCCTTTTAGCCCTTATAGTACAAAAATCTGGAAAGAAACCCAAGAAAACAGACTCAACATATAGCATACCCCCAGGGCATAGGAAGCTCCCTATTATAGGAAATATACACTGTCTATATGGCTCTCAACCCCATCGGCAATTGCGAGACTTGGCAAGGAAGTATGGACCCTTGATGGTTGATGCATCTTCAACTTGGAGAGGTTTCAACCATTATCGTTTCATCACCTGAGTGTGCAAGGGAGTTCATGAAAACCCATGATCTAAACTTTGCAACAAGGCCTCATACTCTATCCCCAGCAATATTGTCTTATAATTTCACAAATATAGCTTTTGTACCATATGGAAATTATTGGAGGCAGCTAAGAAAGATTTGCACCTTGGAACTTTTGAGCCTAGGACGTGTCAACTCATTCCCGCCAATCAGAGAAGAAGAGCTGACCAATCTTGTCACACATATTGCTTCAAAGAAAGGGTCATCTGTCAACCTCACAGAGGAAGTGCTGTCATCGATATATACAATTGCTTCAAGGGCTTCTTTTGGCAAGAAATGCAAAGGCCAAGAAGAATTTATAGCAGTGGTGAAAGAAGCAACTAAGGTTGCGGGAGGCTTTGACATATGAGACTTGTTTTCTTCTGCTAAATGGCTTCAACTTGTCACTGGTTTGAGGCCTAAGCTTGAGAAGTTGCACCAACAAGCTGATCAGATATTGGAAACCGTAATCAATGAACATCTTGAAGCAAAGTCAAAATCCAATGATGGTCAAGGTGAAGCAGAAGAAGATCTGGTAGATGTCCTCATACAATATGAGGATGGTAGCAGGGATATTGTCTTAACTAAGGACAATATCAAGGCCATACTCCTGGTAAGGATAATTACTTCTTGCATATAGTACTTACATTATTAACAAAAAGATTAACTTTGATGCTCTAATAATCCAAAAATATATTGGCACACAAACAAAGTATGTTTCACTTTCATCCACCATTTGAAAAGTTCATACAAATGAAAATTTTGATTGGATGATAAGTAAAATTTTTTACAATGTCAATGTATCAAAATTAAATAGTTAAAATAATCATACACATTACTTGGAATTTAATTTCTAGTCCATCTGTGTCTTGAGTATATTAGACCGTAATTAATTATTTGTTTCAGGCTAAGTTGACTCATTATGCAGTAAAGTTCCCCGACGCTAATTTTCTCTATTCAGAAAACTCAAACACAATACATTACTTCGATGGAATAAAGGCCAAATCAATTGAATCAACTTAGAATTTATTGTTTAAACTTTAGAAAATTGTTAGGAACCTACATATTATTAGAGTGCATGGAAAAAAGGGCAAGTAGGGAAATAGACACAAAGAGAATTAGGAAGTAGTGGAAGGCACACAATTGTAACCAACTCAATTGAGTTGGCATAGGAGTGAGGTATGAGACTATATGTATCTGAAGGAGGATGTGCGAAAGGGAGACTAAATTTTGGCTTAGGCTTTGGGAGAGTTGGACTACTGTAGTGTCTAGGCTTTCTCCTCTTGTTTTGCATTTCGTTTTCTATATATTTTCTCTTCAGCGAAATATTCCCTTTTTTCTATTTTTCTTTGTGTGGTTTCTATCATTTGGCATCAGAGCTCCTTTCCTGGAGTTGTGGGGCCTTCTGCTGAAGCTGCCATAGAAGTTAGGATGAAGAACTTGGAGAGGAAGTGTAAGAAGTTGATGTGGTACTTAAGAGATCATAGGCAAGCTTGGCCTCAAGAGAGGACGCCGCCAAGGAGGACTCAACATAGTTTTAAAACTCAGCTTGGCAATCGACTCGGTCAAGATACTGGGTTAGTGGATCAGTGGTTCAACCGGTGGGTCACAGGTTGAACCGGATATAATTAAATAAATATATAAAAAATATTAAAATTTAAATAAATATAATAAAATAACATAATTAATTAAATAATAATTTAACATTTTAAAAATTCATATACTTATATATATATTAGATTAGGATGTTTGTAGCTTACTAGTTTTTATTTGTTTGGTTTTGATCATAATAGCTTACTGTTATGTATTATTTTATTATTATTGTGGCCTTTTTTTTTTATGTGATCTTGAAATAGTGGCTTTTTATTATTGTGGCTTACGTTAAGTGTTACTTCCCAGTGTTGTTTTTGTTTGACCCACATTATGAAGATAACCCAAAAAACCCATGATCCACACAAGACCTAATATCTTAAGCCACTAATCTCTCTCTCTCACTCACCCACACCCACACTTCCAGTGCCGCATGCAACAGATGAAAGATTCCCTTTTTTTGAGTTTTCTTGTTCCCTTGCACAGTTGCACACCTCTCTCTCTTTCTCTTTCACGTTCTCCATCTCTCTCCATCTTAAGCTCCTCTCTTTTTCAAGCCCTTCCTTAAAGCAATGTGGTCCAGCGGCGGGGAAGCACAACAATGGCGCGGCACAAGGATGGCACAATAGCGTGGTATGCTGGCAGCAGTACAATCCATTTTTTTTCCTTTTCCTTTTCCTTTTTCTCCTGTGATGATTGAAGAATGTGAATCAGTGGTTCACCGGGTGGCCGGTTTTTGTGTAAAACCACTGAGTCAAACCAGTTTGTAACAGTTCCTATGCATGTCCGATTTGTTGTGCTGCTCGGACTGGTTGGCTGGCCGGTTCGCTGGTTCACCATCTGACTGGCCGGTCCGGTCTGAGTTTTAAAACTCTGGGACTCACCATTAGGTAGAGCTGGAGGACTGATGGACTGTGGGTACGAGAAGGGTCAGGGAATCCCAAACCTCTCTTCTTCACAGAGTGTGTTGCAAATTCCGATCTCACCATCGTAAGGAGCGATACTCCCCTAATTCTCAAGGAAGCATTTCGCGACATCAAAATGAGCCTTCTTAGGGGAGCAGGGCACCTGACTCTCCTCGGGACTTTAGGCTACCTTGACATCATGTTGGAGGCCAAGAAATCAAGGGTGAACATTGAACATGGACATCATGCTACTCACCGCATGACGAAGAGGAGAGTGCAGAACAAGAGGAGAAAGCCTGGACACTAACACTATAGCAGTCCAACTTTCCCAAAGCCTAAGCCAAAATTCAGCCTCCCTTTAACACATCCTCCCTCTGATACATATATAGTCTACTACCTCACTCCTATGCCAACTCAGCAAAGTTGGTTACAATTGTGCACCCTCCACTACTACCTAATTCTCTTTGTGTCTATTTCCCTACTTGCCCTTTTTTCATTACACTCTAATTATATATAGGTTCCTAACAAAAATGATGAACTCTTTGGAGTTTTCCTTTAACTATCTCCTTGATACTTTTTATTAGCTTAGCCTCATTGATAAAATTACTTTTTCAGGATATGTTTAGTGCTAGTGGCAGAAATGGTAAGGAATCCAAAAGTAATGAAAAAAGCCCAACTTGAGGTGAGAGGGGTATTTAGTGTGAATGGAAGGATTGAAGAAAATCAAATCAATGAACTCAAATATTTGAAATATGTTGTCAAAGAAACTCTAACGTTACTGCCTCCAGTTCCTCTCTTACTTCTAAGAGAATGTGGACAAACATGTGAGATACATGGGTACCACATACCAACCAAAAGTAAGGTCATTGTCAATGCTTGGGCAATTGGAAGAGATCCAAACTATTGGATTGAACTAGAGAGATTCATTGACAACATTATTGACTATAATAAAGGGAGTAATTTTGAGTATATTTCGTTTGGTGCCAGAAGAAGAATTTGCCCTGGAAGCACATTTGGATTGAGAAACGTTGAGTTGGCCCTAGCATTTTTGTTGTATCACTTTGATTGGAAGCTTCCCAATGGAAGTAAAAATGAGGAATTGGACATGACTGAGAACTTTAGAGTAACAGTTAAAAGAAAAGATGATCTATTCTTGTTTACGGATGGTTATCATCCTTTGTCTATGACATGAGCTATACAACAAGATCATGCAACCCTTGTGCTGCTTAAAATATCATAGACACATTGTCAGTTTAAATAAGATTTTGTTCCGCTATGTTTGGTTGAAACTAAAATAAATAGACTAATGTTCTAATAGTAAATTTCTTTGAGATTAAAAATAAGCTTTTTCAACAATTGTGCTCTTCATCAGGATCTGAACCTCTGTTCCCTGCCTAACAACATAGCTCACTTACCACCATTATATCTCTTTAATTATGATAGTTTGTGATATCAAATCCACACAATCACTCTCAAATTTTGTAACAATGGAAGCTTAAAGAGGCAGAGGAACACTATGAAACTTTATACAATTCACTAATCTTATAACTACACACACAATCCTAACATTTTCCTTAACTTCTCACACTTAAGCTCACAAAATATGTTCTTACACTAACTTGCCACACTTACAGCTATATGGAGTACAAGCCTTTTATAGGCTACGGTTATTTAGAAAGAAACAAAACTATCAACTATATCATTGACTAACACATATAGCTTATTAAATGCTAAGCCAAGTTTTCCAACTTTGTAGGGACACCACAATTAATGCTAAGTTTCCAAGAATGCTTAGGCATTCAATGCTAGGTTTTATTTTTCAACATTGCCTCCCTTAAACCAAGCATTTAAAGTTAATCATTACAAGCATTTACTTTAATTTGTAGGATAACTTATTCTTCAAAGGCTTTGTAAAAATATTTGCAATTTGTTCTTCAGTGTGATACTAATCAATCAACATTTCTTTCTCAGCCACCAATTCTTGAATATTGTGAAATTGAATATCTTTATGCTTGGATCTCCCATGAAACATTGGATTCTTGCAAAGTGTAATAACAGACTTGTTGTCACAGAATATTATTATAGAAGTATTTTGCTTATGCTTCAATGCTTCAAGAATTCTTTTAAGCCACATTGCCTATGTAGCATAACTGGCTGTTGCAATGTATTCTGCTTCAACTGTGGAGAGTGCAACAACTGGTTTTTTTTTGTTTTTAAGACCAAGATACTGTGCCAGATCCAAGATAAAAAATATATCCTGAAGTACTTTTCCTTGTTTCTACATCACCTGCCCAATCATTATCTATATATCCAACATTCTTCACATCATTAGTATCACCATAAAAAATTTCATCAGTCATGGTACCTTTAATATAGCAAAGAACTCTTTTAGCTGTTTGCAAATGACAGTTGAGCGGTTCTTCCATAAATCTGCTCAGTAATCCAATACCAAAAACTATGTCTAGTTTGGTTGCAGTCAAATATCTCAAACTTCCAATCAAACTCTTGTAATAGGTAGGATCCACAACTTTTCCTTGATCTTCCTTTATCAACTTCAGCTTTTCTTCAACTGGAATGGAGACTTGCTTTGAATTCTCCATTTGAAACTTGTACAAAATATCATTAGCATATTTCTTTTGAGAAATAAAAACACTATGATCCCGTTGAACAACTACAATGCCTAAAAAGTAAGAAATTAGACCCAGATCTGTCATTTCAAAATGTTTCACCATTGCCTCCCTAAGTTCTACAATCATCTTCAAATTATTTCCAGTGAAAATTAAATCATCAACATAAAGGCATACAATAAGCATATCACCAGACTCAACAGATTTGATATACAAAGTATGTTCAAATGGCCATCTTTGAAAATCATTCTCAATAAAATAAGAGTCAATTTTCGTGTACCATACTCTTGGTGCTTGTTTCAAACTATACAATACCTTTTTCAATATGTAGACTTTGTCTTCTTCTCCAAAGATCACATAACCTGTAGGTTGCTCAACATATACTTCTTCCTCCAAAGTATCATTTACAAAACAGACTTGACATCCATTTGATATATCTTCTACTTATTTTGAGCAAAAAGTGAAATAATTATTCGAATTATATCAAGTCATGCAACAGAGGCAAATACCTCAAAGTAATCAACACTTGGCTTTTGCTTGTATCCTTTTGCAGCTAATCTTGCTTTGAACCGATCAATCTCATCATTGGGTTTATACTTTGTCTTGTATACCCATTTCACTTTTATTGGCTTCTTATCTGCAGGTAAATCTATTAGTATCCAGGTATCATTTTTCTCAACTGCAAAGATCTCTTCATCCATAGCTTTTCTCCAATTCTTGTCAGTGGAAGCTTCTTCAAAACTTACTGGTTTACAATCTGCAAAAAAAGAAAAATTGATAATCTCCTCATCATATGGATCATTATCATTGCTCACAATATAATCTCCAAGTCTTGTTGGTAATTAACGATTCCTTTGAGGTCGACTTGTTGATTCTGGTTGAATTGATGTGCCTACCTGTCCATTTTCTTCTTCTTCTTCTTCTTCAAAAATGTTAGAAATCACCATAGACTCCTTTTGAGTTTTGGAAAAGTAATCCCACATTGCTTCTTCATCAAAAGTCATATCTTGACTGATGATCACATTCTTTGTATCTGGATTATACATTTTATATGCCTTAGAGTTCATGTTGTAACCAATGAAAATACATTTCTCACCTTTGTCATCTAATTTCTTTCTTAACTGATATGGTATATGAGCATATGCAATACACCCAAAAACTCCAAGGTGATGAATTGAAGGCTTTCTTTCACTCTAAGCTTCTTTAGGAGTCTTATTATGAACACTCCTTCTTGAGCACTTATTCAAAATATACACAGTAGTAGCAACTGCTTTTGCCCAAAATTCTTTTGGCAACTGTTTGAACCGCAACATGCACCTCACCATATCCATGATTGTCCTATTATTCTTTTCATCAACTCCATTCTGCTAGGGAGTGTATCTGGTTCTCAGTTGGTATTGAATCACATGCTGCTCAAAGAAATCTGTACATGCAAGATATTCTTATCCTCTGTCTATTCTTAGAATCTTGATTATGTAGCCACTTTGATTCTCCATAAATGCCTTGAATGACTTGAAAATATCACATGCTTCTGATTTCTGCTTCAAAAATACACCCAAGTCTTTCTGCTAACGTCATCAATAAAAGTAATGAAATACCTGCTTCCAGTATGTGATGGAACATCAATGGTGCATAAATCTGAATGCACAATCTCCAACAACCTTTTTACTTTCCAAGATTTTCCAGCAGGAAATAATTCTCTGTGCTTCTTTCCCATTTGACAAGTCTCACAAATACAGTTAGGAATTTGAACAACTGGTGAACTAGAAACAAGTTTTTTTCTTGATAGATAATTTAATCCAGAAAATAATGATGCCCAAAATGCATGTGCCACAACCAGTTATCATCAAATATCATTGAACTCGAGCAAGAAAATTTTTCATGTTGAATTTTCAGTGGCAAAAGTCTGTTCCAAGTCAGTCTTCCATTCTTGTCAAAGATTGTATCGTATCCTTGATAAACTTGAATATTATAACCTTTCTCTGACAACTGTCCCAAACTCAAGAAATTGTGATGAAGATTAGGAGCATAAAACACATCAGAAATGAAATTGAGAGAACCATCTTTCAATTTTATTTTCATCCGACCTTTTTCCCAAAATCAGAATATCTGATTTGTTACCAAATTCCACAGATGATTTTATAGTTTCATCTAATGAAGAAAACAACTCCTTTTTCCTACACATGTGATTGCTACAACTAATATCTAAATACCATATGTTTTCTTCCACATCAAAAGAATTGCTTGCCAAAAATAGACTTTGTGGATTATAATTCTCATCAATATCTTGACACTAGTTTTCGGCAACATTTGCTTGAATGCTACTGCTTTGATTCATTAACCTAAATATGGAATCTGTTATTTTATGACCAAGCTTTCCACAGTGAAAACAATTTAAGTTTGTTCTCTTTTTATAAAAATTATCTCTTCCTCTTGCTCAATTAGCAGGCCCAAAATTATTTCCTCCTCTTCCTTGATTGTATAGTCTGAAATTATTACCTCTTCCTTGATTGTAATTAGTGCCATGACATCTTCCTCTGAAATTTCCTTTGCCTTTGCCTCTAAAGTTTCCTCTGTCTTGGCCATAATTTCTTTCTTCTCCTTTATGGCTTGATTAAAAAAATCTGTTTAAATTTACCTAACTCTTCAAGGTTTCTTCTAATGATTTTTCTGTCTTCTCCAAGATCCTGCTAATATGACTCTCTATACTTCCCTACAATTTTGCAATTGTCATTCTGTCTATGTCGTCTGACTCAATTATTGCAGTCACTACATGATCAAATTTGATTGGCATAGTGTGGAGAATTTTCTCAACCACCTTGCTATCTTTAATATTTTTTCCATATACTCTCATCTTATTGATAAGATCAGTTACACGAGAAAAATATTGTTCAACAGTTTCTGAGTTGGATATTTCATATCTTTCGTATTCTCTGCGCCAAGACTGTAGTTTGGATTTTTGCGTTTTCTCTACACCTTTGTAAGACAACTTTAGAGTATCCCATGCTTCCTTGACAGTTTTGGCATTTGCAATTTTGTCACACCGAATAATCCATTTCTTGATGGATTTGTGATGACACCAATTGGTCTCTCCTTTGAGTTGCTTGATCTGCTCCTTCTTGAATGTCTGGTTCAACAAAGCTCTAAATATTGTGAGCTTTTAAATGAGTGCATATTAAAGTCTCCTAATAATAACAATAAAGTTTCCCATCTTGGGACCGAACTAAACAATGTTGTAATTATTTGCCATACCAACTCTAAAAAAATTAATTGTATGAAGCCACTCTTATTTCTCACAAATTATCTAAAATTTGGCGTTGAATTTAACCAACTTTGATACCAATATGATATCAGATCCATACAATCACTCACAAATTTTGTTACAACAAAAGCTTAAAGAGGAAGAGGAATACTATAAAACTTTATGCAATTCACTAATCTTATAACTACACACATAATCTTAACACTTTTCTTATTTTCTCACACTTGAGCTCACAAAATATGTTTTTACACTAACTTGCCACCCTTTCAACTATATTATGGAGTACAAGCCTTTTATAGGCTATGGTTATTTAGAAAGAAACAAAACCATTAACTATATCATTAACTAACACATACAACTTATTAAATGTTAAATCAAGTTTTTCAACTTTGTAGGGACACCACAATTAATTCTAAGTTTCCAAGCGTGCTTAGGCATTGAATGCTTGGTTTTATTTTTCAGCAGTTTGTTCTACATACTTATTGATTGGTTCTAGTGAACTTCATGAATTATTTTATTTTGCTGTAGTTAATTTCTACCTTTGCTGGTTAAGAAAGAGTGGAGAATTTTGTGAGATTCTACATGAGTGTGAGTTTTTAAGACTGAAAATGTTATTTAATTGATCTAACATATTGTAAACATTATTTATTTATTATTATTTTTTTGTAACATGGCTAAAGAAGATAAAAAAGCAGAAAATTATCTCACGTGTGAACTAAAACACCGCAGGCATAAAAAATGAGATGAGCCTCATCCAAATGTCGCTGATTATGGCAGCATAAATACCAATGCCCAACCCAAGTAATTGTTTTTCGGTATAAATAATTAAGAGCAAGTTTCGTAATGGTTTCTCTATAATAAGCCCCACTCGCACGTTACCCAAGATTTTAAAGTTCATGTGAAGGGGAGATATACATGGTTTAAGGTTTAGGATTTTTCGGCTATATATTTCTAATCTAACAAGCTTGTTAAATCGTTAATAATTAAGCGATATATATTATTGTTTTAAAATATCAAATTTTTATTATGTTGCAGAAAATTAAAGGCAAGTCCTGGTCAAGCACAATACTTTGAATTGTTTGGTCTTAGGAGTGGGGAGATTTTGGGAAGAAGGAAAAAGGGTGGGCCGTGTGTGATTTTTTTTTTTTTTAATCAAAGGGCACTTTAAAATAAGGAGTAATGTTACATGATGGACAATAAAATTATATAATAAATACATATCATACAATCATTGATATTAGATGTAATGAATATGTAGAATAAGTGAAGATCATTCATCATATCTAATAGTAATGAAATATATAATGTATATTTGTTATACAGTTTTATTATTCCTATAACATTACCTAAATTAAGTGGAACCATGACATTATCTTATTTAGTTGGATCTCAATACCGGCAATTCAGCTACCAAGATAATCCATATTATTACCGTAGTGGCAATGTGGACTGCTCTTTTGCATGAAGCATGTCCATGTGAATTACCATCCAAGTGGTAATCCTCCAATTATTATTATTATTATTATTATTATTATTATTATGATCATCATCAACATCATCATTGTGGTCATGGTTGCTGTTAAAAGTAATCTTTATAATAATTAATTATCAATAATAACTTGTAAAAATATTAATAATATTTATAAATTATAACAATTATTACTTGTTTTAATAATAATTATTTATCATTCTATTAACAAAAATTAACACTAATTCTTTCATAATAAATAATAATAATTTATTGCTAATATTTTTAAATAATTAATTGACATTTTAATTATTAAATAATATTAATAATAATTATTTACTATAATTAATATTAAAAATATTATATATTATTATCCTCAATTATTTTAATACTAATTAATAACTAATAATTAACAGTAATTTATTATTTGAATAGTATAACTAATATCAATTATAATTGTTCTTATATAATAATTAAAATTATTATAATTAATATTTTCTTGTACTAATTAGTAATAATCTTTATAAAAACGTAACTATAACTATTATTAATTATTATTATTACTATTACTATTAATATTATTATTATGTCAGTAAAACAATATATTAACTAAAATTAAAATAAAATTTAACACAGTGAAATAAAATAAATAAAATAGAATTGAAAAAGAAGAAATAAATTATCTAATTAATTTAGCAATTCTACCGGCTACAAATATTTTCAATAAACGATCAATCTCTAGTAACGGCGTGAAAAACTTGATATAACCCTTTAGCATATATATATATATATATACCTCAAGTAATAACCACGTGGAATGGGTATCTAATGCTATTGAAAAGCACGTCCACCAATTTTACTTCTAATTAGACTATAATATACAAAACACTATTTGGATTAAAGGAAATGCTTACTCAAATAAATTAAAATAAAGCAAGGTCAAACATAAATAAGCTGAAACTTAAACAATGATAGTGTCAAGGTTCTTAAACGATAGAGGATTTGAGTGATTTGATTTTCCTTAAATTTCTATGAGTCCACAAGTCACTTGAGTTGGAAATTGTCAGACTAATTAATGAAAGAATTCTTAGTAGTTGACTTCAATTCCTTGGTTAATCAACACTCATCTTCTTTTAAAACATATTAATTCCTTAATTATGCTTCAACAAAAAGAAGGATTAAACAATACTAACAATTCAAAATTCACACAAAATTCAAGATGAATTACTAAATCTTGAAAATTATGAGGTTCATCTCTAAAGCTAGTCCATACACAAATTTTCAAATTACACAAGGACCCTAAAGCAATTCGAGAACAACAACAAAGACAAGCGATAAACCTATAATATCCAATAATTCCAACATCAAGGTACCAAAAATTCAAACTAGGGCAACCATATAAGACCTAACCTCTACCCCTAGCTATGGATTCTAACAATTCATATCACTAAAGATAACAAAAGATAAAAAGAAAGAAGGATCCAGGGCAAAGTAAAACCCGAAAATTGGAGTGAAGTAGTCATCAATCTACTATCTTCTTCTTGTCCTTAGGGTTTCTCCGGAGCCAAGAGTGTTTCTCCTTGTGTTGTTCAACTTTCCCCTGAACTAATTTTTTTTTCTTTTTTCACTAACTTGAAAAATAGCGAAAAGTGATGCATCACTTTACTGTTAGCACTCAAGCGATGGATCCCTAGCACCTGAGCATTGATACTCCAGAACATAGACTGAGTGATTCACCGCAAGCACCGAAACTAAGATGCAAAATCCTCTACTTCAACAAAACATATGTAATTGTTCAAAAAGTGTTATTTGCACTCATGAAATATAAGATACCATGTTGATTCATATCTCATTTAATATTGGATGAGATATTGATCATATTTGAATATGATTCATACCTTATTCAATAGTGAATTAGATGTGAATTATATCATGCATTGGTTTCTTTGGTGCAAGATAATTTTGTTCTCCACCTCTTCTAGATCATATAATGGTCCATTAATCTACAATGTTTAATTTTCTTTGAAGAATGGCTATGATTCAATGATAGGATAATTTTAACTTGAAAATATACGATTATTAATAAATTTATGGCTAAAACTCCAAATTAATCCTTTAAGTTTATATTAGGGGACAAGTTAGTCCATGGGGTTTTAAAAATATCAAATTGGTCCCTCCATACACTGTACGGAACTATATGATGGATTAATTTGTCTCTTTTTTAAAAACTTAAGAGGTTAATTTGGGATTTTCAAAATTTGAGGGACTAACTTGAGTCCCCCAATATAAACCTGAGGGATTTTTTTGGATATTTAGTCTAAATTTATCAAACAAAAACAAGTTTGGAAATTACAACATAATCCTTGTTCAGTTTTCCACTATTCTAGCGGTGTCGTGCAATGTATCCAGGTAATAGCCTCCCTCAAACCATTGCTACCGAAGAGCCTTCACCGAGGCCAGTTTCTTTGCCAGCTGCGTCATCCTCCCGGCTCGGCGGCTCAGCACCAACAATGCAGCCACCACAAAAGAATCCAACCATAGATGAGCTCCAACAGCGGCAACTCCTCGGACGACGCGTCGGCAAACGAGAAGACGGAGAAGGCGAAGGTGAGCAAAACGTGTTAATCTTGTGGCACGCCAACCAAATGAGGGTATGACGTGAACATCGTTGCAATGAGTGACCCTTTGTAAAGGACAGCGGGTGGCTGGTGGTGATTGCTAGAAGAGGGAAGGTGAAGGAGAACACAGTACACGAGGAATTAAAAATTAAAAAAATGGTTAATTTTGACATTTTGATGAGAATAAGCGACGATCATCAGAAGATCCAAAATATTAAAGAGACCAAATTATCTTTCATTGGTTTCTCTAAACAAAAAGAAATCCAAAAAAATTCGTGTCAATTAAAAATATTGAACAAGTTAATCTTTAAAAAATAATTTGGATTCTAAAGTGATCCACATATGGAGATAGTAACTTATTTGATGTTTTCAATTACTAGAAACTTCATGGGGTGTTTATTCTACAAAGACTAATTTATCAGGTGCTTTTAATTCACATGGACTTTTTTTAGTGATTTTTTAAAAAAATCAATTTATCTAATGCAAAATTTGAAAAGCATTGATTTGGGGTTTTGTCTAGATTAAATGAAGAAAAAACATGGACATGGAAATTATTGGTGTGTTTTTTTGTCATTATTTTAGCTAATAATAACTTTTTTGTATGTTTGGATAATTTTTAAAAAATAATAAAAATTAAAAAAAAAATCAGTTTTTAGCTTTTTTATAGATACTAAAATTAATAGCGTCTAAAAAAAATTAATTTTTAACTTTTTCAATATATATAAAATTTAAATTTAATCTTAATCACTTTTTTTAAAAAAAATCTAAAAGAAAGCCAACTTATGTATAACACGCCACGTATGTGGATCAAGGAAAGTTGATCGAATAACATGTATTTGCTCTGATCCATTAATCATGTGACACATCATTTCCGTGGGCCCTTAGCAGTTAACTCTAGTTAACTAAATAAAATTAACACAAATGAAAATAGCATGGCCATGGGAGCTATTGTTGGAAACCCAAACGCACGCCAGTCCATCTGCCGTTGTTCCAAACGCTACAGTCCTCAAGCCGCCGATTATTGCCATCGCGCACAAGGGGTACATGTTGCCGTTGTGCACAGTCGCTGGGGCGCACCAGCACCTCGTGACCTTCATTGTCGCTACGCCGTCGTTGGGTCTTCGCCTAGCCCCGCCGTTCTTCGTGCTCCACCTCTGCCAGCCTCCATCACCACATCAGCAGCCACCAATGCATCTCCTCAGTTCGAGTCAGCCACCGTGGTCGCCGCCATGGGCTGCCGGTCCCTCGTTATGCACGTGCCTTCCATGGCCGCCTAATGCCTCTTCTCTCTCCTTCTCGATCGTCACTTGTTTGATCCCATATTATATTTTTCATTTATTTTTATTTTAACTTTACAAATTTAGTTAACTACAAATTTACTTTTCCTATGAGTTGAGAGTATATATTAATAAGATAATGCCATAAGATGTACTGGATATATTTGGGATTTGTGATTTGAGTGAAGTGTGTCTATCTTTTATATCTCCATTATAATTTCATATTGAAATATTTAATTATCGCATTTACTCGTGGACAAAGGCTTTAAGACGGATCACGGCGTCATTTATTTTATGTTTCCATATATTTGTTTTTCCTCTACTCTATTTCTGCCCTTTTTGCCTCACCATTTCACACTATAGTAGCTTTTTTTTTGTTTTTTTTAATTCAGTATTCTACTAGTTTGACCATATTTTAATCGCGCATAGTAACATTTAAAAGCCCAAGTGACGGCTCATCTCATTGAACCAAACGGAACAGCTTCAATTGTACAAATAAGTCATCTTCGTTCCTTTATTTTATAATTGCAAATCAACATAGTTGAAGAAGAAATCGAGGAATATGACAGGTTGCAAAAGTTAAAAGGTAAGGTACAACTAAGTCAAGACAGAGCTAACTAGCATAAATAGATGTAAAAGCTTAATTTCACCACGAGGTAGGATCCTACTGATACATATTGCACACTGCACTGTTTCTTCTCCATGGATCTACCAATCCTTTACTTGGCTCTTTTCTTCTTTGTTCTCTTAGTTCTTTTAGTACCAAAATCCAGAAAGAAACCCAAGAAAACAGAATCAACATATAACATACCCCCAGGGCCTAGAAAGCTCCCTATTATAGGAAATATACACTGTTTAATAGGCTCTCAACCCCATCGACAATTAAGAGAGTTGGCTAGAAAATACGGACCTTTGATGCATCTTCAACTTGGAGAGGTTTCAACCATTGTTGTTTCATCACCTGAGTGTGCCAGGGAGATCATGAAAACCCATGATCTAAACTTTGCAACAAGGCCTCATATCCTATCTTCAGAAATATTGTCATATAATTCCACAAATATAGCTTTTGCACCTTATGGAAATTATTGGAGGCAGCTAAGAAAAATTTGCACCTTGGAACTTTTGAGCCTAAAACGTGTCAACTCATTCCAGCCAATCAGAGAAGAAGAGCTAACAAATCTTGTCAATCGAATTGCTTCAAAGAAAGGGTCACCCATCAACCTCACAGAAGAAGTACTTTCATCAATATATACAATAGCTTCAAGGGCTGCATTTGGCAAGAAATGCGAAGGCCATGAAGAATTTATATCAGTAGTGAAAGAAGCAGTTAAGGTTGCGGGAGGTTTTGACATGGGAGACTTGTTTCCTTCTGCTAGATGGCTTCAACTTGTCACTGGTCAGAGGCCTAAGCTTGAGAAGTTGCACCAACAAGCTGATCAGATATTGGAAACCATAATCAATGAGCATCTTGAAGCAAAGTCAAAATCCAAAGATGGCCAAGGTGAAGCAGAAGAAGATCTGGTAGATGTTCTCATAAAATATGAGGATGGTAGCAACCATGATGTTGTCTTAACTAAAGACAATATCAAGGCCATACTGCTGGTGAGGATATTAACCTATTCCATATCTCACTTATTAAGAAAAGGATTTAATTTTAATGCTCTAACAATCCAATCATATATTGAAACATTAACAAATATATTTAACTTTCACATTCACTATTTAAAAAGATCATGCAAATGAAAATTTATATGGGATATTAATTGTCTAAAAATTTTCAACGTATATGAATCAAAATTAAAGACTTATGATAATCTTGCCCATTGCTTGCAATTCAATTTTTTTTTTAAAATTTGTCAAGGCCATCAGCATTAGACCTTAATTAATTATCTAATTTGAGCTAAGTTGACCAATTATGGTAAAAGCATTGGGTTGTTTAGACTTTTGATGAATATTCTCTTAGTGGGCAATATAAAATTTTGAAATATTTGGTACATAATTATTGTTATATTGTGTTAATATAGAATCATTCATCTGTGTCAACTCAATATAAAACTATTGGTTAGGGCATATAAATGATTTTATATCTAATACCATGTTATGAACCATTTCTCTCAAGTGTTTAAGGTATTAGACTTTGGAACATGAATGATTTTATATCTAATATTGGATGTGCTCTTTGTAATTTTTTTCATTTAGCTGTTTCTTTGGATATTATTTTTTAGCTTAATCTCATTGCTAATTACCTTTTAGGACATGTTTGGTGCTGGCGGTGAGACAGCATCAACTACTATTGATTGGGCAATGGCAGAAATGGTAAGGGATCCGAGAATAATGAGGAAGGCCCAACTTGAGGTGAGAGGGGTGTTTAGTGTCAATGGAACGGTTGATGAAAACCATATCAATGAACTCCAATATTTGAAATCAGTTATAAAAGAGACCCTGAGATTACACTCTCCAGTTCCTCTATTACTTCCAAGAGAATGTGGACAAACATGTGAGGTACATGGGTATCACATACCAATCAAAAGCAAGGTTATTGTCAATGCTTGGGCAATTGGAAGAGATCCGAACTATTGGAGTGAACCAGAGAAGTTCTATCCAGAAAGATTCATTGACAGCACTATTGACTACAAAGGTAGTAATTTTGAGTACATTCCATTTGGCGCTGGAAGAAGAATATGCCCTGGAATCACATTTGGCTTGAGAGGTGTTGAGGTGGCCCTAGCATTTTTGCTATATCACTTTGATTGGGAGCTTCCAAGTGGAATTAAAAGTGGGAAGTTGGATATGACTGAGGACTTTGGAGTAACAGTTAGAAGAAAAAATGATCTATTCTTATTTCCTGCTGCTTATCGTCCTTTGTCTATTGCATGAGCATCGCAATAAGAACTGCAACCTCCTGTGCTCCCTATAATTTTCACTGCAGACAATAGACCCATTGTCACTTTAAATAAGACTTCATTCTGCTATGTTTGGCTGAAGACTTCATTCTACTATGTTTGGCTGATACTGAAATAAAAATTGTTATGTAATTTATGCAAAAGATTATGTTGATATTAATGTTCTAATATATAGTTCCTAGAAATTGTTGAGACTAATGAGCCTTTACAACAATTATGTTTTTTTTTTTTAATGTTTTGAACCTTGATAAGTTGCATTCATGTACCCCTTTCCTATATAATTAATTTTAGATATATTGCATCATTTATATGCTTAATTAGTTGACATTTGGTTGATTTATATTTAGTCCTCATTCTAAATCATTGAGTAATATATATCACGGTTGATTAATTACACCATTTTGATGAACAAATATGTTTTAGAGTTTCTTCTACTTTTAATCATCTCTTGTGAGTGTAAATTTATCATATGGACTTCCAAATTATAGAGGTGCATGAAGCTTGAAGTAGTGATCAGTTTGGGAGAATTTGGGAGCTAAATAAAAGAGTTTTAGAGCTCATTTGAGCACATTTGAAGGAAGTATTGTAATGAAAAATTTGTATCTCTCTCTACAGAGATCGGATTGAGACAAATAAAGATGTTTTGGAGAGTTCAAGAAGTTGTCTATAATGTTCATGTTTTGCTCAAAATCTAGTTCTAAGAGCCTCTTGGTGAAAATTGAGTTGCAAGATTAAATGTTGCTAATATTCTAATGTTGTCTAGTTTGACCTTAGTTAGTATTTTGCCAATATCTAAAGATAAAAATGTCCGATAAAGGTGATTCTTGTGACTTTGGAAAGCTTGTTCAAAGAGCCACAACTTCTATTGCTAGACGCAAGAGCTAATTTGAACATTTTGGAACTTAAAATGGGCTTGAAAGTATACGGGGCGGTGTCTACATGAGACCAGTTCGTAAAACAATGTTCTTATCTAGAAGTTGAAGTTGAGGCAAGGATTCAACTAGCTCCTACGTCCATGAAGGCGACGAATGAGGTACCTGAGACGACAATCCAATACTCATGTCGATGGATAAATGAGGTAGGGAGTGATAAAGTATGTGAGAATGATAAAATTAGGGTCATAACTGGGGGGTGTTAGCCACTTTATATGGTGAGAGGTTATCCTGTACTAAATTTGGAGACAACCTTCCTAAAATTAGGGGGATAATCTTGCAATTTAATTAGTGTTACAGATATTTCACATCAATATGAGATATGATCAAATATAGAAAATATAAGGAGATAATGAGAGTTATAGAGAGATCCTTCCACATGATTTAGGAGATATCCATAACTAAATCTAGGATGAATTTTCAAGAGACCTGACTACCACTTGGTTAATTATTGGGCCTCGTGTCCAAGCTCTTCGAATTTGGGCCGAGGTATCCTCAAACTTTTTTTAAAAATTATTTTGGGGTTTATTTTTGATATCGTAATAATGTATTATATATACCTCCTTAGCCTAGGTTAAAAGCTGATCTTCCACACTTGTGCTAATTAATGCTACCTCCATTTTCTCTCTTTATACTTTCTCTTTCTTCATTTCTCCACTCTGTCTCTAGGTTTTAGGAGCTTACAATCATTGTTTTGACTTCAATTTGGGATTATGATTGTACTCTCTATTACATTGATTGTGATCCTCCATCTATGGAGGAGTAGTTTTCTTTACCTTGTGTAGTGATAACTAAGGATTGAGATTATTCTTGAGGCTCCTATTTTAATTGCAGTTTATGATTGATTTTTCTTTCCCTCTTGTTATTTCTCTTTAATATTAATTGTGTGAATTATTGGAATTGTATTTTTGAGAGTTACCTAATTGTGTGATCATTCACATTGTGAGTTGTTGTATAATTAGGATTCCATTGGGGTATTTGGTTAATTGAGTAAATTACATCCAATTGGTAAGGGATTGGAATTCACTTCATTGGGAGATTAGGTTGCTGTAATTATATTGGTAATTAGACTGCCACAGACTTATAGAACCATGATTATGGATTACTAATACATGTGTTAGTCAAACCCTTAGTGATAGTACGATTGTGTGACCACTAAGTAGAATTGTATCATTGTTGTGTGATAACATAATTAATTAAAGTAACCACAGCCATGAATTAATCTTTTGAATCAATGATTGAACAATTCTTAATCTAAAGGACTCCTTGTGAAGGTAACTCTCCTCATATAAATTTCTAAATTAATTTTCATTATTGCAATAATTTCAAAACCCCTAATTTCTAATTAGCTAGTAACATTTTCTTGTGAGACGACCTGAGTTGCACCCTAACTGCATTTTTTGTCCAACTTGACACTTTATAAATTTCAATTTGTTTGAGTTGTGATTGCTCACATCAAACCTCAATCCTTTTCCGGATTTAACTTGCTTACAATATTAGATCCTACTCTTTTTAGTTATGAAGACCTATATGTTCTTGAAATTTATTTGCCTTGAATTGATCCATTTTGAAGGAAAATAAAAAATTAAAAATAGATAAACATGGGTCTTTTGTTTTGCTAGTGGTCCACATGACTATAATGAGAGTAGATTTAGTTTTCGACTTGATATAAAATGCTATGTAGGATTATAAACAGATTGAGTCAACTCAATGAACTCGATCAACTCGAATTGAACCAATTAAATAAGTTTTAGTTGGTTTAGGTCATCAGGTCTTATTAGGTGAAAACTAATAAAACCCGATAATAATTTGTTTCGGTGTCAAATTTCATAAATTTAAACTTGATGATAGGCCCAATCATATACTATATATAATACTTTTTTAAATTTTTTCTATATATAATATATTTAGTTAATAAATCATACTTTAGTTATGTCTATATATAAAATAATAAAACTTTAGGAGATTTAAAGTATGTGATTTTTGTATGAAATTTTTTGTGACTTTTTATTTCTATTTTAATGGAAATAAACATAAAATAATGATAATCGGGTAACTTGATTGCTTGAATCGAACTTGCCTAACTTTAATCAACTTGGTTCAGTTCAGATTTGGTCAAAAAAATTCTATGAACCCGAATCAAACTAATTTGATTACACCTCGAAAGCTAAGTTGTTGTGTGTGCCACTTTCTTGAGATTGGGGATTTGTAGAAGATGTGCCTTGTGTTGTTTGGCGTGGTTGTGGTGAAAAAAAAAAAATATTTTTTCAAAAAATTGTTGTCTGGTAGAGAAAATCTATGAAAAAAGTGAGTGTTTTATTTGTGTGAGAAAATTATTTTGAGATTGAGTGTATTGAGATTTTGGATTTGAGAGAATTTGTTAAACTGGTGATTGTATTTTTTCAACAAAATTAGTGAATTGATTTGTGAAATTGTAGATGTAGGAAATAAAGACTAAACTGTGTTAATTTCTTGTTTCATTTTTCCTTTTGTTTATCTGTTTTGCTTATGTGGATTGGAGTTTTTTTTACCCAACATCTAGTATCAGAGCAGGTTTTAACCCCACTTTTGGTATTATTTGTTTATTTTTTATGGCAAGAATGCCAGGTTAAAAAATGTAAAAATTTGAGATGGAGCTCTTTGATGCAAAAGCAATTTTAGCCTGTAGCAAAGTTACGTGAAAGACATTCTAGTGCAGTGTAACACTCTAGTCGGACTGAACTACTTAAATCGCATTTCAATTCTATTAGTTATTACTTTTGTTTTTCGACATTTTTCTACCAAATTTAACGTTAGGAAAATAGTCGGTAATTTTTTCTTTTTTCCTTTCATTTTACTCTCCTGGGTAGGTTATTTAGTTAGTTGTAACTAATAATTGGAATATAGTTAGTTTTATTAATTTACTTTAATACCTTATGAATTAATTCTTTTTTTTTAACCAAGATATTTGGGGATGGGAGACGAACTTGCGACCTCCCTTAATTCTTGTGTTAGTAGAACTTGTCATTTTCATTTTCCTAAAACAAGTTGTCTTTGTTGATTACATCATGCTTCTTTCTTTTTTTTTAATACAGAAGTTATCATCTAACCAAGTTTTGTCTCCTATGTTGGTGATGATGTTTTCAATGCACAGATGAGGGAGGCCAAGGTGTTAAATTCATTCATGCATGTTTGTGTTTTATGTTTTTAATAAACATTCTCTTGTTTTATGCCCTTTATAAAATTGTGATGCATGGCATGGCATGTATGTGTGTTGACCGATTACAGTGCAAACAGGCATAAATATGGCTTGAATTTTTCTTTTTGGAATCATGAATTAATTAAATAATGGTTTGTGTCATAAACTAACTTTTTGGGTAAAATCACTTTTAGGAATATTTTCCAAGCATAGTAAATCCTCTATTTATTATATTTTATAGTTAATTTGGCATCTTATGTTGATTATATTAATCTGAAAGCATTAATCCAAGAACCAAATCATGAAGAACCATGTCAGAGAGGATTAAAGAAGAAAGAGATGAAGCATGCGGTGTGTGTGGCTTTTAAGGACCAATTAGATGTGTTCTTGAATCTTCAATATGGCTAAGAATGAAATATTTGTGACAAGAAAAAAATTTTGAGAGTATGAAATAGGATGGAGGGTTCAGTAGAGAAAAGGGAAGCTAAGAACGATATATTTGTGGAAAAAAAATTGTTTGAGAGTATAGAAGAGGATGGACAGTTCAATGGAGAAGAAAGAAGAGAAGAAAACAAAAATTGAATTCAAAAGGAGGAGAAGAAAGAATGTTTTGCTTGCCATAGAAGCAAGATAAGAAGCATTTTCAAATTTTTTTTTTTGTTAGTTTTCCTTGGGCCTGTTTGAATTAATATATGAGAGAGAGAGAGAGAGAGAAGGGGGAAGAGTGCAAATGACATATGGACATATTAAAGATAAACAATAAAGTAAGAGGAAATTTGTGTTTACTAACAAATCCCTCAATAAAGCTCTCCCATTAGAAGTTGAGGTTGAGATTAGGATGAAGGATTGTGAACGTCATATCTTGTCCATGTATTTTTATCTTTGATTTTTTATCTTTCCCAAAAAAAAATGATACTTAGTGTGTCTTCTTACCAAGTTTTTTCATCCACCCCAGAGAGTAAGACTAGCGCATTTATTTATTTTTATTATTAGTTTTTATTTCTTTTCAACCCACATTTTTATTGATTTGTTAATTCAACAAAAAAAAAGAAAGGAAAAGGGTGACAGAAAGAAGAGCGCAACAAGGTGAAGACAATAAAAAGAAATCGAGGAATGATACATGTCCACCACTAATCCTCCACCAACTATTTACATCAAGTAAAATGACAAAATTGGCGTATTTCTGATGGTATCCATATGGAGGGGCAATTTTGGCAAACAAACAAAAGGAAAAAACAGAAACATGCCTTCTTTGTCTTTAGTTGTCTCTCTCCTTTTCATTTTTCTCTCTCAAGTTCTTTGTTTTTTGCAGGAAGAAGAAGGAGGAGGAGGAGGAAAACCAAGATCTGGGGATAGTACACAAAACTAATCCTTCCGTATAAAACCCAAATCACACAAAAGAAAAAAAAAAGAAAATTTCATTCTCTGTTTTTTTTTTATGTTTCTCTCTTTAGTTCTTCATGTTTATAGGAAGAAGAAGAAGAAGAAGAAGGAGAATTAAGATTTGTGGGATAGTATACAAACATAATCCTTACGCATGAAGGCTTAACTCATTTCATTTTATTTTTTATGTTTTTATGGTTTATGTCCCAAAACGTGGATGATTATTTTCTTTTTAGTGTTTTCAACAATAAAACGAACTGAGAATGATTTTGTTAGAAATTGAGATTTGCTATTATTGTTGGAAACTAGAGTTCAAAAATTATAAATATTTATTATGAAAAGTTATAAACCAGTATATAAAATGTTGTAAACCATTGTACAAAAAGCTGTAAACTAGTAGCAAAATGTTGTAAACCAATTGAGGACACATACTAACCAGATTATTGAAAACTAGAGTTAAAAAATTATAAATGCGTGCTACGAAATGTTGTAAACCAGTAGTAAAATGTTATAAATCAATTGAGGACGCATACTAACCAGGTTGTTGAAAACTGAAGTTAAAAAATTGTAAATGCATGTTACAAAATATTGTAAACTAAACTAATATGTACAAAATTGTAAACCATTGCATAAAAAGTTATAAACTAGTAGTAAGATGTTGTAAACCAATTGAGGACATATACTAACTAGGTTGTTGAAAACTGGAGTTGAAAAATTATAAATTCGTATTACGAAATGTTGTAAACCAGTACGTAAAAAGTTGTAAATTATTATATAAAAAGTTGTAAACCAGTAATAAAATGTTATAAACCAATTGAGGACACATATTAACCAAATTATTGAAAACTAGAGTTGAAAAATTATAAATGCGCATTACGAAATATTATAAACCAGTATACAAAAAGTTGTAAACCAGTAGCAAAATATTATAAACTAATTGATGACACATACTAAACAGGTTCGGGATGAAATGTGAAACCATATGCATAGGCAAAAAGTTGTAAACCAGTATGTAAAATGTTGTAAACCATTGCACAAAAAGTTATACACCAGTTTCAAAATTATTTAGTTTTATTTTATATTCATACAATTATGAATTTTATTAATACAATAATATTAGTACAATTTTTAAATTTTTAAATTTCCTATTTGATCTAATTTTAAAATCTTTAAATTTAGATTATGTCCTTAAGAATGACGTTATATGTACTTGTGAATATATCTATATATAAATGATCTTATTTTTTTTTTTCCACAACGTATCAAATTAAACACAAAATAAGACTAATAAAAATATGTATTGCTAAAGACTAAAATTTGATTTTATTATTATATTTAGGTCTATTTTATATTTATAAAATTATGAAGATATAGAGTCCTCAATTGGTTTACAACATTTTGCTACTGGTTTAATTTACAACTTTTTGCATACTGGTTTACAACATTTCGTAACACGTATTTACAATTTTTCAACTTCAGTTTTCAACAACTTAGTTAGTCTGTGTCCTCAATTAGTTTATAATATTTTGTTACTGGTTTACAAATTTTTGTACAATGATTTACAGCTTTTTACCTACTGGTTTACAACATTTCATAACACACATTTACAATTTTCAACTCTAGTTTTCAATAATCTGGTTAGTATGTGTCCTCAATTGGTTTACAACATTTTGCTACGGGTTTACAACTTTTTGTGTAATGGTTTACAACTTCTACATACTGATTTACAACTTTTCCTAATACATATTTATAATTTTTGAACTTCAATTTTTGACAATAATAGCAACTCTCAGCTTCTAACAAAGTTATTTTCAGTTCGTTTTATTGTTGAAAACACTACAAAAAAATAATTATTCACATTTTGAAACATAAACCACAACAACATGAAAAATCAAATGAAATGAGTTAAGTCTTCAAGCGTAACGATTATGTTTGTGCGCTATCCCATAGATTTTAATTCTCCTTCTTCTTCTTCTTCTTCTTCTTCCTCCTGTAAATATGAAGAACCAGGGAGAAAAACATGAAAAAGAGAGAAAGAATGGAAGTTTCTTTTTTTTCCTTTTGTATACTTTGGATTTGATGCTGAAGGATTAGTTTTGTGCACTATCCCCATATCTTGATTCTCCTCCTCTTCCTTCTTTTTCTTCCTGCAAAAAATGAAGAATTTAAGAGAGAAAAATGAAAAAGAGAGAGACAAGTAAAGACAAAAAAGGCATGTTTCTATTTTTTCCTTTTGGTTTACTTTTTGGGTTTTCTTTTGTTTGTTTGTCAAAATTGCCCCTCCATATGGATACCACCAGAAATACGTCAATTTTGTCATTTTCCCTAGTGTAAGTAGTTGGTGGAGGATTGGTGGTGGAGTGTATCATTCCTCAAAGAAATCAAAAGGCTAAAGAACCATTCTATCGTCATCACAAGAATCGCAATGAATTGGGACAAAAATCTCTCAACCATTCCCTAGCACATATTTGGAAATCATTATGAGAGAGCAAATGATTAACCACAACTGTGTATAAATAGGACTCAAATCACAAGAAAAGGAAACAGACGGGTGAATTCAGCAAGATACACAAACAGTATCAAATGCAGGCAATACAATCCAGCAACAAGAAAAAAGGAAAGAGGAAGGCAGAAGCAGTAGTAGCAGAAATAGGAACAGTTATTTTTTTCCTCTAATATCAATATCATAGAAAATAAATAAAAAATAAATAAAAATATTGCCCATCACCACCATTACCTTCTTCAACCACCACCACTGCCACCCTTAAACTCCAGCCATTGCCACTCATCATCACCGCCAGCAGCCATGTGAGAAGCCATAACCTCCTCCACCACGAAACCCGTCCACGCACATCTCCCCCCCCCCCAATAGGAAACTAGCTATCGCACGAGGCACCACGAAGTGCTAGAGGTCGCGCTTCAGTCTCCTGTAGTCGTCGCCCCGGAGTCGTCTTCGTCGCTAGATTTCCGGTCAGATCCACATCGTACTCATCGCTGGTAGGGGATGGACCGTGTTAAGTCGTGGCCGTTCGCACCTTAGCCTCCCGTCATCATGCCGACAACCTCCACGAGGCCGACCATCTTCGCGACAAGCACGTCATGAAGCCAGCCTCCCATCGCTCCCATCAGCGATCCGGCTAATGCCGCGAACCTGAGCCGCCCTCAATCGTGTAGCCAGCAACCAGTTCTAGCCACGAAGCTGCTTTGTGACAGAAGCACCACCGCACAGCCCATTTGTGCCTTAGCCATCGAGCCTTCCTTTGTGCCTCAGCCATCGCACCTTCCTTCGTGCTCATGTTCCGTGAAGTAGCTGGTCTCCGTCACCCTCAGCTACGAAGCTCTGACGCTTCTTCTGCCCACCACCTCGCATCGTGGAGCCACCCGAAGTCCCCCTTTCTCCCATCGCAGCTGGCTGCAATGGCAACTTCTCCATTTTCCTTTTTCTTGTTCACTTTCCCCATTTCATGTATAGGTCTTGTATGTTAGAATTAGGGATTTGTTATTAAGTTCTTTTTTTTTTTTTTCTCATTTTGTGGTTTAGGTTCAGTTTTGTTATTTGTTTTACGCTGTTGGTTCGTTTTGGTTAGGCTTGGACTATAGTTTTTGGTTCACATTTGGTTTTTTGGATGTTGGGCTTAGTTTGTTTTATCGTTTTTTTCTTTTGGGGCGCTGGTTCCATTTTTTTTTATGGGTTTTGGGCTTTAATTTTTTACTCGTCCTTTACAGCCTCATGTCTAAATTTTTTTAAAAAAGATTTTAGGTCCTTTTTTTAAACGATAAAAATATATTTTGTTTATCTGTACAACAGTCAATGGTTATGATTGAGAGATGGATGCTTCCTTCATATATTATTGAATTGTATAAATTTATTGAGTAGCCTAGTACTAACTTGAATCTTATGCACGAATGAATTCCTTTTCAAATAATCGATCAAGAAAAATCTTTTTCGCAATTAAAATCAATCAATACAATTTTTTCCTTTATAATTAAAATCCATCAAACACACAAGCATTTTCTACAATAATGACATGGCTTTGAGTTCTTTATCACATCAGAGGATACGTTGGCATAGCCAATAACTATCATGCCAAAATTAATTTTTCTCTAGATTTTGTTCTTTTATCTGGCCATCTCTTTTTCAAATTTTTTATTTTATTTTATGATTACAAGGGAAAAGATAAACACTATCAAGTTATAAATTAATTTGCATGATGAGTTCTAGGGTAATCGTATTTATACGAATGTATTAAGGGTGCAGTGAGATTAAGTTTCCACTCTTCCCTAATCATAATTAGACTCCCGAATCTTAAATCTCTTTCAGAAGGTTGATTTTATTAAATCAAAATATTTTTCAATTTTATCCAAAATTAAAATTGGGCCAACTCCTATTTATTTTCAAACATGTTATTATTTTGTTATGACGCCCTCCAAGGACGTTGTGACAAGGATAAAATGGGAAATACAAAATATTCAACTTGCAGACAATCTCATCACAGTAGGTGTCCACAACTATTCACTATAGGACTAGAAAAGACATTAATATCCCTAGAGAAGACAAAACACAACAAAATGGCTAGGCATGAAAGCGCAGTTTGGCCATTTGGCCATTTCACTGATGAACAATGTTAAGGCAATTTCCTTATATTTATATAAAGATAGATTAATTTGGATTTTATTTTTAAGTGCGTCTAATTTATTTGTACATAAGATTTATCTATTTTACATTTTATTATTTACATATCAAGTTTGGGTCACGATTATGTCAGCTATAGAAGCAACATTGACTCAGTCAATCTAGTTTGAATTTAAAATTGTATTTTTGTTATAAGCACCTGTAGCTAAATCCCTATGATTGTGGTTTGTCATGTGAGTGTATCATAGTAGTTCCTTAAGTATAGGATCTGAGAATAAAAGCCTCGTGCACCTCCTATATATATATATATTTGTGGGTCTTATTTTTTTCATATTGGTTTTGAGGTTATGATATGCATTGATATTAGTTTAAGAATTTATTTATGTGGATATGGTGTCAGTGAAATCTCACCACTTCTATTTTTTAAAAAACCAAAATAAATAATCTTATATAAAAATCTTGCCACAACCTATATATAATAGTGGTAGTGGCAAGATTTCAGTAAGAATCTTGTCAGTGGCAAGATTTCAGAGCAAATATTGGTAGTGGCAAGATTTCAGAAAAATATTAAAATATTACACTCTCTCTATATAAATTCACTTTCGTCTCTTCTCATCTTATTCGATATGTTTGGTTTTTAAAGGTCTGAGAGTGTTATGTGTGTTTTACATAGAGTGAGATAGAGTTGAAAAAAATGGGTTACAATATCTGTAAATTGGATAGCACCTCCTCTTTCTTCCCCGTCCTAAAAAAGATGTTATTTGGGTCTTTCACTCATTTTGCTTCTCTATTCATTTGTTTATTTCGTGTTGGTGAGTTCCCCATGTTGGTAGTCCTATGACCAAAAGAAAAAAATTATAATATCTATATGTCAAAAAAGTGGTGAGACAAAAAAAAAATAATAATAACAAGAGAGAAGAGCAAGAAGGAAGAGGCAAAAATGGATGATACAGCAAAAATAATAGTATATCTTAATGGCAATATTATTACAAATACTAGTGAAGTTGTCACATTTATATGCGAGAATTCAACATGTTTCTTTATTCCTTGCACTATGTCATTTTCAGAGTTAGAAAGTGGTCTTAAACAATACATAGATCCTGAAACTTCAAAAACATTGAAAAAAATAACATACAGGTATCTGATAACTCCAGTTTATGGAGTTATTTAGCTTCTAATTGGGATTGTAATTGCATGCCTTGTCTTCGATTTTCCAAGCGAAACACCTAAAAATAAGAAAAATTGGCTCATATTTGTTTTAGAACTTTGGTTGAAAATTCAATGTCATAAATCAAGACTAATGGGATGAATTGCATAATTCAAATTAAATTTTCATTGAATGATTTTTGACAAAGAAAATTGTAGAATTTTGGAGCTTGATGAGAATTCAAATTCAAGCCAAGAGAGGGAAGCAAAGCAGGAAGAAAAAGCCATTAAAGTGAAGTTATTCGTTTGCGGGATTATGGTTCTCCACAACTCCTGAATGTGCACTCTAGCATTCGCAGGCCAGCCATCCAAGCTCATAACTTTGAGCTTAAGCTTGCATTTATTCAGATGGTGCAGAACACAATTCAGTTTAGTGGATTTCCTAGTGAAGATCCTAGTGCTCATTTCTCTAGATTCCTGGAGGTGTGTGATACCTTTCGACATAATGGCATTTCGGAGGAAGGTATTCGTTTGCGCCTATTCCCATTTTCTCTGAGGGATAAGGCTAAGGCATGGCTCTCCTCACTTCCTGCTAACTCTAACACTACATGGGAGGACCTTGCCCAAAAGTTTCTTGCCAAGTTCTTCCCACTAATTAAGACAGCTAGGCTATGCTCTGATATCACCTACTTCAAGCAAACAGATGGTGAAACCCTATATGAGGCTTGGGAAAGATTCAAGGAGATGCTTAGGAAATGCCCGCATAATGGCATTCCTAAGTGGCTCCAAGTTCAAACTGTGTACATGGGGCTACCTCCTCAAGAGAGAGCTACTATTGGTGCTGCTATAGGTGGCGCCTTGATGGCTAGGCTATGGATGCTGCTCTTGATCTCTTGGAAGAAATGGCAGCCAACAATTATCAATGGCCAACTGAGCGTGTGAATACAAAGAAGGTAGCTAGTATGTATGAGGTGGATGCCCTCACTTCTCTTTCAGCTCAAGTGGCAGTTATTGCTAAGAGGTTGGATAATATGAATGCCAATTCTGTTGAAAGCTCTTCTTTTGCTTGTGACTTGTGTGGAGACTCACACTCTAGTGATCAATGTCCTCATACTATGGAGAGTGTTCAATTTTTGGCTCAACATCACCAATCGAGGCCTAATTGACCATTCAACAACAACTACAATCAAGGAGGGTGCAATCAAGGTAATTATGCTAGGGGAAATAACAAACAAGCCTCATCTTCCTTCACTCAACCCAAGATGGCTCCAAACTTTCCACCCGGTTTCCAACCACAACCTAGCCCACCTAAGGAGCACTATCAGGATCGAACTTCAACCCTTGAGAGCATGTTTATGACCTTCATTAACAAGATCGATGCTTACATGGCCAAGATTGATGCTCATTTAGCTGGCCAAGATGCTCATTTGGCCTGCTAAGATGCTTTATTGCAAAGTCAAGCCGCTTTATTACGAAATTTGGAGACTCAAATTGGCCAAATTGCTCAAACAGTGAGTAATCGCCCTTTAGGAACCTTTCCTAGTGACACAATCAATAATCTAAGGGTGACAACAATGAGTAATGCAAGACCATAACGCTTAAGAGTGGGAAGGAAATTGAAGGAAACCCCAAGACTAAATTTTTGCATCAAAAGGTGGAGCATGAAAAAGATGATGTTGAAGAAGAGAAGATGGACAAGAAAAAGGAAGTGGCCAATGAAGAATGTAGTGAGAAGAAGAATGAGAAGCCCACCACTACTCCTCCCCTACCATTCCCTAAGCGCTTTGCCAAGCAAAAGCTTGATACTCAATTTCAAAAGTTCTTGGAAGTCTTCAAGAAACTTCGCATAAACATTCCCTTCGCCGAAGCTTTGGAGCAAATGCCAAGTTATGTGAAGTTCATGAAAGACATTCTATCAAAGAAGCGAAGGTTGGGTGACTTTGAGACTGTTGTTTTGACGGAGGAATGTAGTGCCATCTTGCAAAATAAGCTAACTCCCAAATTGAAAGATCCGGGAAGCTTTACAATCCCTTGCCACATTGGAACTCAATTCTTTGGGAGAGCTTTGTGTGACTTAGGGGCAGGTATCAACCTCATGCCCCTATCAATATTCCAAAGGTTAGGTTTAGGGGAATGTAAGCCAACCACTGTCACTCTTCAACTGGCGGATTGTTCTCTAACTTATCCTAAAGGCATTATTGAAGATGTCTTAGTCAAGGTGGACAAGTTCATATTCCCTGCAGATTTCATCATCTTGGACATGGAAGAAGACCGCAATGTACTATTGATTCTTGGCCATCCTTTTCTAGCCATGGATAGAACTCTTATTGACGTTCAAAAGGGTGAGTTAACTATGCGTGTGCAAGACCAGGAGGTAACATTTAATATTTTTAAGGCCATTAAGTTTCCACATGAGCATGAGGAGTGTTCGTATGTAGGTATGCTTGACCATGTTGTTTCTGATGTTTTTCGTGATACTGTTCCCCATGACCCCCTTGCATTGTCATTAACCATTGCATGTGAGGATGTTGATAGCATTGTTGATAATGATGTTTTCAATTATGTTAAACTACTTGACGCGTCTCCTAAGCTTTTTAGGTCACCTCAGTTTGAGCTTTTACAGCTCCCTTCATCTAAAATATCTCTCAAGCCATCAATTTTAGAGCCTCCAAAGTTGGATTTCAAGCCATTGCCAACTCATTTGCGTTATGCCTATCTTGGGGATGCTTCCACTTTGCCTATGATTGTTTCCTCTTCATTAACTGAGGAACAAGAAGATAAGTTACTCCGGGTGCTTAGAGATCATAAGCTTGCATTGGGATGGACTATTGCTGACATTCGTGGTATTAGTCCAACAATTTGCATGCACAAGATTTTGCTAGAAAATGAAAAAAAAGGGTCTATTAAGCACCAAAGGCGTCTTAATCCTATTATGAAGGAGGTTGTCAAGAAAGAGATACTCAAATGGCTTGATGCGGGCATTATCTATCCAATCTCGGATAGTTCTTGGGTTAGTCCTATGCAGTGTGTTCCTAAAAAGGGAGGAATGATGGTGGTTTCAAATGAGAAGAATGAGTTAATTCTGACCCGGACAATCACGAGTTGGAGAATTTGCATGGACTATCACAAACTCAACAAAGCTACTCGGAAGGACCATTTTCCACTTCCCTTCATTGACCAGATGCTTGATAGACTTGCTGGAAGAGACTTTTACTGCTTCCTTGATGGGTATTCTGGATATAATCAAATTGCCATAGCTCCAGAAGACTAAGAGAAGACAACATTCACATGTCCTTATGGTACTTTTGCCTTTAGAAGGATGCCATTTGGGTTGTGTAATGCACTGGCAACTTTTCGAAAGTGTATAATGGCCATTTTCACTAAGAAATGGTGGAGCAATCATTGGAAATATTCATGGATGACTTTTCTGTGTTTGGGAACTCTTTTGAAGAATGCTTACGGAACCTAGATTTGGTGTTGCAAAGGTGTGAAGAAACTAATTTGGTGATAATTTGGGAGAAATGTCATTTCATGGTAAAAGAAGGAATAGTTTTGGGTCATCGGGTCTCAAGTAAAGGCATTGAAGTGGATAGAGCAAAAGTTGAGGTCATTGAAAAGCTTCCTCCCCCGAATTATGTGAAAGGAATCTGAAGCTTCCTTGGGCATGCCGGCTTCTATCGGAGATTCATCAAGGACTTCTCAAAAATTGCCAAACCTTTGTGTAACTTGTTAGAGAAAGATGTGCCATTCAAATTTGATAAGGATTGCTTGGAGGCTTTTGGAGAATTGAAGAAAAGACTTGTTTTAGCTCCTATCATGACCACTCCAAACTGGCACCTTCCATTTGAGCCAATGTGTGATGTAAGTGATTATGCAGTGGGAGCCGTGCTAGGCCAAAGACTTGAGAAAATTCTTCATCCCATTTACTATGCAAGCAAAACTCTCAATGATGCTCAATTCAATTACACCACCACTGAAAAGGAGCTCTTGGCAATTGTGTTTGCATTTGACAAATTCTGGGCATATTTGGTGGTGGGCCCTAAGGTAATAGTCTACACAGATCACTCAGCCATCAAATATCTGATAAACAAGAAAGATGCCAAACCAAGGCTAATCCGATGGGTTCTATTGCTTCAAGAGTTTGACCTTGAGATCCGGGATAGAAAGGGAACTGAAAATCAAGTAGCAGATCACTTGTCAAGACTTGACAATGTAGAGTGTCAAGACAAGCCTATAGCTATTAAGGAGTCATTCCCGGATGAGTAGTTGTTTGCAGTTGCGACTTCTTCTTATCCTTGGTATGCAGATTTTGTGAATTATATAGTTGCTGGAGTGTTGCCACTAGACCTTACCTCTCAACAACGGAAAAATTTTATTCATGATGTGAGGTACTACCTTTGGGATGAGCCATACTTGTTCAAGCAATGTGCAGATCATGTCATTAGAAGGTGCATTCCCATGGATGAAGTGCAAGAGATTCTGGAACATTGTCATGCATCCCCATATGGTGGTCACTATAATAGGGAAAGAACAGTCGCAAAAGTGTTGCAATCCGGCTTCTTTTGGCCTACTTTGTTCAAAGATGTAAACTTATTCATGGCTAGATGTGACCGGTGTCAAAGAACCGGTAATATTTCTAAGAGGAATGAAATGCCTTTGCAATCCATATTGGAAGTGGAGATCTTTGATGTTTGGGGCATAAACTTTATGGGACCATTTGTTCCCTCCTTTGGCAATCTCTACATTCTTGTAGCGGTGGACTACGTGTCAAAACGGGTAGAGGCTTGTGCATTGCCAACCAATGATTCCAAGGTAGTGGTCAAGTTCCTAAAAAAACAAATTTTCACTTGTTTTGGAACTCCAAGGGCAATTATCAGTGATGGGGGCACTCACTTTTGCAGTAAGTATTTTACAGCATTGTTGGCTAAATATGGAGTGACTCACAAGGTGGCCACTGCTTACCACCCTCAAACAAGTGGTTAAGTAGAGGTCTCCAATAGGGAGTTGAAGCGGATCTTGGAGAAAACGGTATCCCACACTAAAAAAGATTGGTCAAGGAAGGATTGGTCAAGGAAGCTAGATGATGCTTTGTGGGTTTACCGAACTGCATACAAGACCCCCATAGGGATGTCACCATATAATCTTGTGTTTGAAAAAGTTTGTCATCTCTCGGTGGAACTTGAACATCATGCTTATTGGGCAATCAAGCAGTTGAACTTTGACTCACAAGTAGCTGGAGAGAAAAGACTTCTCTAACTCAATGAGCTTGATGAATTTCGTCTTCAGGCTTATGAAAGTGCTAAACTTTACAAGGAGAAGACAAAAAAGTGGCATGACAAACATATAATGGTGAAGAGCTTTGAACCAAGTCAACAAGTGCTCCTATTCAATTCCAAGCTCAAACTCTTCTCGGGGAAGCTCAAATCTTGATAGTCAGGTCCATTTTTGGTAGTAAATGTGTTTCCTCATGGTGTTGTGGATCTAGAAGATCCCAATTCAAAGTCAACCTTCAAGGTTAACTCTCAGCGACTTAAGCTGTACTAAGGTGGAGAGGTGGATCGTCAAAAGACACCTCTCACTTTGGCAAATCCCACATGAAGATTGACAAAGTCTAGCCAAGACTACAACTAAGGCGCTTCTTGGGAGGCAACCCAAGTTCTTACCCTCTCTTCTCTTATTTTGTTGTGGTTCTAGTTCTTTTAGTTTGATAGCATGTTTTTAGTTTTGATAAGTTTCTTGGTCTTTTAGTTGTTCTTATTACCATTTTGTAACTGCTGTAGAGTTTAGGAGTTTCTGGTTTTACATTTGAACTAGTATTGCAGTTGTTTGATTGTTGCTCAAGTGCCTAGCTTGTTTCATTTTTATGCATCAGAGTTGTTGCATAATTATGCAGTAAGTTGTGTGTTTTGGTCATTTTGTTTACTTTCTGTGTTCTTAGTGATTGGTGTTTGTGTTCTCGTAATTAGTTCCTTTTGTTTGTGTTGTTCTTGCATGATTTGGTTGTTCAGCTAGTGTTTTTCTGGTTTAAGGTTGCATATCTCACTTTATTTGCTTGCTTTCACACCCACTTGCACTTTATCATGCTTTGTCTGGTCTTTTATTCATTCCCCACAACATTTAGAATTTTAGCATGCTAGGTACTGAAGTTGGCATCATAGTGTTCTAATTGTTCAATTCTGGTGCTTTATGATTTTTTTTTCTTGTTCATTCTTATGGTTTGATTGTGTGCATTAGAAACTTGTTCGAAATTGGAGTATAGTGTTGTTTCTGATGTGTTAGAGGGTGGTTTGTTAACAAGAAAAGAGCTTGAAAGTAATATCTTTTGGTGAAAATTTTTTACTGTATAATTTGCATCAGTGGGTCGCAACCCAGAAATTCTGACTGGGTCGCAACTGAGCACTCGCATATGAGGTGCAGCATACTAAAACCCGAGAGCAGTGGGTCACAATCTAGAAATTTTGACTGGGTCATGACTCAACGCAAGCCTATGTGGTGCAACATACTAAAACCTGAGAGCAGTGGCTTGCAACCTACTTTGGGTTGCAACCTACCCCCTAAAAAAAAATTGATTTAAAAAAAAATTGAAAACTTCAAAATTGAAAAAAGAAATTTTTTTTTACATATAGTAATAATAATAAAAAAAATCTGCTTTAAAAAAAAATTTCTGATTTCAAATAAAAAAAAATCTTTGATTTAAAAAAAAAAAAGAAATTCAAAACTGAAATTAAAAACTTTTAAAAAAAAGTTAAAGGGGAGGTTTACGCTCAGTAACACCCCCATTTTCACAAACCCCCTTTTTCTTTCACAGACACACACACAGACACACTTCTCTCTCTTTCTCTTCCCCCATCTCTCTCCTCCACCAGCTGGCTCTCCTCCTCTCTCCGCGTTCAGTGCTGCGCGGTTCTGCTTCTAGCCACGATGCCGAGCCCCTCTTACTTCAGCCACGCCAGCCGTCGTGCAAGCTGCACTACGCGGAGCTCCATTTGCGCTGCCCCCCTCCTCCGCCTCTTTGCATCCTCACAGCAGCCTTCCCCTCTGCCCATCCTATCCCTCCCAACCACTCCCTATCTCTCGCGTTCTCGGCGGCCAGCGCACCAAGACAGCGCCTTTCTCCCCAACTGCCTCCCCTCTGGTTTTCCTTCATCTGTTCTTGCTGTTTTCCATTTTTTAATTTTATTTGTTCTGATTTTTTTTATTTTAGTTCAATTTTATAAAAAAAAAAGAAAAACAAAAAAAAAGAATATATATATAACCGAATCCCCTCCTCCTGATTTGTTCTTTTTTTTTTGTTGATATTTTTGTTTTATTTTCGTTCTAGGTTTTGCATTTAAAAAAAAATGTTGGTTATCTCTGATGAGTTGTGGTTCTGCTGGTTTAGCATTGTGATGATTCACTTGTCATGAGATTAGTTTCTATTTTACCTTCCAAATAAGACTTGCTAAAGCCATTTTTCTAGTTGAACCACCTGAATATATAGCTCACATTGTTGGATTCTTCTATTTCTGGTTTGATCCTCTTTGCTATTGGAAATGCTCAGTTGTTGAAAATCCTTCAGTCATGCTAGTTTTGTCTTGTTTGTGGTTCTTGATGCTTTGTTGACTTTGGTACAACTTAATGCCCATTGAATTTGTGAGAACCATTATATTACTGTGACAGTGTCGTGGGTGTACTTCGGATGCTTGTATGATGCTGAATGTGCTTTTCATTTGAAGTTTTGTACCTATCTAATCGTAATTCCTTCTTCAGTCTTTAATTTCAGGTTCTCTTTTCTTTAAATCATGGCACACAAGAAGTAGAAATCTGACACTGCAGCCTCCACGTCTGGACTTAAAAAGAAAAAACAAGACCAGAAACAGAAATAGAAGGCCTCATGCTCTGCCCACTTCGACACCACTCGCTTCCCGAACAGCGAAGCCGCTGCTCGATTCACAGCCTCCGTCGTCCATAGGACCGCTATTCCCGAGAGAGGAATTTCCTTTGGTCGGCGACAACCCATGGACATGGTTCAGACCATCGAGCACTATCAATGGTCTACCTTTTGCAACCAACTGGGATCAGCAGTTCTTAGCTTGGTAAGGGAGTTTTATGCCAATGCTGCCTTTCCTCGGGAGGATGGCAAGGTATTTGTCAGGCAGAAGTGGATCTCCTTTGAGCCCAATCATCTCCGTTCTATTTTAGGGCTTAGTGCACCTCCACCAGATTGTGAATACAACCAATTACTGCAAGGGGAAGTTGACATGGAGGCTGTCATAGCTCGTATTTGTGGTCGAGAACCCATTCCATGGGGGAATCCGAAGGGTGAGTTCAAGAAATTCTCTCCTCCATATTTACTACCTGTGGCTCGAGGATGGTTCCACTTCATCATTGCTTGTCTCTTGCCAACCTCCAATTCATCATTTGTTCACAAGGACAAGGCCATCCTTATTTACGCCATCATAGAGCACAAGGCCATTGATGTTCCTGCAATGATTCATGCAGGGATGCTTCGAACTATCAGCAGTTCTGGCTCCCTTTTCTTTCCATCAATGATCCAGGACCTTTGTGTGCAAGGTAATGTCGAGTGGCAAAACACTGAAGAGCTTATCCATCCGAAGGAGCCATGGCATGATTTCTATGACCGTGTTCACTTCCCTGATCATCCGCCTTGTCAGGAGCGCCCGCATCGCCATGCTCGGACCACCGCTGAGCGTCTAGCCACTATCGAGCGTAAACTGGATCGATTGAACCGGTTGATTCGAGTTCAGTACGATTACTATCATCAGAGTTTTAAGTGGCTAGCAACATAGGCGGGGTTTGATGTATCCACACTGGCCGACCCTGCTTATCCCGCTAGTGAGGCCGATCTCAGTGATGATTCTGCTCATTCCCTTGATAGCTCACCATAGCCGCTTCACCAGGGTGTTTTCTCTCTTACTTTCTTTTTACTACATTTTGTTTCATCTTTCTACTTATCTTTAGTCTCTGTTGAACAGTGAGGACACTGTTTGGTTTAAGTTTGGGGGTGTTGAGTTTTAGTGTTAATAATCAATGTTTGTTTATGTTTTTCTTAAGTATTAGCAGCAATGTTTCTTTGTTTCTTCCTTTTTGTATGCTGAAATGAATGGTTGTAGGCAATTTAAACTTGGGTATGCTGATGATTTGAGATTGAATATCCAATGAGTGCATGGATTATGGATTGACCTCACTTTTTAGGAATACACATGAGTTTCTTGATTCTGTTTTGCTTTGTGCTTCAATTGTGTACGATTGTAGTTTCCATTTGTATGTGTGTAAGACCTTGGAATTTGAGTAAATTGACATTTTTGGAGAAAGTGTATGAGTGGCATGTGTGTTGATTTGTATTGTTGAAGGTGTTGTTGAAATCTCTCTTGAGGTGAAATACTAGGCAATGCATGATTAAGAAAATGATTAGGGCATTCTTTGGACCATTTGAGCCTTTGAAGCTAACCTTGATGCGATTATCCCCAGGTCCCCCTTGAAGCCTTGAATATGTCTGGCCTCTATTTTTCTTCTTTTAACCACATCTTGCCTTACCATTAACCTAACATAAAATTAAAATAATAATAATAATAATAATAATTAAAAAAAATCCGTCTTTCATTTACCTTTGTTGAGTGTATTGCATGTAAAATTCTTTTGATTGGAGCAAATTGTTATTTTTATAGTGCAGTTTATGAGTTGAAACAATAATAAAGAATTCTCAATTGAAAAAAAAAAGTGAAAATTTTTGAAGAAAAAGAAAAAAAAGAGAATTTAGACACAAATCTGAAAAAAAAGGAGAAAAAAAAAGAAAAGAAGCAAAGCATGTGAATAATCAAGTGCATGGTTCCTTCGCATTGTATCTCACAAATTGAATTTTGAATTTTGTTTTGGATTGGCTCAATTCGCAGTATTTTCATGTTTGTTCATTTCAACTTTTGATTTATATCCATACCCTTTCTTTCTTAACCACTCACCCTTAGCCTCACATTACAAGCTTTGAAAGACCCTTTTAATTCTTGATTGTGCATTTGTCTACATTAGTGGAGAGAGAGATGCAAACAACTCTTTTGATGTGATAAGAAATGCTTGTGCTTCCTCATGGACCTATCCAAGCTTGTCTTTTCAAAGTAGGAAGAGATCTTGCATGCATGCTTGTTGGAAATTCATTTGTGCATGAAAGTTGCATATGAGTGACAATATGGTCTTGGAAGTACATGTGTGGTACTTTTCTGTGAGGTTGTGAAATAGTTCTTGAGGATATGTATGATGTTTTGACACTAGCAATGCTTAAATTTAAGTTGCTTTCATACTTGGATTGCTTGCTTATGGTTGAAAGTCCCTAAGTGTTTTGCCTTATTTTGGATTATTTGCTCGAGGACTAGCAAAAGCTTTAAGTTTGGGGGTCTGATAACTCTAGTTTATGGAGTTATTTAGCTTCTAATTGGGATTGTAATTGCATACCTTGTCTTTGATTTTCGAAGTGAAACACCTAAAAATAAGAAGAATTGGCTCGTATTTGTTTTATAACTGTGGTTGAAAATTCAATGTCATAGATCAAGACTATTGGGATGAATTGCATAATTCAAATTAAATTTTCATTGAATGCTTTTTTACAGAGAAAATTGTAGAATTTTGGAACTTGATGAGAATTCAAGTTGAAGACAAGAGGAGGGAAGCAAAGCAGGAAGAAAAAGCCATTAAAGTGAAGTTTTTGTTGTTGGGTCGCGACTTGAATTTTGCTGGGTTGCAACCTATTGGGCGCCTAAACATTGGATCAGTTTTGTGAGTCAGGTCGCGACCTAACAATTTTTACCGGGTCGCAACCCGATGCGGCCCAGGCCCATTTTTAGTAAATATTTACCCAATAGACAGCAACAGAGTAGGGAGTTCGGTTCGGATGCCTTTTTCAGCAGTTTTTGAGAGAGCAACCCTAGGTTGAGGAGGAAGCCAACACTAGAGAAGGATTCATCTTGAAGATTGAAGACCAAGGGTTAGGAGAGGGATTGAAGCCCCATTTGTTAATCTCTTCCTCTCGCTTTATGTCTTTAATATTCATTATGTCTCTTGAACTAGTTTGTGTTTTGTTCATTATTATGGATAGCTAAACTTGTAGCTAGGGGATCCTTTGAATCCCTCTATGGATCTTGGATGTTTGTAAGGTTGCTTATTTGAATGTTGATGATATTGGTTTTGGTTACCCATTTCTATTCTTAATACTCTTATATGTTTGGCCACCATCTAAGTTGATTTGGAGGATTTTCTTGAACTAGATATAGGAATAGAGATATTGGACCTTGGTATGGGTAATGCTTGTTCTTTTACACTTAATTGGCTTAGGTGTGAGGATTAGTCAATGGGATGGAAACATACCCATTGGCCTAGCATAGTAGATGTTTGATGTTAGTTCTCAATGAGTAGATTTCACACTAACTCATAAGGACACTTAGTGTTTTAGGTGAAAGAGACACGGTTAATCGACCTAGACATAGGCTTTTAACTATAATTGGCATGCTAACAAAATCAATTCGTTAATGTTCATTTAAGTAATTTGCATATCCAAGTGAAGTAGAGGGTGAAAAAGGTCCCCTAGGCCTTTTATAGCCTTGGTTGTCTCTCAACTATAATTTACATTAGTGTTTTCCAGTTACTTGTTCTTTAGAATTTCCTCTTAACTCCATTAACTGATTTCGCTTGGGCCTGAACATGGTAGTTTAGTAAATCGATAGCATATCTATACCTAATCCCTGTGGAGACAATACTCTTAACTCACATTATATTACTTGAATGACCCGTGCACTTGTGGTATTTTACCCGCTCTTGTAGGCGGCCATCAGTATCCAGTATCAATTTTTGGTGGGTTCATTTAGTATCAAGCAATCACAATCAGCACTGATGATCATATGCAACAAATGTTTCAAATATACCACTAGCATCGAGCAAAAATATCCGTCATCAAGTTGTATGTTGATTTCAAAGAAGTGGATCCTATCTTTTACCATCAAATTGACAATAAGGAGGAAGAGGCTCACCTGAGCATATTTCCAAAAGGAGAGGCAAAATGCGAAGAAAACAATAGTGAAAGTGCTGAGGAGGAATTTGCATGTGAATATGAAAGTAGTAATGGCGGTGTTGATGATATGGAGCTAGATGATGGAGCAGATGATGAGCATGTATCAAATACAGTTGCTATCATCCGTTCGGGTACAGGGACGCAACGCAGATACAAGGAACTGAAATCTTGGTTTTGGTAAGATTTCTGACTAACGCGACGCGATGTCCCAACTTCTCACGTACATTTTGACTTGTAAATCACGTCTTAGGTGTGATTTATAAGTCCACATATTTGTAACATTTGCCCCAAATTCATATTAATGATAATGATTCACGCATTATACATATTAAAAATAATTTCCCTATATTTGCTTTATTTAATCAAGTATCTGTTTCCATTTCCTCATATCAGCTTGTCAGGTATAAATGCAAGAAAAATGGGCCAACAAAAAATAAGACTTGCATGAAGTTTTTAAAAATCAATTCATCAAGTTTTTTAATTGAAAAAAAGGCACGCAAATACTTTCCAAGAAATGAGCAACTAAATAAGATGCAAAGCTAACGTGTATAAATGCGATAAGATGTTAACGTGTATAAAATTTAATAAGATCAAATGCTAATAATTGTTTACCATATTAGCATTTTTTTTCTTTTTGGAATATCATAGTGTTGGTTACAATTAATTATGGGTTTTTATTTTGTAAAAATTTAGTTGAGATGCGATCTTAGCTGTAGACAAAAACGATAAGTCCAATACTTATATTTGATCCAGCTTTGCATACCTATTATTAAAAGTTTGTGTAGTTGGGATGGCATAGTATACGTTCATTAATCATTGATCCATTAGGATTTTTCTCACTGTCACATTGGCAAAGTCTTTTGGGGTTATGAATATACGGTTGGGTCCCCTCTCTACTACCATAGCCATATATGCATTGTTTGACTTGCCCAGTCTCTAATCAAAATTTTTAAATTGGAATCTTGAATTTATATGACTAAGTTTTTTTTTTGAAAAATACTATTTATACAAATTTTAACTTGTACAATTTTTTTACACTTAATCTATATCAATATTAAATTTTGTAGGACTTGCACTAAAAAATAAAAGGCGTAATTTTCCACCCTTAGCTGAGTTGCACATGTAACACAACTCTTTCTGCATATTTGCCGATATTATATGCATGCTACCTTGTTGTGTAATAATAAAAAAATGAATAAAGAATTGATTAAAAGAATAATAATAATATAAGAGTTTAATTTTGATATATTATTATCAACTTAAATTATGTTATTTATATAATTTTTAAGTTGTAAGTGTGAAAATCAAGTAACATATATTAATACAATAATATATGATTGAAATAGGGTGTAACATATAAAAATTAAACTGATAATGTAATATTAATAACGACATTTATAAAAGACAGGCCAACCCTGAATCATTTTGCTCGGAACATTTCCCAATGCTTTATGAAGTCTTGAGCGCGCGAGTAAAATACTCGTAACTGCTGAAAAACAGCCAGACGCTTACTAGTTTTTTTTGGTTAAAATTCTGTCTTAACCTGGAGGTCAGCAAATGCTTCAAAACACCATGAAATCCGAAGAACAGGTAAAATGCAACAAAAGTGTTAGGTGTACATTCTTTTCATATAATATTTTCACATCCATATCATCATAATCCATCCAAAACACTTATATTTTTATTATGAAATTTTATTTTATCTTTTTGAATGGATGACATGATATAGAAAAAATTGTATATATAAAGAGCAATATTATTTATATTTATAAAATGTGCGACACCATATCAAATTACACCTCATTTATTATTGAATGAGATATGAATCGCATCCAAATAAAATCTACACCCTATTCAATAATAAATGTATATGAATCCATACAGCATCTCAGACATATAAAACATATAGATTACCATTATTATTTTTCTCGTATAAATAACACAACTCAGCCAGAAAAGCATCAGACACCGTGAGATTCGGTTAAAAAATCGACAAAAACAGCTGAACTAGAGGAGATGAGCACGCATTTCAATGCCCACAATTTCTATAAAATATGTATTCGTGTATAGAACGCCATTATCAACCAAACTAGCATCATTTTGGTCCAACTTTTATTGATCTGTTTAACCTCCCATGGGTCCTGAAGTCCTTGATTTCTTAGCCCTTTTCTCCTTTTTCCTTCTCTTAATTGTGACAGTACTGAAAATAGCGAGGAACATAAAACAACCTGACTCAATTCCAAATGTTCCCCCAAGTCCTTGGAAACTACCAATAATAGGAAATATACCCCAACTCGTTACATCTACACCACATCGAAAATTAAGAGACCTAGCCAAAATATATGGACCCTTGATGCATCTTCAACTAGGAGAAGTCTTCACCATTGTTGTTTCCTCGGCTGAGTATGCTAGAGAGGTAATGAAAACCCATGATCTTATATTTGCATCAAGACCTCGTCTTCTAACCACAGATATAGCAACTTATGACCACACAGATATAGCATTTTCACCTTATGGTGATTACTGGAAACAGCTTCGAAAGATTTGCCATGCTGAGCTTCTAAGTACAAAAAGGGTCCAATCTCTTCGGCCAATTAGAGAGGAAGAGGTCAGTAATCTCATCAGATGCATTGCATCAGAAGAAGGGTCATGCTTCAACCTTACTCAATCAATTATTTCGCTGTTGTATACAATCACTTCAAAGGCTGCATTTGGAAAGCGATACAAGGACCAAGAAGAGTTCATATCAGTGGTAAAAGAATTTATAAAGCTAGCTGGAGGTTTCAAAATTGGAGACCTGTTTCCTTCAGCAAAATGGCTTCATAAACTCTCTGGAATGAGGCCTAAGATTGAGAAGCTACACCAACAATCAGATCGGATTTTGGAGAATATCATCAATGATCATAGAGAAGCAAAGTCAAGAGCTAAAGGTCTGGCTGAAGAAGAGGAAGATCTGATTGATGTTCTCTTGAAATTTGCGGATAGTGACAGTGACCCGGATTTTCACTTAACAAACAATAATATCAAGGCCATGATCTTGGTAAGCATATTTAATATCTTGCAGTCACATGCATGTATATATGAAACAAGGTTTTTTTTTTTTTTTTTTAATTCTCTGGGCTGCAAAAGGTAGATATAAATTTGATATTGTAGGTTTGGAAATGGAAATTGAGTAGCTCTTTAGTACAGATATCTTTGAAGTGTGGAGTTTAGTTTGAAACAGTTTAAATTGACATGAGTTTTATCTTTTTTAGGATGTCTTCACTGCTGGAAGTGAGACTGCAGCAAATACTATTAACTGGGCAATGGCTGAGATGATAAAGGATCCAAGAGTATTAAAAAAAACACAAGCTGAAGTGAGGGAGGTATTCCATACGAGAGGAAAGGTTGATGAAACTAGCATTGCTGAGATGATATACTTGAAAGCAGTGATCAAAGAGACATTGAGAGTACATCCTACTGTTCCTCTTTTACTACCAAGGGAAAGTGGACAAGCTTGTGACATTAATGGATATCACATACCTATGAAAAGTAGGGTCATAATCAATGCTTGGGCAATTGCAAGAGATCCAAAGTATTGGACTGAACCAGAGAGGTTTTATCCTGAGAGATTTATTGATAGTTCTATTGACTACAAAGGAAATAATTTTGAGTATATTCCATTTGGTGCCGGAAGGAGAATATGCCCCGGCATGAACTATGGTTTGGCAAATGTGGAGCTAGCCCTTGCATTGTTTTTGTACCATTTTGATTGGAAGCTTCCCAATGGAATGACAAATGAAGAATTGGACATGACTGAGGAATTTGGAGTGACTGTTGGAAGAAAAGATGACCTGTACTTGATTCCCATCACTTATGGTTCTATGTAACAAACATTTGGACACTCTGTAATATTGGGACTTTGCTTGAAGTATTTCTTTTATATAATAACTGGTATTTATGACTTTGACGGGTTCATTTTTATTATTTATGCATGTGATTTTTCATGTTTATTTTGAATTATTCATTTGATATTTTACTGTTATTCTTTTTTATTTTTTAAATAAAACATATTTTATTTCATATATCATAAAAATAAAATAAGTTTAACATGAAAAATTCAATATCGTATAATAACTCCATTTGAGACCTAAGTTGAACAGACATATGACTCAGAATTATAGTTATCATTAACGAAAAGTAAATCCTAAAAATAATATAAATAGAGATATAAAGAATTATTACTTAAGAAATGTAATAGTAAAGTGAATAAAATTGATATAAGCGAGAATAAAATTTAATTTTAGCATTAGCTATCCTTAATGACAAACTCTTTCTGTCTCCATCTTAAAAACTCTCTCTTGTATTTGATGGGAAGACGGACAAGGAAGGAGGGAGGAGCGAGGAGGAAGGACAGAGATAAGAGATAACCAACTTTAGAGGGAATATCTTTTTTTTTTTTAATTATAATTAGAAGGTCTAATATATTATCTAAAGAAAGAGATATAATTGAGTGTATAAAATTTGAAAGGAATAATTTTCTTTTAATTGTAAAAGGAAGTTGACATGTGACAACAAGATGCAGTCCATTTATAATGAAAGTGGATTAAAAGTTGTGATATGCTATTTAAAGACAGAGAGATATAATTGAATGTATCAATTTTGGAAGGAATAATTTTCTTTTAATTGAAATGAGAAATTTTCATGTGGCAATTAGAGATAGTTCATTTAGTAATATAGTAGATATAGTAGATAAGTAGATAGATGGATTCTAATCAGAACAATTTTTCTTTAATTGTAAAGAGTAGTAGCCATATTTGACTTACGGATATAGTACCTTTAATTGTAGATAATAGATTATGGATAAATAGACTTGAGTGAAAAACAACTTTTCCAATAATTGTAATTAGGATTTTGCAATATGTGATTGTAACTCAAATAAAAACTTCTTACTTTTATGAGAAAAATGTATTTGATTCAACATGTTTGATAAAATAATAATAATAATAATAAAAAGTGAAGGTTTGAATCTTTATAGAAAATTGAAAAAATAGACACAGAAGTAACAATGATAGAAGACAATCTAAAAAGTTTTCATAAAAGGTTAAAAATATTTATTTGAATGAAATACCCGATATGCGCTTCTTATATTATTATATATTAGTTTTTTACCTATACAATGCTTGGGATTTTGTGTTTAAAAATTCTAAAAATTTATCAAATAAATATACATTAAAAATTTAATTGAATTAGAATTTGTAACATTCTAATTTTTTCCCTCAAACTAAGTACTCATTCAAAAATAAGAAGTTAGAAGTATTTATGCGAAAATAAATTTTTTTAAGAAAATGACAAAATGATAATTTTATCGCTGAAGGGAAAAATGGGAAAATTATAAGCTTACATCAATAAAAAGAAAATAAAATATTTTTTAATGAAAAATATTTAATAACATCTATTAGATTGTTTTATCAAATTTATTTTAGTTGATTTTTCATCAATCAATCGGGTGATTTTCATGAAAACGAACCAAAAGGTATTTTTGTCTTTTCACCCCTATGGGTTCGAGTGACCTATCTGTTAAAACAAACACAAAAATAAAAATTCAGACCCAATTGAGTGAGTGTTGGCCAACCATGCTTGAAAACTGGGGGGATAAGGATGTGGCCTTCAAGTCTTAGAAATGACCTATTGACATATAGTGAAAATCCTAGGAAGCTAAATAACCTATTGACTCTTTTTTTAAAAAAAAAAAAAAATTTCTCCGCCCCTCCTTTCATTTTCTGGCTGCAGCCACTCCCTCCCACACTCTCAGATTTGGTTTTTCATTTCATTCACAATACACACACAATCAAGCAATCCAAGGGTTGGTTCAAGAGAAAATTCAATGGATGGTTGCAAGAACTTCCCGTCCTTGTCTACCCAACTGTTTCCTTCCGTTTTGATCATCACTTAATGGTAGAGGTTTTGTTGATATTTGCTATTGGATGAGGATTAATTAGGCTTGTTCAAGTCCTGTCATGACTTTGAACAGTTTGAGAACCCAAAAACTTTCAAAAAATTTCAATTTTCCAATGAATTTGCATGTTTTGAATGGTAAACTCAAAGGAAATGGATGAACCTTCTTCTTCTAAATGACAAGGCTGGACAAGATGTCCAAAGACATAGTTGGGATATCTTAAAATTTTTTGCCTATGTCACTTGTTAAGTATTGAGGAGGTGTTTGATCGGAGGAGAACACCAAAATCATTTCAAAAAACTTCTTTTTTAAAAGAATTTCTTGTTAGGTTCTGCAATTGCTGGTCTATGTAGTTTATCAATTCTATAAGAATATATATATTCTTTGGTGCTTATGAATATTTTCAGGAGAAAAATGATATTAAATAATATTATCCAAACAAAACCCTAAATCTAAATAATTTCAAAATTTCAGACCAAAGAGTGAATCTGGACAGTTTTCACTGAAAAATTCATAACTCAATCTCTAAAACTCCAACTAACGCATTTTAGTTTTTGAGTAAACCTAAGACATAAAGCTATGATCTAGCGAAGGTTTGGTAGTTTAATTCGTTATGGAAAAATTATAAAAAAATTTTAGAAGATGCTTTGTTTTCTGTTATTATGAATCTGGACAACATACAATAAAAATTGTAAAATTTGAGTTATACAACTAGAATTCAAACAAAATAAAATTTGTATTAAAGATAACATCGTAGGCTATAATTCTAGAAAATTTGAGAGTTAAATCCTTTGTAGTTTTTTTTAATAATTTTTTTAAAGCTACTACTGCCTCTGTTAGCTGTGCAACTGAACAACCTTAGTTAATTAGGATTTTTATAAAATTTTATGTTTATTGGATAGGTCAAATTAGCTTTTTAGAAAGCTTAATGAGTCACAGTTATCGTAGAGTTTTCATTATCAACTGCCAAATCTGTTAGGAGCTGAAACATTAGAAAATGGTTAATTTTATAGGAAATTTGTGCTTAAAATATTTTAATAAGTGATAATAAACGTTAGAAATTAATGATAATACAGTGACCAAGTTTAAGAAAACTTTAAGCAAGAAGAAAGTAGAATATAGCAATAGTCTCATGACCAAAGTATAGAAAAATCATCAAAATGCCGCACTTGTTTGAAAATCCCAAGATATTAGAATGTGTTCAGCAATGACATGATGAGATATGTATGTTCTTCATATGTGCAAATGGCCATGTATTGGTGTGGTAAATAACATGATGGTGTGTATTGAATTGTTATCTTGATGTGCAAAGTTGTTGAATTAAGATGATGTGTTAAAGATGCATGTATAGTGACGCACATTTAGAAAGACACTTAAGATTTATTTGCATTAGGAAAGGAAAGAAAAATAACCAAGGGAAGGTCTAGGGTGGCAACACTTGTTGGTTTGCACTCAATACCATAAGTTTTAAAAGGGAGGCCTATTGTAGGGTTTAAGTTAAGATTAGAGATTAGTGCAAAAGATCGTAGATCATACAAGTTAATTAAAAGTTAAGATTAGAGGTTGATGCCACAGATCAAGTCAAGACAAGTTCATGCTATATGTTTATTTGATTAGTCATTGATGCATAGAATTCGTTCCATATACATGAGATTTGGTTCATCTATAAAAAAAAGCACGTGAAAATGAATTTGCCTTGGCTAATGGGTTATTTTTGGGAAAAAAAAAGGATATCATATCTCTCCTCACTTTTGTAAATAAACCCAAGGTGGCTGAAGGTGAATACTATGTCACTCAAGCATTACCCTCCTGAGAAATCTCGCATTTCTCACTCCTTTTCTATTTTCATATCGCCTTTAGATGGGTAATTGGGTATACATGGTACCAGAGGCTCCCATAGTTAAGTGCAAGTACTGCTCGTTCCTTTACGCAATCTGTGTCACGGTTACTACTACCATAATCACTTACTACTATGTATGAGTTATGCATGAGTCCTTAACCCACATAGACGTGAATATCGATATATGGAATGTTCTATCTATGGGACCGAACGACCCATTTATATGTCATCGTGCCTTGCGTATCAATGGATAGCCACTCGCATGAGCCCATAGCACCAGTGGAGAGGAAAGTCCATTCGAGGAATGGAATGTGGCTTTAGCTATCCCGCTCTCTTCAATCAATTGCCACTAGTTAGAGACTTGAGTGTATCAACACCATTCCTAGGAGTAACTAGATTAAGATGTTATGCATTTTGGTTTATGCATGAAGGAATGCATGGTTATGATTTTATGGTTTTTGGAGTAGTCTTCCACCATATGTATGTTTTAATGTTATGAATAATTATCTCCATTTATCATAATAATCAGTGATTGAATTCTGTTTTGATGATGTGTGAGGTGTGTTATGTATGATTTCTGCATTTTATTTTATGATTATCTTATCAATATCATGCGCATCATGTCATCATTTCTTATTAATCAAATCTTGCGAAATAAGGCTCACACTTTTTAAAATATTCTTTTTAAATATACACACATACACAAAACAAATTTCAATAAATTAATTTAAAGATTAAGTTTTTACTTTTCAACAAAATTGAAAGGTAACAAACTAATGGTATCCAAAATACGAACTTAAGCACAAGTTGGAGCTATTAGGCTCCATTGCTGTGATACGAAAATGTAACACCCTAGTAGCTCCAACTTATGCTTAAGTTAACACTTTGGTTTCTATTAGTTAGCTTTCAGTGTTGTGGAAAATAAATTAATTTACCAAAATTAGTTGCATATACTCTTTTAAAAAGAAATCTTTTAAAAAGTATGAGCTTTGTCTCGCAAGATTTGATCGATAAGAAAGGTTGAAATGATGTGCATGATATCGATAAGATAATCATAAAATAAAAAATAGAAACCATAAATAACACATCCCACACATCACCGCAAGAGAATTCAACCATTGATTATTATGATAAATAGAGATAATTATTCATTACATTAAAATAAACATAGGGTGGGAGACCACTCCAAAAAAAAAAATCCCTTACATGCAATCATTATTTATTTAAATAAAAGCATAACCATGAGTTCCTTCAAGAGTAAATCAAAAGCTCAACATCCTAATCTAGCTACTCACACCAGTGGTGTCAATATGCTTAAGTCTCTGGCTAGTAGTGATTGATTAAAGAGCGGGATCCATCTCCAAAGATAGGGTACCTGAAGCCACTTTCTCTTCCTCAAACGGATCTTCCTTACTTTCCTGCACTAGTGCTACAGGTTCACGATGGTGCTTGTCCATTAATACACTAAGTACCATGACATAAAGAGGTCGGTTTGATCCCATAGGCAGAACATTCTAGCTATCAATCTTCTCGTCTATGTGGGTGTGAGGACTCGTAGTAGTAAATGTTCATAATAATAGCCAACGCCACAAAGAATGCATAAAGGATGGGGCAACACTTGCACTCAACTTTGGGAGCCTCTGTACCACGCGTATCCTGTTCTTCATCTAAAGACAATATGAAAACAGAAATGGAGTGAAAAATATGAAATTTCTTAGTAGGTTAATGCATGAGTGACAACATATTCACCTTCAGCCACCTCAGGTTTATTTATAGAAATGTGGACAAATATATCATTCATTTTAGTTTTTGAAATTCATCCTTTAGCCGAGGCAAATTTAGTTTTACATGCTTTTTTTTTTTTTTTTTTGTAGATGAACCAAATCTCAAGTATATGGAATGAATTCTATGCATCAATGACTAATCAAATAAACATATACGAGAAATTTTCTTGACATGATCTTTGGCATCGACCTTTGATCTTATCTTTTAATTAACTTATGTCATTTGTGATTTTTGACATTAACCTCCTATCTTAACTTAAACCGCTAGCGGGCTTCCCTTGTTAGACCTATAGCACTAAGCTCGAACCGACGGCCATTGCCACCCTAAGATGAGAAGCAAAAATGTGACACATTCCCTTGGTTCCTTTTTCTTCCTTTCTTAATGCAAAATAATATTAAAGGTCTTTCTACATGTGCATCACTACACATGCATCTTTAACATATCATCTTATCTCCATAACTTTGCACATTAAGATAGCAATTCAATACACATTATCATCATTTTCCACACCAATACATGGTCATTTGAACTTATGAAGAACATGCATATCTCATAATGTCACAGCTAAACACATCCTAATAACATCAAACAAGCATGGTATTTTATGATTTTGTGTACTTTGGTCATAGACCATTGCTATATTCTACTTTTTTTTCTTGCTTATATTTTTCTTTAAATTAGTCACTGCATTATCATAACTTTCTAGCCTTTATTTTAATCCTTAATGCTTAGAAGTTTTATTAAAATATTTTAAGCATAAATTTCTAATAAAAGTAACCATTTCCTAATGTTTCAACTCCTAATGGATTCAACAATTGACATTGAAAATTATACTGTGACTATTATACCTAGAATGTCATTCTAAAATTTTATGGGAGTAACCTTGACTCATCAAACATTTTGGAAAAAACTAATTTGACCTAAATATCATAAACCTAAAATTTTATAAAAATCCTACACTAAGGCTATTTGGTTGTTCACCTAAATAGTGGTGGCAGAAATTTTCAAAATTTATTGAAAACCAATTACAAAGGATTTGACTCTCAAATATCATAAATTGATAGTCTATGATGTAGTCTTCCATACAAATTTAATTTTGTTCAAATCTAAGTTGTATAGCTCGAATTTTAGAATTTTTATTGTATGTTGTCTAGATTCATCAAACCGTTCAAAGTCATGAGAGGACTTGAACAAGCCTAATGAATCCTCAACAAACAACAAGTACAAAAAAAATCCCAACTTCGAGTGCTGATCACATTGAAAGAATAGGAAGGAAACAGTTAGGTAGACACGAACGAGAAGTCCTTGCAAATTTCCTTTGAATTTTCTCCTTAAGCAACCCTTGGAATGCTTCCTTGTATGTGTATTGTGAGTGAAATAAAAAACCGAATTTGATAATGTGGCAAGGAGTGGCTGTGGCTATAAAATGAGGAGAAAGGAGAGAATTTTTGAGTTTCTTTTAAAAAAAGAGAGTCTATGGGTTAATTAGCTTCCTAGGATTTACACACTTTTGACCTATTCCCAAGACCTAAAAACCACACTCTTATACCCCCAATTCCAATGCATGGTCAGCCAAGACTAACTCAATTAGGTTTGAATTTTGTTTTTTGAACATATGAGGTTGCCCAGGCCTATCAGTGTGAAAAGATGAAATTTCCTTTTTGGCCTACTTTTGTGAAAATTGCCCAATTGGTAAAAACCCGACTAAGATAAATTTTATAAAATTATCCAATTGATGCTCTTAAATATTTTGCATGAGAATTTATTTTATTGATGTATTTTTATAATTTTCCCATTTTCCCTTCGGTAGCAAAATTCCTCAAGCTCCATTTTAAAATCAATTAGAGAGCATGAGGCACGACAATGGTATATTGGCAAATGGGCCATGGGAATGAACCGATACTCACAGAAGGTCAAAATAAGCTTACCAAGTTCACAAATTTTCCTAAAACAAATGCCCTGAGCTTTGATAGTATTCTCAATGTTGATGCTACCGAGACTTGGATTAAGGAGATTAAGAAGGCTTTCACCATTTTGCTGTGTATGGAGGAATAGAAAGTGACCTTTGTCTCCTATATGCTCACTAGTAGAGGTGGAAAAATGGATCCAACCTATCATGTTGACTCGCATAACTCTCACGAGATGGGATGATATTTTCAACATTCAACCCGCCTAAACTGCCCCGCTTGACCCGTGAGTAGAGGCGGGTCAAGGGGAGTTGGGCCTGTGGGTTGCATTATTTTTTTATTTTTTTTGTTTAGAGCTTTATGGGAAGAACTTTATAGGCCTAGATATAGCAAGAGGCCCAAAAACCAAACCATACTCTTAAACCCTTTGGCCATTCCTCTTATTTTTCTTTACTATAGCCGCACACGAAAAAAACACAAGTATGGTGACAAATTTGAGAAGTAGTGGTAATAGATCTAAGAATTGAGAAGTAGTGTCAGTCATATCTCTCATTCTATGTTTTCATCTCATAGTAGTAGCAACTAGTGGTGAACATCTCTTTCTTTTTGCCTCGACAGGTGGTGGCCTGTCATCAGCTTTCTCCCTTTTAATTTTTGACTCTCTTCCAGATTGCATCGCAGTTAATGGTGATAGACCAGCCACAGCGAGGAAAAAATGCAAGCAACAACTGTAGCCACGACAACAAAACACTGAACAAGAGGCAGTCGCAAAAGCACATTCTTCGTACTCTTACTATTTTCCATTTTTTTTAGTTTGGGTTAGATTCCTTTTAACTAGATCTGTAGGCCTGTGTTGTTTGTTTTAGTTATGGTAAAAAATTACCAATCCATTTTTTTTTACTTTTTTTTTTTTTTTATGTGTTTGAAGGTTGTAAAAAATAAAAAATAAAAGTTAGTGGGTTAACTCGCCAACCTAGCAAGCCACCATAAAACAGGGCGGTTTGATATTTCTAGCCCATATAACCAAAACAAGTTGACCCGCTCGCTCCATATTTTAGTCAACCTATGGCAAGTCTGGATGGGTTAACCTAAGCTGCCCTATATGCCATCCTTACTCACTGGCAAAGCTGAGTTTTGGTGGAAAGGCACCAAGGCCCTACTGATAGGAGCTAGAACTCTTATCAACTGGAGAACTTTCAAGGACGTATTCTATGAGAAGTATTTCCTAGTTTTGGTTAGCGAAATAAGGAGCTAGAATTTCTACAACTGAAATAAGGGAAAAAAATCATTGCATAATACACTGCCAAGTTTGATGAGCTCTGCCAATATGCCTCCATTTACTAAGGAAACCCAAGTGAAAATTAGAAATGCACAAAATACCAAGGGGGTTTGAGATCATAAGTGTGTATTGCTATCACTCCATTGGAAATATGAAACTATGCAACCTTAGTTAATAGGTGTCATGTGTTAGAGGAATGGTAATAAAGTCAAGTGGCTGGAAGAGCTTAATCATTCAAGAAATTGCAAGTGGCACTACCACCTTAAGTTTAGCAACGACCGCAAAAGAGAACCTTCCAAGGAAGAGCACAAAAGGGCAAACAGCAGTAGAGGCAGACCCTTAATATACAAGACATGTTTCTAACCTTCTTGAGGAAATGTTGCCATCCACCAGTTGTGGAAAGCCACATAAGGGAACATGTTTGGAAGAACAAGAAATTTATTTCAAGTGCCAAAAGCTAGGATACTATGCCAAAGATTGTAGAGTAGCAAGTCAACTCTTTGCTCCCAAGCCCTAATATCAGGGATAGGTCTTTGCCCTCAGTAGGCAAATAGCCAGTGAGTCTAAAGATATAATCCAAGATAACTGTAAAGTAAATGATGTAACTTTAACTATTATATGATTCTAGAGCCACACATTTGTTTATATCTAATACATGTGCGAATAGATAAGGACTCCCTATTTCATAATTACCTTATAACCTTACCATGTCTGCACCGATAAATGAGTTTGTTAGAACCAACCGAGTTTATAAGAGTTGCTCCCCACAAGTCTTAGACAGGTCCTTCACAGTAAACCCAATATGCCTTTCCTTAGTAGACCTCGATTTCATCTTGGGAATGGATTAGCTCATAGCCAATCAAATTTTATTAGATTGTGCAATCTAGACTATCATATTGTCACCTATGTTGCCCGAAACTACACAAATAATAGACTTTTACCTGTATTCCTTTAGAGTTGAAGGTGGTGACCAGAGTGAGGACTTAGGATTCATTCTCTTGATGGCAAGTGGGGTGACCTATGAGGCAACTCTAAGTGAAATTTCTGTGGATAAATATTACCCTGATGTCTTTCTTGAGGACATACTAGAGTTTCCCTCGAAAAGGAAAACCAACTCATTAATAGATTTGGTACTAGAATCGAGACTAATATCTATAGTCTCTTAGTAGATGTCACTATTGGAGTTGGTAGAGTTAAAAAGTCAACTAGAGGAACTGCTAGAAAAGAAGTTTGTTAAGCTAAGCATTTCGCCATGGAGAGCTCATGTACTTTTTGGAGAAAACAAGGATAATAGCATGCAGCTGTGTGTGGATTACCGGGGGCTAAATAAGGTCACAATAAAAAACAAATATCTACTCCTTAGGATAGATGACCTTATAAATCAACTACATAGAGCAGTTGTATTTACAAAAAATGATTTTAGATCTAGGCACTATCAGATTAGGGCGAAGGAAGAGGATATCTCAAAAAATAACAATTAGAATCATGTATGGGCACTATGAGTTCACCACAATGTCCTTTGGGTTGACAAATACGTTGGATGTTTTCATGGATTACATGAACTGGGTGTTTAGACTTGTAATATTCTAGGTATAAAATTTCATATGAAAGCCATCTGAGGCTAGAAGGCCTTCCCTGAGGCTTAGGGCCAATTATGTGAAAATATACAAAATCTGCATAAATTGCATGGGTGGGGATTTTTGAGCTATAGACGCAAGCTTTGTGTCTGATGGACGTGCGATGAAATCTCGTGGATGTGGGGTTATGTTTTCCCAAATTTTTCCCTAAGTTTTTCCTCAAGGACAAACATCCCTTGATTTCTACCATGCGAGGAAATGCACACTAGAAGTATGCAAACACATAACTCAAAAACTCATGGATGTACAATAAAAATGTAGACACCCATTGTGTCGTAGTATTGCTTATGACCCTTAAATCGATAGACTAAGCAGATCATTTAGACTTTGGAGGACATGCTAAAAACTTGCATTTTGGACAAACTAGAAAGTTAGGACAAATATTTGCTGCTAATTAAGTTTGCCTACAATAATGATTGCGATGCAAGTATTGGGATGACACCATACGAGGCTATGGCCAAAAGTGCCAACTCCTTTGTGTTAGCATGAACCTAGAGAGTAGAACCTCCTAGGACCCAAACTTGTTCAATTGATGATGAAGGATATTCATAGGATGGGGGCATGATACTTATGGCTTAGAGTAGGCAGAAAAGCTATAGTGATCACTGAAGGAAACTTCCAAAATCCTGAAAATCACTCCTACCACCGATATAGGAAGATCCATGAAATTTTAAAAGCTAAGTCCTAGGTATCTTAGTCCTTTTAAGATCCGTAAAAGAATCAGATCCTTAACCTACCAAATAGCCATACCCTAGTTTGTCAAACCTCCACAACGTATTCCATATGTCTCAACTTCAAAAATATGAGTCCGATCCTAGTCACATATTAGAACTAGAACATATATAGTTAAGGCAAGACTTAACCTTCAATCTTTTAGTTCAAAAGATTGTAGACTTTGGTACAAAGTAACAAAGGAACAAGACAATACCCTTTGTGAAGGTGGTCTAGGACTGAGAAGGTCCCAAAGAATTGATGTGGAAATTAGAGGGAAAAAAGAGATAAAATTAGCCTAATCTCTTTAGAGGTAACAAATTTTGAGGATAATTTTTTTTTAAAGAGGAAGGAAATGTAACATCCCATTTTTCCCTTCATGCTATGTACTCATTTAAAAACAAATGGTTAGAAGTATTTACACGAAAACAATCTTTTTCTTAAAAAAAGGGTAAAACGCTAAGTTTGCCACTGAAGGGCAAAAAACAAATTATAAAAATACATCAATAAAAGTAAAATAAAATATTTTCTCATGAAAAATATTTATTAAAATCAATTGGATAATTTTATAAATTTTATTTTAATCATTCTTTAATCACTTACGTGATTTTCACGAAAACGGGGCTAATTAAAGAGCATTTTCATCTTTTCACAGCGACGAGCCCATGTGAGTCCTAGCCGGCCATGCCTGGGAATTGTGGTTATAAGGATGTGGTTATGTCCTTGGAATGGGTGGAAAGTGTATTAATCCTAGGAAGCTAATTAACCCATATATTGACTTTCTTTTTTGAAAAAAAAAAAGCAAAAATTCTCTTATTCTTCCCTCATTTTTTGGCCATGGCTAGTCCCTCCTCCCTGTCAACTTTGGTTTTCCATTTCATTCACAATACAAACACAAGGAAGCACTCCAAAGGGTTGGTTTGAGAGAAATTCAAAGAACAGTTGAAATGATTTCCCGTTCATGTCTACCTAATGGTTTTGTTCCCGTTCTTTCAATTTGATCATCACCCAAGGAAGGGATTTTGTTGATACTTGCTATTTTTTGAGGATTCATTAGGCTTATTGAAGTCCTCCTATAACTTTGAACATTTTGGTGAATCGAAATCGATTTCTTTTGAAAAATCTCAATCTTCCTATGGATTTGTTTGTTCTGAATGGTTAACTCCAAGGAAATGGATGAATCCTTTTCTTCTAAAATGCAAAGTTGGACAAGATGTCAAAAGAGATAGTTGGGATCTCTTCAAAAATTGGCCTATGTCACTTATTAGGGATTGAGGAGGTGTTTGTTCTGAGGAGAACACCAAAATCATTTTAGAAAACTCCTTTTTTAAAAGAATTTCTTATTAGGTTTTGCAATTGGTGGCTGTATGGTTTATTAATCCTATAAGAACATATATATTCTTTTGTGTTTATGAAACCTTAAAATCTAAATAATTTCATAATTTTGGATTGATGAGTGTAGTGGACAATTTTCACTAAAAAATTCATAACTCAATCTCTGGAACTCCGATCAAGCCTGTTTTAGTTTGGTAGTAAACCTAGGACATAAATCTACTATGGCTTAGGTTTGGTAGTTTAATTTGGTTTGAAAAATTATAGAAAATCATAGAAGGGGCTCTATTTTATGCTATTATGAATATGGATAGCATGCAATAAAAATTTTAACATTTACGTTACACAACTTGAACTTTTACAAAATAAAATTTGTATGAAATATAACATGATAGGGCATCATTCTACAAAATTTGAGAGTCAGATCCTCTGTAGTTTTTTTTAGTAATGTTTGAAATTTGCTACTACCTCTATTAGGTGTGCAACCAAGCAACCTCGGTGTAGGAATTTTATAAAGTCTTAGGTCTATCAAATTTAGGTCAAATTTGTTTTGTTGATCAATCAAGGTTATTTTCATAAAACCTCACAATGAAATTCTAAGTATAACAATCATCGTAGAATTTCATTGTTAATTGCCAAATCTATTAGGAGTTGAAACATTAGGAAATGGTTAATTTTATAGGAAATTTGTGCTTAAAATATTTTGATAAAAATTCTAAGCATTAAGGATTAAAATAAAGGTTAGAAACTAAAGATAATATAATGGCCAAATTTAAGAAAAATATAAGCAAGAAGAAAGTAGAATGTAGCAATGTTCTCATGACCAAAGTACACGAAATCATAAAATACTATGCTTGTTTAATAATCCTAAGTTCTTAGGATTTTTTTAGTTATGACATGATGAGATATCTATGTTCTTCATATATGAAATCATGTATTGGTATTGTAAATGACATGAGGATGTGTATTGAATTGCTATCTAGATGTGCAAAGTTATTGAGTTAAGATGATGTGTTAAAGATGCATATATAATGATGCACATTTAGGAAGACTCTTAAGATTACTTTGCATTAAGAAAGGAAAGAAAAAGAAATACTAGAAGGTGTCACATTTTTATCCCTCACCCTAGGGCAGCGACGACCGTCAATTTGAGCTTAATACCATAAGCATAAGGAGGGAGGCCCATTGTAGGTTTAAGTTAAGATCAGAGGTTAATGCCAAATATCACAGTTGACACAAGTTAATTTAAAGTTAAGATCAAAGGTTGATGCAAAAGATCAAGTCAAGACAAGTTCATTATATATGTTTATTTGATTATTCCATATACATGAGAATTGGTTCATCTATAAAAAAAAAAAAAAGCATGTAAAAATGAATTCATTTCAACTAATGGATGATTTTTGAAAAATAGGATAAATGATATATTTGTCCACATTTTCATAAATAAACCTGAGGTGGCTGGAGGTGAATTCGATGTCGCTCATGCATTACCCTACAAAGAAATATTGTATTTCTCACTCTGTTTTCTGTTTTTGTATCGCCTTTAGATGGAGAATATGATACTTGTGGTACTAGAGGCTCCTATTGTTGAGCACAAGTGTTGGCCCTCCTTCACGCAATTTGTGCCATGGTTACTATGGTTACAAGCACTTACTACTACATGAGTGCTCACACCCACGTAGACGAGAAGATCGATATCGAGAACGTTTAGCCTATAGGACCAAGCCCACCTGTTTATGTCATTATGCCAATAATATCATTTGACAACCACCCTCATGAGCTCGTAGCACTGGTGGAGAAAAGTAAGGAAAATTCGTCCAAAGGATAGAACATGGCTTCAGCTACCCCATCTTTGGTGATGGATCACGCTCTTCAATCAACCACCATTAGTCGGAGACTTGAGCATATCGATGCCACTTGTGGGAGTTACTAGATTAGGATGTTGAGCTTTTGGTTTATGCTTGAAGGAACTCATGGTTATGCTTTTATTTAAATAAATGACAATTGCATGTAGGGGATGGTTTTTGGAGTGGTCTCCCACCCTATGTCTATTTTAATATTATGAATAGTGATATTCGTTTATCATAATAATCAATGGTTGAATTCTGTTATGATGATGTGTGGGATGCATTTTGTATGGTTTCTAGTTTTTATTTATTGATTATTTTGTCAATATCACGTGCACCGTATCATTCCTTGTCGCAACCAGGATCGCAACGGGACGGCGAAAAAGTGAGTTTGAAAATAAAGAGTCGCCACCAAGTTTATTTAAATTGGGAAAACAAGGAAAAACCCATTTTATCTTCTTAAAAATAGTCTTTGAAAACCAGACATGAGTTCGGGAGTCGGTTATGTCTAGGGAAGGGTAAGAACTTAATCCTACAGCACCCCTAGTACACCCGTATTTAAACGATACCTTAGTGAGTTGTGCAAATTAATTAATAACCCCTTTTAGAATTTCAATCAAAGCAGACAAAAATTAAAATTAAAAAACATAAATTAAGAAAGATTACTTTAGCAAAATATTTACAATTTAAACACATAAATTGAGGAAATTAATTTACATAATTATGTTTACAATTTAAACAAATAATTTAAGAAAATTTTAATTTTGGCAAATATATCAAGAGAAATTAGTTTTTGAAAAATATATTTACAATTTTAACACACGCTAAAAAATGATTTACATAAAATATTTACAAATTGACAAATAAATTAAGAAAAATTAATTTTGGCTTGACAGGGATAGCCTGCTCCTACGTATTCTCTGGTGCAATGAGGAACTCAAAGTCACGTAGTTCTGTAGAAAATAATTGTGTTGGGTTAATTTTATTTTTCAAGGAAATAAAAGAAAAAGGTAAAATCTATTTTTAATATATAGGATTCAAGTTAGCACAATGCTACTCAATGAATCCTCACGATTCAATAATAATGAAGATAACATTTGCTATTCAATCACCATTATCGATCATTGCATGAGAAATTATTTATTTATTTTTATTTTTTCTGTTTTCTATTTATTTATTTATTTATTAACATCTCTTTGTTAATGAAAATAGTAGGAATTCAGAAAAGGAACCTAACTATTGCTGACCAAAAACGTAATTTAAGACCAAAAACAAAAATAGCCCAAATATAATTCCTAAACAAAGAAATCTAAAAACAAAAAAAGTACCAGCACCAAATTTGAGACAAAAAAAAAATACAAACTACAACATCTATTACTTTACCAAAAAAAAAAACCCAAACATCCTTATTTTCTTTGAAGTTTCGAGCAGCCCAAGCCAAATGAAATTTTAAGAAAACAAGAAGTCTGAATACTATCTTTTATCAGAAGATTTAAAAAAAATGTAACAAATAAAAGGAAACTAGCAAAAGTAGTGGGGAATAACCTGGAACATTATTTTGGAAAAGAATATGTGGACTGAATACATACACCTAAACATATAGCAAACCCACAGCCAATAGGTTCTGGTTCCACCAACACAAGCTTTCTTTTTTAATTTCTAAAAAATGGACAGCACGTGAACTAAAGGCAATATTGATTCAAAAGGCTAATATATCAAAACTCATAGCCTAAAAACTAAGTCCAAATGATAACCCATTGAATTAAATAAGTCCAAACACAATTCAAACTAAGCTAAAGACAAGATAAGAAACAAATAAAATAAATACAAGCTAAAAGAAAGGAGTGGTTCACGTGACTTTGTCACTGTGGTTCCACTTTCCTTTTTTTGATTCAAAACAAACAATGATTAGGATTTGTAATCATAGAGAGAGAGACATATGAACGGAATACTGACCAAATGGTTCTAAGGGTGAATTCATCCAGAAGGAAAAAGAAAATCGCGATGCAGACCAGGCCAGCAGATTGTGGTCTTGCAGCGAAATTGCAGGATGAAGGGAAGACCACGGCAGGTGGAAAAGAGGAGGAGCCATGGCAGTGGGCTGCGTTTGGGAGGAGGAGCCGCGGCCAAGTGGAGGATGAGGGGATGCTTAGGTTCATTCTTTTTTTATTTTCTGATATGGAACCTGGTTTTGGTGTATGGCTTTGTTATTCGTATGGGTTTGTGTTGTAGAATGGTGAGCTGATTTTGTGTTTTGCTATGATTGATTTCATGATTGTGGAAGGGAATGATACGTAATGTTGGTTTACTCTGAGAGGGGACTGTACATGTGTTTTGTGACTTGAGAACGAAAGGCTATGCTATGTATGTGCAGGTTGCAAGAACTCTTAAAAAATTGATGACATTAAAAATATACAAGATAAACTCATGCTTTCCTATTGCTTACCTGCGCTTATCTCTCCTTCTATTTGTTCCTTTCCTTTTGATGATCCGAATGATAGCTACTACTTCTTTCAGAGTCTCTAAAAATTAGATCACTCAAAATAGCAACGTGAAGTAAGTACTGATGATAATGGTAGTTGATGTGAGAAAGTTGGAGCTTTTAAGACTGTAAGATGGATCACTCTCGCTTGTTTCTCAGTTTGCTTGTGATTTTTTAACTTTTGCAAATATCCGAATCACCAAAACTCTCCTCTCTATTGGTAAAATAGAAATTCCCGAATCTCCCCCCTTTTCCTCTGTGAACTTTGATCCCTTTTATACACATTTGAGGTTGCTTTTTTTTCAAACATAGTTGTTGAAATTTTTATCTGATTGAAAAATTTATCCCCGCATGTTTGCTTGATTTTAGGGATTTGCTTGACTTCATCTGATTTGCAGTCGCTGTTCTTGACTTGTGGCAAGAAAATTGCTGACCGACAGTTCATCCCATTTTTTTTTAAAAAAATGACAAGAAAGATTGGTGGAGACATACTTCATTCTTTTTTCTTTTTTTTCAAGTAAAATAAAAATAAAAATAAAATGAAACAAGATAAACTTTTTTTTTTTAACTCAAGAAGTGAACGGGTTGAAAGTTTTTTTTCTTTTATGGCTAAAAAAATGAAATGGGCTTAGTAATATGAAATGCACTGAATTTTCTTTTAACACATGAAGAAAATGAACCTAATATTTATTATTTGAAAGAAATCTGGGCTTGTTTATACGAGCCGGACAAAATCGGGCGTTCACATTCCTTCATATCGATCAAAGTGGGCGAAACAAGGGTTGCACTTTTTAAAAACTTTTTGAAAAAGAAAATGTGTATGCAACTAATTTCAATAAATTAATTTAAAGATTAAGTTTTATTTTTTCACAAAGCTGAATAGTAATAAACTAATAGAATCCATAATGCGAACTCAAGCATAAGTTGTAGCTATAAGGTGTTAAAATTTTGTTAATTTTGTATACCTTATTATACAAATAATTTAGTAAAACAAATATTTAATGTAGTTACATGTTCAAATAAGGAGGAGAGTAAGGTTCATGGGGCATTTGACATCGCAGATTCTGTCGTTTTGACTAATTGAGGTGGTGCTTGAGAAGATCGATGAGAAGAAGATGGAAGAGAAGTTATAGAAAGTATTGGGGCTAGACTTTGGGTTCCACGTAGAGCCAATATTTTTCCATTCTTTCCCCTTTCCTTTTTGTACACAATTTTACTCTCAACACAGTATCCATTCTTGCTCCAATTTTGTTTTTCCATGAACCCTGAAGATTTTATATATTGTTTCCTCAGATAAATCACCTACGAAAAATTCTAAGATTACAATTTCGGTCTTTGATCTCAAGGAGTTCCGATTCATGAGGGTTGATTCTATAAAGACCCTAGTAATGGTGAAGAAGATGACCAAATTCGTTGAGCTAAATTCAATAGGTGTTTCCAAAGATTCTCAACTCAGAGGCGCTAAGATTTTATTGGCAGTGTCTGATAGCTGTGAAGAAAGAGACACCAAAGATGGGGAATCATTCTTCAAGTATATAGCTATGAGGTCATGGCTAAATGGTTGAATCAACTGAGAGCTGCATTTGAGGGCAATGGTTTGTTCACCTCGCCAAAGTTTTCTGCTGCATCCCACACCTGATTCCAATAACCATAAAAAAGACACATTTCAAATACGTTATACCAAGAAGTGTCTGAGATGATTGAAAGATAGACCCACAATATAGAGCGTCCTGTATCAAAATGCCAAGACTTACATGTTCTCAATTTGCAACAAAAAGAAAAGGAGTCCTGCATAAAACCGAAAGCACGCACCCAAGTCTTTGTGGCTGAAAAAGGGCTTCTCCGTGTCCCAGTGTCAGATGGGGAACAGAGTGAGCAGGAGCATTGAGATTTGAGGCAATGAACCAATAGTAGATGACAAGCTAAGCAAGCAATGCTAGAAACAAATCATAACAGCAATGAGGCAAAGCATGCCACTGGAGACAATGCCTCTGGCCAATATGTTAAGCCACCAAATCAATTGGGTAACTCCATGATGACCCAACAGACAAGAATCCTACAGCCTTGAGGCCAAACCAATTAACCAGCACTGTTTGGTATAATAGATTTGGCAGGCATTCTTGATGCTTGCCAAAATCTGGTTCAGAATGCAAGAGAAAACATTGGCAAAGAAAACAAACCATTACCCTCAATTGCTGCTCTCAGTTGCATCAACCTTCGAGCCATGACCTCATAGCTATAATTCCACAATGATTCCCCATATTGGTGTTTCCATCTTCGCAGCTATCAGACACTACCTGTAAAACCTTAATTAGTGGCTTTGAGTTGAGAATCCTTCGAGACACCTGTCATATTTAGGTCTATGAATTTAGTCATCTTCTTCGCAGCATCTACGTCTTCACATAGTTAGCCCTCAAGAATTGGAATCCCTGATGTTAGAGACCCAAATTGTAATCTTAAGATTTTTTTTTATTGGGAGATTAATCCAAGGAGGAATTGGTAAAATCTTCATAGGTGGTGAAATAATATTCGAGCAAGAATGGGTAATGTATTGAGAATTAAATTGTAATTACAAAAAGAAAAGGGGAAACGATTGCCTAGGAAGCCAAAGAGTAACCCTAACACCTCAGAATTTTCTTCTAGAACAACAGGGAAAGAGATGCATTACCATATGGTCATATATCTATTGCTGCTCTGAAATATCTATTGACAATCTTATTTGACTATTGTTTATTTATTTTTTAACTTTTTTTATACAATATCCTTCCCTTTCTTCTATACAATATTCTTCCTTTTATTTGTTAATTACAATAATAGTTTAAATGAAATTATTATTATCAATTGGAGGTATAATATTCCCTTTACCACAAAAAAAAATTGAGCTATAATAATCCAATTGTACCATATAAGATTTTTATTTTTACACCAATAATATGAACTATATTTTTAACCAAAAAAATTATTATTTTTTAATATTAATGTAACAATTTAAATTGATATAATTTAATGAAGAAAGATAACAGTAGGTGCCTAGAACTGCAGTTTTAATGAAGAGAAACAATAAATCTAATAATTAACTAAGAAAGGGAATTTGATAATAAAAGCTTAAAATATTAAAATATTAAAAAATAGTAGAAGAGTTTGTGAAAGATAACTAAAACGTTTCTATAAATACGAGGCTTTTTAAATGCACAATCATAATATATACAGTTATGATTAAGTTATACTGGCTTAACTTTAAATATAATTAAATTACTCACTAATTTTTTATAAAATAATTTTTTATGAAATCAATTGTTGAATTACAATTATATGTTATAAAAATCAATAGCGTGTCAAATTTCATAAATATTGAATACCAATAAGGATATAATCATATAACTCATATTCCTATTCATTTTGAACATATATATTACATTGATTTTATACATAAAAACTATATCAAACAATTTTAGATTTACGTAAAAATTTTATAGACACAGTCTATTAGATGTGAACTTCAAAATAATCTAAAATTATTTGACATAAATTTTATCTATGTCTAAGTCCACATAATATATAAGTTTAAAATGAATAGAAATAAGAGCACATGATCGTTGATATATAAAAATTATGCTCAATGATTTTAGATTAATTTAAAATTTTATATAAATGATCTATATATTGTAGACTTCTAATCCAATGGTAAATTTTGTTAAAAATTAATCCAATAGAAAGCTATTCAACAGAGTTACAATTACTTTAAGCTACTAGCCTTTTATTAGTAATATTGTATACTAAAAACTTGATTTCGTTGTAGTAGATAATTAATTACAATTTTTCATCATAGATTTGATTCTAATCTCGAAAGTTTTCATCGCTCAAAAAAATGTTGAATACAATTTATTTGATTTTATTTTAAATTTTTTCTATAATCAAATAAAATTGCATAATAGTTGTTTCATGTTATTAAAAAATCTAAAATAATTTTTATTATCACTTTTAAATTGAGTAAACCCTCAAGTTGGTCCTTGACAATTTCAATGCTGGCCAAGTTAGTTATTAACAATTGAAAAGTGTCAACTTGGTCCCTAATAATGTCAATTTTCATACAACAAGTGGTCTCTAGACAGAAAAGATTAATGGCATCATTGACTTAAGGAAAATGACGCTGTTTTGCTTTTAAAAAAATAAAAAAGCTTCACCCCCATCCTCGTCCTTCCTTCATCATCACCACCAACAACAATCTTCCCCATGGCTCATCCACTAACCCCTCCTTAACCCACACCTCATTGCCACCACTACAACACCATTGCAACCGACCACCAGCACCACCATAAATAAAACTACCTAAATTAGAAATGATAGTAATCAACAACACCACCAAACCGCAAACAAATGCCCTAAATAGAAAACCATATCAACACATATGAAAAGAAAATTCAAACCATAACATAAACCACAAACTAAATTAACCTAAACCCCCTACAACATCAGAACAAGTCTTTAGCTTAAGAGTATAACAAAAGGAAAAAAAACAGAGGAAAAAAACTGAATCAGAATTAGAATGAAAAATAAAAAAAAAATGGGGAAGAAGACCTTAACACTTTCCACCTCCACTATGTTGTTTGCCACCACGACATTGCCGTGACCACCACGAACCATCGTACTTCTCTCAACCTCCACCACAACACTATACAGCCTCATCCCAAATCTATCAACCATCTTCAATCATCGCACCACCACAAACTCGACATTTTCCTCCTCTATGAGTGAATCCTCCATGACCACCACTTCTCTAACCATTGCTGTTGAGGATGTGGTAGGTCCTTGTTTCATAATGGCTAATAGAAGAATAGGGTGATTTGGTGAAAGAAAGGACGGGAGTGCTGATTCAAGGTTGGTGATGGTGGGGTTTTCATGGTGAAGTGTTTATAGGGACGATGACATAGTGTGATGGGGTAAGTGGGGCCAGGGAAGTGATTTAGGGTGGGTATGCTTGCCATGTTACTAGCATAGTGACAGTTCTATTTAGGGACCACTTATCCAAAAAGTGACATTATCAGGCACCAAGTTGACACTTTCCAATTGTCAAAGATTAACTTAGGGGTTTACTCCTTTTAAATTATGTATTATTTTCTTTTATGATGCATTAATAGTGAACATGGATTGGTTGGCGTCTAACCGACCTTCGTACCAAGCTACATTCAGGCCCATATCTTTGAAGAACATTGATAGCTAGTCTCTTCAGTTCTTCGAACTTAGAGACCGAGGGGCTTGTGGATCGATCAACGTCAAACCAACCTTTGCACCAGATCACATTCCAAGCTTGTTAGGCCCCCACGCTACACCAAAAGAAGGTCATTGGGCCCTCAATCAGGCCCTTCGGACCGGCCTGAAAAGCATCGGATTCCCCGAGGCATTTGCATTAAGAGGAAGCCCTAATTTTCCAATGGTGGGAATTTATCCTTGAATGCTAAAGTGGCCTGAACATTTATAAAGTGCAACAGTATAGTCAAGTCGATAGGGAAAGCAAGTCATTCTACTCAGACTATCTCCATCGACTAAAACTTCTCCTACTTCATCAGAAAACTCCTTAGACTGCATGTTTTTCACCTCCGAAGATGGTCAACATGCACAGTAAGGGGAATAGGCACAATGACAAAACCAATGGCAATGACATACCTCTACTATTTATTGAACAAATTATGAAAGCCCTTCATGATATACAGCAACAAATCAATAATATGAGCCAATGCCCTAATAGCCATCCAATGGAGTCTCAGTCCTCACCTGATCAATCGAAGTCCCTACCCTCGCATGTGGATCATCAAACCCATGAACCAACCTATTTAACTGATCATCACACTTCACGTGCTGAAACACTTGCTTATATCCACCTGAGCCAATAGACATCTTCCCACATTCACTCGAGCCAACAAACACCTACCTTTAACAATCTGCAGTACCAAATAGCTGATTATTAGATACCTATCCACACTCACCCAGGCCATCTATTCACTGGTTTCATCACGACCGAGCTTGTCTTATCATCTTACTGACCTCCAACTTACATTAGACCCTACGATGGGTTATCTGATCCCTAAAGCAATGTGGATGCCTTCAAGAATGCCATCCTAGTATGTGGGGACTCATATGCGCTTCGCTGTAAGGAATTCCCTTATACTTTGTTGGATGCTATACAATAGCGGTTCTCACACTACAAAAAAAAGTGGAAATTAGGGCAATTAAATTACAGTGGTTCTCCAAAACTGCCACAATATCCAATAAATTACAGCGGTTTTACAAACTGCTATAATATGATTGAAAAAAATGGCGGGTAATTAGGGCGGTTGCTTGCAAACCGCCACAATGTTCTGTAAATTACGGCGGTTTTATCAACCGAACCGCCATAATTTCAATGTGAGAAATGGCCACACTAGGTTAATTATGGCAGTTAGCAACCGCCATTATTTACCATTAATTATTTTTATTCATTTTTTACTATATTTTAATAAAACAGGGGGAAAATAACATTCTCACTCTTTAAAATTTTAGCTAACTATAAATACATATTTTAACTTCTAAATCTTCCAATTAGATACTTAAACTTCATTATTCCTCAAAATTAATCATTTTATTCAATTTTGGATTTAACTATCTAGATAGGTGACGTAGTAAAATATCTATTGATATATGTCATAATTTTTTTATTTTTTAAATTTATATTTATATTATTTAATATTTACAAAAGTATATATCAATAAAAATTAAAAATATTAACTAAATTTTTTTCTACTCATTGCTGATTAAATGAGGATGGAATGCTCAAATTATTAAACGTTAACTTTTTTAATAGGATGCGTTATCTCTTGATTTTTAATATTATAATAAAAATAATAAATTATGGTAAATAAAGTAAATTTTGTGCTTTTTTTTTTAATTTCAATTTAATTTGGAACTTGTTTTTTACTATAATTATAGTTGTATTTCCTTGAAAATAAAAATAAAAGTGGAATACTGGATAAAACTCGACCATAATTTTGCATCGAGCATATATATATATTGGAAATTTTAGATTCTCACTCAAATTTTATTGTGGCTAGATATACATGAACTTTTAAAATTTAAAAAATGACTAGTTTTAAGGAATGTATCAGTCAAAGATTTAATTAATAATTTAAATAAAATAGAAAGAAGAAAAGAAAAAAAAATGAAATTATTTTTTGTAAAAAAAATTATCAGTCCAGAAAATGAGAATTCTTTTAGAATAAAATTTGAGATAAAAAGATATCCTAAAAGCTCATGTCTAAGTTGAAAAAATAAAAAAGAAAACAAATTATTTAACAAGAGAAAAACACAAAAAAAAAGGTAAATACCAATAGGGCAAAACTCTCACTAGCGCGACTCTCTTCTTCATTCTCATGCCACCCTCACAACTCTTTTCCTCTCACAAAACCTTACCCCTTCTCATGATCCCTCTTACAGCCACACAATGCCAACCACAACTCCTTCCCTCTGACAGCCACACAGCCTCACCACAACGACACCCTCTCCGATTGAAACCCCAATTGTAACCCTCACTTCAGTCCTATCTCTCTTTGAACCCAACACGGTGGGGGTCTTTAGGCGTGGAGCTTCCCGGCGGCCTTGCTGGTGCTGCTCGCACGATGGAGACAGCTGGATCGTGGGCAGCTAAGCTTTTCTTCGAGCTTCGCGTGGTTGCCGGCGATGGCGCTGGTGCTGCTCGATGTTTGAGGCGGCTTGGTCTGGGCTTGGCGCGAGCAATGGCAACGTGGAGGGGGAAATGCGTGGCCTGGGCTTTGTGGTGTCGAGTGAAGCATGCGGATCAGGGCAATGGATTCTCGTGGTGGCTCGAGGCTGGTCACGGAGGGTGCTCGAGTCCTAGCTTCGCGGACCAGAAATTTGCCCCACCTCCTTCTTTCTCACAGGTTCATACTTATTTTACCCAATCTAATTCCAACTTTCACATTTTCTTCTTTTATTGTTTGCAATGTTGTTTTTTTAAAATATTATAATTCTTTATTTTTTGTTCCATGCAGAAACCCATGCTCGATAACTTCTTCATTACCAAGCCCCTATGGCCACCCATCTAAAGTTGGTAACTTTCTGATTCCACTACTGCTTATCTGGCTATAATTTGAAATTTTGGTGGTTTTTATGTTCTGGGAAAGTTTAAACTCGCTTTAGGTATGACCCTTTTGTCTTTGAGCTTTATTTGATTATAGTTACTTTCTCTACAAATGTCTTAAATTGAGTTAAACTGGTCTTGTTTTATCATAAGTAAATGCCTTGCTTTATTTCAGATAGTTAACTATGAGTTTTACTTTGTACATGAATCAATTACCATTACATAAGAGTGTCAAGTCGTTGTAGTAACTACGGTTCTTCATTGGCACTACAGGATTTTCAAACAATCAGGACCTAATTGTTCATTGATAGTGTAAAATCCTTTTTTTCACTACTAGCGGATCAAATGGTTTTTGGTTTGTCTATTTTTATTTAATATCTTATTGGATGTACGTGTGATGCATAAGGCAGTGTGTTATGGATGATACTAGTTTGCATTTGCACCATAAAGAATGTTATGACGTATATATTTTGTTTTACACAGGTTTGTCAGGTACAAGTGGTGGCTTCCTTTAAAAGTCGATCAGAAAAATGTTTATAATGCCAGTACAAGGTATGATTTTGTTCCTTTTCTCTGAGTTCTGTGATTATAATGTGAGTGTCATTAACCGTTAGATGCTTCTCTTTCTTTCTTATAGGCACTAACTGATATGAGTTTAGGTCGATAATAAAGGGATTAGTTTGGTTTTCTTTTGGGTTGTTGTGTCTAAGTTACTTGATCATTGTTCATAAAACTAACATAACTCTGCATATGTCATACTTAGGTTCTTATTGGCTCCAAAGGCAACTGATATGGAGAAAAATGCCATAAACTGCAAGGACAAAGATCATGCCATAGCCTAAAACATGGTATCCTTTCAAACATGGTATCTTTTCCTTCTTCCATCATGTGCTATAGCTTTCTCATTTAAATGTTCTTGTGTCTTAATGCATTGTTGATTAGATGTTTGCACATGCAACTTTTTTTATTTGGATAATTTATTGGGAACTTACATGGCTCCTCTTTGGGCCTTCAGCAAGGGACAATTTGTTGGTGTTCTTAGTGCTTTGGATTTTATTTTAATTTTGAGAGAGGTATGTCAATGTGTTTTGAATTTTATCTGCACTTTAGCAGAGATTTGTTAAGTTTATGATCATTATTTATTTCTATTGGCAAGTTTGCAAATGCATAGCTCTTCTCATGATGGAGTGAGTTATTTTTTATTGACTGCTGATTGATTGCTCCATATAGCTTGTTCTCATTCTCTTAAAGCAGCTTCAAACAAAATAAAAGAAAAAGAAGGGTCAATTTAAGAGTTTATCGTATCGTTTTAGTCTTTCATTGGCATCTTTTTCGCTATGATTAGGAGATTTCTCAGGCAATTAGCTTTTATGAAGTTTGGAACCTTATTTTTTTCTTTAACAGTGACACACAACCTTTGCTAATATAATACTATTGTTTGTATATGAAAAAACATTTAGACAGAAAATCGTGAAAAATAGAAGTTGATCCTTCTTTTCCGCTAGCTAATTGTTTCTCAATCTGTGGGTTGAAAGCAGCAATGACTAAATCCTCCATGACAATCACACTGGTGATTATGACTCTACCTATGCATTTCTTGCAAGTTACTAGCTAGTTACTTCTTTTTGGATGTGATACTAACTTACTAATCAACGATACTAATAGTATATTTTATTTAATTTGTTTGCTTGGTGTGGTGTTGGTTTGTATAAAACTGAAAGGAAAAAAAAAATGTCAGAATTCTTATTATGGAAACATCTTAGCATATAGTTGTCCCTAACTATCAACTCTATCTTGAAAATTGTTGTCTACATGAACAGAAAAGGAGAAAAAGACCCATAATTTAGGATTAACTAAAAGATCCAATAAAGGATAATGATGATGTATAAACTTAGTGAGTTATTTTTTTCTTTTCTTAAAGTGGCATGATTAAAAAAATTGACATGAGTTAACAGAAAGTTTGGTTTATGATTGATGATTTTGTTGGGGATTGTGATTTTGGATTTGGTTAAAAATTTTATTTCAAGTTTAGATGCAGGGAATGGATGGTTGCCTTATTTCTGTTGGTTGTGGTAGAGACCAGGTTTGGATATGAAGTTTGTTAGTTTTTTATCATCTGCTGCTGCTATCACAAACATTGGTATAAGTTTCGTTCACCTTTTTTCTACATTGGCCAGGTCTTTGAAGGCATCTCTGGGATTGACAATAAATTTACGACTATGCAATTTACTAGAGAGGTATAATCTCTTGTTTTTCCTTTTGTCTACTTTGGTTCATAGGTACATGTAAAGTTATGTATGCAAACTTATTGTGAACTTCTCATGAATATATCTTCTGTTTTCTTCATTGTTAGTTTGGGAGACATATTTTGGTTGTATATAAAGTAGGATTGGGACTAGTCAGTAGCTAGTTCTTTAATATGTTTTCTTCTACATTATTTTGCTTCGATTTTTTTTCTTCTGATTTTATCCCTTAGCAATGTTTTCCTTTTGCTTATGAGTTATGAACATAAACAGATTTGGGATATATTTTTTCCATAAATTATCTTCTCTATTTTCTTGATTAAAGAGTAAATCAATGGATGTAGAATTTTTTTTTGTTTGGTAATCTCTTGACCTATATATTCTGGTTTATTTCTGAAAATTATTATTATATGCTATGAAGATCCTAGTAATGTCAGTTACTTAGCTGTTGGTGGTTTATTTGATCAGATAAGGCAACTGAGGGAATCACTTGAATTACCTGTGATGAATCTTGAGCTCTTTCTTCAAGTTGGAATTAAACCTCATAAGGTGATTACCTTTTCACTAAACTTTCTAGTCCCTGACCTCTGTTAAAGTAAAACTTTGTTTTTAGCTGCATTGTCATCTAAGTCTTTATGTATTTGGTGGAAGTGTATTTTAAGGAGCCATGGTTTTTAAATAACATCTCAATTGTCATCTTTCAGGGTGTTCTGCCGTATGGGCCTCATGGTACCGGTAAAACATTGTTAGCTAGAGTAATTGCCAGCAATATAGATGCTAACTACTTAAAGGTCAGATTAGGTGTCTTATGTGCTGAAGCAGCACTACATATCCCAGCAATTTCTTGCATAATGCTTTTGAATCAACCTTCTTATTTCAGTAAACATAGTTCTAAGAGAAATTCTATTACATTTATGAGTGTTTTGGTCACTTGGTTAAGTTATTATAAATATGTTGAATAATTCTTTTTGGTTCTAATTTCTTTACAATTAAGTTGTATAATTTTGTCATCAAACGATGACATTTATGTGGTTGACATGAATGAATTTCTTCTCTTTAGTTGCAGGGATTTTTTCTTCCATACTATGCTTGCAATGAGCTTTTTAAAGTTTTTTTACGTGTCAATTAGACTTATTTCATTATTGTGATTTAATAACACACTCTTCCTAGCATCTCATATTGTAATCCCAATGAGTTTGAGATCATGTTCATATTTTTGCTGTTAAATCTGGATGAGAACCTTTGATTTATCATGCTCTTGCTTGGTTTATATATTCTAGATATTTGATTTAGCTTGATTTAAAACTTGATTACTAGATTAATATGAAGCTGAAGTTGATTTTATTAAATTATGTGGCATTATTATTAAAATAGAGGAATAATGTTTTTTTCTTATGAATTGGAATACAAATTGCGATATTGCTTCAATCGCCATCATTGATTTTTTAAAAAAATTTCATCAGAAATTATGGGCATCAAACCGTAATTAATAATTTTTTTAAAATTTTTTTCAAAACTTGCGGCGGTTCTTAACAGCCATGATTAACAATGTATTTTTAAATTTGACTGAACATTATGGCGGTTAAAATAAAACTGCCGTAATTAACCGAATGGCGTTGGTAAGTACGACGGTTTTAGGAACCGCACTATTGTCAAAAATGGCAGTTAAAAACCGTCATAATTTGCAAAATGAACCGCCGCAACTTACCATTTTTTTTTTTGTAGTGTCATCCCTTCCTCCATGATCAGGTCCAAGTTTGAATGAGTTCATCGATGATTTCCTAAATCATTTCACAGTGAGCAAAACCCATCATAAAAAGATCGACAGTTTGTATGGCTTGGTTCAAGGGAATCACGAGCCTAAAGTTCTTTATAGGTTGATTCAACAAGAAAACAACACAGATTAAAAGACTTGGATCAGAAGGTTGTCATGTATATATGCCCTTCATGGGTGCTTTAAAACCTGGGCCCTTTGCTGAATCTTTCGATGTTTGCTTAGTTCACAGTTTGCATGAACTCCATAATAGGGTGATTGGGTATATCCAAGTTGAAGAGGGTGCCGAGAATCTTAAGTGGCATACAGATGAACAAAACGATAACCCCGAGTTGCCTATAAAGATAGAACTAATGTCAAAATCGGGACACACACCCTAGGAATCAAGGCCCTCGATGGCACAATAGAGAAAGGTACTTTGGGAATAGGCCCCTACATCCTTGTTACACTAATTGTGCTCATTTTAGTGCTCCCTACGATGTGATACTCTGTGATGTCTGTAGCATCAGTCTTTTGTGTCTCTTCCCCAAGCACCAAAGTTTCAGCCTAGTTATCTTGATTGGCACAAGAGATGCAATTATCACCGAGCTTTTGGCCACACAAGAAAAGAATATGACATTTTGAAAGAGCTCTTGGAGAGTTTGGCAAGGGGTAGCAAGTAGTCCAAATACTTCGCACGTCATTTAGGAAGAGAAGGGCAACATTTGACACTGAAGACTGATCAACTAGGATCATCTATAAGAAGAGTGCCAGAACAAAACCCTGAGCTGACCAGTAGAAAGTTTATTAAAGTTGGTGATAAATGTTGGCTAGGTTGTTCCTCGACAGGAGGAGCCTGATATTCTAATCAATTCTTTTGCCAAGGATTTCAAAGGAATGGAGCCCAATCGTAATGACTCGAAGGTTATTCGGATCATCGTTGCTAATTTTGAGGTAAGAAGAGTTTTAGTTGATTAGGGAAGTTCTGCAGATATCATTTTCTTAAGGCATTCTCTTAAGCTAAACTAAGCCAAGGAAAGTATCACTCCTTCCATTGTGGTTTAGTAGGTTTTACTGGGAAACAAGTTACTCCCAAAGGGAGTATGGAATTACTAACAACTTTTGGAGGAGTTAAAACATCCCTATCAAATACCTCATCATTGACAAGCAAAGCCCATACAACATTATCATTGGTCATACATCTATTAATAAGCTTAGGGCTATTATTTCAACCCTTCACCTAACTATGATGTTTTGGTATGATTCACACTGACAAAAGGCCTGCTAGTACTATGTCGGTGTCCTATGAGTCCATAAGCCATCACCATCAGTTGTTCCGAAACAAAAAAGAAAGCAACTTGGATGTACGGATGTGAATATGGCCAAGCTAGACCTGGGGGAGAATTTTCCCAAAGCTAGACCATAGCTTGAGAAACAACTGGAAATGATCAAGATCGGTAAAGGAGAACACCGATTTGTGACAATTAGATTGTGATTGAAGGAAAGGTTGACTAAGCTCCTTATACAATATGCCAACCTTGGGTGCCAGCCGATATACTAGGCATCGATTCGAATTTCATGTGTCACAAATTGGAGTTACTGCCAAGACACAAGCTCGTTGTCTAGCGTAAAAGAAAGCTTATAGAAGAAAAGAAAGATAGTGAAGCCCAAAATAGATAAACTTATGAAGGTAGGGTTCATTAGAGAGTTGAAGTACACGACCTAGCTCTCTAACATGGTTTTGGTGGAGAAAAAGAGTAAGCACACATGGTAGATGTGTGTTGACTTCACATACCTCAACAAGGCCTATCCTAAATACTCATTTCCTTTACCAAATATATATAATCTAGTATATGCAACAACATGATATTGATTTTTGAGTTTTATGGATGCATATTTTGAATCTAATCAGATTCCAAAGCATCCAAATGATGAAGAAAAGATAGCCTTCATGACAGATGGACAACATGCTATTACCATGTGATGCCTTTTAGTTTGAAGAATGTAGGGGTAACTTACTAAAAGTTAATGGACAAAATGTTCAAACAGTAGATTGGCAGGAATATTGAGGTGTATGTGGATGATATGGTGGTGAATACTACTTTTGTAGGAGACCATTGCATAGACCTCCACAAATTGTTGATCAACTCATAAAGCATAAACTCAAGAAGGTGCACTTTTAAGGTACAAGCAGGTAAATTTCTTGGATTCATGATCATAAGTAGAGGCATTGAGGCTAATGCATACAAGTGTAAACCAGTCATAGAAATGAGAAGCCTGGAAATAGTAAAAGAGGTTTAGCAATTAGCTAGATGGATCACAACCTTAACCCTTTTTATGTCTAAAACAAGTGATAAAACAGCACCTCTCTTTGATTGCATTCGCAAAGCAAAGCATTTTGCTTGGACTGATGAATGTGAAGCAGCCTTTTAGAATATTAAAATTTTCTTCTCAAGCCCTCTCATCCTGACAAAACCTATGACTGGTGATGGTGAACCCTTGTTCCTTTATCTTTTAGTATTAACATAGGTGATAAGCTCAGCCTTTGTAAGAAAAGAAAAGAAAGAGCAGCGACCGATGTATTTTGTGAGCAGAGTGCTGCAATGACTGGAGAGCCAATACCAAAAATTTGAGCAGCTATCTTTAGCCTTGGTTATCTTTTCCATACACTTGCACCCTTATTTCCAGATTTATCAAGGCATTGTTAAGACAAACCAACCAATTATGCAGGTCTTAGCGAAGCCTGACCTTGCTAGTTGAATAATAGCTTAATTGTTGGAGCTATTTGAGTACGGGATAATTAATAAGAGTCGAGGACTAACAAATCATAGTTTCGGTGACTTTATTAATGAATGGAGTAGCCCGTCCAACACCCTAAGCAAATATTATGCTTTGTACCTTGATAAGGTTTGCAACTTGTTTGGAAGTTGAGCAAGAATAATTCTAGAAGCATTGAAGGAGGTTACTATTGAGAAGTCCTTGAAATTCGGGTTTAAAGCCAATAATAATCAAGCTGAGTATGAAGTCCTGTGGGCTAGTTGTTAGTTACCCAGAGAAGTCGGAGCCTCTGTGGTAAATGCCAAAAGCAATTCTCAAATTGTCATTAGCCTGGTACCAGAGCATAACTTACTGCCCAGTCATCCAGCTAATGAGTATAGCATTTTTCAATCTTATGTAGGTTGAAAGAGAATACTTAGCCAAGGATAACCTCCTTATACAATACCTTAACTAAGTGAAAGAAGTAGTGAAGATCTTCAACAAATTTCACATTGAGCATATACTAAGAGAACAAAATACACGTGATGATCTTTTGTCAAAGCTTGCAACCACCAAATGCCTGGGTAACAATTGGTCAGTCATCCATTAGATAATAGATCACCCAACTGTGCCCTCAGCTACTGTCTTTTCCATTTATTGTCTGACCGTCCTTTTCAACTTAGTTGAGCCAGAAGGAGATTCTTCGATGACGCCATTCAAACTATTTCTTACTACGAGAAAATTGCTAAATGATGAAAAGGAAGCCTGGAAGTTATGAAGATCTGCCACTTAGTACACAGTTCTTGATAGGTTAATGTACAAATGAGGATTCTTAATGCCCATACTCAAATGACTTATGCCTGATCAAGCACAGTATGTGATGGCTGGGATACGTGAGGGTGTTTGTGGACATCATCTTTGTGCAAGGTCCATTGCATGAAAGGTTATTAAAGCAGGCTACGACTAGCTAACAATCAGGGCAGATTGCTTGAAATGTGTTCAAAAGTGTGACAAGTGCTAGAGGTTTAGCTCCATGCACCTTGCCCCTTTTGAAGTGCTTCATAGCTTAGAAACTCAGTGGCTATTCTATAAGTCGAGGATAGATCTTTTGGGTTCATTTCCCCAAGCCACAGGGCAGCGTAAATTTCTTATCATGGCAAATTGATTATTTTACTAAATAGATTGAAACAGAGCCTTTGTCTGCCATGACAACATGAAAAATAGAAGATTTTGCATGGAAAAATATAATATGCAAGTATGGTTTACCATTTGCCATTGTCATCGATAACAGTCCCTAGTTCATCGATAAAAATTTCAAAGGGTTTTGCGAGCGACTCGGGGTCAAGCAAATCTTCGCTTCTGTCGAGTACCCGTAAAGTAATGGTCAAGCTAAAGCAATTAATAAGGTAATCCTTTAGGGCATAAGGAAACACCTTGACCAGGCAAAAGGACGATGGGTTGAAGAACTTGAAAGTGTGTTTTGCCTACCATATGACCCTTTAGTCTTCTACAAAGGAGACCCCTTTCCAACTAACCTACGGAGTGGAAGCAATGATCTCGGTTCAAGTAGGAATCCCAACCTTTGGAAGGGAGAAGTTTGATGAATATTGTAATGAATCAAAGAGATGGTTTGACCTTGACTTGTTGGAAGAGGAAAGGGAGCTTGCCCATATAATGATTACAGTAAAGAAAGTCGTTGGAACTACAATCTAAAACTGGTCAGAAAGGCAATCTTGTTCTTTGTTGGGCAGATAAAGATTCAACGGAGGGTAAGTTAAGGCCAAATTGGGATGGGCTTTTCGAGTTATAGAAAGTTTCAATCATGGTGCTTACAAACATTGCAAGCTCAACCACCAGCCAGTACCTCAAACTTGGAACGCTACAAAACTTAGGAGGTATTACAGTTGAAATAAATTTTGTATTCATCAACTTCCTATTTGTCATCAATTTACAATTTGTATTCATCTATTCATAAATCTGAAGTCCCGCCAAGATTCATTTTAATTTGACCAATAAGCCACTGCATAGAGTCTCATATTCACGAGCACTTTGAAGACCAGGATTCACCGAATCAAAGCCAATATTCATCAACATTAAGTCTCATATTTACGAGCACCTTGAAAATTAGTATTCACCGAATCAAAGCCCAATATTCACTGGCATAGAGTCATATTCATGAACTTGGGCAATCGGTGTTCACTGGATCAAAGTCCGGTATTCACTGGCACTAAGTCTCATATTTGCGAGCACTGTGAAGACCAGTAGTCATCAAAGCCTAGTATTCACTACCATAATGGGTAGTAGTCCAAGAAGATATAATTTGCAATGGTTTCTTTGAATGGAATTTGCAATTTCGACATTTCCAATGGTCAAGACATTGACCACAAAATAAACAAATAGAACAACATCTTCAAAGAGGAAATCCGTTTTGAAGATATCAATGAAGAACAAATGGGAGCCTAGCAACTTTTAAAATCAAAAGAACTATTTCTTCTGAAAGACTGATTACATTATCAAGACCATAGAAGAATTCGTCCCTTTAGATGACATTGGGAAAACTTTCGAACCCCTTTCAAACAAGACCATTAACAAACACAAAGAGAACTTCAACTTTTTTCATATAGGATGTATGCAAGTCTCTCTCAAACTAACCATCATATTAGGCATGAATACATATTTCTTTATGTATTTAAAGGATGCTAGGCACAACCAGTTTGTATATTCCCTTATTGGAACAATTGAAACTAGTATTTGCGTTGGCCCAATATATTTCAATAGTTTCCCATTCCTCATAGTAAGCCTTAGAGATAAAAACATTATCCATATTCTAATTCTCAACCTCTTAGTTTTAGGCCTCAATATGATCGATGGTTGGATCTATCCCAATAAACTTGACCTATAGAGTTCAGTACAAAGTCATGAACTCCATGACTTCTAAAGTTTTCAAACCAAAACAAACTAGTGAAACAACATTGTTTCTCATTAATACCACCAAGGCAAAGATCACAAGGCCCAAAGCCATCCAATGGAGTGATATAAAATTCCCAAAAGAATGAACTCTCGATAGAGTAGTCCTAGCTAAACCTAAACCAATGCCTGATTTCCAAGATATAAGGCAATTCGACACAGGGAAAGTCAACATTATCTTCAACAAAAGGAACTTTTTTCACATAGGGAGTTCTTTGATATCAGAGTTATTTGAAGACTTCAAGATGACAGCTATTGCCAATCCTGGATACATCTTCTAGGCTTCCTAGACCTATTTATCAAAAGGAAGAAGAAGACCAAAACTCCATTCAATCTCCCATATACTCTCTATGAATGAGCCTTATGATCTCATAAGTTAAGCATAGATGAGGAATCCCTGAGAAAAGACTTTTACTTTATAGAGCACACGCCCTAAAGAGATCAGTTCTTTGAAGATTTGTAGTGAATAAATAGACAAGTTATCCAAGAGGAATTCTATGATTTCCTCAATAGGATTGGCAAAACCTCCCATTCTTTCATTCGTTCCAAGCTTACTCTATCAAAAATAGAATCAATTATCCATGGAAAGCCACGAAAAAAACCCTTATGAGTTATCTGAGACTTGAAAGATGGCCAAAGCCAACAATCAGGACTTCCTTTGGATAAAATGTTCCAACTTCTGAAAAAATGAAAATGGCAACCCTGTCATGGCGTCACCTTTCAAGACTAGACAGGATGAGGATCCAATAAATCCTAAAGACATCAAAAGTCTCAGGGAACAATCAAACTATGCAAAAAAGTATCTTCAAAACTTAGGAGAAAAGGTCCTAGCAAATCCAATCAGACCAAAGGATGAAGCTTTTTCCTTCAAATCCAAAAATCAAGTGGTTAAACCCCTTTTCAATCCATTTAGAACAACTACAACTTCAATATACAACCACAATCTTTCAATTATTTACTCCAAAATATCAATGATACAACCACAACCTTTTTAATCCTAACACAATTGTTCAAGACACCCCTACAACAAACAAGTAAAGAGCTCAAAAGGAGTCACCATTAACATCCTTGAAAAGGTGCCATTGAAAGAAAGCCAGTCTGAAAGCTCAGAAGAAATTGGCCAAATTAACCAGGTTGCAACACAATATTGGAGAAAGCCATCAAAACTCTTTTATCCAAGAGCTACCACATCTAACTTATTGCTTGAAGAAAAATCTTTAGGCATCGAGCCATTCATTGCAAAAAAAAAAACCTATGAATGGAATATAGACGAACAAACTAAGTACTAGATACTCAATACTCTCCAACATATGACTTTGGCTGCAATAGACTACCAAACAACTCATAACTATTCTAAAGAAACCACTGCTCATATTCTTGTTGTGGGATTTGCTGGGCAACTTAAAGGTTAGTGGGATGATTATCTCTTTAACCAACAAAAATCAAAATCCTCTATGCCATTGAAACAGAGGATGATGAAATGCCAATTATCAATGACAGGAAAACTATCCCTGATAGAGGTGTAAGCGAATCGGTCTGACCTGACCAACCCAGTTAACCTGATCCAATCTGATGGGTTTGGTTATGGTTCAAGTCACAGGGACTGTTTGGGTAGAAACTAATGAAAACAAGGGATTATTGGTTTGGGTATTAGTTTTGCATTCGTCAGACCCAATGACCTAATGACCCAACTTGACCTTAACTTTTTTTTCCATAAAATTATCCTATCAGACTAAACATACTTAATTCGGTACTCAGTGAGTAAACTAAACACCAAACGCATCACACACACATCTTCTCCTAGCAGAAACCCTAGCTCCATTGTCCCACTATTATCTCTGCTACTTGTACATGATGCACTGTTATACCATCAATGAAGCCATAAGCTCATAAACCTGCTCCATCGAGTTTTAGTTTAAGAAATATATGCCCAAAAATGAGTAAAAATACTTTGAACTTGTAGAATTAGAACCTACTTCTATTTATCAACTGCATCAATGATTTATAGATTTTTTTTTACTTTTATGTGGATGTTGCATAGTTGGTATGTTGCCATCAATATCTACTAATTACAATTGTGAGCTAATTTTTTCTTGAAAATAAAACTAATGCTACAGTACCTAAAAAAAAAGGTATGAACTTTTTACAAGGAAGAAGGGTAATTGTTCAATAAAATAAAACCCTATAACCTATTTAATTATCCAAAGTTCAACATACGAGCTTGTTTCATTATTTTAACAAATAAATTCGCACGCAGATTCTGACACTTAAACATTTTCCCAAAAGTAAAAAAAAAAAAATGAAACTGCTATCTGGGATTTGGATCTCTAGCAGTTACTAGAGGGATGCAATCAATTGAAGAATAGGTGAAATCACTATCATAAATTGTCTACTATGGTGTGGCTTCAGTCATGAGCATGGTTGGCACTTGGTAGTGAGAATTGCAATTGTGTTGACAATATTTTCTCCCAATTTTCCATATATTGTAGTGCAGTTGCAACCATGACTGCAAGTGCAATTTAAAGCCTTAGTCATGAGTCATGACTTTACATTTTAACATTGGTTATATGCTATATTCTTGATAGCATTGCATTTATCCAAGAAGATGCTGATGTTCTTCACTAAAGTGATTATTGGCTGATTGCTCAATTCTCTTTTGTCTACATATGTTTTTTCCCGGTTTAGTTGTCAAATGAAAATTGCACACATACATGAAAAGCTATGATGAGTAATGCCAATGTTCTAAATTGTGGTTGTGGTCGCAGTTGCGGTTGCGATTGCGGTCGTGGTTGCTATGATTGTGGCCAATGCGGCTATTACGATGCGCATTGCAGCTATTGTAGCGTGATTTTAACTTTTTGCACAAAATGCAAAATAAAAAGAAGTACACTAATTGTGACATGAAAATAACAAGTCTCCAACCTATTTAATACAAATTTGGGTCTCTAACATATTCAAGTACGAACTTTTCATGCTTTTAGAATGATAGTAATAAGATAAAAGTAGAATTTCTAAGAGGAAATGGAAAAGTTGCTACAACTATGATGAAGTTACTACTTGTCTAATCCCATCAATGATTTTTTTCTACCCTTTCATTCTTTGTTTTAAAAAAAAAGGTATATAACAACTCAAAATAAAATTTTTAAAACAACCCATTTTAAAGCAATAAATAAAAAACCAAAATAAAAACCTCCCATTAGATCCCAAACCCACCCAAATTGTTTTGAAAATAATGTTAAAAAATAAAAAAAATGAAAAAGAGAACACTAGCCTACTCAATGGAAAAAGAAAAAAAAATGAAAAAGAGCCCCATAACCCATTCCAATGGACCCTCTTCCCTCACCCACCCCCAGTTTCACCTAACCTTACTTCCTAGTTGTTTCTACACACTTATTCCCCTGCTCCATTCTTCGTCTTCTTCGTTGAAGAACCAAAGCACCCACCTACCTTTAGTTTGAAATTTTTCAGAAAAAACCATGCTTTAATCTCCAGTTTCAAATCATTCTAAACACAACTTATCTTTCTTTTTGTATTCTCTTTCCTCCCTATGTCTAAACTTCCCTCAACTCCACCTTCACATCCCCTTTCTAGGCTTCTTCTCTTCTTCTCTGTTTGTCAGGCCGCCACCGTCAACCATCAGCTCCCCTGATCTTCACTCTACTTTCCACATCACATGAATGTTGAGGTCGTGCAACAATTGGAATGCAAAAACGAGATAAATGTTTGATTTTTAGGTCAATTTCATTCTTGTTGCAATCTGATGCGAGCTGCGCTACCCGCAACAAATTAAAAAGTATTACAATAACTAAATTACACTAAAATGTAGATAGGGAGCAATTCAGGTCATCTCACGTGAAAGTATTCTAATTGATTTGAGAATTCAGAGGGATTTTCTTTAACACTATTGAATAAAATTAAATTTAAAGAATTATAATAGTAAGAAGTTACCTGTACAAGGATTCCTTCAAATCAAGATATGCTCAATCATTGATTCAAAAGGTAAATTTGTGGAAGTTGTTGCTTCCATTAATCATGTTTTCACATAACAATAGCATAATTCTACTCAACAGTTATACAAACGCATTCCCGCCAAGAGTTTGACTAACATATGAACTCGTAATTCACTATCGTGATTCTATGAACCTAAGCCAGTTTAAATACCAATTATAGCAACTTAAATCCCAAATGAAATTAATTGCAATCCCTTACACAATGAATGAACATCATACAGTCAGGAAACTCTCAAAAATACAATCGTAATAATCTATATAACTAATATTTAAGAGAGATGACAAAAAGCAAAGGAAAACCAACCAGCACTTGTGATAAAAATAGATAATCTCATGAACACTCTTAATCTTCAGTCATCCCGATGCATGGTAGAGAAATTACTCTTCCATAGGAGAAGTGTTACAACCATTGTCGAAAGAAAATGCCAATTTCTGTCTAAAATGAAACTGAAACAAAGGTTGAGAACTCCTAAACCCCAGAGAGAGAAAGAGAATAGAGAGAGAGAGAGAGAGAGTAATGTTCAAGAGTGTCGCTCAGAACCATGCCTTCTCTTTTTCTTTTCTTTGACCTAATAGTTAGTGAACCAAAATCGGGCCCCGTTTGCAAAATTCATGTTTCACTGATGCTGGTCACTTACTTACGACGCCTAGGGCAGTCATTGACCACTGGGGCGGCCGTATGTGAAATTCCCAAAATTGTGTTCCACTGTTCATTGCCTAGGCGGTCATTGACCATTGGGGCGGTGAACAGAATTGCTGAGTCTCTACGTCTGCTCTAGTGCACCAACCTGGAAGTCCCTATTAACAAACAACACTCCTACAAAGAGGTTAAAAGCACAAAAAACTTCCAAAAAATGATTATGCACTAAAAATGATGTTGATAGCTATGAAATTAACTGATGATGCATATTGAGGACAAAGTGCAAACTCACTAATTTAACCATCAATTAAATATAATTCAAATGTAAAATATTCAAAGTGAGGATGGAAAACGGATACATAAATGTAACTCATCACAATCTGTTACAGCCACATCATTGTTACGCTGCAACCACATCGCCACTACATTGTGGATTTATCTATGATTTCAATTCACGATGCGATTGCAATCCGATGCTGTTGTGACTAGTGGCGCAACCGCAATATTGTGGCCGCATTAGCCATTACGAACTGCAATTTAGAACACTGAGTAGTGCTAAAAAGGAATATGGTATTGCCATGCCTTCGCAAGGATAAGGTAGCTGGAACATGTTTTAGGTCTCCTTTTGTGTTTTGATGATAAATTCACAATATTTGCTCTTTATAGTTATACTTAATTATATCTCTAAAAACTTTGTCAACATTTCATTTAAAACACTCGATGACAGATTGAAAATGGCAGATAATATTGAACAAGAGTAAAAATATTTGTTATTTATAAAAAAATTTAAATTATTTAATATTTTCTACCCAACAACATGAATAAAAATATAGTTTCAACTTATTAACACTTACCCTATAACAAAGAGCTTAAGTCGGTGTAAAAATTATTCAATCAAATCATTTCATTTATACTACTTTTCAAATAGTGTATATCATAATTAATCAAACTTGTTGATGCGTCAATAGAGTAAAGGTTAATTTTGACATATGAAATTGTAAGTGTTTCACTTTGATCCATAAAATTAATAAAGTAATAATTTAGTCCCTGAATATATAAAAAATGATTCAAGTTAGTCCTTATGATAAGGTTGTTGAGTTTAATTTGAATCACCAAAATAACTAATTTAAACAATTTCTTTAAAATTCAGAGACTAAATTTATATTTTCCTAGTTTTAGGGATTTCAACTATCAAAATGAAACTAAACTCTTTGTCGGCAAGTATATATTGCTATGGAAAATCTAATTTTTCTGTATTTCTATCTCTTTCTTTAAGTGTCCCGTTTTAATGTTTCGAATTATTTTTCAAATAATAAGACTGTTTTAGAAAATAATTATTTAAAAATCATATATATACTCTTCTGGGTCTCGTTCTCATTTTCTTATGGACCTTCATCAGGTGTAAGAAACGCTAATGAAGGGTGTATTTGTTTTAGCCTTTTTTAATTAAAAAAAGTATTTTTAAAATATTTATATTAAAAAACTAAAACAAACCCGCCCAAAATAAAAATGAGTATATTTGTCGTGGATCAAAATAAAATTACAGAACTCTGACTGTGAAACTAAAAGTACGTATATCTACATATAATGTATTTAAATTAAATGACAGAAAATAGAATTTGATTTTAGTAATTCTTAGAGTAATTATTTCAAACTTTATAATACATAAAATCAAATAAATTAATTAATAATATAAAAAATTATATACAAAAATTATATCCAAATCAAACCAAAAATTAAAATATCTCAAAAAATTAAATAAATGATGGAATAATGTTACACTCTAAGAATTTACTAGCCAAATTTTTCTTTTTATTTTTGTAGAAAACAAGAATAGTTTTTAGATAGAATAAAATAGTACAATTTGTATTTTCCCATCTAAAGGTGAGTATGCTTGTGATGATGTGACGTTATTCTCTCAAATAAACTCCGACAGAAAATTTGGGCTTAGGCGCTGTTTAAGCTAAAAAGGAACGAAAGTTTTGCACTTCCAAGCATTTTTCATAAACGACGATGCCCTCGTGACACTATGACATGGCTGCTCCTTTCAAAAATAGAAGAACTGAAAGATTCTTAATGTTATTTCTAAAGTTTTATGATTATCCTGGATGGAATGTTTGTTTGTAGTTTATTCACCTGTGTCATCATGGTATATTTTTAACAGTTTAAGACAAGCTGCCGTTACCTATAAGGTTTTGAAAGATAATGAAAGAAAATTACTTTTTGACAAATAAAACTAGAAAAACAAGGTGTGCTTGTTTTGATACTTTACCATACAATTGCTCTGCTCCAAAATAAGAGCATTAGAATTATCTAAATATTATTAATGTATTATTATTCTGCTGGATGCAATGTTTGTTGGTAGTCTGTGACCTGTTTCCTTTGCTTTGAAATGTACAACAGGCAGCATTGTTATACGGCTTGGACAAGTGGATTTTAGTTAAGAGAATATAAACTAAAGTTGAACACAAATATTCATACAAGGAGAAGTGATCTATACAACGCCACTTAATTAGAGAATATATTAGTGTGTGTGGAAATATAGAAGATCACTGTTGCTTATAATTTTAGTTGGAAATTGAATAGAAATTTTAAGGAGTTTGCCTGACTCAAATAAGGAATTCTATCATTACTGCTTTTTTATTGACAGTCTTTGCAATGGAAGAACCATATGCAGAGGCAACTCATATAACTGGAGAAACAACTCAAATACCAAGAGAAAATAACAAATCAATGAGGGAGACAAATGTGTCTTTATATCGGTGCACATCGCTTTTACGAATCGAAGCAGGGAATACTTGGCGTCAAGATTTCAATCTCAATAGATCATGGAATGCATCCTCAATGGATCAATAGACCAACAAATTAAAGTATCCGGAATACATTTCAGAGATCTATAAGCAACCAATCATGGGTTCTATCATTGCAGTTAAGATTCACAATCACAAACTAGAAGGTCAACGGCTACATCATGAGCTGAACAAAAAAATTAATCAATTAATCAAGAACTCAATAACAATAATCGGCTCAACCATCCATGGGAGATTCTACAACAACAAATCAAGAATTTAATTAGCAGAAGTGCCAAGATGTGACTTGCATTTTGTTAGTTTTTGAGTGAAATAGTTTTGGGATAGAAGTCTTACATTGCTAAGAATTGGGATAAAAGCATGTTGCTAAGGCTATATATATGAACATAAATTCTCCATTTTAAGATGCACTAAAACACTATAAACTTGTATATGACTTTTCTTCCTCTGTACTCTTGTTTTAGAATATTGTGAGGTGTAGTTCAAATATTTGCTTTGGAGAGTGTGGATGTACTGGGGTGTGAGTGTTTAAGAGAGAAACCTGTGTATTGTAATAATTTTTATATAGTGATATTCTCTTATTATTTTTTTGGCAGCGGCTATGGTTTTTTTTTTCCGATTTTGAAGCTTTTCACATTAAATTTTTGTGTTGTGGCTGTATTTCTATTTTATTTCACTATTTAGGGTAGTTCTCAAGGAGGAGAAGTGAAGCATTTTCCCAACAATTGGTATTATGAGCTTTGGTTTGGTGGGATTTATTCTTAGTATGCTCAGTGGTTACAGCTTAGTTTGATCTTTTACATCAGAAGAGTGGTTGCTGTTGCTGGAATGTAGTGTGATACTGTGAGAGTGCAGTATGGAAAGGCTCTGGCTAAGGAAAGACTTGGGTGTCAATTATGACCCACCTCTCTTTCTTGGGAACCCTCCTGTGCGCGGTTTATAGTTGATTTACACTATTTCAGTTTACAAATGCAACAATATTAGGTTTTTCAAGTGCTATGAAGTTTGACATAGAGAAATTTGATGGAACAATTAGTTTTGGCTTGTGGCAGATACAATCCAAGGATGTGTTAATACAACTAAGATTGCACAATGCATTAAAAGGGAAGATCGCTGATATGGATAATGAAAACTGGGAGGAACTAGATTTGAGAGCAGCAAGTGGAATTCGTCTGTATTTGACTAAGAATGTTCTTGCAAATGTGCAAGGAACATTGACAGCCAAGGTACTTTGGGAAAAACTCGAAGGGTTATATCAGCAAAAGGTGTCTCAAATCAGTTATTGTTGAAAGAGCAGCTTCATAATCTATGCATAGATGATAGCGTGAAAGTCTTCGACCATCTTAGTGCTATCAATGGTATTTTCTCTTAATTAGAGGCAATTGGAGTGAAGATTGATGATGAAGATAAGGCACTAAGGTTTATATTCCCTCTTCTGACTTCCTATAGGCATATCAAGCATGTTTTGACGTATGGGAAGGAAACTCTAAATTTTGAAGAAGTTGCCAGTAAAGTCATTACTGAAGAAAGAAGAATGAAAAACGAGGGTAACACTTCATCAAATTCATTGTTGGTAGCGAGAAGTGACACTTAAGGGAAAAATAATCATAGAAGTAGTATGACATACTGGAAATGCGGAAAGCCTGGCATGTGAAAAAAATTGTCCAAGTGGCATGGTGTTGGAAAGAGATTCTCAATCTGATGCTTGCAACATTGTTCTCCTAGGGGGAGAAAATGATCTTTACTAGAAGGTAAAAAGTGTATCATCATGGTATTACCGCACTGTCATGGAAAAGGATAAGTTGTTGCTAGTAGATCTACAATTGCACATGGGCATTGGTTGGCGCTGAGATGCAGGGTGTGTGGTGGGGGTTATGTCAATGACTAAAAAATTTCCGGAGAGAGCCAACACAGAAGTTGCACCATAAATTTTTCAGCAAGGTTTCGACATGTGCTAAGGAGAAATTCTTGGAATTGTTCTATTTCGAGTGAGTATACTTTCTTATGGTGAGTATGATAGTTCTTTGAACTATGATTGTCAGTATAGACAATAACAGTAAGGAATTATCGGTGTTGACAATGAAAACTGAAGCAGTATTTATTTCAATTAATATGGAGATTGTTAGTTTTTTTTTATTGAAATAGTTTTGGGAAAGAAGTCTCATATTGCTAAGAATTAGGATAAAGGGGGTTGACAAGGCTATATATATGAGCCTAAGTTCTCCATTTCAAGATGCACTAGTCAAAAACACTTTAAGTTTGGATTTGACTTTTATTCCTCTGTACTCTTGTTTTAGAGTGTTGTGAGGTGTAGTTCAAAATTTGCTTTGAAGAGTGTAGGTGTACTGGGGTGTGGGTGTTTAAGAGAGAAGCATGTGTGTTGTAATAATTTTCACGTAGTAATATTCTCTGGTTGTATTTTTGGCAGCGGCCATGGTTTTTTTTTTTTCCAGTTTTGGAGTTTTCCACCTTAAATTCTTATGTTGTGGTTGTACTTCTATTTTATTTCTCTATTTAGAGTGATTTTCAAGAAGGGGAAATGATGCATTTTCCCAACACATTTGGCATTACTCAAATCGAGAAGGTTGAATGCTTCACTCCTTTGTGTCAAAATCTATAGAAAACAAGACTTTGTGGTTGGGGAAGTTAATGTGCATTTATCACACCATGCCTCTTGGGTCTCTGTAGACTAGGTCAAGTTACAAACTAGCAAACCATCACGAGCTTCTTGTAATAAAAGGAAAATAGATAGTGTGTGAGAAAATTTAAGACTGTGTGATATGAGTATATATACTAGAGATTTTAGAGATATTTTTCTAGGTTTGTATAAGACTATAAATTATAGTATAAGAGAAATTCATTGGAAATACATATATTGTAATTACTCTTAAATATAATGAAATATTTTCAGAGTCTGTCTCTCGATTCTTCATCATTATTTTAAATTATTTTCCACGTTAAAATTTGATGTGCAGCTATCTTGATATATTTTGTTGGTGTGAACAGTGACAAGTAGGTCTCACTGTAAAGTACTTTTCATGTGCTTTATTTATGTGATATTCTCCACATAAATTTAGACTTACTTCCACTCATATCCATAAAGTCTTTAATATACTAAGGGTATACCCAAGTCTGATATCCCTATCAAGTGGTATAAGAGTCACTTGGTTTCGTATCCAAGATGACACTACCAAAGTTTAAAGTGGAGAAATTTGACAAGTCGAATGATTTAAGATTGTGCAAGCTAAAGCTACACACATTGCTAAATCACCAAGGTGTTGCAACAGCATTAAAGGGCAATGGCAAATTGCTAGAATTATTATATGAAGAAAAGAAGAAGGAGGTGATGTTTAAAGCATGTAGTACAATAATACAAATGAGCCTTGTCGACAATGGTCTACAGGAGGTTATGGAAGAAAAGACCGTTAATTCACTATGGAAGACTTTAGAAGAGAAATATTTCATGAAGACCTTATCTAATAAACTTTATCCAAGAAAGCGGTTGTATACATTCAAATATTGAGGAGAAAAATTCAATGCAAGAGTACATAAAAAACTTCAATAAGATGATCTATAATGTTGGAGTGGCTAGAATAAAAGTAAAAGATGTTGATTAAGCTATAATCTTGTTGACTTCACAATCTCTATCTTACGATAACTTTTGTAATAACATATTATCTGGTAGGTCCAACATCACAAACAAAAATGTTAAAGAATCTTTAATGATTAAGGAGCATTAGAAGTTAGTATGTAGGTCCAGTGCTAAAAAGCCTATAGATGAGTTATTCTTGATGAAAGGGCATGGTCAAGAAAGAGGATCAAGAAGCAAGAGAAGATCAAAGCCTAAAAGGCCCAAGCCTGTGACGTGCTTTTATTGTCACCAAACAAAGCATATAAGAATAAATTATCAAGAGAGAAAGGAGAAATCAGGAGATTCTACAAACAAAATACTTACAAGTTCGGATGATAGTGTGTTGGTTTTGGCGCATCCTTTCATATGACACATAATCAAAACTTTTTCTCTTCCTATAAAAGGTGGGAGGAAAAGTTAAATTGGGATACAATAAAATAATTTCAATTATAGGTGGGAGATGTGCGAGTCAGAGACATCAATTGCTCCATATGTCATACAAGTAGGGCCCTTAGATTACTTATTATGTTATGAAATATATTTCAAATCTAAATGTAATGGTTTTAAACTATGCAACATTTTTTTGTATATGAATTTAAAGTATAAAAACTTATGTTTCTTTTGCCAAGTCAAAATGCGCTTTATGTTTTTGTATTGTCTTGGCTATTTTCGATTGGGAATTTCAATTGGAATTTACATGTTGATATAGTAATCTAGATTGTGCAATTGTGGTACTACTTGCTTGAGGCGTATTCTGATAATACTTTATGTCCGAATTCTATGATTTTGTCTTTTGTTGTATGTAGCGTATATTTGTATTTGGGAAGTGTCCCAAAAAGATGGGAGACTTAACCCATTTTGTTGGAAAATTTGGCATGTTAAGACTTGCAAGGAAATGTATTCTCTCATGAGCCAAACACGGTTCAAGTTAGGTTGTGATGAAATTCCTCAAAATAGGACTTCAATTCATAGTGTTAAAACTCTTCTTTCTCTGCTTGTTGTAACATGCATCAATATCCTTCACCTAGTGTTGCAAACTTGTATCTATTTGTTAGATAGGTAGGATCAAGAGTCACAATATTCCCAAAATATTTGTAAGTCATTCTAGATCATGAACCAACCCAAAAGCAATTGACTAATTGTTGACCTTCTACATCCATTTGTTGTTAGATAGGAAGGATCAAGAGACACAGTATTCCCAAAATATTTGTAAGTCATTCTAGATCATGAATTAACCCAAAAGCAATTTACTAATTGTTGACTTTCTACATCCATTTGAAAACAAAATCTAGGATTTTTTAATTGACAGTCCTTAAAATATAATAACATCAAATAAGCATCTTCTTTTTTTTCTAATTTATTTTGTCTTTTTCCACTCTAGTAATTTATCACATCTTGTTGACTAAAGCCAACATTTGTAATGTTATCACTCTCAGTATATGAGCATATGCTATATTGTTAAGGCACAATCCAAAATCATCAAGCACATCAATAACTCTTTTTTGAATTTTAGTCTTCTTTCTATTTTCTTGAAGAAATTGCGAACTTCTTAGGGAAGCAAGGTTGTGATTATATGTAACAACTCAGCCTAGTTGTCACCAGCACAAGATAGGCATTGTCCCTCATATGAACCTACCAACGCATCGTGCTAACCTTGCATGCAAAAATATTATTTTCAGAGGGGGGAGGGGACAAAAATATATGGACAGTTGAGACAGAGACATAAAAAATATTGTCTCTGTATTGTATTTGGTTGTGGAGTACAGAAATACAGGGACAGGGATAATGGAGACAGAAATACTGACGTTGTCCGTGGATGCCAGCATTGACCGCTAGTGGCAGGTGGCCAAACCACTATCGGATGTTGCTGCCAATTTCTGTTTCTGTGTCCTGTCCCCACTTTTTAGAAAGACAGAAATATAGGAAATTTTTGTCTCTGGGAAGAAAAATCTTCAGTCCCCATACCCCATCTCTACAACCAAACATCATACAAGGACAAATTGTCCTTGTATTTGTGTCTTCGCCCCCCTTACCAAACATTGCCTTAGGGATAGGAGTAGTGTTTGTGCTAATTATAACATTTGGATCAGAAAAAGGGAAAAAGAAGAGTGAATCATCAAACTCACTAAGTAGATAATCAGCTATAGTTAAATGAGATAAACAAATTAACACACACAACAATGCATCAACAACACATATAAATACATACATATAAAATATATCAACAATCTAATACATAAAAATATAACTATGCATGAAATTAATTAACCATTGTCATACTAATTCATTGTAAAACATGAGAAATAATAACAATTAAAGGCATACACAACAATCACCCAAACCACCGGCGGACCACCACCAGTTGACACCATTTTATCATGGGTATTTTTGGAAAAGCACATCATATTCCTATGAATTCCATTTGGTATTTGGTTTGCATACCAAACACCTCTATATTGCATTCCCGAAAATAGAATTCCTAGGCAAATACATTCTGCGAACCAAATGCCCCTAAATAGAAACAAAGAATGAACCCTTATCGGAGATGGAAAGAGGAGAAGAACTAGAGAAGACATGATAAACTTGTGTATTGTCTTAAGAGAAATTGGCACTGCAGTGCGGCTAGGATTCTTGGAATGTGTTTTGAGGTGTTATGATGTGTCATATTTATAATGGGGAGTCAAAAAGGCTGACACAAGCATATTGGTGCAAGTTATGCGTTGCAACGCACTCTGACCGCGCTATGGCATGCTTACATTTAATTTATTTGCCCACAAACACCCATGTTGTAGTGTGGCAACACCCACTATTGCATGCCTCCAAGTTCACAATTGCCATTGCATGCCCTTGTTTGTTGTATCGTTCCTAGTTGGCCTGAAAACCATCCTAAGGACTTCTAAACCACACATAGACCTTACCTAACCATTTCTTAAGTTAGCATTGACCTTCCTAAAGGCATCTAACCTTGGGATATTATATTATGGTCCTTTACGAATCTATAAATAACCCATTTATCTTCTCCTTTCCTTATATATAACATCGCTTCACATCCTATCATTGTCTCATCATGAGCTTCTTTGCTTATATCTTCCATTTTAAAATATATTTTTTGCTTGAAATCCCTCCTTTGAATAAACAATTTCTTGACCAATTATCACACCATTTGTTCTTGATTGAGTCAAACAACCCATGAGAAAACTAAAACCTTTTTGCTTCCTCATTGTTGTAATTCATTGCATCTTTAATTAATGTAAACTTCACTCCTTCACATGGCTCTAACAAAGGCTATAAGGAATCCATATTTGATGGTTGTTCTATAGTGAGATCATCCACTTGAGGAGCACTTCCAAGTATGTTTTTCTCCTCAAATGTGCGCGTAGTAAAATCATCTCCAGACATTTTTGTCTTTCAACTCTTGCAAAAAAGCCTATATTAAAAAAAAAAAGTAAAATACAATCCCTCCTTTGAGAAATAACTTTATTATATTCCCCTCCCCTAAAAAATTAAGATAACCTACACTTTAATCCATTTTAATTTTTTCATTCATTCTTTATTTTTTCATGTTTATGATTGTATGTTTTACTAGAATACCCTTTATCAACAAGTATACATATTGAATTTCATCTACTAATATAAAACATTGATATATATGATTCAATTTTTTTTATTATACTAATGGAACAAATAATTAATACTAATAATAATTTTAATATTTAAAAAGAATAAAAATACATATTTCCTAGCTATTAATTTTACAATATTATTATACATAAAATAAAAATTATTTGTGAATATTACATATAAAGATGAATTATGAAGAAGATAGTGAGCAGAAGTTTATGAATTTTCTATAAAAATTGTACATTAACATTATAAAATTAATAATCAAGATCATCCAAAGTTTTTATTTTTTAAATAATTATTAAAATTTATTATTACTATTAATAATTTATTTTCTTAATATAGTAAAAATTTAACAAAGTAAATTACATTATATATGTGTATAAATTATATTAAATATATACAAATATCAATAATTTATAATATTATAAGTTACAAATATTTTATTCATTAAAAAATTTAATATGTACACTTATTAATCGAGGGCAGTTTGCTCAAAAATAAAACAATAAGCTTGAGAAAATAGAGATTTAATGAAAAAAATTGAAAATAAAATAAAATGTAACTTATTTTATATTTGTAGGAGAAGGGAGTACATGTCTTATAAATAGAGAGAATGAGAGTATAATATTATTATTTCTCAAGAAAAGGAATTGTATTTTACTCTGTAAAATAAATTTAAAGGGTATTGAACAAAAGTTGGAATCACATAACACCTTTGCCGCCAATTAAATTATCAGCAAGTTATTTAGAAAAAGAGAGGGGGATTTTATTTTTATTCCTTCAAAAACTACAAAGATAGAAAGCTTAAAAATTAGCAACGAATTTTAGGAAAAAAAATGAAACAACATGAGCAATATAATTGTATAAAAATTCCTGAATCCAGCAAACTAAGGTATATAAAGAACCATTGTATCCTATTCTTCTATGAAGCAATGCACAAAGTTTGGTTTGAAACAAAAATAGTGGCAAGAAGAATAATTATAGATCCTCACATCAAATATCTCTATAAATTTTTCTACATGTTAAATAAAACAAATATTATTCACTTTTTAAGTTTTTAAGATATTAATTATATTTTTTTACTTATTTTAAGATTTTTGTTTTGATATCTAAGAATATTGATATCTTTTTAAAGTTAATGGTTGTAATTTAATTATAAATATTTTAAATATTAATAAATTTAATTAATAGGACATATGATAAATTTTCACCTGTAAATTATCCAAAGTATATTAATATCTATAAATTTTATAAGGTATCGAAAAAATCCTCCTAATTTAATATTGGAAGGATATATAGAAAAAAATCGATTTGTTAGTACAGGAAAACTCAATTCAAGCTTGGAACGATTGAGCTCTCATTTTTTATTTTTTATTTTTTTAGGCCAATGATTGAGGTCTCTTGATTAGACATGTGGTACGAATGACAGAATGCGCTTCCTCACACATTGATTGGAGCACGACTTGCGCCTTGAAAACTTTTTTACTGGGAAATGGCAGAGGCAGTTGAGAAAAATATCACCGAGATGAGAAATTTGAGAGTTAACGCCATTTTATCTTTATTTTGAAAAAATGTGGGCCCAAACGCATAAACAAAGATGAAATTGGAAGTTAACGCCCATTTAGTTGTATAGCTTACTCGAGTTGGAAAAAAATATATCGTCTTGCAAGTTTTTTTATTTGAGCAGTGTTATTGGCCCAAAAAAACTTCCCGACTTTCTTATGTCAGAATGAGTTGGCAAATTAAACAAGGTGAATGCTAAACATTAAAGGCACGCAATTAGTATGCTTGCAATAAATTTTAAAATACTTTAATAATTAGAAAGTTTCAATCTATTACGACCCTTTTTGTTGGATTCATCAATCTTTTAATTTTTATCTTTACATAACGTTAAGTTGCCTTTCTATGGCAAAGGAATCAAATCAATTATACTAAATTTTTCTTTTCCTTATAACGAATTAATTTGTCCATCCTCGTTTATTTTCAAATGAGATGGAAACACTTTCTGAATAAATGAGATGAAAATCATAGAACTAAAACATGGCTATGTCTATTGTTTCAAAAGAACGCGGCTATATTGTAAATTTAGACAAGGTTGAAGCCTTATTTATCCTGTTCTTTGTTTAAATCTCTTGTTCCTATCAATTTCTCTACAAATGAATAAACAATCTTCACTACAAGGTTGAAGCCCTATTGCTTCGTGCAGCCAAAAGGAATTTAAGTGCTTCATGCAGCCAAAAGGAATTTAAGAGGAATGATACACAATCATCATTAGACTTACATAATACTCTTATGCCATGTTAAAAGAGAAAAAAAAGGAGTATAAAATACAAATGATAAAATCAGAAAAGAAAAGATAAAAAAAAAACAACATACATAAGTTCTCTCTCTGTCTTATATCTCTCTCACCCACCATCCATCAAAACCTTTCAATTTTTCTCTTCTATAACATTTCTCTCTCTCTCTCTCTCTCTCTCTCTTCATGGTTTACAGGAAAAAGAAGAAGGAGAATCAAAATTTGTTGGCAGCACACAAAATTAATCCTTACGCGTGAAGGCTTAATTCATTTTATTTTGATTTTTCGTGTGCTTTTGGTGGTTAATTTATGTTGCAACACAGATGATTTTTTTTTCATTATTTTTTTCAACAACCAAACGAATTGAAAATGATTTTACTAAAAGTTGAGATTTGTTGTTATTGTTGGAAACTAGAGTTAAAAAATTGTAAATATGTGTTACGAAATATCATAAATCAATACTCAAAAAGTTATAAACCAATAGGCAAAAGTTGTAAACCAATTGAGGACAGATACTAAATAAATTTAGGATTAAATGTGAAGTTATATGCAGAAAAAATTGTAAAGCAGTATGTAAAAAATTGTAAACCTGTATGTAAAAAGTTATAAACCGATTTATAATTAAGCAAGATGCACAATAATAATATAAAATTGAATATTCCAAATTTTATATGTATTGTAAGAATGATTTATTAATTAGATTTATTTGCTGCTACTTTTAAAATTACTTGAGTTTAAGATTTTCAATCAACGATATTAAGATATAAGTTGACAAAAATCGTGAAATTGAATTTGTGAAAAAAATGATCCCCTGATGTCAAGATTATCGACGTCGCAGAGTTTATTCATATGTTTAATATTAATTGTAAATCGGTTTACAATTTTTTACATATATGTTTACAATTTTTTGCTTATAGGTTTACAACTTTTTGTATATTGGTTTATAACTTTTCTGCATATAATTTCACATTTAATCTTGAACCTATTTAGTATGTGTCCTCAATTCGTTTATAACTTTTGCATACTAGTTTATAATTTTTTGAGTGTTGATTTATAACATTTTGTAACCGCTTTTACAACTTTTTAACTCCAATTTTCAACTGTAACAGCAAATCTCAACTTCTAGCAAAGTCATTTTTAGCTCGTTTTGTTGTTGAAAATTTTTTTAAAAAAAATTATCCATGTGTTGAGATACAAACCACAAACACATGAAAAATCGAAAGAGAATGTGTTGAGCCTTCACACGTAAGGATTAATTTTGTGTGCAGCCAATAAATCTTAATTCTCCTTATTTTTTCTTCCTATAAACCATGAAGAATGAGAGAAAAAGAAATATTACAGAAGAGAGAGAATGAAAGATTTTAAAGGATAATGAGTGAGAGGGACACAAGACAAAGAGAAAGAAGAAGTCATGTATATTATTTTTTCCTTTATCTTTTCTCTTTTCATTTTATCATTTATATTTTATACTCCTTTGTTATCTTTTAGTACAGTGTAAGTATATGGTATAAGTAAGTGATAGTCGTATATCACTTATCGGAATTTAAACCTCTTGGACTACTGTGCGTTTGTCCTGTGTCGAGGATGGTTGAAAAGCACTGTTCTTTGCAGTGCAAGACGAGAACACGAGCCGCCAAATCAACACATTGTTTATTTCCTTGGGACTAATTCAGATTGTGCTTTATAAAATGATTTTTTTTTCAAAATAGAGAAAGTCAAGAAATTATCTTTTAAATGTCGGCAATAGAACAAATTCACGTTCACGTGACATTATTCATTTGTTTCTTTCATTAACTGAATGTTCAAAAAAGGAAAGTGCCAAAAAGAAGATGACAGAAGCAAAATAATCAATGGATCTACAAATTCTATAGAGAAATGTCATATGAAAATACTTTTTATCTATTAAAGTTCTCAGACCATTACTTTTTACTATGCATGATTCTGGCGGCTAAATATCTTTTTCCTATCCGCGTAGCATTTTTTCCAATCTATATATGCTAAGGAGATTAACAGAGTTTCAACAAACTAGAAAGTGAGACCCTCATCTATGTTCTCTTTTCATCATGGATTCTCTTATACTTCACTTTACACCAATATTGATCGCCCTTTTCCTTTTCATGTTTATGGTATACAAAATAGTGACCAAAAAATTTGATACATCACCAAATTTACCACCAGGGCCATGGAAGCTACCTATCATTGGGAATATACACAACATTGTTGGCTCACTACCACACCATAAGTTGAGAGATTTATCCAAAAAATATGGAGCCTTGATGCATCTGAAGCTAGGGGAGGTTTCTGCTATTGTGGTATCTTCACCAGAATATGCTAAGGAGGTCCTTAAAACCCATGATCTTGTGTTTGCATCAAGACCCCCTATACTAGCTTCAAAGATAATGTCCTATGATTCTATTGGTCTATCTTTTGCTCCATATGGTGATTACTATAGAAACATAAGGAAGATTTGTGTATTGGAGCTTTTAAGCCCAAAACGTGTCCAATCTTTCCAACCAATAAGAGGAGAAGAGCTCAATAATCTCATCAAATGGATTGCTTCAAAAGAAGGGTCACCCATCAATCTTACCAAAGAGGTGACCTCAACAATATCTACAATTGCTACAAGGACTGCATTTGGCAAGAAGTGCAGCTACCAAAAGGAGTTCATATCAGTGGTAAGAGAAGCTACACAGGTTTCAGGTGGTTTTGACTTGGGAGATTTGTTCCCTTCAGCTACATGGCTTCAACATGTCTCCGGGTTGAAGCCTAAGCTTGAGAAGTTGCATCAACAAGCTGACCTCATAATGGAAAACATCTTCAGTGACCATAGAGAGATGAAGTCAAGGGCCACACCAGGCGAGGGTGAAGAAACAAAGGAGTATCTGCTAGATGTTCTCTTGAAATTCCAGGACACTAGTCAGCAGCAGTTTCACCTTACTGATAATAGTATCAAGGCCGTGATATTGGTAAGCATACTGACTTCTAACATGTTTTTGCATACCATAGTAGAGTTGTAAATTAAATTGCAACTTCAGTCTCATAAATTAGTAATTTATGATTTTCTTAGTGTTTTTTGTGCATAAAACTTCTGAAATGTGTAACTCTAACTGCTGCACATCATTCTAACAACTAAATTCAGGTAAAATTTCTGATTATCTAACATTTTTCCTAAACTATTAAAGAACGATTATAAAAGCTTACAAATGTACGAAACGCAGAGAAAGTTATTAACTATGCATCATGGTGGGTGTGTAAAATTGAGACTTGTATGCTGTGAAAACAATAGCTTTGTTCTAGTTGTATGTACTGGCTTCTTTCATTTTCAAGATTTAGTGTTAGCTGTTATGAGTTGCTTTTAATTCAGTTTTTGTTGCCATATGCCCCATGTTTTTACTTATTGGATGTCTTTGAATCAACTTAACTTGATCTCATGATTTTTTGAAGGATATCTTTGCAGCTGGGACTGAGACATCAGCTGCAACCATAGTGTGGGCAATGGCAGAGATGATTAAAAAACCATTGGTAATGAAAAAGGTACAAGCTGAGGTAAGAGGGGCATTTGACAAAGAAGGGAAGCCCAATGAAAGTGGCATGGAGAAACTCAAATACTTGAAATCAGTAGTGAAAGAGACACTGAGATTACACCCTCCTGGTTCATTTTTGCTTCCAAGAGAATGTGGACAAGCTTGTGAGATCAAGGAGTATCATATACCTGCCAAAAGCAAGGTCTTAATCAATGCTTGGGCAATTGGGAGAGATCCAAATCATTGGGTTGAGCCTGAGAGGTTTAACCCTGAGAGGTTCATGGATAGTTCTGTTGATTACAGAGGAACTAACTTTGAGTTCATCCCCTTTGGCGCTGGAAGAAGAATGTGCCCAGGACTCACTTTTGGGGTGACAAATGTTGAGTTTTCACTTGCAATGTTGTTGTATCATTTTGACTGGAAACTCCCTAATGGAATGAAAAATGAAGACTTGGATATGACAGAGCTTTTTGGGGTAGCAGTTACGAAAAAGCATGATCTATTCCTGATTCCAACCACTCCTATACCTATTGCACAAGCTTTGTAAAATTAAAACGACAACATTGGAGCAAAGAAGAAGCAAAAAAAGTATGGTGGTTGTCAGATGAAATGTGTGTTTCTTCAGTTCCTCGTTTTTTTTTTTTTTTCCTTTCTTTAGTTAAGCTGAAGTTAACTATGTGCTTTATGCCATTAGTTATGATGAAGATAATTATGAGTTCATCCTTTGTATGAGTACAAAATTAAGGTTAATCTTTGAACAAGTTTTCAAATAATAATAATAAAAAAAACAGCATTGCTATGTGAATGGAACTTTTTTCATAAAATACTATCGTGGCAAAACGTTTTTTTCTTTTCTAAAATTATGGAAGACAATGTTCTTACAGTTCCAAAGACGCAGCATCTACTGTTGTTCCGCTCTCAATAAATGTGCCTCTTATATTTGAACTTGTATTCTTTTCTTTTTGGAGAACTAATGACCTGTTTGTTTTGCTGGAAACAGTTTTTAATTTTTATGAAGAAAAAAATTGAAAAATCTGAAAACTGAAAAATACAAACTAAATAGGCTCTTAACTGCTTATAACTTGTCCAACATTATGTATGTGGGGGAAAATGTTTCTATTTGTTATTATGGATGAAAGAAAAATATTATTTATATTTATAATACATTAGTTAATAATGGATAAAATATGAGTTGATATAATATTTTATGTATTTTGAGTATAAATAACATTACTAAAAAAAAAATACTATTAGATCAAAAACCGTGCAGATAAGTTAGAGTCACGATGGATATGGATGAGGACAACTATGCCCCCACGGAGATGCACAAAATCCTCGTTATTAAACGGACAAGAATGAAGTTCCAATCCCATGCAAATTCACTAAGTTCCCATTTACAAGAGTTTACTTAAATGTCTTTAATTATATATACATACTCTAAAAACATTAAAAAGAATATATGAGTACTATTAACATATCTCATGAAACAAAATATTTGTGATTTGGATGCTTCTAGATTTCTTTTATTTAATTTGCATCATGTAATTTTTTTTTAATTTGGATTGTGCTGTTCGGAAATGTTATAATAGACTATGAATCGCTATGTATGTTTTATTTAAAATATGCACTTTAGTCCAAATTAAAGTACCTTATTAATTGAATTATATACATATACACAAAAACTACCCATTATACAAAGTACTTTATTAATTAATAGTAATATATTTAAAAATATTTTTTATTTTCTAAATAATTTATTGTTTTTATTATTAATTATTTATAAATTTAACACTATTAAAATTATTGTTTACAAATTTTGAAAAATTAATATGCTAAAGTAAAAGATGCTATATTTTTTAAGATTGTTTAATCCTTATTCAATAATATTTTTAAAATATCAAAATGGCATATTATTTTTAAATAAAATAATTTGAAATTTTATTAATATTTAAATAATTATCACAAATTATACGTTACAAATCTTGCAAAAATTGAAAAAGTAAATTGTTCTTACTTTTTAAAATAACAATCAGAAATTATATGTCATTCTTGTTAATATTTTTCTCTAAATATAATGATAAATAAAAATTTAATAAAATTATATGTATATATGTATATGTCCATATTAACATTTTTGTGTTATTATCGGCTGAATTTTACAAAAAAAAAATGGTTGACATGTAATTCGACTAGACCATTTGATTTTTCACTCATGAAAAGATATTAATTTCGTTAATTTTTATAGAAATAGAATGAATCATATCATATCACATATCAGATATTAGTAAAAAATCTGAAATGTTTTTAATAGAATCATTTGATGAAAAAAAATTATTTTTGATTTATAGGAATAGTACGCAAATGATTTGCATTACGATATTTTTAATAAAATCATATTTTAAAATGTAAATGATTAGTATTTGATTTCATCTAATTGATAAATTTAATTAGACACTTAATTAGGTCATTCTAATTATTAACAACTAAGGATTCATTTACGGGCCTAAAAGACATAAAAGAACATAACAATATTTAATGCTAACAATAATTTTAATTTTCAAATGATCAACCAAAAAATTATAATATATAACATGACTGTATATTGGAATGGATTAACTTTTACATATAAAAATGAGATTTATTTTTCTTAAAAATAATCTATTTTTCAAATTGTCAATCAAGCAATTATATTCTGGCCTATGAAAACTTTAAGAATGTAGGCTATATGTGTGTGTGTGTGTGTGTGAGAGAGAGCAAACTCTAGAATATATTGTATGATATATTCTATATCAGTCATCTCATTCTATTAGTCTTGGTAACGATGTTAATTTATTAATTTTTTCTTCCAATTATTCAATGTCTTTCCTTTAATCTTCTTCATCTCCTACACTCTATATCAGTCATCTCATTCTGTTGATCTTGATAATTGTGTTAATTTAAGATTTTTTTTTTCCTTCCTATTATTCTTTGTCTTTACTTTTATCTTCTTTGTTCTCATTTTAGACGATTATGACTTAGGATGAATGGTATTCTGCAAAATGAAATCATTGAATAAAAGGGATACTTGCACTTTTATTATGGTAATGAATAAAACAATTATATTGAAACATAATTATTTTTCAAAGATGTTTAACTATAATTTAATTAATATGTTATTATCTACATTTTATATGTATTAAAGTAACGTTAAATGTTGATTAAGTAATATCTAAATATGTTGCAGAGCATGAAGAGATGATGTTATGATATTATAACTTATTATCATCGTAAAGTTGATAATTAGTTATATTTTTCATTTATAATATGTCTGCTCTACATGAATGATATTGGATAAATTATTTATTTATTTTTATACTCTTTTTTTCTAATTATTTATTTTATATTATATTTTTTTAAAAATTAATAAATTTATTTAAAAGAATATGAATATGTCAGAATTATAATTTTTAAAAAATATGTTAATGAATTACAAATTAGTTGTTTACAAAAAGCAGGTTTTTTCTATTGTATAATTCAAATAAAATCTTTTGGCACATAGTTCGCATTAAATAAAATGAGACGTTTGACAACTCTGTTTATTATGTTGGACTGTATTCTTTCAAACAAGATAATAATGATGCCTTCGTTCACAGACATCATCCCACGTGGTATTCATGCTGTCACCATCAACTTGCCTTATGAGGATAATCTCAAATTCCAGCCATCATCTGTTTCTACTTTTTTGTTTGTTTTTCATTGGCAGATGTGGATGGATTGCTTGTCTTGATGGGAAACCGTCCAGCCTGTAGGGAGCCTAGGCGAGAGATGGTGGATTTTTCGGATTTAGATGGTTCACTTTAATTTTCTGAAATTAAAAAAAATATCGATTTAATTTTTAAAATTATAAAAAATAATTTAAATTAATTTCTGTGAATACTATTATAGAATATGAACTAATTTAAATTATTTTTTATAATTTCAGGAATTAGATTAACGCTTTCTATTTTATTTTAGAAACTAAAATAAAGTAACAATTTCATGATCAAAATAAACATTTACTCTAAAATCTGATCAAGTTTCTGGCTTAAGGCGTGAATGTCAAACAAGGAAGGCATGATGCAAGAAGCGCATGCTAATCCCTCTGCATTACGAAAGTGGAGATGGCCCAACAAGGGCCAGTGCGGTAAGACCTAACCGCACTTATTCAAGCCTGTGGTTTTCTGGTGCTTGGTGGTTTCTTTTTCTCTCTTTCTTTTTCCCCTAATTTCGGGCAGGCCTTTCCTTCCTCGATGGCAAAACAAGGGCGAATGTTCTATGATAATTGGGGGCCTATCTGAACTGGACTGGATACATTTTCGTTTTGCCGATTGGGGGGCATGTCTGAACTGTTTTCTTCTTCGTAATTCTTGCTTTGCTCCCCTCTTTAAAGTGTTGAATGTCAATAGGAAAAAAAAATCAAATTAAGTGAGATTTATCATTTATGAACTAATGATGCGTGTGATTGTGATATTATAAGCTGAGCCTATTATCCCAATTAATTTGGTGTATTTATTAATAAGTGATCAATTCCTATCAAAATTAAATAGGTATACTATCTGTAATATATTTATAATACTAATATTCAAGACTCATTTGGTGGAGAAAAGTTTTCCACATGTCGCTTATAGAGTTAGTTACATTACAAAATTTTCATAACTTTAATTATTTATAATTTTTTTTAAAATATAACTGCAATTATTATATATTATTAGCATATTAATAAAGATTATTAACATTTTATAGTAGAATCTCACTGCAGCAAACAAATATCAATAACACAAATCATAATTAATTATGAGATGCCAATTATAATCTAATTAATTAAAAAAATATCAATTATACCAATCATAAATTTATATTCAATATCGAAAGCAAATAATCTTTGCACAAATTAAGCATCAATAACCGAAAAAAATTTCAAACTTTCCCATATAAATTGATCAAGATCATTTTTCCGTGTGACATGTTGCTCCCATCGCAAAACCATTAATTTTAATAAAATGATTACCTTGAATTAGATAATATAACAAAATAAGAAAAATATTAAAATGTTTTTTTATAGATGCACTTAGTAATTATAGCAAAAAAAAAAAACCGTAGGAAAGGATGCTGGATTGAAGTTTATTATTATTATTATTATTAACAAAAGCATTAAACCAAAGAATTCTTTTTTATAGGGGATAAGGGAGGGAAAGGTGGAAGTCAAACAAGAGATCATCCACTAAAAAATACAGGAAATAACTATAACCACTAGATTGTAATATTGAAGTTTATTTTTCAAGTCTCTAAATTGTTATATGGTGATAAATTAATTTAAAAAATTTAAAACCCATACCAACGTGTATTTATTTTTACATTTTAAATATAGATTTTATTTAATTTATACATTTAAACTCGATGGTAACTTTTTTAGTTTCCCAAAGTATCCATGCTCATTGGGTGTAACACCCATTCAAACAAAAACTAATAATATGAATTTATACACAAAACACTACGGTTAACATTAAGTAAAAGGATTATAAGTATAGGGTTATAGCACTTGTACTTAATGTCATTAATTACATACAAACTGAATAGTTTTCAAATTCGCAATAAAAAATCACACATTAATTCAACATAACTCCATAAGTTTCTAGCAGCTATCTTTCATTCGGTATTACTCGGTTAATCTGAAACCACAAAAAAAAAATTTCTAATTTTTTACTTTACCATTGGATAAGTGTTTGGTTGGAAAATAAATTTTGGCATGTACAACTTTGGAAAAATAATTTATATATGGTGTTTTGATAGGTGATTTATAATAATTTGAGATAACGAAAAAATTTACTTATATATAATGTTTATAGAGTATACTGAACCTGCCTTTGGTGGATTTAATATTAAATCTATCTTTAATGGATTCTATACTAAAAACACCATATTATATGATTTGATCCCAAAACACTATATTGAGGTAAATGCATCACACAAATCTCATATGTAAAAAAGAAGACTCGTACAATTATAAGATACAATATCCATATAACATAAAACAACATTTGATTTTTTTTAAAAAGTTTTTCATACAAAATTTGAAAAATAATAATATCCCTACACAGGCTTTTAACGTAACAACTCCAATAATAAATCTTGAAATTCATTATCGACATTCATTTTTATTTCCATTTGAGCTCTAATTTTTAAAATTATCATTTATTTTCTTTATTTATCAATATACTTGCACGTTTAGATTAGTTGGAACACATTGATTTAAGAATTACTTTTAAAATATCGATGAAAATAATCTCATGGTGTTTTTTTTTTTGGGAGAAATTTTAAAAATGGTTAACTTTAAATAAGAGTGTGCAATAGATAGAAGGTTAGATAAAATAATTATTATTTAATGACATTTTAAGAATATTAAAGAAAAACTCACACTAATAGGGTGTGGCAGGCAATAGGCACTCCGTTATTCCATTTGTCATTTACGTTCCCAATTATCCAGATTTTTTGGTTTTTCATCAGCAATTTTGTTTGCATTTCCGATGAACAAAAGTTCGCCTGTAATATTTTAGGGTAAGACGTTTCTTGAGAGTTCCTCCTGGAGCTTCAACAGGCGACCATCAAAACTAGCTTGCGGTAGTGGCAGAGGGCTCAGAAATGCGAACTATGCTCCTTGACATGCTCTCCATCTTTGGACCGTCGACGGGCTCACCCTCCGTGGTGGGCGCCGGCGGTTGCGCATCCATCGCTGGTTAGAGGAAGTTTTGGGTTTGGTGGCCAGTGGCGATTTACGTTAAGAGATCATTTGTCAGTGAGAATTGTGTAAAGAAGAAGAAGGCTTGATAGATATGGTTGGAAGTGACTCCTGCTAGCAACTATTCTCTCCGGGTCATTAATAACACGATAAGCTAAGCTTGTGAGCTTAAGTCAAGCTTGAGAGCTCATTTATTAAGTAAGCAGAGCTTGAGTTTTATTTTGGAAGACTCACTGATTCATGAACTGACTCGATACATATGTGTGTTATATAATGTATTATTTATTATTATTTTTATTATAATGTGTTGGTTATGAGTAATTAATATAACTTAATAATTTTTTATATGGTGTTTATAATATGTAAATTATGTTAAAATATGCTACATATTTATATTGATTATTCTAATCTATTACATTAAAAGATTCAACCCATATTTAAATTAGCTCACTTGAGTTTGGTGAGCTTTTAGTCAACTGGAGGTTGAGCTTAAATTTTAAGCTTGATTGTTAATGAACTGAGCTCAATACTAATAAGGCTAGTCTGAGCTTTGTGTAACTCAACTTAACTCAACTCACTTTCACTGCTATTTGGGATGAGTTTGGGTTTGAGCCTGAGGAACTAAGGAGTGGAGGCACAAGGAGTGGTTGTTGAGAGATACAAATGGCATGCCATGTACTACTTGATAGATGAGTTGTGCTATTTTGGCACCTAAAAAATAGGTGTTTATGAGTGTTCACCTAAATTTAAAAATGGAAAATAAGGTAGAAGATATTAGAATGAAGGTCCTACAAGATTTTAAAATAGTGTATTAGATTTCTACGTGGAATCCGAGAAAATAGTTATTGAAAAAATATGTCTCCTTCAAAGAGGATGGGGTTGACATGCTGAAGACTTTATTTTTTCAGTGGATAGATATGCTGATGAAGATTGCGTCTTAACAATCTCTAACGGAATTACCAGATAAAGTTCAAAAAGAAAAAAATAAAACAATTTTAAGCTTTTAACTAGAAACTGATATAAATAGCTTTATAAAAAATAATTTTTTTAATTAGTAAAAAATTATTTTTCTATGAAAATTAATATATTTCAATTATAACGCTGCTATATACCGCGAACTAGTTTTGTGTAAATACAATGAGAATACAAAAGCAAACATTGATTGTAAATACAATTAAGGAACGACAAAAATCACATCACACATGTACATAATCCACAGGTAGCGAATTATATACCGCAGCAATGAAAAAAAATTGGGAACGTAATCTGCTAGTAGCGGATTATGTGCCTTTGAAATTTTTAGGGGATGATTTTGGAATGCATCCCACTTCATTATAATTACTTCAGAAAAGCCATATTATGATATTAAACCTCCACCAATTCCATATTAAAATTAAAAAACCGACTTGTTACATGGGAAATACTTTCAGACTGTCCTGTAGCAGGTACGAATTTTGTTTCGAGACGTAGATGATCAGTTTCCTTTCAATTATCATTCCGTTGATTGGTGTTCCTGCCATATAAACTTAATAAATTATGTTATTATTGATAATGTGGTCACGCATTTGGATAGCAATACGAACATAAAAAAGTGCAAAAATAAAAATCATGGACCACTTAAAACCTCAATAATGTATATGTTCTAATAGTATATTAATAAATGTGACGCGAATTTTGTTTTTATACATGCACAAAATTATATCATAAAACCTAAGTTTCATAATAAAAACGCAAAGGTTGCATTCGAATTTGATTATCCGGACAACAGCAAAATTTTAAAAACTACATGTCAGTCACTTTATCATAACGACCACTACCTTATAGGCTTATAGAAATACATATATGTGTTTGTCCACATGCAATCCGAAGTATTTTAAACTAGTGTTGTTTTAATCAATACATCATCAAATGTATAATATATTTTGAAATCAGAATATCATCCCACGCACAATGAATGTTAATAAACACTCAACCATCTATAAACTAGAGTGGCAATCAGAGTTTCATCAACTAAAAAGCCTTCATCCAATAGTCCTGCTTCCACCATGGATCTTCAAATCCTCTACTTAACATCCCTTTGTGCCCTTTTAATTTTCATGTTTATGGCTGTGACCAAGAAATCTAATTCAACTCCAAATTTACCACCAGGGCCCATGAAGCTACCTATCATAGGGAACATTCACAACCTTGTTGGCTCATTTCCCCATCATAGGTTAAGAGATTTGTCCAAAAAATATGGACCCTTGATGCATCTAAAGCTTGGAGAGGTTTCTTTCATTGTGGTTTCATCCCCAGAGTGTGCTAGGGAGGTGTTGAAAACCCATGATCTTAACTTCGCATCAAGGCCTCCTGTCCTAGCTTCACAGATACTCACTTATAATTCACTTGGTGTGTCTTTTGCACCTTATGGTGATTACTGGAGACACCTAAGGAAGATTTTTGCATTAGAGCTACTAAGCCCAAAACGTGTCCAATCTTTCCAACCAATCAGAGAGGAAGAGTTCAATAATCTCATCAAATGGATTGCTTCGAAAGAAGGGTCACCAATCAATCTAACCAAAGAAGTGTTCACAGCAACATCTAGAATCACTGTAAGGACAGCCTTTGGTAACAAGTGCAAGGACAATCAACAATTCATATCAATAGTGAAAGAAGCCGTGCAGATTGCTAGTGGTTTTGACTTGGGAGATCTGTACCCTTCTGCTAAGTGGCTTCAACACATCTCTGGGTTGAAGCCCAAGCTTGAGAAGTTGCACCAACAAGCTGACAGGATAATGCAAAGCATCATCGACGAGCATAAGGAGGCCAAAGCCAGAGCCCCACAAGGCCAGGGTGAAGAAGTTGAGGAAGATATTGTAGACGTGCTCTTGAAGGTCCAGCATAATCAAGAGGAGTTTCACTTAACTAATGATAGTATCAAGGCCGTGATCTTGGTAAGCATATTTTAACATATTCCAAAATATTGATGTGCAGGCCATCGGGACCAGTAACCTGTGTGACTTTATTTATATGCTGATGTGTTCATATATATTTTATGAGATACTAATGTTATTATTGATACCACTTTTACCTTTCAATTAATATTTTATGATGTGCTTTAAATATTAGTCAAGAGTTATGGTCTATGAGGCATAGAGACTAATACGAATATGGGACACGACATAGATTTAGATACAAAGACATAACAAACTCAAAAAATTATATGAGATAGACACGGCATATACATACATACATACATATATATATATATATAATTTTTTTATTTTGTTGTATGATTTTTTTTGTCTTTTTTTTTTAATTTTTTTGGTCGTATTTGTATATTTTTTATCTAATTAATTCTTTTTTTTTTATCAATTAAAGAATTTTAAAAATAAAATGACTCGATAGCATAGGTCCAACTAAATAACTAGTGTTGATTTTTGGCTCACTTTGGTATTAAAAATTTGAAAAAAAATAAAGAAACTAATTCAGGTATATCCGCAGAATATTCGAGAATAAAAAAATTATTTTTTTAATTAAACACGTACGGACTCGTGTCCAACATATGTCGTGTGAGTGTTAGTATTTGACACATGTCTGATACAGGGACACCTCACTAAGTCAGTGTATCTATCCTTCTTATATTATGGTTCCCTCTAAATATATTATTATTATTTAGCATAGCAGAAGTCATTACTTGTCATCGAATAGGAGTAATTACACAACATTTTTTTGGCACGGAAATTTACACAACTTTTTGTAATAAGCAAAAGTTTTGTACTATTTTATGGACATGTCTTTTTCTCTCACGGTACTCCCTCCCTTATATTAGTGTCACCAATAATAATGATAATAGTAATAATAATAATAATAATAAATAATCTTCATTTTTTTTAAACATAACATTATTCTTATATTTATTCTGAATCAAATATGGCACAACTACCAAAAAATAAATAAAACATGGCACAAGAATGGGCCATTGAATTTTTTTCATTTGTACTGCCTATTGAATTTTAACTTATACGTGCCTTGGTAGACTTGTGTTCCTAGAGTATAATTTACATTGGACACTACCGATTGATACTATACCTATTATTGAATGTGATGTAAACTCCATATATATAGAATTTACTTTTCTTCTTATAGTGAATAAAACATGCGTTAATATAGTGTTAAATACCTTTCAAATTATGAATCAGTGCAATATCCAACACCCATAACATTTCTGGTGTTGGTATCATGACATGTAAGTACCAACTTGGCCATGTACATCATGCATCTGTTTACACTTGGCATACAACCATTAAAAAAATATATTTTCAACTTTCAACACTCAGTTTTTTATCATTCTGTGTTACTTTGCTTCCCTCCTCTGTTTTCATTGTGTTGGACAAAGTCCTTTCACCTGTTGGTATATTCTGCTATTTTTCAGGTTCAATTTTCTTACTTTTTCTTCCAAAAAATACTTATGCTTTCTGAGTTGTCTTTGTACTCCAGCAATATCTCCATGAATAAAATTCATCTGCCTCATTTCCCTGTCTCACATTTTGTCCTTCCAAATTCCAATCAAACTTTGCTGAGTATAAAAATCATTGGTGGTTGAAAGAAATTGATTGGATGAAAAACAAACAAACAAAATTTTAGCCTTTTTTATTAGCCAGACATGGAGTGGGACAGAAAAAACAAACAAAAGATTTGAAATCATATCTACATACCCATATGGCTGTTTCTTTCCCTTTTTAAATTTTTCAAGTTTTGGAAGCATGTCTTTGTTTCAATTGAACTTGATCTCACTATTTCCTTGAAGGACACCTTTGGAGGTGGAACTGAGACATCATCTACTGCCACAAACTGGACAATGGCAGAGATCATTAAGAATCCAAGAGTATTGAAGAAGGTACAGGCTGAGGTAAGAGAGGTATTTGACAAAGAAGGAGAGCCCAGTGAACGTGGCATTGAGCAACTGAAATATTTGAAAGCTGTTGTGAAAGAGGCTCTAAGATTACACCCTCCTGGTGTTCTCTTGCTTCCAAGGGAATGTGGACAAGCCTGTGAGATCAAGGGCTATCACATACCTCTCAAAAGTAAGGTCGTAATCAATGCCTGGGCACTTGGAAGAGATCCAAATCATTGGAATGATCCTGAGACTTTTTATCCCGAGCGGTTCATTGATAGTTCTGTTGACTATAAAGGAAATGATTTCGAGTTCATTCCGTTTGGTGCTGGAAGAAGAATATGCCCAGGCATTCTATTCGGTGTAGCCAATGTTGAGCTACCACTTGCACTGTTACTGTATCATTTTGATTGGAAGCTTCCTGATGGAATGAAAAATGAAGAGTTGGACATGACTGAGGCCTTTGGAGCAGCAGTTATGAAAAGAGAGGATTTACACCTGATTCCCACTATTTATCGTCCTTAGGCTTCTGTGCAAGCTTTACAATAAGAAGAATGAAACTTGTTGCCGATTTAAATAAGGGTTTGTTCAGCTTTTTGGGCTTGACTTCCTGTGAACGAAATTGTGTTATGTATTACATGCACAATCAATGGTAAAGGAAAAGGCTGACAGTGAAGTTTTCATTCACTAAACCTTCCAATGTGCATATGGGATAGGGATTGTCTTCGGGTATTGGCATACTTGCATGGAAATCTGACATTTAATATTAAAAATTCTAGTATTAATTTTAAAAAATAAAAAACAAAGCCTAAGTGCTCAAGAGTAAAGATGAATAGAGGAAAAAAAAAACTGCAATATTATGTGCAAATGATTTGACCAAATAATAAAGTAAACCCAAGCTAGTCCCTGACACTTTCAACGTTGGATAAGTTGATTTTTGATAAGTGAAAAGTGTCAATTTTATCTCTAACAATATCAAAACTCAGAATTTAATGGTCTGTGAACAAAAAACATTGATGGTGTTAGTGATAATTTCATTACAAGACAAATTTGTCCCTAATATCATTTACATAAAAAAAAAAAAAGAACAAACCTTATCCTCATCACCTTCCTTCCTTCATCCTCTTCATTACCACCACCAACACCATAAATGCACATCAACCATCCCCTACCCCTAGCTCCAAGAAAGCAAAAAGATGGACATGACTTGTTGTTTAAACTTTTAATTCCTCCTTTTTTTTGTTCCTTTATCTTTCTTCATCCAACCACCATTTTCCCTTCATTTTCTTCATCCAATCATCATTGTTGGGTTTCAACCTCACCTACCCTTAACTCCAATAACCTAGATTCCATCCTTTTCATCCTCACCACCACCAACCTTATGTGATGCTACTAGGCTTCACGGTGGTGGCGAAGGACTATGAGGCTGGTGCTTTCCGGTGAAAGTTCAAGGGGTTGCTGATGATGAGTTTTGGTATTTTTTTTCTAGATTTAAGTTGTCATTTTCAACAATTTAAATCTAGAATAAATCAAAATAAATATTTATAGTATTCGAAAAAATTAATAAAAATCACCAAAATTTCCTGAACGTCAAAGTATTCAAACTAGGAAAAAAGTAGTGAAAAAATGGGTCCTAGAAAGGGTCCAACGCACTGAAATGTGCTCCTAGGTACGAATGCGAATGCAGCACATACACTATTCATCATCTTCAACTTTCAGCCAAGTCTAACGCAACCCATGAACACCAAACTGGGTCATGCTTGATTTCTCACTCAAAACGTAATAAAATTGTGCTTTTTGTCTCATTAGAGTCACGAGAAAATTATCTACAAAACCCCTAAAGATTCATGATGAATCATTGCCCATAGGTTTAAGGCTTACTCAAAGAAGATTACCATGGGTTTGTCTCGGTTTCATGCAAAATCTCTCTCAATCATTGATGAAAAAACATGATAGTGGGGGTGCACCCATTACAAGCACTTAGATGTTAAGCCTATTGAATCTTAAGAGTGACATTGGCTAATTAAAGCCAACAATCTTCACTTAATATCAGCAAGGGATTCAAACCCATGACCTCGTTGTAATACCATTTGTAGAGTCAAGCACTTATCACTAGGCCAAAGCTATAGCTTTTAATAAGGGCGCAACCTTATTTCCTTAAAAGGTCAAAACCATATCTAGCTTGAAGAGCTACACCCATTACAGACATCATTGGTCAGGATGTTAAGCCCATTAAATCCTAAAGGTGACACTAGCTAAGTAAAGCCAATACCACTAGATTCAAAAAAATTGTACTTGTCAAAATCCCTAAGCAAATCGAACCATTTTTGGCCAAATATGGGATCCATGGTTTTCTATTTGAAACTGGGAAAAGGCTAGGGTTCATCGCGGTTTGAAGAGAAATTATCTCTCAATTCTTAATGAAAATCCAGGATTCAGGTATTGATAGATTTGAAATTCATCTCTCTACAAAAAGCCCTAAACTGATTTTGTCCAAATTGGTCAAGAATCTCTATTGTCATGATACACAGTTAGGGTTCATCGGTTTTCAACATGAAATTCTCTCTCAATACCCAACCATTTTACATGATCTCAGTGTTGATTTATTCAGGGCAATACCAATAACAGAATGCCTAAACTAATTTTGGGTTTAACCAGTCCAAAATTGAAATTCCAATTTGAGATGTTTAGGGTTCATGTACATGGGATTTTAAATTTAAAAGAACATTTAATATGGAAAACAGAAATGAATATAAACCACAACCATAATTAGAAATTAAATTGGCTCTAATACAAATTAGATAAATTTCAAATATATCATGTGATATAAACACTAGATAAAATCCCTATATTTCAAGGTCAATTTAATCCTGAGTATGACATGTGCAATAACAATTAGAAGATTAAGTTAGAGTTACTGGGAAGGATTGAGAACCCCAAAAAACATTAATTCATAGTCATCTATCAACTTGACAAACAAAATATAAACACAAGAAATTAGATAGAACTCAAACAAAGAATTTTAAGAGATTTACTCCTCTTATTTCATAGTAGGTATTCTCTGTCACGGTATCAATGAAGCAACCAAACACTCTATATATATGATTAGGAGGAGAGTCTCTTCTTGTGTTAATAAAGTGATGGGTCGTGCCACCATCACAGCGAAGTGCATATATAAGAACCCAAAAACATATCCACAATAAATAATGTTTAAAAAAATTTAGCCCAATAACAATAGTGATCACAAATTTATGCTTAAACAATAAACTCTAATTATTTTGAAATTCAATTAATTTAAATCTCAATTAAATTCAATATTAATTTATATTAGTCCATAAAATTATTCTAATAAAATCATAATCTCTTAAAAAAAATTGATTTGAAAAATTTTTAAACAGAATTTCTCAAGTTTTAGAAACTTAAGTGTGGAAGTGTACGTTAGATCATTAAGATAACTTTATAGAGAAAGTAAGGGCCTGTTTGCTTTGCACTTTTCAATTTTTAGTTTTTAGTTTTTAATTTTCAGTTTTTAATTTTTGCGAAAGGAAAACTGAAAACTGAGGGCTTATTTGTTTTGCATTTTTCAATTTTCAGTTTTCAGAAAACTGAAAACAGCAAACCAAACAGACCCTAAAATTTTTAGTTTTTCCTTTACAAAAACTGAAAACTGAAAATAGCAAACCAATCATACCCTAACTTTACAAATAAAAAGTACAATCAGAACAGCTCGAGCAAGAACCAATAAAATAGTACGAATAGAAATGAGAACATAAATTTAAAAGATGAGTGGATAGAGAAATAAATATACGGAACTATTCTAATTGTTCCGCTAAAAGCCAGCCTACGTTCTTTTCGTTGTGATTTTTAGTTTGTATTGTGAAAGAGACAACTTTGAGGTGATTGGACATAATTTTTTTTTCCCCAAATCACTTAATTAATCTGTATCTTTCAAAGCTAGGTGATGCCAGCAACTTTGATTGGACATAAAACATTAACTATTCAAAATGTTTCAAATTATTCCACTACCACCCAATAAATTAAAAAGAGGCGTAGAATTATAGCTTACTGACTTTTAAGTTTTATCAGCAATTCAGCGTGATTGGTTATAAAAAATGTCAGCCTTCTGTTTGTTAAAATTGAGGTGAGAAAAAGTAAATATATTTGTTTTATATTTTTATTTTTGATAAAAAAAAATCATTTATTTTTATAAGAATTGATTCTAATAAAAATGAAAAATATTAACTTTTATTTTTTATCTTATATCAATTTTTCTAAACTCAATTTTTTAATATATTTTTCAAATACAAATCAATTTTTTCAAAACCAATTCTTTTAAAGTCAATTCCTTCAACATTAATTATTTTAAAAATAATTCTATCAAAACCTAAATATTTATCTATGAGCTTATCTGATATTCTATAAATATTCTAATGTTATTCTCTAATTAATTATATATTAACACATTTTGAATAAGTGTTGAAAGCTCATGTAATCATATTATATAATAATCCATTTTGAATAAGTATTGAATAAGAAAATTACGACTAACAAGATAAAAGAATTACTAACTAAATAGCTTAATAGAAACACTAAACTAAATTATACTAAAATATGAATAGGAATAGAAGTAGGTTAGACCGTTCATCAAAAGTCTTTGGCTTAGACTTTACTCAGCATAGTTTGACCTAGTGTATTTAATAAATAAACCAAGGTAAAACATTTCAAAAAAGTCTTCTTAACTAAATAGGCCAGATTTTAGATAATGAAAATAGCTCGTTAGGCAAATCAAGTTGGTCTATTATTATTATTATTATTATTATTCTTATTATTATAATTATTCTTATTATTATTATTTAATAAGCCTTTTAGCCAATTTAAAATATTTCTTGTTGATATATTTGTAAATCCTAGTCTTATTTAATAGTAAATATTTTAGTTATATATATATATCTCGGGTTAGATTAAACTTACAAAATGATCAGACGATAACCATGAAAACAGGTTATGACAGGTAAAAAGTACAAGTTCAAGCTATTTTTTAGATATATAGGCCAAGCTTATTTAAGTAAGTCTACTGTGTAGTCTGATCTACTTTCATCCCTGGATATGAAGTTTATTATACTATATAATCAATTGTTTCTAAAGATTTTTACACTGTCTTTGTTATATATATTGATGTTATTCTTTAAGGCTCACTTTTGTCTTTCAGATTTTAAGAAAGGTTAAAGGATATACCATTAATCAAATTCATTAAAGCGGATAATATGATATGTTAATGTATCAGATTTTCATCATTGATGTATTAAAATAAAACTGCTTTAGAGGAGTTCATCATCAGATACAGAAAGCTGGCATTATTGTCTTCCTTGCTTTTGCTTTTATGATCAGCCAATATTATTTTAACATATAAAAATCAGTATTTTATTGAGACACATATTTCTTTAATATTGGATGTGAGAGTAAGTGTGATGAGTAGAATCTACCATTACCTTTAATTATGAAAGAGTAGATGTCTTTATAGAATATCAATTTTTTAAATATTAAAATAAAATTTTTGTTTTTATGATTGGTTGGTTCAACCAATTTAAAATGAAAAAATCCATCCTAGAAATAAGAAAAGTAGGAAATCAAGAGATCAATTTGTGGACTGCAATATGCAGATCTAGTATGTGTTAGGGACGAATGGTGTTCTACAAGATAAAGGCATATGCCTCCATAAAACTTTTAAGAGTAAACTCCCAAATTAATTTTTAACAATTTTTTTTATGAACAATTTGATCCCTAGCAATTATAAATAATTGTAAAAATATGACATTATATGTCCTTGACCAGCCTGTCAAGACTCAACAAAGAGACAGAGATAAAAAAAAAAGAGCTCTCTCGATAGAAGGTGAAGCTCATCCGAAGAAATAGATCTCGGCTAGGGGAGGCGAAGCTCAGAGGAAATAGAGCTCGGACAATAGATGGCTGAATTTCATCATTTGCCTCAATCTCGGCCACCTCAGTTGAGCTCCGCCTAGTTCTGGCCGAGATCTATTTCTTCTTAAACAAGCTTCACATGCTCCTAGTTGAGCTATTTTTTCATCTCTGCCTCTTGGTCAAGTCTTGATAGGCCGGTCAAGGATCTATAGTGTTCTATTTTTACAATTGTGAGTGATCAATTTGGGTGTTTAAAATTGTTAGAAATCAATTTGTCCATCAAAAAAATTGTCAGAAACCAATTTTAGTATTTATTCAAATTTTATTGTCTTTTAATAATATTATTATATATATTTGTTATTTCATCAAATCTGATTTTATATTAACTTCGAATGAGATCAATTAACAAAATAAAATATAATCCGATCATTTCTTATTAAGTTATATGTATAATTTTTGTTCTCTTCATAAGAATTTTTATACATCTGTCACTGGTTCGTGTGTTCCTATGCAATTTTAGTTTGAGCTCGTTGGTGGAATCTAGGATTCAGATGTTGGACGAGGTGTCATGTATTATTATGTTACATGTTGCTCCTGATCTTGATTAGTGATGATGTTTCTGTTTAATACCTTTAAACTATCGTGTGCTTAAAGTTATAAAATATTGATTCAGGCAAATTATAAGGTAAATATCATATATTTAAGTTTATTATGGACCCTCTATTTTTAGTCGTTAAATAAATATCATTTTTAGTGGATAGTTTGATCCAATAATCAATAAATAAGGGGTTCATGATGAATCCAAATATATAAGATTTACCATAAAACGCACCTATCGATTCATCACTAGTAAGGGGAAATAGAACTCCTAAAAGAAAAAATGAAAAGGCGTCAATTACAATGGCAAATTACAAGGTGAACCTTATATGTTTAGTGGACCCTCTTAATAATAGTCATTAGATAAATACCATTTTTATAGGATGGTTTGATCTAATAATCAATAAATAAAGAGTCCATAATGGACCCAAACATATAAGGTCCACTATAAAACCCATCCAATTACGACTATCAAACTTCCATTGAGGCCGCATTTAACATGATCTTGATGGTTTGTTGAGAATAAGGGTGGAAGTTTGTATTATCAAACTATTGGTAAATTTGTGAAATTTACATTAATGACCCAAAATGAATAGGATAAAATGATAAAATTACATTTGATCCCATATTTTATTTCTTAATTAGTGTTATAATATTACTGTTTGATGGTTTAAATAAATTGAGAATGAATATATATATATATATATATATATATATATAAAGCAGACAACAATTATTTATTTGGTGCACTCTTTGTATAATTTTAAAAATATCTCTCTTAAACGTATCGCAAAAATTACTTTCACATTTACAAATTCAAAAATAACTACTATTTATAATAAGTTCTCTAACTCCTCATTTTTTAAATTATTTTTAAATTTATTATCTATTTATTAAAAATTTTGAAAAAAATAAAAAATATAAATTGACTGGCACATAAGGGCCTCTTAATTTGCTAGTATTAATAATTGTGATGTCAATTAGATTTGGCTTGTTATAATCTTTTCTAAGAGATGCCTCTAAATATAAAAACATAAGGTGCAATTTGTTTTATTTGGTAAACAAAAAATTTGATGTGTTTTTTGCTCTTGACTTGTAAAACTTAGAGTTGCTTTTGAGAGCACATAGTATTTTTTAGAATTGACTTGTATTCCCTAAAATAGTTTTTTAAAAAATAGAGAGAACCAACATTTTAACCCTCAAAAAATTATATCACTAACAAAATGTCACCTAAAAGAAACTGAATTTACTTGTGGCTTTCTAAAGATCCATTATGTTTGATAAATTCACTAAAACGTCAACTAATTTTTATTTTTGTTAACAAAAATAATTCTTTTAGAGACTATTTTGTTAAATATATAATTTTTTTTAAGGGATAGATCGTTTTACAAAATCACCTTGATGTAAAATGAGCTATTTTTTCAAAGATATAATCTTTTAGGACTAAAGTGGTATATTTAAATATTGAGACTAGAAAGCAGAAAGCAGAAGACAGATGAAATGTTTGCATTGAGTGTATTCAAATATTGTTACATGGGTTTACATATTGATACATCATTGATGAACGTAACTAACTCTCTAAAAGCTTAACTAATTACATAACTAAAATAACTAACTAATTATAACAGCAGCTTTTATTTAAACCTTAATACTCCCCCTCAAGTTGGAGCAAATATGTCTAAGATGCTCAACTTGTTCATGAGTTTCTTGAATTGAGTTGCACTCACAGGTCTAGTGAATAAATCTGCCAATTGATGTTGAGATGGAACATGGATGAGTTTGAGTACCCCCAGAGTTCACTTTTTCTCTAATAAAGTGACAATCAACCTCCACATGTTTTGATCTCTCATGGAATGTTGGGTTGGATGCAAGATGGATAGCAGACATGTTGTCACAATATACTACTGCAGATGGCACTTTGATGCTGAAGAATTGAAGTGACTGAGTAAGCCAAGTTAATTCACTGGTTACATTTGCTAGAGCTCGATATTCTGCTTCTGATGAGCTTCTAGAAACAACAGTTTGTTTGTTGCTTTTCCTTGAAATGAGAGCTTCTCCAAGGAAGATACAATAACCAGAAGTACTCCTTCTTGTATCTATGCACTTTGCCCAATCTGCATCAGCATATGCAGTAATATTGAATGATGATTTTGAAGGGAAAAATATTCCTTGCCCAAGGGAACCTTTTAGATATTTCAACAGATGATGAATGCCATTTAGGTGAGGAACTCTAGGATTAGACATAAATTGAGCTAGCTTGATCACTGAAAATGTGATGTCTGGCCTGGATATTGTTAAATACATTAGTCTTCCAATTATTCTTCAATACAATGAAGGATCATCTAATAGCTCTCCATCAGTGGCACTTAACTTCAAGTTTGGATCCATTGGTAAGCTTGCTGGTTTGCAGGAAATGAAATTGATATCTTCAAGTAATGAGAAAGTATATTTCCTTTTGTTGAGAAGAATGCCAGTTGCAGATTTAGCTAATTCTAAGCCAAGGAAATATTTTAAGTCTCCTAAGACTTTGAGCTTGAAAAGTGATTGCAGCTGCAGTTGAACCTTTGTGATCATATCAGAACTTGGACTAGCAATTATTATATCATCCACATATACTAAGAGATATGCTACAGAGTTTCCAGAATTAAGTGAGAACAACGAGTAATCACTTTTGGATTGAATAAAACGATTGCTGATAAGAGTTGAAGAAAATTTGTGGAACCATTGTCTTGAAGCTTGTCTTAGACCATAGAGTGATTTAGTAAGTTTGCAAACAAGTCCCTCCCCCTTTTTAGGATGCCCCAATGGTAGGTCCATATAGACTTCTTCAAATAATTCTCCATTAAGAAAAGCATTATTTATGTCTAGTTGTAATAGACTCCATTTCTGAATTGCTGCTATTGCTAGTAAAATTCTCACCGTTGTTAGCTTAGCAATTGGAGAAAAAGTATCAAGGAAATCCACACCAGCTTGTTGAGTGTAACCTTTTGCAACTAGTCTAGCCTTATATTTGTCAACAGATCTATCAGGAAGGTATTTTGTTTTATATACCCATTTACACCCTATAGTATGTTCACTACTAGAAAAACTGCTATTACCGACGGATTCTTTTAATTATCGACGGAAAAATAACTTACCGACGGATTTTATCCTACGGTAATAACGTTGTCATAAAGTCTTACCGACGGAAAAAATCCGTCGGAAATATTTGTCGATGGAATTTCCAACGGATTTAATTAAAAAAATCCATCGATGATGAGCTTCAAATAATCCTCAACAAATTCGTCAGTGAAAATTTTTACCGACGGATTTTCAGTTGGTAAAATTTTACTTTAATTTATTTTTTCTAAAATTTTTTAAATTTACCGACGAAAAATTCATCGGTAATTTGTTAATTTTTTATTTAAAAAAAAAACTATTTTACCGATGAATTTTCCGTCGATAATATTAATCACGAAATTTTTTAAAAATAATTTTCCGTTGGTAATGACCGGAACCCAAAAAAAAATTATTTTTGTTTACTGACCAGCAAACACGTCCAGGAAATGCTCCCTGTTCTTGCAAAGTCATATTCCTCACATTCATTAAATAGCCTACAAAATGGAATTACCAAAAAAAAAAAAGGTTAGAATCAAGGAAAGAAAATAGGACATCTAGAATGAGGGGCTTGAAAATTGTTAATCAAGTCATACTGATTCCATGTCATCTTCAATATAATAGCATAGACAAACTAGAGACACACACACCTATAGTGAATCTGAGAAGATGAAATACTACACATTCCATTATTCAAATGAAAATTGGGAAATGGTTGATGTTACCTTTTAACTTCTTCTCTTGGCAAATTGGTAAAAAACATCCCAACATCTCCACACAAGAGTTATAACAGAAAAAATTTGATGTGGGCATCACGGGCGTGAGGCTGTGGGCGTCGCTGGTGAGGGGCCGCAAGACACTGGAGCTGTTGGTCGGTGAGCTTAGGCGGCAGAGACCAGCGGATGGGAGCTGGCGACGGTGCACAGGGGAAGGCCACGACTCAGAGAAACATCTGAGAGGAAAGAGACTTTAAAGCAAAAATGAATCAGGGAAGGAAATGACACTATCTTATAATAAGTACTTACCGACGGATTTTCAAATTACCGATGGAAAATTCATCCATAAAAATAATTTTTTTGAATATAAAAATCAAATAAGTTACCGACGGATTTTCAGTCGGTAAAATTAAATTTTAAATTAAATTTATCAAATAATTACCGATGGAAAATCCGTCGATAAAATTAAATTTCCAAAACTATGTTTTTGTTAATAATTATCGACAGATTTTTCATCAGTAAAAATAATTTTTAAAAATGAAAAAATTGAATTAGTTACAGATGGATTTTCAGTCGGTAAAATTAAATTCTGAATTAAATTTATCAAATAATTACCGACAAAAAATCCTTTGGTAAAATTAAATTTCTAAAAATATATTTTTGTTAATAATTACCGACGAAAAATAAAAATAATTTTTAAAAAATGAAAAAATTGAATTAGTTACCGACGGAAAATCCGTCGGTAAAATTAAATTTCCAAAAATATGTTTTTGTTTATAATTACCGATGGATTTTTCGTCAGTAAAAATAATTTTTGAAAATGAAAAAATTTGAATTATTTACCGACGGATTTTTAGTCGGTAAATTTAAATTCTAAATTAAATTTATCAAATAATTACCGACAGAAAATCCATCGGTAAAATTAAATTTCCAAAAATATGTTTTTGTTAATAATTACTGACGAATTTTTCGTCGGTAATGCGCGAGCCAAACCTTGCACAAAATGGCACGACGTATACCGGTGGATTACCGATGGAAAATCCATCGGTCATGACCAAAATCTAAAAAATAAAATTTTTGTCCTGATTTCCCATTTTCTGTTGGTAAATCCATCAGTAACATTGATGGAGAAAATCCATCAGTAAAATCCATCAAAAACCTGTGTTTTTCTTGTAGTGGTTTGTTTGGTGGTAAAGTGACTAATTTCCAAGTATTATTTTCTTCAAGAGCTTTTAATTCTTCATTCATAGCCCTTCTCCATTCAGCAAATTTTACTGCTTGATGATAAAAAAAGCGAGTTCCTGGAACAAAGATTGATATTCATTATGAATTGAGAATATGAAGGTGAAAGCTTGTTGTATATCAAATGGTTTTGAATAGGATAAGTGAGGGATGAAGATAGATTATTACAGACATAATCATTGAGATATGAAGGAGGATTGGAAATTCTAGTTGATTTTCTGATATTGGTAGCAAGTTCAGATGATACTGTAGGTTCAGGTTCAGAGGGTCCTATTTGTTGAAGTATAGGTTCGGGTGTCTCTCTTGGTGTATTTTCTGGTATAGGAAAAGGATTATGTTGAGGAATTGGATTGTTTGGAATGCACTACAAGAAACAATCGAGTTTCCGACGAATTTTACAAACGAATTTTTTCCATCGGTACTACCGACAGAATTATCGACGGAATATGAAATTTTTAAGAAACAAATGTTTTTTTCTGTTTCAGTCATTACCGATGGATTTTTCCGTCAGTAAAATTCACTCCAAAACAAAAAAATATGGTGCGCGAATTACTGATGGAAAAATCTGTCGGTAATTTTTTTTAATGATATTTTTTTCAAAATTTAATTTTACCGACGAAAAAATTCCGTCGGTATTATTTTTGTATTTTTTATTTGTTAAATTTGAGTTACCGATGGATTTTTCCGTCGGTAATTTGTTTTATTTTTTATTTTAAATAAATAATTACCGACGGAAATTTCCGTCAGTAATAGTTGAAGGAATTTTTCTGATGGAAATCAAAGGGGGCGCTTTTTTTTATTGATTACCGGCAGATTTTTTTCGTCAAAAATTCAAAAAATCTGCCGGTTTCGTTATGCGCATATGATAGCCACACATTAATTATCTCTTCACTCTCACACACACTCTCTTCACACTCATACACTCTCTCTCTTCACACTGTGTTCACTCTCTTCACACTCTCTGAACCGACCAACCCCAAGTCGCCAGCACTGCCCAAGCCGTGTACGTCGCTGTCGATGGTCGGAGACCGTGTCGCCGTCGACAGCACTCGTGGGTCCAGATCCGGCCACTCTCTCTCTCCTTCGTAGCCTCGGTCCTACCTCAAAGTCGCCAGTCTCTCTCTCTCCTTCACATCCTCGCGCCCGCCACCGCCGTCTCCATCAGGCATCCCTACACGTATCCCTTCGGACAGCTTGAGATCATGCTGATCGCCAAGCGACACTCGCGGGTCCAGATCTGGCCAGTTTTTCTCTCTTTTGCAGCCCTACCTTGAAGCCCCCTGTCACTGCGGATGGTCTTCGTCCTTGCTCGTGTGCTGTCCGTCCCTGTGCAGTTGCCATTTGGGGCCTCGCTGCAACAAACCCTCCTTTCAATTTGCAATCTCGCCTCTGGTATGCCACTATCAATCTGTAAAATTGTTCTTACGGTGTTTTAAACAATGTATGTTAAACATTGTATGTTTTAAAAAGCTAGAAATTGACTAGAAGCCCTCTAAGCAACATGCAATTAACCAAAATAGGCAGAAATTAACCAAAAACAACATCATGAAATAGGCAGAAACATGAAATTAATCAAAATAAAATCAAAAACATTATCAAATGAATTTTAAAAATTATACGAACACCACAGCAAAATTATAAAATGTATTTTTGATTTTCTGTAATTTTTTTATGATTTTTAAAAATCATGAAATTGAAAAAAAAATGAAAAAGTGGTCTAAACGATAGAATTTGACAAAATTAGACCCTACATCAGCCTCACGACTCTGTAGAAGCCTGAAAAATACTTGTTGATTTTTTTCCTACCCCCCGACCAATTTTTAGAGCATTTGGAGATAGTTGACAAAAACCGAAAAAATGCAAAACAAAAAAAAACTCAAGAAAAAAATTCAACTATGCTATGCTATGCTATGGAACATGTGATATGATGAATTTATTCTGCTGTATTATGCAGCAATCAAGATCAAAAGGACAATGCAAATTCCTCGACAATGGCGCCAAATTGACTAGTTGGCGTTGTGATTGGGTTGCTTAACAACAAGGTCAGTGATGCTACTTATTAAATAATTGGATGTTTGATTATCATTATCATATGTATATTTTATTATCTTACATAAACATATATCGTTGTCTTTAAAAGAAAATATTTGCCACTCTTTATGATCCTAGGGGAATTGATCAAGAGTTTCTTGAGGAATAATGCTAGTCAGTTGACATTTTACGGGTATGTGTCCTATTGGTCAAAATATCTTTGATCTGAATATTTCTTTTCTTTAGCTATGAGGAATTTTCTAACATTAATGATAAACTATAAATGCTTTTCCAGCCTTTTCTGTTTACAAGATGGTCTTAAAGAGCATGAGCTATGTGTATTTTCATTGCTATTGTTTAAGGTTAATAAAAAGGCAGGGTTCCTGTTGTTTGGTCATTTAGAAACCATGTTTATGCCAGTACCACCCTTTTATAATTTGAGAAAACTTCTTTTGTTTGTTTATCTTCTACTTTTCACTACTAAAAGTATGTTATCTTAACAGTTCAAGGGTGAGCTTTACCTTCTAGCTACGGACCAAGGCTACTTAAATCAGTTTGATCCGGTGTGGGAAAAACTTAACGAGATAAACATTATTTTTCTATGATCTTTTTCTATGATCATTTAAGCTAGTTTTAACTTTAGAATTTGTTGTCCTTATAACATAAGAAGAATTGGTTTTGCTTAAGTAATTAGTGACTGCATTTTATTTATTTTGAAGTTATTAATCTAACTAATTGCTTTTGTTACAGAACATCAAATTCGGTTGGAGTATTTCTTTGGAGGATATTATTATTTTGTGTCTTTTAAGGTAAGTAATTGTTTCTTCTTCTTATTTAAATGCATTTTTGTTAGCATAGAGACTTATGATTTCTAAGATAGAGTTGTAGGAAAATGGGATTGCATGACTGGGGGGAAGGGCGTAGAGGTCCTTCCCCGATTTTTTTGCATTGTTTGCTGTGGAGATTGATTGTGTATGCGGAGATTGCAGGATATGCATGTTGTGATGTTATAAGGGGGTGTGCTCTAGAACAGTTTTAGGATCCGTAAATGTTTGTTTGATTGTATTGTGAAATTTTTTTGACTAGATTGATACATGTATATATTGAAATTTATTTTTTGGGATGTCTTACTTTTCAGAGGAGTTTATGTCGAATTTTTTTTAATCTAAAGAGTGGAATGTTAATTTAAAGGGGGGTGCTGTCAAAATTTTGTTAAATTATAGAGGACAAACTATTTACCTAAATAACTTCTTCTTTTAAATAAAATTTTAATTTGAGAAACTTTAAATGAATTTCTTAGGTTAAATTACACATTCAAGAACCATGAGCTCTGCAAATAGACTATGGATGTATGACAAGGTGCACTCTAGTCGAAGGGGAATCAAACCTGAATTTTATGCAGGAGTTGAACAGTTTGTAAATGTGGCTTGTCAAACAGCGCAATTTATGAATGAGTAAAAAGTTAGGTGTCCTTGTGCTAGGTGTAAATGTAAGAAATATTTTGATATGGACACCATTAGATATCACTTGTATAAGGATGATTTTATGGTAGATTATTGGGTTTGGACTATGCATGGGGAAGTTGCCACACAAAATTTCGCACATGAAAGTGTCGAAAATACATATGTTGGAGGTTGTTCAGGTAGAGTTAATATTGGTGAGCATGTCACAGGAAACATTAATCGGGAGGATAACTCTAGACGATATGAGGAAATGATTTATGATGCAGTTGGTCCTCAAATTCATGCAGATTATGAACCTTTTATTGAGGCTCCTAATGCCAAGACTGAAAATTTTTTCTCTATATTAGAGACTGTAAAGGCTCCTTTATGGGAAGGGTGTATACACTCGGAGTTGTCCTTAGCGGTTAGGATGTTAGCTATAAAGTCAGAAGCTAACCAAAGTCAAAATTCATTTGACCAATGGGCAATATTGATGAGTGAGATTAGTCCACAACCTAATTCGGTTCCAAAGGATTTCTATCAAGCCAAGAAACTAGTGGCAAAACTCGGGCTGAAATAAAAAAAAATAGATTGTTGTTTGAAGGGATGTATGTTGTACTACAAAGATGATGCAAACCTAATGCAATGCAAATTTTGTGAAAGCCCTAGATTCAAACCAAAAGATCTGAAAATGGAAGATATAAGGATGTTCCCTATAAAAGAATGCACTATTTGCCCCTAATTCCAAGGTTAAAAAGGTTGTATGCTTCAATGAGTTCAGCACCTCATATGAGATGACACTTTGAGAATAAGAGAAATGACGGTGTCATGACCCACCCTTCCCATGGTGAAGCTTGGAAACACTTTGACCAAACTTATCCTGATTTTGCTGCGGATCCTAGGAATGTTAGGTTAGGGCTTTGTGCAGATGGATTTACTCCGAATAATCAATTTACTAAACCTTACTCCTAGTGGCCTGTGATTGTTACACCTTACAATCTTCTTCCTGAAATGTGCATGAAAGATCCTTACATGTTTCTTACTTATATAATCCCTGGCCCTAATAATCCCGAAGCCAAGATTGATGTTTACTTGCAACCATTGATTGATGAGCTTAAAGAGTTGTGGTATTCGGGTGTAGAAACTTATGATATTTTCATGAAGCAAAATTTCTTGTTGAGGGCATCATTGATGTGGACTATCAATGATTTTCCGGCCTATGGAATGTTGTCAGGTTGGATGAAGTAGGGAAAATTGGCATGCCCAATTTGTATGGAGGATACAAAGGCTTTCACATTGAAACATGGTCGAAAAAACTTGTTGTTTGATTGTCATCGGAGGTTTTTGGACATTGATCATGAATTTAGAGGTAAGAATGACGCATTTAAAAAGAGGACAATTGAACATGATGAGCCTCCTGAAAGACTAAGCGGTAATCAGGTTTGGCACAGAGTTAGAGGCTTTCCAAAGATAACTGAAATGGGTAAATCCATATGATTTCAGGATATGGGGTAGATCATAATTGGACCAAACAAAGTATATTCAGGGAGCTGCCTTATTGGGGGGATAATATAGTTCATCATTGTATTGATGTAATGCATGTAGAAAAAAATGTGTGTGATAACATCATAAACACTGTGATGGACATCGATAAGACTAAGGATAATGTGAAAGCAAGGAAAGATTTAGCAGAGTATTGTAAGCGACCTGAGTTGAGTTTACAGAAGTTACCAGATGGTTGTGTGTGTAAGACGAAGGCCAGTTACACACTAACTTCTATGCAGAAAGAAGCTGTGTGTAGGTGGATGCAAGTGTTGAGGATGCCTGACGGTTATGCCTCAAACTTGGGTAGATGTGTCAATGTTGTACAAGGACAATTTGTTGGCATGAAGAGTCATGATTGTCATGTATTTATAGAATGTTTACTTCCTATTGCATTTAGAGAATTATCACTCCTTGTTTGGAAGCTATTGACAAAGTTGAGTCAATATTTTATAGACCTATGCTCGTCCATTTTAAGGGTTGAAGATCTCTTAATTATGGAAAAAAAAAACATCCCTATAATTCTTTGCAAATTACAGAGAATATTTCCTCCCGGTTTCTTTGATTCCATGGAACACTTGCCCGTACACTTGGCATATGAAGCACGGGTGTGTGGGCTAGTTCAATACAGATGGATGTATCCGTTTGAAAGAAATATTGGAAGTTTCAAGAGAACTGTGAAAAATAGGGCTCGAGTAGAAGGTTCCATATGTGAGGTCAAAGAATTACCTGACGATGCTTATCAAGTGAATGATCCAATCCCCTCTCGGGTAGTCATTGATACAGGAACATTGCCAAGTTTACGATCCAATTCGGGTGAGGTTGAAATAATTCACTCTTCCAATGATCAATTTTTGAGTGAACACAACGAAAGTGATGGTAATGATAATGACGAAGAAGAAGAGGAAGATGAGTTCGAGGATGATGTTGAGACTGAGAACGATGAAGATAGTCCTCAACTTTCTGATTAAATATGATGTGTCTACTACTCTTATACTTATTACATCATTTTGTTTAAAATTATCATATTATTTGGTTTTTCATACATTATTGTATATTTTTCAGATATGGCATCTAAAGTGAAAAACAAGAGCAAGGGCAAGGGCAAGGGCAAGGGTGTCCCAATTAATCAAACAATCTCCCCTCCCACTCAGGCATCTACCACAGCCGCTCACATATCCACTTCTAGCCCTTCCATGCCACCACCCCGTACCCATCAGGAGTTTATCGTGGTCCCTATTCCTAGGAATGTGGCTGGAGTGGTGCCTTCACCTCCACCACTACCGGCCGATCCTGTCCCCACCCCTACACATGAATCAGAAGGGGGTGCTGAAAACAGGGCAGTTAGTGGCTCCTTGGCAGGGTAATCAGGACATGGGTCCACAAGGGAGCAACGGGTGTCCCTTGTACCTCTCGGTAAGAATAGGTAAGTAATTTAATTGTTCAATTTATGAATCTTATTGTAATAATTTGAACAATATATAATAGCATTATATTTTACTATTTATTATGTAGTTGGCATCCAACCACAAGGGCCATGCATGAGGTGACACACACCATCCAAAAACTATATGAACAGCTGATTGAGTCATTCGAAAATTTGTCGAAGGATGAGAAGTTGCACTGGTATAATGAGTGGAAGGTAAAATGAAAAAGTTTTTTAAAAAATGTGTGATTTGCTTTATAAACTGCTTTTGCTTTCAATTACATTTTTTTTCCATGCGTAGAGTCACTTCATCATCCATCCTAAAGATGAAGATTACATGTTTAAGCTCTTTAAATCCAAGGCAGCTCACAGGCTGCAAGATATGTACATCGACATCCAAGAATCGGACGAGACCCCCAAGTGAATGACTCAGTCTAGCCTAGACTATTTGTGGCAATACTGGAGAAGTGAGATATTTAAAGAGAAGTCTCTCAAGGCTAAGGCAAGCAGAGCATTGCAAAAGGGTGGATCCGTTCATTGTGGTGGTTCAGCTACTATAGAGTCTACGCGTTACCAGATGGTTTAGTCATTATTTTAAATATCTTTTATTCCTATTGTTATATTTATATTTTCACTTACTAATATTGTCAATTTTCACTCAAAATACAGGCCAATGAGGTGAAGAGACCACCCACATAGAGTGAGTTGTTCAGAAAAACTCACAAGCGCAAGACAGACAAGACATGGGTCGATGCTCGCTCAAAGAATGTTTGGGTATATATGTTCTGAGCATTCATTGTTTGTATATATATTTAATTTATTACTTAACATATTTGGTAAATGTTTAATTAATTTTATTCTCTTATAGAATGCCTATGAGCAGCGATATCAAGAGGCTACGACCCAACGAGAGCAGAGGATTGTAGCTGGTGAGGAATGCCCACCGATTGATGAGGATCGGTTGTGGCAAGAGGTAGTTGGAGGTCCTTACAAGAACTGCATCTATGGCATGGGGTCATTTTATGCTAGTAGTTTGTCCTCTGCCTCTGTCACTGGGGCATCTACAGGCACTGGATCCACTGCAGAGGATAATGATGTCCGTGAGCAAGTTCACCTACTCAATGCAGAACTTCATCGTATGCAAGAGCAAGATGCAGAGAGACAGCGCCAGTTGCAAGAGATGCAAAAGAAGATGGAGGACAAGGAAAAGGCCTTGCAAACAGAAATAAGAAAGCAGATGAGGGAGAAGGAGATAAGACTAAGAAAGCAGATGAAGAAAGAAATGGTGTCTTTGTGGAAGAAGATGCAGGCAGGCTCCTCTGCACTACCAGACACAGATGATGATGATGGTGGTGGTGGTGGTAGTGGTGGTGATGATGATCATGATGATGATGATGCTGATGACGTCTCTTGACCTGAGTTATTTTTTTATTTATTTGATTGTAGTTAAACTATTTCTATTTTAGTTGGACTATTTATATATATACTTTATAGGCTTTCTGACATGTTAATCTATTTTACATTTTGGATCTAAATTTATTGCATTTAGTTTTTATTAAGTAATTTTTTTACAATTTTTCATTATTAAATATCCAGGGAATTAATGAATTACAGAATGAACTATTGGCAACAAGTTCAAATTATTGACGGATTTTTCCGTCTGTAACATATACAAAAAAAATTAAAATCTATGTTACCGACGGATTTTTCCGTGGGTAACACTATAAATTAAAAATTTAAAAATAAATCGTGAAAATAATCGATGGATTTTTTCGTCGCTAAAATTAAAATAAATAAAATTGTAAACTAAATTCTGAATATTACTGACGGAAAAATCTGTCGGTAATTTACTAAAAAACCATCAGTAATCCTCTCGCTCTGACGAATTTGGTGACAAATTTCGACATCTATTTATTGACGGATTTTTAAGAAAAAATTCCATCGGTAATTCCATCGATAAAATTTATCGACGGATTTTTTCGTCGGTAATAATTACCGATAGATTTTCCCGTCGGTAATAATTACCGACAGATTTTTCCGTCGGTAATAATTACCGACTTCATTATTACCGGTTAACAAAATCCGTCAATAAATCCATCGGTAATTGAAATTTCTATCGGTAACAGCTTTTTTTTCTTGTAGTGGTGATTCTAATATTAGGATGACTATCTGGAAGAGATATGGGAATCGAGTTTTCAGTAAATAAATCATCAATTTGAGACTGATTTGACTTGGATGGAAAGGGTATGATGTGTTCATGGAAAATCACATCTCTAGAAATGATAAATTATTTGGTTTTTAGATTGTATAGCCTGTAACCTTTATAGCCTACAGGGTAGCCAACAAAAATTGTGGGATCAGCTCTTGGACAAAATTTTGTTCTTGTGGCAAGAATTGTTGCAGCATAGGCTAAACAACCAAATACCTTTAGCTTAGAGTAAGTTGGCTCCTTGTTAAAGATAATTCATATGGTGTTTTGAAGTTTAATAAGGGTGTAGGAGTTCTATTTATAAGAAAGGTTGCTGTGAGAACACAATCACCCCAAAAGAATTTTGGAACTTGGGACTGAAAATACAATGCCCTTGCTACATTTAACAAGTGTTGGTATTTTCTCTCCACCACTAAATTTTGTTCAGGTCTATATAGACAAGAGAATTGATGAATCACACCTTTTTGCTGTAAAAAATCTGTTAAGGCCAACTACTTTGCATTATCTGATCTAATTTGCTTAATTGTGACTTTAAATTGAGTTTGAATTAGGTTGAAAAAAGTAACAATACAAGTAGTGGCTTCGGATTTGTTAGATAACAGATATATCCATGTGAAACGTGCACAGTCATCAACTACTATAAGAAAAAATCTTTTCCCATTATAAGTGGATGCATGATATGGTCCCCATACATCACAATGTACAAGGTCAAATGGAGCTTTGGACATATTATTATTCGAAGTAAAGGATAATCTTCGAAACTTTGCAAGAGGACAAACATTACAATGAGAATCCAGATCAGAACAATGTAAATCTAGTGTTCTAGACATTTTCTATAAAATTTTATTTGAAACATGGCCTAATCTAGAGTGCCACAAATGTGTATTTGAATGAGATACTTGTGAAACAGCATTGCAAGATTGTGGATGAGTATCTTGTTTTAAGACAAACAAATCTCCAAGCATGTCACCCCTCCCAATCACCCTCAAAGATTTGAGGCCCTGAATTAAGAAATACTTTTGTAAGAATAAAACCATCATTGATGAGTGTTTGAGTAAGGATGCAACAGATATGAGGTTAACTTGGAATTGAGGAATGTAAAATACATTGTAAAGTGTAAGATTATCATTTAATTTTATAGTACCAATTGAATGGACAGAGATTTTATTACCATTTGGTAAAGTTACTGAAAAATTTGATAAAGGGTTTATGTTGGTGAATAATGAGATATCACAAGAGACATGAGATGTAGCTCCATTGTCCATGATCTAAGAAGTTGAATTAAAAGAATTTGAGTCAGATGTGGTAAGAACCATACCTGTAGGAATGAGAGATTCTTGATTCTCATTAGGTTGAGGGGCCTGAGAGTTGAGTAATGTCATCAATTGTTAGATTTGAGAAGTAGTTAGTTGGACCGATGTTGTTTTAGCATTAGGAACAGAAGTTGAAGAAACTTGATTGACAACTTGCTTTCCTTTTCCTCAGCCATAACCTAGAGTAAATCCAATAAAGTGATAGCATTTATCCATCGAGTGACCAAGTTGATGGCAGTGAGAGCGTAAGGGACGATCCTTTTCCCTTTCTTAGGATCATTTTTCACAAAACTTTTCTAAACTTGAAATACAATTGCAGGCTGTGTGGAAGAGGAGGAAGAACCAATGAGCCTTTGCTTTTCTTCCTGAGTGATTAAAGCAAGAACTTTGGTGATGGAAAGGAGTGGTTCTATCAATAATATTTGGCCATGAATTTGAGAATATGATTCATCTAAGCCCATCAAGAAATAGTATACATACTCAAATTGAAGAAAATCCAAGAGTGGTTTGGAACCTTCACAATTGCAGCCTAAAAAGGGCCTAAAGGAATTGAATTCTTCCCAAAGAACTTTCATTTTGGTGAATATTGTGTGACTGACATAGTTCCCAATTGAAGAGTAAGAAGTTCCCTCTTTAACTCAAAAATACAAGGACTATTTCCATGTTGAAATCTGTCACGAAGGTCACTCCATAGTTCTGCAGCAAATTCAGCATAAACCAGAGAAGAAGCAATGTCCTTGGAAACTGAGTTTAGGATCCAAGAACTTACTATATCATTTATGCATTGCCAAGATTTGAACATTTCAGGTTCTTGCAAGGGGTCTGGTCTTGGAATTGATCCTGTAATGAAGCCTAGCTTGCATTTACCATTAAGAGCCATACGCATCGCACGACTCCAAGAATGATAGTTTCCTTCGGTGAGAAGTTGTGATACCAATACTAGATTCGGCTGGTCCGAAGGAGGAAGATGGTAAGGGTCAAAGTTTGAATTCGCCATTTTTGAGAAAATGAACACTGAAGAACAGTGATGGACACTGAAGTAAGAAACTTCAAGAACAAGAAAGAAAAATTGACACTAAAGTAGGAAACTTCAGGAAGAAAAGCAGCACTGAAGTAGAATGCCTTCTGGAGCAAGAATGACTGAAGCAAATTTTCTTTAGGAACAAGAATGCGGAAGCAAGATCAGGATCAGGAAGATTAAATTCCTTCTGATACCATATTGAGACTAGAAAGCAGAAAACAAAAGACAGATGAAATGTTTTCATTGAGTGTTTTCAAATATTGTTACATGGGTTTATATATTGATACATCATTGATGAACGTAACTAACTCTCTAAAAGCTTAACTAATTACATAATTGAAATAACTAACTAATTATAATAGCAACTTTTATTTAAACCTTAATATTAAAGCATGAACTTGGCATAAAACATAAAACACATTTGCTTTTGTTAACAAAAATGGAAGTCAATTGACCTTTGGGTGAAGTTGTAGATGAAGTTAATCCTTTGGGAGCTACGGGCAAATATAGTTTCTTTTAAGGGGCTATTTGAAAGCTATATAATTTTTTGTAGGGAAAAAATTGTAGTTCGATTATGATAAAAATGAGCATTTTTAACGATTATGGACAATTAAAATATCAATAAAAGCGTTGTCAAGAAAAGTAATTTTGACATAAAGTGATTATTGAAAATAGCTATAAACTTTTTTCGACAATTAGTATATGTTAAAAATACCCAAAATATCTCTTTTGCTTATTTTCAACATGTATCAATTGTCAATAAAAGTTTATAAAGAATTTTCACAGTCAGTTTATGCCAAAATTATTTTTTTATAACATTTTTATTGACATTTTAATTGTCAAAAATTGTTAAAAATACTCATTTTTCTTGTAGTGAATTCTCCCAAAAAAGTAATATGATTTTACTATATTTTATGAATTTAAAAGTAGAAATTATTTTTTTTAATTTTTATATTGATTACAATCATTTAAAAGTTCTTGTGTGTATTTGATATAGCATGTTATATATATGCATTATTATATATAAAAAACTATATAATATTAAAATATTAATTAATAAACTTATACTATCAAATAGTATTCGGTTGTTGTTTCTGGGATAGAAACACGGAGATACTAAAGACACAAACTTATTTAGTGATGGAGATAGGGTACGATGACAAAAAATTTATGTATTTCCGGCCCTTCAAAAAGTGATGACAGGATATGAAAACAGAAATTTACCATTTTTCTTCCAATAATAGTCTTGTACATTCACAAAAGATGATGGTGCTGAGGGGTTCGACAGCTAGTGATGACGGTCCAGCAGGGGCACATATGTTTTTTACCATATATTTGTTATATTGTATCGTATCTCTAAATAAAATATAGAGATAATTATCATATTTTTTACTCCATAACCAAACTATCTTCATTATTCAAAGACAATTACCGAACTCTACCTAATAGATTTAGGATGTTTATGTTTTTCTTTTTTCACCAAAAGAAAATAATTGTAATGTTAAAACAATTGTTGTTAGTGCGCTTGTGGCGACAATGATTCTTAGTGACTTTTATATTCTCGGACAGTATACTTATTCGAATTGATGATCAGTTTTTTAAATTATAAAATGTTGTCATTTTTGTTAAACGAAAAAGACGTAGCAAATTTTTTTTTATTTAATGAAATATTTTTAGAATTTTTAGTTGATCTAAAATTTTTTTTGTATTTGGTTAATAGTATTGTATTACTCTTTGTCGTTATTTGGTTTTTGTTGGTAGGGAGAAAAGAAAGGGCTTATGTATTTAGTCCTTACTTTGATCTCTAGTGTTGTTTCAGATGCCTCCAACTTCTTTAAAATTACAATAACCCCCTGAATAATCGTGCTTTATAGATCCACCCTCCCCATGTTAGAACCCTCGCCAGTTTATTATTATTATTATTATTATTATTATTAGAAAAGGATGACAACAATATGAAAAAATGTGTCATGCCATGGAAATAGACGACAAGTTCCACTGTTTAGCCCAATATCAACGCCGACAGTGTTGGATTCCTCCCCTGCAATCACTTAAATAAAATCCACTATGATAAAAAAAAAAAACACCATTAGATTTGTTTTATTTATTTATTTACTTTTTGAGTAAAGGAATTTTATGTCAATTAATTTGGTTAGCAAGAAAATAAACTTATTCTGTGGTCCCGCAGAAATTAAAATATGAAACGAGTTTATTCTCTGTAAAATTTATTCATTAAAGGGTTGATACACAAAACTTGTTCAGTCTATGATGTAGCATGCCATGTTACGCTACAATTCTTGAGCAATACAATGTTCCAATACTTATTTTTTCCCCAAAGTTTAGAATAACGTAATATAAAGGAATTGATTTCTTGAATATAAGAAGCAATTTATTGAATCTTTTCAAAACAATGCAATTGGATGTCAATATATCAATTCTCGTGACGCATCAATGTTATAATACACCATTTAATTAACAAAAACTTAATCGGGAAATTAACTTGTCTTATATTTTAACTCTTAAAAGATCACAAACATAATTTATTTTTTTAAGGGATCAAATTATTCACATATAATATTCATAAGGACTAAATAGAATATTTATTTTTTTAATGTAAAGTTTTGCTTTTGTCAAATATTAAACATGCCCACTTTACTTATTTATTTATTTTATTATTGTCCACTTTTTGCGGCAATGACAAATTTCTTTTCTACTATGTAGATTATTGAAGTGGCAATTGTTTCTCTTAGCAAAACCTTTTTCACTGGTTTATTCATTAACTCTTTTTCATATAAAGCTTTCCCTTTTCCAGTATTAACATTCCCACAGAACTTTGGCTCAATAATATCTGAGATCTAGTCCTGCGTAATCATGGAGTTGGCTCTCCAGGACATTTCCTCACTTGCAATCTTATCCTTCTTCCTTTTCTTGTTGACGGTGTTAAGCATAGTCTGGAGATCAAAAACCAAATCATCAAACTCCAAGTTGCCACCAGGACCCCCAAAACTGCCTCTTATAGGCAACATTCACCAGCTTGGTTCCATGCCTCATCGTAGCCTAGCAAAATTAGCAGAACAATTTGGTCCTCTGATGCATATAAAACTAGGTGGACTTTCCACCATAGTGGTCTCTTCTCCTGAAATGGCCAAAGAAGTAATGAGGACACATGACACAATCTTTGCAAATAGGCCTCACCTTCTTGCTGCAGATGTCATAACCTATGGTTCTAAGGGCATGAGCTTCTCCCCTTATGGAAGCTATTGGAGGCAGATGAGAAAGATTTCCACTTTTGAGCTACTTACCCCTAAGCGTGTTGATTCATTTCAACCAATTAGGGAAGAGGAGGCATCAAATCTTGTCAAAGAGATTTGTTTGAGTGAAGGGTCACCTATCAATTTGAGTAAGATGATCAATTCATTGTCCTATGGCTTAACATCAAGAGTGGCCTTTGGTGGCAAATCCAAGGATCAAGAAGCATTCATAGCTGTTATGAAGAATGTTTCCAAATTAATTGCTGGTTTCTCTATTGCTGATTTGTATCCTTCCATTGAAGTGCTTAAAGTTTTAACAGGATTGAGGTCCAAAGTTGAGAGGCTACATCAAGAACTAGATAGGATCCTAGAGAGGATTGTCAGAGATCACAGGGAGAAAAGTTTCGAAACAAAGGCATCAGGGGAGGATATGGTTGATGTCCTTCTAAGGCTTCAGCAGCAAAGCAACCTTGAGCATGCTCTCTCTGACAACGTTATCAAAGCAACCATTTTGGTTAGTATTGAGATCAGAAATCCCATAATTGTCATTAGATAGGAGTGCAGTAAAAAGTTATTGTTCATTACGTTCATGTTTCCATTTCTTTCAGGATATCTTCGGTGCTGGAGGCGGTACTTCAGCAAAAACCTTAGAGTGGTCAATGTCAGAACTCGTCAAAAACCCAAGGGTGATGGAAAAAGCACAAGCTGAGGTAAGAAGGGTCTTTAATGGAAAAGGGTATGTAGATGAAGCCAATATTCATGAATTGAAATACTTGAAGTCAGTAATCAAAGAAACCTTGCGTCTACATACTCCTGTTCCTTTTTTACTGCCAAGGGAATGCACTGAGAGATGCGAAATTAATGCTTATGAAATACCAGCAAAGACGAAGGTAATTGTTAATGCTTGGGGAATTGCAAGGGACCCAAAATACTGGATTGAAGCTGAGAAGTTCTGTCCAGAAAGGTTCCTTGATGGTTCAATTGATTACAGGGGTGCAGATTTTCAGTTTATTCCATTTGGTGGTGGAAGGAGGATATGCCCTGGCATTACATTTGGCATTGCTAATGTTGAGCTCATGTTGGCAAATTTGCTTTTCCATTTTGATTGGAAGTTGCCTAATGGGACTAAGCCTGAAGAGCTTGACATGAGTGAATCGTTTGGTTTGTCTATTAGAAGGAAACATGATTTGCAGTTAATTCCTACTATGTATCATCACTCTTCTGCTAATTAAATCCGCAATGAAGGAATTCTTGTTTGTGCTCCCAATCAGTGGCTACCAGCAAACCAAAGAGCGAAAAATATTGTGCTGAATTGCTGATATCTGACAATTTATTACTCCATCGGATTAAAAATAATTATTCAATTTTAAATGTGTAAAAGAATAAAGAAAATAATTAAAAGAATCTTCATATTAATTAAATTTAGATATATTTTAGAGTAAATGTTTAAATTGGCTTTGACAATTTTACTAATAGATAAATTGGTCTCTAATAAGAAATTATTAGTATTGATGTCTTTCACAATTACAAAAATAGGATATTATATGTCATTAACAATTTTATTGATAAACAATCGGTCTTTGACAATAAAAATTTAGTATTGAGATCCCTAATAATTGTAAAAAAATGACATATAGGTCCCTCACTCATAACTCCCTTAGGAGTTATATATATATATATATATATATATATTTTAAACTTTTAGTTTGTTGATAGTTAGTTTTAGTTTACATAATTGCCTATTTTGCATATCATTGGGTTCAAATTTTTGCATGATTACACTCATGTTTAACCTTGCATTCTAGTTGTGTTTTTCATTGATTTTGTAGCTTTTTAGAAGAAAAATTAGGGAAGCATTTGAGTTAGAAGTGCAAAGGAGCAAGAATTGGAGCTGAAAGGATGTTAGAAATCCATGTTGGTGCATAGGTCCAGAAACTGAAGCCATGCTACAACGTGGGTTACTTTCAAAATTCTCATTTTTTCACTTAAGTTATGCTTCAGTGTATCCATAGCCACGTTACAGCTTAGGTGGACTGGGCCTCTATACTGACTTTGGTAGCCCATGATTGGCACAAAACCTAGGAAAACATGTTAGAAGGGGCATTAGAATACCAAATAGGGAAAGAGGATACTAGAGCTTGGAGAGCAAAAGGGGAATGAAGCTTCAAGAGCTTGAGAGAGAGACTTCTCTTGGGGTTATTCTTCAACTTTTGTATTTTTCTTTGTTTATGGCTTCTTCTCACCTTTCTTTCATATATGTTATTTTTATTTCATTTTCCATGATTTGTAACTAAACTCTTTGGCAAGTGTGATTTATGGAGGCTATGCGTTTGACATTATGCTAATGTGAATGAATTAAGGCCATGTTCTCATTTGATAGTGAGCACTGTATTTGAGCTTATCTATCTTGAATTGTTTGATCACCAATTTAGGATTATAGGGTTTTTGCAAATTTGAGAGAAGTAAGAGTCATGCCTATGAATGCAATGTCATGATTTGAATGACACCTAGAGATAGGCAAATATGATTCATGTGGTATCGAAGGGTTTGAGAACTACTTGTAGACTTAAGTATCCTAAGAGATTAGGTGCTTGACTTTACTTGGGTGGCATTATAATCTCGAGAAAGGTTTTGAATGACATGATGACTGTACTATCACTTAATTAAATTTGGACAAGATATATTGATATTTATGTTGCATTTTGTTAATACATAGTTGAAGTAAATCACCCTAACATTTTACTACATCAATTCTTATATTGCTTTTACATTTTTGCACTTTAGCCTTCAAATTTCTGTTGATATCATCTCTTTGCAATTGTTCAACTTTTTATATAATTAACTGAAATCAGTACTTGAATTATCCATGTAGGTATGACAATCCTATCTTTTACTCTATCACTTGACGACCTAGTATACTTGTAAGTGTCAGCTTTGGGAGCGATCATTGACTTACTTGCAACCTATTAAGTATTGACGTAAACTTTAATTATTGATCTATGTGATATTCAGTAATCCCAATCAACACTAACTTAAACACACTGTTTCTTTTTTTTTCTCTTAATTTCTTTGCAAATTACCCCCGTCCCCCAAAAAAAACATTCAAATATTTCACCGTACACATTATAAAAAAAGAAACCACTAGCTCCAAGCTTGTTGTTCAAAGAAAAGAATCATATTTGAAATTGAATTTCTTATATTTTATCACCACCTTATTCTAAAACACTATATTACCATATCATAAATTCATAATCATGAGAGTATCACTAAAACACCAACCTTACGGTATGTAACAATAATCAAGAGGAGTTTCACTTAACTAATGACAGTATCAAGGCTGTGATCATGGTAAGCATATTTTTACATATTCCAAAATATTGATGCGCAGGCCATAAGGACTAGTAACTTGTGTGACTTTATTTATATGCTGATGTGTTCATGTATAATTTATGAGAAATTAATGTTATTATTTATAACACTTTTATCTTTCAATTAATATTTAAGATGTATGTGCTTTAAATATTAGTTAGGAGGTCTGGTTCACTCTAAATCAATTTATATTACTAAGAAGCAAAGCTGAAGTCATTATTTGACACCAAATAGGAGTAATTACACACCTTTTTATAATAAATAGTAGTTTTTGTACTATTTTATGGGCTTAGCTTGTCTTTTTCTCTCATGTTAGTTCCCTCTCAATAATAATAATAGTAATAAATAATCTTCATTTTATATCTACACAACATTATTCTTATTTATTCTGAATAAAATATGGCACAACTTGTTAGAAGATGTAATTGCTATTAGGAATTTTGATACGTTTGTTAGATTAGTTGTTAGTTAGTTTCACTCATTGCCCGTATAAGGCTCTATCATCTTGTATTACTCATCTTTTGTATCATTAGTAAAATTTTCAGTTTTACATTCTCTCAATTATTGATCTCTTCTCTCTGGTCATTATGAATTTCAACATGGTATTAGAGTCATTCAATATGAATTTCAATATTCGTGTTCATCAAGATTTCTGTTCTTTGGGATTATTGTTGAGATTGGATTTGCACTTTTATTTGGTAGGTTTACTGGTTTCAATTTTGTTAAGAGATATTATTGTGTTTGTTAGATTTTCTTGAAGCCTCAGATATTGGTTTGGATGGTTCCTATTTTGTTTTCAATTCTTGCTGGATTATTGAAGTTTACTTCTCAGATTGGGATATTTGGTTGTTAACGCCTCTTTTTCTTTTGATTTTACTTCTGCTTCTTGTTTAAGGGTGGTTAAGCACTTGTTGATTAGCCTTTGTTGGCAATTTGCTTTCGTCATAAGTGGTTGAGCATCAGATATAGCTTTTGCTCTTAATAGTTAGGCTTTATTTTAGCTTCTTCCTTTGTTTATAAGGTGGTTAAACATTGATTTAGATTCAGCCCTATAGCTTGTCTTATAACATTAACCATTCATTGACAGTCTTATTGAATATAACCTTTCATTGAAAGTCTTATTGACTATAACCTTTAATTTGTGATTGCTTCTGCCAAGTGGTTAAGTTAGAAAATCTTTCACTTTTGCTTGAGTGGTTAAGTATTTGTTGATGATATTCCTGGTTTGGGCTTGTTGGCGATTTATCATTTCTCTTGTGATGAGTGCCATGGAGACGTCAAAGAAGAACTAGCCACCACCATTATTGCGTTCATTCTACATTGTTCATATGATTACATTGTATTTTCTAATTATATTGTATTTTTCTTCTCATTTTGATTGTATTACACTTTCATTTCAAGCTGGAGATAAGGAAAGTATGTATCTTCCAACTTGCGAGGGGGTGTTATAGGATGTAATTGGTATTGGAAATATTGATATGTTAGTTAGATCAGTTTCATTTATTGCCTATATAAGGCTTTATCATCTTGTATTACTCATCTTTTGTATTATTAGTAAAATTTCCACTTTTACATTCTCTCATTTATTGATCTCTTCTCTTTAATCACCATGAATTTCAACACAACTACAAAAATATATATATATATATATATATATATGGCACAAGAATGGGCTATTGAATTTATTTTTTGTACTAGCTATTAAATTTTAACTTATACGTGCCTTGGTAAAATTGTGTTAATAGAATATAATCTGCATTGGACACTATGTCAATTGATACTATATCTATTATACCCCACAAATATAGAATCCACTTCTTTTTAATAGTGAATGAAATATGAGCTATCAGTGTCAAATATCCATCAAACTATGAGTCAGCAGAGTCTCATACACCTATAATATAAGATTTCTGGCATTGGTATCACGACATGTAATTACCAACTTATATGTCGTCATGTACACCATGCATATTTCAACACTCCGTTTTTTATCATTGTGTTGCTTTGCTTCCTTCTATTTTCATTGTGTTGGACAAAGTCCTTTCACCTATTGGTATATTCTGCTTTTTTTCAGGTTCAATTTTCTTGCTTTTTCTTCCGGAAAATACTTATGCTTTCTGAGTTGTCTTTGTACTCCAGCAATATCTCCGTGAATAAAATTCATCTGCCTCATTTCCCTGTCTCACTTTTTGTCCTTAAAAATTCCAATCAAACTTTGCTAAGTATGAAAATCATTGATAGTTGAAAGAAATTGATTGGATGAAAAATAAACAAACAAAATTTTAGCCTTTTTTATTAGGCAGACATGGAGTGGGACAGAAAAAACAAACAAAAGATTTGAAACCATATCTATATACCCATATGGCTGTTTCTTTCAATTCCCTTTTATAATTTTTCAAGTTTTGGAAGTATGTCTTTGTTTCAATTGAACTTGATCTCATTATTTCCTTGAAGGACAACTTTGGAGGTGGAACTGAGACATCATCTACTGTCACAAATTGGAAAACGGCGGAGATCATTAAAAATCCAAGAGTATTGAAGAAGGTTCAAGCTGAGGTAAGAGAGGTATTTGACAAAGAAGGAGAGCCTAGTGAACGTGGCATTAAGAAACTGAAATATTTGAAAGCTGTTGTGAAAGAGGCTCTAAGATTACACCCTCCTGCTCCTCTTCCCTTCCAAGGGAATGTGGACAAGCCTGTGATATCAAGGGCTATCACATACCTATCAAAAGTAAGGTCAATGCCTGGGCACTTGGAAGAGATCCAAATCATTGGAATGATACGGAGACTTTTTATCCCGAGTGGTTCATTGATAGTTCTGTTGACTATAAAGGAAATGATTTTGAGTTCATTCCATTTGGTGCTGGAAGAAGAATATGCCCGGGCATGCTGTTCGGTGTGGTCAATGTTGAGTTACAACTTGCACTGTTATTGTATCATTTTGATTGGAAGCTTCCTGATGGAACAAAAAATGAAGAGTTGGACATGACTGAGGCCTTTGGAGCAGTAGTTACCAAAAAAGAGGATTTACACCTGATTCCCACTATTTAACGTCATTAGGCTTCTGTAGTGTAGGAGCTTTACAATAAGAAGAATGAAACTAGTTGTCAATTTAAATAAGGGTTTGTTCAGCTTTTTGCGCTTGACTTCATGTGAACGCGAAATTGTGTTATGTATTACATGAACAATCAACGGTAAAGGAAGAAAGCTGACAGTGAAGTTTTTATTCACTAAACCTTCCAATGTGCTTCTGGGATAGGGGATTGTCTTCGGACATTGGCATACTTGCATGGAAATCTGATATTTAATATAAAAAATTCTAATACTAAATTTAAACAATAAAAAAACAAAGCCTAACTGCTCAAGAATAAAGATGAATAGAGCTAAAGAAAAAAACAAAGGAAAGTACAAAGTTTTGTGCAAATGACTTGACCAAATAATATAGGTTGCCATGGTGACTCTCGTTCATCTCCCCACCATAGATCTAAAACTAGGAATACAAACAGCTAGCCATCCGTGAGTCGGCCCATTAATCCACCACCTGCATGAGTTTGGATAAGATAATTTCATAACCTGTTAATTCGCTCGCTTTTTGGCCTTCTCCACTTAACCTATAGGCTAAACCTACGGGTTAGCCGACCAATAGACATGTCAAAACGGGCCTGGTTTGTCGAGTCGGTCCGCCAAAATCATCATTTTTAGTGGGTTTGGCTGACTTTTTGAGCTCGCCAAGAAATTTCAACCCGCCTAACCCACCCCGGTTAACCCGTGGGTTTAGGCAGGTTGGGGCAAGCCAGGATTGTGGGCCAAAAAAGAAAATTTAAAATTTATTTATTGGTAAGAGCATATGAGCATATGAAAAATTACAAAACTTGCATATTAAGCATTATTAGACAAGCCCAATTGTCCAAAGAGTAAAATGATATTTGTTTTCCAGGAAAAAAAAAACACAATATCGCTACACTATTTTAGTACACTATGACAATGAGTAAAAACCAAAAGGTTAAAACTTAAAGACTCTATTAACAATAATAGTTTTTAGTTAAAGTTGGTGTATATTTGTTATGAGACTTGAAAAATTAGGTATACATAAATAAAAAATATTTTTTAAAACTTTTTTTTTAAAATTCTTTCAAAACAATAAAAAGAATTTTTTAAAAATTTTTTTTAATTTTTTTTGGTGGCTTTATAACCCGTCACCAGACCTAAAATGTAAATTTGAGCTAACTATTTCAACCTATATTTGTTTGGCTGGGCGGGCTGGCCTATTTTGACACCTCTACTGACCAACCTATTAACCCAATTATTTTTCCTAACAAAAGATATATTTGAATTGAGAAGATATTATAACACAACTTGTAGATGTGGCGTAGTGGTAAGTGTTCCTTGTAATTAGACTTGGTTTAGTATTGTTGTGACTTTAAAAATTATGCTCTCAAAAAATCATAATAATATTGTTTTATAAAATAATATAAAATTGCTCCCAATAAATAGGAGTCATTGAAGTAGTATTTGATAAATATATTATAAAGTTGCTCTTCAAATATACAATAACTATAATGGTCATAAATATTTGTGGGAGGAATAAATTAAAAAAGTAAAAGTCTTAGTTAATCGGAGGATAAAATTGAGTTTTTATTAAATTTAATGATTATATTAGTTTTTGGATTTTTTTTTCAAATTTCAGAGCAGACTCTAAAAAATGCCCTGTAAGATAAAGCCAGGAACAAAAACACCTCAACTTTTTAGTTTATCAAACAAAAAAAATTGACTTATATTTTTCATAAGTTAGAGTATCAAGCCGAAGAACATTACCAAACCCACTCTAAGTTAGAGGATCATGGTCCAACTTCTGTATAGGAAAATTTCATGAGATCAAATTTTTACGGTGAAAAAAAAAATAAAAATAAAAATCGCTACATGAACCAGCTACAAGCTCGTGACTGGATTGCATACTCACCTCTATATACATCAAATCGAGGCATATATATTTCAAATCCTAATGATAAGATATGTGGCTACTCCTGAACAAATTAAAATTTATTTAATACCAAGTTATACAAAAAATGTAGTTCAGGCACAACTTAGGTCATTTCACAAGGAATCGCTAGTACCCAGTTGGAAATTGAAGGGTTTTGTTTGCCATAAATTAATAAAATATTAGGAAAAAACTAATTAAATAAATTACATGCACAAGGAGTTTCTACAGATTTAGAATCATGCTATCACTGCCTCAAAAGAATAATTCACAAAGGTGGTTATTTTAAAAAATTCACAATCACATAATTAGTGATATAATTCTACTTGGTAGTCAAAAAGTCACATAACAAATTAAGAGTTTACTAACATGAATACCAGGAAATCACAATCGGAACCCCTATATGCTTATGAAACTTAAATACCAATCATAATAACCTAATTCTTATTAGAATTAATTCCAATCCTTTTTACTAATCAAATACACCTTAGACTATCAGTTAAACTATGCCCAATTAGAACCCTAACTATGCATGACATTCATAATCGCAAACATGCAGATAATTAATGTTGACTCTCATAAATATAATTGCTCAATCGATACAAAAATATAAGAGAGGGAGGGAGGGAAAGAGATTGGAAAGTCAATCATTGATGAAAAAAACATGATATTGGTATCATTTGTAGAATTAAGCACTTACCACTAGGCCAAAAGCTATAGCTGTTAGCATGGGTGTAACCTTATTTCCTTAAAGGGTCAGAACCACATGTAGCGTGAGGGGTTGCACCTATTACAGGCACTATGAGCTTGGATATTAAGCCCATCTAATTCTAAAGGTGATGCTAACTAATTAAAATCAATAATCTCCCCCTAGTGTCAACAAGGGATTTGAATCCATGATCTTGCTCTGATACCATTTATAGGATCAAGTGCTTATCAATAGGCCACAAGCTATGGCTATTAGTAAGGACACAACCTTGTTTTCTTAAAGAGTCAAAATCAAATTTAGTTTGAGGGGATACACCTATTACAAGCACCATGAATCAGTATGTTAAGCTCATCAAATCCTAAAGGTGACACTAGCTAATTAAAGCCAACACCATTGGATTCAAAATTTTGTACTTTACAAAATCCCCAAGCAAATTGAAGCATTTTCAGCCAAATATAGGATCCAAGGTTTTCCATTTAAAACTAGGAAAAGGCTAGGGTTCATCATGGTTCGAAGAGAAATTATCTATCAATTCTTATTGTAAATCCACAATTCTGGTTTCCACATATTCGAAATTTGCCACTCTAAAAAAGCACTAAACTGATTTTTTTCCGAATTGGTCAAGAATCTCGATTTGGGTTTCAATTCAATTCACGATACACAGATAGGGTTCATCGATACTCAACCATTTTACATAGTCTCAGTGTTGATTTATTCAAGGCAATACCAGTAACAAAACACCTAAACTAATGTTGGGTTTAATCGGTTCGAAATCAAAATTCCAATTTGAGAAATTTGGGGTTCATGTACATGCAACTTTAATTTTAAAAGAACATTTAATTCGAAAACCAAAAACATATAGAAATCACGGCCATAATTAGGAATTACGTTGGCTCTGATATGTTAATCAAGTGGCCTCAATGAACTCAAGAGGGGGGATGAATTGAGTTCTCAAACTTTTTCTTGATTTTCACACTCTAATTTCTTTTCAGTAAAATATAAGAAATTGAATTGAGAACTTAATCGAATTGATTAGAGTGCAATATATTTAGAGTTCTAATTATGTAAATGAACAAGATGTTTAAAAATAGTCTTGCAATAAACTTAAAAAGATAAAAGAAGAGAGAATGCAAACTCAGTTTATACTAGTTCGGTCACCTATTGTAGCTTACATCCAGTCCCCCAAGCAACTTGCTTGAGAGTTCCACTAACTTTAAATCCTTTACACCCGAAGAGCACTCTTACATCGTAGAATCCCTCACCCTTTGTGTTTGAGTCTATCAAGAACTAAAAGATACAACACTCTTATTCTAACAAGGGATGCCCCACCTTTGCACACAAAACCAATAAAAAAATAATACAAGAATTCACTCTCTAACTAGAAGAATGATTACAAATTGAAGCACTAGAAGGTTTCTCAAGAATAAGTATATTTGACCAATTATTGAACAAAATAATTGATGAATGAAAATGATTGTTGAAATGATCTTTGCAATATGTTTTTGTCTATATTAAAAAGTGTTAAATGATGTGTATTTATAGACAAAAATTCATGTAGACCATTGGGGATTAATCTCAAAAGATGTGTCTCTTCAAAATATACTCATTTGCACATTTCTAGGCTTGGTAATCGATTATATGAATTAGTAATTGATTACACAATTCAAATTTTGAACATTGGCAATGGTCAAGTTTCTGGTAATCGATTACAGGGTATATGTAATCGATTACAAGGACCAAAATTTCGAATTCTAGGCACATGAACAACATGGTAATCGATTACAACAATTCCAAAAATTGAAAAACCAAAGTTTTAACACACTTTAAGTCACTTTTTCATTCTAAAACCATTTTGAAACATCATTTAAACATTTCCTTTTAAATCATACTCATATTTTCACAAATCAAAACAAATTCTCCATTAAATTCTTTTAAATCAAATTTTCCTTAGATTCAAACTCATTTCTTAGATTAAAACTTTGATTAACTTATTAAGGGCCAAATAAACTTATTAACCGAAAATCTTAATTTGTCTAACCATGTGACTTGATCATTTGATTTGTTCATCTTCAAGAAATTCCATGCTCTTGTCCTTCCATCTTTTTGTCATATGCTTTTTGGCATCATCAAAACCTACAACATAATATTCACATGATACAAATTAGAGGATTTCAAATATATCATGTGATATAAACAACAAATAAAATCCTTATATTTCAAGCTCAATTTAATCCCGAGTATGACATGTGCAATAACAATTAGAAGATTGAATTAGAGTTATTGGGAAGGATTGAGGACCAAAAAAGACATTAATTCATTGTCATTTATCAACCTGACAAACAAAACATAAACAGAAGAAATTAGATAGAACTCAAACAAAGGATTTTAGGAGATTTATTCTTCCTATTTCATAGTAGATATTCCCTGTCACGGTATCAATAGGGCAACCAAGCATCTTATATATAGCTAGGAGAAGGGCTTCTCCATGTGTTAATAAAACAATGGTGGGTAAGGACCATAAACATACCCACAAAGAATAATGTTTAATAATATTTAGCCCAATAACAATAGTTATCACAAATTTAGGTTTAAACAATAGACTCTAATTATTTTGAAATCTAGTTAATCTGGGTCTCAATTAAATTCAATATTCATTTATGTTAGTCCACAAAATCATTTAAATAGAATCATAATCTCTTAAAAAAATTAATTTGAAAAATTTAAACAAAATCTTTGTCATTTTAGAAACATGGAGTGTACAAGTGTATGTTAGATCAGAAAGATAATTTTTCAGAGAAGGTCACTTTTTATCCACAAATAAAAAATAGGTTTAATTATATTATAGGTTTCTATAGTTTCACTCAATTTTCAATTACATTCCTATAATTTAAAAGCTCCTAAGTAGGTGCCTATAGTATATGAGATTTTTCAATTACATCCCTACCGTTATAAAAAACCATAATATTCTTTGGAATATGGAATATTCTATTAGAATATGGAATATTTCATTTCCATCTCTCTCTTCACATAATGGCAGGGGCTTAATTGAAAATTGACTGAAACTATAGGGACCTAGAGAATAATTAAACCTTTAAAACCTATAAAGTTCCAAATCATTGTTTTACCATTCTCTAAGTTTATAATAAATAAATAAATGAAAGGAAATTTTATCAGTACTGGTATTCAACATTTCAAGATAAATTGTATATACTAAATCAAAATCAAAATCTTATACACTATGAAAGAAATCAACTAGCCAAAATTATTGGTTTTTAGAATGACTTGTCATTATTTTTTCACTTTCAGATAGATTAGTAGTCTCCACTGTGATGACTTATCTGATCATAATCATTATACTTGTTGGTTTCTAACATTTAAATTAATTATTTCAAAAGGTTTATTCATCTATTTATTCAATCTTTCTATATTTACTCTCTAAAAGTTTTATTTGGTTTGATCTTGATTAAAAACTTTTAAATGTTATTCTAATTATTACAACTTTTAAACAAAATGATGTCATTAAATAAAATTGATATTATTTGATTAAATATCATTGTTATCACCAAAATCACCTTTTGATATATCTCTCTCATAAATCATGCTTTGATTCCTCATTTATTTCCTTTTAAATCGAATAGGAGTTAATTGCATACATTAAAAAATATATGGACGTTGAAGTATATGAACGATGAAGAATTGATTTTGGTATCCCATCGCTATAGTATATGGACTTTGATGTTCATAAAAGTCTTCCTTTTACACATATAAATAGCTTGCCTTGTATGATAACAATATACATAGACGAAAAGTCTTGCGTTATTTTTAGCTAGTTATGCACACTATCATTCTATTACTTGGGTTATACATCAAAACATATTTTTCATTGTAGTTATTGTGTTCCTGATTAATATCAAAAGAGTCTGCTGTATCTTGAGGGATTTTTGTACAGTGAAAAAATAATCCTTAAAGACAGTGCATAGTACACCTCAAGTTTAACAAACCTCCTTTTCTATTTTCTTGTTTTCTTATTTTGCAGAAGTAAGGATCATATATTTTAACAATGCTTTGGTAAATTTTGGAAAAACAATATATTTTGGATGAATATTTTACAGAGAGCTGTTAATATTTAGTGTGAAAAGATTGCACCAAATTTCACAGTGCCAAGTATAGTGTTATACCAATGAAACTAATTGCAGGAAGAAGAAATACTTAGGTGCATCTACAATAAGTGAAAATATTCGTTTTGATTCATTCATTAATTGATACATAAGTTTTATAGGTTATTATTATTTCTTATTTTCTCTATATTTTTAATGCAAATTTGATATGTTAATTAATAAATAGAGTAGAGTAAATATTTTATCTTGCTATAAGAGCATATAAGAATTTCTTTTATAGGAAGATTTTTTTTGTATGATTATATTCACACAAAAATTGTCAATTAATTATTTTGTTCCCTTGATACCCTTACGAGAGAGAGTGTTAGTGAATAAATTAATTATGACAGACAATGTTGGAGTAGATTAGAATGGTAATATTGTAAAATATATTTAAATTTACTCTAATTTCAAGTTCATTCAATCATTTCCTCAATTTTGATGTAAAATATATTTTATTATTCTTCAGGTCCCTATAGTTTCACTCAATTTTAAATTAAGTCCCTATTGTGTATGAAAATTTTCAACTAAGTCCTTGCTGTTATGTGAAAAGAGAGATGAAAATGAAATATTTCATATTCTATAGAATATTCTTTTTTTTAAATAACGGCAAAGATCAAATTGAAAATTTTCATTCGTGATAAAGACCTACTTAAAAATTTTTAAATTGTAGAAATTTAATTAAAAATTAAGTGAAATTATAGGGACTTGAAGTATAATTAAACCTAAAAAATATAATCAGAACAACTCGAGCAAGACCCAATAAAGTAGCATGACTAGAAATAAGAACATAAATTTAAAAGAAGAATGGGTAGAGAAATATATATACAGAATTATTCTAATTGGTCGGCTAAACCCAGCCTACATTTCTTTTCTTTGTGATTTTTAATTTGTATCGTGAAAGTAACAACTTTGATTGGACATAATTTTTTTTCCCCAAATCACATAATTAATCTGTATCTTCAAAGCTAAGTGAGGCCAGTACCTTTGATTGGACATAAAATATTAACTATTCAAAATGTTTCAAATTGTTCCACTACCACCTAATAAAAAAAAAAAGATGCGTAGAATTATAAGTATTGACTTTTATCAGCATGATCGGTCATACAAAATTCCAGCGTTGCGTTTGTTAAAATTCGGTTGGGAAAAAGTAAAAGTTTATTTTTTTTTTGGGATAAAAGTGATTCACTTTTATAAGAATTAATTTTAGTAAAATCGAAAAAATATTAGTTTTTATTTTTCATCTCACATTAAATTTTTTAAACTCAATTTTTTAACATCTTTTCTAAAAAATAAATCCTTCAATAATAATTTTTTCAAAAGCAATTCGCTTAAAATCTAAATCAAATGGACCCTATATTTATCTGAATGCTTATTTGATATGACTGTAAATATTCTAGTATTATTCTCTAATTAATTATATATTAATACATTTTGAATGAGTGTTGAAAACTCATGTAATCATAGTATATAATAATGCATTTTGAATAAGTATTAAATAAGAAAATTAAGACTAACAAAAATAAAAGAATTGCTAACTAAATAACTTAATAGAAACACTAAATTGAATTATACTAAAATATGAATAGGGATAGTAATAGATTAGACCGTTTGTAAGAAGCCTTTGCCCTAACCATATTCAGCATAGTTTGGCCTAGCATATCTAGCAAATAAATTAGAGTAAAACTTTTCAAAAAAGCCTTCTTAACTAAATAGGTTAGATTTCAGATAATGAAAATAGCTCATTAGGCAAAACAAGTTGGTCTATTATTATTATTTAAAAAATCCAATGATAATTGAAACATTTTAAACTATTTTATTTAATAAGCCTTTTAGCCAATTTGGACTATTTTCTTCTGATATATTTGTAAATCCTTGAGTTATTTAAGAGTAAATGTTTCAGTTCTATATATATATAATTAAGTGGGTTTGTGAATAAGTTTCAAGTTAGATCAAGTTTTCAAAAAGATTAGGCTAAGATCATAAAAATAACTTATATCATATAATAGGTACATGTTAAAGTTATCTTTTGGAATATAGGTCAAGCTTATTTAAGTCAAAATCTACTGTATAGATTGACATATTTCCACCATTAGATATGAAGTTTACTATACTATATAATTAATTGTTTCTAAAGATTTTTACGCTGTCTTTGTTATATTGATGTTATTCTTTAAGGCTCAGTTTTGTGTTTCAGATTTTTAGAAATGTTAAAGGATATACCATTAATCTAATTCATTAAAGCTGATAAAGTGTGGACTAGTTTTTTTTTTCTTTCTTTCTATATTACATATATTGTGGTGCGGCTGATGTGTTTTTAACTCTCTCTTTTGTGATATGTTAATGTATCATATTTTCATCATTGATGTGCTCAAACAAAACTGCTACAGACGAGTTTATCATCAGATAGAGGAAGCTAGCGTTATTGTCTTCCTTGCTTATCAATCAATATTATTTTAACATATCAAAATGAATATTTTATTAAGACACATATTTCTTTAATATTAAATGCGATAGCTTAGTGTGATGAGTAAAGTTTGCGATTATACCCTTTGATCATGATAGAGTGAATGTTTCAATAGATTATTAATTTTTAAATGTTAAAATAAAATTTTTATTTTTATGATTGGTTGGTTCAAGCAATTTAAAATGGAAAAGATCCGTCCGAGAAATAAGGGAGAGTAGAACATCAACAGATCAATTTGTGGACGGCAATATGCTGATCTAGTATGTGTCAGGGACGGATGAAAGTTCTACAAGATAAAGGCACACATGCCTCCATAAAAATTTTAATCTCTTTTAATAATAATATTATATATATATATATATATATATATATATATATATATATATATTGTTATTTTATTAGATGAGATCAAATAACAAAATAAAATATAATCCAATAATTTCTTGTTAAGTTATATGTATTATTTTTGTTCTCTTCATCAGAATTTTTATACATCTGGCACCGGTTCGTGTGTTCCTATGCAATTTTAGTTTGAGCTCGTTGGTGGAATCTAGGTGTCAAATAGGTATGTTAACCTTGGATGAGTCGTAAGGTATCTACGATTTGTATGTTAGATGAGGTGTCATGTATTATTAGTGAAAGATGTTACATGTTGCTCCTGAGACTCCTGAGCTTGATTGCTAGTAAGGAGAAATTGAACTCGTGAAAAAAAGAAAAATGAAAAGGCGTCACGGCTATCGAACTTGAATTGAATATAAAATCTGAAAGATTATAACTAGGACCAGTTTATATCCGTGAAGAAGATAAGAGCAAATTGTTTCATTATTATTATTAGACAACAATATGAGAAAGTGACATGCCATGGAAATAGACGACAGAGATCCATTGTTCAGCCCCATATCAACGCCGGCAGTACTTGGATTCCTCCCCTCCAATCACTTAAAATCCACTGTGATAAAAGACCCATTAGATTCGTTTTATTTATTTACTTTTTGAGTCAACAACCGTCTCATTTCCTCGGCAATTCTTTTATCTCTGATAATTTGGTTCCCAACAAAATAAATTTCTTCCATAATACCTCAAAAATTAAAATATAAGACGGATTAGTCCTCTGTAAAAATTTGTCCATTAAATCTTAATGGGATGACATGCAAAACTTGTTCAGTCTATGATGCATCATGTCATGTTACACACTCACACCTCTTTAGCAATGCAACATTTTAGTATTTATTTTTCCCCCCAAAATTTAGAATAACATAATGTAAAGAAAGCAATTTCATAAATACATGAAACAATTTTTTAAATCCTGTCAAAATAATGCCATTTGGATATCAATGTCAATTCTTGTGACACACCACGTGCATATTTCATTAATAAAGGTTTGATTAAGTGACTAATTTATTCTATGTTTTAATTTTTGAGAGATCATGAATAGAATTTATTTTCTTGAGGGATCAAATTATCCATGTTCAATATTCTTAAAGAACTAAATTGATTATTTATTCTTCCTTTTTCATATAAAGTTTTGCTCTTTTCAAATATTAAACATGCCCACTTTACTTATTTATTTATGAGCAGTGTTATTTGTATACACGAGGTGTGAGATATAGTGTCGACTTACATCTCATTCATTGTTAGATTGGACGTGAATCTCATTCCAATAGAGTTCACACCTCATTCAATAGTAGATGATGTGTGAATCAACATAATGTCTAACACTCTATGAATAAAATTATCATTTCTCTTTATTTATTTTATTGTTGTCCACTTTTTGCAGCAATGGCAAATTTCTTTTCTACTATAGAGATTATTGAAGTGGCCATTGTTTCCCTTAACAAAACCTTTTTCACTGGTTTATTTATTTACTCTTTTTCATATAAACCTTTCCCTTTTCCAGATTCCAGTATTAATATTCCCACAGAACTTTGGCTCAATAATATCTGACATCTAGTCCTCCGTCATCATGGAGTTGGCTCTCCAGGACATTTCCTCACTTGCAATCTTATCCTTCTTCCTTTTCTTGTTGACGGTGTTAAGCATAGTCTGGAGATCAAAAACCAAATCATCAAACTCCAAGTTGCCACCAGGACCCCCAAAACTGCCTCTTATAGGCAACATCCACCAGCTTGGTTCCATGCCTCATCGTAGCCTAGCAAAGTTAGCAGACCAATTTGGTCCTCTGATGCATATAAAACTAGGTGGACTTTCCACCATAGTGGTCTCTTCTCCTGAAATGGCCAAAGAAGTAATGAGGACACATGACACAATCTTTGCAAATAGGCCTCACCTTCTTGCTGCGGATGTCATAACCTATGGTTCTAAGGGCATGAGCTTCTCCCCCTGTGGAAGCTATTGGAGGCAGATGAGAAAGATTTCCACTTTTGAGCTACTTACCCCTAAGCGTGTTGATTCATTTCAACCAATTAGGGAAGAGGAGGCATCAAATCTTGTCAAAGAGATTTGTTTGAGTGAAGGGTCACCTATCAATTTGAGTAAGATGATCAATTCGTTGTCCTATGGCTTAACATCAAAAGTGGCCTTTGGTGACAAATCCAAGGATCAAGAAGCATTCATAGCTGTTATGAAGAATGTTTCCAAATTAATTGCTGGTTTCTCTATTGCTGATTTGTATCCTTCCATTGAAGTGCTTAAAGTTTTGACAGGATTGAGGTCCAAAGTTGAGAGGCTACATCAAGAACTAGATAGGATCCTAGAGAGGATTGTCAGAGATCACAGGGAGAAAAGTTCCAAAACAAAGGCATCAGGAGAGGATATGGTTGATGTCCTTCTAAGGCTTCAGCAGCAAAGCAACCTTGAGCATGCTCTATCTGACAACGTTATCAAAGCAACCATTTTGGTTAGTATTTGAGATCAGAAATCCCATAATTGTCATTAGATAGGAGTGCAGTAAAATGTTATTGTTAATTATGTTCATGTTGCCATATCTTTCAGGATATCTTCGGTGCTGGAGGCGGTACTTCAGCAAAAACCTTGGAGTGGTCAATGTCAGAACTTGTCAAAAACCCAAGGGTGATGGAAAAAGCACAAGCTGAGGTAAGAAGGGTCTTTAATGGAAAAAGGTATGTAGATGAAGCCAATATTCATGAATTGAAATACTTGAAGTCAGTAATCAAAGAAACCTTGCGTCTACATACTCCTGTTCCTTTCTTACTGCCAAGGGAATGCGCTGAGAGATGTGAAATTAATGGTTATGAAATACCAGCAAAGACTAAGGTAATTGTCAATGCTTGGGGAATTGCAAGGGACCCAAAATACTGGATTGAAGCTGAGAAGTTCTGTCCAGAAAGGTTCCTTGATGGTTCAATTGATTACAGGGGTGCAGATTTTCAGTTTATTCCATTTGGTGGTGGAAGGAGGATATGCCCAGGCATTACATTTGGCATTGCTAATGTTGAGCTCATGTTGGCAAATTTGCTTTTCCATTTTGATTGGAAGTTGCCTAATGGGAATAAGCCTGACGAGCTTGACATGAGTGAATCCTTTGGTTTGTCTATTAGAAGGAAACATGATTTGCAATTAGTTCCTACTATGTATCATCACTCTTCTGCTAATTAAATCTGCAATGAAGGAATTCTTGTTGTGCTCCCAATCAGTGGCTACCAGCAAACCAAAGAGCGAAAAATATTGTGCTGAATTGCTGATATCTGATAATTTTTTACTCCTTCTGATTTTAAACGTGCATAAGAATTAAGAAAATAACTGAAAGTATTTTAATATTGATAAAATTTATATATATTTTAGAGTAACATCTAAATTGGCTCTAACAATTTCACTATCGACAAATTGATCATTGATAAAAAAAAATTATTATTGTTGAGGTCCCTCAATTGTAAAAATAGTACATTATAAGTTATTGACAATTTTATTTATGGACAAATTAGTCTCCAACAATAAAAAACTAGTGTTAAGGTCCTAACAATTATAAAAATAGGACATATAGGTTTCTGATTTACTTGTAACATGTTAAATGTTGATGTGAATTTTAATTATTGATATATTTGATACTCACTAATCCCAATCAACACTAACTTAAACACATCCTTTCTTTTTTCCTTTCTTTGCAAATTTCCCTAAAAATGTTCCAATATTTTACTTTACCCATTAAATATCAAATACATTCTGTAGCACTTAGACAGGACTATTCTCATTATATATAAATTTTATGGATGACATATTTTTCACAATATTATGTTTTAACATAATTATAATCTTATTCCAAGAGATTCAAAGCTTAAACGATGTGAAAAATAGTTCAGAAAATTAATTGTTATATGTTAGAGACTCAAGAAAGCGCTAGCTAGCATAAGAAACCAAGCTTATAACATCAAAAAGTCTCATGCATGCTCAAAAGACTCAATAATCAATGAAGGAATATTTTTTTCTCTTGAGCAAATTGTAATCAAGATCTTGTCACGACCCAACTAGAGAACGTGATCCGCGCATGAAGGATTGGATCCTCATGGAAGCCTTTGATAACGTGATTGGTTAATATGCATAAATAAATCGAATATATTCAAAATATCTCAAGTTTAACTAAACTTCATAATTCTGAAAATATTTTCAATCATAAACCATGAACTGCGTAAAATCCATAATCTGGGCCAAAGTCAAACATAATTAAATAAATAATTGAAATTATGAAATTAATTAAAACAATATAATGTATGTCCAAAATTTTGTCTACACAATTATTGGAGCACTACTAAACTGATATAACCAGCAGTAAACTCCACTCCAAAGCGAAGCTCACCAAGGAAGTTGTAGCACTACTAGGGAGGATCCTGTGGAACAACCGAGCCTTGTGGCTATATATGTAGGAGAAGGAAAAGAGAGGGGTGAGTTCATCAAAACTCAGTGAGTGAGCCTCCACTCACAACTCACAAGGGATAACAACAAAAAATACATAACATATACATGCATGCAACTGATATAAAACATTATATATATAAAATTATATATATATATATAGACACACACACATATAATTGTACTGGAAACAATAAATTAACTAAATCCATGGCAATAACTAGTAGAGAAGTAAAAATTGTTCTGTACATAAATATCTGAGCTGAATAGCTAACTCTAAGCCAATAACTAATCTGATGATCACCTAACTAGGTTCCATAAATGGAAATCACACTGGTTTCCTTACTGTGGATGAGCTAGTCCTCTTGTTGATCACTTAGTACCAAGGTTAACGATCAATCTTGTAGCTGTTAACTTGTTTATCCGTTTCTCACTATTTATTGGCTAAAATTTAATAACAACAAAATTTACTATTCTTACTATTCATATAAAACTAAGTTTCATGAAATCTTCTAACTGATAAAATAAATCTAAATCATATATACAACAAGTAAGGTCTCACGAGTTTTCTAAAGTAATAATTGTCATGATAACTACAAAACATTAATTTTCTAAAATTTCTATAATCCATAAAAGCATATTTCTTGGGATAAATCATAAATAATTTTTATAATATGCGAAAATAATAATAATGATCAAAAGAATGACCATAAGCTTAAAACTACTCACTGTTGGTAGCCAAGAGTGTGCTTCCGCCAACAACTTGACTCTGGAGAGTTGGAATGACACCGATAGCTGTCAAACAATATATTAAAAATATAAACAATTTGACTTTATCACCCAAACTGAGTTTGGGATGGTAGAGAGGAAAAATATTATGAGAAAGCCATGCATGACAGTTCCAAACTCACAAACTAAATAAAAAGGGAAAAGAATGAGCTAAATTCCATGAATATCACTTACCAGAATAAGTTAATTAGAGAAAGTTGAGACGAGCCATGCTTTTCTCTCTAAGGAAAAATCCTTGGGTGGCTATGGTTCTTAGAAAAAAAATATTTTGGAGTATTATGATGTGCCAAATATGTACTAGTAAACAAAATAAAATTTGAGAATGGAACCGTTAGTGTACGTGTACACAGTGATGAAAAATGGGTTTTGCTATATACATATATATATAGCCACGGAATAACGCCAACTCTTCTACTTGTAGTGCTATTCTCCTAACACACACACACACACACACATACAGAGATATATAGTGCTACCCATAGTGCTAGTACTACCTAACATATAATAATAATAATAATAATAACATGATACCAATCATGCTTACCTAACCGTGCATTACATATGTATAATATAATAATATCAACATGCTACATATATATAATAATATAATATTAATAACATCAATAATAATACTAATGGTAATAATAAGTACTAATAATGCTAATAATAATAATGATGATGACTTATATACCACTAAACTCCATATATGGGACATCATAGATCTTCAATCCACAAAAGAATCAACTTTGAAGACATACTAAATGGTGAAAGAATTCCTTATTAGAGTTATGGAAGAAAGATAAATACGAAGATCAAAAACTATAAAGCAACTTCAGAAAGCACACGTTCAGAAATCGTGCTAAGCCAGCAAAAATGGAGGGAAAATTTGATTTTCAAATTAAAGTCAACTCTCTAAAAAGTATTGACAGTGACATATTACTTTTATACTTGGTTAACGTCCTCACCTTCTAGAAGAAGAAGGTTAATCCAAAAATCACGTTTGATAACATTACTGAACATGCAAAATGCAGCGCTAACACAACTCAGCTACTTTTCTAGAGGATAGTTTCTAGAACACAAAAAGAAGATCAACACATGTCAAGAGAAAATGAAATCAGGAGTAAACGACTACTTTTGAAATCAAAGTATAAAAAGAAGAGACCTTCATACATGAAGAAGACTTTTGGACTTAAGACTTTCGTGTAAGATCTCTAAAGCTCTTCAACACTTATTTCTAAAAGTTCATTACATCTTGTAATCAGTTTCTGTAAAAGTCTTTTTTCTAGCTTTCATTAGATAGCATTTTCTTCTAGGACAAATTTTAGAAAGAAGTCATTCAAATTTTCAATTCATACACTATTTTATTCCCAAAAAAACTTGAGTGTATTTTAGTTGGAGTGCACCAACCAAACCAAAATCCTTGTACCTTGATCCAATAGTGATCAATGTGAAGTTATCTTCAAAAGGTTAGCAAAAAGGCTACTTAGAGTGAGAGTAAATTGAGACTACCACTCACTAGATGTAACTTGAGAAGTCTATCCAAAGACTATCTCACTTTCTCTAGGTTGAGAAAGAACTATTAGTTAAACTCAATAGATTGTTGAGAACTAGATGTAAGTAGTGTTGGGCGAACCAATATAAAAATCTCTGAGTAATATCTCTTTATCTCTCCTCATCTCTTTATCATTCAGCATTTCTGTTTATCTATATTATATATTTGTTTAAAATGACTTCAAACAATTTATGAGTATTTCACTTAGTTCAAAAAACTTTCTAAACCTTACTAACAAAGATTTCCACCACCTTCAAGAGAAAAACTTGATAGGTCTTGATTACTATTTTAGAAATCAAGAAGAAGTGTAAAGCACGATTCAACCCTTTCTCGTACTACTTTTAACCTACAATTATGCACTCAAAGGTGGCTGGTTATGGATAGCAGCACAAAGTCAATGGCTGTGGTGGTGTTGAGGCTAGCAACATCATAACAAAGTATGAACAAAACTGTGGCAACGTGGCAATGGTGGCTCTTCAATGGCGTAAGCTTGAATCGACTAAGATGCGAGTTGTTAATGGACTATGGTGACAATGCTTCTTCGACCACAAGCGGCGCAACCTTCATATATCCGTGGCTGCCGCATCTCAAAGTGGTGGAGTAATGCCAATGGCTAGCAGATCAGAGCGATGACATTGTGGTTCCAAGGTACACTGTGCCTTTATCATGCTCGTGGTTTTGTGGCTCTATCATGGGGGTCTATTGTTGTTATTGTTACAATCAAAATAAAAGTGGGCTAATGGGGTTGATTGGGCCTAAATAAAGTAGAGTTAATGCTCATTTTAGTCCCTCACTTTTCACTCATGAGTCATTTTAGTCCCTGACTTTTAAAACGAGTCAAATCAGTCCCCAATATTACAAAATATGAGTCAAATTAGTCCCTTATTCCACTTTTATTTAACATTTTATCAATTAGATGATGATATGTAACATTAAGTTATATATTATCATATTATGTGTCATTTAAAGTAGAATGGGGTTTAAAATAATTTATTTTGGTATCTAAAATTATACAAAATGAGTCAATTTAAAATGTATAATGAATATTTAAATGACTTATTTTGTATAATTTTAAACATAAAAATAAGTCATTTTAAAATATATTCTACTTTAGATGACATATGGTATGTCAAGATATCACATAATGTTATTAATCATCATTTAATTGATAGAAAATTAACTACAATTGGGTTAAAGGACTAAAATGACTCACATTTTGTAATGTTAGGGACTAATTTGACTCATTTTAAAAGTCAGGGACTAAAATGACTCAATAATAAAAAGTGAGGGACTAAAATGAACACTAACTCAATAACACTAACTCAATAAAGTAACATAATTAAGAAAAGTTGGGCTTTGAGGCAAGTGTTACATCTCGGTGAAAGGAATATAAGTAGCAAGCCGTGCAAATTGTAAGCCGTATCAATAGCAAAGCAGGGACAATTAACACAGTCGAGATTGTGGGTTTAAAATGCAAGCTCAAAGTCGTGATAACCATTTGGGGCCATGATACAAATGTAACTGCAAGCCATACATGGGGTTACCATGGACAGTGATTGGGTTAAACGGTTGATATAAAAGGATCAAAGAATTGGAAGAGGGGTACGACAAGTCACATATACAACTATTACTACTTGTTTTGTCTTAGATTTCTTTTCTTGTTTTTTAGGTGTAGTTTAGTTTAACCAAATGTAAGCTTCTATTTTCAAGTTATGCTTCATTAAGTTGATGCTCTACAATCTCAGTTTCCATTAATGAACTTCCTACTTTAATTTCTGTCCAAAGCTTATTATAGTCTAGTGTTTAGAGAACTTATAATTAAGTGATAGATTCTTCTCCTTGATACATTCGCATGCACTTTGGGATCAAGATAGAAATTGTGTTCTCGGCTCAGCTATTAGCATAATTGCCGAACCAAATTTCTTGGCAACAGTTATCTTATGCTCTTGTTTAATGTTGCCCCTTTTAGGATTATTATTATTATTTTTTTCTTTGTAATTTTTTCAGGTTTGCTTTGTTTCTCACTTTCGCTACATCCACGTTCATGGGATCTTCAGGTTGGTGATCATCTCGTTTTGTACTGCTAATTTTGGGCCTCTCACATAGAAATGCCAATTGAACAACTCGGTAGTCAAAAGTTTGAAGCTTTGCAACTGGGTATTTAAAAATGTTAGGTAGCTTTGCAACTCGATTTCGATAACCAACAGAGAAGTATGAGGCCATGGCCATTAACGTGAGAGGAAAAGTAATGAAGAAGTGCTTCTCAAGGATTTGGCATCTTCAAACAAAAAATAGATCTTTTGTTTGTGGTTTCATAGTGTGGTTATAGAGAGTCATGGAACTGGGGATTGATTTGGTCTCTGTATGGATTTAGCATTCAAGGCTCATGAGTTCATTACAGCCTTGTGATGAGTGCTACACTTCCCAGAGCCTCTCCTGTTTTGGGGTTCTCCGGCATGAATAGGTTCGCTTTGCTCTCTGGATTGGAAAAACTGGGAATTTGAATGGAGGGCAGCGACGAAGGGAAAAAGGAGAGAAGATTGGTTTGGTGTTGTGTCAGGCAGGATGTAATAAAGCAATGGAGAAAAAAGTTTTGGAATTGTTTTAATGAAGGGGTAATTTGGTCAATTTATTTGGTATGTTAGGGTTGATTAACCCTGTTTGGGTCTAGGAGAGATTTGCATAATTTCAAAATATGAAAGGAGCTAAGTGGATTTTCATCAAATCTCAGGCGACATTTTTATAATTTATCCAAAATTTTATGATCATGATCACTTTATTTAAAATTTAAAAGAAACACACCATTAATTAGGGTGGAAGTTGGTCAAACCACTTGTCAATAGTTTTCGACTTGTCTACATTTGGCCTAATTAGGCTTGACTTATTTAATAGAAAAGGTAAGGTAAGGCTTTTCAAGAAGTCTTTATAACTAATCAGACCAAGTTTTAGGTAATAAAAATAGCATATTAAGTTTAGTAGACTGACTTATTATTATTATTATTATTATTATTACTATTATATTTAATAATAATAAAAATATTTTAATCCATGTTAAAATATATTTTTTCAACTTGCTTAAGTCTTTTAATCTACTTAGATACTTTTTTTTAACATATTTAGTAGTATTTTGACTTATATAAGAGCAGTCATTTTAGCTTTTTTTAAAATATTTTATAACCAGATAGGCTCTTAATTTGGCTCTTATGCCATACCAGACTTTTAGAAATGTCGTTTTAATGCCATAAAAAACTATGTCAAGTATTAGGTCTAGATTCAAGCTCCTTTTTAAGAATACAAACTAGGAGTGTTCACAATCTAGCTGGCCTTGGCAGAAGCTTATTGCGATGAGTAACTCGTTGCACTTTTCGGGTCGAGTTCGGGTTATATTTTGGGTTAGTCCGACTCAGTTCAAAGTCAGATAAGTCTTCTAGGGATATTTTTTTATAATAATTATTGATAAATTATAAGATTTTATACTTCAATGAATATATTTTACCTAATTTGATTTGATTTTTATATTGATACAATTTGTTTTAAAATATATATAGGAAAATAAATATCTCTTAAATTTTATTTCTTACTTGTAAAATTTTATAGTTTTACTATGTATAATGTTTAAATTTTTATATATTGTATAAAAGTTGTATTAACCTGATTGATCCATTCATTAGTCGGGTTATTATTGGATTGAGTTTGAGTTTAAAAATCGTATCGAATTCAAATTTGTTACAACCGACCCAACCCATCTTACGTACCCCCCAAATACAAATCCAATTTATTTTAACTCAGGGATAGTATAGCCCGGCGTATTTTCACCTGCTACCCTTGATCACAAACCAACAGAAATATTTCGAATTCACAGGCGCACACAGCTTCCAATACCTCGCCAATCAGCGTAAAAACGGCGTCGCTTCAGCTTCAGCACTCCGTACACAGCCCACTTCTTTTCCTCTTTCTTTTCAAGAGGTCCCTTCCCGGTGTTTGGGCGCCATTTTCCATGATTCATCTTCCCCTCTTCCTCACCAAAACCCTCCCTCCCTTCCAAAAGAAAGTTCGCACCTTTCTGGCTCTCCCTTCATGGCCCTCCGACCCCAACCCCAAAACCCGTCGAACCCATCACCGGCAAACGACATCATTAGCATCCCTCAGCTCGTGTCCGAGTTGCGAGTCACGTTCCTCACGCGCGATTTCGACCGCGTCGAACGCGCTCTCCTCGAAAGGGAATCGAGGCTCAACTCAGAGATTGAGCTCAGGAACAGAGAAATTGGGTCCCTCCAAGAGAAAATAGAAATCCAGAGGCTGGAGAGGATCAACGAGCTCAATGGCTTCAAGGACGAGAAGCTTGTCAAGAAAGAGGTGGATAAAGAGCTCGATTTGGTTGTGGGAACTGTTTGTGATAAGTGCATTCATTGTTTGGAGCTGAAGAGAGAATTGGATGATGCGAAGGGTGCTGTTGCTGAGCTTAGGAAAAGGAACGGCGAACTGGAGGAGGAGAGGCGCCGCGCCGTGGCGGAGGTGGAGGGTTGGAAGGGGAAGTTCTGTGAGTTGAGTGAGAGGGTGGGGAGGTTGGAGAGTGGTGCGGTGAATGCGAAGTTAGCGGTGGATGGTGGTGGGAACAATGGGGAGCATGGAATTGGTGAAATTGATGGTCATGAATCTGGGAAAAGGGATGGTGTTGCCCTTTCTTCAAAGAAGTTACCAATCATACCAAACAAGGATGGTCTTGGTGATTCAGGTATGGGGACTCGTGAGATTCATCTTTGCTCGATATTGAATATATGCATTCGGCATACCTTAATTTACATTGAACCGGTTTTAATAATAGGGTTTATGCCGGGCACTAATTAAGGAATTAGAAATAGAAGTTTATGTATTAAAAATATAGATTTTAATATTTTCTATGCATGGGACCTGTATTGGTTAGCAAACCCTCGATAATATGTCATTTTGGTACCCAAATTTAATACTTCATCTGTTTCAATAGTATATTCGTGAATTTAAGATTTTTTTTAATATTTTAATTTATCAATCCATTTAAAATATCAAGATGTTATTAATGTTTTTTACAAGGCTTAAATATCTTTTTGGTCCCTGAAAAATTAATGAGTACTGGTTTTGATCCCTGAAAAAATATTTGTTTGATTTTAATTCAAATAATTCCAAAATTGTTTGGTTTTAATTGCTCAAGTTAGCTTGTTTCTGTTAGATGCTAAGTTGGGTGACGAAAAATCACATTATCTAATCTTATATGGTAGCCATGGTTGTACGTCGTATATCATAACTATATGTGTCAAAACCCTATTGTAAAATAAGTTATTAGGTCCCATAGGTTGCGTTAATAAGTTGGGACTAACGAGGTATTGAGTGAGAATTTTAACACATAGGATCATGATGTGCCATATACTGCTACTAGCTACCATATAGGATTGAATAATATGGCTTTCTGTCACCTAGCTTAACATTTAACATAGACAGACTAATTTTAGGGACCAAACCTAAAACTCACTTATTTTTCGGAGACCATAATGATGTTTAACCTTTTTACAATAGTACCCTAACTTTAAACATACTCATTAATGATTAAATAGAGAGTATTAATGGCATTAGTGGTATTAGCATATTTTCAAGATGTGAGTACTTTTATCAAATTAACTTGCGCTAAACAATTATCATGGTCATTTATTATTTTCTTAGGGTTTGTTTGATATTGTTGTGGTTTTTTGAGAGCTGCTAAGCTCTTTGAGCTCTCAAATAACTGCTATTAAAAAATGATAATAGTATTGTTTGGTAAAATAATGTAGAAGTTGCTCTCAATAAGTAGAAGTCACAATAGTAATGTTTAGTAAATATGCTCCAAAATTTCAAAATGACAATAATAATAAAGATATTAAAGAGAGAACTTTCTAGAATTATTGCCATTGATTAGACTAATGATATATTAGTCTTTTGAATTTCATAGAGCATAAGCCAGCTTTAAAAAGTAGAAGATGAAGCACTCTCAAAAGCACGTTTGACTTTTAAAAGGTGGGACCAAAAGTGCCCCCTATTTTTGGTTTACCATAAAAAAAAAAAATTGATTTATGCTTTTTGTTACTGCCTTAGTTCAAAGTAGAGGGTAGGTCTATGTTTTTAGGCTTCAGAGTGAACTGCCTCTTTCTTTCCCAAGCCAGGCCTACATTTTCCCCCTAGGGAGCCGTTTGGCCTTCATTAACTCCGGCTGTTCTCTGACCATTTCTGTATTTACCAGAGTTAATGCAGATTCTCTTTAAGGATTTCCTGCTTCATGGACCGTTTGGTAGTCCGTGCTGAATTTGGGCCGGTTTGAGGGGCCCAATCACAAAGCTGGCATTGGCTTCCGCTCCTAGCCCAAATATGAGGATCCAGTGAGCTTGAGGCTCGGGTTAGGTTTTTGGTCTGGTGGCTAGGTCGGCTAGGAGCCGATCGATCCACAAGTCCCCCAGGCTTGAAGTTCGAGGGGTTGAGGAGGCTAATTGTGCTGCTTACTCCTTAGTGATGTGGGTCTAAGTGAGGCCCGGTATGGGGGTTGGGGATTTGACCACTCTACGGGTCTCCCAGTCTTGAGGCCCAAAGGGCCGAAGAGGCTGTGGACGACCTGACACCTGGCGTTTTATATTTCTCCTTAGGTTCTAATGGTTGCACAGTTTACAAGTTAGTGGCCATGTGTCACTTTGCTATTGTGGTGGAAGTCACATTTAATTAATGCACTTTTGTACACTCGTGGGATGATTGAGACATGTCGTATGAGTGACGGTAGTTATGGGAGAGTTGAAGAGGTTGGAACACAAAAACCCCGCCTAGGCGAGTTAATAAACATTGTGTTACCTATTTTGATTTTGTTTTAACTCCCTTGCTACCTGTTCCTGCATTTGCGCTTTTCTGGTCATCGTCACAGAGAGCCCCTTTCCTTCTTGCATTCTGAATCGATTCCCCCTGCACCTGGAGTTCCCTACTTCATCACATCTCTTCTGTCCATTGAAAAAGGTAAGAATCACTTAGCTCTGTCTTTATAATTTCTTGGAAACGTGCTGGAAATATGGTTTATAGTAGAAGAAATGCTAATGTGATGAAAATATGTTGTTTTTGCCTCTGTTTCTGCTTCTGTTATGCGTTTTTGCCTTGCATCCTAATATTCAGTGCTAGGGGATTTGAAATTTTTCCTCCCTCTGTTTTTTGTACAGAGTAGGATTCTAATAGTATTTTCTTCCATTTATGTTTTTCCCTCCTGGTGGGGGGTTTGAATCGGGTACGTCTGGGCTGTGTAGGTTTCCTACGGTGGTGGGAGTCATGTCCTAGTAGCCGTTAGAGGTTCTCCCCCCCCCAACCCAAAAAAAAACAAAAAAAAACCTGGTGATGTGCTAGAGACGCTAGGGGAGATTGCCTCCGTGCTTACATCGGCCGAGGATTTAGATGGGGTACATCCTAATGGCCTGGTCGAAGGTATAGGGTTGGTGTGTGTGGTCCGAGCGATCGAGTGATTGGAGACTCGGGGCAGGATGCCTTCTTTATATATGAAACGATCTTCAACTGTGTTAAAATAGAATGTTCGTTGCCCAAGCTATATTCTAGCGTGTTGTCCGTCAATCAAATGGCTCCGGTGCAACTAAATCCAAATTCGTGGGCGTTCCTCTGGGGTTTCCAACTCTTAGTGTGAGTTATTGGGTTTTGAGGCCACTCCTTGATTGTTCTTTTACTTCTTTTGAGTGAGTAACCCTAAGGCAACGGGGGAGTCTTTGGCATCCTTTACTAGCGCTCGGAATAAGTGCTTGCTTGAAGCGTTTGAATCGTTCTACAAGAGGCGTACATATATGGACCAGTTTTTTAAGGTGAGGCACGGTGACCCCGTTAGAGAACATTCTTTGATGTTGTCGGGGTTCCAAAATTCCCCTTCCGATGGAACTCTTGACCTTTGCCCAGCTCTCAGATATTCGTGAAGGATTTTTCACTCAAAGAGAAGGTTAACGCGTTGGAGCTAGAGTGATTGTCTGGTGATATCATGGCGCAAAACCAGTGTTATCAAATTGCGGCCATGGCGGCACCATGGCGTGGCGGATTTTACAGAAACCGCCATGACAACCTTCATGGCGTGGCGGCCTATGGCGGCCGCAATTGCTATGGCGCCATGGTGGTCTATGGCAGAAATGGCGGGTCTTACGTATTTTTTTCTGTTTTTTTGTTGGGTTGGGGACATTTTTGGGATTTTGTGATATTAAAGGCAACCCTAATCCCTAATGACCGCTTGGGGCCCCCTGCACCCTTCATTTTCGCATCTCCTTCACGTTTCCACCTTCTCCGCTCACCATTTGCAGCTCCAGCGTCTGCCAACAGCTGATTCTGGTGAAGCCACTTCTGGCGACAAGCACCAACCAGCGGCGGCGGCAGGTTTCTCCCCTGTTTCATCTTCTTGCTTTCTGTTATCTCTTCTGTTTCTTCTTCTTCTCTTCTGTTTCCTCCTTTTTCCTTTACCTTCAATTTCTTCTTCTGTTTCTTGTTCTTGTTTTGTTTTCCCCACTTTTGTTTCTTGGCTGAACTTTTTTCCCCCTTGTTCTGGACTTCTGATTTTAATTTCCTTTGTGAGCTACAATGGCAAATGAGGGTCAATTTTCACAAAGCCCAAGGGCTTCCACTAGAACAGACCCAGGTTTTAGTATTATTATTTCTTATATTTAGAACATAATTTTGTGTATATATGAATATTTGTTGTTAGTGTTATTAGTTTTTTTTTTTTGACAAAAAAACTGTCATTAGACATTTTTTATATATAATTACATGTTTTAATTTTATTGTTCTTGATATATGTTGTTAGTCTCACTCTTATTAGTATTATTATCTGTCATTATAAAATTAATAAATATTAATAAAGTATTATTATTTGTTGTATTTAGAATTTTTTTGTATTTTTTGCATGTTTATATATATATATATAAATAATTTTTCAGTCCGCGATGACATCTGCCATATCCGCAACGCCATCTGCCATATTTCCATGGCGAATTTTTGGCTCTCCGCCATGAGCCGCCATCCGCCATTGATAACTATGCAGCAAAACTTGATTGGTGTTAAATACGCCTTCTTAATACAGGATGGGGATAACCGGTTGTTGTTAGAAAAGAAAATCAGTAAGAAGAGACTTTGTAATATTGATTTTTAGCTGTATTGTCACGAAGCTAACCCCTCTCTCTCTCTTCTTCCCCCTTTTTTTTTCTCAGGATGGTTTCTGGATCGGTTAGAACAGGAAAGGGAAAAAATGGCAAACAAAGCTCCTCAGTTTGATGTGGATGCTATTCGTGCAGCCAAGAAGAGAATGAAGAGAGCAGCCTTGGTGACTTCTAGTAGATCTTTGGGCGGCGAAGGGTCTGCTGGAAGGTCAAGTGGTGTTGACATAACCTCTGCCCGTGTCCAGGAGGAGGTATCGCCTGGAGGGGACGGCACAATTCAGGTCGATTCGGTCAGAATGACGGACGAAGCTCCTCGGTTTGATGTGGATGCTATTTGGGCATCCAAGAAAAGAATGAAGAGAGCAGCCTTGGTGACTTCTAGTAGGTCTTTGGGCGGCAAAGGGTCTGCTGGAAGGTCAAGTGGGGTTGACATAACCTCTGCCTGTGTCCAGGAGGAGGTATCGCCTGGAGGGGACGACACAATTCAGGTCGATTCGGTCAGAATGACGGATGAAGCTCCTCAGTTTGACGTGGATGCTATTCGGGCAGCCAAGAAGAGAATGAAGAGAGCAGCCTTGGTGACTTCTAGTAGGTCTTTGGGCGGCGAAGGGTCTGCTGGAAGGTCAAGTGGTGTTGACATAACCTCTGCCCGTGTCCAGGAGGAGGTATCGCCTGGAGGGGATGGCACAATTCAGGTCAATTCAGTCGGAATGACGGACGAAGCTCCTCAGTTTGATGTGGATGCTATTCGGGCAGCCAAGAAGAGAATGAAGAGAGCAGCCTTGGTGACTTCTAGTAGGTCTTTGGGCGGCGAAGGGTCTGCTGGAAGGTCAAGTGGTGTTGACATAACCTCTGCCCGTGTCCAGGAGGAGGTATCGCCTGGAGGGGACGGCACAATTCAGGTCAATTCAGTCGGAATGACAGACGAAGCGCTCCAGCTTTTAGGCCAATCAACATGTCTGCTGCGCCCTCCAGGTCTAGTAGTTCAATCCTTCTGTTCCCTTCCTTCTATTGCTATGGCCAAATGAAGTTTGTGAGGGGGAAAGAGAGAAGAGAGGAAAAAAGAAAAGAGAAAAAAAAAGAAAAGGGGGGGCGGGGGGGTGGGACAGGATTGTCGATGTTGTCTCCTTCTGTTGTTCAGCTTCTGCTGTTATTTGCAGATTCATGGTTGCCAAAATTTGTAACTGTTGTGGTTTTATGAGTCATGTTTATAAATTATCATTGACAATTTATTCGTTCCCAAACAAAAATGAAAGTAGGTGAGAAAAGTACTTTGATTGCTTTTAAAAACAAGATTGTGGGATGTTCTACGGTGTTTATGCCTAGATATGGTGAAATCATATGGCTTCAGTTACCTAGAAACCTGTAGGCTGATTTTGCAAGAATGCTTTAGCTATAAATTACCATTGTTCTATTGAGGTTACAGAGTATTTCTCTTCATTTTCCTAGCACCTTTTAAGTATTTCTCTGGCTAATCTAATATCGTGTCAGCCTTGCATATCTTTCTAATGCCAGAAAGCGAAAGATCTAAGATGAGAACTCTTATCGAAATATTCAGTGACAAAGATGAGGGTAAATCACAAGGAACATCGCAAAGGAAAGAGATTGCTCCTCAGATTATGGCAGATAATGAGCTTCCAAGTTCACCAGGAGCTGTCCAGCCAAAAAACCTGCCAATTGTTTCTCCAAGTGAAGTTGGTATAAACATCAACCTCTTGGATGGCTTAGCTACTGATACTTCGAGTTCCAGCTCCAGCTCCAGTTCCTCTTCCAGTTCACTTGATCTGGATCAGCTTCCTTTGAGTTCACTTACAAGTAGAAAGAAAATGAGGACTGAGCCGGCCAGTCTTAGATTAAACTGTTCACTAAGGTAAATGGCCTCTGCATATGAATATTTGGTGAGTAGAAGTTTAGGGGGGAGGGAAAGACTTGTCTCATTGAATGCTTACATGGGTTGAGTTTTTGGGTTTATTAAGCGTTTACATAGGTTGTGCATATTCAATGGATATGAAAGTCTTAAATCTCTGTATCTGCAGGCCAGGGCTTTTGTTTCTTGGTTATATTGAAAAGCGATGAAGCATTTTTTTTTGCTAAGGCTATTACAATATCCACCTTGTTAATCTACTGCATTCTGGAAGTGTTTTTGGTACCAAGCTTTTGATATTTTGTTTCTGAAACAATATGCATGCAAGAATTGCATATTGTAAATAGTCACATAACGTGTACAATGAAAAAGGTAGTCACAGTGGTTTGTTATATTAAGTGTTGCTTATTTTACTGATAGAGTTGTATCGGCAATACTAAATGTGGAACTTATACTCAGGATTACTGTAATTATATTCGGCATTCTTTTATATATATATATATATATATATATATTGCTTAAATTAACGAACTAATGTGTAAGGGAGATTAGTTTTGTAAATAAATGAATGGGAAGTGTAATTATACTATGAGTCCGGAAAGCTAAGTGCAAATTACTCTAGAACTCAGTATTGCTGATACAGCTCGAATAAATATGCTTCTGCTTGACGTTAGAAGAGTGGTGTACGGCAATGGATTTTCTTGCATAAACATTTCACAGGACTAATGTGAAAGTTTCATCATGTAGTTGAGCATGTATTGCAAGAAAATCTAATCAATTATCAAATATATACATGATTAGATTATAGAAAAAGAAGGGTAAATTAAACTTATATTACACTTATATCTCCTGACATTTGTCAAAATTTAACTCACTTTCTCTTTAGCTGGCCAACCTCCCCTAATTTACTTATTGTTCACGTTAAAATGCTCCCAATCTCACCCAGACATTGCACTCTCACAGATATACTCTCCTCTTGTATCTCCCCCTCCCTTCCCCAACAGCGAGTATCGCGAACAGAAATAAATCAAATCAAATCAATCATGCTTCTCTCTCCAAGAGTAAACGAGGAAGAAAACCCACGTGCCCATCTGTTTTTCTTTTGTTTTACAAGTAGGATCTAAACCCTGCTATGGGAAAGGAGATAAGATTAACTGTGAACGAAATGGCTATGGTAGAACTGGATTTCAAGACCAAAAATAGTACTATGTTATGAATATTTACCAAATAGTAATTCACGAAATATTCCTGTGTTTTCCGTACTACTACGATTTACGAAGAGGTTGCAGGGGCGATAAAAATATGTAGGGAAATTTACACAAATAAAAAAAAAAAAGAGAAATGTTACGAGTTTGTTCTGTTTTACGGTTAGTTACATATATGTCTTTTTTTTTTTTTTTTTTTTATAATGGAAGTCGATTCAAATCGACTTATCTTACGTTGCAATTTTTTTTGTTAAAATTACATTGAAGTCGACTAGAATCGACTTCTGTCATGCCAACATGTCAGTCTCATGTGTCAAATCAAATCATGAAGGTTGTGCCAAAAATACACTAAAGTCGATTAAAATCGACTTCACACACAATGTCAACTTTTTTCAGAATGTGTCAGGTACAAAACTAAGTCGATTGTATTAAACAGAAATCTATTCAAATCGATTTCTGTGTAGTACAGAAGTCGATTGCAATCATCTTAGTACTGTACCTGATACATTCTTACAACTTTTCAAAAAATGATTTTAGTTGATTTCACCTATCCGTAGACTTAGGAAAAACATGTGTGTACGGTCCATTTAGTTTCCGTACTTTCCATATTTGCAATTTCCAAAGAAACGTGAAGCGTATACTCCAATTATTGTCACGTGGAACTTCAAGGGATGCAGATGTATTAGGTCTGGCAACAAATGCTAGACTTGGAGCTGAACCTCCAGAGTTTAAAGAACCATCTTGGTGTTCAACAAATTGATATATTGTATGAACTTTGGTAAATGCATGAAAATAAGCAAACATGTGATTGATGTGCTCGTTCTTCTGAATTTGAAACTTTGTATATCGGATCCCATGTGACCATGGAAGAGAAAACCGGACCGGACCGGCCGGCCCGACCGGTTCGACCGAACCCATCGTCGGTGCTAACCTCTCAAAACCGGAGGAAGTCAAAACCGGTCAAGAACCAGTCAAAATTGGGAAAAACCGAGAAAACCGGTGAACCGGACCGGTTGAACCGGTCCAGAGACTTTGAAATTTATTATTATTATTTTTTGTTTTGAAGTTTAAATATTGATATTTTGCGACAGTCATAAAGCAAAAATGAAGAAAATGAAACCAAAAAATGGTACTAATAAAGATTATTGGATTATATATATATATATATATATTGGTTTTGAAACTTAAATACTGATATTTTGTGATAGTCACAGAGCAAAAATAAAGAAAATGGAACCAAAGAATGACACTAACAAAGATTGTTGGATTATAAACCTATGAATATTTTTTTTGTGTTGATTATGTTAATATTAATGATTTAATATATTTTTTATATTCTAATTAATCATATGTCTATATTTAAATATATATTTTATTGTATTTTGCTCAACCTGCTGAACCTAAGCCTCTAAACCTTTGAACCAGTACCTTGACCGGTTCGATGCCCGGTTCGGTTTTCTCTTCCTTGCATGTGACCCAATATTATCTGGCATCCAATAAACTATTTTTGCTATTTGCTTGTTATTAGCCTCGTACTATTCTAATATTCTACTATGTAACTCCAACAATTTAATAGATGGACGGACAACAAACCAAACTTGATTATCACTAATGAATGTCTCGCTCTCAATTGTGTTTATAATCTTACCATCATAATGGACAAGAATATGAACGTAACTCTTTGCCATATTCTCACCAAAATTTATATAGTAACTAACTAAAATTTTTCGATATGCAAGCAAAGTTAGGAGCTATATTTATAAAGTGCAGCAACTCAAATTGAGTTGAAATTGGCTAAAATCGTTTTCTGAAAAGTTGTTAGAATGTGTCATGTACAGTACTAAGTCGATTGTAATTGACTTTTGTACTACAAAGAAATTGATTTGAATAGATTTCTGTGCAATACAGAAGTCGATTGCAATCACCTTAGTACTGTACATGACACATTCTGAGAAAAACTGACATTGCCTATGAAGTCGATTTTAATCAACTTTGGTGTATTTTTGGCACACCCGACATGATTTGACTTGACATAACATGAGATTGGCATGTTGGCATAACAGAAGTCGATTCTAATCGACTTCAGTGTATTTTTTACCAAAAAAATTAGAACGTAAGGGAAGTCGATTTGAAAAAAAGGACATATATGTAATTAAGTGCAAAACAAGACAAACTCGTAACATCTCTCTTTTTTTTATTTTATTTGTGCAAATTTCCCAAAATATGTATCACTTGAGAGTTTGGTAAATTTTTATATATGTTTAGTTTGCTATGGATGGCACAGCAAACCGGTTCGGTTTTGGCAATGCAGGGATTGAACTCAGGACTCAAGGGAAAGAAAACTCCCCCTCCACCATTAGACCATCTATAATGTTATAATGTGTAAATATTGATATATATTAGATACATTTTTGAACTGTATTATTATATTGTATTTTTATATATTCATTTAATTTAATTCCATTCAATTAATTCAATTAGTAATTTACTTGTTAGACCAATGACTCAATGCTGGTTGGATTTAAAAAACTATGTGTATGAGTGAGATGGTAATGGTAAGATTAAGAGTGTTTTTGGTAACTAATCTTGAAAATAGATAAATTTGGAGAAAATAGTGTAAATCTGACAACTAGAAAAAATGTGTATGGGTTTTAATCTATGAAGCACGGACACACGGACTTAATGGTGTGTCCTTGTGTCAGACACGTGTCAGTGTCCGACACCCACATGATATGTGTTGGACAAGCGTCTATATTTGTCCAATTAAAAAAATATTTTTTTGAGCTCGGACATTTACCGAACACGACTAGACACTGCTTTACTTCGTTGTGGACGTGGTTTAGACACCCCGCGGATACACCTGAGTTGATTTCTTTATTTTTTTTAAAATTTTAATATCAACATGAATTCAAAATTAACTCTAATTATTTAGATGGACCTATGCTGTTGGGCCATTTTAAAATTCTTTAGTTGATTACAAAAAATAAAAAGAGGAATTAATTAGATAAAAAAACTATACAAACACAATAAAAAAATCAAACAAAAAAATTATACAACAAAATAGAATAAATTATATATATATATATGTCTGTATTACATGTGCTTCATAGGTTTTAACACTAATAAGTTCAGACAAACAGTTTATTTTTTTGGGTCCGAATAACAAAAACAAAGAGTCCTTACCACAACCAATAATAACAAAAAAAAAAGTCCATGAAAAAATAAAATAAATAAAAATATTTTAATATCCAAGAAATAGATATCTATTTAGATCATAAAATTGGCGTCTCAGTATCATATCCAAATGAAAACACTGTTCAGTGTTGACCATCTTTATTTAAAAAAGCAAAAAAGGTGTTAACCATCAGACCAAAAAGAAAGAAGTGTTAAGAATCTTCGCCTGTTGATCGCGCAAACGCAACGTCACGAAACCTGCTGGTATTTTACGTAGTGCACCTTCTCATTTTACTTTTTCTAACTTCTAATTGAATGAACGAACGAACGAACGAACGAGCCTCGTAATTTAGTCTCTCAGTTTTATTTACTGTTGCCTGTTGGTTAGCTTCGCCTATCATTCAATTGCTACTCTTTCCAGGTATTGCCACTCTTACATGGTTTTAAGGGGGTCATTTGTTGTGATTGATTTACGAGTTCAGTTGCTATGCCCTGAAACTGTTTGATAAAATGCCTGATACATGAACCAACCATGAGTTTGGTGGGCGATAGAATGCGTTTACGTGTATGTTCTTCTATAATGATGCATCACGGCTATCGAATTGAAATATGACATTCTTCCAGGACTAACCATTTTAATTCGAAAAATGAAAGACAGTAACTTGGATTACTTGGGAAATATAGGGTGTGTTTCTTTCTTATTTTTTTTAACTGAAAAGAATCACTTTTCATAGAAGCTATTTATATCAGTGTATACTCAAAAGCGAAAAACTGATTAAAGTAAATCTGGTTTTAGCTTTTCAATAGAAGCCATATAAAAAGTGATTGTTTTTTTTCACTTGAAAAAATAATTTTTCTTATTGGTTAATCCCAGGAGCAGCAAAGATTGATTCTTGCAAAAGGCTGGTAATGCCAGCCAGATCACTTGGTTCTTCCGTATGGCTTGGAGGTCATGCTCCTACACTAGCCTCTTTACATCAGTAATAAGGGTTGCAAGGTTGCACTTGCGACCACTCTCTCGAAGGTTAGGATTATTCTCACTACCATGATGGGTAATTGTTTAAAGATTTGTATTTGAGCTTAATTTTAATGCAATAATAGTGTGTATACGTATTTTATACTGTTATCCAATCAATTGTGTTCATTTGCATAACATATCAAGTAGAGGTGTGAAAGTCAACTATATTTCTTGATGTAACAGTACATATTTGGATGATAATGTAAAATTCTTTTTTGCTGTTATTGCGTTAACATTAAATCACTTGTATTTTGTTGAAACATTGGTTTATAAAAAATTTTCAAGGACGATAGCTGAAATGGTTGATCTGTGTTGCTTTCAGGTCCAAAGTATATTATGATTCAGCACCAGGTGTCTTACAAAATTACTCTTTTCATGATGGTTATATGATGAACTTTCAAGGTTAGCTTTTTTTCTATTTTCTTTTTCTCCCTGGTTTTTCAAGGTTGGCTAGTTAAGTTAGAAATTTTTTAATTCCTGTTGACTTGAACTGGTTATTGTAGTGTAATTATTATATGTATCTTGCCAAATTATATTATCGTTTTGTCAATAAATACAAGGAAAGTGCTCTGATATTACAAAAAATAATTTTTCAATAATCAAGGCGATATACTAATTGCTCATGTGGCTAACTTCTTTTTCTTTTGTTTCCCTCCCTGGTGTTTTATGGTGTTTCAAGGTTAGCTAGTTAAGTTAGAAATATTTTAATTCCTGTTGACTTGAACTGGTTATTGCTGTGTAATTATTATATGTATCCTTTTATATGTTCATGACTGAGTTTCTGAAAGAATGCAAAGTTTCTTGTTTATAATAACAAATACTTTTCTGATTTTTATGTGGAGCGCCACTGACTAAAATGCGTCTGTATATTTCCTCTAGTTCAGGATTTGGGGATTAAGAATGTATCGCCTTATTAGTTTCCACGTGAGATTTGGATTGCGTTGTCATTTAACACATTTTATGTTGGTGAGGTTTTTGTAGAAAATCATGAACCAGATTTATGTCTTCTGCAGACATAGCAAATAAAAAGGGACTGGGGCGTTGAGCATTCATTTTCATTTCTTTACTAAACGATGTATGATGAGATTTCAAGATCCATTTCTTTATTGCTTTTACCATATGTCATCTGAATTTGATTGAACACAACTTGATCTTATGGTCTCGTATTTATATTTATATTTTGATAAATATGGCAATGGGCTTATTAAATCGTAACCAAATGTTATTCATGCAACTGTCTGAGATTGGCAGAGAGATTAGATATTGTTATTTCCTTTACGAATGTGACTGCCATGTTTAAAGATAGAAAGCCAAAGAAATTCTGGCCTGGACTCATTGACCCCTTGCACAGGAGTTAGTTTTCTTTTTTCTCGGAACATTACATTGTTATGCCCCTAAAGAAAAGAAGGCCTAAATATCTATGTTTTCATATTTTCTTTACTGACAGTGTCATGTTCTGAGAAAGAAAGACAAACTATTCCACTGCAGGGGTCCATAATACTGGTTGCATTGTAATTAGAGGAGATTTTATAGAATGATAAAATGTATTGTTATCTCCGTGATTGTAATTCATGCAAAATTATTTTTGCAGTCTTCACACTCACAATTAACATGGATTATACCTTGTTTCAGTTCATTTTAATTTTAACTAATGAAATGGATTTGCAGCATTGAGAACATATGCTCATGGTGGACGCAAAGGCTATGATCTCTTTGGCAGCAGAAGACCGGGGAATGAAGAGTTCAGGAAAGCCTGGGCACAGGAGATGGATGAAGATAACACTCTATGGACAGGAAGTGAGGATGAAAGTGATGAAGAAAAGGACTCAAAAAGCCATCTTAATAAAGAGATTAGGAAAGCACGACAGCAAGCTAAAGAACATTCAGACCTGATCGATGCTGATGATAGCGACGAGTTAAGAAGTGTTTGGTCTGACAACGATGAGGAGAAGACTCTGTGGACTGGTGATGAAATGGATAGTGATGATGATATTCCTACAGAAGCTTATCCGAATGAAAAGAGTGATAAGTACATTGATAAATTGTTTGAGTTTGATGAAATGCCTAAATACAGAACCATCTCAGAGCTGTTGAAAGCTGAACAAGAGCCTGAGGAGTTGTCACCAGGAAAGCAAGCCAGGAAGATTGCAGTTGAGAATGCTCTAAAGAAACTAAAGAAAGGCCCAGATGGGAGGTACACCAATGTTTGGGAGGTCATGAGTGATTTGGACATTCTAATTGGAGCATTTGAAAATGTTGTTTCAGGTCCAGAGTATGCAGAGCTTAGACAAGGAGGGCCTAAGAAACTGAATATTCAGTTTTTCAAGGACGTACAAGCACGTATGAGAGATCCAAATTATAAATTCTCGCCTGAGTTAAAATTGAAACCAAAGAGTAAACTGGTTTCCAGAAAGAAATGGCAGAAGGCACAGGCTAGAAGGAGGAAAGCACAGAAGAGGTAAAGCCATAGGCTTACAATGTATTTTTCTACCTATGTACTGTTTATACTATTTCTTCTTTAATGTATGAGAATGATGTACATAAATTTATTTGATTGGTCATTATTTTCTAAAAATGTCATATGCCAAAATGTTTCTGAAAAGTAAATGTCATACCTATTTGCAATTTTGCATCCATAGTTCGCTTTTGTAGAACTAGAACTTTTGTTTTTGATCGGTAAATATTTACGTTGTGGTTGGTTATAGGTTAAAAATTGGGAAAAAATTTTCATGGATAAATTTTGTGTTAAGAATCACATGTATAATTCATTTATTAAAAACTTTCCTTGTTTTTACTATCGAATCAAGCATACCTTTAATATGGGTTTGGTGGAAGGTAAAAAACGGAAGAAATTTTTTTATGAATGACTTCTGTATATAATTTTATGGATGAAGTTTATCTATAATTTTTTCCTTTCAATATACTGCGTAACCAAAAACAGGTATCAAGTTATCCAGAATAGTACCTTTTTGTGCCACTAAACTCTGGTGTATGTTGAAATTAAACTAATTTTTGTTGTGCTAGGCGGTACGAAATAATTTTCTTCAGTATGGTATGAATTGTTAAATTGCTAATTAGAGGAGTTTGCTTACACATAAATTAAAAAATTTAATAGAATCAACTTAAATTAATTTTAGTTCAATATTCAAAATTCATGTCCGAGACAGGTTTGAATTGATTTAAATCGATTTTCATAGTGTTAGAACCTGATCCACGCACAGAACCCATGAGAAATCGATTTAAATCCGTTTGCCGAATGTGTTTGAAAGCTAGATACACTCTCAAATCGATTTAAATCAATTTCAGTGTCTTGTTAGAATGTTTCTCAAATTGATTTAAATAGATTTGCATCAGTAATAAACAAATTGAGTGTAAAAATGGAGTGAGATTTGAAAATATGGTAGAGTTATGTTAATATTTTTGTGCTCTTTTGTTGAGAGTGAAGGTGGTGAAGGAAAGTATGGAAGCTGAAAATATCTATTGCCTAAATGAAGTTGATTGCATTACAGGAAGATTAGCAATGTAGATAATTTAATTTATCTTACTTTAGTTTATTTTCTTAACAATTAAATTTATTTAGTTTGAAATATTTTAATATATTAATTTCTTATTTAGGTTAGGCTAGGGTAAGTAATTTAATATATAATAATTTATTTGACTAAATTTATTTTAGGATACATAATATTTTAATTTAATTCAGTATGCAATTTTGTTTCAGCATAATTTTTTTTTGTTTTTGCATATATAAATGTTTAGTGTATAGATTACAATGCCTCTATTAGGATAGAATATATTATATATATTATCGTTTAGTTCCTTAACACTATGATTTTTGAAATTTAATTTTTGTAGAATAAATTATGTCAATTATAAATTAAATATAATTAATTTTATATAAATATTTAGTGTGCAGACTACACTTGTCTCTTTTAGGATAAAATATGTTTAATGTATTGTTGTTTAGCTGCTTACGATTATAGGTCTTTGTGTAATTTAATTTTTGTAGAATAAATATTATGTCAATTATAAATTAAATACAATTAATTTTATACAAAGATTTAGTGTGTAGACTACATTGTCTCTTTTAGGATAGATCATAGAATATGTTTAATGTATTGGTGTTTAGCTGTTTAAGATTATAGGATTTTGTGTAATTTAACTTTTGTCGAATAATTGCGATGTCAATTATAAATTAAATATAATTAATTTTATATAAATATTTAATGTGTAGACTACATTTGTCTCTTTTAGGATAGAATATGTTTAATGTATTGTTGTTTAGTTGCTTAATATTATAAGATTTTGTATACTTTAATTTTTGTAGAATAAATGCTATGTCAATTATAAATTAAATATAATTAATTTTCTATAAATATTTATTGTGTAAATTACATTGCCTCTTTTTGTAGAATATATTGATTGTCACTATAAAATATCTTATCCTCTACTGTATTTATAATCTCACCATTATAACTATAAGAATATTAACATAACTCTCTGTCATAATGTCACTCAATTTTTACACTCAAAATTTTTTGGGATACTAAAGCGCAAATGAGTTTCCAAGTTCGCCACCAATTTATAATGAAGTGGAATACTAGTATCAATTTAAATCAATTCATGAAACAATCTGACAATATTGTCAAATTGATTAAAGTCGATTTAGTTAATCAGCGAATTGATTCAAATCGATTTTTGGGTGACCCTAACACACTGCAAAATGTCTGAAACTTTACTCAAATTGATTTAAGTTGATCTGTGACACAAATCGATTTAAATCTATTTATGTAAACCGCTGCAAGCAACTTTAAATCTCCATTGCAATTGATTTAAATCGATTTCTATGTAATAAAAAATAGGATATATATGTAAAACTTTTCACTTTTGTGCACAAATATAATATGCTATATTTTTTATTTGATATCTGTAAAATTTTTTTAGAGATTATCAATACGCAAACAACTTACGCTGCCTTTCTATTTCAAACACCATCTTGTAAACTTTCATTCCCACAATTCAGCATTTTGGATTTCGTTAAACAAATTATCAAGGTTCTGAAAATCAGACCGGATATCGAACCAGTTAGGGCAAAGGTTCAGAGGTTTAGAGGTTCAACCAATTCAATCGGGAGTCCAACTGGAATATAACTAATATATAATAAAATCTGTATTTATATAAATATATAAAAATACAAAATAAAATATATGTCATAAATAACTAAAAATTAAATTAGGCATCAATAAAATCCATAGAATATAATATAATTCATCTCTTAATCAAGATAAACATTATTCATATAGATCAAATCTCTTAAGTTACTAATTCTTATTAGTGAAAAGGAAAAGACTTAGGAAAAAAGAAGAAAAGATTTTAGATTTTTTTTTAATCCAAAATGATGTCAATTTGCACATTTTGTATATAAAAAAAAAATCGGTTTGACCGGTCAGGCCGGTTTTTCCGATTTGTCCAATTCTCGGCCGGTTCAAAGTGACCGGTTCTTTCTTCACTGATTAGGGGCTAATCCAGATTGAACAGCAGATCGATTTCTGATTCAACGGTCCGACCAGTAGGTTCGGTCCAATTTTCAAAACTTGGCAAATTATTAAATATTAGCACCCGATTTTTGGTTTTCCCACTCTCTTTTTTTATTTAATTATTCCCACTCTCTTACGCATAGTTTCTCTGCTTTCGTAAGGGAAAATAGGCTAAGGATTAGTTGGTGCGTCCATTGTTAGGGTCCAATATTGTCCCATCATTATAAACCATTAGATCCATTTTTAATGGTTCAGATTCAACTAAAATAAATAAATAAAGCTTAATATTTTTGAAGTTACCATTTTTTTTTATGTAAAGTGAAGTTACATATCTATCCTCCCCCAACACCAATTATATTCTCACGCAACCTACCATCGCCTCTCTCTCTACCGTCTCTTTCCAATACGGCCACCCCATTTCAAACACTCCCTTCTCTTCCCCCAATAACAACAAACTCTCCTTCACCCCATTCCATTCCAAGTGACTGGGGGCTACACACCCACCAACTACAAGCTAGAACCCAACACTATTGAATGAAGCTAACAAGAGCCCCAATATATACACCCAAACAAAGTGGATTCACAATATGTCATCGTTCATTTAAAAATGCAGACAATGTTACAATTTTTTGGGTTCCAAAACGGTAAAGAGATGAGATTGTGAGAACGGAAGGGAAAGTGGATCGACAATTGCTTGCAAAGTTTGCATGTAGAATGGATCCATTAAAGCTTTTCTCCTGGAGGATGACCCACACAAATGAGGAGTGCACTGGAGACTTTGATGATAATACTTGGGAAGATCAGCAAACTACTTCTATTATTCGATTGATTTGTGATTATGTAGTTCAATTAATAATGAAGGATAGACTTGTAATTTTAAAAATGATGTGTTTTATAAAATATTTATTTGACAAATTTTTCATTAAATCTGAACACTATAAAGTAAATCTAATAGTGAGAAATAGATGCACTATTGGTCCCTCACTTTGGGCGGACCAACTAATCCTATGCCGGGTACTTATGGTCTAGAATATGTTATGAACCACTTTGGGTGAATTGTTGTTGAGATTGGTCTGTCATTGCTAAGGTAGCGTTTGGTTGCTGTCCTAGGACAGGGGAGTAGAGATAGTTTTTTATTTTTTATCCCTGTATCATATTTGGTGGTGGGGACGAAGTACGGGGATGAAAAAATTTTCTGTTCTAGAGACAAAAATTTCTTGTATTTCTATCCCTCCAAAAAGTGGGCACATTGGAGACAGAACACGGAGACAAAAACTTTTGGTCACGGGTCACCACCAACCATCGCCGGTCAACGGCCGGCTAACACTGGAGTCAACGGTCAACGCTGCCGGCCGTCGGTCAACACCGATTAATGGTGGTCAACGGCCAATATTTTTCTGTCTCCATCTCTACCACTAAACATGATATAGGAACAATATTTTTTCTGTCTCTGTCTCCACTATCTCTGTATTTTTGTCCCTCTCCCTCCTGAGATACAAACCAAAAGCTACCTTTATGTTGCAAGTCGAATATGGTGTGGTGGCGATCTCATGCATATAAATGGGCCCAAATAGCTCAACTAGTAGAGTTAGCCTTAGTAAGAAACAGTATAAATAGAGATATTTTAGACCCAAATAAAAAATGGAGATATTAGAATAGTAATGAGTAATTGATATGTGAACTGTGCTTCAGTTTCCCTCTCTTGAGTCTCTCTCTAGAAGTTCCTCTTATTCTTCTATTCTCCCTTTAATTCTTCTATTCCCCAATATCCAAATTCCCATCTCATTACATGATGCTTTCATTGGCCTATGTACTTGATTTCTATAGTGATTTGCTTAGCTTAATCGTGGAGCAAATCGATACCACGAACAAGTACGTACTATCTTGATTTTTTGGTTCATGCTCATCATGTCCAACGGATCTGTGAATGGCAATGGAGGCAAGGGTGGAGTGTGGCGACGACAAGGGAGGACCGACGAGACGGCCATGAGTGACGCAAGGCTTCTCCGGCGATGGAGGCACCACCGCTTCTAGTGCTTGATGCGAAGGCCACTCTTTTGCTGCGCGACCTATGAACTAGAGGATGGGAATTCAGAAAGTGGAGATGCAAGAATTCGAGGGGGGGGTGACATGGCCTTGGACCTTGTACTTGATTTCTGTTGTGGTTTGCCGAGCTCAATCGTGGAGCAAATTGGCACCGTGCAGGAGTACATACAATCTCGATTTTATGTTTCATGCTCATCATGTACAATGGAACTGTGAATGCCATTTGAGGCAAGGGGTGGAGTGTGGCAAGGGAGGATCGACAAGATAGCCATGAGTGACGTGGGGCTTCCTCCAGCAATGGAGGCACCACCGCTTCTAGTGCTTGACGTGAAGGCTACTTTTTTGTTGTGTCTCGCGAATTAGAGGAAGGGAATTCAGAAGAGTAAATGTTATTTTCCTCACTAAGCATGCTTTATTTTAGTCCCCAAAATTTTAAAATTAGCTTTGTAGTCCCTAAAATTGTATTTCGTATGTCACGTTAGTCCCTGACCAAACAACCATAAATTAACTGTTACATTTTACTGATGTAACATTGGATCAAAATAGGTTTAGATTAGTCCCTAAAATTTTAAATATGTCAAAATAGTCCTTGGAATGTTCTAAAATGTGTCAAAATAGTCCTTGAAATTTTTTAAAATATGTCAAAAAAATCCTGAATCCCAAATTTCTCCTATTCTATTTCATAAAATTTAAATTCTTAATATTTGTTAAATCCACTTATTTCTTTCTTATTTTCGCATTCTAGTTAAACAAAGATCTCTTTAATATAGAATAAAAATGAGAGGATAAAGTATCATCAACAAGTTATTGTTGTTAAACGAGTGGTAAGCAATTTGATCTCTCATAAAGGAGAGTGACTATTGCCACTCCATTGTGGCTATAGTTACTCCCTATTTATTGAACTTTTGTTCAATTATTCCAAAATGACCTTCTAATATAATGTAATCTTATTCCTAATTTTATTGGTACTTAAAACAATTCATATATTTAATCAAATTTTTTACTTTTATAATACGATATTTCATGTTTGATTGATTTCTCAATTAAATATATTAAATTATATTTTCACAAAATATAAGAAATACAACACATATGAAAGGAGTACTTCGCGGTTCCTCATTTGACTCTCAATGGATTTACTAGGCTAAAGGTTGAACAGGGGTGGTTCCAAATTTTGAGGCTATGACGTGTTATTTGGATTAATTATACAAGTATTAATTCAATACATTGTTAGATTAATAAGGTGGTGATAAATATAATATGATATGAGTAGAGGTGATAAATAGTGGGAGAATTAGCTATTATTTTTTCATAACTTTATAATGTGTTTTTTTTTTGCTTATTTACTTTACTTGATTATATGTTATCTCCGGACTCTTTTCTTACCTCCCTTATTTAAGGTTCTTTGATGAGTGTATTATCTATTTTTTTTCAAAAAAGAATCAATTTGACAACTATATTTAAAATTAATAAAATTAATTTGTTAAATTTGATATGAGGGTAGAATCTCTTTTCATTATCACGCTAGACTTTTTTTATATCAAAATCCTTCCCAAATTACAACTAAAATATTCCAAAGAAACCCTTGATAAACTCCATCTATGTTTGATAATATAATGTTTCTTTTGAATCTTATTTTAAATATTTTAAAACCTATTTTATTTCAAGAAACGTAATGTAATAGCTAATAAATTAATTATATTAGCTAAATATGGAGGGTTTCAAATTTGGACTAATCAAACTCTTAATTATGTTTAGGATACTTAAAAATTAAAATTATCTAAACATGGTGTGAAAATAAGAGAAAAATAAATAGATTTAAGAATCATCGATGATTTAGATTTTATGAACCAAAAGAGGAGAAATTTGGAATTTCAGACTTTTTTTTGACACATTTTAGAAAATTTCAGGGACTAATCTGAACCTATTTTATATGTGCTACGTTAGCATGCCATGTGTGATCAACATGACCCGTCATAACGTGCCACGTCGGCAAAAATGTAACGGTCAACTGATGGTTGTTTGATCAGGAATAACGTGACCTATGGAATGCAATTTCAGGGACTAAAGAGTTAATTTTAAAATTTCAGGGATTAAAGTGAAATACACATACAATTTCAGGGACCAAAGTGACACTTTACTTGGATTCAGCAAGTGCAGATGCAAGAATTGGGGGTGCATGGCCTTGGACCCTGTTCTTTGACCTAATGGGCCAATGGAAAGCCCAAAGCATCCACTCTCATCCTGATTTCTAGTTTGTGCTAATGGATCGAAGCCAAGCCCAAACCGCAAAGGAGCATTTTCTGGGCTATCACATTGAAGGACATTTATAGCTATTTTTGGGTCAACCCAATCCAAGTCACTCAATAGTGAGAAACAAAAAAAAATTGCTGTGCCTTGAATGATGGGCCTTATTTCAAGCAATGGGATCTTAGATGAATTTTTATTTTTTCGTAGAGTAGAATAGGAATAATTACCTTTAAGATTTTTTATTTTTTTATTTTTTTACAAAAGTAACATAATTAGAATTGTTATTAGTAATTGATATGTGAAATGTGATTGGGTTTTCCTCTCTTGAGCCATTTATTTAGTTTAATATTAGATATAATGATATTAGAAAGGAGGAGTAACGTTTCTGTCGTTGTTCCAAACAATGAAAGGAGCAAGGAATCCCTCACCGTTCACCGATCTTTTAAAGGAACATCTTCAATTCCTGAGATCTGAGATTCCATGTAGTTGTCTCCCCCTCCCAAGTCCCCCAAGATTGTGCCAGCTCCCATCCCCTTTTACCAAAATAATAATAATAATGATAATAATAATAATAAGAGATATAATTAGTGTACAATAAAAATACCACAACAATTATACACGGTAGTGTAAATTGTGTAAAATGACAAAATAAAAATGTGGGTCCACAGAGGGAGAAATAAAGGAAAAAAAATGTATGTATGGATGAAAGGGTAGAATTGTTGTAAGATTTTGTTGTGGGCAATCATTTTTTTTTTTTAATAATAAACTACCCTTTCGGAAAATGTTCATTTGCAAATTTGGGGAAGGGGAACTTGGCACTATATACAAATTAACATCACCCTAGTTGGATAAGTCTTCATTTGCAAATTCGAGGGAAGGGAAAGTTGGCACTACGGGAGGAAAGGCCCCACTTTGTTGATGAATGCTTTCATTGGTTGTTGAGAAAGACGTTGGCTCAGGCAAGATGAGGCCATCTCTATTTATCTACAATGGCCCAGGAAGTTCCCTCCTCTCTTATATATTAGGCAATATTTTGAGATAACAAATTGGTAAACTTTGATTTTTATGTTTTTGAAATACGAAGCTCTACTTAATATTGTATCATATTAGATAATTTATTTTAACCACGGGCCGAGATGAAATGATAATGATTCTCCCATTCATTAAAAGTGTTCAGGGGTTGATTCTCACCTTCAGAATAGAGGACACTAGAACTGAGACCAATGTTTATTCCATTAAATGAGTCTACCATATGAGAAATGATTAGTCACCTTGTTTGACGGTGGAGATCCTAAAAAATAAAAAAAAATTAAATAATATATTTTATTATTTTAACCAGATAATTGTATTTACGAGTGAAAATCTATAAAGAAAAATTAAAAATTCAATAAAAATAATCATGCAAGTCTAATTATTTAGTTATACATGCATAGAAAAGTAAATAATATTATTTAAATAATGTTTAGTTGAAACATGAAAACATAATTGAATCGATATTTACTTATTTTAACTATTTTCTCAGTTTTTACTATACGTAATTGTAATTTATATTGAATGATATACATTATATTTATACATTCTCTACTAATTATTTTCATTTTAATAAAGTATAAAATTAACGCATACATAATACTTTCCATTTTTGAATTGCCTATTTTAGATTTGTCAAATTTCATTTAAGCATTATGGTTTGCATGGTTACCACAACTAGTTGTAACTGAATTCTAATAAAAATTTTGGCTCTCCAATATATTTTTTTAACGGAGAAATACCCATTTAAAATGCTTTTCGTTCATCTAATCTATCAATCAAAAGACTCGGCCATTAATGTGCTCGAAAGTTTAGCACGAATTAAGTAAAATACATTAGATCCCTAATAATAGTAATTAACTAATTATAATGATGGGAGTTGAGACAGAAAGGGGAACAACTTAAAATCTTCTAATAATAGATAAAATGAGAACAGAACTAGGTACGGCTTTGTAAACTTGTTTACATGCATGATGAGATAAAGAAACAGAAGTAGATGAAGTTAGGGATTAGAACATGACCAAAGACAAGAACACCAAGCAACTTATTCCCAGCTAAACATAATAACTCTTTTCATTCAATTTTTTTCCACCTTTTGCTCAATCTTATGTGATTCTAATCCTTTCCCTCATCAAATCAAAATTCATTAATACACAAGTTACATATCTAGAGTGTTATGGCAGACAGTTTTACGGCATGCTACCGAGCCATTGTGTCTAATCCCAATCCCATATGGAAAAGTGAGAATGTCTTAGTAGGTCATCTTCCCATCGTTATATACAGTGTCATTCTCGTTGTCTTTGGCACGCGTCTTATATACTACATCATGAGACCCTTAAATCAGCCTCGTCTTGTTGCTGATCTTCTAGTAAGTGCATTTACAATTACTAGTTTCTTTTTCTGTTTAGCTGGTGGAAAATTTTTACGTTGATGAATGGTGAATTGGAGGCATTGGTGTGATAAGTGGCAATGTTGTTATCCAACTGAGAATTCATGAGCAAATGACTCAAAAATTTGTGGGAGGAACCGAGCAACAATATTATAACTTACAACTACAATTTCCCAATTTTTTATTAATCAACTTGAATTTCCTACAATTAACGCGTGCATTTGTGCCAATCGATATACTTTTCACTTACAAATTTGTTTATCGTATGATATAGTACACATTAGAATAGCATAAAATCATGAGAGGGGAAAAAAAAAACAGCTATTGAATTGTAGCACTGAATGATGATGAAAAAAAGTGTATAAATGAATTGACTTGTCATTCAATTCCTCTCTTTTCTTTTATGAATCATTTTTTTAAAAATCATTATCAAACTTGATACATCAAAGATAATTCACAAGATGTATCATAATGAATAAGAAATGAGTTTAATTTTGCGACATTAATAATATATTTTTTTACACAATAATTCATTTTATGTGGATGATCTTTTAAATATTGGGTCCGAAAGTCAATTGTGTATATTTATGTCATAATATATTATTGAAGACAATATAAAAAGTTTTAAAATATTTCATACCAAGTAGAATTACTAGAAGAGAATTTATAAGGATGATTTTCTTTGTTAATCTACCTAATTTGTAGGTATTTTTAATGTTTTATATTTTTCTTTTGTTTTGGTAATGTAGGCAGGTATCTTGCTAAGTTCAGGAATTTTGATAAATAAATCCTTTTATGGCGAGTATATTCTCCCTGTAAAGGCAATAGTTGTTGTTACAACCATATCACATGTGGGTCTCATCTACTATGTCTTCCTCTCTGGGTTGGAGATGAACTTAGACCCTGTCTTCCGAGCACACAAGAAGGCTACAATAACTGCTATTGCTGGCACGGTCATTCCAATGGGATTGGGGGTTGCCATTTATATCTTATCTCAAAAGCTTAACAAGGGTCAGCCTTCTGAGTTGAAGAAACATGAAAAGTTTGAATCATACTTTATGTGGAGTTTAGTTCTTAGTGTCACAGGTTTTCCTGTCGTCACTCACATCCTTGCTGACCTCAAAATCCTCTATACAGGGCTTGGCAAATTGGCCTTAGCAGCAGGCACAGTTACTGACTTCTATAATTGGGTTATATTTGCAATTTTTGTTCCATTTGCTGTCAATGGTAATAAAGCTATTTACTCAGTGTTGAGCACCATAGCTTTTGTCCTTTTTTGCTTCCTTGTGGTACGGCCTTACCTAGTAAAGTTAGTACAAAAAGACAACAAGAATGAGTGGGACAATTACCATTTGTCCTTTGTGATCGTGGGGGTTTTTGCTTCTGCAGCTGTTACTGATGTCCTTGGTACAAACCCCATTGTTGGGGCATTGGTGTTTGGACTAATTATTCCACGTGGAAGGTTCACAGAAATTTTGATTGAGAAATCTGATGATTTTGGTTCAGGTTACCTTGCACCATTGTTCTTTGCTAGTTGTGGCTTAAGGTTCAACATTGTAGATGTTCTTAAAAGGGAAACTTTCTTTGGGGTGTTTCTGATAGTGGTTTTGTCATCCGCCACAAAGATTGTCAGCACAGTTATAGCTACTGGCTTCTTTACTGGTGTGCCTTTTCAAGACAGTTTGGCTCTTGGAGTGCTTATGAACGCCAAAGGCATCTTGTCACTCATACTGGTGAACATTGCTTGGGACAAGAAGGTACTAATTGACATAGATAAGTAAGCTCATGCATTCAAATTTTCAGTGTTATTTGCTATGCTGTGAAATTTGATTGGATGACAATATATATTTTCAGTGCATTAGTTAAACTCATTAAATTAACAACATTTTCTATCATTGAAGAGTAAATTCATCTAAATTTCTGATAAATGAGCTACTATATTGATTTTAGTCTTCTATTATCAGGAGATTTCAAATAGATTTCATTTTGTTTTTGGGACTAAATTGATTTCACTGTAGTTCTTTGAAGGATTAGACAAATATAGATTTAGTGTCACTTATCTTTGAAGGATTGATTAATTCATATCAACTTCATTTTTCAAGAACCAAAGCAATTATTTACTATTCAAATCATTGTGTGGTGATATGACTATATAAGCTATAGATAGTTAATCAATATAAAAATGTTAGTTGAGTGTCTAAAAAGGAAAAATACTTTTATAAACACACTTCTAACAATTTATTCTTAAATACACTCATAAAATAATTAATGAGATCCATAAATGAGTGAGTATATGTTGAATAAAATTGATAGACTCCACTTTTATTGTAAGTGTGCCAAATGTGTGATATGTTTGCCTTATATTCATACAAGAATATATCTATAAAAGGTGACTATCCATTGAGATATTCATTTTATTATTATTAAATGTGATAATGGTCTTCACTTGTTCCTTTATTCATCATATTCAATAGTAATAAACTAGTTGTGCCAATGGACATCCAATTTTTTGGGGAGGAGGGTTCGAAAAACATTACAATAACACTGCTCTGAATAATATCCCTCTAACTTTGTTGCTTTCTCTTTCAGATTTTGAGTGCGGACTCCTTTGCAATTCTGGTGGTATCTATTCTCCTAATGACTGCGCTCGTGTCTCCAATCATCAACGCCATATACAGGCCAAGAAAGCTGTTTGAGAAGAACAAGCTGAGGACCATACAGATGCTGAAAAGCGAAGCTGAAATCAGAGTCTTGACATGTTGCCACAACACACGCCACGCCATTGGAATGATCAAGATCCTCGAAGCCTTAAGTAGCACCAATGTGTCCCCTATGCGTGTTTCAGCATGCCAACTTATTGAGCCCAAAGGCCGTGCCACTGCCATGCTGGCACAACACATTGACGAACAACATCATCACAATCCATCATCATTATCCCAATCTGGTGGACCCTTTAGCCTAACAGAAACACAAGAGAACTTGGAAACAATAACAAAGTGTTTTGAATCATATGCACAAGACTATGATTACAATCGTGTGGACACTCATGCAGTTGTGTCAACATATGACACAATTCACCGCGACATATACAATTTAGCAGAGGAGAAGAACTCATCATTGGTTCTCCTCCCTTTCCACAAGCAGGCAACAGCAGAAGGCACTTTGGAGACGGCAAACAATGCATTCAGAGAAATAAACCGGAATGTTATGAAAGATGCACCATGTTCTGTTGGGATCTATGTTGACCGCGGCCTTGTTTCACTGATGAAATCAAATTTGAATGCTGTTATGTTGTTCATAGGCGGGCCTGATGACCGTGAAGCCTTGGCTATCGCTTGGAGGATGTCGAGGCATCCGAGGATTCGGCTCACTATGGTGAGGATTCTCTTGACTGGTAAGGCTGCAGAGATTGATGATTTAATACAAAGTGAAGCACATCGTGAGCTGTTGTCCACAGTGCTAGATGCCGGGAAGCAGAAAGAGTTGGATGAGGAGTATGTGGGTTCATTTAGGCTCTTGGCAGTGAACAATGAGGATTCAATAACTTACTTAGAGAAGGAAGTGGGGAAGGGTGATGATGTTCCTAGAGTGCTTAATGAAGTGGGCCAAAGGGGCTGTGATTTGTACATTTTGGGACAAGGGAGAGGTAGGAACTCTATTTTGTTGTCAGATTTGTGGGCTTGGAGTGATTGCCCTGAACTTGGGGTTATTGGGGACATAGTGGCGTCAAGTAGCTTTGGTTCAAGCTCTTCAGTGCTTGTTGTACAGCAATATGGGTTTGGGGGATTGGATTTTGGGGCTGTAGACACCACTGATCAGGGTTCCAGCCGACCCCATGTTTCAAGCCAAACCCAGCCTATGGCCATTTTCAGTCGCCTTTTGTGAAAGAAATTAGAAAAACATCAATGTCGGTTGTGAACTTGTGATTTGGTTGAGGTATGTGTTATATATACTTACAAGGAAATGCATCTTCTCTCGCCAAAATTTCACATGACTGGAATCTAAACATGAGATAAGACACAGAGAAATTAATAGTAAAAAATTACATAGGACAAAATCATGTGAAATTCCAGTACGAGAGGATTCATTTCCATACTTACGTTCACTTGAAGTGTGGATGTGTGGATTAGCTAGTTGTATTTCTCATTCTAAATGAAAGCAATTTCAAATCCTGCAAAAAAAAAAAAAAAAAAAAAAAGAAATTCAGTTTCTTGGTACTAGATGTTTTAGAGCGGAATGTGAATAAATAATGCTTTAGTTTTTTCCTTTCATAGTTTTTATACTTAATGAATGATTTGGCATTTATTATAAATTTATTGCTGTGTGCAACAAAGTTGAAAGAGAACTGTGTGTTTTCCAATGATGATAATAACAGGATAGAGAGTCAAATAAACTAAATAGGCCTCTGGGATTTCTGCTATCGTCTCAAGTCTCAACTCAAGCTTTATTTGGTTTGCCCTCAAAAGTACTTTTGCACAAAGTTAGTAAATTCTTATTTTTTACAAAAGTGCATTAGAAATGTGAATTTTTCATTCTCATTCTACAAAAGTTAGTATCCAAACAAGCACTCAACCATCACGGTAAAAATGTTGTCCTCGTCATCTCCTGTTGCTTCAATACCAAAACCAATAGCAGAACTCAATCTCAGCTCTCTTGTCCACGAAAGAAGGCCAAATGAGATGAAGATCACTCCCCAGCATCCACAGGCTTTCGAGATCACATATAACTAGAACGAGACTCACGCGTTATGCTGACTGATAAAATATAGAAATTTAGTAAAAAGTTAATGCTTATTTTAGTACTCAACGTTATATTCGTGAGTCATTTTAATCACAACTTTCAAAATAAGTCAAATTAGTACTGGACATTGCAAAACGTGAATTAAGTCAGTTTCTCGTTCCATTTTTATTTATCATTTTGTCAATTATGATGATGTGTGATGTTAAGTGATTCCTACATATACCATATGTCATTTGAAGTATAATAAAATTTAAAATGACTCATTTTGGTGTATAACATATTTATAAAATTTAGAAATTTAGTAAATGTAGGAATAATTTAAAGTGATATAACTATGTGATGAAATTATAATTATAATTTTTCATAACAAAGTGAAAGTTTGTTAATTAAACAAAAAAAAATTTCGATGCTCAAATCAGACTATGTTCATGTAGGATTTAAGATAAAAATTCATCGAGCTGGAAACAGATCAAGCTATTCACCAGAAAAAGAGATCAAGCGGGTAATATACGCATCTGTTTTGCCGAATGTCAAATGTCGAGTTTGAAACTGTCTCTAGGGTGGGCAAAAGGTAACACCACCACTAATCCAACCCAACTTCATGTTATTTATATGTATACTTTTTTTTTTGAACCCTCAGTATTGTTCCATTCTTAATTCAATTTCAAAACACTAAAAATAATGTTATCTTCACGCTTTCCCCATAAACATCTACGGTTCCACCATATATGAGGGGAAGAAAAATGACAAAACACCCCACTACTCTTAAACAAGATATTTCTGGAAGAAAAAGAAAAATGCACAACTACATTTCTCTCTCTCTCTCCCCCTTGTGCAACTCTCTTCTCCTGCACACAAGAGAACAACAACCTCGTCACTGCAACCGTCACATCTGTCATCGTCAACTACTGTCATTTGATCATCTCACAATATGAACAACAACTTTTGAGGAGGAATGTGACTCCCTTAACCGCAGGAGAACAATAATAATATACTTTTTTTTTCACTTTTTTGCATGAATCTTCTTAATAAGGTATTTGAGTTTGTTATTTGCACTTTCTTTTTTATGGGTTTGTGATATTTCTTTTGATTAGTTCTTCATTTCCCTACTCTTTTGGTGGTTATACACTTTGAGCTAAATTTGATTATTAAATTGATAATGAATGATTTAATAAACATAGCCCTAAAACATGTAAAATAATGCTAAAAATCAGTTTACAAGTTTTTTGCCATTGGTTTGTAAGTTTTTTGCACTAGAATTTTTTTGCACTATATATATTTATGAGTTATAAGTATGGGTTCACAAGTCTTATAATCCAAGTGTAAAAACTTGTAAAACTAAGCATTGTTTAACACTTGTAAACCAAGGATAAATAACCTACAAACAAATGGCAAAAAACTTATAAACTTGTGCTTAAGACTTACAAATCAAATGTAATAAGCTTTGCAAACCAAGTTTTCTGCACAAAATGGTGCTACAAAGTTCTGAAAATAGTTTACAAGATATTAGGGAAAAAAAATTTCCATTGGTTTTTGCTATTTGTTTACAAGTTTTATTCACTATGTTTACAAAATTTAAGCAGGAGTTTACAAGTCTTATAAATCAAGTTTAAAAACTTGCAAAACTAACCAAATGCATAAAACTTGTATGAAGGTGGCAAAAAACTTGTAAACTGTGCTTAAGAGTTATAATCCAAGTGCAATAAGCTTGTAAACCAAGTTTTTTTTGTACAAAATGGTGGTTCAAAGTTCTGAACTTGGAATTTGATCCTAAATACTATGAAATTTGTCATAAAAAATTTGATACATGGTGCAAGATACTTGTAAACTAGTTGCAAATTCTTGAAAGATGTTTCTAAAAACTTGTAAACCTAATGGTAAATATTGTATATGTAGGTTTTGTATCACAACTTTATTATAATTTATTTGGTTTTTTTTTTGTAGGTTCTATATCATATTGATGACCATGATGGGTATTGTGACCTTTAGATACCTGCTGTTGGGATAATATTTAATTAAGAAGAAGAAGTGAAAATCATTCTCAAACTACTCAAGTAACAAGGATTTTGGGGTCTAAAATCATAAATTCAAGGAAGAGGTTTGATGGGCAACTCAATTGCATGTTGCTTGCGTGCTCATAGGAAGGAATTGTGCAACAAAACTAACTATTTTGTTTATTCATTTTAAGTTTATTACAACCAACGAAAAATTCAGTCTTTCCATTATCATTTTGTATAACTTCACACTACACTTTTATCTATTGATTCATCATTATCACCAACTAATGTATTCTTTTGAAATAATTCCTTAGTACTACTGATTCCTTTGTCCACATTGATCATATCACGTTCACGTCTCTTCTTGCCTTCTTGGGGTTTTGTCTTCTTTTCTATTTTTTTTTTCTTCTATGCTTTAGAATGCGTTATTTGGTTATGTAACTAGTACAAAAAAAAAAGGACACAAATGAGTTCATGTATTATGTAACTAGTAAAAAAGGACACAAATGAGTTCATGTATCATTTACATCAAATGATATCAATAATTTAATGCGGTAACCAAAATCAAAGTAGTGAACACATGAAAAAACTTGAAACTAGTGGATAAAACTTGTGAATTAGTGTTTAAAAGTTGTGAATCAAGTGCAAAAAATATTAAACTTGCATCGAAAACTTGTAAACCGAGTGTAAAAATCTTGTAAATTGTGCTAAAAACTTATAAATGAAGTGTAAAAACCTTGTAAAATCGTGTTGAAAACTTGTAGACCAAGAATAGAAAACTTGAAAACTTGTACTTAAAACTTGTAAACCAACTATATAAAACTTTTAAACTAGACCTGAAAACTTAAGAACCAATTAAAAAATCTCATAAACCTATGCTGAAAAGCTCTAAATTGCTGTTAAAAAGTTGTAAAAGAATAGACAGTCATTTTTCTCGAGAAAATAGAATAATAAAAGAACAATAATAAAAACTAATTAATTTACTTGATATTCTTCTAAGTATTTAACATTATTTTATGAGGTTTAGTGCGATTTTACAAGTTTGTTAAACTAGTTTTCAAGTTTTTAGGACCAATTTACAAGTTTTTAGGACCAGTTTGTAACACCGCTTTGTGCAAAAAACTTGATTTACTAGCTTATTGCACTTGATTTACAAGTCTTAAGCATGAGTTTTGGATGGCATTTCTGGAGGCCCTTGGGATATGTGTGGATTTGACCACTGCTTTGCCCCCAAACAAATGGTCACTGAGAAAGGACAATACAAGTCTTAAAAGATATGCTCAGAGCTTGTATATTAGATTTAAGAGGAAAAGCTGGTGTGATCACCTACCCTTGATTGCGTTCTCATACCACAATAGTTATCAGGCGAGTATCCAGCTGGCACCATTCGACGAAGCCTTATATGGGAGGTGTTGCAGGTCTCCCATTGGGTGGTTTGTGTAACTTCCTAGTACTCATTTCTACATGCTCGAGTCATATAAGAATTAATACTAAGGAATCACGTCCTATTTCGTGAGCTTTTCAACATTTGACATAAAATATTGCCAAGTATTCTAATGAAAGTTCGGCATGATAACGACGCAAATACCATGCTCCTATAAGACAGAAAATCATAAACAGGATAACCAATCATTCATAGCTCAACATACTTTTCAAAATATAATACTTCAACATATCATATATCATCCTTATAAGGCACATAGTGCCATTCAATCTATAACATAACATAGTAATGTAATATCAAATATAAATAGCCACATGGGTCAAACCAGCTGAGAATATACTAAGTCATGACCTCAAATCACAAGATACAAAACATAAAAGGAGAAAGATCTCATGATCCAAATATAAAGTTAAGATCCAGTAATATAGCACAGTCTCCAAATAATGAAAAAGCAACTATACTTCAGCAAAAACAACAATACTTCGGCAACTAAGTCTTTACATCAGGATCTACCTGCTCATCTAGAGATGATATGGAAAAAAAGAAAAGGGGTGAGAAATCAATTGAAATTTCAGTAGGAACATATGCAATTAACATGACATCATTATCATCTCTAGTCTACCTTAGTTTCTTCTGAAATCATTTACATACAATTATGAGGTTCGATTTTAGGATTTTGCAAACAATCTTAATCAAGGTAGAGGTGTCTTTTAGCATGGTCTTGGCATGATAAGTATATGCATATATGAAGGAACTTTATTAATATAATTAAAGAGACATGCTTACATGGAAATATACTAGGTTCATTCATTAAATGTCACAACATACATAAATGGCTATCCTGATGTAAGACATCAAATACATCATAGTTAAGATCTTTTTATTTAGTCTTATCTACCTCATAACTTTCAGACATTTCTATCATTCTTATTCATCTCACTTTGTTCTTTCCTCTCAATTAATTCTGGTTAGATATTTTAAAAGCTATAAGTTTATACTTAATCTGGTAGAGACTTGGTTCCTTAATACTGACCGACAAACCTTGAAACCCTCATGTGCACTATAAAGAAAGTCAATGCCAGTCATCATCGGTCCTTAGAACGATTCAAAGGTCGGAACCCTCTTTGTCAACATAAATCGACCCTTAATCTTCATGTCTTAATTCTGATTTCCTTATCTTTAGTTCTTCCTCTTTTTCCTATTTCCTCAAAGTCATTCTTTTTCTCACAAGAATGCAAGCATAATTTTCAATAATGAATTCTAAAATCCTTTTCTTTAAGAGGAGATAAACCACAACAACAACTCAACGAGTAATTATAAACATTAATAAGCAATCATTCATTATGTCAAGACTAAAATGCTACTATATGATAAACCAAAACTCATATAAATTCCACTCTTTCACTTTCAACAAATATGTAAAAACTCAATCCCAAACAACCTTTACTCTCATTTAGAAATTTTATCAAACATATGGCATATATATTTTCTTAATTTTCATGCATATTTCAAACATTGTAACACAAATTTATTTGCATGTTAAATAATAAATTCAGAGGATATAAAAATTATCTAAGATACTTCAATGTGTCCACAAGATCCTGTAAAAATTTTAAAGCAAGAATCATTCTCTAAATATGTTAACAAAATTAGAGAAATTCGGTGGTCAGAAACCCCCTATTTACAGCCAACAACCATAGTTCCCAATTTTATTACCCTGTCAAATGATCATGTTAAATCTTATAAAAATTCATGATTTAACTTCAAGACGTCCACAACATCTTGTAAATATTTCAAGTCAAAATTTGATCATTTGATATGGTAAATAAATTATACAAATTCAGTGCTTCAGAAATTACTGTTCATACCGAAACTGAAATCTTCTCGGTTTCTGAATTTTAAAAAATAGAAAAAGTCATCTAAACACTTCAAGAAAAATAGTGAAGATACTTCCATATGTTAGATTTATCATATAAAAATGTTAGCTCAAAATATTGTCTCTATCTATGTGAATAAATTCATACAAATTGAGCTGTCTGCATAAATCCGAGAATTTCAGCAACAACATACAATTTCTTTTGATTTTTCATGCATAATCATTCATCAACACTCAATATTTCTTAACAAAATCATAAATAAACAAGTTTAAACATAAACCCCTACCAAAAGATGATTTTTACTAAAGATCCAAACAATCACAAGCTCCTTGAAGTTTGATCTCCTAAGTAAGGAAACAAAAACTCATTCTTTCCTTTCTACCCGAATTTTGTTTGCTCCGGAACAGGTAGGAGGAGGACTTTTCTTGAAAAATTAATGGTGGATTTGTGTTTATTGGGTGGAAGAGCTATGGAAAAGTGTATTTATTTGTTGGATTTAGTGAAGAATTGAAGGATTTATGAGGTTGAGATGGTGGAGGAAAATGGAGAGAAAGAAGGAAGAAGATGAGAAAATGGAAGAAGAAATGGAAAGAAGTGTATGTGTGTGTGTGTGTACCGTGAAGGGGAGGGGCAAAATGGGGTTTGGGTTTTCATTTTTTTTTTAAGGTGTGGGTGTATATGAGAACTATAGTTTGACCGTTAGGTGTATATATAAATGAGGATAGCCTAGGGATTTCATATATAAAATTACTAAAAAAAAATATTTATATTATGAATGACTAATTATCCATCAGCTAACCAAAGTAATTAGTACATAAAAATTGGGGCATTACAGTTTGAGCCTGGGAAGCTAAGTCCCTTGGCTTGGACTTAGTTCTGGAAGTCTTACAGAAAGTTCAGTTAATCAGATAGTATCTTGTAGCAACACAATCCAGGTAGAAGTCTTATACAGATAATCATTGGCTTGACTTGGAGTTTGCGATTAGGGACTACATGTTTCTGCAAGTATCCCCTATGAAAGGGGTGGTGGTGGTTCAATAAGTAAGGAAAGTTGAACCCTCGTTATATAGGCTCGTATGAGATCCTAGAGAAAGTTGGAGTGGTGACCTACACCGATCTATCAACCATACACCTAGTGTTCCATGTCAGTATGCTTAAAAAGTATATGAACAATCAGTCCCACGTGCTCACTTCGCAAACAATCCAAGTTGATGAGAGCTTATCCTACGAAGAGGAACTAGTTATCATTGTGGATAGGCAGATCGAGAAGCTTTGCTCAAAGGAGGTAACCTCAGTGAAAGTCATCTAGAGGAACCATTCTGGCAAGGAAGTGACTTGGGATGCTGAAGAAGTCATAAAAACCAAGTATCCCCACCTTTACCTCAAGGTATGTTTATTTAGATTTAGGGACCAAATCTCTTTTAAAGAGGTAGTATGTGATGTCTTAGGTCTACATGTCTCTAGATAAGTCTAGTAGGACCTTAAAGGGTCCCTTGAGATCTGCCTGTATTGTTGAGAAGACCCTATAAGTATGAAAACATAAAAAATGTAGAATCAAGCTTTCCTGAAATTGCCATTGTGGTCAAGCAGTGTTGGTTGATGGGCCATGATTCTCTGGAGACCACTATAGTGGTCAGGTGTGTGCATGGTTGGCTAGTTTCCAATGTCAACCACTATAGCATCTAGGACCACTATAGTAGTTTGCCCAATATTAGTACACATCAAAATAATGCAATTTCATTAAAATGACCCCTACGCTATATAAACATATCCCCAGGCTCAAGTTAGACACCCTAGCTGGTTCCAGCACTCTTTGTGTCTTTCCTTCACGTTTTCCTTCTATTCTTCTCCTTTTTAACCAGGCCATTCGATAAGTGATTTTCATGGAATTTAGCCTGTTTCTTTCTCTTTTTATCTAACTTATGAGTTAGGGTGTTATTAAGCATGATATTTTCACGACATTCTTCCTCCCTATCATTCCAAATTTAGTTCTTGGCAATAATGTCAGTTGTTTATATTTTCATTATAGTGTTTGGTAATTACTGGTGCCAATCATACTCTCAAGAGTCAAGTTGTTAGTGGAAGTGCACTCCTAGTTATCAATGGTGAGTGGGTTTGAGCTCATGACCATACTTTTTGGTCATTATTTGTACTTTCCAATCTTATACAAATTATTTAAGAAATATTTAGAATGATTTATGCTAAGAATCATGCTTTCATGGATTGTAGCAATTTTAGAAAATTATTGTTTTCGTAGTTATCAAGGAAAAATTATTATTTTAGATAGCTCATAGGACCATATTTGTTTTATGTACGTTTTAGAATTATTTTATTAGTTAGAAAAATTTAGTATGAACAAAAGGCACAGTGAAATATTTTTTTGATTTAATTATACCATAGGTCCTTATAGTTTTACTCAATTTTCAATTAGGTTCCTATAGTTTAAAAATTTCTAAGTAGGTCCCTATAATGTATAAGATTTTTCAATCAGGTCTCTGCCATTATTTAAAAAAGAATATTCTATTTCCATATGGAATATTCCATTTCCATCACCCTCTTCACATAACAGTAGGGACATGATTGAAAATTCTCATACACTATAGGGACTTAATTGAAAGTTGAGTGAAATTGTAGGGACCTAAAAAATAATTAAAAATTGAGTAAACTATAGAGACATAAAGAATAATTAAACCTTCAAAATATGCATTTGTCTTTCAACTAATGCCTCAATTTCAAGAGAGGTGCAATTTTAGTTTCTTGGCGGAGTAGAAATTTTTAATAGTATATTTTACATTACAAATGTTCGATCTCATTCTAATATAACCTTTGTAATTTTGAGGTTACATTATGCTAGTTTTCTACCATATCACCCAATCTTTTCCTCGTGTATCTATTGTCTTCCCCTTAATTGCTATTAAATTAAAATTGGATCAGGTTTATATTATTAAATTTCAGTCATCTTCATTACTTCCTTACAACCTAATCCTTCTTTGTAGTGATAAGTTGTGCTGTTTATTTATTGTGTATATTGTGTAGGATTTCCTCAAGACTTGATGCATGATAAAAACTATGTTGTTTGAAGTTACTGTCTTTTATATTATTAACCTCTTTTGAAATTTAGATTTTAAAGGTACTATCTTTTCCTTGAGTAACCCCTTGTGAAATTTACATGTTTTGTGGTTAATGAAGGAAAAGGCAGTAGTGTAATGATATTACAAATTTAGAGAATAGTAGAATAATGATTTTTTAAAACTTAATGCATAGAGGGACAAACAGATCCAATGCTAGAAGTAATGTAAAATATACAATAAAAAATTTGTATTCCATTAAGAAACTAAAATTACACATCTCTTGAAAGTAAGGCATCAATTGAAAGACAAATACATATGTTGAAGGTTTAATTGTTCTTCAGGTCCTTATAATTTCACTCAATTTTCAATCAAGTCGTCCCTATAGTATATGAGAATTTTCAATCAGGTCCCGGCCATTATGTGAAGACAGAGATGGAAATGGAATATTCCATATTCCATAGAATATTCTAGCCAATGATTAGTGAGAAACAGAATGGTGAGTTAATGGCTGCAGGCTCATTAACTTTGGTACCAAGTGGTCTGCCAAAGGACTAACTTAATCCCAATTACAATAAGGAACACAGTGTAATGCCTATTTATGTGACCTATTTAGGTGCCCATCAGTTTCAGTTATCAGCTTAATACAGTAATATATTCACTTTAGCTCCTATTTCTCTTCTAATTATTATTATGGATTCAATTGAACTGTAGTTTTCAGTATACTTATGTAATTAAATATTAAAATGTTTTATATCATCTATATGTATATTATATGTATGTATTGTTTTGTTGTCCCGTGTGAGTTGTGAGTGGAGACTCCCTTATTGAGTTTTAATGAACTCAACCTTCCTTTTTCCTCCTCCTACAGATACAATTACATACTTTGTTGCACCACAAGATCCATCTCAGTAGTGTTGCAGTATCTTTTGGTGAGTTTCGCTTCAGAGTGAAGCTTATTATAGGTTCATGTAGTTATAGTAGTGCTCTTATAATTGTGCGGGCAAGATCGCGGGCATGTATAGTATTATGTTTAATTATTTTTTGGATTTTAGTTATTTTATTAATTATGTTTGGCTATGGCCCAGATTATTGCTAGTATATAGTTTCAAATTCAGGATTTCTATTTTGAAAGTATTCCATGATTTTGGAATTCAATTGAAATTAAATTATTTCCATGACAAATCAAGAATAATAATACCCAAACATATGAAAAGGAAGAAAAGGGAGGAATTCTAGCATAAACCATTGCGAAATCGTTGCCTTGAAACTTGAAAGAAGTAGGATTGAAGGAGGAAGAGAGCGCAGGCGTGGAAAAGGAGTTAGGAGATAAGGTTGTGCATTTTTTTCGAATGAAAATGTGTGGGAGAATGTTTAAATAGAGTTGGGGTCATTAAACAAAAATATATCGTTTTTTACGTGTTCTGACATTGGGGGCACTGCTATAGCGGTCTGTGATCACTGTAATGGTTAATAGAGGGAAACACAATGGCACATAAACACATGACCTCTTAACTGCTATTGTTGTCTCTAGCAACCAAAACACCATAGGCTGAGCAACTTTATCACTGAAGCAGTCACTCGCGGACCCAACATGGTGCAATTCCATTAACTACCACTATCGCAGTCACATGAGTGTAAGTTTTGCATTTTAAGGGTTTTTCATGTATCTAGGGTTTTCATGGCAGTACGGGTGGGTCCCATGAGACCCTAAAACCGTACTACACTTATTTAGGGACATATGGACTTGAGGCATCACATTCTCACTGCGGCAGACCACCACTTGCCATGCCAGACTGCTGTATGCCACCAACTGTGCAAAGCTTCCGCCTGTTGTGCTAGACTGCAGCGCTTGCTGGCCAAGCCACGCCGCTGCCCTCAGTGCCAAAACGTTATGTTTCATGAATAGAAGATTAATATTATTCATTAAAATGCTTTACAAAATATCATTGACATTTTTCATAATGCATATCACTTTTTCGTTTTTGATAAATAGACAATGCTGGACTCTCGGACAGAGAAGCATAAGTACGTCAAGTGTTGATAACAACACAAAATATAAAACACAAAACACGCAGGAACAATCTGAAGAAAACAAACAAAACATCAAAACACCACATCCAAGACTTAGATAACACAAACCAGCAAGGCAAAACTAGGCTTAGGAGTAGGCACGACACGCGTATGACCGATAAAGCTTTCATAAGGCACAAGCACTCACGTCCCTAATGAATATCACTTAACCTGTACATGCTGATTGTTGAAGATCAAATTATTTATCATATGGGAGCTAGACCAAGTTTTGGGCATTGTGAAACTAAAAGAAACTTACGATAGTGCATGCCATTTATTTTATGTTTATATATCTAGGCAACCTAAATTAAGGGCGACGATGACACATGGGAATCAAGCATAGGTCATTCTCTCGTCTTACAGTCAACCCAAATGACTCATTCATGTCAAGTTCTTCATGCTTCATTCCATTGGGAACTCTCCAATCAAAATGGTAAAGCAACTGAGCAAGTGAAAGCTCAATGTCAGCTATGGCAAATGCAATCCCAGGACACATCCTCCTCCCAGCACCAAATGGGATGAACTCAAAATCCGTGCCTTTGAAATCAATTGTGCTATCAAGAAACCTCTGAGGCTCAAATCTCTCAGCTTCACTCCAATACCTATGATCTCTTCCAATTGCCCAAGCATTGATGATGACCCTTGTCTTAGGAGGTATGTTGTACCCATTGATTTCACACCCTTCCCTGCTTTCTCTAAGGAGTAACAATGGTGCAGGTGGGTGAAGCCTCAGCGTTTCTTTGATGACGGCTTTTAAGTATTTCAGTTCGTTCATGTCAGTCTCATCCACATTTCCTTGGCTATCAAACACTCTTCTTACCTCGGCTTGTGCCTCTTCCATCACCTTTGGGTTCTTCACCATTTCTGGCATCGCCCACTCAATGACCCCTGATGATGTTTCGCTTCCTGCACTGAAGATGTTCTGCAAATGGAGGAAAGGGCCATCATTTTGACTTAGAACACTGGTTCTTACTAGCAATTGTCGAAAGAACGCCTACAAGCGCATCACAACACATTTTCTCGGTACTTAATAATTTTATTTGGTTTGACTAGTTTGATCTTTCCTTGGTTCGATTGATTGTATATATGTTAAAAGTGCCGGTGATCAATAAATTTTGAAATATATTAATTTTCTTATATTATTTAAATATTCTCATTTTTCACTTAGTTGTAATTAAGTAGGAGAGCAGTTGCATATAAAATGGTTTAAAACACAAAAGCTTAAAGTACGAATGCTGTTACCACAAAAAAAAAAAAAGAAATATACTACTGTCATAAATCAACAAGCAAAGAACAATTGTACAATACTGTGAGAAAAAAATAATACCTAATACACAAGGTTCTCACCTGATAGGATATGGAGAGAGTAAATATATGCAATTTTATCTTTATGAGGGTATGTTTGATTAGGGGGTAAAAATAATGTATAAATATTCATAAATGAGTTTTATGTATAAAGTTATACATAAATCTAATCCATAAAATTTTACTCTCTAACCAAATATAGTCTAAAAGGAGAGACTACTTTTAGGATTTGAACCCATAATCTCAACATGTAATCCCCTGATCACATGGCAACAAGTTCATTGTTAAGCCAAGGCTCAACCTCTTGTAACAACAAAGCTTTATTTCAATTCTTTGAAATATGCTTGAAGTTTTGCGTAATAAATCGAATTTGATTAAGAATATTGTAGCTCTAAATGAATTGTTTTTGAAGACTAACTTAATGAAGTGGCGTTCGTTATGGATTAATTAACATTATAATAAGCATGTAAAATTTGCTATCTATGGTATGGTAACAATAAACATACTAACCAGGATGACCGCTTTAATATTGTCATCAGTCAAGGGATATTCCAAGTCCTTTGGCTCCTGAAACTTTAGAAGAATGTCAACTACATCTTCTTGATCTGCCTCACGGTGGTTGATTTTTCCGTTTCTGTGATCGTCAATGATGTAGCCCAATATCCTGTCAATCTCTCTGTGCAATTTTTCAAGTTTAGCCTTCACCCCGGTGATCTTCTGAAGAGCACTAATGGAAGGATAGAGATCAGCAATGCAGAATCCTCCTGCAATGAGTGTTGCTTCCTCCATAGCTAATATAAACTCTTGCTGGTACCTGGATTTCTTTCCAAATGCTGATCTAGCTGTTATCCCATATATATATCATTGAGAAAATCTTCTTACTTAGATTCACGATTGACCCTTCACTCGAAGATATTGTTTCAATGAGTGCTGATACTTCCTCTTCTCTTATGGGCCTAAATGATTGGACATGCTTTGTGGTCAATAGCTCTATGACGCATATCTTTCTTAGATGCCTCCAGTAGCTTCCATATGGAGAAAATGCAATGTCTGCGGCATTATAATTAAGTATTTTGGAAGCAAGAATATAGGGTCTATTAGAAAATGTCAGATCTTGTGTTTTCATGATTTCTTTGGCCATTTCTGGTGAAGAAACTATGACACAGGATACCTCTCCGAGTTTTAGGTGCATAAGGGCTCCATACTTGTTGGCCATGTTTGTTAAGGAGTGATGGGGCATTGAGCCAAAAACTTGGTGTAGGTTTCCTATGAGAGGTAGTTTCCATGGCCCTGGGGGTAAATTGTTGGTGTTGGAGATTTTATATTTTGACCTGTTTTTATATTTTGAACAATACCAAGAGAAAGAGAAAGAAAGCAAAGAAAACACGGATATCGTTTTGAAACTCCATGGTTCTAGCTAGAAGGAGGATGAAACAAATTTATATAAGGAGTTCTATTATTATTATTATTAGGTGTTGTTTTGGTAGCTCGAAGGATACTAATATCTTTTAGTTATTTGTGTTTAAAAATGAGTTATGTGTTCAACTAGTCTAAATTTTTAAAATCTATTAAATTAAAGACCAAATCACAACTATTAATTACATAAGGGTATATCAGTACCCTATATATACACGTCACAGAGTAAAATCTTATTATTGTTGTTATTATTATTATTATTATTATTTGTACCAAAAAGTTTAGACAAACATACCTTGTGGACATTGTATGCTTATCCATATTCAGCACTTTTAAGCCAAAACATGTCTATCTTCTTCTATTGGCCTCAAACACTTTACAAATATCAAAACCAAACAAAACATAATTATCATTTAAAATTTATACAACAAACTTCACTTTATATTACTTTACCCAACGCACTAGGGTAACACATCTACACCATCAACACACAGTTTTTATCTAAGACTCCTCCTTCTAAAATTCATTTTCTTATACTATAAGCCTTTATAATAATTTATGCCTAAAAAACATATTCCTTTTTTAAACTAATTCAACAAAAACACGATAATATCTTATGGCTTATACTTAGTTTTGTCTCATGCCTATCAACAACACTTCTAAATTTTTTTTATTCAAACTTAATAATTTCAAAGAATACAATAACTAACTTTTTTCACCAAATCTTCAAAACACTAAATTGGCTCACAATTGAAATATTTTAGACATATAAAACTAGTTTACTATAATTTTTAACCATAAACATATGCATTCACTCACAATGTTAGAATAGGATGTTCACTCTACATGGTTGTACTAGAGCTTGAAGTTGCTCCTAACGTGAATTTAACATCACAATATCAAAGGCTAGGCTTAAAGGAAGGAACATAAGGGAAATGGGAATTGACCTTCCTTCAAAAATTCCCTAAGCCCCAGAAAGGTCCTAGTGTTTAAAGGAATAGCGTAAGAGATAGGGGGAATGCATGGTATGGATTTGGTGTAACAAGAGGTGGGATTTAAGTGGAAGGATTAAACATTCAAGAGCTCCAAGTTTCTTAAGGAGAGATTTTCTGGGCATTCTTGTAAAGAGAAGAGAAAAGGATTTGTGAATGACTATGAAAAAGGTTTTTTTTTTTTTTTTCATACAATCATTGAATTGAGAGAATTTGGCTAAAACACTAGCTTAAGACACTCCTTTGGATGAAACGTGTATATATCCTTAGCTTATGCAAACACTTGTTACATGATGTTGTGTTATCAAAGGAAACCTAACCTAATCACTTTCTAATTAAAGACCTCTAGGTGTTTGACCAATACGCAATCATTTAGGGAATTAAGACCTCAACTTTAATTGACTCATATTAGTTTTTAGCCCCAATTGCTCTAGCCTTGAATTGGACCAAATTCTAACTTTTAATCCCTTATGTAGTTAAGTTCTCACCGATTGGCTAAGTAATAAAAGCCCGATTAACAATCATATCCAAGATTAAGATATCAATACCATTTAACATTGACCAAGAATGAGACAAGAAAACAAGAGGTTAAGATAACATAGTGCATTCAAATTAGAGCAATGGAGTTTCAAGATAAGATCTCTCTTTAGAGCTCCTTAAGCTAGTAGAAAGTCTATTCCTCCATAAAGTGGAAGTTACAAACAAAAATAAATTTATTTGTGATGTTTTAGTTCCAAGTGACCTTAGGTTAGTGTAACATAGTTTTAAGTTGCCTTTGAAACCTCTCAGATATGCCAAAAATCCTTAAATGTTGAAAGTTACATTTCTGTCCAAAAATGCTCACTATGGTAAGCTAAACTCATTATACCGAGCAAGAGGATGTAGCAGCTTGTTTTGGTGCAACAGGCTTGCTATAGTGAGCTACACTCATTGTAGCATGTAAAAAGGAATAGAGGCTCACTATAGCAAGTAGGAGAGAGTACCAACCTCGTTGTAGAGAGACCCTCAATGCTAAGATAGACCTAAAATAATGTAGTTTCATTTTAATAATCCTCCACCCAATATAAACACATACTAACCAAACAAACACCCCAGAACTCAAACCCTAGTAGCTCCAAGGTGTTTCCTATCCCCTCTCACACAAAATCCAAGCTTCCTCCTTGAGTAAGTATTCTTCATAAAATCTTTCAAGTTTCATCTTGTTCTTCCATATTTAGGGCTAGGGCTCCATCATGCATGAATTTGGCATGATTTGTCCTTTTCCTAAACAAGCTCTATCAAGATCTTGAGTGTCTTATGAGTTGTTTATGATTATATGGATGTTGTTATTGCCATTCCTGGCTTCCAAGGTCAAGTATCCATGCACTCTTTGATGAGTGGGTTTGAACTCATGACCTTATTTTTTTTGTCATTATAGCTATATTCACTACAAGAAAATTGCTGATTAGTGACCGAAGTTTCGATCGCTAAATGCAAGAAATCGGTTGCAAAACCTTTTAGTGACCGATTTTGTGACCGATTTATGTTGTAGCTAGATTCAAGGTTGCTAAATTATTAGTGACCGATTTTTCGGTCACTAATTTTTGTGACCGATTTTGTGACTGATTTTGTGACCGAAATTCTCCCCCAACCAATTGGAAGAAGTTGGCTCAATAGTGACCGATTTTTCGGTCAAAAAATTTAGAGACCGATTTTTCGGTAACAAAATTTAGTGACCAATTTTTCGGTCACTAAATTTTGTGACCGATTTTGTGACCAAAATTCTTCCACAAACACATTGAATCAATAGTGACCGATTTTTCGGTCACTAACTTTTGTGACCAATTTCTCCCTAAACGGTGTCATAGTAGCGACTGATTATATGAATTAGTGACCAAAAAATCGGTCACTAAAAATTATTACAAGTACCACCCATGTTTTGTTTTTCTTGTATTCCCATTTTCACATACCTGATTCAAATATCCATATCACCAACAAACAAACATAAAATTACACATGAAACCTATTAAATAACAACTAACTAGTGCCAACTATGATCAATACTAAATAACATACAAAATAACAAATGTTAATCCAAAATACAAACAAGTAATTATAACTTGTCCTCCTAATTTCACCTTTCTCCCTTTTAGTTCCTACTAAATATCAACTTACTAGTATCAAACATCGATACTAAATAACATACAAAATAATATATAAAGTAATTATAACTAGTCTTCATCCTCCTCCTCATCATCATCATCATCATCACCCTACTCCCCCTCAGCTACGTCTACAGCAGGTGATTGAATATCAGAAAATTGAAAATTCATTTGTCTCATCATTTCTTGTAATGATACAAGGCAAGAAAAAAACACTAATATGTTAAGAATTAAAAGTAAACTCCTAATCCGACTTGAGATAATAGTAATAATAATTATTAACTTGAGCACGATATGCACAAGATTTATACCTTTTCCAATATATGCTATTTCAATGAGCTCAATTTATGATTATTCATTTAGTTCCTTGATTATAATGTGGATCTCCTCTATTTTAAGGTTCCTGAAACAGTGTGAAGATGCCAGCTAATATTCTTTGTAGGGAAGATGAAAGCATAATGTGGTGACATGTATTTTTATTCGGAAAAATAGTTAAGTAATCCCAACAATTTTGACATTATTTAGAATTGCATTTGCTTAGAAAGACATTACACTTGTTTTGATATTGTTTAACTCTTCCTAAAAGTCCATTCGTAATTATTTTTCTAGAATTATATATATATATATATATATATATATATATATAAACTTTGAGCTGGACGAATTTTATTTTTAATGTCATGCCATTGCTAAGACCATTAAATACTATATAAACTTTGAGCTGGACGAGTTTTATTTTTAATGTCATGCCATTACTAAGACCATTAAATAATTAATTCGGATTCGATTCTAGCACTGCTTATTCTTCAATAGTGCCTACGCACTATGCTAAAGGATACACTAATTATTATATTATTACGTAAGATCAAACGCATGAACATGCTCTCAGTACTCAGCGTGTAGACAAAGCGCGCAAGTGGAATGCATTGTAATTATTTGCTTAATTAATTATTCGAGCTAAAAGACAAAAATTAAGCTCCAATAACCCATACGATAATATTAACTGAAAGATAAAGAGAAGAATACAAAAGCAAAAGCACTCACCTTATGAGAATATATCAACTCTAACTTAAGCAAGGTTTTTTTTCCATAAACCACAGAGCAGTGTGAGAAACCACACCTAATGCAAATTCAGAAAATTTAATAATAATAAGCAATTTCATTAATAATAAGCAAAAATTTAACACAAAAAAAACTAAAGTGCATATTCAGAAAAGTTTAAAAATCAGTTCTACCTTTTAAATTGGTTCGTCCATGTTGGCCTTCACAAATCACAAAAAAGGATCTGCCCAAAAAAAGATCTGATTTTTTAAATTTTTGCCCAAACAAAATTCTGGAGAAAAAATGAAGAAAAAGGAAATGATGAAAAGAGGGGAAGAATGAGAAAAAAAAATGTAAATATATAAATCAAATAAGCCAACTATGGAAACAGATCTTCAAACTAGCTGATTTCCCTAAAGTTATTGTCACTAATTGAATAAAAAAGAACAAATTAAATCAAAGAACACCAAAACCAAGCATTCTCTGCCACATGTGCCACAGGTTCGATGTAGTTGTTCCACATTTCTTTCACCATCTTTGATACCAAGTCTAAGAGTTCCTCAAATAGCTCTGGCAAATCCTTCAAACCTCCTCAATTGAAGTCTTCAATTTCTCTGCAAGACCCCCAACAGCAGACCCAGTAGCCCACACAAAACAACAGAACGCAACAAGACACAACACAACACAACACAAGGCCTCAAAATATACCTTTCTCCAATGAACACCCAACCAAGAATGTGGCTTTCTACAGCCAGAAACATCTGAAAGTCTAGAGTGTTCTTGTAGCCTCCATGACTTTTTTTAGCTTTTAACCACAAACAAGAAATCTTTTAAAGCCCCTTTTTCCTTGGACTCAAGTAAAAAGCTAAAGGAGAGATGTTTAAAAGAACCCCTACCTCACTAGCTGCCGCCGCCGCCTTGCCATCGCCAATTTGCAGCTGCACAGATCTGCTTCTGCGTCTACATGTCTGCTCCTGCGGATCTGCTTCTGCTCCTGCGCGCCTGCTCCTCCCGTTCTGGTTCAGCTCCCTTCGTGACTCTGTGGTTGCTCCCTTCGCGGATCTGCTGGAAGAACGATGAAGGGGTGCTATGAGGAAGGGAGCTTGCAGGTTTACCTCTGCTTTCTTTCCTTTCTTTTTGTTTTTGAAAAGAAAAAAGAAATGTCTTTGTGTATTGTACGTGTGCAGACCCGTAAGTGAGTGAGGGAATGGGGGGTTTCGAGTGGGTAAGTGGGTGAGTGAGGGTAGTCTAGTAATTTTATATGTAAAAATATTAAATTAGTAATTAAATAAATTTAAGATATTAATTAAATAATATTTTCATACTGCATCTATTTAAATAAATTTTATTTTAATGATATTTCTTGAAATTTGGATTGAAGAGAGTTCTAAATTTTTTAAAAGTACCAACCTTAATTTTTAAAATAATTAAACATAACAATTAACATAATAATATATTTAAATAATTAAGAAGCTAAAATTAATTATAAAGGATTAATTATTCATATTTAATTAATCAAAAAAATTTTAAAAAAATTTACACATGTATGTGGCATGTTCAAACCGTATCCACAGTGGATTATAATCAGGTCTTGTAATATTTCTTATCACAATTATTGACATTTTCATTTAACAATAAATATTATATTAAAACATTTTTTATTAATTATTTTTATATATCATGTATTATCCACTATTTAATGACTAATTTTGTAATGAATTATCTAAGCATATTTTAATAATGACCGATTTTTGTGATCGAAATTGTTAGGTATAACATATTGCTTGAAAAATAATATTGGTCACTAAATCGGTCACTAAAAAATATTAGTGACCGATTCTTTAAATAAATTGAAAAAATTACAATTAGTCACAAAATCGGTCACTAAATTTAATATTAGTGGCCGATTTTGCATTAAATATTAGGCACAAGAATGCAGTCAAAAAATAATGTAGTCACAAAATCGGTCACTAATATTAAAATTAGTGACAGATATCTTCCATTTAAATGAAAATCGGTCACTAATTTTTTTATTAGTGACGATTTTGTGACGATATTATTTTTAAGATGAAATCTTATGCCTAACAATTTATTCAAAATCGGTCACTAATATTAAATTTAGTGACCAATTTTATGACCGATTTTTCAAATAAATGCAAAAAAATAATTAGTCACTAAATTGGTCACTAAATTTAATATTAGTGACCGATTTTGTGACCGAAATTGTTAGGCATAAGATTTCATCTTAAAAATAATATCGGTCACTAATAAAAAAAATTAGTGACCGATCTAGTGACCGATTTTTCATTTAAATGGAAATATACAATCGGTCACTAAATCGGTCGCTAATTTTAATATTAGTGACCGATTTTGTGACCATTTTTTAAATAAATGGAAAAAATATAATCGGTCACTAAATCGGTCACTAATTTTTTATTAGTGACCGATTTTGTGATCGATTTTTCAAGTAAACAGAAAAAATGAAATCGGTCACTAATCTTTTATTAGTGACCGATTTTGTGACCGATTTTTCAAGTAAATAGAAAAAATGAAATCGGTCACTATTCTATTTTTGTGACCGATTTAGTGACCGATTTTTGTCACTAATTCACCCTTTTTCCTGTGACTTAATTCGGTCACAAAATTTTTATTTTATTTCGGTCACTAAATCGGTCACTATTTAACAAATTTCTAGTGGTGATTCTAAACGTTATGATTGCTACATATGAACTTAGAAATGAAAATATGCTATCAACATGATTTTACATAATATGCCAAGTTTAGAAAGATTATGAAACTTTGAGTAAATCATGAAACATGTTTTAGAAAACCATGGGGTCAAGATTAATTTGATAAAAATGTTTTATCTATAAATGAAAAGATTTACTAGAAAAAAAATGAGATTTAGCAAGTTTACCAAAATTTTCAGATAGGCTCTATGGATTGATGAAATTACCATGTTTTCAAGATTTTGGATTTCCTGATTATGCTTCTAGAAACATAACCAATTTTATTAAAATGTTGAGTTGATATGATTTATCTCCATTCAAAGACAAGCTATTATGATTTTTGAATTTCCATGTTTATGGAATCATGTTATCTTGAAATACAATTTTCGAATTTCAGGTTTGTGGTATTGAAAGTATTGAGCATAATATGATTCATAACATTGATAGACACATTCTGTGGGTTTTTGAAATCACCATATCTACAAGCTGATGATTCCTTGGCATGATTTTAGAACCCTAATTATGCTTGATAGTCAAATTCTTATAATAATATGAATTCAAAACTTTCAAAGTTTTCAGATTTATTTAGTTTACTTGCAAATTAGTTTTAGACAGTAACTATAGCAAAACAAACAGTGGGTTCATGGTTGTAAGATCATTAGCCTTGGTACCAATTTATCCGTATGAGGACAATCTCACTGTCACGACCCGATTTGGGCACGTGACCGGCACGTGAGAAGTTCCATTCCCACGTAAGCCTTAGGACCTGCTGATTGTCTCTAAATACATGTTTTGTTCATAATATTTTCTGCAAATCAATCACATATTCTCTACGATTAGGATAATTACCTCTGAAATCTTATAAGAAATCTTTCAAGTTTAACTCTTGAAATCATTTATCTATATAAGTCAATATAAACTTATTTGATTGTCCAAGTCATTATATACAAAACAAATGTGACTATAATATACCAAATGCAAATTACAACATGCTCTAGGTCCGGGATCCTGCCTGCATCTACACTGGAGCACACTAAACCCATGAACATCATGCTCACCTCTGGAGTCGATAATTGGGAGATACCCTCAACAACTATGGTATCTGTAAAAATAGGAAAAGAATAGAGGGTTGAGTTTTGGAACCAAAATTCAGTGAATGAGTCATCACCTGAAACCCACTTCCATGGGACACCAAGGAAACAATGCATGAAATAATAATAATAATAATAATAATAATAATTATCAAGTATTTATGCAACTAAATAAAACATATGCATATATATAGATACTAGTTATCATTTTCCAAATTCAAACAATTTCCTTGATTCACTTTCATCTTTGAACCCATATTGGCTTATCATATAATAACTACTAAAAGAATAATAATCTCTATCTCTGTTCTATTTATTCTCTATCTCTATTCTGTTTCGTGAATGCTCAGTTTTTTCGTGAACGAAGCCCCTCGTGGGCTAAGTTTCATGGTTTCACGTAGTTTCATAGTTTCTTGTAAGTTGTGTTCCTCGTGGACTAAGTTTCATGGTTTTGTGTAGTTTCATAATTTCTCGTAAGTTGTGTCCCTCGTGGGCATAGTTTCATGGTTTTTCTGAATAAATTATCCCTCATGGACTGAACTGTCCTCTAAATGAATTGCCTTTCGTGGGCCTTTTTAGTTCTCTTGTGAGCTCTGAATCTATCTGATTCTAACAGTCTGACCTTAGCATAACTGAGGCTATGAAATCATGCCCAAGGGATTACCAGTTTGAAGGCATCATGATTTCAAAAGCCATAAAATATGTAGCTGACAATTGTTATGAGTTTACAACTCTAACAATCTGACTTTAGTATAACTATGGCTATGAAATTATGCCTAATGGATTACCCTTTGCATACATTCATGATCTCATACCTCCACAGAGTATGTAGCCGTCAACTGTTCTGAATCTCATGAAGATTCGAGCTCTAAAACCATCTGTGTAATTTTATAAAACATAATTCAAATTATCAAATTTCTCATAGTCTAGAAAGCTCAGCCACATACTTGAAATAAAAGGTTAAAACCATAGTTCTAATCATTTCTCTGAACTTCCTATATAATTATAAAACTAAATCATATATAAATCAATTCCAGAATCCAGTAAAGCATTCACAGAAGTCTCTAACAATCACATAAGTCATCAGTTCTACATGATATCAGTATGACAAACATGGTCCCATGAGTTTTCTCAAAAACAAGCTTCATGCTCTAAAATCAACAGTTCTAGAATATATAAATCAACAGTAAACTTCAAATCCTGTACAGTAATATCTAGAATCAAGCAGTAAACCATATCTTTCATGAAAATAACTCTAATGCATAACATAGAGATTACAAGTGTGAACCCACTCACCTGGAGGGGTGAATAGAGCAGAACTAACACCAATAGCACCCTAGGAAGCAAAACTGACAGCAGTATCTGATACAGAAGCAACAGAATGCTAGATCAGCCTCTAAAACCTCTGAATACCTAGTAATCCATCTTTAACAAGATAGAAAACTTCTCTCCTATGAGAAGCATGAAGAACCCCCCAATAATAAGGAAGAAATAGGAGAAAGAGGGAGAAATCAAGAGAATAACATATCTTAAAGCCTTAGAAACTAAAAATTGGAGTTAGATTGATGAAAAATGGAGGGAAATGGAGTTTTGGGGATGAGAACCACGATTTGAGAGTGAGAATTGGAGGTTGGGAATGAAAAATGGGTGTCCGAAGGTTCTGGACCCCGAGATGAGGGTTTTTAACTCTCTGTTGACCGCCTAGGCAGTGTCAATGACCACTTGGGCGGTTCCTGGTGTTATCGTAGCACCGACTTACTCTCTGATGATTGCCTAGGCGGTCTCCAGGAAGGTGTTCTAGTGTCTCCAAGGCTCTGGTATTGGTATGTATTGGACTGGGTTGTCTTAATAGTCACTTATTTACATTTCTTAATTTTAAGTTATCCATTGACTTTAAAACATAAACATAAATAAGGAAATACCCCCCATTTGGACTCAAATAAAATATTAGAAAATCAAAATTTCAACAAATCAAAATCTAAATTTTGGGTTTTAATTTAAATCCAGAAATTTTTATGGTTTTATAAACTCATATGCTAGAAACTGGGCGTTTAGAAGTTTCAAAACATTCATTAAAAAATCACTCTTTAACTCAATTTTCTCTAAGGAATAATTATCGGGACTTTTGGTCCCAAGAATATGACTCTATCATATGGCTCTCCAAGGGCATGTAGGGTCCAGACTTAGAAAAATTCAGGACCCAGAATGACAGGTAATGATAATTGACTCCCTTTTTAGCTCGAAAACTTTCTAACTCTTTTATTAAAAATTTGGGGTATTACACTCGCCTCTTTAGAGTATGTAGAGATCGGAATCTAGTTAGATGTTCGCCTTATTGGACTCATTAGGTGCCTTTTTTAGAGTTCGGAGATCAGAGTAATTACAATTACTATTATTATTATGAATATATTTATCAAATTCAATGATTTCTATTGCTCTAGTAATTATCAATCCATGAATTTAAAAATTCTTTCCTATGTAATCTTTTGCTTGTAAATATCAAAATGGGTTTTTCTTGATGCATGTATATTATGTATATTCCATTGACTGTCCTACATAGGTGGTGGGTGAGAATCCACTCACTGAGCCTAATGAATCACCCCCATCTCTTCCTCGTCATAGTTGTAGTTGCAGATCAAGTTATCATTTAGCCACTATTTTAGTGGACCATAGTTGTTCCAGTGCTGACCTTTACTTTGTAGTAAGGCTTAGTTTAGGGTCATGTTAGATTAGAGTGCTATAGTAGTTGTATAGGTAAGATATAAACCATGTATTCTCTTTTAAGATCATGTATGTATTTTCAGAGTTTATGAACACCCTTATATGTTTTCATATTTCAAGTATGAATTGTGAAATGCAGATTATGATTAAGTTAATGTAACAAACTGATTATGTATTTATGTTTTGAGTTTCAAGCCTTGAACTGATTTACAAATTATGACTATGATTATGAGATGAAACAATTTACACTTTTACGAAATGCTGGAGGACATGTTTGATTTAACTAAAATGAGTTTACAGTTATGTATGTTGAAACAATTTAGTTTTACAAAATCGATTATTATGGTATAATTATTAAATCACATTTTGAGAATGGAAACCATGTTTAGTTAGGCACGTAGTCAGTCACACTACCAGAAGGCTTATGCAAGACTTAGTCCCTTAGGTGCCGGTCATATTCCCCAATCTGGTCATGACAAAGAGGTATCAAAGCTATAGGTTTCCTTGCATCATACTAGAACAAGTGTCCACAAATAGCATGGAGTTTATGTAAATGGAATCGCTGCATTTACATTGACATGATGTTACTTGAGACATTTAGGTAAAGTCAGTCATGTTTATGTTCAATGTGAGTCATTGTCATTCATTTGAACACTTTATCTGGATTTCTATCTTTTCCCTTTCCTCTCAGGTGTGCTATGTTACCTATTGACCGTCATCGCCATTGTCGCCATAACAACACTACGGGGGTTAGTACGAGTTGTATTTGGCACCTTAAGAAAACCATTCTGAACTTGATAAAGATAATGAGTGAGCACATTAGACCTAGAAAACATTAATAGCGAGCACAACCAGGTACGACTAGCTTAGGCAGAGGTTAGCAGTGGGCACAATCGGTCAAGGGCACCCATTAGTGCCCTATCCGATATGCCCTACTATCACCTAATCTTGTAGACAAGGAAATAGCCAACTAGAATGCTATAGCTCAGTGCAGATCAATCAGTCACACCTAGTCTGTTAGAGGTATGAAAAATGCCATAGGGACTAGTGCCTATGGTTATCAAAATCACAAGTTAACTTGTAAGATTATTTGAGTTTAGTAGTTTAGACCAGAATAAAAATGAGCTAAATCGCTCACAAACTCATTTCGTGGTAAACTCATTGATAGGTTGCATTTATGTACCCTTTTTCCTCTATAACTCTAGGCATAATGCATCATTTGTGTGCTTAATTAGTTGACATTTGGTATATTTGCATTTAGTCTTCATTAAGTACCATTGAGTAAAATCATGGGTATTTGCACCTTTTTGATGAATAAATATGTTTTGAAGTTTTTTGCACTTTCAATCCTCTTTTGTGATTATTAGTCACTTACAGGGAGTTTCCATGTTAGTGCATAAAGCTTTGATCAGTGTTCAATTTAGGAGAATATGAGGGGAGCTACATAGAAGAGTTCTAGAGCTTATTTGAGCACGTTTACAGGAAGTATTCCAATGAAAAATTTATATATCTCTACAGAGATCATATTGAGGTAAATAAAAATATTTTGGAAAGCTTAAGAAGTCCTATATAATTTTCATCTTCAGCTCAAAACCTAGTTCTAATAACAGCTTAGTGAAAGAAGTAGAAAAAGGAAGAATTCTAGCATAAACCATTGCTAAATCGTTACCTTGAAGCTTGAAAGAGGTGGGATTGAAAGAGGAAGAGAGCGCATGGGTGGAAAAGGAGTTGGGAGTTGAGGGTTTGCTTTTTTTTGGAATGAAAATGTGTAGGAGAATGTGTAAATAGAGTTGGGGGGTCATTAAGCAAAAATATATCATTTTTGACGTGTTCTAACATTGGGGGCACTACTATAGCATTCAGTGATCGCTGTAATGGTTAACAGAGGGAAACACAATGGCACGTAAACACATAACCTCTTAACTGCTATCGTAGTCTCTAGCAACCAAAACACAATAGGCTGAGCAACTTTATCACTGTAGCGGTCACTCACGGACCCAACATGGTGCAATTCCACTAACTACCACTATCGCAGTCACATAAGTGTAACTTCTGCGTTCTAAGGGTTTGTCATGTATTCAGGGTCTTCTTGGCAATACGGGTGGGTCCCATGGGACCCTAAAACCGTACTATACTTATCTAGGGATACACGGACCTAAGGTATCACATTCTCACTATGGCAGACCACCACTTGCCATGCTAGACTACTATATGCCATCAACTGTGCAAAGCTTCTGCCTGTTGTGCTAGACTGCAGCTTGCTGGCCAAGCCGCGCCGCTGCCTTTAGTACCAAAACGTTTGTTTCATGCATGGAAGATTAATATGATTCATTAAAATGCTTTAAAAATATCTTTGACATTTTTCATAATGCATATCACTTTTTCGTTTTTGATAAATAGATAATGCTTGACTCTCTGACAGAGAAGCATAAGTACGTCAAGTGTTGATAACAACACAAAATATAAAACACAAAACACGCAGGAACGATCTGAAGAAAACAAACAAAACATCAAAACACCACATCCAAGACTAAGAGAACACAAAACAGTGAGGCAAAACTAGGCTTAGGAGTAGGCACGACACGCGTATGACCGATAAAGCTTTCATAAGGCACAGCCACTCACCACCCTAATGAATATCACTTAACCTGTACATTTTGATTGTTGAAGATCAAATTATTTATCATATGGGAGCTAGACCAAGTTCCGGGCATTGTGAAACTAAAAGAAATTTACGATAGTGCATGCCATTTATTTTATGTTTATATATATCTAGGCAACCTAAATTAAGGGCGACGATGACACATGGGAATCAAGCATAGGTCATTCTCTCGTCTTACGGTCAACCCAAATGACTCATTCATGTCAAGTTCTTCGTGCTTCATTCCACTGGGAACTCTCCAATCAAAATGGTAAAGCAACTGAGCAAGTGAAAGCTCAATGTCAGCTATGGCAAATGCAATCCCAGGACACATCCTCCTCCCAGCACCAAATGGGATGAACTCAAAATCCGTGCCTTTGAAATCAATTGTGCTATCAAGAAACCTCTGAGGCTCAAATCTCTCAGCTTCACTCCAATACCTATGATCTCTTCCAATTGCCCAAGCATTGATGATGACCCTTGTCTTAGGAGTTATGTTGTACCCATTGATTTCACACCCTTCCCTGCTTTCTCTAGGGAGTAACAATGGTGCAGGTGGGTGAAGCCTCAGCGTTTCTTTGATGACGGCTTTTAAGTATTTCAGTTCGTTCATGTCAGTCTCATCCACATTTCCTTGGCTATCAAACACTCTTCTTACCTCGGCTTGTGCTTCTTCCATCACCTTTGGGTTCTTCACCATTTCTGACATCGCCCACTCAATGACCCCTGATGATGTTTCGCTTCCTGCACTGAAGATGTTCTGCAAATGGAGGAAAGGGCCATCATTTTGACTTAGAACACTGGTTCTTACTAGCAATTGTCGAAAGAACGCCTACAAGCACATCACAACACATTTTCTCGGTACTTAATAATTTTATTTTATTTTATTTTATTTGACTAGTTTGATCTTTCCTTGGTTCGATTGATTGTATATATGTTAAAAGTGCCGGTGATCAATAAATTTTGAAATATATTAATTTTCTTATATTATTTAAATATTCTGATTTATCACTTAGTTGTAATTAAGTAGGAGAGCAGTTGCATATAAAATGGTTTAAAACACAAAAGTTTAAAGTACGAATGCTGTTACCACAAACAAAAAAGAAGAAATATACTACTGTCATAAATCAACAAGCAAAGAACAATTGTACAAAACTGTGAGAAAAAAATAATACCCAGTACACAAGGCTCTCACCTGATGGGATATGAAGAGAGTAAATATATGCAATTTTATCTTTATAAGGGTATGTTTGATTATGGGGTAAAAATAATGTATAAATATTCATAGATGATTTTTATGTAAAAAGTTACGTATAAATCTAATCCATGAAAATTTTACTTTCTAACCAAATATAGTCTAAAAGGAGAAACTATTTTTAGGATTTGAACCAATAGTCTCGACATGTAAACCCCTGATCACATGGCAACAAGTTCATTGTTAAGCCAAGGCTAAACCAGCTTTATTTCTTTGAAATATGCTTAAAGTTTTGAGTAATAAATCGAATTTGATTAAGAATATTGGAGTTCTAAATGAATTGTTTTTGAAGACTAACTTAATGAAGGCGTTCGTTATGATGGATTAATTAACATTATAATAAGGATGTAAAATTTGCTATCTATGGTATGGTAACAATAACCATACTGACCAGGATGACCGCTTTAATATTGTCATCAGTCAAGGGATATTCCAAGTCCTTTGGCTCCTGAAACTTTAGAAGAATGTCAACTACATCTTCTTGATCTGCCTCACGGTGGTTGATTTTTCCATTTCTGTGATCGTCAATGATGTAGCCCAATATCCTGTCAATCTCTCTGTGCAATTTTTCAAGTTTAGCCTTCACCCCGGTGATCTTCTGAAGAGCACCAATGGAAGGATAGAGATCAGCAATGCAGAATCCTCCTGCAATGATTGTTGCTTCCTCAATAGCTGATATAAACTCTTGCTGGTACCTGGATTTCTTTCCAAATGCTGATCTAGCTGTTATCCCATATATCATTGAGAAAATCTTCTTACTTAGATTCACGATTGACCCTTCACTCGAAGATATTGTTTCAATGAGTGCTGATACTTCCTCTTCTCTTATGGGCTTAAATGATTGGACATGCTTTGTGGTCAATAGCTCTATGACGCATATCTTTCTTAGATGCCTCCAGTAACTTCCATATGGAGAAAATGCAATGTCTGTGGCATTATAATTAAGTATTTTGGAAGCAAGAATATGGGGTCTATTAGAAAATGTCAGATCATGTGTTTTCATGATTTCCTTGGCCATTTCTGGCGAAGAAACCACGACACAGGGTACCTCTCCGAGTTTTAGGTGCATAAGGGGTCCATACTTGTTGGCCATGTTAGTTAAGGAGTGATGGGGCATTGAGCCAAAAACTTGGTGTAAGTTTCCTATGAGAGGTAGTTTCCATGGCCCTGGGGGTAAATTGGTGGTGTTGGAGATTTTAGATTTTGACCTGTTTACTACTTTGAACAATACCAACAGAAAGAGAAAGAAAGTAAAGAAAACACGGATAGCGTTTTGAAACTCCATGGTTCTACCCAGAAGGAGGATGAAACAAATTTATATAAGGAGTCCTATTATTATTATTATTAGGGATTTTTTTTGGTGGTACGAGGATACTAATATTTTTTAACTATTTGTGTTTAAGAATGAATTACGTGTTCAACTAACCTAAATTTTTAAAATCTATTAAATTAAAGACCAAATCATAACTATTAATTACATAAGGATACCAATACCCTATATACACATGTCACAGAGGAAAATCTTATTATTAATTGTTATTATTATTATTATTATTATTATTTGGATCTAAAAGTTTAGACAAACATACTTTGTGGACATTGTATGCTTGTGCATTAGAATTGTAGAGGGGAAGAGACTAAAGGGAAAATGTTTGTAATGTAAACTCTAAAATTTTACTCTATAAATTTCTTCTTTTTTCTCAAGTTCTCAAAAATCAAACTCACCAATAAGCTCTTAACATATAGAATTGAGCATGAAATTGGAATTTGAAATTAGAATTGGATGGCCTGGTTCCAATTTTCATGTTTGGAGGAATATATAGATTGAATTTGAATTATATATAATTTCATAATACAATTCCTAGGAATTAAAAAACAATTAGAATGAACTTTTCTTATTTCATAATCTATACTCCATAAATTGTTAATTCCAAAACTTATCAAATATGCATCTCATCATAAAGTTTATATAATTCTTTCTTTTTCTTATTTATTTTCTAACAATCATATTACTATTCTTTAGTAGAAACAAACATAAAATTTGAGATTTTAAGTCAAAAGTATTATAATTGAAATTAAAATTCTGCATCATAATTTCAATTCAACATCCAAACAGGGAAGACTGAGATCGTTCCATTTATTACCACCTTATTTTCTCTTTTATTTTCCCCAAATTGAGGTGAATGGAAAATAATGTGATTGTTGGCTTACTTCACAGAATTACAACTCTATAATTTTTAATCAAATTTGATACAGGAGTATTATTGAAATAAAAATCTTATAGTTATAAACCTGCGACCGAAAAAAAAAAGTCATTGAGTTATCATTACATTTTACTTCATTAAAATGTCTACACAATGGAATAAAATATTACTTTAGCCTATTGTTAAAATATCCGAATAATATAATAGAACTAGGCACATATACAGGGGTGGGCAGGGGTTCTAGGCCCCCTCAAAAATTATTTTTAAAAAATTATATATGTAACTAAAAAATATAAAAATGTATTTAACAGTATATAAATATAATATAAAGGATTGGTAAGACTTTTATTTCAATTTTTTGACACACTTAACACAAATCTTATTAATTCTTTTTAAATTTATCAATTGAAGTTTGTGAGACAATATTGAAAGATTGTGGTAAATTTTTTTTTATATAATTACTTGAGAGAAAATATTTGACATGTTATTTATTTATCGACAACAAATTAAACTAAATAAGACCGAAAGAAATAAGAGAACGTGAACAGTGCATAACAAAATAAAAGAAAAAATAATTACGTCTTCAAATAGCTATAATGAATAATACTCATACAATAAATTTATGATATTTACGTGATAATATAATGTGACTCCATAAAATCTTTTCTGAATCCGCTCCTGAATAGAACAGCTATATATGCCACTTCACGTAATTCTATTACACTCTATCTTATTCTGTTCTATTTCTAATCCAAACTTATCCCTTGAGAGATACTTAAAGAAAAAGACAAGAAAAATTAGGTCTAACATGTGTGTATATATATATACACACACACACACAGACACATATATTTGCCAAAACAAATCATGATAGCTACAAATGAAGTTAAATGAAGGATCCCTAAATTGTTTGTGTTGCAAATTCTTGGCAATTGTCGTGCAGTAATGAAATTTTCCTCTATTATTAATGCATGATGAAAGGTGCCAATTTCCTATGATAAGCATCACTGTGTTAAATAAGCGGCACAGCCAGAGAGACCTTGCAAGTGTGCATGCTCAATTATTCAGTAGTGAATGTCATTTTGCCTACATACATAAAAGAGTATTTTGTTGATAAGGGTCATAACGTGAAAGATTCTGCCGCTGTTCAGTTTGCCTATATATATGAATGTTACATTTTCGTTGACGTGGATGATTGAACTGCCCTAAAGCGATTGAAAACCAATTGATTGGAATTGAGTTAGTTTCTTACTCAGCTGAAGGCTTATAAAATATAAATCGTTTACTAAACAAATTTATATCCCCTGTAGGAGAAGTAAACGTGACCTTTTTTTTACTCAAATAGACAATACCATCCAACCTTATATCATTATCATCATAAGAGTAGTGACAATTTTCGCTCTAGAATGCCAATAGCTAGGAAGTAAGTTCAAAATTTCTCTCTTCTTTTCTAATAGTTCGAGAGGTTGAATATAAAATATATTGGTTCTATCACTACTAAATTATAACATTAGTAAAATATAAAAGTTAAAAGCTAAGTGAAATACTCAACTTCAGTGTATAAAAAATATAGCTGATGAAATGATTAAGTTTGATAGAACGATTTGATTAAGGTTTGGTTTGGTATTTTTATTCTTCTCAAAAAGCTGCTAAGCTCTTTAGGCTTTCAAAAAATTGCTCTAAAAAAATCATAGTAGTACTATTTGATAAAATAATACAAATGTTACTCTCAATAGTCAGAAGTACGATAATAATGTTTGATAAATATACTCCAAATATCCAAAATGATAGCAATGGATATAGGTACTAAATAATGAAAGTTGTACCTTGGGTGTATTTGGCTGGGGTGTAAAAATTAGGAGTAAGTTTTAATTTCATAAATAAGCTCAATATGTAAAATTACATATGAAGTTGATGTATGAAAATTTACTTTCTATTTTTACCTATAACCAAACATAATTAGAGTACGGTTACATTAATCCTTTTAATTTTAGAGAGGAGAAGCTATTTTTGAAAAATACACCATGAAGTTCTCTCAAAAACACCCTATGACTTTTAAAAGTCAAGAACAAAAGTATTCCAGCTTTTTTATTTGCTATGAAGAAAAAATTGACTAATATTTTTTCTAAGTCAGATCATTCTTCTAAAGAGCATTACTGAACCTATCCCAAGTCGAGAAAGGATGTATTCTTGGTTGTTATTATTAATAAAATTCATCTATAGATTTGTCCAGATTCAAAAAAATGTGACAAGACCCGATTTACCCATATCAAAGGCATGCTGGCTTGCTAACGTGAAATATAATCCTCCTTTTTGTTCTAAATGTAAATTTGGTTCCACAACCAAAACAGCTGCACCCATTTCCACAATCAATTTTACACCACACTGGTGTTGATACAAGAAAAATCAATTTTACACCACATTTGTGTTGATACCAGAAAAATCTTAGGGAGATATAAAGTCTTTCCCAATACTTACAATTAAATGATAGTTTTCAATATTTACCAAGGGAAATTTCACTATTGCCTCCTCTTTGTATTTGAGTTGATGTTATCCATTGTCATTGTAAACAAAAAAAGAAAAAAATTATAAATATGTTGTCATATTATTCGATTCTTTCGACATATATAATATAAAATTAAATTTATTGAATCATGCGCAGGACATCATTAATATTAAGTGTGAAGGCTCATATCAATTAAATTTATTTTCTTTTTTTTTAATTTACAATGAGTTTGATTGGAGGATAAAAATTAAAAAAAAATTATGAATGAATTGCATATATAATGTTACATATGAAACTCAGAGAGAATCATAAAGGTCAGGAAAGCTTGTATTAGAGGTCTAGTTCCATCAGTGTAGTACAAATATTAAATGTAAAATTTAAGCAAGAGCATCATAAGGAATAGGAGAGCTTTGATAAGTATGCATTTATACATATACTTTCTATCATATTCTTAGTGTCCTAGCTCTTTTTTATCCTTAACTGTATGCATTTGTAGCATATTTGAGTCTAGACATTGATTTGAACATTAATAAGAATTTTTTGCATAATTACACTTTTGACATTTTTCTATATTTTGAGCATAACTAGAGTTATAGAAATCTAAAATTTGTGCTTTTTGGCTTGTAGGAAAGTTAAGAGGATTATTTACAACTTTCATGGCTAGCTCAAAAGCTAGACTAGAAGTCTAGTTAGTTAAAATAAGCCTAGAAGTCAGAACTGATGAGGCAATGAGGCAAATAAGGCATTTAGTTTGAAGAGAAGAAAAAGATATATAACTTTCATAAAGACATTAAGAGATAGTTCAAACGTTTCATGGGTCAAAACTTGAGGAAACTTGCTAGAATGGGTCCTAGTCACTATAGTGACTCACCATGTTGTTGTTCCCAATTTTTGGTACTTGCTATAGCAAGTCCTAGTCACTATAGTGAGTCCCTGAAGTTTGTAGCATGTGTTTTACATGTTTGGCCCCAATTTTAGGTCTTTAAGTACTATGCATCAGCTCCAAACTGAGAGAAATGTCCTTTAGCTTAATTATAGGTTAGGTTAGGCTCAGTTTTAGGATTTTTCCTCTCTTCCTCTCCATCTTCCTTACATCTTCTCCTTCACCACCTTTTCTCCCCTTTTCTCTTCTCTTTATTTCTTCAACTCTTCTCTTACGTTTAGTTTTAATTTCTACTTTTGGTTTGTAAGCCTCCATTAATGGAGTAGTTTTGTATTTAGCTCAAGGATTCTCCAAGGGCTCAAGGGTTTGTCTTGAGACGTTGCAATTTCAAGATAATATATAGTTTGTTTTCCTATTTTCCTCTCTCTTTTACATTCCTTTCAATCTTATGTGTTTATATTGATTGATTGTGTTATATGAATGCATGAGTAACTATTGATTAAGTAGATAACTATTTATTGACATACATGAGCTTAATTGATGGTTGATCCTAGTTCTAGGACAGTTGGATGATTATGGTGTAAGCTTTAGAACCCTTAAGAAAGTTCTTCTATATCTTGATTTTGAGTGAAAATAAATCAAGTTTTGAAAGGATCATTTGAAAAAGATGATTGCTAATTGTGTGTACAAGTGTCCTTTCTAAAGCCCAAGTTCATATTATGTATTTCGCACTCGATTTCTTTAATAAACTTAGTGATATATAATGTTAAAATGCAACTCAAACTCCATAACTTTGTGCAAAATATGTTTATTTCTCATGAGTTTTGGATGGGTTTAATGCATAATGTACCTCATAAAGTAAATAAAGTTATGAAAAAGAAAGTATGCACTTTAGAAAAGAAAAGGACACCATCAAAAAGAACTTTTAGAAGAAGTGATTTTTCTATAAATCTAATTGCAAGTGAGTCCAAATGTCTCAAGAAAGTTAAGCTTCAAGAAACTTGCAATGCAATTAGACTTGTATTGAAGAATCACAATTTAAAAAGCAAACACATGCCACATCAATACATAAAAGAACAAAAGTATTACTTCAAAAGTACTATGCCAGTTACAAAAAGGAGAGCTTGCTTGCAAATATATCTCAAAGACCACTTTTCTCACAATGTTTTAAAAAGGACACATATACGGTGATCCAATAATCAAGGAACAAAGATTACCTTAAAATTAATCTATAAAACACTAGATGTCAAAACAGATATGTGAACACTTATAGGATAGGTGGGTTGAACGTGACAAATAGATAATGTTCACATGGTAATTTTACTAATGTCAATGAAACATTATCTGGATCATATCAGTGCATATAATCCTTAGACCTGAGATGGCATGGTTATCTTGCACATAGGTAGCTAAAGTTTGCGACTCTCCGTATACTCATGCCATGCATTAGTATTAAGTAGTCTGTGACTATAGTTGGTTATGTATAGAGATAGGTGACCAGTCAAGATAAGATCATTACCTCATGTAAATGAGGATAGGTCCTATGGATGAAGGGTTGTTCTTGATCATAAAATCCTTGGCCAAGGTACTCGAACTTAAAAAGAAAAGAGTTTCTAGTTCATGTCATATTGATCAAAGAATGAAAAACTCAGATAATCCATATGATCTAAGCTGTAGGGTTTGACATTATCCATGATCTTGGCTAGATTAGGATCCTGTAATGAAAGGATTTGAGTGCCTGGAAAATATGATTATTGGTTTACTAGAATGTTCTAATTGATACATTCGCCACTATTTGGGTGGCCATGACATGTTGTGCTAGGTGTTACTCATTACTTGAGAACCAAGAGTATTTTGGGAATTGTTCTCTAGGTTCGGAAAGGAGTTTATGATAAGATCAAAGATTTGATGTTGTGATCTCATTAACAATTAGTGATAAACCTAGTTAGTCATACACAATAAAATATGTATATGCTAAGAACGAATTAATTCTAATTAATGTAGTTAATTAGAAAGTAATTACTGAATTGGATTGCAGGGTTGCTAGCACATCCCGAAATCAAATTCCACATGGTGGTAAATCCTCAAAAAGGAAAAACGGTTTTATACGGAAAGCCCATATTTTAGAAACCTGTGTCAAGGACATTTTGGAAAGAGTGTGGTTCATGGTTTTAAAAAAGTGATAAACCATTTGAGCAAACACATCTTCTGTTCTGAAAAAACCACTCCACCACCCACTCCATACTAGTCTAGGTTCCCAAGGGCAACAAAGAATGGGACTTGGAAAAAAAGGAGTTTCTTGGCATACCGTGTTCGTGTGGACAAGCTAGAGGTAGTGCAGTTGTGTGGCTATGTACTCATGAGATGGACAACTACTCTCTACAGGACTTCTCTACAAGAAGTACATGTCCTGTTTATTCACCCCTGCTTTAAATCGTTTATGTTATCTAAATGATACAAGGTGATATCAACCTCATGAAATATGATTTCATTGAGAGTGTTTTCTGACCTATATGAACAATTCATGTGATGATTTTTTTTTTGTTCATCACTATTTAATATTCCACTGTGTTAATTTGATATTTTCCAATAATCACAGCCACATCTTTTCCTTACTTTTTTTTCTTTCAGTTTGACCATTAGTTCATGATTGCATAAGATGTGCAAACTCACTATATATTTGTTAAGAAATGTTTCTTTTATACTGTGTTTGTTTGAAAGGAAATAGAGATGAAGAATTAGGAAAGAAACAAAAATAGAGGGAAGGAAGTGATCTTTCATCGTTTGGTGTAAAGGAAATTGGGAGATGAAAGATTGAATAGTGCCAAAAAATATGTGGGACCCACCTATCATTACAAAAAAACCAATGAATTGCGGCGGTTTTTTTGGGGGATTAGGGCAGTTTTAACTGCTGCTATTTTCAAGAAGGCCGGTTCTTCGCACCTCCGTAATTACCAATGACATTCGGTAAATTACGACGGCTAAAAAAAACCAGCGCAATCAACGCCAAGAACCGTCGCTTTTTTCAGCGTAAATTATGGTAATTTAAAACCGCCATTTTTCACCACCGTTTTCCCTTACAACAGCGCCATTATACTTAGTAAATTGCGGCGGTTTTCAACTACCACATTTTTCATGTGAATTATGACGATTCTTTTCCACCGCCATTTTACTATTGACACTATAGCCATCTTGGTGAATTGTGGGACCCATCTATATGTGTAGAAGAATGAGGTGATATTTATATATTCCAAAATATTCACGCTCATTATTTGAATCATTGCTCCTAATTTTTTCTTAGTGACTTTAATATTTTTATTTTAAATAAATTTAAATAATTTATTTTTATTAATATTTTCTTATTTGTTATCTTGATATTATTCTAAACTTGTTATATTAAAAAATAGTTACATTTTCTATTTGATATTAAGTAATAAAATTATTAAATATAAAATAAAGATATTGAATTGAATGTTTTTATATAAATATGTATAAGGTCAATTTTTATTATATTTATTTATATTATTTTGAAAGATAAATTTATAAAAAAATTGTATTTAATTTTAATTTTTCAATAATTTTTTAGATAGTTCTATAAAAAATAACCTTTTGTTTTTTCATAATATAAAGATAGAAAAGTCATTTGATATCATTGTTCTTTTTTTTCCTTTCACTTTTCCATCCAAACAAATAAAACAAATTAACCTTTCTTCTATTTCATTTCTTCCCTTTTTTCTTTCATCTAAACATACCTATGAAAAATAAAAATCACCTCAACTTCCTTCCTCTCCATTTCTTCTCACTCCATTTCCTTCCTCTTTATTTCTTTCCCTTGCCAAACAAAGCCATAAGATAGGCTTATTTTAATATAAATGAAACTTATTTATTTTTAGATTATTTAATCAATTATAACTATAATTTTTGTCAAATTTAAAATAAAATTATTCATTATCTAATTTAAAATTCTATTTAAAAAATCATATCCACTTATAAACATTCAAATTTAGTGTAAAAGGGAAGCAATTTAAATTGCACTGATAAAATAGAATCTTACAAGAAGATATTAACAGTTTAACTCTTGAAATAAGTTTTATGTGTGACTTAGTTCATAAATTTAATTACTATGTAAAGTCCCTTGATAAATTATAAATTTAAAATCGCAATTTATATATGATTTCATTCTTAATTTATATATGATTGAGATCTCAATGATATATATAATTTCATTCTAAATTAATTTATACAACATTCACGAACCTAAATCGTTAAATATTATTATGTCATTTAGTTTTTCTAACAATTTTGGCTTTTAGTTTAATTACTGTCAATTGTTTTTTTAAATTTATTCTCACTTATTAAACATATAAATATATTTACAGCTTATATAATCAGCTATAAAATTCAAATTTTGAATTCAAAATTATTTTCAAATCAATGCATATTTATTTGACATCTATCATAAAAATGTAAATGATGATTTATTTATTCAAAGTGAAAACTTAGTTAAATCTCTGACCATGATGTCCATTCCATATACGCCACTAGGCATAATATCTAATAAATCATATATAACTTATTTACATTAAATTTGAAAATCAGATTCATAAATAGAATTAAGTTGCATTAAATTTGAAAAGCAAATTCATTCTCAATTTTTATTATTCCAAATATCAACTCATAAATATATGATATTTTATAATCTTTTATCTATTATTAAAACAACAACCTCAAATCTATATACAAGTTTTCAATCTAAAAATAGAAGTTTTATATTTGTACTTCGATGTTATAAAACGTGCAAATAAATAATTGATATAACCTATTATAACCATACTAATTAGCATATATATATAAAATAAATAAACAATTAATATATATTCAAAACATTAGAAGATTTGACATAACAAAATGGGTAAAACAAGTATCATGGATAAGTAAAATTAATTAGTATAATTTTGTGAATTAACCTTATGTTTTATATTTTCATAAAGTTCTAGGGCGTTAGATTTCTTAAATTTTTAATTAACATTGTAATTTCAAAAAATATCTCAATTGGGCTTTAATTCTTCGGTTTTTTCCAATTTTATTGTTTATTATTTACTATTTTTTATTATTACAAAATTATTTATTCTTATAAATTCACAGCTTGATTATAAGCCACGAGACCCTTCATATTCACAGCACTAGGATCTGAAGCTCTAACTAGATATTTAAGAAGCTCAGTTAGCTATTAGAATTTAATTGATTATAATACCATAATAATCAAAATTCTAATTAAAAGAAAAAAAATCATTTATTAGTTATCTTATCTCACAATTTAAATAGGTGATGATATCAAACATATATTGCACCTGTAATGATTAATTTATATTACACGAGTAATGCAAACATATAAATTGCACATGGAACAATTATTGTATCATATAATTGTTGGCCACAACAAAAGAAATTAAATAGAATAGTTTTATTATTGTTGTTGTTGTTATTATTATTGTTGCTTTTATTAGGTAATACCAAATTTATATATTACATGAGTGATAACAAAGGTATACATACATGGGTAATAATTTTGTTACTACATAAGTACTATCAATTTATGCTCGATTAAAATTAGTCCTAAGTTATAACACACATATATAAACCTAACATTTTGGTCAATGATTTATCTTAAAAAACATATTTATCTTACAAAAATCAATCTTGCTAAATTATTTTTAGGATAAATTGAAAAATTAATATAGTATAATTCAATTCAATTTTCTAATATATTTTTTTTATCAATTTTTTAACAATTTATAAATATAAAATGTCGTGCATTGCACGGGTTAAAAACTAGTTTTAATATAAATGAAACTTATTTATTTTTAGATTATTTAATCAATTATAACTATAATTTTTGTCAAATTTAAAATAAACTTATTTATTATTTAATATTAAATTCTATTAAAAAAATCGTATCCACTTATGAACATTCAAATTTAGTGTAAAAGGGAAGCAATTTAAATTGCACTGATAAAATAGAATCTTACAAGAATATTAACAGTTTAGCTCTTGAAATAAGTTTTATGTGTGACTTCGTTCATAAATTTAATTACTATGTAAAGTCCATTGATAAATTATAAATTTAAAATTTATTAAACAATAATTAAATTTATGAACAAAATTATAAGTATGGCATAACTCTTGTTGGGCTCAGAGACTAATTCACAGTGTAATTAAATGATGCCAATGTGTGACAATGAGCACCAAAATAAATCACATGGTAGGGCCCATCGGCTGGACCCCACAATTCTCCCCCTTCTAGCCGATAAGGAAATAATTTGGGAGATGTCATTTGGAATCCTTGCCTATCCACTTGGCACAAAGTTGAAGTTTATATCATGTTACACCTTTCTTCATGCAATAACCTTGCATTTCTCAAGCATTTAATGGTGCTAACACAAGGACATCATTCAGAAGCCTCATCACTGGCTAAATATGCCTCTTTACTTGTACCACTAGTATTTGAGACACATCACCTGGTCTCGACTTTGCCTGGAAGACTTTTGACACAAGGGACCCATCACATAGATCCAACAAACATCATGTCATCCATACTTGATCTAAACCAATTAATCCAAACCATCAACTCCTTTTCAGCTTCCTCCAAATCACCATGGAGAAACGTAGTCTTCACGTCTAACTGCTCAAGCTCTAAATCTAAGCTAGCTGTCAATCTGAGTATAACTCGAATAGAACTCATTTTGACAAGTGGAGAGAAAATCTCATCAAAATCTATCCATTGCCTTTGACCAAAGTCTTTTACAACCAAGCGAGCCTTGTACTTCACTGGCTTGTTGTCATCTTTCTTCAGCTTGAACACCCATTTGTTCTTCAAGGCTTTCTTTCCTGTAGGGAGTTTTACCAACTCATAAGTATTGTTCTTCTGCAAGGGATCCATCTCTTCTTGCATGGCTTTGATCCACTAAATTTTACCCTTATTACTCTGAATTTCTTTAAAACTCTCTAGCTCCTGCTCATCAGTGAGAAGGATGTACTCTGATCTGGGTACTTGCTGGATGGATATTGCCTTCTATTAGATCTTCTGAGTTGTGGTGTACGAGTTTGCTTCCCTTGCTCAACACCACCTCCATCTTGAATATCATCAATTGCTAGCTCATCATTAACCACATGATCTTGAACCTCTTCCTCTGTTGTGTCATTTTTTTTAGGAAGAGAGACTGGTGTAAAATCAACCTTACCACCAGATTCATCAGTTTTCTCTAAAATAGCAGAATCCGACATAGTTTCTTGCTCATGAAATGTCACGACCCAATTTGGGAGCGTGATCGGTACGTGAGGAATCCCATCCCCACGTAAGCTTTCTGGGTGACGTATCTCTCTAAAAGCATAAAATAGTATAATATCATACTAAAAATCTGATTTTTCTTGCAACTCCATATCATTTTCTCTAACAAAAAAATAATAATATTCAAATCCATAAAAACTGAAGCATTCATATATATAAATCTAAAACATTTTTTTTTCATGCTTTGAAATCTAAGATTTGAAGACTGGATCTTTAACTTAGTATCATTAGCTTTCATATAATTATCTAAGCGTAGTTCATATTTCAAATACATTCTAGAGCTTTAAAACATATAAAGAAATACATGATCTCTAAAATCATCTATAACATCTCAAAAAAATATGTGTGGCTCGGATCTTACCTGCAAAACTACTGGAGCACTCTAAACTAACAGAATCCTAAACTAAGCCTTACAGCAATGCAAAGCTCACCAAGGATAACGATGGCTACTAGACCGGTGGCTGAAAGACGTTTGTACCTACAACTATGAGAGGAAGGGAAAGGGGTGAGTCAACAAACTTAGTGAATGAGCTCTCACCCACCACCCACATGGGACAACAAAGAATATAATATAATATATATGTAGCAATTACAAATCATTTGATATTCATGTTCATAGCTATATATAGAGAAGACATCTCTTTCATTATAAATTCGTAGAAACATCTCTAAATTCTTACTATAATGAGAAATCATTTTCCATACATTTACATAATAATTCTTAAATCAAATATTCTCTGAAAACATAATTAACAGTATACTAATGAGAGAAACAAGGTTTCCCTCTTTGTTACTGGGATTCGGCCTAGGCCCCCACGTACCCTCAAGGCTTTGCTCCTACCGGGATTCGGCCTAAGCTCCCGCGTAGAACTCAAGGTTTTGCTTCAGTGGGTGCCAGACACGGGCTCCACCACACTGAATGCATCTACTATGCTCCACCAGTGCCAGACACGGGCTCTACTGGGGATCTAATGTGGACACCTAAATAGGTTCTATTTTCTGTATATGCTGCCATGGCCATTTATCATTTAGCATTTATGTAATTAACTGAAAATAGATAAAATAAAAATACTGAAATTTCATAGCTAAAGGGTGGGTACTCTGTCCTTAACGAACGAGAGCCCATAAATCTTAGTACTCTGAGAGTTCTGGACTCATATAACTCTAACAATCTGATTTTAGCATAATTGTGGCTATAAAAATCGAGCCCAAGGGTTCACCACTTGTAGGCATTCCGATTTCAAGCCCACAGAATATGTATCGAGCAGTTGCTAAAAATCATACTGAATTTTGTACCTCTTGGTACCATAAAACTAAATTTCTAAATTCATATATTTACTAACATATTTCTCTATATACTTGATAATACTAAAATCATAATCCAAATGCTGGAGTTTTTAACCATAATACTCTCAAATCAAATAACAAAATTTATTCCAAGCTAGATCACACTCTTGTTCACTTTTTCTTTTAATATATATTTCAACTGAATACTCTAAAACCATATTTATAAATCTCAAGTCATGAAACTAAATCATGTGGCTCTAAAATCACATAACATATCTGATGAAATAATAATTTATAAATCATATATTCATGTGATAAAACTCTTAGAGTTGCATATAAAACATTTCCATACACATACAATCCAATTCATGGTCCCATGGTTTTCTAAAATTACATTTTTCATGCCATTATCATAAAACCATAGTTTCACTATTTCAACATAATGGTTAAAATCATAATCTCATGTCTACTTTCCTATTTAATAATCATAATGCAAGGAAAATAATCATAATGGGGAAAACTAAGACAATAAGTTCAAATCCACTCACCTGGAGAGGGGGCATAGATGACGTCAACACCAATTGAGCTCTGGGGAGTCGGGAAGGCATCAACGTCGACTATAACAATTATAAAAACTCTAGATTAAACTCTAACAATCTCTAAATAACTCTAATCTAGCTCTAACAACATTGGGGGAGTACTCCCACTTGACAACAATGAGAGAAAACAACAACCTAAACCATAGAATATAAAAGGAAGGAGACAAAGAGATCAAAATCTATTAACAAACACATACCTTGATGATTTGGGAGAGCAACACTTGAATGAGATTGAGAAAAAGAGAGAAAAAGGATAGGGAAGGGTTTCTGGTTCATCAAGAATGAGGGAGGAAGGAGGCTGATAGCCTTGTGAAGGCCAGAAACAAAACGGCGTCGTTTTTGTACCGATTGGGCTCTTGGGGGGGACCGCTATAGCAGTCAAGCCACATTCCGCCCGCGTCCCGCTTGTGTTATTGTGCACTTATGACCGCTATAGCGGTCCTGGACCACTATAGCAGTCTCCAGAGGGCGAAACCATGCTGCAGTCACTGCTGTGACCGCTATAGGACCGCTATAACTGTGACAGTAAACTCAATTCTGTAGAATTTTTGCTGTGAAGACATTAGCTCACCTCTATACTCACATACTTATTGACATTTCTTTATTCTAAGTTATAACTTTAAAACATAAATGTAAATAAGAAAATACCTCCCATTTGGATTTAAATAAAATATAAAAAAAAATCAAAACCCCAACCAATCAAAATCTCATTTTTGAGTTCTAGTTCAAATTTTGAAATTCCGGTGATTTTGTAAACTTGGGGGGCTAAAAACGAAATATCTAGAAGTTTCCAAAAATCCCTTAAAAATCACTCTTCAACTTGTTTTCCCATGGAGAGCCATTACCGGGACTTTTGATCCCAAGGAAGTGGCTCTACATATAGCCCTCCAAGGAGGTGTAGGGCTTCAGACTTAGCAAAATCTCGAACCCGACAATAGGAGTGGGTCCCGGGGGACCTTGAGGCAGTACAGAACTTATCTAATAACACGTGTACATCGGGTATTACATGAAACACTACGTCTTTGCTTATAATGATCTTTTTCTTTTCCGGATCCTATAACCTGTAGCCAAATTCCTCATCTCTTTAGCCCATAAATATGCAAGAAATGGCTTTATCATCAAGCTTTTCTCTCTACTCCTTACTTTTGTGAATAAAGGCTTTACATCCACATACTTTCAAATGAGAGTAACTAACATTATGTCCGAACCATATCCTCTCTGGAATATCAAAGCCTAAAGGATCAGACGGAGATCTGTTAATCAGATAGCATGCCATTTGAACAGCTTCACCCCAGAATGGCTCAAGCAGCTTAGCCATTCTCAATAGACATCTAACTTTCTCCATAATGGTTCTGTTGATTTTTTTGGCCACACCATTATGCTGTGCGGCGCGAGGAACCCATTACACCAAAAAGGGAGTTTTATGATTTGTGACAGTTCAACAAAACCACCACAGAATAGCTACTTTACAGTGGTTTTTGAACCGCCCCCAATTACTTGAATATAGCTGCGGGTACGTGGGAATCGTAGCAAAATTATTGCAGTGTAGCCACGGTTTACACGTCGATCATAGGTTATGGCAACATATTGCAGCGATTTTGGGAAACCGCCGTAAATGGCTTTTTCTTCGCTACAGTTAAAACCGTCGCAATGGCTCTTTCTTCGTTGCAGTTAAGGTGGTGGTTTCTGTTCAGATTACCATATAGTAGTGGTTTTGTGATTGTCGCAAATTGTAACCCAAAAAATACTTCTTCATCTTGACGGTTAAGGCTGTGGTTTCAATTAAAATGACTATATAACTGCAGTTTTATAATTGTTGCAAATTGAGAAGTTTGTTTTTTTGGGTAAATTACATTGAACATGATGATTTTGAATTAAATATAGAATCTTATGCATAATACCTACCACTATATCAATTCTAGTAACTTCATTTTTTAAAATTTTTCATATAAATATGTAAAACTTTACATATTATATCTTTATTATTATTATTACTAGCATCGTGCCTATATTGAGTCACATTTTTTATTCTTATTTTTGTTATTTAAGTGATTAAATTTTCTATAAATATGTTGTCACAATGTCCTAGTCCATGCCACAACAAGAAACAATTTTGTTTTAAGAGATTTGATTGGCACTAAATAAAAAGAAATCTAAAGAAATTTGATTAAAAAATAAAAAACAATTAAGAAATATTTAATCTAAAAAAAAATTAGAAAATAATTTGATCAATAAAAATGAGATCATAATTTCTGATTTCATTTTCTTTTTCTTTTTACATTAATAGACTCAGATAAGTTATGAATCACAGACTATAAAAGAATCTTTTTTTAAAATTCAAACAAGGAAATGAACTTCTTCTTCTTTTTAATCCAAAATAAGACAAATTAGGATTTTTATTTTTGATACTAAGAGTTAAAGTTAAATAACTACTTTTTATTTTACCCTTTTTTTAAATATTGCAAAAACATTCTTTAACTAATTTGAGTGAAGCTCTAGTGTCCCACCTGCTCGCTGCATACTCTTCATTCTTTGATCGATGGAGAAACATTCGTAGTTAAGCCCCTCCACGACACCACAACCAACATGACCAGCCTTCTCTGTGAACTCACAATCGGCATGAGCAGCCTTCTCTGCAACCTCTCAACTAGCCATGAATACTCCCCCACACCACAATATTAAATATCCCTCCGCCCTTTCTTGATCTGTTCTTTACACAATATTATGAGAAATAAAATCAATATATTTTTTAACTAATTTCACTTTTATACTTAAAATAAATAAGGAGGTTAATTTCATCTTTCTCTATTTAGAAATATTAATAAAATTATCAGACATATAAAACATTTACTAATATTATTAATATGATTAATATTTAACAAACTACTAAAATGCTTAAATGATTACATAATTAATTTTTCTATTCATTAATTTGATTACTTACAAATTTATAAAGTCTTAGTAATTATCATTTTAGATTACAATTCTTTATGTTCACCCTTGTTTTTTAGTTTTTAACATAACAATGAAATTTAAATTACAATTCTTTATGTTTACCCTTATTTTTTAAAATGAAAATAAGAATTTGAAAAAGTATTGCAGTGGCACGAAGGGAAAAGCTCTCTTCTCATGGAAATCCAAGAGACCCATACCCCCTCTTTGCTCTCACCAAAACGAAAGAGATACCCTAACATCCTCAGTTCTCTCCACCCTCTTTGCTCTCTCTTTACATTCACCCTCACACCCTAACACTATTCCTTCCTTCATCACCGTTTAGCGCTGTCTTGCCATTGCTGTTTGAGCCAACTTCATCGCCGTTCACCGCCCTCAGTTCTCTGCTAGTACCCTCCATCATCGTCACCCCTCGAGCTACTTCCTCAAGCTCCGTGCACCTTGCCGTCTCACCGTTGTTGTTTAGCGTTGTCGCCCCTGCCAAGATTTTCTGTGGCACCATTCACAGGTATCCCCCTCTCTCTCTCTTTATTTTTGTTTTTTGTGATTGCGATTATGTTTTGAATTTTTTTTGTGACTGCAATGATGTGCTCGCAGGTTTTGTTTTTGTGTTTCATTTTGTTTCTTCTTCTTCTTCTGTTTTTCTCATTTGATTTGAATCTTCTTGAGAGGGCAAGCTATTTGATTGGATGATGAGATTCATCTTTTATTTGTTAGTGATTTTGTAGAATTTAGCTTATTAGGTTGAAGGGATTTTTTTTAGGGGGTTAAAATGTGTAATTAGGTTGAAAGGATTTTGCACAATTTAACTTATTAGGTTGAAAGAATTTTGCAAAAACTTACCATCCACTGTCCACCACCAAATGTGCTCCTTCCAAGTATGTCAATCCCTATGTAAACATCAAGCTTTCAATCACTAGCAACAGGAGCAGAGTTTGTTGCATAAATTTCCTGCATGGTATTTGGTAATATGATAATGTAATTAACTCAAAGGAAAAAACCAATTAATCCAACATCACCATTGAATGAGCATGTCAAAAGGAAGATGAGCAATGCCTCCCATGTATAATTTGTAAATATCCCATCACATATATCAAAGAAAGGCTTGTTTTGTTCATTGAGTTGGTTTTGATACGATAAGTCACCACTAATAGTAACACTGTCATACCTACATGACCAAGAAAAGGTAGAAAAGTCAAATCAATTATTGTAGGCACCATTCATTGCTGTTAAAGATCAACAGAATTAATACTCACCAAATGACTAATGAGCCAAGCACGGAAGAATGCATGGTTGATGTCAAATGGTTGACAAGCTCTTTCAAATCAGAAATCTGATCCTTTTCCAAGCATCTTCCCTGATCTGTTCCTTTTTCTGTTTTTTAGTTTTATTTTCTATTATCGTGATAACTGCTTTGGGGAAACAAAAAACAAAAACAATGTATAATCATTTTTGATTCTCTATAGTCCTTAATTATGTAAAATAGTATCAAAGTTTATATTTAAAGTACTCAATTGATTTCAGCTTTATATTATCATGGAACTAATTTGATGAAATTAATCAAAATTATCTAAGTAGTGTCTTGGGAGATTAAAATTGGCATTTTATTCATTTTATTATTATTTTTTCAGATAAATTGATTAAAAGGCTCCGAAGACGTGTGTGATTGTGATAGTTGGTTTCTTCAGTGGTTAGGTTGTTGATGTACTATGGTAATTAGGTTTATTGGTTGTAGGAAGTTGTAGCCCTCTCTACAGAGCCTTGTGAAGGTGAAACCATTATAGTTACTGTTTGAGATCAAGAAAACAGAGGTATGAATTGGGAATTCTAAAATTTATTATTTAACACTTTTTAATTCTTTATATGGAATTTTAAAATTTATAGCATTTGGAATTAGGGAAGTTGGTATTTTGGTTGAATGCATGTGAAATTCAAGTGTTAGATTGTGTGGTTTTTGTTTTAATCTCCTTTTAATTATTTTACTATTGTGTTATATGATGTAAGATTCATCATTGCCCCATTCCTTGTTAAAGTAGTAATAGTTTATACAAGTATCCCATTGAATAAATTTTTCTTTGAATTATATAGGACGATTCTAATATTCATAAAATGGATAAGTCATGGATTACAAAGCCGCAAAATTCAGTTGAGTAAGAATAAGGGGTTAGGGGTTTTATTGATTTTGTCTTTGAACATAGTTCAGTTGATGGCAAAACAATATGCCGTGTGCATGGTGTGGTTTTAAAAAATGGCAATCTAAGGAAGTAGTGTACGATCACTTAATCTGTACTTAATTTCCAAAAGGGTACACAATTTGGTTTTGCCATGGGGAGTCAGGCATTGGGCAAACTAGTAATGCATCAAATAGTGATGCTCTGGATCTCATTCAAGATGCCGTGCTTGATGAAGATCCAATTCGCAACATCATAGAAGATGCTTTCGAGGTTGCTAGGCAACACACAAGTGAAGTACCATTGGCATCGAATGAAGACATTGATGGAGCTATAAGACAGACATCGAACATGCCTCATGAACCACGTCAAGCTGTAGAGTTTGAAGAGCTAGCAAAAGATGGAGAACAACCCTTGTATGTAGGGTGTACGAAGTATTCGAAACTCTTTTTTTAGTTAAGTTGTACTATATTAAATGCTTGTGCAAGATGAATGACAAGGCGATGACAATGATATTGGAACTCTTACATGATGCATTTGAATATGCCAAGATTCCGAGTTCATTTTATGAGGTAAAGAAGGCTATCTCCAAACTCAGGTTGAACCATGAAAAGATACATGCATGCCCAAATAATTGTAGGTTGTATTGGGGTGAAGATGAAGATAAGGAAATATGTAAAGTTTGTAACAAGTCTCGATGGAAATCAACAACAAAACGTGTTGAACTCAAGCATCTAATGATGGCAATACAAGGAAAAAGGTGCCTGCAAAAGTTCTTCATTACTTTTCACTAAAACCTTGTCTGCAAAGATTGTTTGTCTTCAAGAACTGTTGAAGATATGATATGGCATGCCATGGATACTAAGAAGGATGGCATGATGAGGCATCCTAGGGATTTAGAATCTTGGAAGATGTTTGATTTAACAAGCACTTCATTCACAAAGGATCCACAAAATGTTTGCCTTGGATTAGCTATTGATGGGTTTAATCCCTTTGGTAGTATCAATGTAAATTACAGCACTTGGCCATTTATTCTCATTCCTTGTAACACCCCTCCTTGGGTATGTATGAAGCAGACTTCTTTTATTCTTTCAATGATAATTCCTGGTAAAAGAATGCTAGGAAATTTTATATATATATATATTTGTGTGTGTGTGTGTACTTACAACCTTTAATCAAAGAGTTAAAGGAGTTGTGGAATGATGGTGTGGATGTGTATGATTCCTTCAAGCGAGAGATGTTCAAAATGCATGTGGATTTGATGTGGACAATTAGTGACTTCCCTGGGCTAGGAACGCTCTCTGGGTGGAATACATACACTGGACTTGCTTGTCCATCTTGCAACTTTGACTAAATTCCTTACCATCTTCCACATAGTAAGAAATGGTGTTTTATGGGTCATCGTCGTTTTTTTTTATCAAAGGCACAAATTTAGTTTGAACAAGGCTCGATTTAATCGAGAGCAAGAATTTCGCAATCCACCAAAGAAATTATCTGGTATTGATATTCTTGAACAAGTCAAGGACATTAATGTAACCTTTGGTTGAAAACTTGTGGTAGAAGGAAAAGGAAAAAGAAAACGTGGGGGACAAGCCACACAAGGTACTCAACAATGGAAAAAGAAAAACATTTTCTTCGAGCTTCCATATTGGAAGCATAACTTGTTGCGTCACAATCTTGATATGATGCATATTGAGAAGAATGTCTACGATATTGTGATCTACACTTTGCTAAATGACAGTGCAAAGTCAAAATATCATGCCAATGCTCGAAGAGACCTTAAAGCTATGGGCTGTAAACGTGACCTTTGGCCAGATGAAAATGGGAAGTATCTTCCAACTATCTTTCCAAGGACTAATCAAGGGAAGAAGAGATTTCTAACAACTTTAAGGGACATTAGTGTCTCAGATGGTTATTCAAGTAATATTTCTAGGTGCATTGATGTGGATAATCTTAAGATAAGCAGGATGTTGAAAAGTCATGATAATTATACATTGATGGAGCAATTTCTACCTCTAGCTTGTGAACGAGTTTGCCTGGAGAGGTTTCTATAGTATTAATTGAGTTGTGCTCATTCTTTAGGAGCTTATGTGGTAAAGTGTTATTGATTAAGGATTTAGAAAAATTGCAAGATCAAATCATACTCACTTTATGCCACATGGAAATGTTATTTCCTCCATCATTCTTCACAGTTATGGTTCACTTGGTTGTTCACCTTGTTGAAGTTAAGCTTGGAGGTCTTGTCCATTACCGATGGATGTATCCTATAGAAAGGTTAGAGATAAGTGTCATTTTATTAATGCTGTATGGGATTGTTATTTATATTAATATGTCTGTTTAGACTTAATATGTACTTAGGACAAATGAAATCCTATGTACGTAATAGGGCACGACCAGAAGGCTCTATGGCCAAAGGCTATCTTGCACAAGAGATTTTTACATTTTTTATCAAGGCATCTAGACAATATCAAGACAAGATGGAATCATCCTAGTCGTGTTGATGATGAGCATAATGTAACAAAGCCTAAGTCACGAGTATCTAAACTATTTCCCTGAATAGGAAAGCCAGTTGGTGGATCTTCATATTTTATTAATTCTTTTTTGGGTACTTTTTGATTGGTATATTTTGTGCTAACTTTGTATTTGATTTTATGTTTAGATAAGCAAGGTAATAAAGAGGAACGACAACTCAAAGTGCAAGATGTGGTTGCACTTGCAACTGGCAAACAGATAGTTACTGAATGAAATGATAAACATCAACCAGTTGGAGATTCTGGTGGTCTATTGGGAGGAAATTTAGGGCATGTTGGTAGCAATTTTAACAACTTCCCTATAATATACCAAAATTGGCATAAAGTTCCTTCGGATTATAAGAAAAACGTATATGAACATAATATCCAGGTATGAATGATAATTAATTGCATGAATTTGACCTAATTGGTGTTGTTTTCTAATTATATTTTTATTGTGTTTAATTTGAAGAAAAAAATTATTGTTGATGATGGTCACCACAAGAAGTATATCCTTGGAAATCTTTCCAAAAAATGGAGAGATACCAAATACAGAGTGTTCTAGAGTCATTACAAACCAGAGTGTAGATTGGAAGAAAATGTCAACTTGCACCCAAATGAGATTACTAAAGAACATTGGGTCTCCTTTTTGGAATATAAATTAGGTGCCGAAGGAAAGGTAGTATAATCATATATTAGCATTATTCTCAAATTCTGATTGCAATTTATCGACGCTTAGTTATGTCCATTAGTTTGTTAAATTTTATATATATTGATGCATAGGCATTGAGTGAAAAAAATTCTACTAATAGAAAGCAGCAAACAATCCCTCACACACTTGGGTCAAAGACATTCACTAGAAAGCAATATGAACCGGTACATATATTTTATCCTTTTAATGTTTATGTTGTTAATTATGGAACACAAATTAGTGGCTTTTAAATCTAATTAATTTTGTGGGACAATGTAAAGGAACTCAAATAAAAAGAAAATACAGTAAAGGGGAAATGTATTTTGTTGCTCACACGAAGAAGGATGGATCTTTTGTCAATGAGAAGGCCCAAAAAAAAATGCAAGTGTTAAATATATTTTGGAGCTTTTGTGTTTATATTGTTTCTAACTATGCAATTTATGCTTAAAATTCTTGAATTTCATTATTTAACGTCTATAAGAAGATTTAGAAAAGGAGATTGGTCAAGGATCCTCTAAAAATGAAGCATATGTAAAAGTGTTTGGGAAAGAGCACCTTGGATATGTTTGAGGCATGAGGTTTGGTGTCTGTCCATCCCAACTTGGGTCATCATCTTGCTCGGGAGGTTTAATTCAATCTGGTAGTCCATCAAGAGTTGAACATGATAGTTGAAGCTACAGTTAAAATTGTTGCAGGATCAAATGGCTTTTTTTATGAGTCAACAAGGAGGTCAATTTCCTACTGGTTTTCTTACCAATCAGGTATGGTTTTGAAAATGTCGATTGATATGTCTTGTGAGAGACTTCTGTTGCTATGGTTTGCTTAGAGATAAGACTGACACTATTCCTTGAATTGCTGTTATATGCTACATATCAAACTCTCATGTTGGTTATGACTTTCGAGCGATTGTATTTATTTTTTCTTTGGGTAGTAGGATAATTTGTTGGATGATAGTTTTGCTGTTGGTTATGACCACCTGAAATTTAAGTATCATTAGCTCCCTGGTTTATAGTTTTAAGATTAAAGGAAAAATGTGGGCAAATTTCATGGAATCTTGTTTCATAGTTGTTTCTTTGGGCTTCTTCTACCTCATCTGGTTATAATGATAATAAAATAATGAAAAAAGGGATTTTGTCACAAATATGTGGTTTTACAATTCAATAGATTTGTTGTGACCTTTAAGTCAGTGAGCCATAATCACAGTTTTAGATAAAACCTTGCTTTATTTGTTCATTTTTTCAATTTATTTATTTTGATCGACTGTGATTTGTTGGTCTTTTCTCTTCACTTTTGGCTTGTCTGATTCAGTAGTTTTTCTTGTTCAAATGGTGGTAAAGGATATAGTTTGTGGTGTTGTGTTGAATGACAAGCGACAAAACCAACATTGTTGTGCAAATCTTATTTGCATTTTCACTTAATTGGTGAAGACCATTTGATGTGCTTATTTATATTTGTTTTCTAATCAATATAGTATTTGCATGTCTTGTTTGTGGGTATTTTGTTATTCTTGGGGAATATGTAAAGTTAAAGCTTGTGGATTATGGGTCTAATGTATGGCTTTTTTCTAATTTCAAGCAATAGACTTAGGGTCACTATTAGAAGCAAGACGCTCTTTGGAGGCTAGTCATGAACCTCAAAATGAAGGACCATCATCATCTTCTAATCCTTAGTGTTTTTTCTTCAGATTAAAAGTTTGTTTATGTGTAAGAAATTTTTTTTTTATTAAGGCTTTATGGTTACTTAGCATTTTAAGAAGATAGACTTGCATTTTATGCATTGGTTTGTATTTCATTTATTTTGAATTATATACTTGGAACAATTTGTTTGAATATTTTTTAGATAATTAATGAATTTGATTTTTAGTTATAAATAAATGGATTCAAAGAAAGATTACATAAATATAGATAGTTTGAAAATGTTACTGACATCAAAAGAAAACAAAAAAAAGAAAAAAGATATGCATTGGCTGATACTAGTAGCAATTCAAAATAAATAAATAAATAAATAAATAAATAAATAAATAAATAAACAAACATATTGCGGCGGTTCCAAACCGCCACAACAATGGTTCAGCATAATGAGTCTATAGCGGTGGTTACACAAAACGCCGCAAAAACTACACCAAGTTTTTATGGATAAAACTCGTGGCGGTTAAAACCGCCACAGAATAAAGTTAAAAAAAAAGGTATGAATCCATAGCTGCTAAATTTTTCACTAATTTTTTAAAGAGTAATTTGTGGCTGTTTAACTGCCGCAAAATAACTTGCGGCGGTTGTTCCAATGATTGCTCAAAATTGCCGCAAGATGGCTAGTGATGCTTGGGATGGCGGCGGTTTCATAATCGTCGCAAATGGTTAATAGCAGCAATTGCCGCAAAGCCTAAAATGAACTGCCACAAAACACCCTTTTTGGTGTAGTGACTGTCTTCTCATGCCTGATGCCATGTTCAGAGCAATAGCTCTTGAATTCATGGAAAATATACTCCCCCATGACACTTCAAAGGTTCCCAATTTCTCTCCCCACCATGACATGAAACCTCTTGAAGAATTGAAACACTTGGTCATTCCTTTTAGGAAATAAACCCACACTTTCTGTAAAGAATCATCAATGAACGTCACAAAATATCTGCTACCACTCAAAATCTCCACCTCCATGGGACCGCAAATGTCAGAGTAAACCATATCTAAAATATTTTTCTTCAGCTCTAACTTTTTGTTGAAAGACATTCTATGATGCTTGTCAAATAAATAATGATCACAAGGATTTAACTTTGTACCTTTGGCATAAGGAATATGGGATTTTCTAGCCAAAATCTACAATCCTTTTTCACTCATATGAGCCAGTCTTTTATGCCACAAGTTTGGCAAAGTATCATCCTCAACTGCATTCAACCCTCCAATCTGCTTAACTTTAGTCTTGTACAAAGTGTTGTATGCTACTTCTCTAGCAATCACCATCAAACTTTTGGAGAGCTTCCACTTGCCATCACCAAGGTTACTATGGCATCTGGCTAGGTCCAGAGCATGCATGGAGATCAGATTCATGCATAAATCCAGCACATGTCGCACATTCTTCAATATTAGTGTACATCCTATATTCGTTTGAATGCACACATAATCAATTTCCATAATGTCAGAATTACTTTTATTACCCATATTCACTTTGCCAAAGTCTCCTTCTTTCTACATTGTAAAGAATTCCTTGTTGGGAGTGGCATGATACAAAGCTGTTAATTCAACAACCCATTCAATACATGAATCTACAACATGACATTCTTCATCTACAAAAAAGAGCAACACCACTTCCCCATTTGTTAAAGGGGTTGTAGTGTTTTCATCATCAGCCATGTTCTGACTTCTCCAATTTTTATTGCCTCTGTTCTTCCAAGTTTTACAATATAATTCCTTTTGATGTACCCTTATTCGCCGCAATGGTAACCTTTCAACCTTCTTCTTGACTAGGATTGTGATTGATCTTTTGGTTTTCTGGATAGCCCTCTGCTCTTGCTTCTCTCCCTGTTCTCTGTGACAAGGGCCTGAGAATTATCTACTCTCACTAAGTCTCTTCTTCTGGTTTCTTCATTGAACATACTGTCTTTGACTTGGACTAAAAATAGTTTCTCACTTGACGTAGAGTTGCTCGATGACACCACCAAGGTCTCCTAGCTATCTGGCAAGTAACTCAAAAGTAATAGTGCTTGTAATTCATCATCTAACACTATCTTCATGGTGCTTAACTTATTCACCATATCTTGGAAGTTACTCAAGTGCTAAGCAACAAACCTTCCATTTCTATACTTGAGATTCACCAGTTTTCTAATTATGAAAGCTTTATTCTGTGCAGTCTTTTTCTTATAGAGATCTTGTAAATTCTTCCACAGAGTATGGGCATTTGTCTCTGTGGCCATATGGTGGAACACACTATTATCCACCTATTGCCTAATTAACTCAATGGCCTTCCGGCGTATCTTTTTCCAATTCTCCACTTTCACGTCTTCTGGCCTTGCATCTCCCTTCTCTATAGGATCATACAAATCCTTATAGAAAAGTATATCCTCTATTTTTTTTTTCCAAATGGAGTAATTTGATGCTATTAGCTTGATCATGGTACCAATACTTTCCTCCATTTAATTTACACAACACAATCCAGCTCAACTTGGAGCTCTGATACTACTTGTTGGGCGTAGAGACTGATTTACAGTGTAATTAAATGATGCCAATGTGTGGCAATGAGCACTAAAATAAATCTGATATAATTAAATTTACTAATTGGCACATCACAGCAAAAATAAGTTTCAATAGTGAATAGTAATTTTTTCACTGGGGCTCGCTTGTCACTATTCATAATGGGACCCACTTGTCATTATTCACGATGGGACCAACTTGTCACTATTTACGATGGGACCCACTTGTCACTATTTATGGTGGGATCCATTGGTCACTATTCACAAAACATTACCATTCACGCCAGATCAAGAAATTTGCACACTGAATTTTTAACGTGGAAACCTCCAAATACTGGAGGAAAAATTACAGGACAAATTCCGAAAAATATTTCACTATATTCAGGACAATTACAAAATATTCTTTCCATACTCTTCAACCTAAGAGGTAAATATAGTGTATCCCAGTGAAAACCCTCCTATTCAAACACTACAATTTTGTAGTACCAAAGAGTAATAGAGATGATACCTAAAATATTCCCGATGTATGTACCTACACTCTACGCTCTCTGGGATTTACTGACACTCTCTATTTTTCCCTCTCACTTTCAGAAAATAATAAACTTTGTGTATTTTCTTCTCTCTATGTAGCTCTTATGCTTTGCTGCTTCATTGTGTAATTGAATGAATGAATCACCTCTATTTATAGAGGTTATTAGCAATGTGAAAATGCACTACGAACTTTGGCTATAGAAGAAAATTTCTTTGTGCAACTCATGTCACCGAAATCTTCACGCGTGCAAAGCAATTTTTACTGTTCATACGTTGAAAAATTCTCTTCTCTCCCTTTTTTTTTTCACATGATGGGGCACGTCGGCTGGACCCCACAACTATGAGAATTAAGGTACCCTTTGCCCAATCTATTTAATTGATATTCAAATGTGAATATACATTTTTTTTAATTGGAGCTTTTTCACTTTTTAAATGTCCTCTAAAGATAAGTTTACTAAATAGATTAAGATTATTCAAAAAGTAGAAATTAATATTAATGCATTAGTGTAAACTATAAAGCTTTTACCCTAACGTTTAATTATATTTTTTCTCATAAAAAATATTTTTTTTATATGGTTTGTGATATTGTTATAATTAGAGTTAAATAATTTTAAAAATATAATTATAAATAATCTAATGATAGGGTAGAAACAAAAAAGTTACTCAAAATATCGTTTGAAGCAGCATTACAAAAATACAAATGCGTGGAAGAAGTGTCATGTGAAAAAAATAAAGAAGCAAGGTTTCCTAGTGGATTCACGCTAGATTTTGTACTGGTAAAATAAAAGAGAAGCATGCCTCATGGGTTGAAATAAATGGCCATAATTACTGGTAGGTAGCTGACATTGTTGAAAATTCCACGTTGTTGTGCAGGTTCATTATGAACTGAGCATTGAAGCAGAAAGACATGTGACTGAAACATCCTTATTGAGCGTTGTGGACCATTCTCCTTTTCAAAGCAGTTGAACAACTGTCTTTCGTAGAAGAATTAAAGCAAGAAGCATGATGTGCAAATATAAAAAAAAAGAAGCATGATGTGCACTTGTCTGGTAGATCCGTTATAGCGTTGTTCGTCAATATCTTTTGCTACAAAAATATATCAGCACTTGAATATCAAAATATACTTCACAAACTGCTTTCACTTCCTTACATTTGAGAGGAACCCGAGTTCAGTGCAAACAAACTACAACCACTTTCATTTCTTTGAGAAACATGGCTTTAGCAACTGTGGGTGGAGCTTTCCTCTCTTCTTTCCTTAATGTTGTCTTTGATAGGCTGTCATCACCTGAGGTTGTTAACTGGATCCGAGGAAAGAAGCTTGATGAGAGGTTGCTTCAAAGGTTAGAGACATCGCTGTATGTTGTCCAAGCTGTACTCAATGATGCTGAGCAAAAACAGATCACTGACCCTGCTGTGAAGAAGTGGCTTACCAACTTGGAAGATGCTGTGTATGTGGCTGATGACTTGTTGGATGAAGTCTCCACTAAAGTTGCCACTCAAAAAGGTTCAGGTAACTTCTTATCCCAATCTGAGAGTGAGTTGGTAACCAAGATAGAAGGCATCATTGATAGACTAGAGTCAATTGTAAAATTCAAAGGTGAACTTCGTCTAAAAGACTTTGCACAGGATAACATGTCATCATGGAGAGTTCCATCAACATCTCTAGTTGAAAAATCTTATATATATGGAAGGGATAAAGACAAGGGAGCCATAATAGAATTATTGTTAAATGATACTTGTGATGGTGAAATACCTGTGATCTCTATCGTAGGGATCGGTGGAATCGGAAAAACCACTTTGGCCCAGTTGGTTTACAATGATGATAAAGTGCAGGGAAAATTCAACTTTCGAGCATGGGTGTGTGTTGCTGAAAATTTTGATGTTATTAATGTTACAAAGACTATAGTTCAGGCAATAACTTCCAATCCTCTTAACATGAATGATTTTGACTTACTTCAAACTAATTTGAAGAAAGAGTTGTCGGGAAAGGCATTCTTAATTGTCTTGGATGACGTGTGGAATGATCGACCAGATATGTGGAAGGATCTTCTAAAACCTTTTCAAGGAAATAAAGGAAGTAAGATTCTTGTAACGACTCGTAGTGAAAAGGTTGCTTCTGTGAATCCAGTTATTCCATCTTACAGGCTAAGTAAATTGTCTGATGATGATTGTTGGTCAGTGTTTTTGAAACATTCATTTCTTTCTACTAAATCTAGAGAGTATGCAACTCTAGAGAAAATTGGTAGAAGAATTGTTGAAAAGTGTAAGGGATTGCCCTTGGCATTAGAGACACTTGGAGGGTTATTACGCACAAAATGTGATGTAAAGGATTGGAATGATATACTGAAAAGTGAAATTTGGGAATTTTCGGAAGATGAAAGTATGATTATGCCTGCATTAAGAATTAGTTACCATCATCTCCCTTCACATTTAAAGCAGTGTTTTGTTTATTGTTCATTATTTTCCCAAGATCACAAATTTGACAAAGATGAATTAATCTTGCTATGGATGGCAGAAGACTTTTTACGGCCAATGGGAAGAAAGACTTTAGAAGATATTGGTTGTGTATATTTTAATGAATTAGTTGCGAGATCATTTTTTCAACATGATAGAACTATATTTGGTGATCGTGTCTTTGTGATGCACAATCTCATGCATGATTTGGCCACATTTTATGCTGGGGAATTCTATTTTAGAGCCGAAGAACTTGGGAGTGCATCTGAGATTGGTTGTAAAACTCGTCACTTGTCATATAATGTTAGAGGCAATTATCCTATCTCAAAACTTTTGACAGCTTGTCATGGTGCAAAACATATGAGAACATTTGTTGGCAAGAATTTGGGGAAATTCAACATAGAAAATGATCTATTCATTATGGAAAACGCTCCTTGCATGTTACTATCACAATTGAAGTTCTTAAGAGTATTGTCATGTCGATCCTTTTCACTTGACTCGTTGCCTGGTTCAATTGGTGAGTTGATCCATTTGCATTACTTGGATCTCTCTTATACATGTATTGTTACATTGCCTGAATCATTGTGTAACCTGTACAATCTAAAAACGTTGAAGTTGAATGATTGTACTAAGCTAAAAATGCTTCCCAATGGTATGCAATATCTTGTGAATTTGCGCCATCTTGATATTAGAGCTACTCGTTTAGAAGAGATGCCAGAAGGAATGAGCAAATTAAAACATTTGCATTTTCTAAGTGACTACATTGTTGGAAAGCAAGAAGAGAATAAAATCAGGGAATTGGGAGCACTTGCAAATCTCCATGGGTCACTTACCATCTCCAATCTAGAGAATTTCACCAAAGGCGACGAAGCTTTGGAAGCAAGGATGATTGACAAGGCGCATATTGACCATTTAATGTTGAGATGGTCGCCCAATAGAAATATTGATGATTCCCAAAGTGATATACTTCACAAGTTGCGTCCTCACTCAAACTTGAAAGAGCTATCAATCAATGGTTACAGGGGTACAATACTTTCTAATTGGTTAGGGCATTCTTCGTACGAAAACATGATGAATATGACTTTGAAGGGTTGTGGAAATTGTCGGAAGCTTCCTTCACTTGGACAATTACCCTCTCTGAAGCACCTAGAGATTTCACATTTTGACAAGCTGCATTGTATTGATGCTGAGTTTTACAATAGCGGTGAATCTTGTTCAGAGACACCCTTTCGATCCCTTGAAAATTTGATATTTAATAGATTGGATTGCTGGCAAGAATGGCATTCGCTCAAGTTTGATGATGCCTTTCCTCAACTTAAGCAACTTAGAATCAAGGGATGTCCTATGTTAACTAGAGATTTGCCTAATTATCTTACAGCCTTGGAGAAACTTGATATTGACTGGGGATGCCAACACCTTGCCTGTTTTCTCCCGAGGGCTCCCGCAATGCTTGAGCTAACAATAAAATCCAAAAATAAACTAAGAATGCAGGAGCTGCCGCTTTCCTTGTCCTCCTTATCAAAACCAGATGGTAGAATTTGTGCTAGAGGCCATGACCTACACCCAACTAACTTGTCTCCGTCCGTTACACATCTCAGAATGTGACTCAGTTGTATCACTTTCAACGAATTGTCTGCCCTCTTCATTGCAATCGCTGACAATCTAGCACTGTGATTCGCTCACATCCTTCCCTTTGAATGCCTTTCCAAATCTCATGGATCTCGATATAATGGGTTGTGAAAATATGAGATCTCTCGTGGGGGTGTCCCAGTCAACCGACGTTACAATTTTAAGTCTTCGTTCCTTGACGATCGAGGAGTGCCCAGAAATCGATTCATTTCCTGAAGGGGTTCTTCCGCCTAAGACCTTGAGATCAATCAATGTGAGAAACTAGAGAGCTGCCTAGCATCGATGGACTTGCGTAGTCATAATCTTACTCGTCTTTTCATTGCTAGTGCAAGTGAGAATGTGAAGTTTTTCCCAAAGGAGGGTTGGCTGCCTACCTCCCTTGAGTCTTTGTCTCTGTGGCGCTCTCCAAGTCTGGAGACATTGGACTGCAACGGACTTTCCCATCTCACTTCCCTCCAATCTTTATCTATATGTTTTTGTGACAAGTTGGAGAAGATGATAGGAGAAAGAATGCCTGCCTCTCTAACACGCCTCGATATTCATTGTTGTCCATTGTTGGGTGAACATTTTCGGGTGAAGGACCCACAAATTTGGCCCAAAATCTCTCACATCCCTGATATCAAAGTTAATCTGGAACAGATTTCATGACCTAAGATCGTCAAAAGGTATTTGTCTTTCTCTCCCTCAAAGTTAATGCAGTGTTGTTCGATTCTAATACAATTTTTTGGCACCTAAATTTTTTTTTTCTCTGTCAAAATGGAATCTATTTTCTTTTTTCCTTTTCACTTGTGGAATATGTGAAGTCATCTGTAATTGTTTTATAACTACTGATTCAGTTACAATTAATAAAATTAGATTTTGAATATTTTCTGCCCTATTTTGAATGATTCATATCTTTTGTTTTTTTTTCCTTCATTGGTGACCCTTTTTCTTCTTGTAAAGGATACCAAATAAGGTAGTTCAAATTTTCAAATTGGAACTTACTATCAGTAATAAATTGGTTTAATTACTCTACAAGTCTCTATAATTTCACTCAATTTTCAATCAGGTTTCTATAGTTTAAAATTTTTTAATTAGGTTTCTATATTATATAAAATTTTTCAATTGAGTTCCTGCTATTAACCATCGTTACAAAAATATATTCAGCAATCCTATGGTGCAACTAATGAAGTCAGGTGTATGATAAAATTTATTATCTATATTATTCAATATATATAGAATGGAAATCTATGTCTAAAAATATGGTGAAGTATCAGGTGAGTTTTATAGTGGACCTTATATGTTTGGGTTCATCATGGATTCCCTACTCATTAATCATTAGATCAAACTATCCAAAAAGTTGATATTTATCTAATGACTAATAATTAGAAGTTCATAATGGATCAAATATATGAAGTCCACCTTATAATTTGACTAACTATCAATGTAATCTTTTAGTATATAACAAAAATAAGTAGAAAGAAACTGAAGCCAAGCACCAAAACAAAAAAAAAAAAACAAAAACAAAACAGAAGAAGGTGGGGTTGAGACAATGAGGAACATAGCCGATGCAACAGCCACTGCCACAGCCTCCACTGGAGATTCCAAGCTTTTTTGTTATACCCTCCTCAGCTCCATTTAACACATTGTAGTTTACCTCTACTGCTTTCAACTCTGTCTTTTCTTTTTCCCCATCTAGGCTATTCATCTAAGACTCTTCTAGGGTGTTTGGAAAGTTTTTAAGTAATGAAATTGAAATGAATTCCATCAAGAATTGAATTTCATCAGGAATTGAATTCAATTCTTATGTTTGAAATAAATTAGTGAATAATATAATTAAATTGAATTCCTTGATTTGAAATCTATCTAAAAATGAATTGATTTGTTTATTTTCACCATTTTATCCTTCATCAATGAAACTTAACACATTTGCACAGTGTCAAGCTCTCACCTCATCGAGGAACCACTACTTCGCCGCTATGCCTCCCCTCACCTTGTCTATTGGCCAATACATAACCACTACTGGAGATTCGTCACCGGAGAGTCAACCTTCAATTATTGACCCAGATCTGCAGAAGAGATGCCGTCAACCTTCAAGCTCCTCACCGAAGCAGAGGAGGTGCTGCCTCGATATGGCATGCTATCATGCTGTGTAGCGACCAAGGCGACGGGTTCCGCAGCGGCATCATGGCGGTGCACCACCACGACCATGAGCTGAAGGGCGAGGGGTAGTGGAATGTTGCATGGGACGCGCGTCCCGCTAGGTGGTTCCATCGTCCTGATTTGGCCTGGCTCCTCTTTGGTGTATCCGCTGCCTCGCGCCGCCGGTGGCAACTGACTCCGATCCCAATGCAACGCCCTTGGTGACGGTGAAGTTGATGTCGGTTCCTCTTGATGAGAATCTCGAGGGACGTGAACTGACAAGCTGTTTGGAAAGTTTTTAAGTGATAGAATTGAATTGAATTCCTGTGAGAATTGAATTCCCGTGAGAATTGAATTGAATTCTTATATTTGGAATGAGTTAGTAAATTAAGGAATTGAATTGAATTTCTTGATTTAGAATGTATCTAAAAATGAATTGATTTGTTTATTTTTACTATATTGTCCTTCTATCAATAACATTCTTTCTGGAACTCACCCTTGCCAGATCAATGCCTACTCTCCTTCCAGACCAACCACTCTCCTCCCAAACCAACCTTCGCCCTCTGCCACCCCAACGACCACTGTTGCCACTGCCGTCTTCTCTGAACCCCTTCCTCCTCCCTCATGGACCACCCTCCTCCGCTCCCAGTCCCACTCCTTCGCTGGCATAGTGCTAAAAGCTAACAACAATAACAACAACAATTAAACACGGTTCAAGAAATTTTGGTTCCACTATTTCCACGTATAGCAACTCCTCCCACATGCAGAAAATGGATAACACATAGCAAAAAAGGAAGAAGCACAGCAAAATAGAGCTTCAATAATGAAATACCTCCTATTGATGATGCGGCAATGGCCGACAGTGGGAGTGGATGGACAGTGGCAGTTGAGGAGCGGCTTCAAGTTGCAACGGGAAGAGGGTTCTTGGTTTGGGGGGCTGCTCATGTTTCTGCTGCACAAAAGGAGAAGGAAGGGCTAATTTGGTAATTTCAAATTGTCAGATGAATTCCATCCCCAATGTAGACCTAAATAGGTCTGATTTATTTTTGAGTGTGTTTGTGGAATTCAATTCCAATTCTCATACAATTCTAGGATAAAATTTTGTTCCAAAGCATGGAATTGAATTCCAATTCTTGAAGGAATTCAATTCCATGCCTTTCCAAACACCCAGTGAAGGTTGACGGTGTCTCTTTTGAATACAGTCACTGGTTGGTCCCTTCACCACGGCTGCTACTTGCAAAAGGAGGGTAAGTTGGTAATTTCAATTTTTCAGATGAGTTCTTTCAACAAATCAGAAATTATGGCTCAAATGGTGGAATTGAATTCTTGTGGGATTTTGATTCTTCACTCAAATTATGTTCCAAAGCAAGAAATTGAATTCCAATTATTGAAGGAATTCATTTCTTAGGCATTCCAAACAGCCTGTTAGCAATGATGCCTTCGTATCCTTCCCTTTTCATAATGTAAGAAGCAATGCAAGCCAATATGATTCCAGGCAACACCATCCATTTCTCCTTAGCCTGTTCAATTTCACAAAAGATAGAAACAGATTAGTAAAAAAGGATGAGACATTCTTATGTGCATTCTTATGCGCTCATAAGACATCCTTATGGTCAATCCAACAGCACCCGAAAGAGGAAAAGGGAAGGCGCTGAAAGGTAGTGGGCTGTGCGTGCTCCTTGTGGGAGCTCATGACGAGGTCGACAGCAAGGTCGAAATCCAGATCTATGAGTTAGACCGATTTGTGTTCAATGTTCATGTGGGTTTTGCGGAACTGTTCCATGCGAGTTTAACAACACCAAAATCATGAGTTTTCGTTGAGAGTTGAGGGAGAAATGCCAAAAAAATCGAGCTGTATTTTGCGAAGTTCTTTGACCAAAATCGCATGAATTTGTGTGTTGAGGCATGGATTTTCATCGCGAACTAATGCTCTCTTGATCTGGGCTTGAATCTCCACGAAACAAAGCCCAAATCAAGCTCAAGTTGGCCAGAAATGGCAGAACGTGTAGGTTGAAGAAGACTTCTCCTGGGTTGGTTACGAATAATTGTGGTAAAAGAATATTCTAGGAATATTCTATTTAATTTAATATTTTTGTAATGTTTTATAGGAATAGCCGAATAAGGATTTGATTGAAAAAATTTATATGATACAGGAACTCAGTTACAAATTTTTAAATTGTAAGGACTTAGTTGAAAATTGAGTGAAACAATAGGAATTTGCAAATTAATTAAACCTAAAAAGTTTACAGTGAAGATAGATAATTTTTTTTATTGCTATGCTTTTTTTATTTTTTTGGTTAATTGCAGAATGCAGATTCAGAGGCTCAGTTGCTTAATTCTAATTTTGCTCCATTTATGCAACACGCATAAATTCTGACTATTGGGGTGTACTATAGAAGAGGTATGACTCATGAAATAGAAAATTTTGTTTGATTAGTTGAAAAATCATACAAATTTTGGGTGTTTAAGAAGCTTCTAATTAGGCTGATAGGTTCAATTTTTGGCATGCTCTTGGATTGGATCATTAAGATTTGAGGTTATGAAATTCTATCATGTTTTGTTCATGATTTTCATGTTAAGTGTGGCTTATTACCACTGTTCTTAATGTTTCTCTTGGCCCTATTTTAGGATTTTATCGAACTTTTCTCATCTTGGAGCCACAACTATAATGATCAGTTCCAAGATTCTTGAAGAATATATATTTTTGGGAATACAGAAATTAGATGTTCATATCTCAATATGCTTATATATGTCGATAGATGTTATCTCCCTTTCCCTTGTAAATCCATTCCCTTGGGTGTTGTATAGTTTGTGATGTAATAATTTTCCCTCCTAGATTTTCTTGACTGTCCCACTGCTTTCAACTCCTATGATTGGGGGACTGAGTTTCGAGTTCCACTCCCACCATGTGGCTAGTTAGATTGTTGTTGAATTCACCTCTGTGGATGAATTGATTATATTGTTGGTCAATAAACTGTTAATCTTTGTGGTGACCATTACCTGATGCATCTTTTTGTCTTGTTTGTTGTAGCTGCTGGAATTTGGAGGCTTCGAGCTCTTGACCTTCTGATGATTCTATTACCTACCTTATGTAGATCATTTACAGGTATGAATTTATCTTCACCAAGTATTTTAACTAAGTTATTGCTAGGTAGCAATGTTGGTTTTTATTAAGGAAGAATGAAGACTATTGTACGGCTAAGGCAAATTGAGAGTGTTGGGTGAATTGAAGTAAAATTTAGCATTGTTGATGTCGCATTTGCAATTGTTGCAACCAATTTCTGCACTCATATATCGTTATTGATTATATTATCTTTCCCTGATTTGTTCAGGTGGAAAAGTCGAGCACATATTGAGCAACAGCACATATTGAGCAACTTGTTAAACCAGCGAATCAGTCTAAAACCACTAACTATTAATTCAAGAATTTGCTTCTGCTGCCAATGAAGTTGATAATGAATCAAAAGGTAACATGAGTAAAGTACGATGGGCTGTTGTGTTTCAATATTCTTTAAAATTTCTATAATCGTTCGTACTCATTATTCCTTGTCTTCGTCTAATTACAATAGTATTTATTTGAGCTGTAGAATCTGAGATTGCAAGAAACTGTAGATTGTTCTATAGATATGAAAAAGTAAGAATTGAATGATGGACTAGTGCTTGCTAGAAAAGGCTTCCTGGATGCAAATTGACTTTGAGGTGAGCAGTAGTTCAAGCATCTTGTAAGTTTGGTTGCTTTTAAAAAAAAATTGCTGATTAAAACATATCATTAACCAATTTGGCAAATATAATCTCTCTGGGCTTGGCACAGTGCACACTGTCTTTGTAGAAACCTCCCATTGTCATTTTGGATGTCAAAATTGCAATAGATTTTGTCATTATATTCCAAGCTCCTTACCCCAACTTCGCATATTAAAGGTCACTACTTGCTAAAACTTCCATGTTATGAGTCAAAACAGGATTGTCATGAGGGATGAAAAATTAAATTGATTGGGAAGTCAGTATCATTTCATGTTTGTGAATTCTTGTCCTTCAGCATTTCCAATTTCAATTTTAGAGCTGGGCAATATTTTACAGTAGAAACATTTGGTATATAGCTGACTCCACCTAGTGGAAACAAACTTAGTTGTTGTAGAATTTGTATATATATCCAAATATGACTATTCGTTGGTTGATGTTTCATCTTTCATATAACTAGTAACTGTATTTTCTAATTTTTCAGCATTCTATGTTTCTATTTTATTATGCTTCTTATAGTAATACTTATCAATTTTTGTTTTCCTGTACATGTATACGGACCTCTCAGAGACCCTAAAAGCAAGTTGCATTTCTTCCCCAGAATTGATGATTCTATGACTAGGACTACTGCGTTGAGTGAAAAAGAAAGGCTGGCAGCAATGCAATTCAATATGAAGTCTGGAATCTGGAAGGTTTCCAGAGCCATTAAAAGAACTGCTTTTGCACTAGCAGGAGAATTCACCTAAGGCTAACAAAAAAGATGGAAAATATATGTTTGAGTTGACCTGTAAATATCAGTTTGTATTATCGTTGGACTACAAATCGGTTGTTAGGTCCATTTTTGTATGTACACATTCAACTGTACATTCACTCGCGTACTTCCCTTTGGAGACCTATGCAGATCTCATGAAAAAAGATGTTAAAATATGAAACCTTTTGTGGTTTCTACGTCACAGGATCCTGCCCTTTCAAGTCTCTGTGATTTGATCATCTCTGACTGCCGAGTTTTGTTTCATTCTCTGCACTAGTCTTTGCAGCACCCCAGCTAAAGTGTCTCAGAATAAAGCACAGCTCAAAAATGTATTCATTTCATGAAGGGGGTTTGCCACCTGACTTGAGAGAACTTTGTATCAGAGAATGCAAGAAACTAGTTAGCTGCCTAGCATCAAAGGACTTACGTAGTCAGTCATACCTATCTTTAGATCCATGGTTCATGTAACAGTGTAACTATCTTTCACTTACAAGTTACCGCTAATACAACAATATTCTGAATATTTTCTACCCTGTTGGTCTTTTGCTATTTCAACAAAGTTGATAAATGATAATAGTTATTATCTCCTCTACTATGTAGATGCCTTTTGATAGATTCATATATGATGCTTTTGTCTACTCCTCTTACTGGTGTTGTGCTAGTTTTTCTCTTTGTTAAGGAAAACAAATTCATTTGTAAATAGAAAAAGTCAAATACAATGTTACTTTTCATGTTGATTAACAAATTTATGGTAAAAATGACTCGCATCTGTGTTGCTTAAATTGGTTGATTGTAGATTCAGAGGCTCAGTGGGGTTGATTCAGATTTTGCTCCTTTTGTGCAACAAGCAGGGATTCCGTCTATTGATGTGTATTATGGAAAAGGTATTGGCCACATTCTTACGAAAGCGAGGATGTTTAATTATTGGAAAAAGTCATAACAGTTATTTGAATTAGAAAAGATTGATGCATATCACATATCGGAACTTACTCCAATTATGTGACAAAATTATAATTTGTTATTGTACATTTTTTGGGCGTTTAAATGGCTAGTCATATTCTGGTGAGTTTGACAGTTTTATTTCTTTAGTGTCTTCTTGGATTGGATCATTCAGATTTGAGGTCACAAAATCAGTGCAGTGTTCTTGTCATTTCCGACTGTCACTTGGCCCTATTTTAGGATTTGAGTAGGATCCATAACGATATTGATCAGTCCCAAGATCCTTGAAGGAATATTTTTTGGCAATACAAAATTAAAATAGTAGTGTCTCAATATGTCTCTGATATCTCTGTTGCCTTGGGAGTTATATAGTTTTTGATTTAATAGTTTTTTCCCAAGATTTTCCTGTCTATCACACTGCTTTCGATCCTATGACTGGATAGCAGACTTTGGAGATCTATTCTTTCAGCAACTTATAGCTGGTTAGATTCTTGTTTAACCCCCCACCTGTGTGATTAAAATTATTGTCTTATTGGTCAATAAATTATTAATGCTTGTGATTATAATGTGATGTGTCTCTTTTTCCTGGTTTTTTTTTTTTTAATCAGTTGCTGGGATTTGGGGCTTCTATCTCTTCACCACACTGATGATTCTATCCTACCTTTCAATTGCCTACCCTATGCAGATCAGTTACAGGTATGAATTTACTTCACTAAGCGAAAAACTTAGTTATTGGTAAGTAGCGAGTGAAATGTTGGTTTTTAATTTAATAAGGAAGAACGAAGACTATTGTTTGTCTGAGGCAGAGTGAGAATGTGGGGTGAACTGAAGTAAATTTTAGAATTCTTGATATTTATTGCAATTGCTGATTCCAATTACAGAGCATTCATGTATCATTATTGATTTAATAATCTTACCCTGCTTTATGCAGAGCATACTGAGCAACTTATTAGGCCAATAAATCTCTCTAGATCAGCTAACTATATCAATTCAAGAGTTTGCTTCTGCTGCCAAAGAAGCTACCAATGAATCAAAGGTCACAAAAGTACAGTGGATTGTTGTGTATTGATATTATTTATCATTTGAAATTTCTGTAGAACTCCTTTTAGTTTTTACATCTCTCCATATCTATTTATACTTGTCTTTGTTTGAATTGCAGAAATTGTGATTACAAGAAACTACAAATTGTTTTGTGGATATGAAAAGGCGAGCATTGAATTATAGACCAATGCTTGCTGAGAAAGTTTTCCTGGATGCAGACGGACTTAAAGTAAGGCGGTTCAAGCATCTCGTGAGTGCGTGCCTTGTATGCCTTGGAATAGTGATTTAAACTCATCATGAACCAATTTGACAAATATGATCTCTTTTATGGCTTGGCATAATGGAAGCCTTCCATCTTTGTTTTGGATGTCAAAATTGCAATAACTTTTGTCATTATATTCCTTATCCCTTACCTCCAACACTTCATCATGTTTGTAAATTCTTGTCCTTCCTTTAGCATAGGACTTCTAATTTCAGAGCTAGAGAGTAGTTTATATTGCTTTCTAGCACAACTTGCTTTTTTTGATAGACAGTGTTTACAATAGGCAATGCCATGGATTGATCAACATATGGTTGTTTTCACTTTACACATGTGTTGTCGTGAATTTTTGGATTTGGCTAAGTGTATTAAAATAAACAAAGCCAAGAACACAAACTCACTTTTTGATCCCAAGAATAGTAGACGATTACACCAAGGAAGGGAATCTATCCCGTGATTATGGGTTTTCCAACTACTTTAGAGAACAAGTTTTGGACAAAGACAATATGTGAAATAGAAATTGTATTTCATTGATGAATAAGAATAATTACAACAACTTCACACCAAAGTATCACAATAAAATTTAGAGATGAAAATTACACTTAAACTAAACTAAAAAGAAAAGAAAAAAAAAGGAAGAAAAAGGAAAGATAAAATGTGAAGTTGAGTTGTGTTGATCTAGAAATGTCCTTTTTTCTACCAACTTCAGCCTTTAAATAGAAATAACATCCAAGAGATGGTTTTGAACTTTCAAGCATATGTTAATTTGAAGTAAAACTGCCGACAAGTGTTTGCAACTACTCCACAGCTAGTTTGCATGGCACATGGCCATTCCCCATTGTTTCCATTTCAACACGTAGCCAATATGCAATAACTGCTTCTTCTCCATCTTACACATAAGCTTCCCACAATTGCAATAACTGCCTCTTTCTCACAGCTGGTGCACACTAAGCTTACATGTTACTCTAAATGCCATAAAACTGCACCTAATTTAATCTCTCAACTTCCAACCCACGTGGCTGCTGGAGGTGAAATGTTAATCATTCCCTTTTGCCATGATTAACCCACATAAACTAAATTTTTGTGAATGAGATTTCTTGACACAAACTACTCTCTTCCAATGGGTCTACATGCTAACTACCCATGTTTCAACTCACTAATTTTTTGGTGATAACAATATGTAAACATAAAATATATACGTAAGCAAAGGCTAAACTATTGTCAATGCATTTATATATAAGTAAGCATCAAATATATGTATATGTGTGTGTGTGTGTGTGTGTGTGTGTGTTTGTATAAGAACAGTCCTATCTGAGTAACTTTTTCTTGTTTTTCACCATTCATATGACGAGTATTTTGTCAGCATTGTATGTTTGTATTCCATTTGACAATTTATTTTCTCTTTGTACAGGTATTTGGGCTTTCCAGGGACCATGAAAGCAAGATAAATGTCTTTCTTGGAATTGTTGATTCTATGACTAAGTCTACCGTTATGAGTGAAAAACAAAGGCTTGCAACAATTCAACATGAGGTCGGGAGGTTGCTAGAGCCATTCAAAGAGCTGCTTCTGCACTAAATGGAGATTCCACCTGAAAGGTGGAAAGCAAAAAAAGATGGGAAATCTGTTTTGAGTTGAGTTGTAAATTATATCAGCTTCTTTTTTGTTAGGAGGATAGAAAGTAGTCATTAGGTACATTTCTGTATGCACACATACAACTATACATTAAGTCAAAAGCGGTTGTTCATTGCACTACAGTACGAGCTTCACCTTTTTGGATGAAAAACAAAAAGTTTCCATTTTCTCATGTATCAAAGAATATATTGAATTAAAGGGGCTGTCATCTTTATTCTTTGGTGTCACCATTTTCTTCTTTTTCTGTGTTTTATGTTTTGTTTTGTTACTCCTTTGTTGGTGTTTTGTTTTTCTTTTGTGGGTGTTTTGTTTTTCCTTTTTATGGATGTTTTGATTTCTTCTTATGGGTATTTTCTTTTTTATGGTCTTAAAAATATGGAAATATTAAGATCTTATGTTGAAAAGGGACGTGATACTTTATTCAAACTACAGCACATGTTGTAATGGTCTCCAACATGAAAAATGCTTAGACATCTATAGTTTTGGCCAAGGAGCAGAGCCCCTATTGATTATTAATTAGTCTAGAGAGAGGAAAATATTTGTTTCTTACTTGATTTGCATCCAGTACATCTGTTTCAATTTGTAAGTGTTGTTATCCTGAAATTTTCCTTAAATAAAAAAAAAACAAGAGTATTTTGTAATTATATTTTGCTTTAATGATGAGTAGCAATTTTTTCAATATTTGTCTACTCTACCATGGAGTTTGACCAAAAGGACCTACACTCGAATGTTGCAAAAATTTGTTAGATCGTAAGAGCAAGAGCAAAACAGGACAGTGGAAATATTATAAACACACCAGGCGGGAGTCGAACTACAGGTGCTAGTTTGTGGTGATACATTTTTACCATATAAATCTTCAATTTCTACCCATGTTTTGCCTCTAGGAAAATGTGTAGAGCACAAAAATGTGTTGTTTAATTACAAAGGATGTTATTACTTACTTACTACTCAAAAAAGTGCGATTAAAAAAGCATAATGAATTTTGCCTAAATATATTATATAAAAATAAAGCTAATACTCTAATTAATATTAAAGAGTTGTGCACTATATATCACAAAGCTAAACTTAATAGTCACAACTACTCATAGGCATATATCTCTCGGTGCTTTGCAGAGACTACCGGGATGGTTCTTTACATGGATGTGCATGCTAATATATATAGTCAATTTATGGTTATTATTGTTTCAAGTTGTTTATTACATGTTTTGACACTTTCACGTCAACAGCAAATAATTCGACAATTTCTTTATGTAAGAGGCCAAACTGCTTTAAACTATGTCTTAATTGACAAACTTAGAAGTTTAAACATCAACCTTTGCTTTTCAAGATTTCGATTCGGGTAGTAAAAAACTACTCCTCTTAGATTCCATACCAAAGAATTGAGTGTCAAATAAGTTTGAATGGAATAAGGATGGAATGAAGTATAATGTGATTGTGATCATGTGAATGTTGACTAACAAAGGACTAAATCTAGAAGAATTGCAGGAGTAACTGATTGACAAATATAATAAAAAGTACAGAAAATATAATCCTAAGAAAGCAAGAAACTAGGTAAAGAATAGTTACTCAGTGGACTCTGGACTCTGTTTTGTCATCTGAGTGACGTTTATAGAGTGAGTGTGTGAATAAAAATTCCAAACCTTTACAAATAGACAGAACCAGTATTTATAGACATCCTTGTATTCTAAGATCTTGACATATGTCTTTGGCCACGTCCTTAGATGTTGTCCACATGTCTTTGACAATTTCTTAGTTTGTCACATGCCTTTGTCATTGAGCGGTTATCACTTTGTCGTGTCTTCATATGGCTTCTGTGAATAACTGCTGGAAACTACTGATAATTGATGTTAGTTATTGCGTGAGCAACATCTATCTCCTACTGATCACTGTGATGATTTTCTCAAGATCTTCAAAATTTTCAAAGTTCCAAATGACGAACTCCAACTTTGACCTGTCGAACTCCAACTTTGACTGAAAAACTCCCTCTTCGACATGTCATTTATCAAATTTGTGATTTCATCAACATCGATGTGCCTTTCCTTGAGAATCATACTTCATATGTATCAACTAACTTTGACATGTCAACTGTTTGTCATAATTTGTCATCATCAAGGGATCTTAAGCTTTGACAATCAAACTCCTTTCATTATTGCCTTCGTCTCACCAAAATCGAATGATAGTTTGACTTTTGGATACTTAGTAAAATTTGATGCCAGCATGATGCCCCCCATAACTCTCATTTTGAAGAGTAGCTTTTGTTGATGAGAAATTGAAAAGTTGTAATTTGAATGTTAAATTGTTTGTTTAGAGATATTTCATCCCTTAACTTATGCATCTATATGCATATTTCTATGCACATCGTCAGGTATCTATCTTAACTTGATGCATTGTTGGTTTGTGTGCCTTTAGATATTTGCCATTACTCAATGTTGTTCTTTGCCTACTGTCAACTTCTTGTGCCAACACACTTCCAATGGCCACCTTAGAAGCAACAATATAGAGTTTGACAGGCTTGCCAAGCTTAGGCAATGTCATCACTAGAGTTTTTGTCAAGCATTGCTTGATTGTATTGAATGCCTTTTAATGTCACTTGTCCAAACAAAGTTTTCTTCTCTTTTGAGCTTGATCAATGATGCAAATATCCTTGTTTTGCCAGCTAAATTAGCAATGAAACATCACATGAAATTCATTTTCCCTAGAAAAGATTCCAACTATTTCTTGTTCCTTGGGGGCAAAACTTTCATAATTGCCTTTGCCTTATTTTCTTTGAGAGCAATTCCTTTTTTCTGGACCAGAAAACCTAAACAGTTTCTTGGTTGTTCAAATAAACTTTGCCTTAAGTAGCCTCTCGATTTCTTCCTTGATCTTGACTATCACTTTTGGAGCAAACCGTCAATGTGCTTGTTTGATAAGTCAAATACTAGGCTTTAATGGCAACCTGTGCTCCACAAGTTAACAACTAAATCTTGTCATTTCGTCATACTCCCACGCAAAATAGTCCCGGTACTCCTTAAGTAGCTTGACCAACTCCTCTTTGAAATCTTTTGGCAATAATTGGCTAATATAGGTTGGTCTTGTCTCGCCAGCATTGACTAAATTGATTTCTTCAAGAGGATCTTGCATTTCACAGCTTTTATTTTTGTTCCCAAGATTGTCAGACAAAATAGAATTGTTCTCAAATCCTAAAGGTTTAGAATCATAAATACAATATAATAATGCACCATCAGTAGTGCATGTAAATTATTCGACCATATAGGTCGACAATTAAGCTGTTTGGCTCGACAAATCCATAACTTAATCTAAGTCTGAGACCATTTCAACCTCGGCCCTCGGTATCATCTTCAATTGTTTGCTACCAATGACACATTTGTCAATCTTTTCTAGGTCGAAATCACCTTTGACTTCTAAGGGTTTGATCCTTTTGTTGTAAATCTTGAAATCAACATGGAGTTGTTTGACATGATAGAAGCTGTCATCTGTCTCGACTTCTTCAATGCTTCCCTCTTGGTTTTAGAGAATGAGTTTTTGATGTAAATTCGACGGTACTACTCCCACTCCATGGATCCACTTACGTCCAAGTAATATGTTGTAGTTTACTTTTGATGGAACCACGACAAACATAGTCTTTTGACTGTCACTCCCTACTTTGACACTCAGAACCACCACTCCTTTAGTAGCAGAAGATTTACCATTGTAGTTAGTCACAATAACATTAGTTTGTTGCCTTGATATGCAATGGTTGCAAATATGCAATGGTTGCAAATGTGCCTTTGCCACTTTATCATGTTTTTCAAAGGTTCCAACACCACAGAAATCTTCGCAAACAAAGACACATTCGTTGCCCATAATAATATCTTCACAATTATCATCCATTTTGACATATGAACATTCGACAGCGAAATCTGCAGCCAAGACAGACACTACTCCAACCAAATTTGTATTGAAAATGGTATGGAGATCATTATCATAGCTTGTTTCAAAGTTATTTGTCAACAGGTCATCCTCAGTCAATGGTTGATATTCTGGCACTACTCGGCTATTCTGTCCAGTTTCTGAGTGTGTTGTTGGTGTTGCTTGTGCCAAATGCTTGTGAATTGTAACCTTCGACACTTGAGTTTCAAGTTTTAGCAAATTTACCTCTTTAGTTTGCACAATATCTATTAAAGGAACGAAGCTTTCCCCAATGGGAGATTTTGGCTTGCTCAGTTAAGGGTTGATTCTTGTTTCAGTCTATTGGATATAGTCCGGGAAGGCAAACACGAAAAGGGGTTGGTTGGCAAAGACAACATTAAAGCCAAATTTGTTCAAAACACTACTTTCGACTGCATGTGTTTTGATTTTGCTGGAAATTTTGAATTTGGTGCGCATAATGCTCCCTACATTTTGTTGTGCCCCTCCGTATCCAGGCGCTATACATACGCGAAATTTGTTGGGTAGTGCAATGTAAGTATTTAGTGTAGGTACAATAGTGGATGTGTATCATTCCTCTTTTTTTTTTTAATGTGCTTGTTAAAATCAAGTCAAGTCTTCGACCCAAAAAGGAAAAAATCAAGTCAAGTCAATTTCTCTTTTTTTGGTTTAAGTCAAGTTGATTTGTTTTGTTAGGAAATATTTGTACAACACTTCCATGTAATTCAGGAAAAAAAAAAATTTAGTGGAAATTACAATTTACAGCCACATCTTTTCCTTACTTTACTTTTCTTCCTTTTAACTTGATATTGAGTTTTTGATTGCAGAAGACATACCATCTCAATATTTCACAAGAAATGTTTCTTTTAAGATAAGCTTAGTTTTTTGGTAAAATTTTAAGATAATCTTATTTTAATATAAAAATTGAAATTTGTTTATTTTTAGATTATTTAATGAGCTATAACTATAATATATTTTGTCAAATTTAAAATAAAGATATATATTAGCCATCTTATTTAAAAATCTATTTAACAAAATCTTATCCACAAGTGAACATTTGAAATTAGTGTAAAGGACAAACAATTCAAATTGCACTGATAAAATAGAACCTTACAAGAAGATATTAACAATGTCGGGTCCGGTCGAGTCAGGTAGCCTAAAATTGGAGAGATCCAACACAGCAAGCTAAGTGAGAAAATCATATAAGTGGACTAGATATTACATTTTAACCCAAAACTTTAAGACAATGTATTTATAGGTCATTCCATTTTATAGGCACCTCACATAATCCATCCATAATTGATGCGAGATTTCACCTCTCATATTTAAAATCCAACAAACAGTTTAGCTCTTGAAATAAGTTTTACATGTGATTTTATTCATAAATTCAATTATTATGTAAAGTCCATTGATAAATTATAAATTTAAAATTTATTAAACAATAATTAAATTTATGAACACAATTATATAAGTAAGACATAACTTTGACAAATAAGTTACCACCTCTTGCCGAATTTATTTAATTGATACTCAAATGTGATTATACATTTTTTAATTGGAGCTTTCTTAACTCTTTTTAATGCACCTTAAAGATAAGTTTACTAAATAGAAAATGAGTTGTGTTATTTGTACTCATGGCATATAGGACATCATGTCGACCCACACTTCATCCACCATAAAGGTGGGTATATGGGCCGCGATCTGTAGACCAACCCATTTAACTTGTAATCTGCACAAAAATGGACTAGAAAATTTTTAGTTAGCCAACTCGTGAACAATTTTTGTTCGGACCACTTAACCAGTGAGCTAAACGGGCTTGGACCGTAGGGTTCACGGACCAACCTGCTTGCCCGCATAAGTGAGTTGATTTACTTTACTTTTTTTTTATATTTGTATTTGGTAATTGATTTGCTTATGTTTTGTGTTTGATAGTTGATAGTTATTAATTTATATTCTTTAGTAGTTTTGCTATTTTTTTATAATTGAAGGAGTTATACATATTTGATTGGTTCGTAACTTTATATGTTATTATTTTTAAAAAATTAACATTCTAGATTTTTGAAATTGAATGTGTAATTTTAATGTTTGTAGTAGTTGGTAATTAGTATTGTTATTTGTTTAAAATTTAACTGGAAAATTGGATAATGTAAAGAAAATTGTGTATATATATATTTTACCTCGTAAAATATACTGTATAAATATAAATATATAATATAGGGTATAAAAAAATTAAAAAAATATAAAAGAAAAAAAGAGGGTTTTGTGGGCTGCTTCTCACATCTGGTTCGCTTGGTCAGCACCAAGTCCGTAACTAGTCCGCAGGCTGGTCCATGCCTAGTCCGTGGACTGGTCCGCATGCTGGTCCATACATGGCCTGTAAGCTGGTCCATGGGCTTATTCAGGGACAAAAATGTGAACAAAAAAAATATGGTTATGCAGACTGGTCTATGAGCTTATACGAGACGGATGCGAACCACTTTAAAACTTAGTCCATTTATGAAACAGATTGATCCGGTCTGGCCCATTTAATTGTGGTCCATCACAAACTGAGCTAAATAGATCAGATCGGTCCGCATACACACCTTTAATCCACTATTGGATAAGATGTGAACCCCATGAATATAAATAACATTTTTCAGAAAAGATTAAGATCATTCAAAAGTAGAAATCAATGTTAATGCATTAGTGTAAACTGCAAAGCATTTGAACCTAATGTTTAATTGTATTTTTTGAGAGTAAAACACACTAACCCCTTTAGGCATCAAGAAATGACACTACACCTCATTTCATTAAGAGTGTGTTTGGTAAATTCTCTTTCAAGATTTTTTTTTTTATAAATTATATATTAATTAATATAAATAATTATAAAAAAATAATGAATTTAATTTCTATACATTAATAGTATAAAATAAAACATTAGTAGGTAACTATTTATCTAATTTGGCACTTTCTTGAATTTTATTGATTGACAGTTAAAACGTAGTCCATAAGAATTAAATTAATAAATAACATTCAAATTAACAATAATTATTTTCATTAAAAATTCAATAATAAGTATTTTAAATAAATAATATTTAAAAATTAAATAAATATTTAGAATAATACTAAAATATATAAATAAATACTAACTATTTCTAAAATAAACAATATATGCTAAATAATATTAGAAATAATAATATTAGAAAAAAATAATATTAATATAAAATATAATTATATGAATGAGATTAGGAACGATCATTATAATTCAATAATTTAATTATATCATTGTTAATAATTAGTTATTTAGCATGATTTTGACACAATTTTTATTTCTAGTGGTTGATTTATTTTACAATTATTATTTTATGAAATTAACTTTGATATACTAACAATGTAAAGAGTTGTATAATGTATTCAAATATATATTATCATGTAGTCAAAGTGATTTACTCCTATATTTACTACATAAAATGTCATTTAAATAGAATAGTTAAATGGATTATAGTGTAGAAAACTTTTATAGTATCCATGCATTAGAATTAAATCTTTATTTTATTATAATTTTATTTTTAATGTTTTCTTTTTATATAATAAATATAAAAATAATAAATATATATCATTTTCTGTTCCTTATACATTTTAAAATTTCCAATTCTACAATTTTATCATAATGTGTGTAATGAACATAGAAAATATACCCAAGTAATATTATTTATGAATCATTTAAGATATATTTTGAAAAATGATAATTGAAACATTAGTTTGTAGTAATTATTTATTTTTTTTAGTTTTCATTATATATAATTGTGTTTTATATTAAATATTAAATATTATATTATTTATCATGTATCATAATTTTTTTATTAATTTATGTATTTTAATATTATTTTAAAAAGTTATTTAATTTTCATTTATTATTTATTCAAAATATTTATAATTTAATTTTTATTTAAGATAACAATTTAATTCAAAATTTCAAAATATCTATCATTGACGTATAAAAGTAATTATAATAGATAAATTTATTTAATAAGTTGAAAGTATTAAATACTATGAAATCAATGCAGAAAAATCAAATTCATTATTTTTATTATTTAATATATAATTTATAAAAATAAATCATGAAAGAAAATAACCAAACACACCCTTAGAAAAAATGGGATGGAGTGTAGGTTTTCAAAACAAATTGTATAAAGTGTCAAGGGATATAAAGAAATATATTTTTTATATGGTTTTCTTTTTTGGACTGAATTTTTTATATGGTTTGTGACATTGTTATTTTTTTTTTTGTCTCCCAACGGTATCCACCATCGACAATGATGACTAATCCCTTCACCAGTTTGTGCGGGCACCTCAAGGGTGGGATAGTTGGCCTGGGGAAGCTTCTCCATTCCCAAAGGCAGAGATCGAACCCCTGACCTTTGGTTAAGGGTGAACAAACTCCTACTGCTCGACCACACCCCTAAGGTTGACATTGTTATTATTATCAATAATTGAGAGTGTGAACACATTTTATCCAGCCCATAAAAAATAAAAATAAAAATACAAAAATGTTGGCCTTTTTGCAGTTTATCCTTCTTATGAGTGTGGCCCAAGTTTCCTTCAACTCCTTTTGTAGCTCACTTGTGGCTTGTCTTAACAAAAAGGGCTCAGCCCACGTATGTGGTTTCTTTTGACTTCTGCCCAAAAAAATAAATAAATAATAAAAATGGAAAAAGAAAGGGGATGGGCGGATGCTTTGTTGCCTCCCATTACAGCCATATCCACTCCCCGCACTCCCTGCAACGAGGATGGGTTGTCTGCCTAGTTAATGAAGCGTTCAGCAATTGCAGAGGCATGGGGCACAAGCCAATTTGGGCTCTTCTGCATTCTAAGAACAGCATGGGAATAAATTCTAATTAAAGGAAAACATGCTCAATATAAATACGTGGGGAGATCACAGCAATGGGGGACCAGCAACAAAAAATTTTTTGCAGGCTTTCTGGTAATGAAAACGAACTGAAAAAGGAAGAGTGATCTGAAGAGTTAGAGAGAGATTACAGAATCAGAGAGAAGAAAAAAGAAAAAAAAAGAGGAATAAACGCAAGGAGAGATAGACACAGGTAAGCTATTGTGAAGCGTTAGTTCATCTTGCATGTTTTTTTTAGCGTCATCATGTTTCGTTTCCCAAACCAACCCATTTCAAAACCCCTTGTAACCCACCCAGATACGATCCCAAACTAAATAGTCTCGTTGTTCTTTCCCAAATCGACAAGTCGACAACAATGGATTTCCACCTCAAGCCCCCATGAATCCCAAAGCCAAAAGAAAAAAAGCTTAAACCCCAACCCATACTGTTTTCCATTTACAACCAGACACAGCCCAAAAACCAACAGAAATAACCATCACTATCACCACAATCTGAAGCCAAACCTAAACCCATCATCATCCATAGACCATTTCAACCCACACATAGAGGCCAGCTCGGTTGGTAAAAAGAAACTGCCTTTGCCTCTGTTGAATGGTGCACCGGGTTCAAGCCCCCAGTAGAGCTGGAGGGTGCTCAACCCAACCCCCTAACCCACTCAACAAAAATCCCCCCTCCCCGGACCAAAAAAAAAACCCACCAAAAAAATCTCAATTCCAAATCATAACTAAACATAGATCCAAAACTTGCCAAAAAAAAAAAATAATAATAAACAAAGAAAAGGAAACCGAAATTAAAAGAAAAAGGGGCGAGGCTTAAACAAAGTGTAATAAAACCCTGGACGATCAGAATTTCGAATCAACCGCCACCGTTAGTTCATCTATTGTGAAGCGTTAGTTCATCTTGCATGTTTTTTTTAGCGTCATCATGTTTCGTTTCCCAAACCAACCCATTTCAAAACCCCTTGTAACCCACCCAGATACGATCCCAAACTAAATAGTCTCGTTGTTCTTTCCCAAATCGACAAGTCGACAACAATGGATTTCCACCTCAAGCCCCCATGAATCCCAAAGCCAAAAGAAAAAGCTTAAACCCCAACCCATACTGCTTTCCATTTACAACCGCATACGTTTCAAAAACCAACAGAAATAACCATCACTATCACCACAATCAAGCCAAACCTAAACCCATCATCATCCATAGACCATTTCAACCCACACATGAGGCCAGCCTGCTGGTAAAAAGAAACTGCCTTTGCCTCTGTTGAATGGTGCACCGGGTTCAAGCCCCCAGTAGAGCTGGAGGGTGCTCAACCCAACCCCTAACCCACTCAACAAAAATCCCTCCCCACTCCAAAAAAACCCACCAAAAAAATCTCAATTCCAAATCATAACTAAACATAGATCCAAAACTTGCCAAAAAAAAATAATAATAATAAACAAAGAAAAGGAAACCGAAATTAAAAGAAAAAGGGGCGAGGCTTAAACAAAGTGTAATAAACCCGACGACGAAATTTCTGGCTCGAATCGCTTCACCGTTAGTTCATCTATTGTGAAGCGTTAGTTCATCTTGCATGTTTTTTTTAGCGTCATCATGTTTCGTTTCCCAAACCAACCCATTTCAAAACCCCTTGTAACCCACCCAGATACGATCCCAAACTAAATAGTCTCGTTGTTCTTTCCCAAATCGACAAGTCGACAACAATGGATTTCCACCTCAAGCCCCCATGAATCCCAAAGCCAAAAGAAAAAAAGCTTAAACCCCAACCCATACTGCTTTTCCATTTACAACTGCATACACCTCAAAACCAAATGTAAATAACCATCACTATCACCACAATCTGAAGCCAAACCTAAACCCATCATCATCCATAGACCATTTCAACTCACACATAGAGGCCAAATTTCGGTTGGTAAAAAGAAATCGCTTTGCCTCTGAATGGTGCACGGCAAGTTCGACCTCAAGAGTCGAGGGTGCCTCAACCCAACCCTCTAACCCACTCAACAAAATCCCCTCCCTGACCAAAACCCACAAAAAAAATCTCAATTCCAAATCATAACTAAACATAGATCCAAAACTTGCCAAAATAATAATAATAATAAACAAAGAAAAGGAAACCGAAATTAAAAGAAAAAGGGGCGAGGCTTAAACAAAGTGTAATAAAACCGACTGATCAGAAATTTCTGCTCAATCGCCAATCGCAAGTTCATCTATTGTAAGCTGTTAGTTCATCTTGCATGTTTTTTTAGGCCATCATGTTTGCTTCCCAAACCAACCCATTTCAAAACCCTTGTAACCCACCCATAGACACGATCCCAAACTAAATAGTCTCAAGAAATTCTTTCCCTAAATCGACAAGTCGACAACAATGGATTTCACCTCAAGCCCCCATGAATCCCAAAGCCAAAAGAAAAAAAAAGCTTAAACCCCCAACCCATACTGTTTTCCATTTACAACTGACACACCAAAACCAATGTAAATAACCATCACTATCACCACAATCTGAAGCCAAACCTAAACCCATCATCATCCATAGACCATTTCAACCCACACATAGAGGCCAGCTCGGTTGGTAAAAAGAAACTGCCTTTGCCTCTGTTGAATGGTGCACCGGGTTCAAGCCCCCAGTAGAGCTGGAGGGTGCTCAACCCAACCCTCTAACCCACTCAACAAAAATCCTCTCCCGGACCAAAAAAAAAACCCACCAAAAAAATCTCAATTCCAAATCATAACTAAACATAGATCCAAAACTTGCCAAAAAAAAAAAATAATAATAAACAAAGAAAAGGAAACCGAAATTAAAAGAAAAAGGGGCGAGGCTTAAACAAAGTGTAATAAAACTGATCGGGATCACTGGCTCGAACCACACCGTTAGTTCATCTATTGTGAAGCGTTAGTTCATCTTGCATGTTTTTTTTAGCGTCATCATGTTTCGTTTCCCAAACCAACCCATTTCAAAACCCCTTGTAACCCACCCAGATACGATCCCAAACTAAATAGTCTCGTTGTTCTTTCCCAAATCGACAAGTCGACAACAATGGATTTCCACCTCAAGCCCCCATGAATCCCAAAGCCAAAAGAAAAAAAGCTTAAACCCCAACCCATACTGTTTTCCATTTACAACCACACCTCAAAACCAAACCAGAATAACCATCACTATCACCACAATCAAGCCAAACCTAAACCCATCATCATCCATAGACCATTTCAACTCCACACATAGAGGCCAAATTTCTGCTGGTAAAAAGAAACGCCTTTGCCTCTGAATGGCACCGGGGTTCAAGCCCCCAAAGAGAGTAGGGTGCTCAACCCAACCCCTAACCCACTCAACAAAAATCCCCTCCCTGACCAAAACCCACCAAAAAAATCTCAATTCCAAATCATAACTAAACATAGATCCAAAACTTGCCAAAAAAAAAATAATAAAAAACAAAGAAAAGGAAACCGAAATTAAAAGAAAAAGGGGCGAGGCTTAAACAAAGTGTAATAAAACCCGGACCGGATCAGCCGGTTCGAACCGGCCACCGTTAGTTCATCTATTGTGAAGCGTTAGTTCATCTTGCATGTTTTTTTTAGCGTCATCATGTTTCGTTTCCCAAACCAACCCATTTCAAAACCCCTTGTAACCCACCCAGATACGATCCCAAACTAAATAGTCTCAAGTTCTTTTCCCAAATCGACAAGTCGACAACAATGGATTTCCACCTCAAGCCCCCATGAATCCCAAAGCCAAAAGAAAAAAAGCTTAAACCCCAACCCATACTGCTTCCATTTACAACTGCATTACTCCAAAAAACCAATGTAAATAACCATCACTATCACCACAATCAAGCCAAACCTAAACCCATCATCATCCATAGACCATTTTCAACTCCACACATAGAGGCCAGCTCGGCTGGTAAAAAGAAACCGCTTTGCCTCAAGTGAATGGTGCACCGGGTTCAAGCCCCCAAAGAGTCAGAGGGTGCTCAACCCAACCCCTAACCCACTCAACAAAAATCCCCTCCCTGACCAAAACCCACCAAAAATCTCAATTCCAAATCATAACTAAACATAGATCCAAACTTGCCAAAAAAATAATAAAAACAAAGAAAAGGAAACCGAAATTAAAAGAAAAAGGGGCGAGGCTTAAACAAAGTGTAATAAAACCTCGGATTGATCAAATGCTCGAACTGCAACCAATCCGGTTCATCAATTAGACCTGACCTGATGACTTTGACTCTGGCCAACTGATCCAAACCCGGGTTGGACCGGGTCAACTGTGGTTTTGCCATTCGCCACAGAGTCACACATAGGAAATTAATGATTTTTCTCAAAAATTCCTCGATGTGGGATTCGACTGCCACAGAGGTAGAGGGCTCCTGGCCACCTTCCACTACCCAACTTCTCTTTTGTTATAATATGTAACAATCAATATATATATTACACATCAATTGGCATTTAGCAAATAAGTGAATAAATTCAAAATCCAATGGGGGAAGCTGATGGGTTCGAACTCATCCCCTGGTAGTAGAATATAGATACACCAACCACTAGGCCAATTTGGCTTTTGTTAAGATTTGTGACAATAATATTATATATATTAAATTTTAATATTTGTTTAATTAAATCCTATTTAACTGGTTTGATTCGTTGACTCCATCTGTTGAACTAGGATTCAAAGGATCTGCCTTGACCGAGTCGAGCACCGGGTCGAGTCTGATAACTATGCTTAAACATCATCACCAACGCGCCGTCGCGCAGCCATCGCACCCGCGAAGCCTAGGCCAACGCGGAGATCCTCCACCAGCCACTCTTCCTCGCCGCACCACAGCCAGCCACCTAAAACGCTCCACCGCCGTACAGCTCCGTCCAGCCGCAGAAGCCCTTCTCTTCCTGCATGAGCCTGCCGCCACCCCTATTCCCATTCAGTCATCATCCCTTTCGTCTCTCTCTAGCTTTTAGGGGTTCAGGCTGTGAATGGCTTTCCTTCTGATTGCTTCAATGTCATTCCCTAAACCAAGATCCTATGGGCTAACTTTTTGGGCCTCAGGGTTTGAGCCATTTTATATTTTCTGAACCAGAAACTTGTTGGGCTAGCCTGTGTTTCTTATTCTTCAATTGGTTTCCTTCTTAAACAAAAAAAGAGTGGGAAAAGTTTTTTATTTAGTTTGGGTCTAAACAAAAAGATATAGTTATTTAATTTGAGTTTGAAGTGGATTATTGAGTATTTTGCTTTCGTTTTTAACAAAATAATTTAATTAGTAGATTGCATTTGAAAATAGAATTAATTGAGCCCTAATGGCTCGTTAATTCTATGTTTTGGAATGTTTTATTTGTGATAGCTTGATATTCTAAATTTCCATTTTAAAAAAATAAAATTAACCAACTCACAAATATTTTTTTACAGAATTATGTGACTTTGAGTTCTCCCATTGCACTAAGAGATATATAGGAGCAGGCACACCCCTGTCAAACCCAAGTTAAATTTTTATAACTATAGTCTTACTTGTAAATAATTTTTTCTAATAATTTTTTTCTTTATAGGAAGCTTTTTATTTGATCATGTTTAATTTAAATTATTCATTTATTTGGGCAATATTTTATTTTGAATAATAATGTTAACTTAGTCACGACAGCTTATTAACTCAATATTTTGGAGATCTGAGTTGTGACAGTTTGATGTTCCAAAAATTTCCTTTAAAGAAAGATTTTTTTTATCTTTTTTTAATAAAAGAAACCAAAAATAAATCTTCATTTTTTTTAGGGTCTTATATGAACATACTTATCATTTATAGGAAATCTTTTATTTTAGTGTATTTAATTTAAATGAATCACTTATTTGTCAAATATTTTATTTCAAATAAAGAAGTTAATTTAATCGTGATGGCTTGTTAACTCAGTATTTTGGACATCTGAGTTGTGATAATTTGGTACTCCAAAATTTCTTTCATTAAAGAAAGTCTTTTTTTTTTGTAATTTCTTGTAATAAAAAGTGGTAAAGTAAATATTTCTCAAGGTTATTAATAATTAGTACAATCAATTAAGGTAACCGTGGTAATACGGATGTATAAGAGGTGGTGCGAAAATAACTTTTTGCCCTTTTCCTGTGCATAATTGACTCTCAAACTTAAATCTGATTTCAAAGGTCATTTCTTTTAAAATAAAATAGTTCTCTCCACATTTTTACCAATTAAATTACACTTTGTTGCGACTCCAATTTTTAATAACTTTTTTTGCGCCGTCCCTCGTGATCTCAGTTGCGCCAGACAGTGTAAAAAAAAAAATTAGACAATTTACCAAACAAAAAAAAAGTTACCCGAATTATATATAAAAGACATCGTTTGAAGCAGCATTACAAAAACAAATATGTGTGAAAGAAGTGTCATGTCAAAAAACAAAAAGGGGTATCCTAGTGGATTCGCACTAGATTTTGTACTGGCAAACTAAAGAGAAGCATGCCTCGTTGGTTGGAACAAATGACCATAATTATGGGTAGTTAAAGTTGTTGAAAATATCCACCACATTGTTTTGGAGGTTCATTATTGAACTGAGCAATGAAGCAGAAAGACTGTGAAGGAAACATCACATTATTGAAGGCTGTGGACCATACTCTTTATGAAAGCAGTGTCTTTGGTGGAAGAATTGAAGCAAGAAGCCTCATGCATTCATGCGCACTTGAGTACTTGAATTCCGCCATATAATTAGATGCGACTAGATACGAAATCAACAATAGCAACCAGCATGTTGATTTCACCGCAGTTCAGGATTTTTTTTAACTTTAAATACCACTTAACAATTCATTTAAAAAAAATCATAAAAAAAGGAGATTAGATAACAATAATATCTAGAGTTATTTATGCCCACAATACCTTATTGAGAAAAGTAAACCAAACATGCCCATGGAGAAGAGTTACTTCTTCTTGTGTACCACAAATGGTTTTTCATGTAAGAATAGTTTCTTTCGTTGGCTGCTAGAAGTTGATAATATTTGGGATTTATACAATAAGTTTATGATATATATATATATATGTGTGTGTGTGTGTGTGTGTGTGTGTGTGTGTGTGTGTGTGTTAAGGAATAAGTCAATGGTAATCTATATTTATTTCAAATTAATTACACTTAGTTGAGTTGTTTATGATAGAATGCAATATTGTCATTTCACCTATATTCCTGACTTTGTTGTTATTGTACACTTTGTTGAGTTGATGTGTCAAGCTAGGATGTCTATATATTAGTATAATATAGGTTAGGTCCTCTCTATTGAAATTGATAGTACGACTTGGAGAATAGAGCAGAAGGCCTACCAACGGGGTTGGTTCGAGTGGTAAGCGGCTCGGTTATGCTTAAGTAAGGTCTCGAGTTCGAGCCTTGTGTATGTAGAAAATCCCCATTGAAAGACTCACCCACCACTGCCAGGTGCGCCACCCGGGTCGGCCGGATTAGTTGGGGCAAAGTCCCGGATACTGGATGGGCTATCCAAAAAAAAAAAAAAAAATAGAGCAGAAGGCCTAGGGCTTGAAGGAAAATCATTTAATATAATCATGACTAGGCAGCTAGCATAGGCATGCAACCTACTTGTTGTATTTGATGTTCTATGATCATAATATTTCATATTAATTCATAGATTTCATAGTGAAAGGAGGCTATAACTGAAATGGTATATTAGCTCTATTAAGTTTTTCTATGATTTCACAATAATCTTTATGTTTTTTTATTTTTGTTTTGGTGCATATAACAACAACCCCTAGCTTTCTCCTGTTCTGGTAAATTGTGTTGTTTGAGTGGTTTTTCTATCAAGTTCCGTGCAATGAAACAAAGATAACATTATCAGGACTTTTCTTTATTCACTCTATCATGCAAGTTGCATATCCAAAATCTTTCATTTGCACTTATCAATTTGCTTAGAAAGAAATAAGACTGAAAATCAGTCTTCCAAAAGAACGACATAGAAGCATTAATTGAGTACATAATCTTCTCTTTTGGCCGATCAACTTGCCTATTTCAGTTCTTGGACGCACAATGATTTTAGACTGGTTTAACTAGATTTGTAACATGAATATATGAACCAATTTAAACTAGTCAAGCCCAATTTCACGTGAATATATATCCTTGCACACTAAAAATAAAAGCCTACTCATTAAATTTAGTAATTGAATAAAAAAAAACTTGTAGGAAGCAAATGTTATCTGACATAGTTACTAAGGTTTTATATTGCAGTTGGCGCCATGATGTTGCAAGTTGACAAAGGCAGATTAACAATTACAAGAAAGACGCAGTTGTCATGGCTGTCATAACTAAGATGCTGCAGCAGCATTATATGGACCAAGATTAAAATCCTTTCTCATCATTATTCAAACACAAAGCAATGAAAGCATTCACTGTTATCCACTTTTTTTTTCACCTATTAAATTTAGAACACAGGGTATTTTTAATTTTTATAGATTCAACTCATTTGCATTGCTCATAAGTCATAACACTAATTTTGGTTCAATTGGAGAGAAGTATCAAGACTCCATAATTGTGGTGGTCTATACAAGGCTGAATAAAGAGAATAAGCACTGCTTCTCTTAATTGATATTATATAATCTATTAGTGTTGACACCAAATTTTACTGAGTGTCCAAAAGTCAAATAATCATTTGATTTTGGTGAGACAAGGATAGTAATAAAAGGAGTTTGATTGTCAAAGCAAGAGAGCCATTGATGATAACAAATTATGACCAATAGTCAATATGTCAAAGTTAGTCAACACATATGAAGTATGATTGTCAAGAAAAGACACATCAATGTTGACAAAATCACAAATGTGATAATCGGCATGTCGAAGTGGATGTTTGTCATTTGGGATGAAGTTGAATCTCCAAATATGCAAGCTAGTAATGACAAAATTCTGAAATGAATGTTCAACAAGTCGGAGTGAGAGTTCATTAGTCAAAGTGGGAGTTTGTTAGTCAAAGTTGGAGTTCAACAGGTCGAAATCAAAGTTTGTCATTTAGGACTTAGAAAATTTTGAAGATATTAAGAAGATGAAGATCGTCACAGTGATTAGTAGGAGACAGATGTTGGTTGCGCAACAATTAAGAGTTACTGATAGAAGCCTTGTAAAGATGTGACGAAGTGGTTACTGTCTGACGACAAAGGCACATGACAAGGAAAATAACTATCCAAGGCACGTGACAAAGGACACAACCAAAGAAAAGTGTCAAGATGTTAGAGTCCTAGGATGTTTATAAATAGCAGCTCTATACAATTGCAAAAGGGTTGGAATTTTTACTCACACACTCACTCTTACACATCTCCAATGACAGAACAGAGCCCTAAGTTTACTGAGTAATTGTTCTTAACCTATTTTCTTGCTTTCTTAAGATTAGATTTCTTTCAAGTTCTTTATATTTTATAAGATCTCTCTTTAAAGCTCCTTAAGCCAGTAGAAAGTCTATTCCTCCATAAAGTGGAAGTTACAAACAAAAATAAAATTTATTAGTTCCAATTGACCTTAGGTTAGTGTAACATAGCTTTAAGTTGCCTTTGAAACCTCTTAGATATGCTAAAATCCTTAAATGTTGAAAGTTCCATTTCTATGTAGAAATGCTTGCTATGGTAAGATAAAGTCATTATAGCAAGCAAGAGGATGTAGTACCCTATTTTGGTGCAACATGCTTGCTATAGTGAGCTACACTCATTGTAGCATGCAAAAAGGAACAGGGGCTCACTATAATGAGTAGAAGGGAATACCAACCTCATTGTAAAGAGACCTTCAATGCTAAGATAGACCTAAAATAATGTAGTTTCATTTTAGTAATCCTCCACCCAATATAAACACATACTAATCAAACAAACACCCCAAAACTCAAACCCTACTAGCTCCAAGGTGTTTCCTATCCCCTCTCACACAAAATCCAAGCTTCCTCTTTCATCTAATCCCTTTGAGTAAGTATTCTTCATGAAATCGTTCAAGTTTCATCTTGTTCTTCCACATTTAGGGCTACGGCTCCATCATGCATGAATTTGGCATGATTTGTCCTTTTCCTAAACCTACCCTATCAAGATCTTAAGTGTCTTATGAGTTGTTTATTATTCTATGGAAGTTGTTACTGTCATTCCTAGCTTCTAAGGTCAAGTACCAATGCACTCCTAGCCCTAAACGGTGAGTGAATTTGAACTCAAGACCTTATTTTTTGTCACTATAGCTATATTATAAACATTATGATTGCTACATATGAACTTAGAAGTGAAAATATGCTATCAACATGATTTTACATAATATGCCAAGTTTAGAAAGATTATGAAAAATTGAGTAAATTATAAAACATGTTTTAGAAAACCATGGGGTTAAGATTGATTTGCTGAAAATGCTTTATCTACTAATGAAAAGATTTATTGGAAAAAAAAATGAGATTTAGCAAGTTTACCAAAACTTTTAGATATGCTCTATGGATTGATGAAATTACCATGTTTTCAAGATGTTGGATTTCGTGATTATGCTTCTAGAAACACAATTAGTTTTATTAAAAATGTTGAGTTGATATGATTTATCTCCATTCAAAGACATACTATTATGATTTTTGAATTTCCATGTTTATGGAATCATGTTATCTTGAAATACAATTTTGGAATTTCAAGTTCGTGGTATTGAAAGCATTAAACTCAGTATGATTCATAACACTAACCGACATATTCTACGGGTTTCTAAAATCACCATATCTAAAAGTTGATGATTCCTTAGGCATGAATTTAGAACCCTAATTATGCTTGATAGTCAAATTCTTATAATCATATGAGTTTAGGACTTTCAAAGTTTTTAGATTTATTCAATTTACTTGCAAATTAATTTTAGACAATAACTATAGCAAAACAGATAGTGAGTTTATGGCTGTAAGATCATTAGCCTTAGTACCAATTTATCCGTATGAGGACAATCTCGCCTCTTTAGAGTATGTAGAGATTGGAACCTAGTTAGGTTTCCACCTTATTGGACCAATTAGGTGCCTTTTTTAGAGTTCAGAGATCAGAATAATTATAATAATTATTATTATGAATATATTTATCATATTCGAAGATTTCTATTTCTCTAGTAATTATCAATCCATGAATTTAAAAATTCTTTCCTATGTAGTTTTTGCTTGTAAATATCAAAATGGTTTTTTCTTGATGCATGAATATTATGTATATTCCATTGATTGTCCCACATAGGTGGTGGGTGAGAATCCACTCACTGAGCCTAATGATTCACCCCCATCATTTCCTTCTCATAGTTGTAGTTGTAGATCCAGCTATCATTTAGCCACTATTTTAGTGGATCACAATTGTTCCAGTGATGAGCTTTACTTTGTAGTGAGGCTTAGTTTAGGGTCATGTTAGATTAGAGTGTTGTAGTAGTTGTGTAGGTAGGATATAAACCGTGTATTCTATTTTAAGATCATGTATTTATTTTCAGAGTTTATGAACACCCTTATACGTTTTCATATTTCAAGTATGAATTTTGAAATGCAGATTATGATTAAGTTAATGTAACAAACCGATTATGTATTTATGTATTTATGTTTTGAGTTTCAAGCCTTGAACTGATTTACAAATTATGACTATGCTTATGAGATTAAACAATTTACACTTTTACGAAATGCTGGAGGACATGTTTGATTTAACTAAAATGAGTTTATAGTTATGTAGAAACAATTTAGTTTTACAAAATCAATTATTATGGTATACTTAGACAAGTTGATAATCATGTAAATTAAATCACGTTTTGAGAATGGAAACCATGTTTAGTTAGGCACATAGTCAATCATACTACCAGAAGGCTTATGCAAGACCTAGTCCTTTAAGTGCCGATCACATTCCCTAATCTAGTCATGACAAAGTGGTATCAAAGCCATAGGTTCCCGTGCATCATACTGGAACAAGCGTCCACAAATAGCATGGCGTTTATGTAAATGGAATCATGGCATTTACATTGCATGATGTTACTTGAGGCATTTAGGTGGATTTAGTCATGTTTATGTTCAATGTGAGTCATTGTCATTCATTTGAACACTTTATCCTATCTTCTATCTTTTCCATTTCCTCTCAGGTGTGCTATGTTACCTACTGACCGTCATCGCCATTACCACCACAACAACACTATGTTGGTCAATACGAGTTGTATTTGGCATCTTAAGCAAACCATTCTGAACTTGATAGAGATAATGAATGAGCATATTAGACCTAGAGAACATTAATAGTGAGCACAACTAAGTATGACTAGTTTAGGCAGATCAGAGGTCAGTAATGGGCACAATTGGTCAAAACCACCCTTTAGTGCCCTATCCGATATGCCCTACTGTCACCTAATCTTGGAGTCAAGGAAATAGCCAACTAGAATGCCAGAGCTCAGTGCAGATCAGTTAGACACACCTAGTCTATCAGACTTATGAAAAATGCCATAGGGATTGGTGCCTATGGTTATCAAAATCACGAGTTAACTCGTACGATTGTTCAAGTTTAGTAGTTTAGACCATAATAAAAATGACCTGACTCGCTCACAAACTCGTTTCTGGGCAAACTCATTGATAGGTTGCATTTATGCACCCCTTTTCCTCTATAACTCTAGGTATAATGCATCATTTGTGTGCTTAATTAGTTGACATTTGGTATATTTGCATTTAGTCTTCATTGGGTATCATTGAGTAAAATCATGGGTATTTGCAATTTTTTAATGAATAAATATGTTTTGAAGTTTCTTGCACTTTTAATCCTCTTTGTGATTATTAGTCACCTACAGGGAGTTTCCATGTTAGTGCATAAAGCTTTGATCAGTGTTCAATTTGGGAGAATTTGGGGAGCTATATAGGAAAGTTCTAGAACTTATTTGAGCATGTTTGCAGGAAGTATTCCAATGAAAAATTTGTATCTCTTCATAGAGATAGATTGAGATAAATAAAGATATTTTGGAAAGCTTAAGAAGTCCTATATAATTTTCATGTTTAGCTCAAAATCTAGTTCTAAAAACCGCTTAATGAAAATCGATTTGCAATATTAAAGGTTACTAATGTTCTGATGCTATCTAGCCTGACTTCCAATTGGCATGTTACAAATATTTGGAGCTACATATGTCCAATTAAGGTGATTCTTATGGTGTTTGAAAGCTTATTCAAAGGGATACAACTTCTATTTCTAAGTCGATACATAATTCAAATGTTTTGGGGCTCAAAATAGGCTTAGAAGTGTGTGAAGTGGTGTTTGTACGAGTACTAGTTCGTAAAACTTTTTTATTATTTTGGGGACCATTTTTGACACTGTGATGATGTATTATATATACCTTCTTACTATAAGTTCTTCCACACTTTTTCTAGGGCTGCTTCTACTCTTTCTTTAGAATTTTTGGTGATTTTAATCTCCATTTTTATAATCATTTGGGAATTTGATTATAGTTTTCATCACTTTGGTTGTAATCCTTCATCCATGGAGGACTAGTTTCTCTACCCATCACAAGAATTCCAAATAATACAAGGATTATGCTTTGAGACCCCATTATTTTAATATAATTTATGATTTGGCTTTCCAATCTTACTTTTTCTTCTCTCTTATATTTTTGTGTTGGTTGATACAATTGTAACTTTGATACTTAACTTTGATTTTGTGTGTATGTTTGCAATGTAAATGTCACACATGGTTATGGTTGTAAGTAGGAATAATTTAACTGATAATTTGAAGTATGTTTCCTTGGTAAGAGGATTGAAATTAATTTTGATAAGAATTACATTATTGTGATTGACATTTTAGTTAGCATAAGCATTTAGTGGTTGTGATTAAGATTTCCTAATGTTCATGTTAGCGAAACCCTTGATCAATTACACGATTGTGTGACTGCTGAGAAGAGTTATATCACTGACTGTGCAATTGTAAATTAGTGAAAAATAACTGCCTTCGTGGATTTTTTTTTTTAGTTAGTGATAACATAATCCTATATTTATAGCAACTCATAGTGTAAGTAATTTATATAACTGATTTGTCTTTCATTATTTTATTAATTTCTTGCAAACAAAACCCCCAATTTCTAATTGACTAGTAACACTTCCTCATAAGATGACATAAGATGTGCCATTTACAATATTTTTGTGCAACTTGGTACTTTATAAATTTTAATTTGTTTATCAATCACGACAACTTGCATAAAATCTTGGTGTCGTTACCAAAGGAAAAGGTGCTAGTTAATTTTGTAAATAATTTTTATTTTTATTTTTTTGTTTCCTTTTTACTTTTTATTTTAGGTTTATAAAATCATATTTTTATTTTATTTATTTCATTGTAGTATTTTCTTTTTCCATTTTATTTTTTCATGTTCACTAACACATCTTTAGTTCCCAAGTATATGGTTCTTACAATATTGTAGGTACCCAGGTTGTTCATTATGGCCCATATTGAAGAATGAAGTGCCAGTTAGATGAGATGAAATATATTGGAGCAATATGCCATGAAGAACCATTCTAAGCAGTCTCAATATGGATATGATGCTTACCTTGGCAGGTCTCAACCTGATTGGTATAATTATATAAATCTGGGATATAGAGGTGTTAAGCCAGCTCAACCCTCATATTTCTAGCAGCAATTCTAGCCACCACCACCTCTCTATCAGCAAAGCTTTAATCATTCCAACAACAGGAGGTCTATGACTTGTAGTAATAGCAACCTCCACCATTACTTGTCCCTCCTTAAATCTCCAAATCTTCATGGCAAGAAATGATGAGAATAATGATGGAGCATCAAAAGAGAACTAATCATGCCTTGCAGTTGAGTTTCTATCAGGTTCTTGATGTAATACTAATTTTTGAGCAAAGTAGTGATACATCTCAATAAGGCATGAAACAAATGAAGGAAACACCATAAGGGGAATTAGTTGATGGGATATTTGATGTCCCTTGCCCTCCATTTACCAGTTATAATGACGCTAAGTGTGGTAAAGATACATACATTGTTGATGTCAATAATGTTGGTGATTGTACTTTAGACACAAGTCCTTTAGAGATTTCAGGTAGGGAAATTGAACACCCCATACATGATGAAAATCTATGTGTAGAGTCTCCCAAGATGCATGCTTTGGAACGTTCAATTTCTATTTCTGAGGACTTCCTTGATTATGAGATTGTTGATACCATCAAGGAAGATTTTATGGTCAAAATGCTAGCTACAAAGTTTGTATCATCTGCCTACCTATCACCTCTTGAAAACTAACCATTTCTATTAAAATTGGAGTCTCCCCTCCTTGAGTACCTTCTAAAGCAAAATGAGTATGCTATTTTGGAGACTGATGCCCAGCTCGAAGCTCTACGTGCACTGTATGATGAGCTGGTTTAGACTTCTTAGGAACTTGGTGACAGGATGTCTTAATGGAAGGCTTCTTTTGGAACATACATCCCTTTCTATTGGAAGTGGTTTACTTGCTAAATGTAAGGCTTAGGAAAAGCTTAAAGGCTTCCGAGAATGCATCAACATCTTCAACACTTGGGCCCCAAAAGCCTAATGGTTTCAAGACCTGTAGTATGCTCCATATATGATGGGATCTAGGTGGAGTCAAAAGATGCAACCCTTGGTGGGAATTCCTAAATCAATTCAAGCATAAGTTTCTTGACCATCTAACTTAGAGACGTTAAAGTAAAGTGCTGATTGGGAGACAACCCACCATAAGGGAGCTCTTCTTTACTTTTTCTCTTTTATGTTTATGCATTTTATTTATCTTTATTTTTATTTTTAGTTTCGAGTCTTGCATCATGTTTTATTTTATTTGTGTTTTACAACATTCCTTTGATACCTTAGAGGTTACATGCATAATAGGCTAACATCACATGCACTATATTGACTTGGTTGGCATTGATTTTATTTTGTGTTTCATGCTTGGTGATTCATTGTGTTGTTTGAATTGGGTATGTTTACTTTACGTGTAAGTTTTTGAACGTCTTGATTGGTTTGGACTATTATGTGTCATCATTGTTTTTTTATGTATGCATTTTTCTTTGGATTTGCATTCTAGAACGTACTTAGGGCCTTGTTTGAAATATGTTCTATGTGTATGCTTGAAGGTGATTCAGTCATTTTTCTTATTTTTAACCACTTGACCATATATCCAACCTTTGCATATTACCATTATCTAGCCTCTTTAAGTCTTATTGCCCCTTCTTTTGTTTTAGCACTTCCTTAGCCAAAAGTAAAAAATCATGAAAAATTCCTAACTTTTTAGGTTTAGGAGAGCATTTCTGAATTTCTTATGTGTTTGAGTATAAGTGTGGAAAACAACATGAGGACATGCTTTTATTTAAGTGTGGAGGAAAGAATATGTATTTGTAAGTGGCAAAAAAAAAATTCATCAAATGCCATACCACGGAAGAAAGGAAAAAAAGGTGAACAAGTTTGGATGAAGGTGTGTCATATTGTAAATCAAAGGCTTGTAAATGTGTTAAGTTGGAAAAAATGTACCCTTAAGCACTTGTGCTCTTGGTGTGCGCATTTGCTCTCATTTGACTAGAGGTTTAGATTTATTGGTGTATACATCTATCTCCCTTAAGCTAATCCTCATTACAACCCAAAACAAAGTCCTTTTTATTCAGTATGGAAGTATGTGTGACAAATGGAGAATGAGACCTATAGCAAGCCTTGGTAATGCATTTTCATTTGAGGCAATTTGAGTGTACATATTAGCCCAAAACACTTGAGTGAATGAGTGGCAAACACTAACATCGGAAGGATTTTTGTACTTGATTAATGCTTTATAGTGAATTCTACCTTATTCACTATGTTCTTTTTCTTGCTCTAATTGTTCAAATTATCTTTGATTGTTGGATGAAAGCTTAGTACTGTTTGTGCTTCTAGATCTATTGGATTTGTATATTGTGATTTTTCATGCATAATGCATTTTTAGAGTTAGTAGAGCTAGGAGTCTAGTCCTTTTGTTGTTGCATATGAGTTCATTGCATAAGGAAATGCAATTGTTTAAGTGTGGCAGAATTAGATGGGTTACATTCATGAACCCCTTTTCCTCTATACCTCTAGACATATTGCATCATTAGCATCCTTATTTAATTGACATTTGGTATATTTGCATGTAGTTTTCATTAGGCATCATTTAGTAAAATCATGGTTATTTGCACCATTTTGATTAATATATATGTTTTGAAGTTTTCTATGCTTTTGATTCTCTTTTTTGAGTGTAATTTGCTTATAGAGACTTCCCATGTTGGTGCATGAAGCTTGGAATAATGTTCAATTTAGGACAATTTGGGGAGCTAATAGAAGAGTCCTAGAGCTTATTTGAGTACATTTGCAGGAAGTAGTACAATGGAAAATTCATATATCTCTGTAGAAATTGGATTGAGAAATAAAAAGATATTTTATAAACCTTAAGAAGTCCTCTACAACTTTTATGTTCAACTAAAAAACTAGTTCTAAGAAGCTCTTGGAGAAAATCGATTTGCAATATCAAAAGTTATTGATGCTTTGATGCTGTCCAGCTTAACCTTCAATTCGTATTTTGCAAATATCTGGAGCTACAAATGTCCAATTGAGGTAATTCTTGTAGCTTTGAAAAGCTTATTCAAAGGGATACAATTCTATTAGGTCCAAGAGTTAATTTGAATATTCAGGGGCTCAAAATAGGCTTGGAAGTATATGAAGTTGTGTTTGCATGAGTACCAATTCATAAAACTTTTTTTTAATATTCTGGGGCCATTTTTATCTCTGTGATGATGTATTATGTATACTTACTTAGCTAGGTTAAAAAGGGATCATCCACACTTATTCTAGGGCTGCGTCCATGCTCTCTCTGTTCTCTCTTTAATTTCTCTTTACTCTCTCTAGGATTTTTGGTGATTCCAATCTCCATTTTTGTACCCATTTGGGAATTTGATTATACTTTTCATCACTTTAGTCATAATCCTCCATCCATGGAGGAGTATTTTCTCTACCTAGCACAAGGATTCCAAAGGATCCAAGATTATGCTTTGAGACTCCCATTACTTTAACACAATTTGCAATTTGGCTGTCCAATCTTACTTCTTCTTCTTCTTCTTCTTCTTCTCTCTCCCTCTTTCTTATATTTTTGTGTTGATTTATACAATTATAATTTTGAGAGCCACATTTGATTATGTGTTTGTTTGCAGGTGTGAATGTCATGCATGGTTAGGGTTCCAATTGGGCATAATTTAACTGATAGTTTGAAGTATATTTACTTTGTAAAGGAATTGAAATTAACTTTGATAAGAATTACATTATGGCGATTGCCATTTAAGTTAGCGTAAACATTTAGGGATTGTGATTGTGATTTCCTAGTGTACATATTACTCAAACCCTTGGTCAATTATGTGATGACTGCTAACCAGAATTATATTACTGTTTGTGTGATTGTGAATTGGTGAAAATAACTACCTCTGTGAATTATTCTTTTGAGTCAATGATAATATAATCCTAGATCTACAGGATCTCCGATCCTTATGCAGATAATTTATTTTAGTGATTTTTCTTCCATTATTTTATTAATTTCTTGCAAACAAAATTCCTTAATTTCTAATTGGCTAGTAACACTTCCTTAGGAAAAAAACTTGAGTTGTGCCCTTTACTACATTTTTTGTACAACTTGGCACTTTATAAATTTTAATTTGTTCAAGTCACTATAGCTCACATCACTCGTGTAAACTTGTATGAAATCATGAGTTTAAGAGTTTATGTTGGCATCATTTGTTGCTCACATTACTCAAAAACCAAAATCCGACGTATTATTGGGGGTAAAATGACATAATTTTTTTACTTTCCTTCAAAAACTTTAGGTCTTTGTGTTTCGACCTTATTAGAGACTCGATTCAACCATGGTTGGAAGCCCTTCATCACACGATTTACTCAGCCATTGTCGAGTTTCAGTTGCCATTCATGTTGTCATTTGTCATCATCATTCATTATCCTTATGTTATCATTTGTCTTTATTTGCATGGTTTCCTATTCATCATTTGTGCCACTGCTATTAGTTCTTCCTTGTTCGTTGTTCACTTTGTTGTCTTTTTTTGCTCTACTGGATATTCTTCCAATGTTCATGCTATTGTTCCATTTTAAGCTACTTCAGCTCCTTATTTGCACCCTTATGAAGAAGCCAAACGAATTTTTGTCCCATGTTCCCTGATAGGTTTAGGTTTCTATTTGTCCATGTGTCTACACTAAGTGTTTGAGATGGCATAAGTTCCTTTTCTTTGCAAAACTACTCATTCCCAAAGCTGAACATGCTAATTCAAAGACCTTTTTATCATATGCAGCTCATTGCGAACCCACAACGTTAGCCACTATATCAACATTTTGTGGCTTTTCTTGCTTACTTATACCCCTATGAGTACTCTCTTTTTGTTTTTTAACTAACCTTTTTTTATGCTATTATATGTGGTGTCCTATGCAATTGGATGTGCTATCTTTAATAAAGTCTTTAGTTAAGTAACTCTCAAATTATTTTCAGTTTCAAATATTTGGACTTATTCACACGAGCTATGAAATTATACTGGTGAAGATGCTTAATATGATATTTTGTTAGTTTTGCGGCAAGGACATTCTAAAGCTAGTTATAGTGTTTTTCACGACACTACCATTTTTTGCAATTGCCTCTACTGGATGTTTAAGGACTTTTAGTTATTAAGTCTAAAAAAAATTCTAAATCTTCCTAATGATTTTTCTTGATAATCTTTCTCGTTAGTGAAATAATAAAATGTGAGATAGATTTTAGATTGTAGGGATATTAAATACTCATGTCAAAGTGTTTTTTTTATGTGTAATAATTTCACTTACAGGATATTGAGGCATCAGTTGTGATGAGGAGATTAATTTTTTTTTATAATTTTTTATTACTTTAGTATTGGAGGATAGTAGACTAAAAAAGAGGATAATATAGCCAATGCAAATCTAAAAGCTATCACAAATAATGTGATTTTGAAGTAGCATGATGTAGTTCCTTATGAAAAAGTTATCTTTGCAAAAGAATCTAATTTGCCTAACTATTATAGTAACTTAACTTGAATACTGAGGTTATGAAGTTTTGGTTTTGTGATAGACATAATATTAGAACACTATAGTAAACCAAGACACTTTGACCTTTGTTTGCATTGAGGGCTCATGACTTGAATTGTTGGATTGTCTTAAGTTATATCATTAGGATCTTATGCTTTCATTTGTTTGGACATGAAATGTTCTATTATACTTTGTTATTTATCATTGTGTATGCTTTATTATGGTGTTGTAATGTACTAATGTTTAATTTTGAAGTTGATGTTCTATTTGAGTTTTATTTTTCTAAGAATAATATATTTTTGAATATTAGGTAAACTTATACGCGTTTACGAGTTGAGTTATGGTGCTTCACAGTTTTACTTAAACTCACGAGTTTGATTACTTTGCTAGTGCCCTACAGATGCGTTCAGAAAGGGCACAATAAAAAAGATTGCTTGCTACTTTAGATAATTGCAAATCAGAGGTTGGAGTAACCTAGCGCCCTAGTACAACCCCTTCATCCCATAGTTAAGAAATATGTAGCTACCTAACTAAGGAGCATTTGCATGCAAGCTAAGCAACCCAAATTTAGGAAGCAGAATCACAATGGAACCATGAATCATGCATGTAGGCATCTTGTAGGAATGATAATTGGTCTCTTATGTGTTGAATTATTTTAAGTAATCTTTGGCACCATGAACCCATGCATGTCATGTTTCTAAAGATGCATTGCTTCATGATTTATGTTAGAATTATGTTTTTGCATGATATGAGTATAGTATGCATGTAGAATATGTTAACAACATAATATGAATTGCTAGACAAGTTTGAATACTGATTGGGAGTCATTGTACATGTTGGTTGCATCATAATGCTTTTAACTACCTCTTGTTTTCTTTTCTTCTAATTTTGTGCATAATGTGAAGGTATTGGAGGATATGAATGTTCTGTTTGATTTTGTGCTAATTAAAATGAACAATTTATTATAACCTCTTATTAAAGCATAATGATTGGTTCCATAGTGATGCTATGTAGCTTTGAAAGATGAAGTCATATAATTGCATAATTGTATGTGCATATATATATATAAGCTAAGGAAACATGTTTGAAAATTGTTTAATACATAGTGTAATTAATTCTACATGCTTGGTATGTGTTGTGTCTCTTTGCTATCAAATTGAAATGAACATGTAAGTTACTAGCATTAAACCTCATAGGCCAATGATAGAACTAAAAGAGCATGTATGTGTTATGTGATGTCCAAGGACATGGCATTCAATTCCTATGTGTTCTCACAATAGTTCTCATTATCTTGCTAGCTCTGAATGATTTGAATTGCATAGATAAAATATCCATAATTGTCATGCACACTATTTCATGTGTGTATTTATGATCTTGTACATAGCAAGAAGTGGAATAGGTTGATTTAATGCAAGTATGATCTTGAAAACTCGTTTATTGGTTTCAAGATTCCTTCAACACTATTAAGTTACTGTGTTTTATGAGCATGATGTGTGACCCAATGACTATGTTTTTACCATTTTGAAGAGTTTCATGAATGATTGAGGTTCTTGGTAAATATTTTACATGAATCTAGATGAAAAGATTTCTCAATGGAGTTTTTACCCACGTCTTTTGCAAAATTCGTGAGGGAATATCCTATGATGGTATGATTTGCTTATGTTAAGGTTAAACATAGGGTAACTTGAAATATCTAGATGCTCATGTTCTAAATAGTTTGATATGGACAAGGTGAATGACACAGTTCACGTTTGGGTGCTGCTACATGGTTGTACTTTCATTTGAGAATGTTTTCCCTAGTGAGAATGTGTGTAGAGTGTGTTTCTTGAAGTCATGCACTATGTATCTCAATGTTGTACATTTAAATGGTGATCTATTTGAATCTAGTACTATAAGTGTATGATAGGAGCAGTTTAAACTAGTCAGATAGGATTGGTATGATGATGTTGCACTTAATTAAGTTTATGAAGCCAAGTGTGATAAATATATATTCTTTCCCTAATTCATGCATGAAATGAACTCAGATTGAAATCTATCATGTTTAAGATGCAACTTGGTAATGTGATAGTAAAGAGTTTAATTAACTTAATACAATAGTAAGAAGCATATTGAATTATTTGACTGTTATGCGTGCTTGATTGATGATTTGTCTTAATTGCATAGTTGAAATTTTATGCTAATTTCATCTTGCATGTTAGCTTTATCTTGGGAAGCATATTGTTTGCCTTAATTACATGTATTTGCATGATGTGTGTACATAATATGATGTCTTTAAAGCATGTAATTCTACTTGAAGGAACTTAGTTACAAATTAGGTGGTTTAGAATCAAGGAAAGTTAGTTCATCAACAATTAATAGTGCAACTTGTCATGACAGAATGTTTTAGAATCCTAAAGCATGTTATATTTGTTTGATTGATCTATGTCTTAGTTTATCCCTTGAAACCCTCGAGTTTTAATAGACTCCTTTTTGGAATAGCATATGAAATGTAAGCTTATTGCATGAAGTGGCTTTCTTGTCCTAGATCACATTTGAATAAGCTTGTTTGAAATGGTTTTGTCCAAAAGGTTTTAACATGATTGATGAATGTCTATGTAATGTGTGTTAAGTGTTGCACTTATGCATGCTAGGATTATAAGCACTTGGTTAATTAACATGAACTTAATTGTTGAAGCATGATAGTTAAGAAAGATGCTTGTGAGTGCCATGTTTGCTGTTCGCATTCTCTTGGTGTATGAATGGGTTGGTTTTGATTTCGTGCATAATACTCACATAGGGGGTAAATATGTTTAGAAATTGAGGACTCTAAGTCCCCCAACTGCATCAATCTATGTCAGATGCAAGAGAGAAAGAGAAATAAACCAAGGACGACAGTTGACGCTTAACATCCTCTATCCTTGAGGTTCACGTAAGCATGATGCTGCGGTATGGCTCTCCAGCTAGAACTTGTCTTGTGCTAAAGGCTGCCCTTAAAGGTGGAGTCGTCTGATGTAAGTGTCATGATAGGTATTTTTGTTGCCTTAATAGGAAAGAGTTGCCCTTATGGTGAAGTCGTCCAAATATGACAAATGACATCTTAGCTAGAGTAAATGAGTGGTGGCCTTCATAATGGCACTGCCTTCAAGTTTATTGGCTATATAGCAAGCGTATCATGCCAGTATGTTCCAAGCATGTGTTGACTCTATCCACCACCATAAACCAAGAAAATAATTCAACTTTCAGAGGACCCACTACTTTCAACACAGCTTTGTAAAAGCTATAACTATTCATACTTTCAAGTGATTCCTTTGCCACACTAACATCATTTATGACTGATTTTGTGGAAAAGAATCCTTTTTCTTTTTTCTTTTTTTTTTATCAAATTTCCATACTACCTAATCCTGTGAGTGTCTTTTCACATTCATTTTATTGAGGACATTATGGAGTTCCTGCATTAAATCAAGTTCCATGTGGTATAATTTCCTTATCCATTGAAAGTTTCGTACCTAATTTAAACCATTCTAGAAACCACACTTACTCACATTGCACTCTTTCTAATTACCAAAGAGAAGAGCCTAGGAAATGCATATCTCAATCTTATATTTAACACACATAAGTCACTCCAGGAACTTGTCATGTTACCCTTTCCTTTCTTCTTCTGCATGCCTCCAATCAATGATCTAAAAATATCATTGTCACCAAAGTTTTCAGTATAGATACCATCCTCTACTCCACCCTTATTTCTTGTTTGTTGGGTATCCAGAGGTTCTTTCACTTTAATCTCATTGCATGATTTAACCACTCTCTTCCATAACAGGCAATCCTCTTTTGAAAACCGCCACCATTAATTGAAAAGTAGGATAGAATTCTTTAACACTATATCCCCCACCCCTAAGCCACCCTCTTCCTTTGGTTTCTGAACTTGCCTCTAGTTAACTAGAGCAATACCATCCCTACTCTTAGAGTTCCCTAAAATAACCATCTTTAAAGATAAATGGTTTTCTTTGCCATCCCTTTTGAAATTTTGAACAAACTCAAGCAATACAGGGGCAGACTATTTAACACCAACTTGATGAGCGCTAATTTCCTTGCCTTTGATAGCATTTTGGATTTCCATTGGCTTAATTACTTTTCGATGTAATCAATGATAGGTTTCCATGTCTCCTTTCTCTTAGGATTGCTACCAGTGGTATGCCTAGATTCTTCGTGGGTAGTTTACCTGTTTTACGTACATCCTAACCTTTCATACATTCTCTTAGTCCAGTGCTCATAGCAGTTCAAGGCAATCAAGGCAGACTTTTCAAAATAAATATTTAATCTAGACATCACCTCAAAGCATTATAGAAGCCACCTATAATTCCTTATGCTTCTATCATCCTTTGGACAAAACAGAATTGCATAATCTGCAAACTGCAAGTGGGTTAATTCCAATTGGTCCTTACCCACAACTAAGCTAAAAATGTGTTTCTTTTCCTTTGCCTTTGCAATGAGTTTGTTCAACACTTCGGCCACAAGAACAAAGAGAAACGGTGAAAGAGGGTCACCTTATCTTAGGCCCCTCTCAAGATTAAATGGCTTAGTTGAGGTTCCATTAATCAAAACCAACATGGATGCTGAGGAGACGCATGCTTCAATCCAATTTATCGTGTACATGTGAGGGAAAACAAAATAAATAAAAGTGATAGATATTAGAATAGAAATATTTAAATATCTTTCACTTTTTAATATGACCACAATACGTATATTTTACGAATACAAATAACATATCTCTATCACAAATGTTACAAACCAATGTAGCAAGATGTAACAGGGAAAGTTCTAAGCCATAGTTTTATCGTTGTGAGCGCTAAATATTATATTGAAAGCTCATTATTTATTTTAACACACTTCTCAATGCATAATAGCTTTTCATTCTAGTTATGCTTCTCCCAAACCTTGATATGAATTCCATCGCCAAATCCGAGAATGGGATTCCGAACAACTCTTCCTCCTTTGATTTTTGTCCACCTAACAAGAGCAGTGTTTCAATACATCATGAATTTGTCTCACTACAAATATATTATGAAGAACATTCGATGTGTCATGGTGTAATAAAAGAAATTGTTGTTAAATGTTTTACCTATATTTTGTGACCAGAACATGAATAAAGGTAGCCATGAAAGCTCTGGTTAACTCTGCTCCTGGACATTGTCTTGACCCGCCACCAAAAGGCTTGAAATTTTTGGATACAGTATAGGAGTCAAGGTCCTTAATTGAATGCATTATAGAAAGTGCGGAATTTGTTAGCTATTCAGCATAAAGATAGTATTAAAAATAAGTAAGGATGCCATATCTTAAGAATCAATATTATTTTATAATATTTTAGATTGAATAATATATTTTGAATTGAATTAGATATATCTTAGAGATATTTGTATTAATTTAGGTTGATATTAGATCGATTTTTTGGTTATGTTTTAATTTTATTTTTGCCTTAAAAATATGTTTACCTTTTTGTATGATACATCCAAGAAATATATCTTTTTCCCATTTTCTCTGTTTTGGCATTGATCTTAACACCATCAATTCAATCCTTTAAAAAACAATGATGGATAAAATTGGTCTTTTAAGGAAAACAAATACATTTTGCGATCCTGCATAACTGAAATTATAAGACTATTATTCTCTCTCAATATTTTGACGGACTCATTTGATTTATTCATGTTTTTATTGTGAACCTATTTGAATTCTTTTATTGTTAGGGATTAATTTGTCATATAAATCATTTAAAAATATTAATTAAAGATAATAATGGACTACTTTTTTTTATAAAAAAAAGATCAACTTATCATACATTATTTATTATAGGGATCTAATTGGCGTTTTACTCAAAATAAATTAAGAGAAAATTTCATAGACACCTTCCAGCGCCATGGATTGAAGGTAAGTGGATCCTTGTATATTTCTGAGTTCATATGAAGAATAGGAGTAACAGCCAGAATGATCCAACCAGCAGGAATAGTGTATTCTGTAAATTTCATAAAGATAGCAATATCATCACTTACGAAATATACATATATATATATATATATATATATATATATATATATATATATATATAGAGAGAGAGAGAGAGAGAGAGAGAGAGAGAGAGAGAAGAGAATGAGAATATACCCTTTACATGGATATCTTTCAATGCTATTCTTAATAATCCGGGAATCAAAAGTGAGAACCTAAGAGCCTCGTTGATTACCTGAAAATCGCATTATAACATACACTTAAACATGATTAACTAAGATGCCAATGTTTAATTTCAATTGAGAAGGAGTAACCAAAACACAGGATGAATTAGAAGTTTTAAATTACTTGTTGGGTAAATTTCATGGATTTGTATTCATTCCATGATATTGAAGAGCTTGATTTATCTCTGCTCCGTAGAATTTCCCCGTGTTCGGTCTAGTACACGCAAATAAATCTTTGTAAGATAGCAACTCTGTATATACTACAATGGATTTAATTTCCTCACATACATAGTGATGGGTGCAAAATAATTTTATTCTGTCAATAAATAAATTTACAAAAATTGATAAATCGTGATGGATATTTTGCACTTAATTTGCACTCTTGGCTAATTTGCACTCTTAGCCAATAGTGCCAAGTGCTCATCAAATTCTATAACCACCCATCATGATTTATTATTTTTTTTCAAATTTTATTGACTGACTATGTAAAGTTATTTCATACCATCATCACAAAAATTAATCTTATATATATGAACTTATGCTTGCATACTCTTAGTTCTTCAATGACTGATGGATATTCTGAAAAAAACTTGAAGAGTAATGCCATCATTGATGAAATTGACACACAAGTAGCAAACCAAAGCCCAGCTACGAAGTAGACAATCTGATCATCACTCAGTATCCTATCTGTTGCCATGTCATTGATTGCCTGGTCAATAAAATCTCCTCGATATTTTTCTGGTGAATTGCGCCTTTCCTCCATAATGCTCTTTATAACAGCAATGGCTTTCTTCCATTCCTGAATGATGAATCCGTTGGCAATTAAAGCGTCAATGACATGTGGACCTTTCATTTTAGAAATTTTTGTTAAATGAAAGTTGTAGACTTAATTTTACCTCGTTATCAAGTGTTTAGAGCAATTATGTGGCGAGAAAATTATCATCAAGTTTTTACTAAAACCCCTATTTTGTTTCTGACAAATATTGCAAGGACAAATAAGTCTTCTAAGATTTAAAAGTTTGCTCATGATTGCTCATTTTTCAAAAAAAGAGCACACACATTAGTCCCAATCTTAATTCATTATTCCAATACTTTGTTAAAAAGTACACGTTGATTATTAAATTCCTTATTTACCCCTTTATTAAACCCCGCAGTGTAGCTTATTACTGATATCTCACATCAAAATGATGACATTTCGATTTTCTATTTTATTAACCACACTTATGCATTTTCAAATTCTAGCAACCCTCATTCTTAAATTCCTTATACATTTTCACACGTCTCAAATCAAGACAAGGTCATTTAGTGTTATTATGGAATTTAAGAATGTTAAATAATCAATTTAACGATCAACTTGTTTCTAGGTTAAGTGTTGGATTGACAAGTTAACACAAGAAAAATCATAATTCTTTTTGTGAAAAATGAGGGAGCACAAGAAGATTTTTAAACCCTAACAAACTAATTTCAGTAATTTGATCCTGCAACATTTATCAAGGACCAATTTAGGATTTTACTCTAAAGTTTTAAGGTAGACAGGGATCATAATTAAATAGTGTATATATATATATATATATATATATATATATATATATATATATATATATATATATATATATAGTTAAACTAAGCACACGTTGCATTTAATATTATCTCTAATCAACTTGCAATTATTACATAGCTTATAATATTTTAATCAATATTTATTTTAATTTATAATTATTATATAATTCTAATCATATTGTAACTTAATTTTTAGTTAGAGCTCACTCTAATTTATGATAATTTAGTTGCATATGAATATACGTGATATATTTTTCTTAGATAATTAGATTATAATTTAAATAAATACACTAATGTTATAATTAGTTGATGATATCATAAGGTTTATAATTTTAATTCAAAAATTATAAAAAGTAATTTGATTTTAACTTAAAACAAAAGTATTTTTATTTTCAATTTATTTAGTGGTCAAGTTTGAATAAAAAAATTACCATAATATCCCAAAGAAAATTAGTTTCAGGCAATAGTTTATCTCGTTCCATATGACATTATTAGTCTTTTATCATCCAATTTTATAAAGTTAGAGCTTTAATTATTAACTTAATTTGATAGCTCATAATAACATAACTCTTGTGCTTTTAATTTTGACAATTAATTCTTAAAGATTTTAAGAAAATCCAAAACTAAATTTATTTTTAAATCAAAGAAACAAAATATTTTTAAGATGTCATTTTTCCCATCTGAGCTATATGTCATGTATACTTTTTCCCTACAATAACAAATTAATCATATGCATTTATAACGGTTAAAAGTTATATTGTCTATAGTCTATAACATAAAAGTGTAATAAGCATAACATCCACTTCAATAAAATATAACCTATTCAAATTTCACCTAGAGGGTTATATCAAATGGGAGTATGTACAATACACAAAGTGAAACATTTATCAAAGATAATATTTACATTTCTATATTGTTAATGGAAATAGCACGCGTTCAAGAAAGTTTAGAGTATCATGTTGTACATGAACTAAAATTTAGGGATATAGTGTACTTGGTTTTTGCTAATAATGTACAAACATTTAACAAAAGGACTAAAATGCACATTTGAGAATGTTCATGGTTCAACTTGCACTTTTCTAATATTATGGTGCTAAAGTGCATGTAGCATATATTTCTTAGGGTGATGTGCATGTCTCCCTTTTTAATTTTGAATTCTTTAATAAATTAAGATTATAATGCATTTTGTTTGTAAATAATTTGTAACTTGAAGAAGCTCATCAACTACCAGGGTATGTGTGTTAAGGGAGACTCACTCTAGCAACCCCTCCCCCTCCCCTGGGGATGCTAAAGGAGCATACCTATGCACACTTGCTTTAGCGAGTCCTCGATAGCATAAACATTTCAAAATGATGTTGTTTCATTAAAAACTCTCCCTAGATCTCCCTATATAAACTCTTCCCCACTTGGTTTTGACCATCAGGATTGACTCCAAATACGTCCACCACCACTCTTAGATAGGTTTTCTCCTCTCCTTCATCAATCCACCCATTGGTAAGTGATTTTCATGTGTTTTTTCAAGATTTCTTCATGTTCTCTCATGTTTTGGAGTTAGGGTATCTATTTGCAAGATCTTCTCATGTTTGTTCTCTCTCCTAGTGTCCTTAGATTTGTTCTAATATGGTTATAGTATGGTTATGGGTTTTTGTTGATTCTATGGTAGACGATGATGTCATTCCCACTTCTCAGAGCATCACTGGTGTTGATACCTCACGCCTTACCCTCAAAAAGAGTGGATTCGAGCCTATGACTTTTATTTTTTTGTCATTAGAGTAATTTTTCTTTGCATTATGATTTCATAGCATGAATTTTGAATTTATTAGACAATAAGTATGAGTTTATATGGATTTATGCCAATTCAAAAACTACTGCTCTCAAATACATAATGAAAAATATGTTAGAAGACTCATGAGACCATATTTGTTCATGTTAAATAATGTTTTGTGAAAAGTGTATGCTCACATGATTTATAGATAAACTTGTACCTATTGTTATTATTGAGGTTTCATGTTCATGATATATATTGCTTCTCAAGAATAACAATCAAAGTTTCAGTTATGCAAATTCAGATAAACAAACAGTGAGTTGACGACTATAAAATCAATAGCCTTGGTACCAAGTTGTCGGTCAAAAGACAATCTCATCCTTATTATTGTATTTAGAGAATAGAACTTGATCAGGTATTCACATTAGAGGACTTCGTTAGGTGTCATTTAGAGTTCAAAGTAATATATATATATATATATATATATATATATATATATATATATATATATATATATATATAATCTACCGTGTTATGCTATCAGAGATTTCTATTTCTCTGTTGATTTACTACTTCACATGAATTATTGGTATTTGAAATATTATGTACATAAATATGAAAATTTTTTATGGTTGTTGCATTATTATTATTATTTACTCTTGTTGGTTGTCTCATATAGGGGTTATGGGTGAGAGTTTGCTCACTAATTTTGATGAAATCACCCATTTCTTTTCCTATCACTTTCAAATATAGTTGCTGCCCAAGATATCTCTTAGTTTTCTCCTCTTCAGTAGTTGTAGCATTTTGCTTTTGGTGGGCTTTATTTTGCAGTGAAATGGTTTAGATTTTTTCAATAGTAGAGTGCTCCAGTATCTGTACGGCCAAGGTCCTAGAGCATGTATATATTTCATTACCATGATTTAGATTGGATATGGTTTTGTGGTTTTCATGGTTTTGTATTAGAGCAACTCATAGTATATATTTTATTATGATGGATATGGATTATGGATTTGAATTATGAACTTTGAAGATACATGTTTGAATATGTTTTGAAATGAAAATCGTATTAAAATGGGCATTATAGTACAACTTAATCGCTATGAGGCTTAGGTAGGGATAAAATTCCTCACATATTGGTCATGATCCAAGTCAGGACGTGACTAGGTGTGATCTCTGTTAAGTTCAATTTGGTTTTGAGATAAAAACCAACCGATCCAATCAGTCAATTTTATTTCGGTTCGATTTGATTTTCGGTTTTTATTAAGAATTTTATAAAATATAAAAAAGTGGTTGTAAACAATATTAAATCAGAGAAATCATTATTATAAAAATATATAATTATAAAATCTAAGTTAATTTTTAAAAGTTATGCCAATATGTAATACTATTAACTAATAAGTTAAACAAATAATAAAATATTTGAAAAAAATCATGTTGATTAAATTAAAAGAATTAATGTATACTTGAAAATAAAAAAAATAAAAAATATTGAGTTAAAATATGAAACAAATATAGATATAAATAGAAACTTTTGATTAATAATACATCTAATTAATATATATAATTATTAATATAATATGTTATTAGTTCGATTTGGAAATAAGACCCGAAAACCAACTTGGTTTGGTTTTCACAAATTAAGAACCAATTCAAACCAATTTGTTTTGATTTTGATGGTTTTCAATTTTTTTTTCGGATCAGTTTCTATTTAATTCAGTTTGGATTGGTTTTGAACACCCCTAGTCATGAAATCTTTCATGATAACTTATGCTATATCCTTTGGTTGCAGGTAGTCAAGGAAATTCCCCGCCCAGACTGTATCCTTGTAAGACATTTTCTCATGGTCAGCTGCTCTTTCCTTTAGGGCATTCTGACCATCATTGCAGTCCATGACTTCCCTTACCACCTGTTCATCCATGGACTCATCGGTGTTCTCCTGGTCATTTTTCATCTTCACCTTGTCCCCATCAATCGAGGGTGATCCTTGTTTAAGCTTCTCTCTGCTACACATGACCTGGTCTTCTTCCTCCTTATTGTGAACGGAGGTTTTAACCCTATCACCCATCTATTCTTAAGTAACATTGCAGTTAGCAATCTATTCGCTACATCAATCAATCGATGACTCGCCATATTTTATAATTAAAATATACTCAATTTTGTACTTAATATACCATTCAAGTAATAATATAAATTATTATCAACATTATTTTAATTTATAATAATTAAAACAATATAATTTTTTATTAATGCACATAAAGATGTAAATATTTATCTTTGAATTATATATGTATAGTTTAGCTCATGATAATTTGATTATTATTATTTTTAATTTACTTAAAATTTTAAATTTATGAAATTAAATTTATTCTTAAAGAATACAAATTACTTTTTACGCTTAAATTATTTAATAGTCAAGTTTAAAGGAAAAAGAGACCTTTAAATTCTCAAAAAAAAAAAATTCATATTATACTTTACAATTCAGTTGCATTAAAGGATGTTAATATCTTATTTTTGAAATTTATAATGTCAAAATTTAAATAATTATATTAATATATAAGGGATGATAAATCGATTTTTGAGATTTTAATTTTGAAACATAATTTGCATAAATGTTAAAATTATTTTATAAAGTAAACATAAAAACTATTTTTATCACTAAACTATTTAGTAGTTAAAGGAAAAATTGATTAACATTCTAAAGGAAAATTAGTTTCATGTCACACATTATTTAATTTCACATATTAATATAATTTTTTTTACTTTCAAATTTTATTAAGTTAAAATTTAAATAACTGCTTTATCTTTATTATGATAGCATAATTTTTGTGCATAACTAGTTTGCGTAAGTAAAAAAGCAATAATCTTAAATAAAACAAAATAAATATTTTATTGCTGAGTTATTCTTTAGATTAAGATTATGATGTATTTTATTTGATAATATGTGTTTAAGTATTCATAATTAACAATCTATTACATTTCAAGAAAATGAACACAGTTAAATGATATTTGATCTTAGCATATATGTTTTTATTACTTTCCTACATTTTTTTTCCTGTCTTCTTTATATCTCACTTACTGTTCCTTTCTATATGAGTAAAACATACAATCAACTGTTTTTATTTCTAGTAAAATATATAACTCATCTGTTTAAATAACAATAAGTATACCACATTGTTCTGAAAAAAAATATTTCCAATATTTTTTATTATTTAGTGATTTTCTCAATATAATGGAGGATGAAATTAATTTTATATATGTTATTACTCAAGTGCATGAATAGAGTACTGCATTGAAATTGAGTGTTCACTCAATATGCATGGGACTAATCACATTATTCCTTCATCCCTAAAAGCTAAACCACTTTATTACAAAGGTTATTCACATCATGTTAAAAATTAAGTGTATATGGCTTTACATTTATGAAATTGATTCCAGATGAAATTGATATGATTTTGTCATAATTGCTTTTAGTTGAATATGATTTTGAAGTGAAGTAATTTATGTATGGATACCTTTATTTGAAAAGTGATTTTAGTTGAAATTATTATTTGGATAATATTGATCAAAACCAATTTTAGACGTGTAATTATCAAAAAGGTTATAAATGTTGTTTAGTCCATATTAAATTATTATAATTTCATTCAACAATTTCAAGAATGAATCTATTCTATATATACTCTTAAATAAAAAAAAACAAATTAATGTTAAAAATTACCATAAAGAAAATGATAAACATAATTTTACTGCAATTAAAATTTATTGATGACAAAAAAAAATTAAGACATAAATTTTTTTAAGTATTATAAATAAAATGATTTTCAATTAAAATGTGATTTACTAGTTTAAATGTTTATTTATTTATATAATATTTAAATGATACGATTTGATTTTGATGTATTGCTAATGTAAAAGAGCTTTTCATTACTATCAAATTATATGATGTTGTATGTAGTAGATGTAAGAATCAACTACTAATTTAGTGGTATAGCAATCATAATTATAAGATAATTTAAAACTCTTTCACATTTTTACCATACGAAAGTTAACCTCTACATGATTGTATAATATTAAGTTAAAGATGTATTTTTGTCAATACATATCTAGTGAAAGTTTGCCCAAAGTAAAAATAATAAAGTCTCACTTTCCCATTTAGAGGTCTAAAATCAAGTTTAAGTGCTAAATTATTTTTGCTAAAAACCATCTAATTATATTTGTACTTGTACTACTTTCAAGACAATTTCGAACTCTAGAATGAATTCTAGGATGTACCTACTGTCGTCCAAACACGCACCAACTCTTTAAAAAGTCTAAGTTGTTCGGTTAAAGAGTTAAATACCATATTTAATTTATTATTTTTTATACGTGAATGAATGATTTTGAATATCTAGCATTCCATACCTCCAAGCATTTGTGGTAGGTGGTGCCAGGAATGTTTAATGGAATTGTCTTCAGCCCTTCAAAATAATCGGTGAACAATTTATCTGATATCCTCCCAGTCTCAGCTAACTCTTCAGCATCATACCCAAAATAATGCTTTGCAAAGAAGTGAAAGACCATCTATAACACATGGCGAAAAATGATGAGTTCATATTTATTTATTTTTAACTAAACATAATTTCATCTTCTAGAAGAAAACAAACTAGTTTTAGCTAGGAGTATACTTTGGTACTAGATTGTCTGACTTCAACCGATGTTTGAGTTGACCACTTATGCATGGTCTCACCAAACATAACTTCAAATTGAGGAATCAACTTTTCGCTAATGCAAGCAGCGCCAACGTGACTCAAAATGATGCTTCTCACGTACTTGATGATGTTATCAAGTTCATGTATCCTCCCATTTAGGCAAATGTCCGTTATGGGGCCTGCCCACAATTCAACTAATCTACCTTCTTGCTGAATCAAGTAATTGTTGAATTCGGGGTCAGTAGATATAACAACCGGCTTACCAAACAAACTAGTTCGGAATATGGGACCAAATCTGAAAAGAAAAAATTGTTGTGGATGAGTTTCATATTTGAATAACCTAAAATCAAATTTGTTAGCTGAAAACACTAATGTCCAAACGAAAAATTCTTATTTAAAGCAGTAGTTCAGTTTGCTTTCATTTACAAATATCGAGTTGTATTCCCTTGAAATGATTGTGGATAGCAATGTCATCAAGAAACTATTCAAATAAAAGGTGTTGATTACCCAATAATGTGTCATGAAACTTCTTGAGTTACGCCTAGGTTGTGAAATTAAACCCAATACTACACTTTTTAAACTGGATTTAGGTCATATTTTAAGTTGAATTCAAACAAACTTGAAGTATATTTTTTTTTCTTTAAGCCGCATTCTAGAAAAAATAGCAATAAACTATAAACTACTCCTATGCTTTCTTTATGCATTTAACATGATGTTATTTGTGTATTTATATAATTTGTTTTGAAATGTGGACTATGAAATATGTCTTGTATTGTATCTCATGTATTTTTTTTATCTAATCTTTATGGGAGCGGCTATTGCCACTCCTTTTTATCTATTCTCATTCTTAATTTAATGAACTTTTATATGATTGCCCTAAAATACCCTTTCCTCCCTTTCATCATTTTCTATCATTGTTAAACTAATAATTTATTATTATTTTTATATTATTCAAACTCATTTTGTACCAATTCAAGTCATTATTATTGGCATTGTTAAATAAATCTTATTTTAATATATCATTGTTTGGGTTTTTGAATTCTTTTTTTGTTTTGCAAAAATGTGATCATAATAATTTTATATGAATTTTATTAATGATAATTAATTTTATTTCAAAATAGTTAATGCTGATTATAATCTTTATTAGTAGAGGACCACTAAATATCATGTCTTTTTAATTAATTTATTTAATTAACTATTGATATATAAATATTAAATTACTTTTAAAATTTATAATACATACTTATCTACAATACATAGTGGTAAGCATGTTAGATACCAAAAAAAAAAATTTAAAAGTGAACAAATAAATGGTATGGTCTTTGTAGATGCAATTTACAATTTATATATTACCGTTTACATTTTTTTGGTCCCTTCTTATGTGACAATGCACTCATATATGCTGAAACTATTTCAAATCAAGAGAATCAATTTGTGGTCCTTATGCAAAAAAATAAAAATTGAATAAATTTTATGCAAAAAATGAGTTAAAAAAATGAAGATTCTCCCAAAATAAAAGATTATCGAAACACAAAAAATTGATTAAAAGTGTAAATATTATTAAAAATGAGTTAAACTAAAAATAACAATTATTAGTTTAATTACATAAAGAAATAGAAGGGTAATTATGGACAATCAAATAAAAGTGCATTAATTTAGGAGTGGAGATAGACAAAAAGGAGTGGCAATAACCACTCCCATTGTTTTATATATTGGATTGATGTCGATTTGATTAGGTCATTAATCCACTTAGATTTAGACTCAAATAAATATTTCAATCTAAAAATTGGCTCAAATTGAAATTCGATTTAATATAATCTAATCCATCTTTTATATTCAAATCGTTAGTCACAAGGTTAATATTTTAATTGTACATCATACCGAATCATAAAATTTAGAAATACAATAAAATAAAATGCTTTAAAAATATTATAAAATGGATATATAAATAAATTGTGAGAATTAATTTATTTCAAATGTAAGTTATAGCATACTTATTCCTATTGGAATTTTCTAATGCGGCCAGTAATATTTAATTATGAATTTTTATTTTGTAAAAATTGGGTTGATGATTGATCTTAGATATAGACAAGTATGATAAGCCCAATTTATTATCGATCCATGATGTGGGTTGTACACACCTATTATTTAGAGTTAGTGTGGTTAGGTAGCATAGTGTACACCCATTAAACATTGGCCCCCTAGGGCTTTATTGATAGTAACTCTTGGTGAGATAGCTTCTTGTGGTTATAAATATATGCCTAGCTCCCCTTCTTACTACTTAAATGTGATAAGCATTCCTAGTTTGTTCCATTGACAACTGCCTAGAGGAATAATAGATATGGAGAAGGGTCTAGAAAGAGGAATGCTCTTCGTCTCAACCTATTCAATATCTCATGGCTAATTCTAGTATGTCTTTTATTCCAAATTTTGATGCAGGTGCCTTGAATTTAAATTATTCAAAATTATCTTGCATGTAGTGTCACAGCCATGTCATATAGATCCAAGATCCATTGTTCTTTTTTATTTTATATAGCGAACCTGAATAATAATAGAAATGATAAATCAATATATCTTGTTAATCTTTCTATCAAAAGAAAATCAAATCATGTATGTATCGGTTTGTGATGAACAAGATCGTGACTGTCACCATTATGTTAATGTGTTGCTCTGCTACTGTCCCCCATTTTTTACATGCCCTTTTGCATAATGATGTTGTTGTGCCGCTTGGGTTTTTGGGATGCCATGCTAGCTTCTCTTTTTTTTTTTGGGTATTCATGGAATTAGTTGCTGTTGGAGTTTAAGTCAAAGTCCCATATCGAAAAGACGCAGAAGCCTCACAAGAGTGTTAACCTATAAGTACGGCTTTGGTTGTTTAGGTTTAAATATCCTCTAAGAGTGAGAATTATTCATATGGTAGTCTTTATTAGGAATTGTGCATGTCATTAAACATTTGTAAGAATGTTTTGAGATTTCAACCATTCATTGGTTGCAGATAGTGAAAATTTTTTAAACTCTTTATTGAGGTCATGGACGTAGACAGTTAAAATTGAACCACGTTAAATTTTATCTCATTTATATTATTTTTCTTCTTGTGTTGCATCCTCTATTGAGAGAGAGGTTTGTTTATTGTATTTCTTTTGCTTTCGCTGCCTGAGAGTTACCATCCATGGTTTAGTTGGTGGTTTGTTTGAATTTTCTTGGTGTTGCCATAGTAATATTTTCAAAGGCGTGAGCAATGACTTTGAAGGGCTTCTCTTGTTAATTGTCCTAAGTCAATATGGATTTCTATACAAGGTTAAGAATTTGTGTTGGCAATGCATAATGGAAATGCTTGGTGATTGATGCTGTGTAGTATGATATGGCTTTGGGCTTTTGGGATTTGAAGTTGATTGGCAAGGGAAATTGGTTTTTAAGGTTGGTGGATTTTCGTCATGTGGTCCATTTGATGTGTCTGGTGAAGTTGCTAACGTGTGCTGTTAGTCTGCTGGTTAGCTCTAGTAAGGTAGCATTTGGTAAGGGAGACAGGAGGGAAGGGGACAGAAATACAGAGACAGTAGAGACGGAGACATAAAAAATACTGTCTCTGTATCATGTTTGATTGTAGAGATGGGGACAGACATTGATCGGCCGTTGACCGGCATTGACCACCGTTGACCGACATTGATCACCATTGACCGGCATTGACTAGCGATAGCTAGTGGTGGTCCGGCGGTGGCTAGTGACTGGACCACCACTGGAAATTTGTGTCCCTGTGTCCCATCCCCACTATCCCCACTTTTTGGAGGGACAGAGATACAAGAAATCCCGTACTCTGTCCCCCTTACCAAACAGCATACAGGACAGACTGTCCTTGTATTTGTGTCTCCGTCTCCCAAACCAAACACTACCTAAGCGATCTTGTTTTCTTTGTATCTTTATCTTTCGGTTTTGCCTTTGTATTTTGGCTGGGCCTTGATTTTGTTTTGTGTCTGTATTGTTGGCTTCATCCTTTTTCTTGGAAGTGTTTTGAGCCATTTTCAACGGTTAAAAAACAAATTGTAATTAAATATGTATTCATGTTAAATCTCATTTGCATATCTCTTGTCCACATGAAATCAATTTAATAGTCTAATTTGCACTCTGAAATACATATATCAATCGAAATCAATTTAGAGGAATGAGTAAACAAAAATAGCATAGAAGACTTTCTATAAGGACCGAATTATTATCCAAAATATCTTTAAGGAACGAGTAAACACCCAAATTGGTCCCTAACAATTTTCTTGATAGACAAACTGATCCCTAACAATTGTAAACACCCAAATCAATCCATCATAATTGTAAAATAGGACACTATAGGTCCCTGATAAGCCTGTCATCCGAGCTCTGGCTACACCTACCAAGCTCCGCCTAGACACTACAGGCTGTCGAGGCTATGGAAGGACTAGGCGGAGCTTGGTAAGTGCAGCCGAAGTGCGGAAGACAGGCTGGTCAGGGACCTGTAGTGTCCTATTTTACAATTGTGAAGGATCAATTTGGGTGTTTATAATTGTTAAGGATTTATTTATCCATTAAAAAAAATTATTATGGACCAATTTAGGTGCTTAATCTTAATTGTTTTTCAGCTTCACTATTCGCGTTTTGCCCAATACAATTATAAGTTTTCTATTTTGGAAAATCCTTCTCCTTTGTGGCCGAAACTCATGGTCTCATACAGCACTGGCGAGTGGCACTGGCCATGTGCATACTTGTACTGAATATGAATAATAATATCCTAAGTATAAAATTATGTGATAAAAGGGTAATATAGCATATTATTTGATAAAAAAAAGGCAATAACATGTTATTATTTGATAAAAATAACACATAACTAACAATTAAAAATTATTTGATACATATAATTATACCTATTTTTATTTTTAAGTAATATTTTTATATTAAAAAATTAATTATAATATATTAACAGTGTTAAAAAAATTTAAAAAAATCTTTTCACGTAATATGATTATATTGAAAAAATATTGTATACTATCAATGCAATGTAAATAAAGTTTGAGTTTAATTTTGATGCACTAGTGTAAATCTTTTGAGTTTAATTTTAATATACTGATAGTATTAAATTTTTATATATAGTCATTCAATCACATATTTTTACATCAGTAAAATAAGGTTGATCAACCTGCAACTTTAACATTCATGCAATCGCGTATTGTTGTCCACTATTATCTTATCAATTTTGTTTTATTTAAATGACTTTTTTCAAAGAGTAATGGTCATAAAAGGTTTGTTTACATGATAATACATTAAAAAAAATAAAATTATGCCGCATAAATGTTAAATTCGCATTCGTAAAATATATGAAAAAAAATTCGTTTCCTGCAACATATTGGATGCTATTATTAACTGGGTAACCTGCTGAAGCCAGCCTTCCCCATTATTCAAATTGATACTAGTATGTTTACTGTAGCTCTGCTGAATAACGAGTTCGATCTTCTGTTCTTTCTTTTATTTATTTATTTTTGGCTATCAATTATCGAAAAAAGACAGAACGTCTCTTCATAACAACTCTTATTTTCTGAGTTTGCCGTTATTGTCCATGAGAGACTTGTGAAATAAATCAATTTCACTTGAATATAATAAACAAATGACAGGAAAAAAGTTAGAATTAAAAAAATATTACAAAAGAGGAGTAAACTGATAAAATCAAAGTACAATAATTTTAGAGTTTAATTTTTATATACCAACAACATAAAATAGTTCCATATGATCAATTAATATAATTTCACCAAAATAAAAAATCATGACAGATGATTGCGTTATTGAACAATTATTTTCTATTTGTTATTTTCTATGAATTGTCACCTTGGTATAACATTGTGTGTTATATTGCCAATATCTAAATTAAATTCATAATTTTGTTGCAACTTGAGATAGAAGAAACACCATCTTTGATGACACAATATGTCCAGAGTCAATCGTAGATTTGAATTTAACAAACATGTTACATACCTTTGGATTCTCTTTCTGATGAAAGGGTGGAGGTCCAGTGAGTAACTGGGGATCATCAATTGAAGGGTCTCTCCAATGAATGGAAAACCCATTGAACCAGGAGGGAGAGATGATCTATTACTAAATTTCAGGTTGGTATGCATGATAATCCAGTGAACAGCATAGATGACTAACACAGCCACGACAGACACTCCTAGTACCCACATTATACCTTGATTAATTCGTGTTATGAGACAATATGTTGAGTATGAAATTGTCACTGAATCTCCAGGAGGATATATTCTTTGCTTTCTGAGCAGATTTGCACTCGTATATATAAGGAGAAAAAATCAGCCGTGCAGAAAAGCTTCATAAAAGTGAACAGATAGGGGTTGTTTGTGAGCAGAATGAATTTACTTTAGGGGATAAAATCATAGAAAGAAAAAGTTACTTGGGTGATGGGTCAAAACACAAAATAGATGGATAACGAGGCACTGTTGATAGAGTGTGGGCCCCACCACCCCACGTGTCTCCATCTTACCTTTCTTGTAAACCTACGTGACTGTGATGCTTATTAACTCATTCTTTGTAGTTGGTGGATGGGGGCACCTTGGGCCCCACTACCCGACATGTCTCCATCTTAACTTTCTTGTACACCAACGTGAATGTGATACTTACTAACTCATTCTTTGTAATTGGTGGATGGTGGCGCCTTTCTTTCCATTCACAGGCGTGCTGTTGAATTAGATTTGTTGTGGAATATTCATACATCCCCTTGTTTTTGCTTTTGTTTTCATTTGAGAAAAGCACTATGGAGTCAACTAAAACAGTCTTTGGCATACAAATGAAGAAAAACCCCGTGGTGTAGTATTAAAAAAAATATTATGTTAAGCAAGTGAAAATTTATCAAAAAGAAAATATGGAGAATTATGTTAATAATTATAGATTGCAAGTGGTGAATATTGTGAAAGAATTTTGACTAAAATATTTTTTTCCCCTATAAATATACATTATTTTAAGTTTAGTCTATCTAAAAATATTTTACCTTTTAGTCCCTTTTATTTTTAATATTGTATTTTTTTTTATCATCATCATTCTAAATTTAGGTTTCTATAACTAAGTACTTTAAAATTGCTTAATTAGTTCTTACGAAAATTGAAAATTTTGATTTTGATTCTTAAAATTATTATTACTTAATAACGGTGGTTAACAAAAGGAATCACCAAAAATAATATTTAAAAAATTCAAGAAATAAAGTCAAAGAGATTATTAAAACCAAAATACAAAATCTCTCTATGATATATTTAATACAAAAATATTTTATATTATATTAATATTTTAGCACGTTTGGTACAATTTAAAAACGAAAAATGTAAATAGAATCCATTGTTATTTACATGTTGACTCGAATGTAAAAAAAAAACTGTCTAAAACCGAATTGGATAAATAAATGATAGAAAAGTATCCTTGGTTGTAAATGAAATAAGACAAGAATAGTAAAAGGATGAACAAATAAAAACAGAAACTCAGGAAGTCTACTTCTTTAGGAACTAGCTATACAATCTCTATTATTTTCTTATGCAATGTTTCATAAGAAACTAATGTGTCCTTTATATAGGACTCTAAACATCAATGGGAGAACAGGGTTACACATTATAAGATCATGTACCTTTTACAATTGTAACTATATCAACTTTCACCTATCACAAGAAAAATCAATTATAGGTAAAATAATGTGGTTTTACAGTATTACGTGAATATGCCTCATTCAAATCTCGCTAAGTGAGAGTTTCTTTTTATTCCATGAATAATATTTTAGGGAATAGTTGTCACGCGACTCAACCTAAGTCATGACTATAGCACATAGGAAACATGTTCTCTAAAAAGCCTTAATACACAATTTTCTTGAAAGACAGACAGAGTTTTCTCTGTTTTTAAGACAATCCCAAAATACAAAACCTGTAAAGGTCCGCCTCACATGAAATTCTCAACCTCCACATCAATTGCACAATCATTTTCCATAAAATAGTAATGTAATTTTTATAAAAAATTAATAAATAATTAGTATCATTATCAAAGAAGTGTAAACTGTAGAATTGATTTTTCAAATATTTTAATGTTAGAAAATCAAAGTTTTTAATTAAAAAATATTAATATGAAACAATTGTAGAATTGGTAAGTTAGAATGTTCAAATTGAAAAAATTAAATCCATATAGCTTACTTTAAATATTAAGATTATGAAAATAGTGGAGCATAATTTTCTTTGCGAATGACATGAAAATATTTCTATGTAATGAGTATTAAATATTAGTATTATTATTATCAATTCAAAACATAAATATCTATAATGACAAATGCCACTAATGCAAAATAATCCAAATTAAAATAAAAATACATACATAATGCAAATCCAATAAAGATAATTGAAAAATTAGGGTGTGCCATCCTTGTCTTAGACCCATTTAACACATGGGAACTCTGCCACTGTTGACTGTCCCCATGAAAACAAAACATATCTCCATTCCCCTGCCCACTGTGGGTGTCGCAACCGGGATCGCGACGGGGACGGCGAGAAAGAATTATTTATGTTTAAAAATGGAGTAGCCACCAAGTTTATTTAATTTGAAAAATCTTGGAAAAACCAATTTTATTTTTTATGAAAATAGTGTTTGAAAACCAGATATGAGTTCGGGAGTCGGTTATGCATAGGGAGGGTAGGAACTTAATCCCACGCACCCCTAATACACCCGTCCTTAGACGGTACCTTAGTAAATTATGCAAGTTAAATAATAACCCCTCAAAATATAAATTAATGAAAGAAGACAAAACAAATAAATTCAAAAATTTACTTACGTGAATATATTTACAATTTAAATAAATAAATCGAGAAGAAATTAGTTTAACAAACTCAACACATAAATTAAGAAAATTAATTTACACATATATTTACAATGTAAGAAAAAGTAAAGAATTTACATAAATGTATTTACAATTCAACAAATAAATTAAAGAAAAATTAATTTTGGCTTGACAGAGGTTATCTGCTCCTACGTATCCTCCGGTGCAATGAGGAACTCAAAGTCACATAGTTCTATAGAAAATATTTGTGTGTTGGTCCATTTTAATTAATGAAAATCTTTCTGAATAAAGAACCTTTTCCTTTTTTTAAAAAAAAACAAAATCCGTCCTTGAAGAGGATTCAAGTTAGCACTCGGCTACTCAATAAATCCCAATGATTCAACAATAATGAAGATAGCATTTGTTACTCAATCACCATCATTGATCATTACACGGATTCAAAAGGATTTGAGATAAAATTTATAAAATTCATTCCTACACGAGATTCAAGTTAGCACTAGGCTACTCAATGATCTTTTGTGATACGATAATAGTGAAGATAACATTTGTTACTCAATCACTATTATTGATTATTACATAGGGAAATATTTTTTATTTATTTATTTATTTATTTTTATACTGATTTCAACATGAATTGATAAAAACTAATTTATGAATAAATAATAAACATGTAATAAACCTATGAGAAATACCAGAACAAGTAATGTAACCAAAGAAATACGAGGCCCCTAATTACTATTTTAAATTTTTTAAAAAAACCTTTTTCAAATTTTTTTACATTCTTTATTATTTTAACAAAAATTAACATAAAATTTTCTAGCATACCGCATAAATAGCTGAACATTCCCTAATCTAATTTATCTTATTCCTTCACAAAATAATTAAAACAAGTTGCTAAAAAACCTATTAATACCTTTTTTGTTGGTTTAAGAGAATCAATTCTAAGATAAAATACTTACCAAACCCAAAAGTCAAAGCCCAATACTTTGGCCTGACCAAAAACAAAAAACGACTTAAAAAAAAAATTCGTGCCCACCAAAACACACCCATAAGCCCAAGTTCCCCAAACCAAACAAATTTCAAATAATAATAAAAAAAAACTGACCCTCCCAAAATGCAATGCCAAAACCAAATTAACAATTCACAAATGCTACCCCACGAGTTCAGCATGGTATCAAATAATAAACCACGAGGAATTAAAAAAGGGAAGCTGAAATCAGGAAAAGGAAACATTATGCACATACACAAGGATCAAGGGATTTCACTCCTTATTTGGGGCTGAAACACCAAGAGGGTGAGAGAGGGAATGACAACGGCACAGAGGAGGGGGAACTCGCTTCGAGCTCTTGGTCAGGCGCATGGGTTGACCGCATCGTGTAAGATCTTTGGTGGAGGTGGCGACATCTTGTGATGGCGAAGGGAGGTCGATGTCTGGGCTCGCGGCGGCTGTGGGTTCGGTTGAAGGACGTTGACTTGCAGAGGAGTATTGTGCTGGCGCTGGGATGAGGTGCGCGACTGGTGCTTGGTGGAAGGCTCTGCTGGTGCTGTTTGTGGAGATGCAGATCGACTCGAGGAAGGAAAGGCAGACGCTGCAGCTGGCTTCTCTGCGCACTGATCTGGGCGGAGTGGAGGCTGGTTTGTTCGCGCGACGTCCACGGGCTGGCAGGCAAGGTCGCGGCACTGAGGGGCTCTTCACGCGCCCGATCTGGTTCGCGAAGGAGAGGCTGGCAGTGGTGGAGCTGTGACCTTTTTATTTTTATATATTTTTTTGTTTTGGTTTTGATGTGTTTCTGATTTTATATATATATATATATTTTTGTATGGTGTTTGATCTTGGTTGAATTGTGAATGGAGATGGTGCTTGTGGTTTTGGTTGAAAAATGATAAGGATCAAAGATGTATGTTGGGTGGTAGTGATAGAGGTTATGCCGTGATGATGATGATGTCAAAGGCTATCTTTCAAAACGGTGCTCATAAGTCTCTGTGAGTCTTGTCTAATGGGGTTGAGGCTGAGTTCGTGATTTTCTCTTTGGTGTATGGTTTTGTATTGGTTTGGCTATGGTTTTGAATGCTGGCTTATGGATGATGATGGGTAGTGATGATTATGGTTAGAGTTGTTGTGGTCAGGATGTTGTGATGGTTAGGAAGGAATCAGGATCAAGGGATGGTCAAGGTGATGTCAAAGCTCCCCCTTCCCAAAAAAAATCCCCTTCTCTCTATTTATTCACGCTGTCTGGCCAGGCAGAGGGCAGGGAGTCCATCCCTTGTCCGCCATTGCAAAGGAGATGCCCATGAAGTAGTGTCTGCCATCCTTCTGTTTTAGTACCTCCCATCATTCAATCTTAATCTTTGATGTGTGCGAGATAGGGTATGGGTAAAGCAAAACAGCCACCCCACTTGTGTCCCTCTTTCTCTGTGCATGGCTCGGCAATTTGAGGGAACCCATATTCCTCGTCTGCAGTGAGTAGGGAGCATGCAGGGAATGGGTTTGCAAAGAGAGCGCGGGGACAGGGCCAGGCCCATAATGAGACACCTGTCATCCTTTTAATTATATCATGCAACGCGTGGCAAATGTGTAACAGCTAGAAATTCTATGTCACTCTTTGATGAATGTGCATGAATTATAAAAAGGAAGGAAAAAGATTCCGCAGGTCCATGAATAGACAAAGGTGCTCCATTGACTCATGCCACGTGCTAGTGTCCCCACCGCACAACATATGAAGTCATGCATGCACCGTAGCTAAAAAATTTCTCTTTAACAGGAAAAAGAATGGCTTTAGTTCAATCAATTACGTGGTGGGGTTCAATCTTGCCACTACCTTTGTTTTTTTTATTATTATTATTTAAAAAAAAAAGTGGACTTTTTGTATTATTTTTGTTATGCAAATAGAAGAACCAGTACAACACAAATTAAAAGACAATTCTTTTTTTTTTGTAATTTTTAATTTTCTCTCAAAAGAAATGAATAAAGAGATTACGAAATAGCTTTTTTTTTTTTTTTTTTTTTTAAGTTTCAATAGACTCTGAAAGAAATTGTAAAATATGTAAATTTTGGAATTTTCTTTAAATGGCCGGACAAAATTGGGTGTTTACAGTTGCCCCTCTTTACTCATTTCTTGTAAGGGAATATAAAAACCTAAGTTTTTGCATGTTGTCTTCATAAGGAATGAGTAAAGACATGAACATAGATTTTGTTTGGCAATGCATGAAATTGGAAATAACAAGAAGGACTGAATTCAAATTGCAAAAGAAACCAAATGCTCATGAGAGGTATATGCAATGCAGTGATGTAATTCAAAAATCGAGATGTATGAGTGACAAGAAATGTGAAATTTCGTTGTACAAAAAGTTGTAAAAAAAACTTCTGAGAACTAACAAGAGTTTAAAAACCGACAGGGGTTGACATGAATTTAAAAGGCTTTTGACCAACTGGATATAGGTAAACAAACAACACAAAAACAAAAGACTCGCGACCAACTAGATATGGGTCAACAGGCAGCAAGAAATTGAAAATCTTGCGCAATCTAAGATCATATGAAAAGTACTGAAAAGTAAATTGGCAATCTGAGGCCAACTGGAAAGTAAATTGGCAATCTGAGGCCAACAGGAAATGTAAATGGCAATCTGAGACCGACTGAAGAGTTAAAACGGCAATCTGAGGCAGACTGAAAACTTAAAAAGGGCAATCTAAGGCCGATAGGATTGAAAATGGTAATCTGAGGCTGATTAAAAGGTAAAACGGCAATTTGAGGCCGACTGGAGTGAAAGTGGCAATCTGAGGCCGATTAAAAGGTAAAACGGCAATTTGAGGCCGACTGAAAAATAAGTTTGGCAAACTGAGGCCGACTGAAAAATAAATTTAGCAATCTGAGGCCGACTAAAAAATAAAATGGCAATCTGAGGCCGACTGAAAAATAAAATTTGGCAATCTGAGGCCGACTGAAAAATAAATTTGGCAATCTGAGGCCGACTGAAAGTAAAGTGGCAATCTGAGGCCGACATGAAAAATAAAGTGGCAATCTGAGGCTGATTAAAAGGTAAAACGGCAATCTGAGGCCGACTGAAAAATAAGTTTGGCAAACTGAGGCCGACTGAAAAATAAATTTGGCAATCTGAGGCCGACTGAAAAATAAAATGGCAATCTGAGGCCGACTGAAAAATAAAATGGCAATCTGAGGCCGACTGAAAAATAAAATTTGGCAATCTGAGGCCGACTGAAAAATAAAATTGGCAATCTGAGGCCGACTGAAAAATAAATTTGGCAATCTGAGGCCGACTGAAAGTAAAGTGGCAATCTGAGGCCGACATGAAAAATAAAGTGGCAATCTGAGGCCGACTAAAAAAATAAATTTGTAATCATGGAAAATAATGATTTTCACATTATCTCTTTTTGAGGTTATATGCACAAGTCATCAATTTTCAGTTTATTTCAGAAAAACTGTTAGTAACCAAATCAAGCAAGCCTCAAGGAAGACTATATCCAATCAAATTCATAATTCACACGCCGGACCTTCTAGCATAAACTTGCTTTTCTTCTGTAACTTTGCTCATTTCCTTCCCTTTTTCCTTTTTTTTTAGGATGATGACTGTTTTTCTGCCAAACTCGATTGAAACTTCTGAATTCTCATGGTGTAATGCTTGCCATGGATGTATACTGTAAGAATTATTAGGTTGTACAACTCTAAGCTTAAATTTATGCTTACTTAAGACATCATAAATCAACATGCATTTAAGGAGAAAACAAAAAGATTGGCTGAATAGACATCTTTATTGCTTGGTGTATTGGATGATAAAAGGTGGGAGCAATCATAAAAGTGAAAGACAAGATTGTGAAAAACATGAAAATTTTTTTTTTTTTTGCCCCAGTTCCAGTTCTTTGCGGCTCATTCAATCGATTTCTTACAGCAGTTGAACACCATAGCCCTGATCTCTGAAGATGTCTTCAAACCCTTTTTCTGAAAGATTGCCTGTCGCAACCGGAATCGCGACGGGACGGCGAAAAAAAAAATGTGATTTTTCAGGTTAAAATGGAGTCGCCACCAAATTTTTATTTAATTGGGAAAATTATGGAAAAACCCATTTAATTTGAAATGATCTTTGAAACCAGATCTAAGCTCGGGAGTCGGTTATGCTTAGGGAAGGATAGGAACTTAATCCTATAGCACCCCT